>OY253745.1:2500-1310821 GCA_958009045.1 Oxytorus armatus
TCTATCATCAGGGTCACAAAGTTGCCAAAGACCTCAAGCCGTACATGACGGAATTGCAATTGAAAATACAAAAGGTAAAATATACCAAATAAACATTGTGAAAATCTTGTTAATAGAGTCGTAACAATTTTTGTGAATATCCCAATCAATGAATCTTGAGCCAGTAAGTCAGTATTTATGAAGCGATTAACATCGATAGTTTTAATTTGAACATCAATTTATGTGAAATTGTAGTATCGTAACGTTGACCACGTGGCTAGGATCTGGAATCTTGTTTCAACAGAAAAATTTTATTTCTTTTCAGACTTACACTCCGCAAGATACATCGGTCAAGCTCAAAGAGACTATTCTTGACGTACATGGCTTTCCATTAGTTTCTAGATGTATCACCGCTCTCGAATACAAGAGTACGTCCGTTCTCTGACAATTCATTTTTAATTATGAAGTCATTTTTTCAACGCTTAAGCCTCGTACAATGTTTCAACAAACAATACGTATTTAATGAGCAAAAGCAATATCTTCAATCTCCCACGTCTCGAGGGACAAGGTCTTTACCGAGTCGTCGGTATGGCAATGAAGGTCAACAAACTTCTGACAATGGGACTGGATAGGAGGAAATTAATAATTAACGAATAAATTCTATTCAGCGTCGCGAACAAGTGCGACAAGAATCCGATGACTGTGGGAAATTTGGCGGTATGTCGCGGTTCAACTTTATTGCGATAGCTTCGATAGTGGAAAAATACAGATAACATTTGATCCATTTAATATATATGAATATAAATAAATACATATATATTTGTATATATACATATATAAATTTGTAAATAAATTATTGAAAGAATTTTTTTTTCATTTCTTGAAATATCTGATCTACTTTACCGACCGAGTTTTTATTTCCATGCTCTTCACTCAAATAGCGCGCCGCCGCTGGATGTATATCCGATTAGTTCCGAGTACAAGGAACTGCATAGGTAGCGCTACAAACAGTGGCTGCGCTGCTTAACACGGTAGTTTCCAACCCCTGGAGCAACCAGAGACCGAAGAACGAAGTCGATCATAAATAAATAGACATATGTACGGTAAATGTGTGTATTGATGAATTGTTTTGTGCAAAAAAATGTAAAACAAATAAACTTTTAAAGGTTTCTTTTGCCTCCGCAAATGATCGATAAACGTCTTTTTGACTCTCTTTGCATCGCGTCGAAGGAGATGGGGATAATGGGGTGGTGGGCTTCTATATTATCGCGACCTCTTTTTTGCGGCGAATTCTTTCGCTTAACGTTTTTTTTTATACCTCGAAACTCTGTGACTTTTTTTTCTTTCGTACATCGTGTATACGGTCTTGTTTCGATTATCTGTGTCTGTTTGATTTTTTTTTTTTTTTTCCTTCCACTTACAGCCGACGTTACGTTTGCTCACTCAGGTTTTCATGCGTGCCAAGCTCTGGTTGTTGTTGTTTTTTTTTTTTTTTTTTTTTTTTTTTTTTTTTTTTTTTTACGAAACCAACGCCGGCTGCTTTTCCGGAAGTTTGAAAACGCATTGTTCCTTGTAGCACAGTGACGACCCCCATTCCTTGCGCTTTCGAAAGACTTTTGTTTATTACGATAACTTAATCGCATGAATTGTAAGTACACGTCAATTATGAAGGATAATCAAAAATATCGCTATAATAGAGGACCTTTTTTTCTTGTCGTATCGCGCCGTTTATACTAAACCAATCATCAACACCGTATATATAAAAATGCTCGTGCAGTCGGTGCAAAAATTTGACACAAGCCCAATAATAACGCATGCCCGTTATTATTATCCATTGTTTCACTGTTCGCAGAGGTATAAAAAAAAAATATATATATATATATATATATATATTTCTTATTCTACAAAATCCATCGGATTAGACTTTTTCAGTTGCCGTTTTATCATTGACAATTGTCTTCGATGGCTGATGACTGTACATAAATATAGAACAAATAACGAGCCCAGCACCGGACGTAAATTGAGGAGTGAGCTTAAAGTCAAAGAAGTAAATTGACACGACGCAGGAGATAATTATTGCGAGCGAGGTGGCAAAGCCCTTCAGTATGTTATCAGCATATTTTACTACCATAGCGACAACGAGACCCCCACCCGCTTGCAACACAATTAAATACCAGACAAAGACGTCGTAACCGATGAAAAAACCGCGACTCGTTATAACATCACCGTCGTTCAGCAAACAAGTCGCGAAGCCAAAGGGCAGAGACAACAAACTAAGCTGGACGTTTCTCATCCACACGGATGTATCGGAACTTTTGAGAATTTTTTCGAAATATATACCGGCGAAACCGGACAAGAAACACGCCGTAAGAGCAGCGGTAAAGCCGAGCCAGTGATTCTGCGCGATACCCGAAGGCGCTTTGGTCGTGCCGGCTTGCGCAAATTGTACGAGTACAACACCCATCAGCAGAAGACAGAGCGCGCCCCATTGGAGTTTATGGAGCGATCTTCGGAGAATGGTTACCGCGAAAAAAGCGGTAGTTAAAATTTTTAACTGATAAGTTACCTGTAAAATTAGCATTTCCATTTACTATATGCGCCAATCGAACGAAACAGACTGTGGAAAATAAAATGAAAAATATATTGAAATTACCTGATGCGTAGCGGCGTCCAAATTCGACGCGGAAACGTATAATAAATTATTCTGTACGACGTACAGAAGGGACGGCACGCATACTTTCAGGGTATCGACCGGTTGTTCGATAATAGTAGATCTCAGAGCGTTCGCGAACTTTGAATAGCTCTTTTCGTCCATGTATACCAGAATCAAACAAGTCAATAATTTCACTAATTCTGACATTACGACCGCTGTAACAATTTTATCAATAAATTTTCTTTCGGATCAAGAGGGTTCCGCCGTTCTCAGGGGACGCAACGATGCAAAATAAAAGAAATATACGCGTATATAAATATTTTAAGCTTTACCCGTAGACGACAGGAACATTTCTCCGGGTCTTGTGCGTGCGTAACGCATGCCGAGTCCCACCGAGGCATTCTGCAGTGTAAGCGTGACCAAACTGATGTACTTGAGTGTTTGACCATTTTCTTAAATAAATAAATATTTCGTGTTAATTTGAATAATCTTTATTTCCGTTATAAACATATGCGCGATGCTCGAAAGATCCTCTTACTGTTCTGCGGTTGCTGATTCATAGCGGCGGATTTAATAAGTCGGTCTCGAGACGCTATTGAATATCCACATTGTCGCGAGTCCGTTTCACTCACATATTTCCTAAAAAATAATAATATTATCGCGTCAAATAATAAGATGAACGTCCTCGATGAATTTGTTCGACCTACACGAATATAAATGACATCGATGACGCGTTGGCTTACCGCTTAGGGTTATTGGTTTTTAACAATGTATTGTTGCTATATATCTAAATAATAATTGCATATTTTTACATTCCAGTAAGTACGGTATGCTTGGGAATGCCGACGAACCACGGTGAGTCCACTCTGGCAGTACCACGTTGACACGAATCACGAATTCTCCATCCGTCACCCTGATTACCTTGAAGCGGCCTGAGCAGGCAAGCGCATATAGGGTGCGCGTCTTTTGATAATTCCGTGTCTTTCGCACACATTGCAATGAAAAACGATGAAAAGATGAACGAACGCACCCATAGCCACTGTCGCAGTGTCCGCGTTCAACAAGCACAGCTGACAAACACTAGCGCCACGGTGGAAGTAGACAAGGTGTAGCCATGCGCATAATGTACGAATAGCCAATAAGAAATTTTGACCACTACGTCCGCGATTACGAGCGGCAATTCAAAAACGTTTATAATGAAATCGACGTAAATCAAATCAATTTAATAGTAAAAATAAAAAAATTTCAATTATTTCCCAGCAGAAGGGTAAATGCTTAAAGAGAGGCAAGATATTTTATTATGGATGTAGGCATTATTAATGATGAATGTTTTTTTTTCAGTAGACTATTTGTATATGCTACCTCTTCAGATTGTATTGTTTTTTCAAAATAAAAATAAAATTCTGATCTAAATTGGTTTCTTTTCATTAATTCATACAAAGCCTCTAAATCTATTGTTCATAATCGAAAACTTTGAAATTATCAGTTAGTTTTCATCGATTAGCTTAACATGATTTTGAACTGAAATATACGAAAAACTTAATTTTTGTCTCTCTAATACTTATATCCCACATGATCGAAGGCAGGGAAGAGACTTCGGTCCCCTTAAGGACGAAAATGATCAGAAACAGGGTGTAGTAGATAATCATTGTGAAATACAGACTTGTAATATTTTTTATTTATTATAACTATTGAAAAACAGGAGGCACGCTATGCGCAGTCAGTGTCGATGGATCATTGTTGCTTGTTGTTTCAACGGTATCCAATGGGAAGCTGGTACTTATGCATGGTAATTTTTCAGTCGGCACTCCATTGTTTTCTAAACGGCGACCACGCATTGGCGACAACCCAAACTGTCCGTGTACCCACGATTTCTCTTTGAACGCAGATGGCGAGAAATGTACCGAGCAAACCTTAGCTATTAACAAAAATTTCAGATTTGCCTTTATTATGAATATATTAATCGTAATTAATGTTGATAAGTTTACGGATTTCGTACACAAATATAATAAAATTCTATAAATTACCGTTTTTAATATCTATATTTTCTCGTCCACAGGCCGTCTTCCACTTTTCAATGTGGCGGGCGTTCTTTGGAAAACCATAAAAATGGATTTTTTCGGGTGCATTGTTTCTCTTGAGAAACTCCGTTCTGTTTTTGCAACCCTTGACGTAGCACGACGGCATGCTGTATTGAGAATTCATTATATAAAATGGATGATATAACGCACGGCGAAAGAATAAAGGGCGATATATTGTTATCGTATTTGAAAACTGAATTATCTATTTTAAAGATACAATGGGGGGAAATGATAAAGTTAAAACATTATTGGGATTGAGTTTGAGGTTATAATTGTCACCGGTACATTATACATTTATTCCGTATCAACATTGTGTGATTTTCAATATTTGCGATATTCTGGGCGTTAGACTCGTACGAAATGGTTGTATAATTTTAACAACTCACCTGTTTTGCTTGTTGTAATGAAGAAAGATTTGTTGAATATAATGCACTCATGTCAGATTTTTGTTCACAGCATATGCAGTAAATATAGGATATGTTGGGTATATATAAAATGAAGATGGCCGCAGTAGTGGGCTGCGCAGAACATGCGAAAACGCGTCGCGAGTATGGCAACACCTTGTCTACTTCCACCATGGACTAGCGCAAACATAATATGTTATTTTTTAGCTAGCGTTGGCTGCCGCGTTTGTGCCCCCCTAGTACTCGTGTGCGTTCGTGTATCGGCCGATCCGGCCGGAGATCGGGGACCCGCTGTACCACATTCTTTCGGCACTGTGCCACTTGTCGCTATAGCGGCCAATAGCGGCTTACCGCGCGGCCGTACAAAACCGCGTGTGACATATTGACATCCGGCGCCATGTTTTTCTCATTCCCAATATTCCCTAGATGTCGGTGATGAGTAAAGACGCGAGAATTCAAATCATTATCATCGGCGAGATGATGTTTTTGCTATACGGCTGACGAGACGTCGAATCACGTTTTTTGGCAATGTTTCCTCCGCGCCGGTTCGATGCGGAAAGAGGTCCAGAATTATTAAGGAAATTAACGTCAGAACGAGGCGGAACGTGGCTGTACAACATCGAGCAGTCACTTCTACGCTTCATGGAAAGCAAAATTTGTTTGGTTTGATAGTTATTATTATTATTTCTTTGTTGCGTCGTATTTTTTCTCTCTCTTGAGACGGAATAACTGTCATTGTTCTTAATGTGTTAAGTTTACGATCTCAATACGTTCAACGTAATAATTAGAAGATATAATTTTGGAACTAGCGGTGGGCGTCACCTGGTGCGCGCCGAAAAAATATATAGTAGGGATGGGCAATACCCGTGGTTTAGGTTTAGACGCAACGATGCTAGATGGAGTAGGTGATCTCGAGGCATCAATAAAAAATTCAAGATAAATAATTCAAATTATATGATAAATCGAGAGTTCATTGTGGATATCAAATGGCAAGTAAAAGCCTCTCCTCGTTAAATAAAAGTTTATTGCGTATATAGTTTCTATAGAGGATTTGATCCCATCCACGAATGACAATTTAACATGTTGAGCGACGAATTAAGCGTGAAACTATAAATCCTAAAGAAGGATTTATAGGTTCTGGGATTTATGTCAGCCGATGAGTTGCGGGTATATAGGAAATATAGGAAATTCCGGAGTAGATCCGTGCAATGAGGCGAGGCTCCCGCTTGTACTCATCGGTACTCATAGGCTCTGTAATCGGTGATGTGTATCTATAGTGATCTATAGAGAGTTAGAGAGTAGTGGGAACGCATTGTTACCAATTGTTACTCGAAACGCCAACTCCTAGGGGTGTTGCTAGCGGTCGATACGATTAATTATTTTCATACAAGTTTTAACCGGTCACGTACATGAACGGTGGATGCCCGACGTAGTATCGAGGATCATCGGGGCCCGAAACTGCCCGGAACGTCGTTGATGTTGAGGGTATGGTTCACGCACGAGAGACGGACAGAGGGACTCGGAGGTTGAGTCGTCGAATTGTTCGAACCATAGAATCGAAAGCGATATGTGTATGATTTATAATCATAATAGTCTAAATAGAGTACGTGCTCTCCGAAAAATCACACGAATTCACGCGTCTGTATCAACTTACCGAGCCATCGATCCGTCCACTTTGAATTTCGTTAATATAAAACAAATCGCCACGAAAAAAAGGAACTTGCTTCGAGTGTCCGCGTTCGGGGACACTTCAATTACAGAAATAATTCAATTTACCGATCTCCCACTAGCGTCCAGGACGTAGCGTATCTCTGAATTTATGAATTTCGGAGACATTTCCCAAGGTTGTGGCGTGTCTGCTCGCCGGGCGATTGGACGGACGACTTTCCATTTTCACTATTGGGGCAAGCGTTGACCATTTGGTCCGCGCGTAAGCACTCGTCGGCGTTGGACCTTCTATCACCATCCCGAACCGTCAAAAGAGAGAGAGAGGACAGTCGAACATCATCCTATAGTTGTCACACCAATGCGGATAACGTGGACCTTTTAGCAAGGCACAGACCACATTTTCAAAGTTGTAACACTTTCAACGGAAGTCATAGTTTTCGACAATTATCGAGGATTTCAATTTTGTTCATGGCATACGCACGCGCGCACACGCACACACACACACGCACACGCACACACGCACACACGCACAGTTTTGTATCAATTCTTTATTTTTCCATACAAATTATAAACATGTTTTTCAAATACTGTACATATACTGAATTCTATTATATTTTTAAACCTCTAATTCAATGATATATCATTTCATTTATTTTCATTTATTTTCATTTATTTTCATTTATTTTCATTTATTCATTTAATCAACTACTTTGATCCTCGTTTCATTTATTATACACACACCCACAGATACGCACACAAACACGCACGCACGTAAAGATATCCTTGTTCGTTTTTTTATTTTTGCTCTGTCTATTCGTGTTTATGATCAAGCTCAATTCTTTGATATGGCAGTTCCAGGATATGGAAGAATACAAATTGAATTTACCCAAATCAAAGGCAATCATTGTTGCGCGTTACCAACCGTTATAACACGACGAAGAAGGAAAAACAAAAGTCTATTGCCAACCCAACCATTCGCCAATGTAATATTTATGGTGTTAACTAAATTAAAAAATAATTATAGTTCATTGACAATTTATTTATTTAGCTTGAGAATAATGTGCTAAATTAAATCCGGGTGCGTGTAAAGTCATCGGAGTGTATTGGAAAATTACCGTGAATGTTTTTTCAGCGGATAATTAAACTGGGAGGGTAATTTTTATTTTTTCATCGGTAATACGTTTCGGTCTGAATTCGACTCGTTTTTAAAAGCGTGCGGGGGTGTAAAAAATTTATTTGACCACAAGTACCTCTTATAATTGAAAAAAACTTGATCGTCAGATTTAAAAAAAAATTTTTTCAACATTTTTCTTCTCCCAATGGTCGTAAAAGTTATTTACAAAGATATTTAACAAATCCGAATGCGCTGTTGATTTCATCATATATTCATCGTGCAATTCGAGCTGCTTGTTCTTTTATTTTATTTGTTGTTTGTATATATATTTTTTTCTTCCTCTTAAACTACTCCTGCCGTTTGTATCTTTGCCGGTTTTGCCGAATTTCGATATCATCAATATAGAGTGAGAGAGTACTATTTTCTATCTTCACAGAAGACATAGATAAATATATATTTTCATAATCTTTTCTTATAAATGTAATTCGCTTACGATAAAATCATTAGTTATTACCGTTCATAATCTTAGTATCGGTGCTTTTTTTTTCCAATTTCTTTCATGTACTTGTATTTCCGTCATTACTAAAAAATTTGTCGCTATCTATCGAAATAAATTAATGTAACGAGCTTTTGTCGGCGTTTCCAAATATTCTTTTCTTTTTAATTAAAAATGTGTACGAGTTTCCGTCAGATCGAATGCACAACCAGAGAGAGAGAGAGAGAGAGAGAGAGGTTATTTTATTTTTCGTAAAAGAAAAATTCTGAATCACATTATTGATAGTCGATGGAGCTCCATTCGTGCTAATGAAAAGAGGTAACGTATTATTTAAAAAATTGCTATTAACGTCTCAATGGTTATGGAAAGACCATCGGGAGTGAGTAAATTAATAGTATTTCAATGTTCTTGTTGCGACATATATACCATTTAAAAAAATAAGAATAACTGACAAGTACAAAAGCTGCCAATTTTGTTTTCTCTTCGTTGAACCTTGCGCGAATTGAATTATCAATGAAATAAAATTCCTCATACAAGCAATTATCTATCAAATTTTCTTTCTCACACTGAATAAAAAAAAAGGAGATATTTCTGACTAAAGAGAGATCAAAATACATTGCCACTTGTTTCGTAAAAATTAGTTACAGAAGTAACAATACGGTAATTAATATTTATGTATCCTTAAAGTATATGTATTATTTCGGTTATATTAGTGTTTACTCCTTGGTAGGCAAGTTCCGTTTGTTTAAAAAAAATAAACAGATGATAAATCAGAGTGAAGAAAATGTAAAAGTCCGCTATTGATACGACTCAATTGAAAGATACCGGAGAGTTCGAGTCTCTATTCTTTCTTCATTAGCTTTCTTTGAAATTTTTATCGATATCTCGATCGGAATAGACTCGTGGTCCCTCCGTTAAACGTGATAAAATAGCGTGCATCATTTAAGTGACGCATTAAGTACGAAACTCGATCGTGAAAGAGAAAGGGGATCCAGGCGTTACCGAACGGCAAGCGAGACTCGAAAGTGAGATACGATATTCTATTATTAAAAATTAAAAATTAAAAATGAATCCTCGACATTATTTCCGTGAATCGCGTGAAAATAATTGGCCATCTGATTTTAACATCTGCATATTGTAAATATCCAACAATTAAACCGTGAAGCTAAAAGAATCAGCATCTATCGGGTTTAGCTCATGATGTGTGTGTGTATGTGTTTGTGTTTGTGCGCGAGTGTGTAACATCGTAAACGTAATAGAAAGTTAAAAACAACCAGTATGCTATGTAAGAAATTCATTCGTGTAATATAACTATAGAAAAAAAAGTGGGAAGGGGCATCTTAGGGTAGTATAAAATAATGTCATTATACGAAATAGAAAGATACCTCACTAACCTACGCTTTGCTGTCTAAAAAATGAGTGGGAAACCCACGGACTCGGATGTTAACCGGATAAAAATAATTTTGTTCCAAACGACGCAACAACGAAAGGGTGCTTAAATTATCGTTTCCTCTCTTTCACTCTCGCGTCTGATCTTGTCCGCTAATGAAAAAGAAATATTTAATAATAATAATAATAAAATAATGAGGAGACTCGTGAATAGTAATGGCATTCTTTTTAACTTTCACATCTCCGGTTAAAACTTAAAATCACTTAGATAGCTTTATACACGATCATTTATAACAATGTAAATCGTAATCATTGCGTTAGTATTTAACATATATACTCTTATTCGTAATATATATGTATATCTGTTGTGTGGATGTCTCGTCCGATCTATTGTCTAATTTAATAATAAAAATGATAATACTAATAACCGTGTCGGTACACGCGCGCCACTCCAAGATCACTGTATTTGTCTTTCCGTTTCGGGAGAAGAATAAAATATATAAAACCGCGTACCGGACAGACACCGCGCGATATCTCAGGCTCCCAACGTTATTGTCGCACCTGGCAGTTCTCTCTGTACAGTAATTATTTTCATTCAATTTTTCCGTCCTCTCAATTCGGGCTTTCTTTCGAATATCTGACTGTCGTTAGAAAAAATAATAATAATAAAATAATAAAAAAAAAAAAAGTTTAAGTGGAGCTTGGACCGGCTCGTACACCCGTGCGCGTACGTTGATCGGCGTTACCTAATTACGGAAAACTATCCGTAGATCCTAAAATGATTTAATCACGGATCCATGGAGAAATTTGATGGAAAATAAAATGAAGAACACACCCGTGTAATATGTGAAATTAAATTCTCCCGTGTTTACCGTCTCTGTATCGACGAACATTGTATCGCGTATGAGTTGCGAGTGTATGTATTATACGTGTGTGTGTGTTGCGTGTATGGATGATTTTATGTGGTGGTAGGCACTGATGGGGGGGGGGGGGGGGTGGGGTGTGGATGGCGAGCGGATTTAACTAGTCTTTGACCAGTCTGTATATGTGATGCTGAGCACCGTGCTCGGACGTAGATACCTCGAAAACGTACGCCGTACAGAGTAACGTCTCTTCCGTATCTCTGTTTGTAACAACCTAAAAATAAATTGCCATTTTCATTACAGGCTGGAGAAAAAAAAAATGTCAATCGTCGTGTAATCGAAACGACGAATATAATTTTACCTGGAGAATAGTAAAGTTTTCGAGAACGCTATTCATCATGTATTTCTCGGGTAGGTGCTTGAGTTTGTGAATAAAGTTGATCATATACTCGCACATCGGGGAACGACTGATGCGATAAACAAACCTGCCGTTCTCGAACCTGGCGTACTCGGTCTCCACCTTCTCTACCACGTGTTTACCGAACGAGCAGACTTTCGTCGAGCACGATATCGTCATGTTCTCGTTGCTCTCGTATCTACCGTACGAACGCGTCAACGTTGTTATCGGCCATAGTCGTATAATTTTATAATTTTATAATTTTATAATTTTTTATTTATTTATTAGCTCGATGTACGGAAAGAGGGCACTTACTGGCTCGTTACACCGTAAAAGGCGCCCGCTTCGTCCTGGATGTTCGTATTGAGATCCGCCCAGAATTTAACGAGAAAAAAGGCCGCCTGTGGTCCTTTGTCGTAGAGCTCTTTGAGACCACCGTTCTTCTCCGGAAACTTGTCGTATATCTGCCTCACGTCGACGGCCTCGAGGAGCGGATCCGCGTAAGTCGTTGAACCGCCTATGTGGACGAACAGGTGTTTGTGGTACTGCGAGGAGGAGGAGGAGGAGGATGAGGAGGAGAAGGGGGGGTAGAGTTAATGAAAAGCGTATCTGAATAATAATTGGGCCTGTTTCCACGGTTGAATTTCGTCAACTATGGAAAAGATCGAGTTGGCTCGTCGTTCGTTTGAAAATACGCACCATGTCCTGATCTCTGTGCTGTTCCATGTAGGCCGAGAACTCGACGAGTCTGAGCTTGTGAGTGGCGATCGCTCGCCCTTCCCAGGGTGGCGGCGGTTGCGCCTGTACCATGTCACCGCTCGAAACCGCCGTCGCCGGTTTTCCGGTGTACGCCGGTTGTGGAAAAGGTTTGACATCCTGCGACGTTCCTGGCTGCAGGCCCGGTTGCCAAAAGTTCTACTCGAGTAATTTAAAAAAATGTTGATCCTTGATCGTTTAAATAGATATTTATTCGTTAGAATTATTGAATTTTCACACTGAGAAAAAGATTGTTCCTTTCGTCGTTCGTTGTCTCGAATTGTCTTGGCGCGATCAACATTTTCGTTAAGAGATATTTAAATTAATCGGATTAAATTAGTTTAGTCTTAGATTTATTTTTGTTGTTGTTGAGATGAATTTTTTGGTTATACGTACGGGCGTCGATAATTTAAATTGGGACTCGGCACCGATCCCGGAAGACGGGGTGGACGGCGGTGGAAACGTCTCTTTCGGGACGCGCGACACCGTGTATCAGCGTGTATTACCGGGCGACGACGATCGAGCGAAGAAACGCGAACGAACAAAACGAGCGAAAGGTATTACGCGTAGAGTACCATTAACGAACGGATTATTGAGCGTTATTTAAAAATGTATTCGCGCGAGAAGAGCCTACAACTCGAGGAAATAACGCTGTCGATAGAGCGTACATCCGTCGCTCCTCGTCGAAAAATAATATCATTGGGGACAAAAGACCCCCTTGAAAATGTCTCCGTTTCTCCAATTCGTTCTAACGTGAATTCGATTGACGTTCGAACGTTGTCGCGATTCACCGAGAATCATTCCGAATCGTGGTGAAGTAAAATTAATGTTTTCTCGGTGTAAACGGAAAAATAATAAAAATTCGTGATTCCGAATTCTATGTAGAGGTTAGACCGTTGGGTAGTTTCGTTGTACGCGTATATTGGATAGCAGAAAAGATTAACATATATTTACACTCGTGGATCGAGTATACGAAAATGGAACGAGCGTGGAAGTATGAAATATACATAGAATATAAACCGGGTGAAATTATATCGATGTGTATGAGCCAAAAATTTGCGCGTAGCGTATACGCCTCGAGTAAAATTCCCAACTGGGAATGGAAATACTCGTTTCGCGTGACCGTTGGTGAATTTCGTGGCACACGGTGCTCGAGTCCGTATAACCACCCGCCTCCCTTGAGCTACGTGCGTCCGAGTGGCGTCTATATTTATTGGGCGTACATTGCTCGCTCGACAACCACAAAGAGAGAGAGAGAAAGATATGGTATACAAAGTGAACTTGCACGGTCCGGGGTTGCACCGATGTTGCCGACGGTAGCATACGTGCCAACCACCTCACCCCACCACCCCACCTCTCCCACCTCTCCCACCTCTCCCACACCGCGGAATCGATTCGTTTAATTGAGAGGGTTTCGACGCTCGTTGTACACCACCAATCCCGCGTCCTTCGAATTCCGAGTGTGACGTCGATTCCATCTCCCTCTGCCCCCGCCCTTTTTTGTTTTTTCAACCTTTTTTAATTCTCCACGAGGTTTCGTTTGTTTTTCAGCCGCGTCCACGGGTGTGCCGTTTATATATTTTTAGTTATTTCACGAAAAAATGAGGCGAGAGCGAGCGCGGTGTATGTACGGTACTCGCCCGTGCGATGGTTATCGCGGAAGGGGACTTTTTTCGTTCTTTATCGACATTCCGGTACGCGAGAGTGTACCATATATATGGTATTATTATATGTCGTATTATATACGCGCGCGGACACGAAAGTTGCAAAAGGAACGTTAAGGGATTTACCCGCGTTAAGTCAAAATCATTGAATGGTGGAAAAAGTAGAGGTGAAAAAAGAGACAAGACGCGGTAAAATTTTTCGCGCCAATACACATCTAATTTTCTATTGAATCTTTGAAATGTTTTTCGCGGTAGAGCGATCGCGCGTCGTTGATAGAGAGGGCATCGTTGTTCGGTTAGTTCGCCATAGGATCCGTATACGCGACATCGGCGGCTCTCGACGTTCGCGCGTACGAGAATAAAGAGTATCGAACGGCGTTTCCTCCCTCGGGGTTCGCGGCTTCTATCGCCACTGCCGAAAGTCAGCAAATTGCGTGACAGAAAAGGAGGGCCGGCATCGGAGTCGGATAATATAACGGAGTCGATTCGAACCGCAAAACGCGAATGGCACGAGTATCGTTATAAACAAAAGCTATATATGCATATATATAAATAAATAGAGACGGAGAAGAGGCTTTCCGTGTCGTTTGCGGCCTGAAATTACGAAAAATATACAAGTTGCCGTAACACGTCGGCACACGTGTATTTATCCGTATTTATCCCGTGGATACGAATTGCCGTTAATTTTTCCTCGTTCAAGTTACAAGTCGAATTGTTTCATCGGCCGGAGATAAAATATCCGACGTGACAAAGTGAACGAAGAGGGGTTAGTAGCTGAGACGATGAATTCATCAACGAGCAATTTTTTGTCAAACGATTCAGAGTTGATTAATCGCGAGGTGCGTATAATTAATAAGATATCGTATCGACGTATCGGCACAGCGTCGTTACGAGTCAAAATCGCGTTGAACCGGGACCGATACCGCGTAAAACTTTTCCAGAGGTTTCGATTCTTTTTCCTCGAGCCGTAACTTTTGTTTCAAGAATGAACTTTTGTTCGATTCATCGTTTGATTCATCGTACGTTTTCGACCCAAGGTGCACGCGTTTTGGAAAAGAAAAGATACGGCGTATACGTATATAGGCGGGTAATTTGTACGAAGAGGAAGAAAAAGGACTCGTATCGGACTCACCACTTTGAGTTTCGCCTGGATTTCCCGAAGTTTTCTTCTCGCTAGGACCTGTATGTGCGAAGAGACCTGCTTTCGCGTTCTCGTTTTACCGGTCCTCAGTTTGATGTAACGCGCGATCAGCTCGTTGCGACCTGTAACACGAGAGAAGGAAAGAATAGAAGAAGAAAAAAAGGACCACGCGATTTTATTTGGTTGTACGAGACAAAGAGTCAATGGAATATAAATATAAAATTTTCTTTGAAAATATTCGTCGAAGAAGCACCGTGATCGTTAACCGGTCGACGATTATTTTCTAAACCTAACGAAAATTTGCGAAATAATAAAAATAAAAATGAACATTATATAACAAGGAGAAAAAAAGGTAAATAATTTTGTCGGTAAGTATATACCGGTCTCTCGTATGTAGACGAATGTCGCCCGTAACGATCGCGATCGACGAACGAATATAAGTCGATATATCCCGCGCGTATACGGATTTTTTTCCGCTACGGGATATACACGATCGAATTTTACCGGTGAATCGTTTAACCGATAAAAGAGACGCGTTAACGTTTGTCAGAACCGCGCGCTTCGTACAGATTTTACAGTTCCACCGGTTGTTATCGTAACGATACGGTAACAGAGAAGGGGTTTCTTTGTTACATTTAAAGAATATTGGAAAAATAGTCCCGTCCGAATCGCGATTAAATTCGATCGACGCGAGATTCATCGAGAGTCGAATGATTATTAAAAGAATTTGAAGAATTTAAAGAAAACGTTTAGCCGATCTCGCGCGAACGGAACCCCGTTCCGAAGGCGAGACGAAAGTTCCATTTTTATTTTCAACGGACTCGACAAAAATGTCTTTTGTCGTTCGATCGCGTTATATCGAACGAAAATTCGGTCGTGTTTTCTCGTTGAGAATAAAAATTGCCGTACGGCCGCTACGGAGCGTTGTTCGAACGAACGCGCCAACGAGTAATTTGCGTTTCGTTGCGTAATTGAACGAGAGGAAGAGAGACGATTGTGAGATAGCGAGACAAAAGAGAAGGGAGAAAAGTTTACGCTCTCGTGGAAATTTGATATTGATCCGTGTCGTTGAAGATGGAACGACAACGAGACCAAAAGGAGACGTCCGGTCTCCTTTTGGTCTCGTTGTCCCGAGGCTGTCGCTCGCTATTTTCCCCGACGACGCTCTCTCGCTCCTCGTCCGTACATCGGTCTCGCTCTCTTTTTTCCCCATCCCGTACACCCTCGTCTTGCCTCGTCTTGCCTCGTCTTGCCTCGTCTTGCCGCGCGTTCTCGCGCGTTATCGTCTCCCCGAGCGCGAACCTCTCAATGAATTTCGAGATGAAAATCGCCCTAGCGAGCGAGCAGCCTCGCGCGCATCTCGTAAAATTCATTAAAGTCTAATCCCGGCGCGATCCCGCTTCTTCGTTCCGCATCGATATAATATATACGTATATCGATCAACCGGCAGTCTCGCTGTCCCGTTTTCTCTTCCCCGCGGCCCTGCCGATTTAATTTCACTCGCGTCTCTCGAGCAACGAAGCACCGGCAAAGTATATATACTCGGAGCGAACGACGAGAGGGTGGAAAAATTATTTTTTCTCTACCGTTGGCCCTTTGCCGTACGAAAACGCAATTTGGATTTTCAAATTTTCAAATTTTCAAATTTTCAAATTTTCAAATTTTCAAATTTTCAAATTTTCAAATTTTCAAATTTTCAAATTTTCAAATTTTCAAATTTTCAAATTTTCAAAATTTTCAAATTTTCAAATTTTCAAATTTTCAAATTTTCAAATTTTTAAACGGTAGAGACGAGGGCCGAAGGAACGACTCTGGGGACGAGCCAATCGAACGCTTTGACTCGTTTCTCGAAAAAGGGTCAATCGGGGAATACTCGAGCGTCGTTCCGGTTGGCCGGTACGAACGGGACGAGGTCCGCTCTCGATTCGTGTTTGGGTCGTCGCGAAAAACAATTTCTCGAGTAATCGCGTGACGAATTTAAAAATGGGATTCCTCGTGGATAACGAGAATTATAATAAATCTCGTGTTTTCAGCGTGTAATCGCTCTCAATGCCGGAAACCCGGGGTTATAATTTTCTAGCGAAGAAAAGTTGCCGAGATACAGCTGCCGGGACGAGACGAGGAAAAGAGAATCGGGCGGAGACTAAAATCAGTCGCGTTGGATCATCGATACGACGATACCGATAACCGCGTACGTAGAGACGGCATTTTCTCTTTCTATTTTAGCGACGCTGAGCCAACGACGCTGAGGTAAACGAGGTAAAATCGCGGAGCGGTTATACGTTGTAATCGATTGTCCTATGCTCTAATCTTTGACGCCACATACGTACGTACGCGACTCGTATCTTCGGCGAACGCGCTTGCCATCCGTTTGTACGAATAACAGTTCCATCGATACGTACATAGAGACGCGGATGGAACGATTTTTCTTTGAGCATCGGCGAGACGCGCTTGCGATACCGCGCGTGCGGTATCGCAAGCGCGTACACGTATACTCTCTCGATGGAGATTCTTGCCGCTCGAACACGACCGTGTACGAATAGCTAGATTCTTATCCGAACCAGCTGCGGCATCGGCAGCCGATAGGAGGAGAGATAGGAGGAGAGACGATAACCGTCTTTGCGTTTTGAGCGGAAAAAAAATCGTGCGGAGGAATATGCAGGGGAGGCAAAACGTTTCCTCGCACTCTCGTTCACTTGTTTCTTTCGTGACTCGACATTTTCGGAGAAAAAAAAAACTCGAGAGATCGCCAACCGAGTTTCGTTATATTTATCATATTTTTATTTAAAATAAAAAATTTATTCAATTAAAAAATTTATTCAATTAAAAAATGTTCTCGGAAAATTGTAGAGGCGGCCGCTTTGGCGCGGTGCCCCCCATCGGTTTATCGTCTTTCGATCCAACACCCGCGAGAACGCCACTCCGCTCGGGATCACCGATTATTCGACTCTTTCGCTGGTCAACTTTTATTTTCGAGCACCCTCGGTCCGAGACCGACGGAAATTTAGTCTCGATAGTCGCGAGCGGAGAGCCAACGAGCCGCGAGTCGATGACCACCGTCTCTTCGAGGATGACTCGCGAGATTTTGATCGAATTTAGATCCGTCGAGAACGGAACGCGAATCGAGCGCTCGCGATCGATCAACGATTTCGATTTCTCCGCTACTATTGGACGTTACGGCGAGCGTAACCGAGGCTGCCGCCGAGGGGGCACGAGCAAACTCCTCCGAGTTACGCTTCGCGCACCCGTACCACTCTCCGGTCGACTCTCGATCGGGGATCGAATTTCAACGAGCAAAGTACCGCGATAATCGATGGCGTACGCGAACGGAGAAGGATTCGCGCGGGCGAATGTTCGCCTCGACGGCAGCGGGAGGGGTCGAATACTCTCGTCGGATAGGCGGGAACCAAAGTGCGTTCGAGCTCGTTTGGCCGATTAGTAATCGAGAGAGACCGCTCGCGAGGGTGTACGAGTTGCCGCACAAATATACGCGCGTACATTCTCCGCCGCGGTACCCGGCTACGAAACCCTTTGTTCGAGGAGCGGATCACCGATTATATACGGAGAAGGATCGTTCGAAACCCCCAAACGGAGAGAGGTCCGACGATCAACAATTTTCATTGACCGTCCCGATCCGGTTAGAGAACGTCGATCGAGCGAAAACCTAGTGGTCTTTGGAACGATTAGGATTTTTAGGAAAAATAGTATAAACCCCAGAGAGAGAGAGAGAGAGAGAGAGATAAGAATGATAAGAGAATTTTCAACTCCGAAGGGGTGAGAGACCCGCGCTAGAGAAATTAAACCCTCTTCTTTCCTCGTAACCCTCCGACCAATCGCCTCGCTCGATCTCCAGCGGTGAAATAATCTTCGGTCGTGTCGTCGCTAAGCACGAGAATGAGACAAAAAGCACGAGAGAGAGAGAGAGAGAGAGAGAGAGAGAGAGAGAGAGACCTCTCCTCTTTCGATCCATCTTTTTTTTTTTTTTCATTTTCTTGGCCCTATCGGAGGGAGAGAGAGAGAGAGAGAAAAAGTTGTGCTACAGCGAGCCGAGAAACGTTCGGAATAAACCGGAGAAATATATTCCACGGAAACATCGAATATACACGCCCAGAGACGAGCCTGGACGGGAGAGGGAAAGAGAGAGAGCACCCTTCGCTTCGTCCTTCGTCTCCGGCAGCGACCCTCGTCGCGATCCTACGTCGCGCCACTCGGTCCTTCCTCGCCTCCGACCCCTCCGCACCGAACGATGCGGAGAGAGAGTTCGCTAGCGAGCGTCGACTACCGAACTGCCTCGCGTAACGCTCTCTCTCTCTCTCCGTCTCCGTCGCTACCGCCCTCTCTTCCTCGCCGCTCTCCATCGTTCCGTTCACTAATTGCACATTCTTCGCATAGTTTCACCACCCTCCGTGCACGGAGTTTGTCGGCACCGAGGGTAGGTTCCGAGCCAAATAACGTACGTGTTTATATACACCGCATATATTTCCTCTTTCGATCCCTTCGTTCTATATACCATCCCACCGGATCTTTTTACTTCCATCTTCGTTCGCGCCAACTTTTCTACCGTCCTCTCTCTCTCTCTCTCTCTCTCTCTCTCTCTCTTTGTCGTTACGCCTCGTGTTTACGCTACTCGTACGCCATCGCCGTTCCTAGCTCCTTCTCATTTCTCAATTTCCCATACGCTTCGGCGCTCGGAGACTCGGTCAACGCGGGCTTTTCGTCGCTCCGACGGCTCTTTTTTCCTCACCATTTTCGGTCTCAATTTTTTCTCCACGATGACACAAGTTACATCGTATAAAAGGTACGAGAGTTCCAAGAAAATGCTAAAATGTCTCGTTCGATCGACGTTTGTTTTATGAAAAGTTAAAAAATTTTGAAACGACGCGAGGCGCGATGGTTTGTCGAAAAAGTTGATTATCCAGTGGAAGAAACGACGCGTCGGTTTCCAACGTAGTTAAAATCAAACGAACAGTTCCGTTTGCGTACGAGCGAGTTGTTCCGTGGTTCCTCCTCCGGTAGGTACGTTTCGACACGATGGTTCTCGTCGTTGAACGAAGAAAAATTTCCGACTATTTCTTCGTTTCGATCGTACAATTTGTCGATGAGTCTCGATACGCGTATCGGTTCTCCTCGAAACGCCGTTAATAATTTTTTAAGCCGTGATTTTTATTGTCACGCGAGGTTCTTAATCGCGACGGGACTCGAGAGCGTACGACGGTAAATATTTCGTCGCTCGCGTTCGTGCGCTCGTTGCACCGTAAAACGCCTCGTAAAACGAAAAGGGATTAAAGCTCGTGCCGGCGTTGCGAGGGCTCGACGGCGCTATATTCCTATATTCGGGAATTTACGAGAACGATAAACGGGATTACGCGTATCATAAACCCTCGAACGATCTCGGTAGTACGTGGTACGCGGTACGCGAGGAAGGGGTGCAGCGACGCACCGCGCGAGATCGCGAGGTAAAAAGCCTCTGGCCTATCCTTGGCCCATCTTTCGCAAAACTTTCGCAAAACTTTCGCAAAACTTTCGCAAAACTTTCGCAAAACTTTCGCAAAACTTTCGCAAAACTTTCGCAAAACTTTCGCAAAACTTTCGCAAAACTTTCGCAAAACTTTCGCAAAACTTTCGCAAAACTTTCGCAAAACTTTCGCAAAACTTTCGCAAAACTTTCGCAAAACTTTCGCAAAACTTTCGCAAAACTTTCGCAAAACTTTCGCAAAACTTTACGTTGCTCGCGGGCTAGTTTTCGCGCGTGCGGAAATATTCCCAAGGGAATAAGAAACAAAGAGAACGTTCGTCACGGGTAGAGTATATACGGTTCCGTAGTGATTGCCAAAGGGAATTGACCATTTTTATTTTCCATCGCTCAATCTCTAAGAAATTTTACGATTATTCGTATCGCTAAGAAATTTTACGATTATTCGAAAAATCGGAAATGGATATAAAAAATTGAAACGCGGAAAGAAGCTGCGGATGGAAGCTCGCGAGTTGCTCTCTCGAGAACTCACGAGACTCTCGACTCGTTAACATTTTTTTAAATACTCTTCGCTCGATTTATCCAGATCTATCGTATGGATAATAACGGAAGAGTGGAACTCTCGAAATCTACTTCCGTATCTATGTATGGGCGCGCTCTCGAAAATGCGGAAAATCTCGGGCAAATAAATGTCGTTACTTTCGCCGTTAGTTCCCGATTTTACTTGTTCGATTATTAGTTCATAAAGAGTCAAGATGCCGAGATTATCGAGGATTATTTTGGTAAATTAGTGAATATCTCGATTTTTAAATGCTCTTTCGTGCCCGCTTCTCGATCGACGCTCTCTCTTACAAGAGCGTTAGCGAACGAAGATATAATACGGTAGTTATCGCGATTCCTCCCACCAACGACCGTTACACGCTCGAATTTAATTAAACTCCGTGAAACGGACTCAAAGAAGCTTATACGCCGCGTCGACGAGACGGACGATGCACGGACAATGCGCGAACCATGCACGGACGCGAGATTATTACATCGTCGGGAATCTCGACGCGTGAGTTTCCCCGTGTCCCCATTGGGCACTCTGTACCGTACTACTACTACTACCGCGCCGTAGCGTCGGTCTACCACCAACCGGGATATCCGCGAGAGTTTCTATATACGTATTTATATATATATATACGTATATAGAAAATCCCTCCTCCCGCGAAACTGACGCGCGTTCCGAGTTCATCCGTGTATTTATTTGTGGCGCGTGTACGAGATAAGCGACTATACCTGTCCCGCATTTACACGTTTTACATTGCGAGAAAGGTAACGTGGTAAATGGGTAGACGCGTCTATTACGGTACATAGACGACTCTTTTTTCTCTCTCTCTCTCTCTCTCTCTCTCTCTCTCTCTCTCTGGATGTACGAAGAGGAGACGCCGAATCTATATTCTCGAGCCTCGCCGAAGAGAAAACATTCTTGTAGTAACGTAGAATAAATGTCGTTGTAGCCGAGTTTAACTTTTAAAAGTTACGATAATTAAACGTCAATGATGAAATATTATATAATTACGAATTGCGACTCATTAATAAACCAAATGAATAACAAAAATTAAATTAACGAATAAACTAATAACGATTCTCGGCATATCGAATCAAAGGCCTTAAATTCAAACATTTTCTCTCAGTTTTTTTTTTCTTTTCTCGTCTTGTCTTTTCTTTCGCACGAGCAATTCTCCGAGAGAGGCACCCTCGACTTTCCTTCCGTCGGTCAATAACTCGGACACCGGCGCGTTCTCCGAGTATACAATACTCTCCACCCCGTTCAACGACGCACCGACGCGGTCCGACCACCTACTTCTTCCTTCCCGCTTCCCCTCGACCAGGCCCTCGAGCCAGCGTCCCCGGGATACGACCCTGGAAGACTGCACATCGACTATATATATATATAGAGAGAGAGAGAGAGACGACTGGACAACCTCGCGATTCACCCCTCAACCCCTTTCTAGAGCACCAACCCCACCGGACATGCAAATATTGAATTTCTCTTCTCGACCCTCCTCGCAATATACGCATCCTCGTTCCGTCGCTATACGGGACGAATATAGCCCAAAAAGACCTTTCGACAAATTGTTTCTCGCGTCAATTGAAAAGAAACGCGAATGGAATGCGAAAGAAAAAAAGAAAAAATATTGATTCAAAATACCGCTCTCGCCATTTCCATTCGAGAGGTGAAAAATGAGGTTTGGAAACTAACGGGATTTTGTTTCTGGTATCGATACGCGGCGGAAAGCTTACGCGGTTCGGAAAATAAAAACCCGTCGACGATACATTATATATTTGTTGCGCAAGCTTTGTTTCGAATTGAGCCCGGTGCGTGTACGATAAAAGGCGGGAAGCGACGAAAGGTTCATCCGTAGAGCCCTCGATATTTCTTGCCTCTGTCTTTTCCGTCGCGAATGACCTATAAACCGGGATACGACGACGCGCCCCTCTCGTTCGGATCGCGATTTTCGAGAGGAACAGAGGAAAAGACGATACGGGGATCTCGCGAAAATGTAGCGGCGCGAAATGGTCGTAACCGTCGTCGAGTGTACGACGATAACGGTAGAGAGAACGACGCGTTAACGGGACATCGGATAAACGATGCAAATTTTTTTCTTTCTTTCCTTTCGTGGCCTCGGTATTAATTTTTTTAATTCGCTTTACAAAACAGAACCGTATTCCATTTTCCAAAGTACAAAACACTCGTAACGGCGGTCATCAAGAACAAAGGTTCGAGTTTTCATTTCGGCATTTATTTCGACGATTAAATTGTACCCTGTGCGCTTCCGTTTGTTCCATCTTTTGGCTCTGGACACTCGCTCCAACGGACATTCGCACTTTATACACTCGACCGATACCACCGTCCCATCCTCGTCGAGTACTTCCGATCCCTCTCGAACTCGAGCGTTTTAATGCGTTTTGATACCCAAGCGCGATACGACCGTACGACTTTAATATACGGAGGCTCGACCGATAAGAGAAAAAAAAAACTAACGGTTATTTCTGGTCGGAGATTTTTCAGCACGGAAGAGAACGAAAGAGCGCGCGGGAAAGAGAAAAGGAGTTGATTGTAAATGGATGAGGAAAATAGAAATGTTTCTTCTCGTTCCGTGTTTCGGCTCGTAGAAAATCAAATCATCTTTCTAACTTATTTCTTCGCCCCGGTCTCCCCTAAATCCAACACGGTATCAAGATTATTCAAAAATTCAATAATTAAAGATCGAACTTTGAATTGGTAAGATCGTTAACGATACTTTTGTTAGCCGCTCGAGTTGGCAGAGGAAAAAAAAAAATTAGCGTCTCTCTCTATCTCCAGAGTCGTTCCTAACGAGTCGAGAAAATAGTGTCAATTAACGCTCCAACGAAATATTGGAGAAACGTATGAATTTGGGGAAAGGGAGTCCCGGGACAAGTTTTTTTTTCCGACGCGATATAGGACCAATGAATTTATTCTTTCGGGGGTGGGGTTGTCCCGGTGACGCCGGTTTACGTACGGGCATTTGGATCCATGATTCGCGACGATCCATGATTCGCAACGAAAGAACTTTTACCCTCGTTACGATTCCTCTCTCCGTCGAGGGACGAAAACGGAACGTACGGAAGAAAAGGCGCGCGAGTAGCGCGAGAAAAGAGGGAGGAAAGCCGTCGCGCAAAGACGAGACTACGCTGCGTCCTTTATTTCCCGCGTTCTCCTTCGAAGTAACGCTCGGTTCCGTATTGCGGGAGGTTTATCGCCGTTTAAAGCCGGCGCCGCGAGCTCCACTCGTCTTATCCGTACGCGAGAACGTCCAACGTCCGACGAAATAAAGGAAGCGGAGAGACCGGTACGAGTTTGAGAATGCCGAAAGGGCCGACACCGACGTCTCGCTGAAATAAGGAATCGATACTCGAGCTTTCTCGGTATTTTCAGCCTCGGAAAAAAAAAAAAAAAAAAAAAAAAAAAAAAAAAAAAAAAAAAAAATTGTAAAGCGCGACGAAAGGGAGTGCGAGATCGAACGCCGGAGAGATGTTCCGTAGATGCGTCGGGAGGCCTTGTCTCGTGTACGAGAAACGCGGAGCACCGCAGCGGCGTTATTGCTTCGGTCGCGAGACAGAGAGACGGAGTGAGAGAGATTCGCGCAACGGTGGCTATAAGGTGATGGTCGGCACTCCGGTGGTACGGGAAGCAATATCGAAGCGGTCACGTAGTGACCTCAGAATCGAGCAATAACGACGCTACGCTCCTACGGTGGTATCGCGATGCGCTGTCTCTCTCTCTCTCTCTGTCTCCGCGTGTGTGGTGCGCGCGTGCGCGTTAGTTGGATAGACAAAAGGAAGAAAAAAAATGAATCATCAACTTACCATACATCTTTCCTTCGTCGGAAAGTATGATCTTTCGACGACCGCACGGTGGATATATGGTGAGAGCTTCTTGAAAACTTTGCTCGATATCCGGCGACCAGACACCTTCCGCATCCGCCGCCGAGAGGTCCTTCTCGTCCTGCGAACAAATTATATATATATTTATCACGCGTACCAAATGGGTTTTCGAAGGATCAAGCGTACGGACGGAAATAAACATCGCGTACATAGTGCCCCTCGGCATGGATTTAATCACGCGAGCGAGACCGTCTATTTTCCTGGCACAAAATACCTCAAGGATTCTCTATAGTGGCGGTACGGCTATGCACGTACATAGATATATAACCGACGGGAGACGGCGAGTATCCTTTTGTCTCTGATTTAAAAAGGCTGGAACGCGCAAGGTGTGTTCCCGATCCACGGGAACGTACCGCGGGTGCCTTTGGAAGGAACAAAGGAACACCGGGAACATTCTTGGCGTGCCACCCGCCAAAGAGCGAGAAGGGAATAGAGGGACGAAACCGTGCGCGCGCGCGTAATATGTGGTAGAAGGAAAAGGGGGAGAAGAGTATCTCGAGGTTTTTAGCGGCATGTGCCAATCTCCGAGACCTTCGTGGTCGCAACAACGGAGGTCCCTCCACCGTATTCTCCCACTTTTTTACATCGCGGTCTTATTCTCGAACGGCAAAGACGGCGGAGGTGGCTTCCGCGCGATAGCCAAGAAGCGGGATATATCCTGGAATTTCGTGCGCGTTGCCGAGAATGAGAATGAGAATGATGCGAGTGCGAGAGAGCTCGCGTTCCACCATCGGCGAGAAACAAACGACGATTGGTCGAGACATTTGGGCACCAAAAGTTATATATTAAAAAAGAAAGAAAGAAAGAAAGAAAGAAAGAAAGAAAGAAAGAAAGAAAGAAAGAAAGAAAGAAAGAAAAAAAAAAAAAAAAAAAAAAAAAAAAAAAAAAAAAAAAAAAAAGTAGGAGAACGAGCTTCCCGGAATTTGAATCGCGTTCGTTGGCTCGACGCGTGATATCGGTCGAGCACGCGACTCTGTCCGTTTCGCCGGTCCTCCGAAGCGCGGACTCGACGTTAACGAAGGGGGAAAGAAAAATAGCGAACGCGATGGATAATCGTAGGAGGGATCCGAGACTCGTTGAGAAATCGGCGGGGCGGGTATAGAAAAATTTTTTCGTACGGAGGTACACCGAGAAACGGCTCCGATCGCTAACGGACGCGAGAGTCAAGTTGAACGTTTTTTTTTCGCCGATTGGACGATCTACCGAAGGTGTATACGCATCTGTAACGGTAGAAAAATATTTAAAACGTTGCGGTAATTCGGTTATCGGGAAATTTTACGTGGACCGATCGTACTTTTGTACGCGCGGACGATGCGGATAATGCACAATGTTATACTCGTATACTCACATCGCTGATCTCGCCAACGTCGAGATTTTTCGTATCCGAGCCGGAGCCATTGGCGTCGGGCGGCGGCCCGGAACTCGCGGGGGTCCACGGCGAGGAAATGGTGTCGGCTGCAGCCACCGCACTGCCTGTATAACAAAGTTTTAAGAAAAACGAAAATACTATTACACGTTGAACGGAACGATAAAGAGTACGGAGTATTTAGTTGGCGTAAAAACGACAAGTACCATAGGGTTAGAAAATAAATTAATCGAGCATCGGTCTACCGAACGAGCGAGTACAGAATTCGTTGCCAAATACCGATATATTTCCGAGGGTTAGTTTCCACCCCCCGAGAAATAACCGAGAATTTCGACGTGGTTTTCGATGTTACATCATTGAGACGCAAGGGTGAATATCGTTTCAGGAGCGCCGAAAAGAGAGAAAGAAAAAACTCGGGATTCCATTGACCGATCGAGCGCGCGGCGTTAAAAGAGCGATAAAGAGCGTGTGAAAAATAAGGGAAGGGATCGGGACTCAACAAGTGGTCGCCGCTGATATCGCGTATCGGTGTCGTCGCGCACAAGGCGGGGGAGGCAGAGCGTCCAAGTTTGCCCCGCCTACCGAGGGTGGAGTGTACGCGCGCTTTAACCCCTCGACGGGGCCAATTTCATCCCTTCCCGCATCGCCGTAACGCTGACGCGTGTACGTACGGTCCAAAGCGCGTTACCGCTCGAGACACTGGATCGCGTTTCTCCTCTCCGCACCAACGGAAACGAGAATCAACTCGTTCGTTCGACACCGACCGTTCCCCGAATTTCCCTTAAAACTCGAGCCCTCCCTCGAGCCCACGGGGCTTTCGGATTTGGAGCTTTCTCATTTTTCTGGTTTTACGCGCCGTTTCGCCGTAACGACTCTCCCGATACCCGATACCCGATATCAAACTACATATCGGACATGAACGATCCTCGACGATCGCCGGTTTACAGTGCCATCGATCGCGCGAAGAACGTTCGTTCCAGAGACGACCAACGATCTCTTTTTCTTCCGAAATACACGTTCGTTATATTCCACAATTATTATTCGTCGTTCGGTTCCGTATCGAAGACGCTTTATCGATAACGATATTCCAAATGGTACGACGATTCAATTAAGTACGGTCGGAACTGAGTTTCGGTCGAGGGCCCGTGGCTCGACGGAGACGCGCACGGAACTCGAACCACGGAGATCGTACGCGCGAATACGCGAACGCTCTCTCGGTAACCGACGATAACGTCGGCGAACGTACACGGGCGAACGCGACCATCGGCGATGATATACACGGGGTTGAGTGGAACGGAAGAGAAATTCTGGCGAGAGCGTACGCGCGTTACTCTCGCTATTCACGGTAGCAACGACGAACCCCCGCGCGCGGCAGGATGCACGTATATCATGGCCGACGACGCGTGGTTGCGTTCAACGTCGCGCGGCGTCCGTCTCGACGTTCGCGAGAGGGTAAGTGGTACTCGAGAGAGAGAGAGAGAGAGAGAAGACGAAATTCAGGGTGGGTGGAAATGTGCGAATGACGGATAGAGAATGGTCGAGCGAGCCACCGTCAGGGAGGGAAGGGGGCGTTTCGGAATCTCAAGGCAAGATCGTAACCGTCCGACTGTACCGAAGCGACGTATGTTACGTACCGGTCATAGAGACTTGGAACTCGCGAGTCGGTTAAATTCACGAAAATCCCACATCTACAACGACGATTTCTACGTCAGACCGAGGCGTATATATATATATATATATATATATATATATATATATATATATATATATATATATATATATATATATATATATATATATATATATATATATATATATATATATATTGGAGTCAAGATCCACGAGAGCTTGCGAGAAATCGGATGGAAATTCAGAGTGTAAGCCGTATGTATGCGCTTAATGCGAGAGAACGAGAATGCGGTACCGTGAGATTCAACGCCTTTGGTACAGTTCCAGCGGCGTTGTTTCGGTAAGGTAGCCGTTACGCCCCGGTCTTCACTCCGTAGCTCGCACAACGGAAGGGTGGAGTTTGCGTGTCGAGGAACAACGCGGTTGTAACGACTAGCACGGTGCGGGTTGTAACGGGTGAGCTGTAAATTTGGTGTATAACGATTGGGGTAGATCGCCGCGAGTTTCTCTCCGCAGCGGAGGGACGCCCGAACGGTGTGCTGTATCTAACGCGATACCCGGCGGGGGGGTTAACGCCAGCCTTCGGGTCCTCGCCGCTCTCGGCAACGAACGTAGGAGGAGGAATTGTCGAGAAGAGAGAGATCGCGCGGAACCCAGAAGCATTCGTAGCGGTTGGAGGGTGGCTCCGCTGGAATGCGTCCCGTTTAATATCGCGGAACGTTATATATCGGCCGGCTCTCGTCCCTCGGTTATCCGTGCTCATTTCCCCCCCACGGGCTACTTCCGCCTCGCGATAACCCCCCGGTCACGCGTGTACATTTTGGGAACGCGGATGAGCCTCCGCGCACGTATTCAACGAGGATTCAACGAGGAAGAGAGACGCGAGACCGAAGCGATCGCGCGCGTCGGTCTTCAATTTCCGAGATATCGAGTCGAGCATATTGGGAATGTCAGGATTATTAGAGTCGATTAGAGTGACCGCAACGAATGGATCTTTGATATCGAAGCTGAGGTATAATTTAGTGCGACACGCGTTTGCCGACTGATAAAATTGAGACTGGCGCGATACGTAACGTTCGACGAAAGCGTTTGTCAAGTTTGTAAGAACTTTCGTTGGTCAACGAATCTATCGCGTTCGGGAACGCGAATGTTTTACGTACACCAATGCGGAGGGAACATTTTCTCATACTCGATTCTCTCTTACCAAGGAGAATTGCGACGAAATCGAAATGAGCCGTACGATCGCGGCACGGGGAGGGACAATTTTGGCCGGGACAAGGAGGGAGGCTCGTGAAACTCTCGTAAAGGCCGAACTCAACGAGAAAAAAAATCAAACTATCGCGCGTCTCTCTTCTCCGTTACTGATAAATTAATCCAGCGCTGGATAATTCGGAGCGACGTCTCTCGCTTTCTCGCTCCAACTTTCCACGACGTATTCCCTTCGTTTCTATATATTTTACTTCTATTTTAACGAATCGTAGAATTATTAGCGATCAAGTGGAATAATTATATAATATTTTATTTGAAAATTACTCGCGAGTAATTTGTTCGTTCGAAAGGTCCGCCCGGTCGTCGAGTTAACGCGGAAAAATCAATGATTATTAAATCGAACCGTTCAACTTTTCGATCCTCGAGCCCTTCGACGAGCAACGAGGATTATCGCGAGCGAATAACGGAACGTTTGAGAAGAAGGGAATCGACGAGTCGAACGGAAACGGTACGCGCCTGTTCCGCGAATACGAGAAACAAAATGCCACGTAAAAAGACGCGAACGGAGAACCGTGCGCGGGCTAAATGAGTGAAAGTGGATATTTTTGAAAAGTCCCGTTTTCGCGTTGATTCGAACGAGAGAAACCGAGACGAGAAAGAGCGTAAGAGAGGCCGTCGAGGGATCAAGTGGAAAGTGAAAAAAATAAAAGCTCGTACGGGGTCGAAAATCGGGAAGAGCGGACGGGCACGCGTCGGTGATTTATCGTTGGACCGCCGCGTGCGCTGACGCGATAAATCTCCGCGATACACTGGGAAAAAAAAATTCAGTTCCCGTAAACCGAAGCGTTCGGTTGGTTGGAAATATGGTACTTTCGATTCAACTGAGCGGCGGCACGATGAACCAAATCGGCTACTTTCGTTGAGATATACCGTTTGAACGATCCGTTTGGTTCACTCTATATTCACAGACTCGATTGACTCGAACACCATTCGTTACTTGGAACCCCTACGTGTCACTATGGACCCAGCTAACGTACGGTTTGGTTCGTTAAATATTTCGTTCATCTTTGTAAATATGGCATAATCGTTCGTACGAATTACATAATGGAATTCATTTAATAGTTCGTTAGTCGAGTCGACTCAACCAAATATTTTTATACGTCAATCGTTTTTTTTTTTTTTTTTTTTTTTTTTTTTTTTTTTTTTTTTTTTTTTTTCTTCCTTTCCTTTTCGGAATAAAATATCTATTTGGTGCATATAAATGGAAAGTTGGATGTATTATAACGGGTTGTCTCAATTCCGGAAGTGGTTCGGCGAGGGTCCTCGCCGAGGGTCCTCGGGTCCCCGCAACCCGGTTTGCACGATCAACCGACGTCTTATCGTTCTTTCAAATATGTATACGCTCTGTTTGATGGTAAAATCGTTTAAACGACATTTTATTTTTTTCCCCCGTTTGACTGATTTTTTTTCTCAGTGTACTCCGTGCTTTATGCCGCGGAACAAACGGTCAAAGAGTAGGAGGACAACCGCGACTCAATTCGCTCGGTCTCTTGTCCTCGTTTCTATGGCTCGCGAAAAATTAACGCGATACGGATGGAGCGTTGCAACGAGAACGACGAGTTCGAGTTGAAAAGAGACTAATTTGAGTCTCGCCGTGGATGAGGAAAAGAAGAAAAGGAAAGGGTCCCCCGCGAATGAAAAAGTTGAGACGCGCGAAGAGAGTACGGATGGAACGATTGAATTATAACTGTCGGGCGCGAGATTGAGTCGCGAACGAGTGTTCGTAAACGCGAGGTGGAACAATCGGTCCTCTTCATTTTCTATATCATTCGCGGTTTTTGTTGCTCGATAAAACTGCAATTATTAAACATTTGTAACACGCACGGACTTACACGGGCCACCGGAGAAGCAAAGAATCACGGAGAGAGCTCGTTCGTAATTTACAAAGGGACTCGAAGCTTTTACGATCCGCGAGCAGCCGTGCGTTAATTCACGAGTCGGTCGTTACGAGAGATTACGAGAATCAAGTGGGAACGAATGCGGCGTGAAAACGACGTCATTAACGCTACCGGATTATCAACCACGTAATAAACTTTTTCACTCCTTTTCACTCGGTTCGGCTCTTTTCGTCGTTCCGCGGGGCCGTTGCATCTCCCCCCGTACACTTTAGCGAAATAAAAGAGAGGAAGCTTCGCGGCGATAACAGCGAGAGTTTGAGAGAAAGGAAAATAAAAATGGGAGAGTCGCGAGATACACGAGACGAGGGTGCGAGAAATAAAAGAAATGAAATCCTTTGAATAAAAAGTAAATGTCAAACGCGAGTGGAGAATGTTGGTCTTAAATTTCCTACGTCTTTACGGAGTTCGATCGCCCGACGAACGGAGGAGCATATTCCTATTTCCCCATCCGATACATTGTTTTTCTTTTTCTTTGTCTTTTTTTTTTACGTTCAATCGATTTTATAAAAATTATCACACCGACTACGATCCATCGATGCGTTGATCAAGTTGACGGGAGTTTGGTAAATTTGGTTGGGGCTAGATTGTGAAAATGTTATAGAAACGTTTTTAAACGAGTCTTTTGTCGCTTCCGCCTCTCTCGATTCTCGTGACGGGAAAAGAATTGTGTCGAACGAGGGGGGGGAGAGAGGGACGGGAGTATATGCAAATATAAAATAACGTTGAGCCGTCTCTCGGGGGTAATTAAGGCGAAACCCGGGCATGGAACGGGTCGAAACTACGGAGCAAAGTCGCGACGGAACGAGCGAGCGGGAGGGTGACTCTTCCTCGGTCTCTCTTTCACCGAGAGAGAGGCGTGAATTACACGGGCGAGGCGAGCGGACAGGCTCATTGTCCTCCGCTAGTTTAATTAACGCGGTTCTCTCTCTCGCTCTCTCTCTCTCTCTCCCGCTGTACGAGCCCACACTCCCCGCTCGGATGCTTCGCCGCCCGCCACCTTTCTCTCATCCGTTTTCTCGTACATACACATCATCGGCCCTTTTCTCTCCTCTTCCCTGCCGTTCCTCGCGCGCTCTCGTTCAACGACGCCCCCGCACCCGGAGCTCACAGCCGCGGACTCGACGATCTAAAATTCGATGCGCGCGATGCGCGTACGCGCGCGTGGGGTACGCCACTCTCCGCTCTCTCGTTTTTTTTCGTCCATCTCCCCCTCGGCGGGGGGGCGAGGGGGGGGGGGGGGGGGAGCAACCATCTTGCCCGACCGAACGCGCGTAATATCAACGACGCTCGTGTCGCGCAATATAAATATATTCGCGGAGAGACGAAGAGATTCGAGAACGGTTACTCGTCGCATCCGACCCATCCTCTCGTCTATCCGTGGAGGTACATCAACGAGCAGCCCCCGCCGCGAACCTTCTTTATTACCCGAGCTAACCAGAGTACAAACTCGTTCGACGATCGCGACGAGCCTCCGTGAACTTTTCTTTTCATCCCCTCGAATAAAGTTCCGAGAATCCACGGGATTTTATAAACGGAGAGCGGCATCGAGTTTTTTTAATTAAATTTTCAATGGCACACACGGGTGCTCCAATTGGTGTTTTTTTTTTACCTCATTCGGAGTTGCCAACTCGTGTTATTTTGCGTTTTGTACGAACCACCGATGAAACAACCGTACGGATTTACAATTCTATAGAGGAATAAATTGCACGAAGTACGAGAGCACAATTTCTACCGAATCAAAACTATTTGTTTGTCGTCGGTTGTTGTTTCTTTGTTTCGAATTTTTTCTCATCTCCTCCCGAAAACGGTGAAAATGGATCATCGATTCGAAGATGTCTCTGTTTAACCGATTCTGCGTCGCGTACAAGATGGTTGAGAACTACGGAGAGAGTTTTTTCTTTTCTTTCTCTCTTTCTCTCTTTCTCTCTTTCTCTCTTTCTCTCTTTCTCTCTTTCTCTCTTTCTCTCTTTCTCTCTTTCTCTCTTTCTCTCTTTCTCTCTTTCTCTCTTTCTCTCCGAGACGCACAATCGCGAGGGAAGAACGAAGGATAGAAGAGAGAGAAAATGAGAAGATAGAAGGCGGAGAGGAGAGTTCTCTCCTCTCCACGTCGGTCGCCGCTCTTTTTATTTATTTTCTTCCGTCTCGCTCTCGCTCGAGTAATTCTCGGAGGGACGAAAGACAGAAAGAGAAAGAGAGAGAGAGAGAGAGAGAAAAAAACAAAGAGGAAGAACGAGCGAGATCGCTAGGGGTCAAGGTGCCGCTCCGTTGCCGCTTCTCTTTTCTTGGCTCGCAAACGCGAAGAGGTTCTTTCCGCCGTTGCCGTGTACGAGGGAGAGAGAGAGAGGTTGAAACGGAACACGGAGAACGACGGCCGATCGAACGAGAGTCCGAGACCGTACGATTATTGTGGTTGTTGGTCGATACGTCGTACCATTGAATCGATTGAGAGGTACTTTGACTTTTATATCGGTCAACGAGGACCGAAATCGGTGAATGATCGATCAATGACGATAAACAACGACGCAATCTTTGCAATTGTAAATATAGAAAATTGCAATTTTGTCAACGGTACATAGATATGGGATTGAAAAGATTTTCCACATGGAACACGCGTTATATATCCAGAGGAAATGACACGCATCATTTTTTCTCCCTCTGTCTCACTATTTTTTTCTTTCCGCAATCGTCAGCTATCGCGCGTAATTTGAATTTTTTTGTTCCATCTCTTTGTTTGACCAGCCGGACGGATGGCTCTCCGGATGCGCGCGAGACACGCGGATGGAGTGGATTCTCGTGACGCGCGAAAATCACTCTGACCGGTCACGGGCCACATTTGGAAACATTTCGTTGACGTACCCCGATAACGTCGCATAATTATAAACATTTATCCGCGGATAGAGAGAAAAAACGAGACGAGGAAGGGTGATGTCGGTCTCGAGAGGAGAGAACAATTGAGGGGATGCCGAGCGTTGCGCCCCAGTTTCGCGAGAGGGGAGGACCCAAGAGGGAGAACGCACGCGACCCTTCGTGAGACCGAGAGTACGTTGCGCCCGTACGGGGGTCAATCGTAACGTCGCTCGGGGAGGAAAAAAAAAAAAGGAAACAAAGAGAAAGGTCCTCGAGTATAATATTAACGAGGAACGCGACGGAGGGTGCGCGCGCGAGAGAATGAAAATATTGTTCATTTTGGTGATGACCAATGTCAATGGAAATTTCTTACGGAAAAGTTATCGATGAGAAAAGGCAAAAATCATTCGATTCCTTTTGTAAAAGTCGAGCTAGTTTCGGATAATTATTTTCTAATCCGTCAGCTGTAATTTATTATTCTTCAACGTGATCATCGGTTTACGAAGTAATGTTTTAATTGAAAGATCGATCATACCCGTTTGGAATATAGCGCGATACGTAGCGAGCGTATTAATTCAGATTTTATTAATATACGAATGGGCAGGGTGGTGGTGAGCGGAATTACGAAATGGATCGCGTATAAAGGGAGTTAGACCGGCCGCGATGCTAGGTTGCGTTATCGATTTTGGCATACCAGACACGCTCCTTTTGCTTTCTTGGCGATAATTCGCCGACTCTCGTCGTCGTCGTCGTCGTCGTCGTCGTCGTCGTCGTCGTCGTCGTCGTCGTCGTCGTCGTCGTCGTCGTCGTCGTCGTCGTCGTCGTCGTCGTCGTCACGGAGCTTCGCGACCGACCCTTGACTCGTGCAAACTTTCCGGACTAACCCTTCACGACCGAATATATATATCTTTTGCTCCTCTTCTTATCGTCCAACTACGGTGTACCATCCCGCACTCGCTCGTCCATCAAGGAATTCGCGTTATAGATTCTATACGTCTATCCGGGGCTTTCCGATGGCCGTCGGTAAGAGAGAGAGTCGTAAATTTGTGGACCCGAGTCGCGGCACGAAACTTTGAATCGTATACCGCGGCAACTGTATCTCGACGAATTATCCAAACGGATCCAAGTTCGATTATCCGTCGCTGAGATACGAGTGACGGGAGGAGAGAGAAAAGTACCGAGTTACGAGAAACATTAATGGTTCATATGTTTAACATAAAACGTGGCATTTATCAAAACGAAATAAAATTTATTCTAATTATATAAAAGTTATTCATCGGACTTGAACGTCGGGGATAATATAAAACGCTTTTCACGGAGATAATATAAAACGAGTACGAGGTAAGCGGATAATTGTGACTCTCCTTCACCCGGCCGTTTCGAATTTTCAAACAATTTTTCCAGTATCATCGATTACGATTGTCCAAATATATATATATATATATATACACACGTACAAATATAGATCTCGCAGTCGAGAATACGTTTACGAGAGTGAAAGAGGATCGTCACGCGGAGGGGTATTTGTTGTTCTATTTGTAACTCAATTGCCAGAATGTAACTAATTTTCATTCTGGCATTGAGCGATTACTCGGATCTCGCGTAAGATGCCGCAAAAAGGGTTTCAGCTAACGGTGCGTGCGAGTATAGAGAGGCAGAATTCTTGTACGGAACCGGAGAACTCGCTAGAGGGAAAAGTCTCCGTCTTTGTTTCAATATATAACTCAATATTTCTCACTTTTGCCCGAGACTTCTGTTCCACGCTTTTTTCATAAAAGGAACGTAAAAATGTCATCCTTATTTTACAAAGAAGCCGACACACTCTTCGTCCGGCCAAGTTCGCGAACGAGCGGACAATCCTTTTCGTCCGTTTGTCCTTAACGCTCGCGCTTTTCTCTCTTCTACTCGCGAATTTTAACAATCAGTAGCACCGACCTTTCGCGCCTCGATCCGAAAGAAAGAAAAGAAAAAGGAGGAAGAAAAAAAAAAAATATAACGATGACTCGCCTTACCACGGCTAAACACACTCCGGACTAACGAGCGCGCGGACCGTAGGCCAGACGGTGTGCTCAGCGACGACGCGCCGATGCGCTCTCTCGGTGCGTTCAAAAATAATAACGCGTTCGAGCCTGGCACTTTGAGCAAAGACGAAGAGCTGGAAGAGAAACTGTAATATATATATATATTTATATAGAGATATATACGTTAGTTCATCAAGGTCTTTTTTTCTCGTCTTTTTTTCGATTTTCGCGCGTTTTTCATATTGATCTTTTGAGTTTCCGAGAAAAACTCGGCGTTAATCGTGATCAGCGGAAAATTTCCGATCGAATAGAGTATCGAAACGTTGAAAAAAAAGGAAAAAAAAATGTTTGTAATGTTTTGACTACCTTTTTAGAAACCTTGAAATGTCGAAATTTTAAACGACAACTCGTCACCCGTTTGGTCGATTTTCAATTTTTAGAGGGGTTTCGTAAACGTCATTCCGATCTCTCAATTATTGGAGCCGCGAGAGCGGGTTTAAAATCGACGAAAAAAATGTGAAGGAGTATGGCATGGAGAAATTCGGAAAAATCGATGGTCCAACTTTGAAAATCATGTGAAAAATCGAAAAAAAATCGTAACTCAATATACGAAGCGACATTTTAAAGGCTGAACGGTTACGAAAAGCACGAGCACAGAGCGGGGTTCGGACTCGCGAAAGACACGAGCGGAAGAAGAAGAGGGTAGTACGGATGAAGAAAAAAAAAGGAAGAGTACGGTAGCGCGTGGTAGCGGGGGTGCGAACGGGTTGAACGTCCGCCGACGTTTCAATATAAATAGTCTCTCGACTCTCGTCCGTTTCGGCCATTCTCATACTCGATCGTCTTCTTCCTCTTTTTATTCCGTGCTCTCGCGCCAATACTCGAGCGAGGGAGAAGGAAAGGATCTTGAATTTGTCTCTCACCGTTTTTTCCCAAGTTACTTCCTTTCTTTTTGGGACGAGACACGTTCCTCAATTATACGTACGAAACGAAACGAAACAAAACAAACGAGAGAGATAGAGAGAATAAAAGCAACAAAAGTGTCCCGTCTTATTTCTCCCGTTTTATTATTTTTTCATCGCAACGAACCGATCCCGAAATAAAAATCAAGCCGTTATACGGGTATCAACAATTGTCCCGCTCGCCATTTTATACGCGACGAAAAACTATGTTTTAATTTCTCTCCGCTTCAACGTCCGGATTTGCGACTCGTTTCGGCACCCTTTTATACAGCTTTTGTACGACTCTTCGGTGCCTCTCGCTTTTTCCAAATGGCCAACTTTGGATATATAATTATTGTCGCGCGAGCCCGAAAGTCAAGATGCTCGTTCGTCACGAGAGTACCGCGCTAACGGAAGAATCGCATCGACGAACATCGGCACGGAGAGATACGGCGGCGCGAGTTTCACCTTTCGCCGTTGATGCCGAGCGAAAGACAGTCGGCGCGGAGAGGCCGAGACGCGAAATTAGATTTTCAAGGGGGGGTCGACGCGCTCGTCGGTGCAAAAAATAAAATCGACCGGAACTCGACCCTTTATTACCGGAGACCCGGAGAGCGATGTCGCGCGCCAACGGTGGTACCGAGACGCGACGAAGGAGCGAAAGGAGTATACGGATGAGTAAAAGCGCGAATGCGGAGAGATCGTGGATAAAAGGAGGGAGGGCGAGAGAGAGACGGAGAAAGCGGAGAGGACGAAGGGATGGGGTATCTTCCGTAATTAGAATTCGCTCGGTAGAAATGGTTCCGAGAGTTCTCGCGAGAAAGAGAAAACGATCTCGCGCGGTTATACGCGTTAAATAAGAAAAGAAAATGTGGAATAAATAAATGCGCGAGTACGCGAGACGAGACTCCCTTTCTTTCGGGAGTAAAGAGAGAAAAAGGAAATTTCATTGAACCCCTTTCCTCCGATATACGCGCGGGGTTATGCGAGAAACTTTCGATCCGTGATAGTGGCGCGTGGAACGGAACGGGGATAAATAAAAAATGTTTCGTTTGTCGGCGGAAGTAATTCCAGAGGGAACGAGTAATAAAATCGTGTAATAAAATCGTGTAATAAAATCGATACGGGCGTTAAAAAGAGAGTTGACCGTCCGTTGGCGCACGGCCAATGACCACACCGACCAAAAGCGAGACTAGCCCGAGCAGAAATTTGTTCCGGCTGGCCTGATGTAGGATCAGGCCCTGAACAGGTATCGATAAGGTTAGCCTGATCAGGCTAACCGGATCACGCCCATATCAGGGGCGGATCATATTCTGATACGGCGTGGATGATCAGGCTAGCCTTAGATCACATATATCAGGGCCGGATCAGGTGAGGCTAAGGCGTCCGTGGCAAATCCTGATCAGGTTAACCGGATCACTCCCAGATCACGGCCGGATCATATTCTGATACGGCGTGAATTACCGGGCTAGCCTCACATCACATATATCAGGGCCGAATCAGGTGTGGCGAAGGCGTCCGTGGCAAAAATATTTTCGTTGTGATGTGGCTAGTCTGACATTGTTCTTATCCGAGACGAAGCAAGTGCTCATAAGGCATGCCCGATAAAATAACGGAGCCAGATTAATGAAACTGGCCTAATATTTCGTGAAGGGGTGCTGATTCAGGTTCCACTAAACATTTTCATAGAAAGGAATTACATAGGGAGATAAAACGGGTCACTTGTGAAATATGCCTAAATATATATATCATGTGCATGTTGTATAAATTCCTTGCCATGCATGGTTGTGGCGTATGTTACTATATAGCAACAACTGGCATACATTTTCCATTTTTCACAATAATAAAACAAATAACAATTTTATTCAATATATTATACTATGAATAAATACAATTATTTTTTTAAATTGAATTATTTGAAAATATAACTTCAATTTGAAAAACTTTTAACAGAATCATTTTTGAAAGTTTTTTTCTAAATAACGTAAATAGATGTTCTCTCTAATATTGTATTTAAATTACGTTGAAACTTTTTTTTAAATGTTTTCGTTTATTATTTTTCCAATTGTGGTTCTTTAAATTTCCTTATAAGCGTTAACAAATAGTTTTTTTAATCATTAATAAAATTAATTGGAATTCTTCAAAAATGATTGTAAAAATATTAACAATAACCATGTCAGTTGCCGTTGCAACGTAAGTGTGACAACGACCTAACGATTTACAAGGTACACATATAAAATAATATAATTATATTTCAAAAGTGGCCCGTTTTAAATCGTATTTCTCTAACTGTGAATATCTTCGTCGGTCACTTTTATTGCACAATAACCGAATGTAAACGAATGCATTTAACTCCGGACCACCGAAACTACACCTGTCGGATAAATTAAGCGAACACAAGAATTCCGAAATATCTTTCTAATATATATAAAACTGTATTTATTATGAGATATACAATGAGGTTTCATTTTTGTCTCATAATGTAACCAGTCTTGACTTGTCCCATATAATACATATATCTATCCCCATCCTATGTATTATTACAAATGAATCAGAGAAATGCAATATACTTTTTGACCAGGTAAGTTACCGATATCAAAAAGTACCATCTTTTTATAAATAGATTTTAGGGTATACGTTTTAACATTTCGCGTTTCCTTTACTTGCCACATCGAAAAAATCGATGAATCGCATGGATAGGTGAAAACAGACCTCTTGATACTAAATACTTTTCCTTGTAGTTTAATTTCATCGTCACCGTGCTGCTTGTATATAGCATTGAGCTGCAATATTCTTCCATTACGGAATAGAACTGTGTTATTCGGTGGCTTTGTTGCAATGATGAAACCTTTATATTTAGCCAAAAAAAGAATAAGGCGACGACCTATGCCATTCGCTCCTACACCATCCATATAGAAATACACTAACACCTCTGTGCACATACTGACTAACACGACGTTAGTATCTAGTGCGTACGCCCGCGTCCCAAGTCCCGCCAAAAACCGGCACAGGCGCGTACTCTCATTATCAGTATCGTGTTGCTTGTACGTATAAAATATACACTACTACAAAGTATCTTTCAATATATACTACATGCCCCTACAAGGCGCTAGCCAGCAGAATAAGAAGAAGAAGGCGGCGACCTATGTCACTCGCTTCTACACCATCCATATAGGTATACACCAACACCTCTCTACACATACTCACTAACACGACGTCAGTATCTAGACGCGTATGCTCGCATCCCGGGTCCCGCCAAAAACCGGCACAGACGCGTATTCTCAGCGTCGTATTCCTTGTAAGTTTGTGCTAACAATACGTATTACACAAAGCCGAAATCGTGTAAGCAAGTGTTCTCTGCATTTCGCTAATATATATAAAATAACCTGAGACGAGGATCCGTTAGTGTATTGTGTATTATTGTGTAAAAATCCATCAAAGCTTCTCACCGAAATAAACATAACCTAACGAGGAAAAAACGTGGATTTCACGAAGAACACAACAGTGCGAGATATTTAGATCTACATTTATCACTTCTATCGACTACAGCAAAACACAAAGGTGAGAATTAATTCTATTCGTAATATCATAATAGATTATTCATTCCTAATGCCATAAATTTATGCGAACAAATTTTGCCAGGAAGTTAATAAATTCCTGTTTGCGAGGGACATTTTTTGGGGTTAGTCCGCGAAGATTCTGTTTGATATACGGGCCATAAAAGTGGAATTTTTATTTGTATTTGTATTCATAGTGCGGTTAAAAACAAGTTTTTTTTCTTGATTTCATTGTTCATCGAAATTGTTACACCTATTCACTAGAAAATAACTCTCACGCAAGTTGGTTTTAATTTATTACTGCCGCATATATGTGGCTTGGAAACTTGGAAAAAAAAATCGTTTTCGAGAATTCATTCAAATATATATCGTGAATCCCTTTGATATGTATATTGTTTACGACGAAATAAAAGGTTTTGTCAAACCGGACTCTTGTAAGATTATTTTTTACCACGTTATTAAAGTTGAATGTTTTGCAATCTGAAACTTGAAAATTTCAGTAATATTTATATATTTTTTATTACTTTTTACCTATTCGTTTGTTTCTTTCTATTAAGCGATAGTGCTGAATATTTACTTATTTCCAAACTGGACGGGAAAATGTAGTTAACGAAAACTATATACTAAATATTGTCGAATATTCCTCAATTTTCACATCACTGAGCGGTTAGTAAACAGAAGTAAAATAATAGACAAATTGCAAAAATGTTAACACTGATAACTCTGTTGAAAAAAATCACAAATGATTTTGGTTTCATAAAAACTATTTATTTTTTTACAAACATTATACCCACTAAAGGGTTTTGTGTGGTATGAATTTTGATATTGCCAAACAAGGACCATTGTCAATATTTTTTTGAAATCTCAACATCAACGTGGTTTTACTATATGATAATTGTTGCACCGCAGTTTCTGCCTGAGTTATTTTTCTAATGAAAAGGTGCAAAAGTTTCTATAAGCAGCTAAAACTCAAGAGAAACCCTTTTTTTGAACGGCCGTGGTGTTCATATTAATTTCTTAATGGCATTAAAATATGGTATTATTTCTATTTAACATGTTTTCTGGAATGCATTGATATTTTCGTTCTAGAGATGAATATTACCACGGACGAAAAATATATGCTCGTCGAGTTTGTGGATGACGTTGGAGAGCAACGAAGCATAGACTTTGTGCCAGCAAGTTGGATTTTCTTTGACGAGGAAAAACAGCACTTAGTCACACCATTTATATCTACATTTTCAAAAGCCAATTTTCAAATCTTAGCCGGTCTTGTCAAATCTGAAAGTGAACCGCTACAGTCATGGCCAGTACACCGTATATCAATTAGAGGCTATGCACGTATGTACTACATTATGTGACTTACAGTGATCTGTTTAGATATGAATTACTCCAACTACATATATCTGTCGTAGACTCTTATGTTGAGGCTGAAAAAAAAGTGAAGGCCCTCGAGTGCAAGGCTAATGTGTTTAGTACGGACAACGAGGAACATGTGACAGCTAAACAAAATGAAATCATAAAAAAATATAAACTCAAGGGAAAGAAATATGATGAACAAGAAGTTCAAGCGTTATTTACAGCAGCTGCGGTGGACGTTGGAAACCATATGAAACAAATTCAAAATATCTCTACAGGTAAGAACACAATACGTGGACCTCTGGTAGGAACACTCATTGATTCAAAGTTTTCACATCTAATCAACAGCTAAAAATCCGACAAAGAAACCATCAGTCGCCAAGAAAAAGAAACCAACAGTGATGTGTCGAAAGGTCTATGTTTCTCCGCGGCTGACAAAGAAAAATGAACAAGGATATAAACGTCGATCGTCTCGCAATCTTCATAAAAAATCATTGCAGCCAGAGACAGAAGAATCTGACTCGCAAGATACAGCGAGTGAACAATTTGAAAACTCAAACGGAGAGTCAAATGGATGTTACGAATCATTCGACTCAAGCTTATTGGAAAAAGATAAAAACGAAAATGTCGATCCTGAGAATTATACAGCCCGATTCGGTACGTACGAATGGTTTCGTCGTAGTAGCTGCTGGATAATATTAATTGGTTTTGTAGTAATTTTTATTATATATTTTTCTTTGGTCTGTCCCGCAAGATACAAATAATAATGGTACGCCTTCGAGTACGCCTGCTTTCAGTTACCATACTCAAACCACCAAAAAAGACACGGTTATGCAAATAAGCGACCGTAGAAAAAGTGAGGACATCATCTCATGTAAGGTTAATGAGGGCGATAAGAATCGGTCATCAACAGTCCTCGGTGTCGATGGTGAGTGTGCTTTAATTATTCCGATAGCTTAAGCATCTGTACGAACAGCTTTTGCAAGGTACCGCTTGATTTTTCTTAGCAGACCAATGAAAGGAAGCGCGGTCGAGACTAACATAGACTGTTAACAAAAAATTATATGAAGCATAATCGAAGATATCGCGTTGAATGAAAAATTGTTTTTTTTTAAATCACGCATACAACAATTGAAATATTATTTCGTATTGTAAAGTCAAGACAAAAACTCAACTTTTTTTTATCTTTGCATTTTATTTCGCATCATTCACGATTTCCAAAATATAAAATTGTATAGACGAAATGAAAATTCTGATGCCGAAATGGATAGATGATTTATTTTTAATTCATATAAATTACTGTCAAATCAAACTACAAACTGGCAAATAATCACAAAAATTTAAGAAGTTTGACAAAAAAGTGGGTAAGTAGACAGAATATGCTTTAAACAAAGATCTTTTTTATATTTATAATATTTACAGATGCTGGTGATGTAAAGTCATTGCTGTTGAAATGCTACCGCTGTTTATCTGCCCAAATTGGACAGGTCCAAAGTCAGCTTTTAGACTTAAAATTGTGCCAGATTGAAGCCACTTCTATGGCAAATGTTAAAACAGCTCAGGGAATCGACAGCACTCTCGAAAAACATGATGTCGGGACTCTGCCGTTCACTACGTTAAAGGAGCTCATGGAGTTCGATAAAAAACTAGAAAAGGATAATTTTCTGAAAAGGGACATTGTAAATGAAATTTCTTCAGGCACTGTGTATCATTAGGTCTACGTACAATAGGCAATAATTTTTTAATCTCTTAATAGATAAACAGTATGTTAGGACTCATTCATAGAGACCCAAAAAAGTTAGCGAAGTCTATACGAGATGTAGTGAAAAAATTCATGACACGAGATGTGCTGATGAATTTCACTGCAGTGAAAAAAACCGGTGACAAAATCGTTTTCAAGGACAACACTTCACTCTATATTTGCATACGAGGTACGAACATTATATCTTTGATATCTATATATTTACAAATTTATTAGATATTGTGAAGACTAAGGTTTGACTCTTACATATATACTTTTCCAAAATTCCAGATGCCGTTCTTGCCGAATTTTCTGACAAACCGGGCGATTCAATAAAAGAAAAAGAGATAACGGATGCCCTTGGAGCCATCATCAATAATGCCAAAGATTGGGGCGGTCGTGAAGATAGGCGGCGTAAAATATGAGAAAACCAAATTCAGATCATTACTTCCTTTAAGGAGGGTGGATACGTTCGAGCGCAAGCGGAAGAGCGAGGAAAGGTTCAGTGCGTGAGAGAGAGGTCCAAATGTTAAGAATTAGTTCAAATTTATTGAGGATATTCGTCTGTGGGAACCATGTAGATAATAGACTTGAAATTTTGCATAGAGACGTGTCTCGCACAAAGGAATATCGTCAATAAATTTGAACCAATTGTTACCATTTGGACGAAAATATCCACACTCCTTAAATATCATCAAAGTTGCCAAAAATATCTCTTTAAATGTTTCTTTAAAATGCTCCTTCAAATATGTCAAATGTGTGTTCATTGCTATTATCAAAGCTTCATCTCTATTATAGAGCCGATAATGCAAAAATTAATATACTAATTAATGTAAATCGTGCCGTTTCTTGTATTAAGATAGTTCGTACGTATGACCCTTCCCAATGCCATTTTTTATAGTTTTCCCCTTATCGCTCTCTTAGCTACACTGTATCGCATTTTCCATGAACTCAGAGAAACCGCGGAAGCACGGGTAGGTGACCGCTTAGCACGGCGAAGCGATCACCTATCCAAGTAGTGACCTCGATCCAAATCCGTGCCGGATCACTGCCGTATTGCGGCCGGATCACGGCCGGATTGCGGCCGGATTGCAGCCGGATCACGGCCGGATCACGGCCGGATTGGTGCCGGATCACGGCCGGATTGGTGCCGGATCTCGGCCGGATTGGTGCCGGATCGGGGCCGGATCCGCAACTCCGTTACAAGCCGGACGTGAACCTGATACGGATCCTGATCAGGGCCGTGTTAGGCTGGCAGGGCAGCCTGACATGGGCCGGATTTAAGCCGGACCAAATTTCTGCTCGGGAGAGCTTTTCTTCCGGAAGGAGAGAGGGAAAAAAAAACTTTTCAAGTTTATTCCGAAAAAATTGATCGGATCGCGTGACCGTTCGTACCGTCGTCGATTGCGGTTCTCGTTTCGTCGTTTATTATATACGCGCGTATTCGCAAACAGGACGGATGTTGTTTGTAAATAAAGAATATTATCGTATCGTTCCTCGAACCGGTTTATCCCGGAAAATATGTAGAAACGATCTTTCAACAAACTCGAGCGAGTGTACGACAAAATTTGTCTCGAATGAAATAAAAATAGTTTCTCCTTTCACCTTCTCCGTTACGGGACGAATAACGAGGAATAATCGCGGAAGGTCGCGCGCTTCGTTACGAAGGAACCGAAGCGAGTATCCCCGGTTTACTCGGTGCCGATGGTCGCGAAAGCTGTATATTACGCGTCACGGATCCGCGTCTACTCGCTCGCGCGGTCCGACTCGTTGCCTCCGTTTGTCCCGACTGTAACGAGTGTACACACGGATATTACGTGTACAACGGCTCTCGGTTAGCGCAACCCGGTAACCGAGCGAGTTCTATTTCGCTAATTGATCCAAATCGTGGAAACCACCAAACTGCTCAACACATTTCGCATTGAACAATCGAATACGAAATCGACCAGATTTTCGTTATCGATTCGTACGAGGGATATTCGGTGGTTCTTTGGTTGAGGATCACTGAGAGCCGTCGGGCGAGACCGCGAGAACAGCGCGAATTTACCGTGTTTGCGAGAGAGAGACCGAGAGAAAACCTGTCGGTGCATGGTTTTACACTTCTGGTGGGGGATTAAATGTCACGCGGTGAGTCACGGCCTCTGTACAAAGTCCCTTTCTACCATACGGTAAATCCTGTTTAGTTTTTCGATAAAAAATAGTATTATCGGCAATTTTCGTTTAAAAAGGCGATCTCTACCTAGTTCCGATAAATGAGTTATTCGCTCGTTCGAACGGCGCGACGCGTTCATCCACCGGACGAAACAAATACGTATATATCGTAGGACCGAACGCGCTATCGTATCCACCGTGTAACAACGACTCGGCGATACGAATCCCGCGAAGCGTTTCGGGGTTGGGGGGACTCTCGACGAGTCCTCTCCGTTACCGCGGTCCGTGCGCGCCCGTTACATCTCCCTTTCATCCTCCCATTGGGTCTTTCTCCCTCGAGGGAAGGGGGAGTGTACGCGCGTGCGGCTTCCGAGGCAGCGACAACCACGACGGCGAAGCGAACAAGATGGAAAAAGACGCGTACGCGAGTCCGAGAACGGAGGAGAAACCGCTGCCGAGTTGGCCGAGTCGGCCGAGTGCCGAGAGACGCCGATAAACACCGAGAAACACCGAGAAACACCGAGAGACACCGAGAGACACCGAGAGCCGGTTCCGGGTAAAGGGCCCCGCGCCGCAACGTTGCCGGTTGCGAGTGCCCGCGGTGAGCCAACCCCCGGCCCCTCGTTCCAGCCGCGTCGGGACGGGGAGTCGTACTCGCTCGCTCGTCTCTCGTTATTCCGGCGGATAGGGCACGACGCGCGGTTCAGTTAAAAAATTAAAAAGTTAAAAAGTTAAAAAGTTAAAAAGTTAAAAAGTTAAAAAGTGAGGGAGACGCGTCGAGAGTCCGCCGAACGCTTCCGCCGGGCATCGCGAGTACGCTAACGGGTGTCGATCTCATCTCCCGTTTTATCTTCTCCGAGTCGTCGTTTCTCACTCTTTCTCGCTCGGAGTTTCGCGGGATATATATTCCTTCTTTTCTCGTGATTCCTTTAATTTCAGAGTCGAATGAAAATTTCAAGGCATCGATTCTCGGTCGGAGCGACGACCGTCGTTCCGATCGTCGTTCCGATCGTCGTTCCGATCGTCGTTCCGATCGTCGTTCCGATCGTACGATCATCGTACGGTAGTCGAACGGGAGGATACGGGCGCACGGTCGAGCGTCCGCAACGGGGAGGCACGTACGAAATTTTCTTTGTACAAAAAGCGTGTACGCGATACGTTGATGATTTTTTTTTCTTTTTTCCCCGAGCTTTCGAACCACCGGCGTACGCGAAATTTCCCGAGATCGGCGTAGAAGCGTCTTGCACCACGGAACGGAACTCGCCGACGCGCCTTGACGGAAATAGATTCTACCGGTCATATATATATATATATATATATATATATATATATATATATATATATATATATATATATATATATATATATATATATATATATATATATAATCATATGTATAACACGGCGATAACGTACGTGGTGGCGAGATTCTATACGGAGAAGCACGGTGATAAATACATCCTCGGTGTAACGAGATCGACGTGATTTAATGGATCCGAGTGGAACGGTCGACCGTACGGGGTATACGTATACGTTATACAGTGGATATTAGCTCGTTATACGTGTATCGAACCACCTATAATACGCGACCAGGTACAGCGCGGTAATACCATTGAGATATTTCCCGATTGCCATACGCCACATCCCGGTACGGTTAATCAAATCGTTTCGTGATTCTCCATTATTTATTTTCTACCGTCACCACCAACGAAGAACTCTGGAACAGTTTCGTAACACCTTCGTGATACATATTTCGTCTCGTTGCGATAAAGATTTAATAAATAAACACATATTAAATTAAATTTATTGGAATTCCACCGACACCCGCCATCGAAAAGTGCGGAGTAAAAAATAACAACGAGTTATATATAATTTGTCGAGTGTCGAAGGAATCTTTTCGTTATTTTCGTTGTATCGTGAAAATTTCTTATTTTTCCATCCGCTGTTTGAAAAAATAATAAATAAAAAAATAAATAAAAAAAATGTTGTCGAACCACCGCCGATAAATCTTTGATCGGTGCCGATCGTCTCTCCCGCGTTTGCTACGCGTGTCGGACCGCGAGGATAACACAGAGGGAAAGCTGCTCGCTCTTCTTTACTCGTCTCGCGATAAAACTCTTCGTATCTTCGGATATCTTTCGATATCTTTCCGTATCGAAAAATAATGTAAATTCGCAAGGGAAAATAAGAGAAAACAAACCCTCGTTCGTTGTTTACGATACTTACGTTTCCCTTAAAACGGGTTTTAAGGGAAAGAGGAGCGAGATCAGAGTTTCTCGGTAAAGACAATGGGTCGCGTATACGTGGTACGTAACGGCGCGACGATGAAACGTAACGAGCGGCAAAAGATTCGAGCGTGGGTTTAGGGACGCGTGGACGCGCTCCAAAGTCCGGATTCGCGATCTCGCCAGTGAAAACACTGTACTCGAATATACACGTACGAATGAGCTAATTTTTTCGTACAAACGTTCGTTATCGCATCGGCTGAGAAAGTTTCCCCCCCGCCGGCAAAGTTTCCTCGCACCGTGCCGTGGTGCACCGAGAGAAAGTATACGCGGTGGCTGAAACGCGTGACTCGGCAACGTCGCGCCGGAAAGTGAGGAAAATTGCGAGACACGCGTACGGAGCGATCTCAACGAGCGAACGAATAATATCGCGGACGTTTCGCGCGGTTCGACCGATCGATCCTCGAATCGGTCATTTTACAATTCTATCGATAATAATTTGGAACGAAGTTGGTAGAACCGGCGGCTCGACGACGTATCATTTATTGAGATTTTGCCGCGCGCGAGTGAGCAAATTGTACGGTTTTGTCTCCGAATGAGCGGCGCTAATTCGCAAAGGAGAGCTTCCGGAGAAACGGGGCGAAAGCTTTTGCGACGCGTGTCGCAAAATCGTCGGTTCTTCAACGGGACGCTCGTCCCTGTACGAGTATACGTGTACGAGGTTGATGGCGGTGAAGAGTCTCTTCCGGATGGGCTTTCGTAATTATGTCGGAAGTTGAACGGCCGATTTACCGAATCACTTTCCGGGAATCCTCCAACGAACCATCGATGAAAACGAATCTTTACCCCCTTCCCTTCGTTAATTTTTTTTCTTTTTTTTTCTTTTTTTTTCTTTTTTTTTTTCTTTTACGTCAAAGAAAATACCCGATGCGTACCGTTCGAGAGTTCGAATTAATGGATACGTACGATCCGACTCCGCGTACGTACAAAGGTCTCGAATGTCCGACGATTTTACGCGAAATCCGAAACGCGGTGCGATCGCCCGTCGAGGAGATTCGTCGGAAGCCCGTCCGTCGACGCTATCGTGAATTCACGTTCGGGCGAGATACGTACTAATTTATTTTTCGAACGCGAGCAATGGCGTGACGAATTTAGGTCGAACGAATTTACGTCAAACGAATTTGAGTTACCGGTAGGATTCCAGGAGCGCCGGGTCCTCGATCCCGTAACATTTATCGATTTATCCTATTCTTTTCCGTAGACGCTTCGTCCGATGAAAAGTGAAACAACGCCGATGAATATCTTTCGATCTTCCATCGATCGCGATTCCATCAAAATTTAAATCGTCGTCCTCCGATCGGTAAATCGAGGTACCTCGACCGAACGAACCAACGGCCGTGGTCGAGCGATATTTAGCGCGAGTGCGGAGAGGAACGTTCCGCTGTACGGCTGTTATCCTATAGTTTGCTCGTATCCCATAAACGGATATATACGTATCAAACGGACGGTCGCTGCGTATCGCGTATAGTCCGGGCGTTTGCGATATATTACCCGGCGATGTCTCCCGCAATTTACGTACGATTATGCGGATGCCCGGATGGGAACTCGCGCTCCTATACGTCAACTAACGGAGAGCTCTGCTGGTTGAGAGAGAGAGAGAGAGAACGATGGAAACGTACGTACCGCGTTTTCACCTACGTATACGTGTAGAGAATAGACGCGTTATAACGCGTAACGTTTACGTATAATCAACTCGCTTTTCCTCTCGTATCATCGTATCTCGTATATCTACTATAATAAATATGAATATACCGAATAAATTGTCCGCGAGAGTTCGACGCGCCTCTCCCGCCCCGTCGTTCGAACGATAATTGACGCGATAACGCGGTCCGCTCGCGATTTCCGTATCTTTCGTTATTCAAACAACGCACTCGAGGGTCGAAGCGAAAAACGAGACGGTCTAAATTTATAAATTTATCATCGATCCGTACTCTTTCCCCGTCCGGTATCATATCCGGGATCATATCGGGAGGATCATATCGGGAGGATCATATCGGGAGGATCATATCGGGAGGATCATATCGGGAGGATCATATCGGGAGGATCATATCGGGAGGATCATATCGGGAGGATATATCGTGACCGTTACGGTAATCCGCGAATGGCGAACGACCGGAGTCGCGCTCGCCTCTTCCGGGTCATCTCCGTCGCTCGGAAACGAGAAGGAAAAGAGCTATGTAGAAATAAATAAAATAAAAGCGAGGCGGGACGCGAGTGGGTTATCGCGTTGGATAATAATTCGGAACTACCGGATTCGAAAGAGTCAACGGAGTGGGAAGAGGAAGAGGATAAAAACCAAAGAAAAGCCAGTGATACGTCGGCGGACGAGCTCGAACGAGAGAAAGAGAGCCGCGCGTCGCTGTCTCGAGGAATAATAACGAGATACATTTAAAAGTTGCAAGATGAAAAATTAGAAAATTATAACGAGCGGAAATATACGCGCAATTGGGGTCTGATCCGGATGACGGCGGTTAAATCGAACCGTTGATCGGAAAAATAGTTCAACTTAATTTTTTTCGAAAATGTCAAGTAGCCAAGGAAAAAATAACGTTCGGGGCTATTTTCACCGAGTGGAGGAAACGTTGAAACGTTCATCGACGCTATCCTGAATTTGTGTTGGATTTAAAAAAATCGATATTCGGAGAAACGGACCACTTTTAAATAGTTTTTCATTGAATCGGTGCGCGATCATACGAGTGTATAATCGAAAATCCCGTTCCCGATAAACACAATCGATGAGAATAAAATGACATTGAAAAAAGTGGATACCGCGGAGAAAAAAAAATCAAACTCTTTTTTCTAACGTTCACTCGCGGACTCTGTACGAGAAAAATTGGTGCGTATCTCGTCCCGTTCGCGAGAACATTTTTTTTTCCAACAATCCCTCTTTATTCCGCTCCCTCTCGGTTTCGTTTTTTCGCGGCTACGTATCGACGCACCCTCGAGACCGCCGGTGCGTCGATGGAACGCGCGAGTTCGCGCCAAACTCCCCGACCGCCGTTGATGCTCCGTTCGACCGATTCGTGTTCAATGAGACGGCGGCGAGGAGTACGCGCTAAATTTACGGTCTTTCGAATTCGGAACGGCGGGAGGATCGGAGAGCGCGTCGTGCATTTTCATTAGCGATGATTATCGTAGCGTGCGTTGATGCGGTGTGCAGGGAGAAAAGAGGGAGAAAAGAGAGGGTCAGTCGGCGAGTGGCAAATCTCTCTCTCTCTCTCTCTCTCTCTCTCTCTCTCTCTCTCTCTCTCTCTCTCTCTCTCTCTCTCTCTCTCTCTCTCTCTCTCTCTCTCTCTCTCTCTCTCTCTCTCTCTCTCTCACTCACCCCGTTCGCGATACGTTTTTTTTTCCTTTCTTCGAACGTGATTGACGCGACGAATAAATTAATTGTTACTATTACACGGCACAAAGGCATTTGTCACGCGACACGAGTCGATAATTTTAGTCGGTCGAACGAAACGTCGTCCGAAATAATCAGACCGAGTATCGCGATATTCGTTCAAGGATAATTATTGATTATTTGACGGCCGCTGTCGTTCGACGACGACGACGACGACGGATGTTCGAATCCGCGATTGCGAGCGCGGATTGGTGAAAGATTCTGGCGCGAGTGCGTAAAGATTCTGGTTCGAGTACCGAGCGTCTTCCGTCGCTCTAGCCACGTATGTTTTTCGCAATTCCGTGGGATCGTCGCGCACCGGCGGCGTCGAAAGCTCGGGAAGGGTGCGCGAAGAGAGAACGATATAGCTTTTTCGGCTAGTTTCGGAAACGAGCATCGACGATCGCGTCGGGTAAATACCGTTTTCGCATCGCGTTCCTTTACATATAATTACGTACGTCGTACAATCAAGTACCAAACCGTCCAAAGACCAGTTCTTACATCTTCGTCCGCACGACAAACGGATAGCCTTCGTTCGTCAAACGCTTGTTAAATAAATTTTTTATTTTAAATAAATCGAACAAATTGATTTTTCCCAGTTTTAATGACCACGTTCGATCGGCGTAACGGCAATCGACTTGATATTATCGAATTAATTCGTGGAACGAAAAGGAGCAATAAAAATTGTCGACACACGAATTTCATTTTTCTCATAGTCTCAACGACGATTACGAAACTCGCGATTGCGGTATATCTGGTAAATCGATCCCGTCTCTCCGAGACTCGCGTTTATATATCCAAGTATAACGGTTACGGCGGGATACGTAACCGATAATAGATCGTCCGGATACGATATCGAAATGTGGGTGAAACGAGCGAAAAGAAAAGAAAAAAAAAAAAAACTAAACGGAAGAACGAAGGACCGTCGAGACGTCGCGCGCGTACGTTAACTCGCTATGCATTTTAGACTCGCCGCTGGTCTTTAATAACCGATCGAAAGTGTCTCGAGCTCGAACAGACCGGTAGCCATTGGATTTCGAAGAAAAATCCCGAATGACACGACTGTGCGCGTCTATGTGCGTAATAAAATATAAAAGTAGGTGGAAGGAGAGGTGGTGGTTGGTCGTAAGAGAAAAGTCGGGGAATACGTATCGAGGTCGACCGGTTCTCCGTTGAGGGACGTCGCGACACGGTGGCCGCGCTCTCGCCCGACTCGAGAGTGCACGCTGCACTCTCTATCTCTCTGCCTTTGTAACGCTCTCCCGTATAACCGATCGCGCGAGCCTTTTCTCGTCTCAACGACTCCGGGAACTGCAAATAAATTATTATTATCATTATTATTCGCGCGCGAATACGTAAATATTATAGACGAGAGCGCGAGTACCGCTGCGTGGAAAGATAAATTCGTGACTGAAATTATTATCGCGAGCTCGAGATTGACGAGACCCGAACTCTCTCGTATTTCCGCCGTGGCACGGTCCAACTCGGCACGGGTTTTCGCGTTTTACCATTTTATCGCGTACGTTATTACACTTTACTCGTCGCTGATCGATCATAGTCCGTTGGAAATGGCGGGCCATGCGGACCGTTTCGCTTTATTTACGCTCTCTACCGCGGATAATTCGTACGAGAGAAAATAATAAATATGTTGAACGCCGATGTTTAAAAAAAAAAAAATTTTTTTTTATTCAATTATTATACCGTTTAATTGAGAAAAAAAAATCCTCTTCGAAAATGCAATCTTTGTTTCGATCCGTCGCTACCGTCGATCGCGACTATAGCGGTAAATTTAACGATCTTGCGAATTGAGAAAGGCAATTGTGTCGGAGGCTATTTCGTTCGGTGCAAACTGTGACGTAGCGAAAATATAACGCGCAACGTCGTTAATCGTCAAAATCGATAATCTCCCCGAGCAATTATATATATATATATATATATATATATATATATACACGGAGAAAAAATATACGCGTACGCACGATAGTTTTGCGCGGGGACTGACGTTAATTTCGCGATTAAACGAGCCCCCCGTGCACGTTTCGATGCGCAACGCGTATAATGCCAACGTTATACGCGTACGTTTGGCGAATAAACATCGAGATTATTGGAGCTCAGAGACCAATGGCCGGAAATAGTATTTACGCGTATTTACGGACAAACACACGCGGCAACGCGTGATCGATGTGAAATTTTTGTAAATATCTGTAAATTTTTGTAAATTTTTGTAAATTTTTGTAAATTTTTGTAAATTTTTGTAAATTTTTGTAAATTTTTGTAAATTTTTGTAAATTTTTGAGCGCGGTCTCGCGAAATATTATTGAGTCACTAATTACCAAACGAAACCGACAATGTTTCACGGTCCAGTCGGCGCGCAAACACGCGCGATTCGATACGGTGATACAATTGATTATTCGACGGGGGGATATCGGAAAAGTCGTTGAACGATTTAATACGTTTGCCGTTCCCGCGCGTCGTTGTACAAAAATGCCTCCTCCAGAATTATATATGTATATACGCCAATTATAAATTCATAATTCCTCACCGAGATATAACGACGGAGACCGGTTATTTATAATTTATATAAACACGCGCGCGGTATCGGAAAGATCCGCGATTGAGCGCGGCTAGGATTTCGTAATCGCCAACGGTATATCGTACGAAAAGTGAATACGGATTAATTTTCTTTTAATACGCGTCGTCGTTATTTAGAAGAAAATGTACTTTTAATTTATTTATTCGAAACGCAATTGCCAAACATCTTTGCTCGTCTTATTTCCTCGTCGTCTCTCGTCGATGAGCTCGTTCCCTCGATCGCGATATTGTACGTACGTGGATTCGCGAGCGCGAGAACTCGCCGTTACCAGGCCGTTCGTCCTACCGCTCGAAAGTGTGTAATCGGTAGCGCGACGATGGTTACGCAATTTCGTTGAAAATTTCACGAGAATCGCGCCAACACCGGCATTATATCGTGGAATGAAATGGCTCTATCGAACCACGATGATTTTTTAAAATACTTTTTTCTATACATTTTTTTCGAAGACGTCGGCACAGTTTCATCACCGTTGTTACGATTACACATCGATCGAGTGATTTTTTTTCGATCATTACGACGCTTTCGTAGAATAGATACGGTGATAAAACGATGAGCGGTTGATCGAACGTCATCTTTTTTTCGACGCTACCGAGAGACGAGCTAATTCGAAACGATAGATTCGAGAAACGGAGAAAATTCAGATTGATATGCGATAAAATAATGATAAAAGGAGATGGAGAAAAAAAAGCGAGAAAAGAACATATAGATATATAATGTGACCAAGTATTATAATTTTTTCAAGTGAAAAAAATAAAATGTCTACGATACCGATGCTATTCCGAGTACTCAGTTCCCAGTCTTTCATGAGGATTTCTCGGGCAGGTCAGGACGACGTCGACGTGGATGCACCTACAATGCAGAGAGCGTTCGTACATATTTATACGCGTGTCTTGGATTTCGAGAAAAGAAATTATGATAAAATATTGAAGCATCGTTAATTAAGATCGTTTTTAATTAAATGGAAATATGACGATGGTGGGACGAAAAAAACAAATAGTATCGTTCGGAGCGGGGTGCGTCCGAGCGAACCGCCCAAACACCGGATGTCCAGTGACTTTCGCGCGAGACCCGCTAGTGAAATCGCGTTTAACGGTTACATCAAACATCTACATATTTATATATATATTTATCGTACGCTATATAACGAATATTACGCTCGTTGCGACGAACGTTGCGATTCCATGGTGCAACGGGAAGACGCGAAGCGCCCGTTACGCTCCCGAGAATCTTCGGAAAGCGTGAAGAACGGGACACGAGGTGGTTTCTGTGTACGTATCTATTTTTTATTTTTCACTTTTTCCTCCTACTCTATTTTCCGTTCGGTTTCCGTTCGTTTCTATGGAAAAATCTATGGAAAATTGTATGGAAAAATTGTATGGAAAAATTGTATGGAAAAATGTATGAAAAAAGTAGGAGAGAATATCGCGATAGATACCCCTCAAACATATAGATATATGATATTGGTAATACATCGGTTCGATGCTCCGTCAATGACGATTCGTAGATACGGACATCTACGAATTGTTGCGATTAATTTTTTTTCTTTCCAAACGGCACGCGTCGTTACATCGTTATCGTTGAGTTGTACGAATACGCGTGGGCGGCAAATAATCGGATCTCGACGGCGGGGGATACGAAAGTTGACGTCCCATCGTACTCTCGTACCTTCGGGCTCGTTACGACGTCGTTCGATGAGAACGGTTCGGAGGTATCGAAAGGAAAAATAATCAAAGTATCGGATATAGCTCGACGAGGACCGATCAACGATTCGATCGTTATCGACTCGATAATTAATCCACGTCGTAACTAATTATCCTGGGAAAATTGATAATTTAATAATTTAATAATGAGATCGGTACGGCTAATTTCACTCAACGGCCGACCCATTCTTCCTTCACCGATACACGTCCATAACCGTTTATTAATAACGTTTATTGAATAATCGTAAGCGCGAGTTTGAAATGTTTTTAAGATACACGCGTCGGTCGTAAAGAAAATTTCGTTGATTCAAAGAAATATTCCGTTCTTCTCCGTGGATAGCGCGAGAGGATCCTCGTAACGTATCGCGTAGCGAAGTAACGAGGAAGCTGACGCGAGAGGTTGGTCGACACTCGCGCGTAACCTCGAGTCTTCCCGCGTCTCCCTTCGTTTCGAAACGCCGCCGCGACGTTATCTTCTTTTATTTTCCAATTCAACATTCTTTTGTAAAAACTCAAACGAGCTTCCGGGTTTTTCGTAATTCTTTTGCCGCCGGGCTCGAGAAAAGAATGTCGTCGTTCGTGAGGCGCGAGAGAGGCGGAGCGAGGCGAAGGAAAAAAGGATTTTCCGCGCGGAAGAGAATCTCGAGGGTCGCCGAGACGGAGTGCATCGAGTAAAAAAAAAAAAAAAAAAAAGAAAAAAAGTAGAGCGTCGATGTCTCGAGGCGTCGCGCGCGTCCTCGAACCCGCGAAACCATCGAACCGGCCGGCACTCGATTACTCGCTTTTAAAATATCACAGAGACATTTTCGTGATACAATTGAAAATGGATTTTGGAGCTTTGCCGCCAATTTTACTTCCCCCGATGCGAAATGAACTTTTCACGATTTTTTCTTCTCTCGTAACTTCCATCCGGATAGTGAATCGGATGGAAGCCTGTACTCGTATATCGGATTATTACAAGGGGACGATTAACGCGGTTCTCGATTTTATCGGAAACGCGGCAACTTCCGTTTATACACGAATATTGTCTTTGTATCGCGTTGAATAATAAATGTGCCGGAGTAAAACTGATCGCAAACAGCCGAGGCAAGAAGCGGGGGAAGCCGATTTCAATTTCCAAATGCAGATTGCTCTTCATTTTAATATAAATTTTTCGAAACAAACGCGGTAATTGTGCCGTCCTCGCGCTTCCCTCCGCCCCGCGCCCGTCTTCAACCGGGGATTCTTCGTTATTCTTTCGTTATCGCGATGACAATCACGAGTTTAATTTACCGAACCGTTCGCGGACGATCGATCCGGGAGAAATACAAAAGCCGAATCGCGAGCACGATGAAGGAACGTTTCTTTCAATTTTCATATAGAATTCAGCACGAAATCGTCACTCTTTTTACGAAATAAGTATGAATAATCGTTGTCATTTTTATTTCTTTCGTATGTTTGTTTTTGAATCCGCGAACACGGTATTCGGATCCGCGGGTACGCTTCTAAATTCGTTATCATTGACGCGCCTCTATAAAATGTCTGTCGTGCGATTTAACGCGAGAATAAAACATTTAAACCGATGAATAACGTTAATTAAACACCGTGGAAAGTATCAGACGAGGCGATGACGCGCGTTCGAGTCGGTTGCCAACGCTAACTTTTCACTCGGAGAGAGACGGAGCCGCGCGTACGATACGTATAACAGAGCGGGATCGAGAGCCAGAGGGTACATTGCCGGAAACGTTCGCGGATTCCCATCGTGCCCGCGAACGATACGTTCCTCGTACGGACAGTCTCGACTCTCTCCTTTTCTTTCTCTCTCTCTCTCTCTCTCTCTCTCTCTCTCTCTCTCTCTCTCTCTCTCGTCCCAATCCCACATTGCCGGATAGGAAATTCCGCACCCTTACCCTCCTCGAGCTTACGACGATATCGCGGTCGGCAACGAGCTTCGTACGTACTCGTCGGATCTCCGGCGAGCCGTACGACGGAAACGCTCGGAGAGTGAGACTGGCCGAGAGATCTCGTTCGAGAGAGAGAGTATAACCAGTCAAATTCCCAACATACCGCGGGCCAACTGGTTAGCGAGCGATTTACGATATTGTAAACCGATGCGACGGCGGGTGCCCAGACCGCCGAACCTCGATCTAACAGCGGCGACTCTAACCTCTCTCTCTCGCTCTCTCTCTCCGATACCGGGGAGAGGTTGGCCAACGGTATGCCGGAATACTACATTGTTTCACGATGCTGCTTTCTCATCCCCCCGTGCCGCGCGGGATCGCGACGTTCGCGACGTTCGCGACGTTCGCATCGTACCATTTCCTACCGACGTAAAATCATCGACTCGATCGTTCGAGTCTTCGAGATTTTGAGAAATGAAAAATTCGCAACGGAATATATGTATTATTTCGATGCGTTTGATTAAAATTTTTCATAATTACTTCGTTCGTAGAGTTATTCCGAGCGTTGTCCGTTCGCGTAGAAACGAAAACCTTTCTACCTCCGTGCGAATGCCGCAACGCGAGCAAATTTAATTTCTACGGTGCCGAATTTGTTTGATTATTATATAACTTTTACAACCGCCGCGTCCAATTAACAAAATTATATTTTCACCCCACATTCGCGAGAGTCCGATCGTCGAACGAGTTTCGGGTGTCCGTACGTTTATTCGCGTACGCGGATTTTCAAAAGTTGGTTATTTCGAGCCACGCGCGATTGCGGTGGAACGAGGAGGGGTCGGATGCGAGAGTGATTTAATTAGCGAATACGTCGCGAGTAACGTATTTTCTCTCTCTCTCTCTCTATCACTCTTTCCCCCTCGAAAGCGGGAACGCGTACGCGCAAACGAGAGGAGCGCGTCGAAGGATAACGCGTGTAGGGAACATCCTCGAACAAAGGTCGAGAGAGCATCGACCGGTCGCGCGGAATAATTATACGTGTAATCGTGGTCCGTGGCTCGGTCGGGACGAAGCGATTTCGTTGCTCGATGCCCGTCTCGTTCGTCCTTTTCGCGAGATCTTGGAAAATCTTATCGAATAACGCGTTGTCAAGGTCGACCGCCGTTTTACCGACCGTTGGGAGACTCTTCGCCGCTTTGCTCGGCCGAAACATTCATTTTTCATCGGCGATCGAACGAATAAGGGCGAGATAAAACCCCTATAAATCCGTGAATTTACGAATATCGTTTTCCAGGGCAAATTGACTCGTACACGACGACGGTACGAGGACCGCGCGTGGTCGAGTTACGGGCACATAGCCGTCGAGGATGAGAGATGTACACCGCTCTCGGGCTTGGGGAGATTAGGACGTTCGTTTGGGCCATTTGTTCCGACCGAACCACGAGGCAGCGCGCAATTCGATGCATCGAGCATTGCCGGGGAATGAAGAGCGAATTTATGTGCGGTGCAACGTTCAACGGTGGCGGTGTGCGATGTATAGACAGAGAGAGAGAGAGAGAGAGAGAGAGAGAGAGAGAGAGAGAGAGAGAGAGAGAGAGAGAGAGAGAGAGAGAGAGAGAAAGAGATTCTCTCTCCCACGAGGTGCGGAAGCTGGATGCACAATTTTGCGGTCTCGTAACTCGTTACACTATTTGGCTCGCAAAATTCTCAAATTGGCGTACGACTTAAAAAAATGGAATTTTGGTAAAAAATGACCATCTACCGAATTATAACGGCGGTCGAGCCGGTGGAACGGTTCGTAGTTTACTATCCGAATACTTTGCTATACTCGATGACTCGTACGAACGCGAGTTGTCACAAACGTTCGTCGTTACTTTTCACGAATCGACGGCGTACCGCTCCGGTTAACCACGCGCACCCCGCGATACCGCATCGACCGGTACGCGGAGGAAGCGTTCACCGGATATTATTCAATTTCATTCCACGTTTCCGTGGCTCCGACTCGGTTAAATTGGCAACAACGCGCGATATTGTAAATTTCTTCAAAGTGGGTTTATAAAAATTCCAGGATTACCGACCGTGAGGATGTCCGAAAAGAGAGTCGAGTCCCCAAAATGTCCTTTGCGTCAAGAATTTTTTTTTAAACGAAAGAAAAAGTGAGAAATCGCAAGGGACGAGCGATAATTCGTTGTCGCGAAACGAATCGACGTATCCATCCGTCGAAACGATTCGAAACGTTATACGAGACTGTACACGGCAAAATTCGGCGTTAAAAGTTCATTTACTCGGGTTTACCACCGTCGACGGTGAAATTATCGATCAGCCGCCGCGCGGACTTTCGAGAGAGAGAGAGAGAGAGAGAGAGAGAGAGAGAGAGAGAGAGAGAGAGAGAGAGAGAGACAGAGGTGCCCCCGCGCGTGTGCGAGAAAGAGACCGGGGGAAGGGGACTATCGGAAATATTTTACTACGACCGAGAATTTATCGGGCGTTTGTACGGAAATATTTGAGAATTCCTTCTCGTGACGCCATATACGTAAACCGCACCGCTGCCGCGTGCGTGCGGTGTCAGAAAATCCGACCGGCTTTGACCGTGAAACGATGCAACGAGATTTTTTTCTTACTCGGCGTATCTTCGGAAAAATTGACCGGATATAAAACGAAAACACTGGTCGTGACTCTGTCGTGCTTTGAGCGATAAAAAATTGCCAGAATCGGAAAACTATTGGCCTCGTTTTTCTCCGGCGAAAATTTTAATATTACGGCGTTGGCACTCGATAATAATAGAAGATTCCCTCGTCGCGCTCGCATCTCCGTTATATAGCTCATATATCTTATATATAAGTTATTATATAGCCGGTGCGAGAGCTACGAGGCGCACACGCGCGTGTCGAGTTAGCGGATCACTTGCCAGCGGATCAAAAATAAAACAGATTTTCTACGGTTCTTGGTAGTTTTTAACGATAGTTCCGTCGATTTACCCCCTGTACACGCGATTGTAGAAATGATCCGCAAACTTAGCGGAACATTTTTTTTTTAACCATCTAATTTTATAGATTTCAGCAAGCCTGACGGTTCCATATGTAAAACAACGATAGTTCTGCACAAATAATAATAATTATGAATTATTTATGCATTTATTACAAACGATCTCACTCAGGCTCCTCATTTTCAAGTTATTGTATTACCGAGTGTATTATACCGCGGTTCACACTCTCGTGCATGATAATTCTGGCAACCTAATAAATACTCTGAGAGTTCTGGCCTCAAGACTTTCAATTAACGATCACAAATATTTATCAGCGTATCAATCGAAAAAACGTGATCCGCTGATAATCGGAAGAGAGTTCTATCCTTTGCCGCGGTTCTAAATGATAGTTCTCGTTCCTTTACAACACATTCCACGGAGTTCTGGCTTTGGAACTCTTTTAATTAACTATTACGAATTTTGATCGGCATATCGATCGAAAAAACGTGATACGCTGATATTTCAGAGAGAGTTCCGGGCTCTTCTATAGTCCCGTATCATAGTTCTAGATGCGCCTCAAGATATATCACGGCGTTGTACTCGTTCGAGTAATTTTTGCGAATATTTATCGGTATATCACTTTTATCGAATGATATGCTGATAAAAATTCGTAATAATTAATTAAAAGAGTTCTGACTCCGGAACTCTGTGAAACTTGTTGTAACGGAATAAGAAGTATCATTTAGAAGTTTGGAGGGGGATATTAGAACTATTTCTCTTAAAAATACTAGCGGATCACGTTTTCTCGAATTATATGCAGATAAATATTCGTAATAATTAATTGAACGAGTTCTGGTACCGGAACTCCGTGAGATACGTTGAAGCACATCGATAACTAACATATAGGACCGTAGAAGAGCCCGGAACTCCCTTAGAAATACCAGCGGAACACATTTTTCTCGAATGATACGCTAATAAAAATTCGTAATAAATAATCGAGCGAGTCCTGGTACCGGAACTCCGTGATATACGTTGAAGCACATCTAGAAGTACCATATAGGACTATAGAAGAGCGGAGAACTCTCTTTGAAATATCAGCATATCACGTTTTTTCGATCGATTCGCTGATAAAATTCGTAATAATTAATAAAAAGAGTTCCGACGCCAGAACTGTGTGGAACATGTTGTGACGGAACGAGAACTATCGTTTAGAACTGCGGAAAAGAATAGAGCTCTCTTCCGATTATCACGCTGATAAATATTTGTAATCGTTAATTGAGAGTCTTGAGACCAGAACTCTCGGAATATTCATTGGGTTGCCAGAATTATCATGCACGAGAGTGTGAACCGCGGTACAATACACTCGGTCATACAATAACTTCAAAATGATGAGCCTGAGTGAGACCGTTTGTAATAAATGCATAAATAATTCATAATTAATATTATTTGTGCAGAACTATCGTTGTTTTATATATAGAACCGTCAGGCTTGCTGAAATCTGCAAAATTAGATGGTTAAAAAAAATGCTCCGCTAACTTCGCGGATCATTTATAAAATCGCGTGTACAGGGGGTAAATCGACGGAACGATCGTTAAAAACTATCGAGAAACGTAGAGCTCGACTGCGTGCGAAGGGAACTCGATTTTATTTTTGATCCGCTGGCGAGTGATCCGCTAACTTGACACACACCACGCGTATACGCGTTTCGAGCGTGACAAAGAAGGAACGACGAGTTTATCGCGAAGGAAAACGAATAAAGAGGGAGTTTCCTCTCTCGTTCGCGCAAAGAAGGCTATCTCTCTCCGGAGCACGTACGTAATAAAGGTGCCATCGGTCACGGACGACGGGAGAGTCAATTGGAAAGGGCACGCGTACCCGGTACGAGAGTTATAGGATATAATTTACACCATTCGTTAATATATCCTATAATTTCTGACAATAATTTTATATCAGTCGGAACAACTTTTATCGCGTAACATGGCAAAATTCAGACGCGAGTTGTCTTCTTTTTCAAAATCACTCCGTTTTTTCTTCTTTAATCTTGGCAAACTTCCCGGTCAGCTTTCGAGCCCTTTTTCAGAGTGGAAAAATAATCTATCAACTGGATGGACAAAGACGTAACGTTATTGTTAAAAATTATTAATAAAAATAAAAACAGGAGAGCGCGCGTACCAAAGGACGATCCTCGTCGCGCGGAGGAGCCCTCGATCTCGCGACACTCGCGAGAATTCTCAAGATCGGTACGTAATCCACGTACGTGCAAAATGAAACGAGAGCCACTCGTCGTCCCTGGTTAGTCCGCGCTTCGTACCTCGCGCCCCCTCCCACTTTCCCACTTTGCGACACTTAACCCTCGGGACTGAGAAGATATCGTGCCGAGCGGGGGGAACAAACCTCCGCGAGAAAGAGAAGATTCGTTCTTATATATTTATATACGTAGAGATACCTACGAAAAACGGACGTATATTTATTGTATTTAATTTATATTCGAGCCGGAGTACCCCTCGTGTGTGTACCGATTGCTCGGGTAAATTCATCGGTAGCGCCCGATACTCGAATTACTCGATTTACTCGATTTACTCGATTTACTCGATTTAATCGATTTAATCGATTTAATCGATTTAATCGATTTAATCGATTTAATCGATTTAATCGATTTAATCGATTTAATCGATTTAATCGATTTAATCGATTTAATCGATTTAATCGATTTAATCGATTTAATCGAACATTCGTCGTCGCTCGTCTTTGCTCTTTTTTTCGGATTAAATTCGTCGCGACGCAATTAGCAATGATTCTCGTTCGGCGTAAATATGGATATATAATTGGTCGAAGAAAAAAAAATATTGCTCGCGATAGTTGCTCGCGAGTATTCCAGGAACTCTCGCATCGTCCTATGACAAAACACACTCGATCGGCGGAGTGAACGCGCAACACCCTTGAAAACACACTTGTTGCTCGAAGAAGGAAGGGAGGGCGGGAGGGAGGTGGAGGCGACGGCGGCTTTTCTCTCCCCGTTTCGACGGGTCGATCAAGGAGGAAGAGAGGCGGTAAAACGTGCAAAAGGGCAAAAATTCAGAACGAGTACGTATAGTTTTCGCGAAAAAGCCATATCTACGAGCCTCTTCGACGACAACGCGTACGACAATATTGTCGTTTCCGAGGGACGATCGTACGCTCTTCGATCTCCTCGTTGGATTTAAAAAATTAATGGACGAAACATTGAAAATACTCGATTGATTACCGTCAAAGTGACAACGCTCGTCGATACGGAAAATAAAGCGGGGGAGGATATCCGGCGGTCGTGAAACCGTGGCAATTTCGGGCTTATCGATTTGTACATCGAGGACGCGCGACGCTGCTACATCGATGCTACTACATCGATGCTACTACATCGATGCTACTACATCGATGCTACTACATCGATGCTACTACATCGATGCTACTACATCGATGCTACTACATCGATGCTACTACAGCCTCTCGAACCGGAGGTGGAGTTGCCACTTTGATCGCGCGCCCTCGCGCACCCACCCTGACGAGAGATACGACGACTTTCCGCTCTCGGGCCATTGGCAAACCGATAACTCGAGACGCCGTCTACCATAAATCAAACTGTCACGTTGCTCTCCCCGCGCTTCACTCGCGACCGGTCTCGCTCCTCCTCGTTCTTCCTGGCTATTCTTCTCGCGCGCGGCTCCTCGGAGTCCTCGAGACTGTGCGTAAAACGCCGACGCTCAAATAATAAAAGAAAATAAAAGAAATAAAAAAAATAATAAAAAAATAAAGCGCGAATAATGTTTTTTGAAAAGTCCGTTTCGACGGGAAGAAGAAAAAAAAAGACAGATAATTCGAGCGACGACGTTTTAAAATTAAAAATAATATTTAAAGGTCGTATCGTTGAATTCCTCGATCGCAATATATCGCTGTATGTAGGATTAATTTTACTCGTTGGACTCGACACCGTTTACGGCTCCTTCCCCGTATCAACTTTTCCAACTTCCAACTTTCGACAAAGTTTCGTCGAAACGCCGTCCAGTCACGGAGCGCGCGCCCGAGAGCGCGACCGTTCGAAAAGAAACGAAAAAATGAGAGTCGTCGAACCGGAAAGACGTGGAAAAGGGATGGGAGAGCGGGAAATGCACTTGACGCGCGGAGTTCTGGTCGGTCAGGCCTGCGGCTAAATAGCGCTCGCGAGCTCACCGATGAGTCATCGGAGATACGGAAAACCGGTTCGCCGCGACTCGTTCGTCCGGGCTTCGTCCACCCTTTTCTACCCTTCGTTACCCTCGCGGTAATCTCGCTCTCGCCCGTATTAAAAAATTGAGTCTTTCGCCCGTTGGAACAAACGTAGCCTCGAACGTTTATTTCTCAACTCGGTGAGTAAATCCAGTGTGAGTCTTGCGAGAATCTATTCGCATGAATTTACTGTTAATTTATCGGGGATCAGGTCCACGCCCGATTCTTCACCCGAGGTAACGATTATAGGTTTGAATACGGAGTCGCGGTAGGTTTACGATCGCGACTCTCGAGTGAAATTACGGTAAGTTTGCCCGTCGTATTTGTTACGTATTGAAATATAGACTTTGTAACCGAAAATAGTCTGTTACGAGTCTACTATCGTTTTTTAATTATCTCGAGTCGGAAAATTGCGGTGCTTATGGACTTGAATGCGGTAGCTGACGAAAAATCGATCGATCGAGTATGCCAAAAGTAGACGTAAAATCCATAATCGCCCCAATTTTCAGACTCGAGATGGACCAGCTTAAAATAAGGACGGTAGATTTGTCACAAACTTTTCCGGTTACAAAGTCTATATTTCAATACATAATAAATAGAAGGGGGCAAACTCTATATTCGTATCTATTCCAATCGTTACCTCGGGCGTAGACATACCGTAAACTTACGGTAAACTTACGGTAAACTTACGGTAAACTTACGGTAAACTTACGGTAAACTTACGGTAAACTTACGGTAAACTTACGGTAAACTTACGGTAAACTTACGGTAAACTTACGGTAAACTTGGAGTAAATTTACCTCGGATTTAATCACCGAATTGATAAATTTACATTCGAGGCTACGTTTGTTCCAACGGGGAGACTCTTCGTAGATTACGCGAAAGACTCGATCAACGTTTTGACACGGGAATAATTCAGGATTGGATGGTGAAAAGTCCGTGCGATATATGGAAATGACATTTAGAGACGGTCCAGCGGCCGCCGACCGAGTTAACGCGGTACAAAAGGTCGAGCGTTCCCGCGCGTCTCATCTTTTTTTCATCCGACTTTCACGGCGCCTCTCTCTTTCTCGTCCTCTACCCTCGGTTCACCCGGACAGCTCGCTCGGAGGAGTATACGCGCGCGCGCGCTCGTCACGTTCCGTACTACGCTATATTGGTATTTACTTTTTTTTCTCCCACGCGGTAGACCGCGCGATAGGATCAACGATGGAAGGTCAACGAGTTTCGTGGACGTTCCTCGATGTCTCACCGATTATCGTCGTTACGAATGAACTTGACGGCGTACGCGTACGTACGTACGAACGTAACGTCATCGGGTGTGCTCATCTTTGAATTTCGTTAGGGTGGACGGGGGGGGGGGGAGAGAAAAAAAAAAGAGAATCTAACGGTCTTCTCTTTCTCTCATCGAAACTTTTGAATCGCGCGGTACGCGTTTAAAAATGGAAAAAAACGGTAATCGAGCAATTCTTACGAATTCCATTGCTCGTTCAAACGAACATTTATAATTTTTCGTTGCGCGGTACAATTTATTTCGATTCGGTCCTCTTCCCCTTCCCTCTTTCGATCCGATCTCGATCCGTTGGTCGGCGAATTGCTTTGTTCGACGAGGGTATCCCGTACAGCGGCGCAGCGATCCGAACGACGAACAGAAGGAAATAAAGGATTACGAGATCCGTACACGGCTCTCATTGACGTCGTTTTTTTTCCTTCTTCCGCTACGTTCCGAAGGCGCGCGGGCTCCTCTGTATTCCGCGCGAACCCTCGTCGTTCGGAATGAAAAACAAAACATCGGCTATTCTCGTCGGGAGCACTCGGTCGGCACCGTTTTTTCGGTAAAGTCCGGGCGTGCCCCGGCGAATCTTGTGAAAAAATCTCGTTCGCGGCGCGATTAAACGGAATTACGAGTTGACTCTCCGCCGATTTATATATATATATATATATATATATATATATATATATATATATATATATATATATATATATATATATATATAAATAATGACCAGGAAATTCTCTCATTGCCGGTCGGAAGAACGTTGGATACCCCCCTCGTGAAATTACCGTGGGAGAATTGGTCGTTCCGTCGCCGAAGCGACACCCGGCGAACCCTCGAGGGCGCGTTAAATCCACGAGTTTGAAAAAGAATTATTAAAACTTGTGAAATTTCGATTGACATATTTACTTGGAAAAAAAAAGGATAAATATAGGACTCTGGATGGAAGAGAAAGAAGCACAAAATTAACTTTACCAGCTTCAACGAATTTTCCAAAGGTTCTACGGGATTTTTTCCCCTCGATCTCGAGTGTAGGTCCGCGAGTGTGTAAAAAGAAGAGATAAAAAATAGTTGAACCGTAAGAAAAGTGATCGATCGTCGTTTTTCTCGTCAATCGCCGAGGGAGAGGGGTCGAACGAGCGAGAAGCGAAGCGAAGAAAGTAAGATTGAAGATGCGAGCTCTCGTCACGGAACGGAGGCAAAAGCGAGGGCCGTACACACGTACGTTAGCGAAAACTAGTTGGAAGTCGCGGCGAGAGACGCGATGGATCGTCCGATGCTTTTCGTCCATCGAAGGGACACGCAAGACCGTTACTATATATATTCGTATATATACGCGTGTGTACGATCGGTTTCGTTTCGAGGTGGTCTCGAAAGACGATTCTTCGGCGATTCTTCGTATCGCGTTAAATTTATAAATTATAAATAAAAGTTTCCACTAAAATGGAACTTTCGAGTATTCGGTAACGCGCTTGCACCTTGGATCTAACGATCGTTTAAGCTCGATGACGCGATCGACCGGCGGGTCGGATCTCGCAACGTTTTTTTTTTCTTTTCTTTTCCCCCGAAGTTAGTTGTAAATCGTCGATCGGTACGAGAGGGGAGAATTTAGTCCGCGTGTAAAGAATATGACTTTGAAGAGAGCGATTAACGTCATTGGGTAATAATAAATATCTGACCTGACGGTAGGATTATCGCGAAACGCAGATAATTCGAGAGATCGTACCGTTGACCGCGGTGACTTACCTGTAACAGAGGAAAAATACATTGACGGTTAGAGAGTCGTTCGGATATTACTCGGACTCGCTGGATTTAACGTAAAATATCAAGTCGAACCGATCGTCGTTCTCTCTGGGAGGAAACGGACATTTTTTCGGTCGGTGGTGCACTCGCTCGAGGGACTAAATATTTTCCCTCTCGTCCACCGTTTTTTTCACCGTTTTTTTCACCGTTTTTTTCACCGTTTTTTTCACCGTTTTTTTCACCGTTTTTTTCACCGTTTTTTCCACTCTCGTCCTTTTGACAAAATCAAGAATCTTCTCTTTTCGTTCACTCGGCAATTTTAATCGGCTGCCCGACGCAAACGACGTTTTATAATGAATTTCAAATACAACATTTAGTTATAATCGGTACGTCGATGCGCGAGGATATCGCGGGTGCCCGCGAATATACGTATAACGCGAATGGGGTTGGGAGCGGTGTTGGCTAACGCCGATAAACGCGGTTCGAACTCGGACAATCGAGCGGTCTCGGTTTCCGAAGTTAATCGATATTAACGATTTCCGCGTGGATCGATATCGACGTACGTACCATCGTCGAGCGTACCTATACGGATCGGTGGAAGAGCAGCCCCGCGTCGACGATTATTTATTTTTTTCATTCAGCTCCGTACGCCGTTCGACGAACGAAAAACGCCTCGAGGTGCGTTGTAACGAAAGAAACGACGAGACGCGAGGCTCTTTCCTCTCTCGTTCGAGACTCGCGTGTAACGCCCACGCGCTCGCTGCAGCTCGGCACACGTCCAAACGTCCCTCGGGCTCTCGTTCCGGGTGTGCGATGATAAAAACGATAATAATATCTCGGATCGTTCGACGTTACCCCGCGATATTGTGTCCCGTACACTCGACACCCACGTTCGTCGTTGCGGTAATTCGTCTTTGGTGAATGAAAAAAAGGAAAAAAAAAAACACGACCCAACGTTAAATCTATCGATATATTTGCTCGAAGAACGTTGAAACTTTGCTTTGATCGGCCAAACTTTCGATATATTCGACGACCCCCGTCCGTCGAACTTGGATCGTCCGAGGTTCGTTATCGGAAATTACGTTTTTGTACAGCTCGCTCGCGATTCTTCGCGCGACGCAACGCGCCAAACTCTCGATGCGGACGCGAGAGCGTGGGCGTTGCGGGTGGGCGTCGAGAAAATCTTGCCGCGGTTGTACACATCGGAAGATTTTGATTTTCGCGAGCTAACGCTGCCTCTATTTACGCGAACTACTCGCCGTGTCGATACCGTTAAAAAACAAATTATTATTGTTTTCAATTCTTTTTTAACAAAAGATATACATATATATTAAGTATTTAACGCGAGAAGCGATATTACATATACTTTTTTTCTATTCGCTTTTGCGAATCGTTTCCGATATTCGAGTGGAATAATCATTTACACGAGATACACATAATTTTCGCAAATAAATTCGTTTTTCGAACTTACGAAAAAATGATAAGACCGTGAAATTAATACCGATCGTTCGTAAAGTTCGAAGAAAAAATAAAATAAAAATATCTTGGCAAAACAGTGGCGCCTTCGGTTCGGACGCGAACGCGTTTGTACGTACACGGAGTACGATAGCCGGTTTTATCGTCACAAAATTAACGAGTTACGTATGGCTCGTAAAATCGTGTAACCGATTCCATACATATTATATTATTCATTCGAACGGAATAAATAAATAAAACGCTCGTTTCAATTGTCTTCTTTTAATTTTAATTTTTTTTCTTTTCTCTCGATACGTCTTTCGGTACGCCCACCGATAACGTCGATGTGGAAGATGACGTTGGATGCGCTCGGATCAACGATTGAGAAAAGTTCTCAAGGACGAGCGGCGAGCATTAACGGAGAGATATAATCCACGATGACTCTGTCGCGCGCGCTACGCGATAGAGGAACAAACAAAACCGAGGGCTCGAAGGATATCGAGAGAAAGAAAAGCTCGCGCGCCTCGCGCTTTGTTCTCTATCGCGAGATACTCCGGATCGTCGCTCGCGGCCTTTGGCCAGAGGGAACGGAGAGTCGACGACTATTTTAACCGTGAAATAACTCGGCGAGGTAGCGTCGCCTTTGCGAGCGGAGGTCGACCGAGAGGCCGCAACGCCGCCGTGTCTTCGCGGCCGTAGGAAAACCGGGAACGCCGTGACACACGGATCCTAAAGATAGAGCATCCGCCGCCGACAACCATAAACCTTCGTTTATATATATATATATATATATATATACGATACGCGTATATATACAAACTTGGTCGCTCTCGTCGCTCTTTCGTCCATAGCCCCGCCGCTCCGTTCTTCTTCGCCGTTTAACCCACCAACGATCGTTTCTCACTCGTCGTATCGAACGCGTACGCCGCCCTTTGCGTCGTCGCGACGTTTAATTTCGTTCCCGTCCCGCGCGAGACCCGTATATATAATTCTCACTTTCTTCGTAAAAGTAGAAAAAAGAAAAGAAAAAAATACTACACAACAATGGTAAACGAATTATCCCGGTGCGCGGTAAAGCTTGTTTGCCGCGTAGAAATTTTTTTATTTCTTCCCGCTTGACCCCAACCTGACCCGATTTTGTTATTATTTATTTTTTTCAACGTTTCGGTACCGCGTTCGATCGGAAATCTTCCGCTGATTACGAATAACACCGAGTTTTTCTCGAAAACTCAACAAAACAATAAGAAAAACGCGAAAATGGAAAAAATGAATTTTTGGACGACGATCGGCGGGCTGATTCGTTTTACGATCGTTTTATTTCGCCAATTTCTCGTCGTCCAACCTGAGCCAACCCAATACCGGCGGCGATATATTTATATAATAGAGAGAGATACTTGAAAAATAAAAATTCGCCCAACAACCCGAATATACCGAACGGGAATAATTTCCGGTTAATGTCGGTTTTGTTTATTACGAACGTGAGAAACGAAAGTGAAAGTGGAGAAAGAAAGAAAAAAATACAAGCCGACTTTTTGAACGTCATCGACGACGAAATTCGTGAATAATAGAAAACTCGAAACAGCTTTTAAACCACCGATCGATCGACGTTGGATAAAAATTGAGCGCGTTAGCGTTGCCGACGCGATGGGACTTTCCGCCGGCCATACGTACGAGTATACGAGTAAGCTTTCGGGAGCCGCATTTTACGAATCCGTAAGAGCACGCGTCTATCGGGCTCCGAGACTACCAATTAAGGGTCATGCACGGAGAAAGAGAGAGAGAGAGAGAGAAAATGAGAGAGAATAAGAGAGAATAAGAGAGTAAGAGAGTGGGTGGCAGAGCCGTCTCTCGCTAACGAGAAACTAACGAGATGAGATAAAAATCATTCGGCTCCGTCTCGCCGATGTACGGTCGCTTCTGGTTACTCGTATCGCGGAGAACCACCGCATCTCGGACGGACGTAACTCGTACAAAATGAGATAAACGAAGAAGAGAAAGCGATCGAAGCCGACTCGTCGATGCGACTGCGATTTATCTTTGTACCGCAGAGTGATTTTTACGCAAATGTCGGAATAAAGTAAAAATGTTGAAATATCATTAGCAAGATATAACGAGAGACGCGAATTGGAACAACGACGATACTTTTTTTTATATTACATTCTATTTTTCAATGGGGAATAAGTATTAAAAATTCTTATCTCGCATCTATCGGCAGAGAAATAGTAATAAAAAAAAAATGACATTTTATCTCGACGATAATCATCTGACGCGGGTGTATAATTTGAAAAATATTAACGTCGCGTTCGAACGAAAGGCGCCACTGGCGAAAGCACCGTCGACATTGGAGAAAGGGACGCGATACAAGACGAATGAAATAGTTACCTCTGGACGACGTGTTAACGACGAGTTAACGACGAATTAACGGCGAATTAACGACGAATTAACGACGAATTAACGACGAATTAATGACGAATTAATGACGAATTAACGACTAATTAACGCTACTGGCGGCGTCGCAGCGGCGTTATTTCGTTTCCCCCGCCCCGTTCTCTCCTACCATCGATGGGTGTCGGGTTCCGCGTGTCTTTTTAATTTCTTTATTATCACGCGATTGAATGAAACCCGGTTGGTCGGCTTATTTTCTTATTTTCTTATTTTCTTATTTTCTTATTTTCCCGAACTGGTACCTCTCGGCTTCGAGACAGCTCGCACAGCTTCCGTTGATCAGCGCGGGCGAGTCGGTAGAACGCGATCGAAAACGATCCAACGGCCGCGCGAGTCTCGTTATTACGAAATACCTACCGTCGTCGCGTTTTATATACAGTTACGTGACGTCAGCCAGGTGCGGCGTTGTTTTCGCTCTCTACCCGCTCGCGCAACGTCGCGAATGAAATCACGCCCGCCATCTCGCGTCGTCCGAATAACGCCGGGGAAAAGTCGCGATAAAGACGCGCGCGTTCGATTAAAAAATAGTATCGCGCGTGCGGCAATTTATTTTGTCATCTCAGGCGGTGGAGGACTAAAAAAAAAATCATCACCCTCGGGCTCGCGAATACATTCTCGTTTGTTGTAATTTCGAACGAAATTAGATTCGGTCTTACTTTCGACTTTGTTGTTTTATATTTTCCTTTATTAGTTATAGGTAATTGTTCCGATAGAAAGTGGAAAAAAGCTTCGTTCGTTATTAACAAATTTCAGCTGAGGCAAACGATATTTGTCGATAATAACGAGACGATCAACGATACGATAACGTGTCCTCGCCGTGATCGTACGAGAAGCGAACGAGCTCGGAAAATGTTTGGTCGCTCGACGCGAGTAAAATTTCCGCAAGTTAAATACGGCGGTATAGCACATTTGGAACGACAAACTTTTCTCTGTATCGCGAGGCGAGATGACGGTACACGTTGGATCGACCTCCGCAACCTGTAACACGTATATTTTAGACTCCGTATCTCATATTCTTCCTTCTCTCGAGGCGCGGTTAGGGAGGGAAGGAAACAAAAATTTCTTCCGGCGGAGTAACGAGTGGAAACCGAGAGTCCCGATGGGCTAATACTCGCGATGAAAGAGAGAGGAAAAGAAAGAAAAAAAACCATCATTTACGACAATGGAAAAATCGACGACGAGGACGAAGAATGAGACGCGAGAAAAGAGCGAGGGCGGAACGGTTGACAACGATGAACAATGAGACGAGTCCGTTGGATCGCCGATAATAATTGCGAGTGAGGGCCATGACGCGCTCTCGTACTCTTTTACTCTTTTCTCGTAACGAGTTATTTCTTTGTTCTCGGCGGCGGCGACGACGACGACGACGACGACGACGACGACGACGCGAAGGGCCAACGACTCTAACGATATCGATATTTTACGATGTTTTACAATATTTTACAATATTTTATAATATTTTAATTTTTTCTATCTTACAAGGACCACAAAATTGTTGGCTCTAATGTCTTATTAACGTAAAATAGACTAAAATTAACTTAAAATTATATATTCATTATGTTTTATATAACGATAAAAATCTGCAATTGATTGAAACTTTTGTTTTTTTTATATCGATTTACCGAAGAAAATGTTGAGCGACGCTCGTTGTTCAATTAAGTTTAAATTGAATCGTCAATGTTACGGAACATTCGTTATCGTGAAATCATAAAGAATTTATTAACGAGCGGAGGGATCCCCCCATGGAGCATCAATATTTCACCGTTATCACCGACCTTTGAACGATACCGCGAATGAAAATTGACCGTCGAGCGAATCGCATTAAATTGGACGGTCCAACACGAATGTGATGATTTATCAGATCGAATCAATGATCGTAGAAATTATGTGCGAGCGTACGGCGGCTGAATTCCCAACGAGATTCTTCGACGAGTTACGTTTGAGTTATAATTTTTCTATTTTCCATCGGCGAGTATATATACTCGAAACGAAGCGTTGTTTCATTTTTTTAAATGACTCTTCCAAGTTGGCGAATACTCTATCGTGAAAGGTGAGAGGATGGCAATGGGGGGGAAAAGAGGGCCGAGATATCTTTCTTTCCGTTACGCGCGGCAGCCGGAAAGAGGACGCTCGCTGGATTCGCGCACCGTACGAGAGAAAAAGAAAAGAAAAAAAAAAGGTAACGCAACGAAACCCCGAGGTAAAAGGGGATGACGAGAGGACGAAAAACCACAAAGGCGAGCGCGCGCGTCTCCTTTCTCCGTTCCCACGCTACTCGACGCGTCTCTCTCTCTTGTTCGCGACGCGGTGTCAACTCCGCGAGTATCTTCGCTCTCGGGTGATTCGTCCGGACGAGACGCTGGGAGCGGCGCACAAAGGTCCTCCTCGGTGTCCGGCGCGAGGCTGGCAAAGAATCGCGAGCATCGACGAACGGACGGAAGGAAATAAGTAAAGAGCAAATGGAAAAAATCAAGGCGGATGCGATACGAACGGAATAGAAATCTTTTCATCGTTGCATTTCCGGATAGTTAAGAAAAACCTTTCCATCGCACGGATATAATAGTTCGACCTTGCACAGATTTAATATCGTACGAGAGGAAAAAAAATAAAATAAAATAAAATAAAATAAAATTAAATTAAATAAAATAAAATAAAATAAAATAAAAGAAAAAGAGTACAGAGTCAATTGACCGGTACAAAGGGGTTCCTCTCTCGTGCCGTTGCGGATTCTGACCGAAAAATAATTCGCAGCCGGCGCAGCGACGAGTGGGAAAGAGCTCAAAGGAGCCCGCGCGCGGTGCGATATATCAATGGCCCGTTTGGTGAAAAATTCCAACTATTCGCGATGCACAAAGAAAAATAGCAAATCGAATGCCTGGGATAGCGGGCAACAAAGCCCTCTCGCGGTATTCCTCCCGTACTATTTTATTCACTGCTGTACAACGGTCCCCGCGTAATAACAACAAAAACCTTAACTTTCCTACCGTCTTTTTTTTTTCGCAACGACGCATCGTCAACGGTTTTGTTATCGTCGTTCGAGACAATGTTTATCAGAAATATTTTTCTGGTCCGATCGTACGACGGTGGAAATTGCTCGATGACGAGCAATGAATTTACGCTATTGACGGCACACACACGCGCATATTTAACATCCAACACATCCGCTTTATCGAATGATCGATGGTTGAACCTAGAGCCGTGGGATATACGTGTTTAGCGTCGAACGTATCGGCGAAACGTTTCGCGATAGCGTCGCGGTGCTCGTCCCTTAGAAATATTGGCAAGCCCGAGGGAGGACGACTCGCGGTGATGAAACCTAATTGGGTAAGTTCGAGCTGGCTCGGTGCCCGGAGTGAGACGACTCGCGACTACAAACGGTTTCGTACGAGTTCGTTCGGCGGCCCGACGATACCATCTTGAAATATTTCTATTGTAGAGAAAATAAAAAAATTATAAGAATATATATATATATTTTTTCGAACACGATACTATATCGGCAGCGGTACACCGTATACCGGGGATTTCTAAACCGTATATAAATACGTGTATATTTGGGCGAAATCGAGGAAGACGCCCGTCTAAAATACGTGAGAAAGCTCGGTGTCGGGCACTCGCTTCGACGCACGGATACTTTGAAACGAAGAAATCGCGAGGGTCTCGCACGGGAGAGAACGAGAGAGCGAATCGTTCGACGATACGGATTGTACACAAAGTGTTAAAATAACCGCGTCGTTTCGAAACAATTTTCTCTACGATAATCACTTTTTACATTATTATTATGCACGTCCCTTACTCGTTGGTTCGATTCCGCTGTAAACCGCGCGGCCACGAATGCAAATTCCGAAGCTATAAACGAGTACTTGACAAATTTTTTATACGTATTGATGTAAAATTAATAGAATAGCGGGAACGTGTACGCGCGCGGATAATTAAATGAGTGGAAATACGGTAGGTCTTAAGAAAATTATCTCGATTCGCTGACGAACGAATATTTCCACGGACGACCTTCGGATAATACAGATTCGGAGTACACAATGATACACGTATAAGCGTGTATACACGCTGGAGAAAGATGGACGCGCGTGTCGTCGGCTCCCAAATGCGTAATATCGCGTCGCCACGACGGTTCTTTCGGAACGGGTGAATCGAGAGGAACGGGGTGAACGAACTTGCTCGAGCTTCGTTCTCTTGGCTCGACGAAGGTAAAGAGAGAACCGCGTCGTCGTCCTCGTTGGACGCGTCGCGCATCCGTAACGAGAGATCGGATGGTCCGTCTCGACGCAAAACGTTCTCCGCTTTGCGTCAATTTTGCGCGTATTTTGTCGCACGTGTGCGCGAAAATATGTAACCTCGCAACGACGCGCCGCCCGAAGAAAGGTGAGATTCGCGAGAGTAAACGAGCTGCTCTCTCTCTCTCTCTCTCTCTCTCTCTCTCTCTCTCTCTCTCTCTCTCTCTCTGCCGTGTTTGTCGCGCGTGTTACGGGTTATCACACGGTGTATTACGGGTTATCACACGGTGTATTACGGGTTATCACACGGTGTATTACGGGTTATCACACGGTGTATTACGGTTTGTCGCGTGAAATTGTTAAGTAAACTAAATGAGGGAAAAAAAAAACGAATTTTTACTCGTATCGTCGTGTTTTTTTTTTCCCCGCTATTTTATGGATATTTTTGTCGCGTCCCAATGGTAAACGGTTTATGATAAATGATAAATGGTAAGAAACTGAAAAATAGCAATTTCAATAATGAGATATTTTGAATATTGAACTTTCCTTCATCCGCGCGAATGCATTTAATTTTCCCAACGCCGATCCGCTCGATGTTTTTTTCAAATCGTTTTCACCGAGAGCGAATTTTCGTGCGCCGATTGATATCGATATTTATCAATTACCAAGTGGCAACGAGGTCGGTAAATTTTTCTTTTTTCTTTCTTTTCGTCTCTCGAGAAATGACGGTACGTGGTTCAACGGACTATGGTGGTTTCCGTTGGGAATCTATATATTTGTCAAAACGCGCCATTTCCCCGTAAATTAATAGAACTCTCTTAATTCCCATGTATCCGGTTTGGCGGTACAAAAGAAGGTAATAAAAAAGTGAAAGAAAAAAGCTTTCAACGCGAGTTCATACTATATATTATTGGCAAGAGCGAACGAGTTTTGTCTTGTGAATTTTGTTTAACGTTAACGGAACGCTAACGGAACCGACAAACATATTCCACGTTGCTCCGATCAATCAACTTTCTTTCCGGTAATCAATTGTATTGGTTGATTGAAAATTTCATTGAAAATAGTTAATAATAAATGATTTAAATAGGTCTCGGCTCGTTCCTGTCTCGGTAATTAAGTTAACGGGTATAAATGCGGCGCATATACGTCGCAAAGACGTTTATCACGAAGATGGCACGGTTCGGTCAATGATTTTGACTAAGAAAATTCGGCGGTCCTTCGCCAACGGATCGGGTACGATAGAAATGATGGCGCGTCGAAAAATATTTTTTTCTTTTCCCATGGGGGATCCGATCCTCCGTCGCTGTTTGCTCGATTACGGAATATTAATTATACAATATTAATTATAGAATATTATAGAATAGTAACGGGGAGAGAGAACGCGTACGCGTAGCGCGCGAAAAGGCAAACGGTCGGAAGAGAAAACGCGAGAGGGAAGAAACGGTGCGTCAGCTCCCGCCAGAAATAACACGGCTATACTTAGACGGCCCTCCGTACGAGATCCAACCGAATCTCCCGAACTCGTAACGCGCGCGAGAGAGAAGGGGAGGGGGGATAAAGACTGGTTTCCGTGCGAGAATCGTAACGAAAACGCGTTACAAACGAAAGCAAACTCGACGCTAACGAAATTTCTATATTGCTTCCTTATTATTTTTCGATAATCAATCGAAAGATGAGGGTTGTCGGTTGTTGTTACGATTCTCGTCGACTAAACGCTATAATTCTTCTTCTCAATCGCAACGACCAATTGGCCGATTATATGAATTTCGTGTTCGAATCAATCGGATTTGGACGAATCAATAACGAAGCGTGGTCGCGAATTTACGAATAATCGATCGAAATTAACCCTCAACAACGAAATACATAAATTTTTTCGTAAAATCAAATAGAAAATTTGGTACACGACCGAGCGAACGTTTCAACGATAATGGAACCGAGTTGAAACATTGAGATTCTCGGTGGTTCCACGAGCAACAACAACGACAACAATATTCGTTTAGCGTTTAAATAATATCGGCCGTGTATCGGTTGAAACTCGCGGGGTAGTAAACGATATGTACGCGTGTATATTCTAGAGCGGACAACAACGACGACCCGTGGCTCGGATAAACACCACCTCGCGCAACTGTAAAACCCGTTTTACCGCGCCGGCCATCTTTGTACCGAGTTCGAGCGCGTCAGAGAGTGATTTTCCTCGTAATCTCCTCTGCTGGATATATTCTTTTATTTTCGAGGGTTTCGTATCGATCGAAAACATTGCGAAATTTTTAATTACGCGTTACTCGATCGAAAAAAGTAAATTTAATAAATTAAATAAATTAAATAAATAGAATGAAAAAAATGTAAAAATTCGGTAAATTCGGCTACGCGCTTATCGTTTCTTCCGGGATAAAAGAAAAAACGGATATGGCGCGATTTATAATATTTTCTCGAAGGAAATCGCGCAAACTATGTGCGACTAGCCGGACGTTGGTCGGATTTTATTTTCGGCTTGAGAATAGTAATTGGTACACGATAGAGAGAGAGAGAGACCTTCGTTGCGTCCGCCACTCTAATAATAATAATGATCGGCATCGGACGCGACACTCGGCTCGAGAGGATGGCCGTGGGAGGAGCGGGGGAGAAGCGTGGCTAGCGGGTTTAGCGGGTGGTACACATCCCCCGATCTCATCGTTTCGCAATAACGACCGCGTTGACAAATAGTTTTTAATAGTTTTTAACGGTATAGACGCGTACGCGGCGCGCGTGTTTATAAATCCGTCACGGGAAATCTGGCAACTCGATTTCTCAATCGTTTCAAACCGTTATTTTGTCGTACGTACCAACGAGAGTATATCGGGACGACGATTGTCACGAGTCGTTAACGTGAAATTGAGTCAATATCAGTCGATGAAATAATCAATGGAAAGTTATTTGTCGCGTCGATCGTACGCGAATGAGTATGAAAAAATTATCATTTCCGAGTCGAGGATCCTCACCTTCGCGTACATTTTCTATCGTTCCTCGCGAAAATTCATCGATACACGAAGCGTCTATCTAATAAAAACATTGGATTCGTAACGATCGCGAAGGGAAGAAAAAAATAATCATACACCCGAATCATTATGGATTGTAAAGAAAAATTGTATTCGAGTATAATTATAGTTTGGCGTACGGTGCTAAATAATTATTTTTCTCGTTACCGTTTAATAATAATGATACTACGTGAGAGACGCAAAGCCGGAAAGGCGAGCAGCTCCGCCGTGAGGAAACGGCACGCGAGAACGCGGATTCGATGGACCGGGTGCAGCCGCGTCGAGGGACTCGCCCCGATTTCAGCGAGCAAACTCGCCGAACTCTCTCGAGCTCGGACCCGGAAATGGGAGGGGGAGAAGGACAGAGGCAACGCGAAACACGCGCGAACGTGATACGGAATACTCGGCGACTTCTAACTACGGATACACGCGGATGTGTATTCTTTCGATGAGAAACGGTCATCGACGGTTTGACCAAAACTGAAAGGAGTCGGTGGGATAACGTTATGTATAATTTTTTGTTTAATTTCACTCGTCATCGGATCTCAAACTCCATAAATTAGAAATTACGAACGAGAGTGGGACGCGCGCGCGCGAGGTTAGCGGAGCTCGGTGTCGTTCGGTGAGCCGTAAGTTTCGTTGCCGATGCTCTCGCGTCCGAGGACGACGATTTGGCACGCGTCTACGGAAAATAAGAAACCACGATGGTCGGGGCTAGAGCGAGAGAGAACGCGGTACGGAATAGTCGGAATGGTCGCGGTCGACGAGAGAGAAGAGGGTTAACGAATGAGAAAAAAAAAAAAAAAAAAACGAGAATTGCCGCTGAAAATGCGCAACGTTTTCTCCTCTCGTTCGAAGACTACGAGCGGAGAAAAAAAAAGATGGTGACTATTTATACCGCGGTGGAGGGCCGCTTCTAACGAGTCGACGAACCGTCGCACGGAGCGTGATACGCGCGATCCTCTCGACCGAACTAAACTTATATATCAATTATATTCGCGATTCCGTCGGGATTAATACATTTATAAAACTACAAATCGCTATTGTACCGATACGGAGTATCGAGAAAAAAAAATTAATTTTTTACATTTTGTAATTCAAAAATGAAACTGTCGTTGAAATTTTTCTTTTTCGAAAATATCGAGTCACCGAAGAAAAAATTTAGGACCGGACTTCCGAACGTTAATCGACGATACGTCAATTCAAATATTGAAGGGGTTTTTTTTTCCGAACGCGACATAAGACCGGTAAGAATGTTATTTTTATACGAGGCCGTTTACCCCGGTTTCCCCTGTACGTACACGGAAACGGATAGTCATTCGCGTCGGAACTAATTATCCACTCAATTTCATTAATAGCTCAATTCAAACGCGTATCGCACGCAACCTGTGAATTTTCGTTATCGAAACTCTCGAAATGGAACGATTAATTTGATCGCGCGTACGCGAGTCCGTCCCGTTGTGAAGAAATTTGGGACGGAGAGAGGAACGAATCGCGAACCCTTGGCCCTGACTGCTCGACGTAAATTGTAACCGACAGGTGTGCGTGCGTAAGAGAAACGAAAGGATTGAACGGAAATATTTGGGGGAATACGCGTTATTAATGGGGAATAAAAATAATAATAATGAAAAAAAGGAATTGACCCGATTTATCGGTAATTGCTCTATGAAAGTATCGATTTAAATTTTCATTAACGTACGAACGAGCAAAACAATCCGTGGGGAATAATAACGAATTTACGATTAATCACGTAGCGACTAAATCATTTCGTTGTCTCAATTAGATTATCTTTTTTTTCCTCCTATTTCAATAGTTCTCCATTTGTTCGAAACATCTCGTACGATAAAGATGACGGTAATTACGAAACTCGTCGTAAAAACAATGAGATCTCGTCGGACGAAAACTGTAAGAACGAGATAAGAGGATGACATCGTGGAGAAAATGGAGGAGTAAGAGGGGCATCGCCGGTTTTATGTAACAACGATATACGGAACGAACGGGAGAGCCGGTTGGCCAGCTGAGCGAGATTATCGTTGGATCGATGAGTTATCGATAGGGGGAAATCTCTCTCTCTCTCTACTACTACTTGGCGGTGGTAACCCGCCACCGGTTGCTTCGCTCGCGACTATTCGCTCGAATACGTAACGAAACGCGGCCAACAACTCTCGATCCTTTTCTTTTTGACCTACGTTTTACCTGCGTTTAAGGGATAACACCGCTTTAACGGCAGAAAAAAAGGCCTAACTTTCACGATTACTTTTGGGAGTATGAAAGAAGAAGTAGGATTTCTTTTCGAAGGGTTTATTTAACGTATATTCACGTATGAAAAACAAAAATGTTCATTGTCGTTTCGATGGAAAATGACGGCGACAGAGTCCATCTTGAAAAAGGTCTTTTTCAAACTGGGAGGACGTGTATTACTCGAACACCGTTAAACGGAACAATTTGAAATTTTCATGGTGGCTCGACAATTAAATTCTCTATCGGAGTACGTAGCCGTTTTTTTACTTAATGTAAATTTTGCCAAAAAATTGATTAATTTTTTCGAGAGTGCACCACATTTCCACAAAATTTGATCAAAAAAAAACAAACCCCTACGCAGTCCCGTAGCGAATAATATATAGATTATAAAAATTTGTTTCGTTTTTTCTTCCGGGTCTTGTACTTGACGAGAAAATCGTCGTCGCGCGAAGGTGTTTTAAAAAAATACAATTTCCAAGATGGGCTCTGTCTCCGCGATTTTTTATCGAAATGATGATGAGATTTTTTTTTTTTATACTTCAACGTGTACCAAGTAAACCGTCCGAAAAGCAATCCTATTCCTTTTTTCATATTCCCACAATAAATCGTCGGAGTTGAGCCTTTTTTGAGAACATTGCGGCGAGTGGGAGAGGTCTACGACGGGGAAAATTTGAAACGATAAACGATAATCCGGAGTTAAAAGAGTGATATTATTTAACGAGAACGAGACGTTTAAATTCTTCAAAATTGTGAGGTTCCAACGATGACGGTGGAAAAACGAAGAAAATAAAGGAGAAAGATTATTCGCGTAGAGAGTCGTTTCGAGTACGACTCGGTAGACGCGCGCCTTTTCTATACGTAACGCACAATAATTTACTTTTCTCACTTTGACAATGCACACGTGGTACTCGCGTTTAACCGGTGTAACTCGACTCCGTAAGGAAAAGGCTCCGCGTGTCGGCGGATACGCGATTCTCGAGATACACGATTATTTCTCTTTGAAAAGATCGACGCGTCGGTTGAACGCCAACTCGACCCATCTCCGACGTGTCATTTTCACTCAATAATTTACTCTTTTTCTTTTTTCTTTTTCGTCGTTTCAACGAAAGACATATGGAGGTACAAAAAGAATCATATTCGAGATACGATTCTTTTTGTATCTCCATTACGGACCAAAATCGAAATGGTAGCGCGTATATTCGTATCGAAGGTTAATCTCGTTCGAACGAGATTCGACCTTCGCCGCGCGTTTCGCAACGCGTCAATCGTACGTTTGTTCCTCCGGGAGCCGGAAAACGAGATATAATCGTTGCGTTCCGTCCATAGATACGTTCGGTCGTTTATATACGGAACGAAAGAGCCAAATTAAATATCGTACGGATATCGCCGGTGCGATACCAATCGGGTCAACGATTTTTCGTTTAATCCACATCCGGGATACCGCGATTTAAATTTAAAAAAAAAAAACATTCGACGCAGGGAGTCGCGCCCGTTGTATCGAATAAAAATAATAATTTTCAATGCAAATTTCTGAATGACTCACTCCAAAAATAATGCACAGTATCCATCCAAGTCTGGGGCTTCGTAGGTCGGGCTTTCCTGCGTTTTTTCACGCAAGCGCCACGATTCGTAAAAATTCCTCCGTGAGATTGGAGAAATAAAAATTTGTCCCGTATCGAACGAGAGCCGCGAGCCGAAGAGAGTAAAAGCGAGCGAGAGGGTCCCTCGAAGAGAAGCGGAGGCCTCCAAGGGCCTCCTCCCTTCGCGGCGCTAATTCCAATTGAATTTCGACGCGAAGGAATATCGTCAACGGTTGTCCCAAAATTATGAAAAATAATACATATACGCGTCACTGGTTTATTCACACTTTCGTGTATTATTTTTCAAACAATTTTCTTCGCACTTTGTTGCACCAAATTTTCCCGATAATTTTAAGAAATTTTCATTGATATTTACTTTCCGTTATTTATCTTTATATTTAGTCACGATTTTCGGTTGTCCGACGATTAAAAAACGGACAAGATCCGTCAGAGAGAGCGTCTTCGTCGCGCGAAACGTCGAAACATTTCGAAGAGAAACGTCGCGAGAAAGATGACAAAGAAAATTACGTTTTAAAAATTTCGTTCCCCATCCGTGCGACAAAACTCTCGGGTTTCTCGCGATTCCACGAGTTGCGAAATTCGAATCGTATCGGCGGACGGAAGAAGCAAAGTAATAACAATAACAAAAACAAGAAAAACGTCGAAAAAGCAAATGACGACGATTTGGACGAACCGGAAATTCGTTGAAGAATGATAACGAACGAGAACGATCGACCCGCGCACAATTTTCTTCAAAATAATCACAAAATTTTGTGGAAAATATTCGCGACACGCGCGATTCGCCGTCGCATCGGTGTAGCGCTCTTCAACGCCGCGTTCCGTCCCGTTTTTCTTCGACCGTTAGTCACGACTTTTCGTTTCTCTCCTTTCTCCACGGTGCGAGTCGCCGATTCGCACTGCCCGTGCGAAATAAATAAATTAAGTATAAAAAGAAGAACGATAGATGACGATGGAAAGAAAAAAAACGGAAGCGCGCGTCTCTGGTTTACGACGAAAACTCGCGCTGTTGCTTCTTCACCAGCCGGTGGAAGCGTCCTCGCGTAATTGTCGTTGGTCAAACGCGCGCGCTCTCCGTCTCCGACTCGCTCGTTCGCCTCCTCGGCGAATCTACGACGTTCCGTTCCGTGCGAACGACGCGTTACGCGTAAAGACGGCGAGAGAGAGAGAGACAACGAGGGTCGAGTGTTCGACGCGACCCGACGGTGGATACGATATCGCACAATGCGAGAGAACCGGCTCTCCGCCACGCGCCGTCCGGATCAATAATTCACCATATATTATCACCCCGCCGGTAGAATCGAGAGAGAGAGAAAGCGGTGAATAGCGCGAAGGACGCACGCGGACGGTGATGGTAACTTGTGCCAAACCGCCGGAGATCAGAGCGAGAGAGAGAACAAGTTGTAACAATAAATACCGTGAGCCGGCACGAGCGACTGTACGCGCGTGACACGCGGTAGTTTACTCGCGTCGCGGGTAAAACGATAACGCGGGCTTTACTCGCCGAACGTGTACTCGCGTCGATCGAGAGACGAGCGGTGTCGCGATAACGAAAGTTAAGACGACCATCACCGTTCGCGGATTATTCTATACGGTTGTTCGTAAAACAACGATTCTTTTTATTCCCTCCTTAAACATTAGCGAATCGAGAAACTAACGTACGTCTCGTTTCTCGCATTCGCGATACGCGTTAATTCAAACGTTGTTTCTCGCGCGATATTTTTATCGCCCCGAACTCCCCGAAGTATCGCGATATCGTCGACGACACGGACGTCGGTCGGGACGTTTACGAGACAGCGACGAAGGCGACGATCGCGAACGACGTTGCCGGCTCGAGGCGACCCTTGACTCTCTCGCGCGCGCACCCACCAGGTTGTGTATACCGTATACTCGATACGCGAGTCATCAGCCACCAGGCGGCGGAGCAACACGGGGCGCCTCGTTGGTCCGTCTCTCTCCTCTCTCTCTCTCTCTCTCTCTCTCTCTCTCTCTCTCTCTCTCTCTCTCTCTCTCTCTCTCTCTCTCTCTCTCTCTCTCTCTCTCTCTCGCTGTGCGTGCGAGAAACAGAGGGAGAGCGAGAGAGAAGCACCGTCCTCGTCACCCCCCTTTCCGCCCCGCAGCCATTACTGACTACACGGAAAGGAGCACGGAAAAGCAGAAGCACGCACACGCTTCGAAACGGCATAGAGCCGAACTTTGTTCGCGCTTTATGCGCTACTGGTGTATCGTTTGTTCTCCTCTTTTTTTTCTCGTTATATTTCGACGAAAAATCACTTTTCGCGTTTGCCAGTTATCTCGAACGTAACAACGAAACTGGGGATTAAAATCGCCCATTGGTATCGGTCAAAAGTAATTTGGGGGGAGGGGGGGGGGGGGCGAGGGGGGTGATAATTGCGCGAGTAAAATAACGGCGGGGAGATTTCGTGTATTTTCTTACGAAGCACGAAGAAACGGCGATTCTCTCTTTTCCTCCGTAACCTCGGCGCTCCGGGGCTGCCTTCTCCGCTGTACCTCCGTAGCGTTTGTACCGTGGGTACGACGCGAAAACACGCGCACACACACCTTCGTATTTTTTTCTATTCCAACACTGGACGACGATCTCGGAGGTTTTTCGTTGTCTTTTGACTCTCGTAAGATGTTCAAGTACTTACCACTGAGCGAGCTGACGCGGGTAAGCGGCCGGTTAACACAAAAATTTTCGGACGGTACACGGTCCGTAAATATGCGAGGAGTTACTCTGTTTTTGGTATGCCAGGAATGGCACAAAGAATCTAGACAACGCACACGCCTGCTGCGCAGCCGGTCTGCGCACACGCTGACACCGAGCGGCCGCGGGAGAAACCAGAAACCGAGGCCGACCGAACGTTGACGTAACCGGCCGAAGCCCTCACCGCTTTCGTACCACGTGACCTCTCCCCATTCGACGCTCCGTCTCTCTCGCTCTTTGGCTCGCGTCGGGACGACGACCGTACTCGCTGCACGGTCGGGTCGTCGGATGGTCGGGCCGCCGCCGAGTCGCGTCGCGTAAAACGACGAGAGGTTAGCTCGTTTTCTTCTTGGATATTTCCATCTTGAACGTTGCCTCGTTCCCTCTCCGTAGCGGAGTACCAACGAGATTCGCTGTCCCAATCGCCGCGGTCTCGTTTCGAACTCCGTGCCACTCGTTCATCCTTACTCAACATTTTTCTTGTTGTTTTTTTGAATCCCCGAATTGGCTAATCCACGCAATGATACGATGATTTTTTTCCAATTTCCCACGCGACACCGTACCGATTGTACGTTTTATATATTAACCGTCGATTTGGGTGCGTTAAAATTCTCCCCAAGATGAAACTTGAGAGGTACAGCGTTGAAAATAATTTTCACGATAAGCTCGTATCGGTAAAATCTTTGAGAGACTTTTTACCTATTAATTTGAGTTTAGCCAATTGTTTGGATGTGAAAAAATGTTTGAGCATAGAATCGACGGACTCCGTCGTAACGATGATCTTGTGATATTCCGGGCCGATCGGTCAACGTTTAACGACGCTTGACGCTTCGATGATGCTCTACCCCCCCCGGCTACCGAATAATAGTTTACTCTTCGGACCTTTGAGCCGGGAAACGGATTCATCCCCTTCGGGTTCCGTTGCGTCGCGCATTCTCCGGTAAAACGTATTCTAGTTTTATCGCGTAGACGTACGGATATAGCGAGACAAGTTAGAAACAATGCGGCCGTGGAAAAGATGGAATTATTAACGGAACTCGATGCGATTCCGTCGCAAACGGTTAACGCGATTACTCGGATTGTCCGTTACGATACCGAGGAACTTTGTCGCTTTATCTTATTTTCACGAAGACAGCGAAAAAAAAGAGAGAAAAAGAAAAAAAAATCCACGCGGACCCGCGGGAATACTTAATTAAAATGAACGCTCGTTCGCGAATGCGCTTCGTGGCTTTCCAGCGAACCAACTCGTTAGTTTAATTGCAATTTGGTACGTACGCCGACGGAGGAAAAACGTCGTTTTTCGAGTTTGTCAACCGGTGTAGTAATATCAATGTAACGAGCGTGTATATACGCGGAAAGGTGCATACGCGATTGCGGGGGTACGTCATAACTTTATCGTCGTTTTTCGTTCGAACGCGTACAATATGAAAAAGAATCTCGGATCCTGATACGATTGTTCTAATAAAAATATGTCCGATCCGTTTCGCTCCGTGTACGATATATCTCGTGTTTGAATTCCGGCGAAAGACATTGTCGCGTTATGCATCGCAGCGGTTTGCATTAAATTATATACCGAGAAAGACGGGTTGCGCAGGTTCATCGACACCCCGGCCAACGCTACCGGACGTTTCGGCTTTCAGCGAAAAAATTTCGCCGAGTCCAAACGAGGACGATCGAGCGAATCAGCGACGCTGCGCGTTTCCGCTTAATCGAGAAACCGAAGATAATTCGTCGTACGATAGAATAGCCGTGCACGTATACGCGACGTTGCTCGACGGGAATTCTCGAGAACGACGGTTCGATGAAAAGAATTAAAAATCGTCTTTTCGTCGTTGATACGCGATCGAATTGAAACTGTCCGCTTTGTATTAATTTCGTGGAAATTCCAGCTGCTTTCACCGATCGACTCGTTTAATTATTCGCACGGAAATAAATTAAACGGCTCTGAAAATTCCTTAATAAAATTTGAATTTACGAATGACGTGAAAACGAAGTGAAGATACGTTAAACTCCGTCGGCAATCTCAATTCGCGCACTAACGTTTCCCACCGCCGGTAGCATGCGCGCTCCCTGGAAGATGCGATCTCGTACGAGGACCTCGACACCTCGCGCGATGGCAAAAAAGGAGAAGAAAAAAAAGTAAAATATTTTAGCATACCGAAGAGAATAAAAATGAGCCGCGTCGTCTTTGGACGCGCCGCTCGAACCCGGAAGAGAGAAAGAGAGCTTTCGGAAGAACCGGAATTTGTTGCTCCGAGCGGGGTTAATAGGTATTAAAATATTGGCCGGAGAAAAATTCCTCGAGCTTATCCATCGGAGTGGTAAATAAGGGGGTTGAGAAAAAAGGATGCTGGAGAATCCCCACCCGCACTCTCTGGAATATATACTTGGGTATAGAAATATCGAGATTGACTGTATAAGAGAGGGCTGGAGGAGAAGCTTCACGGGACGAGCATTTTTATCGAATTCTTTCCGTCACGAGGAATTTCAGGAGTACGCTCGAGAGTGATATCCGCGGGGAGTTGCCCGAGGATCGCGGTATAATACAGTTATAAGAGTGTGTCATTCGGCAAAATTCGCTACGATCGTAAATTTCGTTAAAAAAGAGCCGTTGAAAAGTTTATACGATACCTCGTCTCGACTAATTATACAAATTAATAATATAAATTAATAATATAAATTATAACGATAATTGGGTCGATTTTGACGAGTTTAACGTATTTTCCATCGTACATTTAGTGCCACCGCTGCACCACGCGTCATACCGATCGGAACATACGTATTTTCAGATTCCGCCAGAGGTAAGTTCGTAATTCGCTCGATCCACAAATATCTCGGCGTAGAAAACTTTCCTCGAGTAAATATTTCTTATTTTTCCCGTATCTCGCGACGCGACCTTTCGAGCGTATATAACCTTGCGCCATTGCCTCGGAATTCACATTCGTGTTCCGAGAGGGTAACAAAAATTTCAATATAACCACGGTACATTGAGGCACACGTTGGTTCGTTGAAATTTAATAATATTCGATGCCTCGTCCACGTACGATTTAATAACATTTATTTTTCCTTTCCTTTTTTTTTACGAAACGCGCAGCTGAAAAATTAAATGAATCGCGTGCATCCGTTGTAACGCGATTGATTAGTCACATTTCACGTTGGACATTGACGGTCGACGCTGCGCTACGTAAACGCGCTACGGGTAACCTACGGGATTCGATTCTGGCGAACGGCCGATTAAAATCTATAATTATATCGATCGGTCGAAACGGTGCGTAACCCGTCTCTCTATATATATTTTATTTTTTATTTCATTTCTTATTTTATTTTTTCCCAAACTATTTTGCGTTCGCGAGTGCAACAACGCGAAAGACTCAAACGCCGCGTATCGTAAATAGACGTTGGTGGTGCTCGTGGTATGTACTCGGACGTCCGAGTCGTTGAGAACGTCAACGACGATTTTATCAGTGCCCTGGCACTGCTTCGTTCTCCCGAGATTGACAGCACCGAAAAACTAAAAAGAATGCTCAACGCCTCGATAGAGAAGAAATTGTCGATAGCTCCCGATCGAGAATCACCGACGGTCGATTACTCGAGGGAGATGGTCGTTGTCGTCGGTAACTTTGAGAATCAACAACGAGAAAAACGACGTGAAGACGATTGGTCGTTTGATCGGAACGTCGATGTACCAAGAATTTCCATTCCCGACGAGACATCCGACGATGGAACGGTTCTTTGTAAAATTTGCAGAGGCGATAAACTCGGCCCTCTGACGCTTCTCGAGTGTCAAGAGTGCCAGGAGGCTTATCATCCGCTCTGTCATCAACCGGCCGTTGTGGAAATCGACGTTTACGATCCTCGTCTCGTCTGGCGATGTCGAAAATGTCTCGAGATGTCGAGCGCCGTCGGTGGGTGTACGTATCCCGCGGCCAATTTGCCCCTCCTCGTCACTCTTGACAACGACAACGATCGTTGACGTTTCTTCGAGAATCGCTACATCGGGGATGGCGTTGGAAAGGATCGATGACAAAGTACCATCGGAAATACGTTGTTCGCCCTCCGGAGGAACGAGTTGGCTTCGTCGAACGCTTCAAAATTCCTCGATCTTCGATTCTTCCGTTCAATTGAGAAAACGAAACTCGACGCAATTCGATTATCTCCGGCCTCCCGATCATCGATTCGTCTCTCTCTCTCTCTCTCACCTTTTCCTCTTCGCGAGCCACTCCCGTACGTGTCCGATTAATAATTAACAAAACTTTTCTTCTCTTTTTCTTTTCCATCTTAATGCGTATACTTTTTATTCGATAATATATAGAGTAGGTCGTACAATTAAGAAGCGTTATCGTACGTAACGATCAGTTTTTCTCGATGAAAAAGAATAAAAGGTTGTTCCGTTATCGCATTTTCGTTGGGAGAGTCGGGAGTTTCCGTTCGTTGGGCGATTGGAAGGGAGTCAAAATTCGTTACAGATAATTGCGCAACCTTTCTTTTTCACAAATAAAATGCTTCCTTTTTTTTTCTCGGTGTACAACGACGCGTCGATCTCTATCGCTAAATTATTCTAAAAGTTTGGCTTGAATTTCCGAGAGAATAGCACCGATCACTTTCGTCGTGGACTAGAAATTTTCACTACTTTTATCTAGAACGTCGTTACGGACCTCGTCTCTCGGTCGGCGCGAGCTACTCGTGTTTGGCCTCCGTTAAGGTCGAACGAGTTTAACCAGCTCGGGGTACCTTTCGACCTGACCGACGCCGACCACTCTCGCGCGTTACATATACGTACAATTTATTCGAATTATAATGTTTAATTTTATTAACTCGTTCGATAAAAAAACGCACCAATGGAAATGAATTTGTCACTGTGACGAAATATGTCTCGTTTCAGCGGTCCCGCTCTTCAAGAACCCAAGTTTTTTCGCTTTTTCGATAACATTAAAAATAATACATATTCAATTTGTTTTTTATCGAAATATTCATTAAATTATTCTGTTAAAGTGATGCATGGTTTTTCGTTAAAACGATGCCGCCATCGTTCCGGAACCAGCTATCAAAGTTCCGTCTCGATTTTTACGACCGAAAATCCGTCTCTCGTCTCGCTTTTTTTTCCTTCCATCGCTTCGTTCTGGAATATTCTATTGTGGATCGAAATTGCTCGAAATTATGTTCGTTCGACCCGCACCCGTGACAAATATCCAAAAGCGAACAGGGGTCGCGGCCTAATTGCGCCAAGTTGGTGAATAAATGAAACGCCAATTGGTCAAAAGATTGCTTTAACGCGTTAGCACCGAGCACATCTTCGTACATATATTATTTTTCACAAATAATAGAAGGAAAGAAAAAAGTCTTTTGCCTTGATCGTCGTTTTTTTTTTAATACACCGAGACAAAAAAAATATATTACGTTTGTTTGAATTGATTCAAATTAATTTAGGTAACAATTTGTAATAAACGTTCATTTAAATCGATTAACATTCGTTTTAATCGAGGTACGTCATTTGTACGTTTTATAAACACATTTTCTCTGTTTTTTTTTTAATCTCGGTTAATTACTCGCCGATGGAGAGACTGAGAATCAACGTTCTAGAATCTAAATCCTACAAACGGTACTCGGATACTTTTGAGACGCGTCGCCCGTGGAAGGTTTACAATCCATTTATACATTTTCATTTTCTATCGTATCTTTAATTCACAATTGTGGACTTTTGTTCGAAAGCGTGCGATATTTTAAGTGTATCACTTGGCACGGTACAACATCCGGTAGCGATATTATTGATTCCAAATGACGATGCTATCGTCATCGTTTCTTATTTTTTCCCAACGTTCATCGTCATCGTCTACGGTTCATCGATCATTGTCAATTAAATAATTCGCTCATTCTTAGTCGGAAAGAACGAAAGAAGGAAGAAAAAATAACGTTTATCGAACCATCCTCCTATCTCGTTTCAATTTTCCGAGCACTGGTGTGCGAATAATTTATGCGTAAGTTCGTTTGTCAATTGGCCTCTCCCTCTTTCTCTCTTTCAATCTCGCGTACCGACTAGTATCATTATTATGCTCTTTTCTTCTTTTCTATAACGTAGGTGGAAGAATCAATGCCCTTCGTCGGAGAAATCGTGACGAATAACAGTCAGCGATTATACAACAATTTCATATCTATAGTTACAGCATTTTTTTTCTCGAGCGTGTACAAACGTGCAAAAATTATTCCGTTCGGTTGGCGTGCGAAATCTACAAAATATAATGCCTCTAGTTATTTTTTTCATCATTCGTCCGAAATAACCGGACCTCGGTTCGACGCGACTTTTCTATTTTCTTTTTTTTCTTGTCATTTTAACTCGCAAAATTCGGATATGAAATATTGAAGAAAAGAATAAATATTTGAATGTTGGCAGGATTAAATTTAAAAAATAATAGGTTCACAACATCGGCCTTGTCCACGATTCAGAGTGCATTCCCAAAGCCGCAACATTTCACTATTTATCGTACAACCCTCTAAGAGTTAAATATTCTAATCTGGAAACGTAGGGTATGCCGATTTTTTTTCTACGTTGTCCTAAAAGTATTGCCAAATTAGAGACGTACGAATCTCGAACGTGCTCTCTAAAATATCTAAATATTTCGTTTTTTTGTCTTTCTAACATGATATATCCGTTTGATATAATCGATTCCGTGACGTGATACAAGAAACAACAAATTTTTAAAAATAAATACGCACGCATTTCATGAATACACTTGAATGAAGAAAAGAAGAATTTAAATGCTCTCTACTCGCAATATAATATTCTTAATAATAATAATAATAATAATAATAATAATAATAATAATAATAACAACAACAACAACAATAATAATGCGTGACCCGTTTACCGAGATAGGTAAAATCATAAATCGACTAGAGTTTTTCGAACGAGCTGACTAGAAATCTCATTGAATATTTGAGTCGTAGTTCTCGTCGTTAAAGACACACTACATAATAATAATAACCTATATTACTGTTATATATATATCGAATTTAATGCTACCTTGTACGATTTGACCTCACTCTATTGAAAACAAAGTTATCGTACGTCCGGATTAAACGAGAAAAAACTCTCGTTCTAAACGAATTAATCATTTTGTTGAAATAGTTTCTGTTTTACTCGTTTACGCATCCTAGTCAATCTTTCGTCGTCAAAAAGGCGATAAAAAAAAAAGAAATCATCAAAGTAGTGGCGACGGTGAAAGGTCTTTTTTTTTTACTCACTACTCGTCACGATCCGGCAAGTGCCCAGTGCCCCGTATGTTTAAATTAAATTAAATTTATAAAAGATTTATCGAGCTCTTTTGTGAGATTATCGAGACAAGAGGAACGTGACTGATTTTGTTGCCGTTGTTTTCTCAACAAGATTATATTAAAAACGTCGACGCGTTGTGTCTTTTAAAATATCTTTCGTTCAAAGAGAAATAATAAAATATAGTTTGTGAATTTGATTAATTAACGAGGGCGGAACGAGCACAAATCTTTGCGCGTAAAATAATTTAGTATAAACGATAAAAGACAGGCAATAGGCACTTGGATAGATAAAGAGATTGGTAGGAGGTGGAGATTATTTGTTTTCTTTTTACAACGGCTTAATCGATTTTGATCGCTGGTAAACCGTGTCCCACGACCAACTGCTCCTTCGGAAAATCGAAGATGACAGTTACGTGAAACGCCATATTTGCGGCGGCTATGATGTACTCGCACAGGGAAAACCAACTAAAGGCTGTTAAAGACGAGAATAAATAATGGATATATCCGAGAGTTTTATACTTATATTTATATTATCTCGTACTTCTTACCCAAATCGTGACAGAGCAGTCGGTGCTTCAAGAAGAATATAATGAGACCGATCGTGCTCGCTATACTTGTTGCGAAAAGTGCCTGCTTATATTGAAGACTTTGTGCATTCGGTGTCATCAGACGACCTAATTTTACAGCCGTCAGCATATACGTTAGCGAGCTGATCATGAACATTATGAAGATTTTTTCATGAACCGCTGAAACGGTGTGTCGCACATGGTAAAAAAAATCAACATTATTGCTATTATTATTATTATTATTAACATAATGATTAACATAATAATTAGCGTTGTTATTTGAGAGCGTTATTGAGTTGTTCGATACGCGACGTGACAGTGACGAGTGGTTGGGGCAGAGTTTACGCCAATGTTGCAGCTACAAACACTCGGATAAATTGCAATTTTATCACGGTAACTGTACGAGCAATGACGAATATTTTGTAGACTTTACGTTGAAGTAAGAAAAACAAGTATCAACGGTTAACTGTGAAAATGAAATAAATCTTTCTGTCCGTCGGAAAACTGACTCGGACAACTTGTTACTATAGAAAATTCGCAGAGATCATACCGTTCGATCGGATTAGAAATATTCCTATACACGTTCGCGAGGGGATACGCGTTCAATTGTATCGCCTAAATGTTGTCGGGCCCGTGGCTCATCCCAAGAGGCGGACAATTACGCCGACCGATAACGCTAAGAGCATGGTACGGTTTCTTTTAAGATCATGACCGCGCCGCCAATCATAGTTCCCGGACCGACGATTCGTCGACTCGAGAAACGGAGCACTCGTTTGGCGTACTAATAATTATGGCGCGCTTACTGCGGTTAATTTCGAAGGATTTCGGAAGAGGATAGCGAATGAAAATTATGTCGGTTGATAGAAATAATCGACTCACAGTAATTCTCCCTGTTCGAGATGTACGTAACTCCGGAAAGGGCACCAATTTCAGCAATATTGAGCCAGAAACAGAGATTGAGAAGCCTGCAACCGAGAATCTTCTTTGGTACGTCCTCCATGGTTTTGAGTATTTTTCGATAGTACGCGTGATAAACTATCGCGATGACCAGTCGAGGTCCGATATGCAGCGCTATACTTATACGCCAGAGATAACGCTGAGGCGAAATACCCGTGATCGCGGAAATGGACGGCAGAACGTTGTACACCTGAGAAACGATCAATTCTAATATATTTACGAAAGCCCCGCTTTATTCTTCCTTTCGAAAATAAGAGTCGTAGGGAAATTTTTTTTTTAAGTCGTAACTCGATACGCAACAAGGATTACCGTTGCGGATCGAGTTACGCAAGTTATATTAAAAAACATTTTTAATTTAACAGAGCTAGGATATAAAGCTGAATTATCTAGCGAAAAAGAATTATTGTCGGTCGATCGGCGAGCTTTACTCACTCGACAGTGGGTCTCGTGAATATCGTCCTGCTGGAATATGTAAGCCGTGACAAAGCAAATGACCAGAGCTACGAGCGGCAGACATACAGTGGCGATGCACAATTTGCTAAACGATATAGCCAGATGAATCGAGCTCTTGTTACTTCCAACGTTATTGAGCTCCATTTTTGCAAATTTTTCTTTACTCTTTACCCGGACATCCGACTATCGGAGCATGACCGTTCTATTCAGCGAGGGTCCCGAGTCATCCTGAAACATCGCCGTGCAAGGCGCATCGTCGCTATCACGAGAGAATGTCTGAAAAAGAAATAAAATGAAAAAAGTTTGGAAAGAGCGTAGAGACCGTCTATGCTCCAATGTCAAAGATCGGAGCGTGGCGTTCTTGGCCCCGCAAATGTTTGGCCCTGACGCGATGAGACAAATCGTTTCCACAAATAAAACTCCGGCGCCGCAAATAACCTAGCAAAACAAACGCTTCTTTACTCGACGGAACAAAAATATTTTATAAATAGACAAATAAGAGACACGCGTGACTATTAACGAGTAAAGGTTTCGTTCGAGCCGCGATGACGGAGTGAGAAGCGTACAGCGAAAAGCTCGGATAAACTGGCAGATAAAACCCGAATCACTCTCACCGATGAGCTCGTTATCGTGGCAAAAAGCAATATATATTAAAAGAAATAATAAGGGCACGCAGTGTTCGGTATCGCGCGGGTACGATGCACATTTTAACCAAGGAAAATAACTTTTATCCGTCGAACGAGCGATTCTATCTTCTCGAGATACGTGCAACGACCCGTTAAACATTCTTGTTTAGAAACAATGACCGTTAAAGTTTAATTGAAAAAAAGGTACCTAAAAAGAAGATCGATTTACCTCGCTGCGGGAGGAGTAAACGTGCCCGCTACTATACTATTTTTACCACATTACATATCATTACACAGAGATCCGTATTTTTGAGCGGTTCTACGAATCTCAATTCGTTGTCTCTATTCTCCGTACGTGGCAGCACCCGCTGGCCAAACTTTAGGCGCGAGATTAAAACGCTTCCAACCGAGTTGCCAATGATATCGAAATTATATAGTACCAATAGTACTCTGAGAGATCCGGAACAAGCGCGGCGACTGGCTTATTAATAATTATCGAATAATAACAACAAAAATGCTCTATTAATGACCGTACCAATAACAGTATATAATCATCAAATCCATACATATCCACACGTAACAAAAAAAAGACTTTTGTTTATTGTCAGAACTTAATCAGATGGATTATAAATACACGTTAATTATGAACGACAATAAAAGATATCGCTATAAGGAATAGAGGATCTTTTTCTTCTCCAAACTACAAAAAAAATAATTCAAGCTCGTTCAAAGCATGTCGGTGGAATCGGGCGTTAAACCGTGAATCATACAATTGAACAAACCAGACTTTATTTTACGAAATAAAAGTTGCTCTACACATGGTCATAAACAGAGAACAAACAAGAGCTTTCAATTCTCTCTATGAATTTGTGTACGTGTATTGTTATTACCCTTTCTCCGGTTTATTTCGAAAAAGCCGGCCGCAGATTACAGATTGCACGCTCTCTTTCTTCGCACTGATTCGCACTCGATCATTCGTACTTACACCGGTTTCATCCCCAACGACAAAACGTAAGTCATACGATTATGTTTTCATCATTACGTCGTTATTGGAAGCTACCACGTGGTAATTAAAATTAATCTCGATTGTACTATTCATTAAATCGTTCGTAACGAATGCTTATGTAATTTATTGTTTACAAACATTCCCCACATGTCGGTTAACCTGAAAAAAAATTTCCATTTCGTTTCTGCTTCTACAGAATTATAGCTTTGATTCGTCCTGTTGTTGGAAAATTCTATTTACCCATTTTTGGATCGCGGTGTTAATTTTAATCGCACTGTATTGGGAAAATTTTTGGAACAAGATGAACGAAGTTACGCTACCTCCGTCACCGAATTGGTACCTCAGCGGTATTTTGTCCTGTACCAAGGATGGAACGGTGGCCTGGGGCGCCAGAAACTCGATAGTCGTTGCGAAGCCTCGCTCAAACAGCAAGATTCTTCGGTATTCTCTTATAAGTAACGCGCATATGGACAAGGTCACTTCTCTTGCCTTTTCACCGGAGTACGGTACGAAGGATAAGAACTTTATTGTGTCCGGCGGAGACGAGCACATAGTAAGAATATGGAATCTGGATACTAGGAGCCCCGTCTCGTCACAGGCATACACCGACGTAAGAAACTCATATTTATTCCACAAAAAGTCATTAAATGATCCACCTGTTATTTGAAGAATCGGTAGGAACTCAGTTTTACTATCTGCCAATTTTAACCCACCGTGTGTACGCTATATTTTTCGAGACACGACGTGTACACCGGGTCTTTGAGGGAACAGTTGACTTTTTAGAGTTTTATAGGCTTTCAAAAAATCCGAAAAAATGTCTACTACCTGGCTGAGAAATTACTCAAGTCCAAAGTTCAAACTGTTGTTAAGAAAAATTGACAAATAGTAAAAAAGCAGAGAGAAATAGGAGTTTGAAATTTCGAGTGTTCCTTTAAAGACCTAGTGTACGCACACGGGATTAATCTTATATTACACAGGGAAGGATGCATAAAAGATCAAAGAGATCTTTTATGCATCCTTCCAACTGGTCCAACTAATTAATTATCCATATTCATTAATATTCAACGGTCTAGCTCAATTTAAGATACATTTTAGCAGCAGTTGGTAATAGTATTTTTTTTCTTTTTACAAAAACGTACGGCATATCGCTCTTCTCAAAATTATTTCCTACCGTACATATTATTGCGGCACACCGAAGACTACAAATATATAAAATTTTTTATTTTCACCTTTGGATTGTTCAAATATTGTTGTAAAGAATTACATGAAAAATGCCGACTATGGTAGTTGAAAAGCAGTGGTAAGAATTTTAAAAAATTGGAACAAGTGTCTCTTTTTAATATCCTTTGAATGACTGCACACAGGAAGATTATGTACGTGCCTATAACACATCATAATTTTTAGATCCAAGTTGGACTTGTTCCGATCGTCGCCTCTATTCAAATTATTCTCCATATTTTACATCCGCCACCTTTATTGGGGCATGCAATTCCATATCTAGTAATCTAATTCTGTAATATCTCTTATTGATATTTTAATCTTTAATGCAGGCACGGTTCATGGCAAATAATTGGTCCCTTTTTATAGTTACATAGTTTTTTGTCGTCATAATAAACAAAATATAGTTAATAAATTGCGACGATAATCCGGAGAGTGTATTCATTTTCTTCGGCACAAACATTTTCTATTGCTAATTGATTTTCAGACAAAGCAAAAAGTTATTGGAGTCGATTGGTCCAAGTGCAATCGTGATCTCGTGTGTTTCGTGAGTCGCGATGGTTATCTGATGTCATGGACCGTTTCGTACAACGGTTGTCAATTATTTTCTCTCGGAAAATTTGCCGCCACTTGTTTGGCCTGTTCGCCACACAAATCCAACTTAGTGGCGGTAGGAACAAAAAACGGCCTTGTATTAGTCGTGAATTTGCAAGGAAACGGTTCGATCAATTACAAACTCAGAGGACACGACGTCGAGATAACCAGTCTCTCTTGGTGTCCCACTGATGAAAATGTGTTCAATGATACGGCTTCCAAAGACATGCTTCTCGCATCTGGCGCTAAGGACAGGTAAAAATGGTTCATTCTACATTAACGAGTAGTGCAATATTCGTAACTCACTTTAACAGAAGTGAATTAAAAATTAAAAAAACAATTTTCGATCAACTCTTGTCCGACAGATCTGTATTCGTATGGCGAGCAGGAGGCGACGGCAGATACGAGTTGAATATCTCGATACCAGTTGCCCCGATGGATTCGCAACAGCACAGAGCTAAATTGGCCGCGTCCATAGGGAACTGGACGGCCGTTTGTTGGTCCGAGCCGAGATTGCTTTTAGCCAGTTCATCGTGGGGTGAATTGATATCTTGGGACTTTACGATGGGACCTAAAAACAAACCAATATGCAAGCTCGTACACGCGCATCACGCACGTGGATTGTTCTGCATCGCTAATGTGCCAAGAAAAGTTCCGATCGCGGATGAAAATTGGAGGGAATCCACACCGTTAGTCAATTCATTTAGATGGAAAAAACAAACATGAACAATTGATCTAACATTGTGTGTATTCGAATCAAAGAAATATATATCTGCCAATATTCTCTCTTTAGAACAATCGTGTGGACACTGGCGCAAGATCGTCAGGTCGTTAGGAGCGCGGTAACATCAGCCGAATGCAAAGTTGAATACAGCGTGCCTACTCAGGGTGGCTACGTCTATTGTATCGCCGCTTGTCCTCTCGATACTTCGCGCATAGCTTTTGGTGTGGGGGATGCAATGCTGAGATTGTGGAATTTGTCGGAACGGCACGAGACGTCCTTTGACGTGACCACTCAGTGGCAAAAAATTATGGGAAAAATACGATCGGTATGTAATACAAAATACTTTGTTTAATCATCGATACCGAAAGCACATAATCCCGGAGTTTTGACTAATTGAAACAATTGACATTTTGGCAGATTGCCTGGCATCCGGAAAAAGAGAACTTGTTGGCTTTCGGCACTGGTGAAGGACGCGTCGGTATTTGGGATACTAATACGAATACCAAACCACCGATTCTCTATCGTCAGTATCATCGTAATACCGTATATTCTCTCGGATGGGGTTGCAATCCTGACGATGAGAATTTCGTTCTCTACTCCTGCGGTGACAATGAACTCGTCTACTATCCGTCCGATAAACCTACAAGAGGTAATTCTCGTAATGCAATCGGTTGATTGAAGTGGGCGATGTCGCCAAGTGCTTGATAAAATTTATCATTCGGCAACGACATAAACAAAATACGAACGAACAAGTTTGATGATGGGAAAATTAATGTAAATTTATTATTCCTAAAGATGACTTTCTTTTTCTTTTTTGTTTTATTGTTCATCAATGCTCAAGACAGCGTGCCCTCAATGTCTTCGGATAAAAATCGAAAATTGATCCAAATTAAAAGAAACTTGATATCTGGCAGTTTTTAAAATTGCTGTCTTATAGTATAATGTCAAATTTTCGATGTAGAAAATGGCAGTTTCAATATGACAGACTAAAACCGAAAAAATTATCCTTTTTTTTGTTTCACAAGTTGGGTTTGTCGCGTTTTCGAGATCACCAATTTTGAATTCAATGTAAAAATTTGGAAATGTTGCAAATTAGTGGAAAAAATTTACGTACAAAAAGAAGATCACGCCATAAGAGTTTTCTTGTCGCAGAAGCAAAGTCCGTGATCAAAAAGAGTTGCACGGAATTCGCGTGGAAGCCCGATCACTCGTGCATCGCTGTGGGTTACGAGGACGGGTAAGATATCACAAGCACGCATCGAGAATCTCCGTTGAGACGGTAAAAAAAAAATTGCTATTCTATTTCAGATCAATTTCCTTTATGAATAAAAATCTCAAAGAAGTCGGTAAAACGATTTACGCGTTGAAAAAGGCCGTGCAGTGTATGGTCTGGCATCCCGAGAGCACATCGACCGACCTGAATCTTTCGCCTCTTCGAAATTGTCTGGCTGTGGCGGTAAACACACCGATCATTACGATTTTTGATCTCACGGATTTGACGAATAACTTGGAAAATTTGAAAGAAACTAGTGACATTGAACTCGCTGCCGATAACGTAACGAGTCAGTACAGGATAATCGGAAATTTGAACGGACACAGTGACAAGATTGTCTGTTTGGCATGGAGTTCACACTTTAGCGGTCACTTAGTATCGGGAAGTTACGATAATACCGCACAAATTTGGAAAGTAGAGACTCAAGAGCTTATTGCAACTTACGTCGGTCACACGGCACCCGTTCAATGTTGCATGTGGAGCCCTTTAGATCCGGATTGCGTGATAACCGGTTCGTCGGATTTTACGGTACGTGTGTGGAAAATTTCCGAACAGAAGATCGTTTTACCCTCCGACAAAGTTCAAACGAAGCGAATTCGAACGAAAAAGTCTAAGAGCAAAAAAGTTGCGGAAGAGCACGCTGGTGAAGCTTCCGGAGACACGGAAACGGCAGACAGCTCCAAGGAATTGAAGTTAACAGAACGGATTAAGCTCGGCCCCAGCTTAGACATTGCCAAAGATGTGAACGATCAAAAATCGAAAAAAGAACGATCCAAGAAGGTTTCATATCTATCGGCGTATGCAAAACGAATGAACGACAAATCCGTTTATGTTAAATCTCTGAGAGATGGCGCGAAAAAAGTATATGAACCGGGGAGCGATATAACGAACGGCACAAATGGCAATGTCAACGAGAATATTGATGAAAAAATTCCAACGATATTCGGCAATCAAGAGGATATCAGGATGATACTTGATCGAGAGAGCTCGTCTCACGTTGCACAAGGTCGTTACAACACGACGACGGAAATGAGTATGTGGAACAACAGTTTGCGAAAAAATTTGGAAGAAGCCACGAAAAACAAGAGATTGAATGATTTTTTGGTATCACTTTCGTGCGGTTTGTCGATGAAAACCTGGCAAGAGACTTGTGAAGCTTACGCGACACAATTATTGTTCGAATCGAATCCCACCAAAGCGATATCTTATCTACTGTCGATTCACAAGATTCATCGTGCTATTGACGTTTTCATCGATCAGAGAATGTATCGGGAGGCTTATGTTCTCGCGAGATGTAAAGTTGACGCGGACGATCCGATTTTAACGAGGATACTCAACGAATGGGCGAACGCCGCGAGCAAAGAGGGAAATTTCGAGGAAGTAGCTCATTGTTACGTGGAACTCGGAGATTTCGCTAAAGCCGCGAGATTTCTTGGACGCCGACGTGACGTGGAAATATTGGAAGTAGCGGCGGAACTTGGACAATTATCGAAAGAACCAGGATTGTGCGAGTCACTTGCTGATCAAACTCTCGTCATTTCTCTTCTCGCGTCTGATTATACGAACGCGCGTCGATTGATCGAAAAATTTCCACAGGTACGTCATCGCGCGGCACAAATTGTCGCGCTCGAGGAAATGAACGTAATGCTCGAATGTGTCGTTGATTCTTGTGAAATATCGACGTGGCTCGAGAGTGGCAATGATCGGAATTTTTTGGAAAAATTGCGGCTACGTTGTGACGAGTATTCCGATCATTACGGCCTTTTGTCGCGGATAACGAGCTCCGAAATTCCCGAGAACGAGGCAATGTTACGTGTCACAATGAGTCATCGTATGGCAATGTACGCGACTGCTGATACCCGTGAGAAACAAATGAGCCATTTGGTGGCGGCACTTGGCGCTATCTCTCAGTACGAAATTCTTTATCCGAATAAATCGCGCGAGAAAAGTGAAAGTCTCTTGATTCGTTTCCTTGCCATTTTGGAGAAGAACAGTCCCAGAAACGAGGAGAGCTTGTTCGCCAAGGATGATTTGAGTGTGTACAAAAGTTTGCGAGCTTTCTTGTGTCTTGGTCTTATGAATTGGCTCGACAATGGTACATCAAGACAATTCGAGAGTCTCGTAGATGTTTTGCAATTTATTGAAAAATTACTGGCTGATACGCTTGATCCACGGACTGTCAAGTATTGGACTATTACGAATGAAGTCAACAAGCTGGAGGCATCTCTTGCATGTGCACTTGGTACGCTTACAAAAAAAAATTGACACATTACTTATTCAATTTTTAGCATCTTCACCACATACGCACACATCCATCCATATTTCATTTGTATTTGACATTTTCTGACCATTTGCAAAATTTACACCATTTTGGCACGAATACATTAAGAAAAAAATATGTTAACAAAAACAAAGTTTAGTCTACGACAATTCATAATAATCTTGGTTTTTTTTTTTTCTTTTTTTTTCAAACTGTGTACATGCTTCTTTCAGGAAAATCTCAAAAAATCGAGGACGATGAAGAAATCAAGGAAGACACGACGATTCTTCTCGAGAGATTGGATCGGATAAGAAGCGAGAAGAAACATTTTTTGGAAGAGCGCGTGTGTGCTCCTAGCCCGATACTCGCTTATAGCAAAGCGACCCAGCTATCGAACACCCTGCCGGACGGGAATGTCAAGGATAACTTTGTGAAAATTGTTTCCGAGACATGGTCGAGAGCAATCTCGTAAATAAGTATCGTTAGCTAAGAGTCAGTGACTGGTTATTGAGAAAATTGCAGTTTTATTTTCTTAAGAAACATTTTGTATTATCGAATCGAGATTGTTTTTCAGTGTTTTTTTTTTACTTCATTTCGTTTAAGGTGATGATGGGAACACGTTTTGGTCTTTCTTCCAATAAAGTATCAGTAAAGTTTTGTCGCAAACCCAATGTGTCTCGGTGATTTATCATTTAGCGTTTAAACGCCAGAAAAATAGTTCCCGATCGTTACCAGCGCAGAGATAAGGCAACTTGTGATGCCACGTTATACCACCATCGAGTTGCACTTTGCCGCACATAACGACCTGTTTGGTTCGTAAATTCGTTACTTTAATGAGATTATCGGGTCGTCCGATGCTCGCAACAAGAACCTCATTGGAATTTGCGAATTTCACGGACAAACCTCCCTCAACGTGAAGCGTACGACTTTCAATTGGACGACTGGGCCTCGAGACGTCCCAGAGTAATAATTCACCGGCTGCTAGACAAATAACCTTCAAGGGATTTGGTCCCCAATCGGCGGAAGTCAGTGGTATTGCACCGGCATCCAGTGACATTATTGCCTGTTGACTTCTGACGTTGTACATATGCATCAAACTATTCTTTTCAGCTACGAGCAATTTTCCGGATTCCTCACTGTGCCAACAAACACTCATACCCGGCGATGTTAGATGAAAACTCGCGACGTACTTTTGTTCCTCCTTTACGGCCCATAGCTTGCAGGTGTGATCGTCCGAAACAGAGGCCAATAGTTCGCCCTCAGATTCGTAGGATATATCGTTTATGTAATCTCTGTGACCGTCCAGTATCTGAAAGTTGAAGTAATGAAATAATTATCGAGTGTTTCATGATATATGAGTATTTGAGTACATCGCAACGAGATTAATAAAAACTTGCAAATTATAAACTTGCTCATTTGTTTCTCGTTATTTTAGCTCGCTCAAAAATCCCCTTGCGTACGAGCAAATTAGTTGTTCAATTTTGGTTTCATCGTACAGGAAGCTTTGAGTTAAATCAATAAGGAAGCAATGTGCAAGTTTCTAATTTATACGGTTTTTTTTTAAACTCAATTCGATTTGAATAATTATAAGGTAATACGGGTTAAAAGGTTTTATTGATCTTCGTTAAACCTTTGGAAAATTCACTAAAGTATGAACAAACTTATTTATTTTGCGTAATATTTAAAAGTTCAAAGATTCAAAATTTGGCACAATCTTGGAGCTCTTTATCATTGATTCATTTCACACTGAATATACAACATAGATATTATCTACCCTATTTTTAAGAAAGTTTAAGCGGACGCACAATTTCCCATTAAGTATGAAAATATCAATATTTGAATTTTATTCTTCATTAGGATATTGTTAAGTTGACTATACAGTATGATAAATAAAAGTGTATCTTCCTGGGTTTAATTGTCATCCTAATTACGTAGCTTCCTCAAAATTGCTAGCTCCAATATTCGTTGCATTAAAATGCAAGAATAGCAATAACATAATATACTTGCCTCGTAAACGTTAATATCATTTAGATTACTATTATATAGTCTTATTTTGAAATCTGCTCCAGCAACGCAGAACGACACAATTTTTGGGACTACGCTCAGCGAAGTGTCCGGACTCCATGCTATAGCGTGAACTCTCGTATCGTGATGAAACGTTCTTATAGGTTTGTAAGAAATATCTTCCACAAGTTCATCCTCGTCCTAAGAGGGAGAAAAAAACAAACGCTTGAAAACAGAAACGATTTTACGCTTGCGAGGTTATGTTCCAACAATTACTTGAAACTTGACCGTCCCTACAACAATCTCTTCGCTGAGAGCGATGCATATGAGATGTTGAGACCATTCGTACGGTGACAACTCGACGCAGTGTATTTGCTCCGAAAAACTGAGTTTAGACGTCGGTGGAGTCATCAGAGCTTCGTCCATAGTGTTCTCGAAATTGTAAAAAATAGAAAAAAAAATATTGCTACACGTGCAACTGTTTTGTATATCGCCGCAGAATTACCAAATTACCGGCATAACTCCGATGTTCAATTTCGTATTCGGGTTAAAAACAATGATGTATACATTAACCGATTAACGCAGGTTACAAAGGATTACAAAGTCACGCGAGCTCCCGCTTAGTTTTATAGTTCGATAATTAAAGAAAAAAGCAATAACATATCGCGAACAACTGAAGTACTTGTGAAGAAAAATCACGATTTATAAGCTAGAAAATATGTTTAAAAACATCCGAAAATATGCGAATAACCGCGTAACGAAAGATATTTCGGAGATTTTTTAAGTTCTCGATGCGTCAAGAGGGCGCTACTGTCCGCGCTATAACAGCGGTTCGTCGAAACCCCAAAAGTTTGATTGAAATATATAAATTACCACATGCTGTCTCGCGGAGGGCCGTGTAATACAAAAGCGATTATTCTATTCAGAACGTTTGATGGCCCGTAGTTTATCTAAAACGAATGGAAAAAACATTTGCGTCTATGAGTCTAGGTAATGGGAAGAAATTATTTGATAGTGTGAAGTTAGCCTGAATTAGTTGTAATTGAAGAAAATTGTCCGGTCCATTTGTCGCTTGCTTTCGTTTTACACGCCCATCCGCGAGACAGTATGTGATCATTTATATATTCCAATCAAACCAGGGCTCAAGAAACATTATAATTCGATTATTATTGACCTACAAACAATTCCGAATCGATTAAGCCCCCCATTGAACAAAAACGCTTCAGAAATAATTATCGTGCGGTCAACTTCCTCCGGTCATATGACCGGGCCTCGTAAAATCAGTGAACTGTACCCGAGACGTTTTTAAGCTTTTTTCGAGAAACGATGAACAACAAATGTCTCACTTGGTTCATTTGGACCCTACAAACGATTACGCATCCCACTAGGCCCCTAGAAAACCTCAGTGCGATTTGAATAAAAAATTTTCGGCCAAGCTCACGCCATATTTTGTTTTTGTTTTCCTGTAAAAACTATAAGCCAACAAACATTTTTATTCAACTAACCCACTCCTCCAAACGACCAACAAACGTTTAAAGAAAAAAAAATTCAAAAAATCAAATTCGACCGGCCAGTTCACAGCGGTAGAATTTGGCACGCGCCCGTCCATTATAGGGTCTTCGGAATTTACCGCCTTATGCGTCGCCTTGTTGCCCCACGGCCAAGCACTCTTCGAGCATTCAGGAAAGTAACTTATCGACAGTCGTGTGGGATAGAAGAGAGAGAGAGAGAGTTAAAAAAGATATAATGTCGGGGGGACCTTTGGGAAACCTGGCCGGTCGATTATGACTTTTTGCAATGTAGTTTTCTTTAAACGTTTGTTGGTCGTTTGTATGTGTTTGTTAGTTTAATAAAAACGTTTGTTGGGGGATAGTTTTTACAGGAAATCACAAATAAAATATGGTGTGAACGTGGCCGGAAAAGTTTTTATTCAGATCGCACTCAGGTTTTCTGAGGGTCTAATGGATGCGTAGTCGTTTGTAGATCCCACATGAATTAAGTAGAACGTTTGTCGGTTTATCGTTTCTCGAAAAAACGCTAAAAAAAACTTATCGAGTACGTGTTACTGAATTTACGCGACCCGGTCATATGACTGCAGCAAGTTGACCGCAAGATAATTATTTTTAAAGCATTTTTGTTCAATGGGGGGCTTAATCGATTAGGAATTGCTTTTAGGCCAATAATAGTCGTATTAGAACGTTTGTTGGCCCTCGGTTTGATTGGAATATATAAATGACCACACGTTGTCTCGCGGAGGGTCTCTAAATAATTTTTTGAGCATTTTTTCAGTATTTGAAAATAAGGTTTTTTTTTAGATTTTTAAAAATACCCGAAGATTGTCGTGGATAAAATTGGAAAAAGTTTCCCATGGTCTTTTCGGATTGGTACAGTGACGCAACCAATAATTAATTAAATGCGGTAGCGTCAAGGTCGACCAACTGGTCGAGCTGCCACGGAACGCACCGTATACGTAGCTTCGCTCGACCCGCGTAGTGCGGAGCCCCGAGAAGCGTGTATCCTGAACGCTACTCTCGAACGTTGGCCCGCACTTTTCGTTGTTGTGACCAAAAAAGCGGACAAAGAGCGAATAAACGTGGTAACAGATGGAAAAACGTGACAGAAAATTACGGGAAGATTCGGTCATTATATTTTGGTGAAAATTTTTTATCGCGAACGGTTTGTTATCGCGTGAAGAGTGCTCGGAATCACTCGGTTGAACAACGTTGGATGACGACAAAGAGAGAGAGACATCACGCGATATTTATTACTACAAAAGAAAATATAAAGCTTTCTTCCGCTCCATTGTTATTTAATTATATATTTTTCGCGAAAAACTATCGTCGCGATATGAATAATATTGTGCGTAAATATGTACGAGGCTCTGATATCCGTGATACGTGCGCGAATAGTCAGCCCCTCTCCTCCCACTCTCGCGCAACTATTCCCCCACTCGCCGGCCGACGACGAGAGCATGGAGCCTAGAGTAAAGGAGTGGAATCTGTAATGGGGAACGGCCGAAAAAAGCGACCTCAAAAATTTAGCAAGAAAGGTGTCGCTGCGGTCGCAAAGTAATCCGATGTGAAGTGAGCAAGAAATAAACTGTACGTGGAACCTTGCTGAAGGTAGGCACCTACGGTCAATATACACATGCCCCTTCAATGTAATTGAGTATAATCACGCGTCATCGTTATTATAACAATTTTATGAAACTTTTAATTACTGCCAATTTGTAAAAGTAAGAACATAGAATAGCATTATATCGACTTTATAATATACTAACAAAAACAAATGAAATAGTTTCGTAAGGGTTACAAAAAAAACCAATGTGATTTATATTTAACGAAATTTAAAGTACAATAGGTGAAGGGATTGTGCATTGATTATTCCAGGATCAATAAATAACTATAAAGACATCCCAGTTAAAAAATACAGGCGATGAGCGTGTTATAAATAATGAGGTAAACATCGGGTTTAGGCGACCCCTCTCCGATTCCTTTCGTAATAGGCTCATCCGACGCGCTTTTGCACGCGAAACAACTTTTTCCTCTGACAAAATTGGGGGACGTTATTTATTAAAAAGTTATTAACAAATAAAGTTAATAATTCATACAGCTATTTTCCTTATACCAGGTTGCCGTGTTTGTTAAAAAGTTAGTAACAAAAGAAGTTTCATATATCAAAAATGAAATACTTATACTAGTGTATGGTGAACAGTACACGTATGAGCGGGTTCGCCGCGCCCCCCGTGCATCCCCCACACACCAGCTCAAAAACAACCCAAAAACAACTCAAAACAACCAAACCAAACCAAAAACAACCCAAAAACAAATTAAAAACAAACCAAAAACAAACCACAAACAATCCAAAACAAACCAAAGCCAACCCAAAAACAAACCAAAAATAACACACAACAAATTAAACAACTCCCCACCCCATACGCGACCCACCTCCACCTCACCTTCCCGCCCTCATTTTCTCATGTATATTTGTATTCGTATGATGAGCAGCATACGTATAAGCAAGGGATCTATGTGCTATTTACTATACTTACGGGTTGTTTGGTTTGTTTTTGGGTTGTTTTTGGGTTGTTTTTGGGCTGGTGTGTGGGGGGTGCACGGGGGGCGCAGCGAACCCACTCGTACGTTTACCGTTCATCATACACTAGTTAAGTATTTCATGTTTGATTTATGAAACTTCTTTTGTTAATAACTTTTTAGCAAACAATGAGCGACAGATAAAACTTTTTGTATGTTACTCAGGGGGTATTCTTGACAACGCATGTGAAGGACAATATGATTGGGACTGGCTGGTATAAGGAAAATAGCTATATGGATTATTAACTTTATTTGTTAATAACTTTTTAATAAATAACGTCCCCCAATTTTGTCAGAGGAAAAAGTTGTTTCGCGTGCAAAAGCGCGTCAGATGAGCCTATTACGAAAGGAATCGGAGGGGGGTCGCCTAAACCCGATGTTTACCTCATTATTTATTACACGCTCATCGTCTGTATTTTTTAACTGGGATGTCTTTATAGTTATTTATTGATCCTGGAATAATCAATGCACAATCTCCTCACCTATTGTACTTTAAATTTCGTTAAATATAAAACACATTGGTTTTTTTTGTAACCTTTACGAAACTATTTCATTTATTTTTGTTAGTATATTATAAAGTCGATATAATGCTATTCTATGTTCTTACTTTTACAGATTGGCAGTAATTAAAAGTTTCATAAAATTGTTATAATAACGATGACGCGTGATTATACTCAATTACATTGAAGGGGCATGTGTATATTGACCGTAGGTGCCTAGCTTCAGTAAAGTTCCACGTAAAGTTTATTTCTTGCTCACTTTACATCGGACGACTTTGCGACCGCAGCGACACCTTTCTTGCTGAATTATTGATGCCGCCTCAGAGTACGGAGATTGCACTCCTTTACTCTAGGCTCCATGGTTGCGACTATGGATGTTTTAAGTGGGCTTGCCCCCAGAGGGCGAGACTTTCGCTACTTTGGCCAATTTATAGACCTTTGTGAACTTGGCTAACCGATTTTGACTTTTTGAAATTTTGTTTAGTTTAAACGTTTGTTGGTCGTTTGTAGGTGTTTGTTAGTTTAATAAAAACGTTTGCTGGTCGTCAGTTTTTACAGGAAAGCACACATAAAATATGGTTCGAACTTGGCAGGAAATTTTTAATTCAGATCGCACCTGAGGTTTTATAGGGACCTAATCGATGCGTAATAGTCTGTAGGATCCAAATGAATTGAGAAGAACGTTTGCTGGTACGTCGGTTCTCGAAAAAAGCTAAAAAACCTATCGGGAACGTGTCACTGATTTTACCAGGCCCGGTCATATGACCACAGTAACTTGACCGCATGATCATTATATTTTTAAAGCGCTTTTGTTCAATGGGGAGCTTAATCGATTCGGAATTGTTTGTAGGCCAATAATAATCTAATTAAAATGTTTGTTGGGCCTCGGTTTGATTGGAATATATAAATGACCACAAGCTGTCTCGCGGAGGGTCGTGTAATACGAAAGCGTCAAGTGATCCGGACAGTTTTGGCTTTTTAAATTTTGTCTTTATCTAATCGTTTGGTGATCACGATTATTCTATTCGGAAAGTTTTGATGTTCCGTAGATTATGTAAAAAAAATGGAAGAAACATTTGCGTCTAATCCATGGAGCGCTACATGGTCCAATCAGTGGGATAAGCTATTTGAAAGTGTAAAGTTAGCGGGACAAATATATTATTTTGTATCCAATTTTGTTTCAATTAGTTGTAATTGAAGAAGAATCGTTTGGTGGTGATTGGTTGTCTATTTCCGAGGTTCAGTAGTTAATCATTAGAATAATATGATTGAAAAATAATTGCGATATACAAAATAATATATTTGTCCTGCTAACTTCACACTATCAAATACCTTATTCCCACTGACTAGACGCACATGTTTTTTCCATTATTTAACATAAACTACGAACCATCAAAACTTTCTGAATGGAAAATCGCGATCACCAAACGATTAGATAAAGACAAAATTTAAAAAGGTAAAATTGTCCGGTTCACTTCACGCTTTCATATTACACGACCCTCCGCGAGACAGCATACGGTCATTTATATATTCCAATCAAACCGAGGCCCGACAAACGTTTTAATTCGATTATTATTGGCCTACAAACAATTCCAAATCGATTAAGCCGCCCATTGAACAAAAACGCTTTAAAAATAATTGTCGTGCGGTCACAAGTTGACCGCACAAGACCCAGTCATATGACCGCAGCAAGCTGTGGTCATGTGATCGGGTCTCGTAAAATCAGTGACATGTACCCGATAGGTTTTTTTTTAAGCTTTTTTTGAAAAACGACGAACCAATAAACGTTTTTATTAAACTAACAAACACCTACAAACGACCAACAAACGTTTAAAGACGACAGAATTTCAAAAAATAAAAATTCGACCAGCCAGATTCCCAGAGATAAGGTCCCGACGCGATTTTCACCGTCGAGACTTTATCATGGGGGAGCATGTTAGAGCCCTGCCGAATGACCGAGCCCATGCTTGAGATGGTTCGTCCTACTACCGCCAGTCGTCTGTCAGACAACAAGTGTATTTATATATATATATAAGAACGCTGCCGCGCGCTCCATAACGGCAGATCTACTATAAAGGCGCCAAGCGAGCCGCACTATTCAATTGGAATCTCACTATGAACGTTCCATCTGCAAATAAATTTGTTACAACGTTCGATCGATAATATGGAGAATTTGTGGGCCGTTGCACTGATGAAAATCAGTTCAACGACCCACAAATTCTACAAAATCGAATATTTAAAAATTCAGAGACAATTCTGAAAAAAATAAAAAATCCTCGATCGTTCGGGATTTAAAGTGCCATTTTTTTTCCTCCCTCGTCAATTTTGAAAAGGATCGTGGGGTCTCTCGCCCTTGATCGTGTTATATACGTGAAACAATTTATGTTTTACGTATATACGCGAAGTATGTTGGCGTTAAGATGGCGCGAATAAAAGTATCTGACTTTGTTTACCCCCCCCCCCCCCCCCAGCTTAATTTTGTCTCATCAATGAAATTCTTGAAAAAAGCCTAATTGAGCAGCTGTTTGTAAACTCATAATATTTGAATAAAATAGTGCACACACTGTTCGTTGCATTATTATTCTAATAAAATAAGTTTTCCGGATCTCACCGCGCGGAGGTCACTGCTCATCGAGACCCAGAGTATAGAGCATGTATACAAATTCGTACTCTACCACACAGTGTCAAAGTAGTTTGGTGGAAATTAAAAAAAATAAAAAAATGTTTAAAGCAACTGCAAAGCAATTATTGTAAATGTTGTAAATATTGCGTTTTTAGGCATTAATGCGAAGAATATAAAGCGAAAAAGATGCAATAAAGTGGAGAAAAAGTGAACGCAAACCGAAACCTGATACACGCTTTATACTCTATTTGTTTTCATATTGAGACAAAAAGCAAAAAGCAGACAGTGTAATGTTAATAAAAAAAAGCGTGAAACATAATAAAACATAGATTAAACACCTGTACCACAATAAAAAACAGATTAAACACCCGTAACATAATGAAAAGCAGATTAAACACCTGTAACATAATAAAAAACAGACTTAACACCTGTAACATAATAAAAGACAGATTAAATGCCTGTAATATTATAAAAGACAGATTAAAGACCTGTAACAGAATAAAGCTCAGATTAAAGACCTGTAACAGAATAAAGAACAAATTAAAGACCTGTAACATAATAAAGGACAGATTAAAGACCTGTAACGTAATAAAGAACAGATTAAAGACCTTTAACAGAATAAAGCACTGATTAAAGACCTGTAACATAAGAAAGAACAGATTAAAGACCTGTAACCTAAAGAACAGATCAAAGACCTGTAACATAAAGAACAGATTAAAGACCTGTAACATAATAAAGCACAGATTAGAGACCTGTAACAGAATAAAAAACAGATTAAACATCTGTGACATAATGAAAAATAAATTAAACACCTGTAAGATAATAAAAGACAGATTAAATAGTTTTAACATAATAAAAAACAGATTAAACAACTGTAACATATGAAAGAACAGATTAAAGACCTGTAACATAGTAAATAACACATTAAAGACCTATAACGTAATAAATAACACATTAAAGACCTGTAGCGTAATAAATAACATATTAAATACCTGTAACATAAGAAAAAACAGATTAAAGACCTGTAACATAAGAAAGAACAGATGAAAGACCTGTAACAGAATAAAGCACAGATTAAAGACCTGTAACAGAATAAAGAAAAGATTAACGACCTGTAACAGAATAAAGCACAGATTAAAGACCTGCAACAGAATAAAGAACAGATTAAAGGCCTATAACAAAATAAAGAACAGATTAAAGACCTGTAACATAAGAAAGAACATAAGAACAATTTAAACAATTTGAACACTTGTAACAGAAAGCAGAATGATTACTAAACATTCAAGAGCTGAAAAACTATGAAAAAAATACGAGTTAAAGGATGCTCAAGACCTGAAAAGGAAGTAATATACAAAATTTAGTATTCAAAGGACCTGAAAACGCAATAAAGATACAGTCTGCACAATTTCATGCAAAAAAAAAAAGATTTATGTCGAATCCACATAAAACATGTGGACGCTCGACCACGATTCTACTTTTTAAACACGATTTTTCTTCAACATTGACAACGCAGTTGTGCCACAGTAATAAAATATATTTCAGATTTTCATTGCTGCGACACAACTGCTATGTTAAAAAACAAACCGCGTTAAAAAAAACCGATTAAACACCTGTAACATAATTATGAAAAGATGAAACACCTGTAACAGAAAGTAGAGTGATTGATAAACAATCAGGAGCTGAAAAATGTATGAAAAAAATACAAGTTAGACGATGCTTGAGACTTGAAAAGGAAGCAAAATACAAAATTTAGTGTTCAAAGGACCTGAAAAAGGAAAAAGATACAGCCTACACAGTTAAATGCAAAAAAAAGGTTTATATCGAATCCACATAAAACGCGTTGAAACTCGACCGCGATATTTTACTTTTTAAACGCGATTTTTTTAAACATTGGCAATGCAGTTTGCGTTGCGACATTAGTACAATCAGTTTAATAGACGCGATTTTTGGGGGATGACTCTACAGAGATTTTTCTCGTGACTAGTACTCGACAAAATTAATACTCGCGAAAAAAAATAAATAAAAAAATACATATATATTGAACGGGAAATAAGTTATCCGCCGACGACTCTTTCCCGTTGGGTTAAAAATCGAAAAAGCTCAAAAAACAAAGGGTGTCACGACGATTGTGACATTGGTTCGTGCATAGTGACAGCGTGGATAATAATTGTTGGTGATCGAGCGTTTATCCTCGAATCGATATACATGCGATCCTTCGAGAATAAATGCCGACCCCACGCACAGTTTTCCCTCGATGATCCCACGACGATCATCTGTAAATGATGTTGCGCAAGGATTTTTTCGGGAAATTTACAAAAATCATTCTTTAAAAACGAAAATCGATCAGAGAGAATTATCCTTGCGCAACATTTAAGCAAAATGGCGCATGTCCGGACGGATGGTCACGGTTGCCATTGCACGATCAATCAGTTTTTTTAAATACTGATTGACAAAAAAACGATTTACCGTATTCATTTCGGCTACCGAGACGAATTCTGTGGCGGCCATTTTTGGACCGCCACAGAATCAGCTCGAGCTTCAATAAATAGTTCGATCGAGAAAAAGTCCTGTGAACTTAAAAAATTGTACGCGAAAACGAGCAAAGGCACGAACGACTTGATCCAAAGAGAAAATCGAACATTCTTTGCCGTTCTCTGTCCTGCCTATCCTTATCAATAAATCATCAGACTCGTAGATAAATCGTTACGTTACTTACGAAAGCTACGCGACATATCCTACCTCATTTTTGCCACTAACGCTTCAAAGTACAAAGAAAAAATCGCGACACCTGTCTAAAACCATCCCTCCCCCCGCCTAAGCTCCACGAGATAAGCTCATGGTCCACACGAGCATACCGGTCCCTAGGCACACTTAGAGAATGGGCCTCCCTGCCAAAGGAGGCGCATCACGCACACTTACAAATTGTTTGTCACCCTCGCTTCGTCATTTTCGGTAAACTTCGCGGAAGCTACCCCGCGAAAGCTTTCCGAAGGACGAGGCGAGTTTGACCGATTAATATCTATTGAAGTTCTCGAAGGCCGTGTTTCGTAATGATAATTCTGAAATGCCTCAAACGGATTAGTAAAAATTGTCTAAACGGACTAGAGACTCGAAACTCTGAGCTAACTATCAGAGACTCTAAGAAGCATCTCCTTGTGCTTATTGAAATGAAAAAGTAATTGCGAATCACGCTCTGCCCTCGTGCAATACCCACGTCTCAAGAAAAGTTTTTTTTTCTTTGTTAATTTCACGAATATCGAAAGAAGCGAGTAACCGTTCAAAATTGCTCGTATGCTCATATAATACGAAGCAAATCATTTCTCCGAGAAGAGTGACGCTCTCCTAGGAGCTTCCGGGCAGAGTGAAGCTTTGCCGAAAATTTGGATAATGAAATTTGCAAATTTGTTGCAACGGAGGAACGAGTAAAAAAAAAGCACGAGAAGGGGTAAGAGGAGCGACGCTGATTCGACGAAAGAATTTTTATAACGCATGCATTGTACGAAAACTTTGGTGAATAAAAATGAAGAAATAAATAATTCAATGTCAATAGGATGATTTGAAATTCCCTAATCCTGCAAATAACGCGATGCAAAAGTTAATTCTACTTTTCATTTCAAGCAGAATGATGGTCCCCAAAGTGGAGTCATATTGATTAGGCAAAATGAGCTTATTTTTGTCGATCGTGAGTTTGCAAAGTGCCTGGGTGCGATTCTCCATAATGGAGTCCCGCCAGCTGGAGGAGCTGTTAAAGTATCCTCGGCGTTGGTGATCGAGTCGGAGCGAACGAAAAATCGAAAATTATCATACATCGCGAAGATTAAGATCACTCCGACGAGATCACCGTGCCACGCGCGAAAGCTCTTCCCGGTATCGATTCTATAGATATTTTTCTTTTTGTATCTTTCAGCCATCGGTAAACGATTAAACAATTATTTACCGAAAAAATTAAGCTTTATTTCAAAGTATATTGAGCTTCAAAAATGTTGAGCCTTCCGGCAGACTACTTAAAACATTTTTGTTGAATCATAAAATTTTTTTGACGATAATTAAGTGAACAAAAAAAAACAGAAAATAACGCGAGAAGAGCGGACCCTATTCGGCTAAACATGACATAAACAAATGAAATATTGGGCCACTCGCGACTTTTCTCGTCGTACCGAGAGACCACTTTCGCGTCTCTCGATATTTCGGATTAAAATCGCGGTCACTATGCAACGGCCAGAGGGGTGAAAAACAATACAACCGAGAGCTCCATGCCGGATCGGACCTTTCGTCCTACGGCATTGCCGGAGTTCGGTGGGACTTCAAAAATTAACGATACCGGAGAAGGGAACCATCACAATCCAGATTTCCCTCATGAGTACAAACTCTGTCCTCGATTTAGTGACTCGTCCGTGATGAAATCCTGCAACATAAAAATTATTTTCATTAACTATCAATGAATAAAGAGGAATGAAAATATTCACAAAAAACAAAACGTCATCGTTAAAATCCAAAATATTTCAGTAATTTTTTTGTTTTTACGAATAAAAAATGTACTGAATTTTCACGAAATATAAAGACATCGAGAAAAGAAAATTGCCTATCAATCTCGTAATAAAGAACCAAATTGTTTAAACAATTTTGTTTTTTGCTTTAATTTGAAATGTTTAAACTGCCAGACTTCAAAAGATTTGTTCGATCAGTAATTATTATTTCTCAATGTTCGCGAGACTTCGTATCTTGAATTGCAAATATTTAAAAATATTAATTGCTTAAACAATTTAAACCGCAACGTAAAAGATTTTTCATTGTCTACGAGGACATTGAGAGACAGAAAAGAATTACCGAACATCTCGCCGTCAAAATCTAAAATATTTAACGAATATTTTTTTTTTACAATTAAACATTTATTGATTAATTGAATCTTCGAAAAGAACGATTTATACTGGAAAATATGTTTCAACAAATAAAACGGCGTCGACATACAAAATTGCCAATCAATCTCGTAATAAAAATCGAAATCGTTTAAACAATTTTTTTCCTGGCTATAATTTGAAATTTTTAAACTGCAAGATTTGAAAAGATTTATTTAATCGTAATTATCGTTTCTCTGTGTTTGTGAGAGTTATTTGAACAAATTGATTGTTTAAATAATTTAGGCTGTAACGTAACGGATCTTTTGTTATTTACGAAGATATAAAAAGAAAGAGAAATTAAGACAAAACAAAAAATTGCGTCTCAATCTCGTAATAAAAATCGAAATTGTTTAAACAATTTTTTTTTCAATAATTGGAATATAGTAAGATCGTAAATATTGCTTCTTGGTGTGTGAGAAATTGCACCTTGGTAGCAGAGTAAATGGCAAAAAAATGTCGTCATGAAAATCTTTATTGATTAAATAATTGTTTTTATGCAGTGAAACATTTTGTGATTTATTGTCTCCATGCCAAATCTATTGTTAAAAGTTGTTAAATAATTTTTAATTGTCGAAAAATTGGTAATTGCAAGACTGAAGAAAAAAAAAACATTTATTCCTGATGGGAAAACTCGAAACTTATAAGAAATATACGTGTCTATTGTCAAACGAGATTGGAAGAAAGAAGAAATGAAATATTTCGAAGCCAAATAATAAAATTAGTAGAGAAGTAGATCGCCACCTCGGCTCTCTCTCTCTCTTTCTCTCTCTCTCTCTCTCTCTCTCTATGTATAGATATACTACGCCTACAAAAAGCGTTCAGTGAAAAAAGGACAGGAGAAAAAATCACCACTATAATGCAAGTACTATTTCCATCTTTTTTCGCTAACGCGTTTAGCAAGGATGAGACGTAAACAAAGAGAGAAAGACGGAGACGGAGCTCGGTGGTTGAGAACGCGACATGCGTTCCGCCCCTTTTTTTTCGGAGTTGGCTTCGTCTTTTCTCGGAATTCAATGTCTCAAACGTACGAATTCACTCAAGCGTTAAAAAGTAATGTATTATTTTTCATTTCTCATTTCGCTTTGCCTTCAAAATCTCTACAAAAAAGTATATGTATTACCCCTACAAAAATCGTTAGCGAAAAAAGCATATAGAAAAAATGCAAGTATTTTTGCCATCGTTTTTTCGCTAACGCATTTTGCCGTAATGAGATACAAACAGAGAATGGGTGAAGGAGAGGGCGCTCAGTGGTTGAGAGAGGAACACATTGGCAACCCCCGTTTTTTCGCAATTAGTTTCGTTAATTTCGTCGCGATATTCAACGGCTAGGACATTCGAGGTAACCGAAGCGTTAATGATGCTACAGAATTTTTTCATTTATTATATGACTTTGGAAAATCTCGTTTTTTCTTTGTCTAAAATTATTTCGACACTGAATTTATCGCCACGTAATGGCGATAAAAAACACGAACAACGAAAGCTAATGTACGTTTTTTTTACAAAAAAAAAGAAGTACTAAAATACATGCAAAATGAAATAAAAATGTGACCTCGCGACAAAAAAAATGTCTTACGGAATAAAAAACAAAATGGTCGACTCACCGAATCTGAAGTTCGTTGGCTGCTTCATCACGGCATTTTCGTCGCGCTGCTCGGCTGCTTCACGGCATTAGTTACACTGAATCTATTAAAAAGCACTGACTCTAATTAACAGCGCTGACTCGGCTATTCAAATTCGTCTGTTTGTGTGTTTGTCAAATGTATCGCACTGTTTCGCACCGACTCGATCATTCGAATTTGTGTTTTGATGTGTTTGTCAAATTTTTCGCACTGCTTCGCGGGATTTCGCTCGCTATCACGACGCATCGACGCTAGTCAACGGGTTACGCATTGTTACGTTCGTATTTTCAGACCCTGCGCACTTGCCAAATTTTTCTAGTAACGTTTCACTGATAGGATGCGCGGAGCTCCGCAACATGTCCGTACAAGTTGCCGACTGACTACTGTGGCGCTGCGTCGCGCGGCTCCTAGCCGGCCGGCCGGCGAGTGGGGTTCGAGTAGGGGGAGAGTGGGGGACTATCCGCACTCTGTCCGTACAAGTTGCCGACTGACCACTGTGGCGCTCGCCGGCCGGCCGGTGGTGGGGATAGAGTAGGGGGAGAGTGGGGAACTATTTGCGCACATACCACGGCTATCAGAGCCCCGTACATATTTACGCACAATATCATTTATATCACGACGATAGTTTTTCGCGAAAAAATATATAATTAATTAACAATGGAGTGGAAGAAAGCTTTATATTTTCTTTTGTAATAATAAATATCGCGTGATGTCTCTCTCTCTCTTTGTCGTCGTCCAACGTTGTCCAACCGAGTAATTCCGAGCACTCTTCACGCGATAACAAACTGTTCCCGATAAAAAATTTTCACCAAAATACATTGACCGAAAATTCGCGTAATTTTCCGTCACATTTTTCCATCTATTACCACGTTTATTCTACCTTATTTGCCGATTTTTGGTCGCAACAACGAAAAGTACGGGCCAACGTTCGAGAGTAGCGTTCGCGATACACGCTCCTCGGGGCTCCGCACTACGTCAGTCGAGCGAAGGTACGTATATGGGACGTTCCGTGACAGCTCGACCAGTTGGTCGACCTTGAACCTCCCGAATTTGATTAATTATTGGTTACGTCACTTTTCCAATCCTAAAAGACCAAGGGAAACTTTTTCAACTTTTATCCACGACAATCATCGGCTATTTTTGAAAATCTAAAGAAAAAACGTTATTTTCAAATACCGAAAAGATGCTCAAAAATTTTTTTCGAGACACTCCGCGAGACAACATATGGTCATTTATATATTCCAATCAAACCGAGGGCCAACAAACGTTCTATTACGATGATTATCGACCTACAAACAATTCCGAATCGATTAAGCCCCCCATTAAACAAAAACGCTTTAAAAATCATGATCGTGCGGTCAAGTTCCTGCGGTCATATGACTGGGTCTGGTAAAATCAGTGACACGTTCCCGATAGGTTTTTTTTAGCTTTTTTCGAAAACCGACGAACCAACAAACGTTCTACTTAGTTCATTTGGAATCTACAAACGATTACGCATCGATTAGACCCCTATAAAACCTCAGTGCGATCTGAATAAACATTTTCCTGCCAAGTTCACACCATATTTTATGTGTGCTTTCCTGTAAAAACTATCGACCAACAAACGTTTTTATTAAACTAACAAACACCTACAAACGACCAACAATCGTTTAAACTAGACAAAATTTCAAAAAGTCAAAATCGGTTCGCCAAGTTACTGGAGCTAATTTATGGGCACCATACCACGGTCTTATATACAGGTCTGGAAACTCCTCCACTGAAAGTGACCTCCTTAACGAAGTCAAGTTTAATTGCTGTAGCAACCACTAGAGGCGTTCCGATCTTAGTTGCGACCACTCTAGGCTCCATGGACGAGAGGGCCGGCTAGGAGCCGCGCGACGCAGCGCCACTGCTGGGGTCAGTCGGCAACTCGTACGGACAGAGTGCGGAACTTCGCGCATTGTTTCGGTGCAACGTAACAAGAAAAATTTGGCAAGCGCGCGCAGGGTCTAGAAATACGAACGCAACAATGGGTAACCCGTTGATTAGCATTGGTGCGTCGTGATAGCGAGTGAAATCCCGCGAAGCGGTGCGAAAAATTTCGACAAACACACCAATAGCCGAGTCGTTGCGAAGCAGTACGAAAAATTTTATAAACACACAAACAGACTAATTTAAATGGCCGAGTAAGCGCTGATAATTAGAGTCAGTGCTTTTTATTAGAATCAATGCGTCGTAACAATGCCGTGAAGCAGCCACGAACTTCAGATTCGGTGAGTCAACCATTTTGTTTTTTATTCCGGAAGATATTTTTTTTTTCCGCGAGATTACAATTTTATTTCAATTTTCATGTATTGTAGTTTTTGTTTTGAAAAGATTGTATTGTAGTTTTTGTTTTGAAAAGTTTTTGTTTTGTTGTGAAAAAAACGTACATTAGCTTTCGTTGTTCGTGTTTTTTAACGCCATTACATGGCGATAAATTCAGTTTTTAAATAATTGTAGACACAGAAAAAACGAGATTTTCCAAAGTGAAATGAGAGGGTCGTTCAACAAGTACTTAGCCTCACCGCCCGAAGGCGCTGCTATTACAGATCAGTGTTACCATCGTGCGGTACATACTTTTAGTAGCCTACTGTGTGAAAGTTTCATTCACAAATTCAACGGAGTATCGGTAATGAAGAAATCGTGCTTATTGCGTGCTGGAATCAATCACCGCGCAAAAGATATAAATGGGGCAGGACGTTATTTCAGGTCGACACTTTTCACTGGATCGGCTTGGTCACGCGTCGACTTAAATTTTTGGAGTTTTGACGGCAAGTCCTCGTGGCGGTGTATGTGTGTATATATATATATATATATATATATCCCGCGATCGTCCAATGTGTGCCGCATCCTCGCAGAAGTGCGTCCTACACTCTCGGGTAAATGTTCACGTTTATTGGTATTTCCTGAAAAAAATACTTGCAACCGGCCGAGTTTTTCTCACGCATATTGAATAACGCGAAAAATGGTCTTTCTTTGGTCGCGAGCGACAATACAGTGACGCGCAACGAATTCCATATCCGAAGTTTTTTCATATATTTTTTTTTTAACGCAATCTCGTTCGTACGGATACACTCTGTCAAGGCATGGCCGGCGTGCACGGATAATATGTTATGAATTTTAAAAAAATTTATTTACTGAAATCAAAAATTCCCTCGGCGCGCACTCGGTCATCGGACTTAAAAAATTTTTGGCCGTGTGACTTCTATATGACGAAATTCCACGCGGTGTTTACCGAGGAACAAATTATCGCGGTTAGTTTTAAGAAAAATTAGCCAGGTCGAGAAAACCGATAAACCATGTGTGTTTCCTTTTTGAAAGAGGAAGAAAAAAAAACAACAGTCTGCTTGAAAATGTATCCTCGTGTATTTATAAAATTCGGTTCGCCATGCTTCGAAACCACTTCGTTCTTTTTGCGTTTTACGTTCAAACGAATGATTGATATGAAAAAAAAAAACGTGTTTTTGCGTATGAAAAACCTGTTTAAAAAAATGATCTCTTCAAAACGGTCACGTTTTTTCGAATTTTTGCAATTTAATTTTCTGCAGTATGGCTTAACATTGAGGAGCGTTATGGAGCATCAGGAAACCATTAAAGGTTGCCAGGAAAAAGAAGTTATGCCAAAAATAATTTTCATCCATGATTAATGTACAAACGTGATATAACTTTTTTTTTTTATTTCTAATAATTTTTGTGTGTTTTCGTCCATCATTTAAATTTTCTCCAACCGTTGTACTTTGAATAGAAAGAAATTGCGTTTTGTTTAACAAGCCCAGCAATGGAATTTTATAGTTTTATTTTTATACCACTCCAGATCCTGGGACCGTCTTTTATGCTTGTCAGAATCATTTTATCCTTCTACCCCAATGAATGATGGAATGAATAATTTTTATTCAGTGTAACCACCACGCAGCGATGGAGTTTGGGGTGGGCGACGTTGCCCAGATATCGGAGGAACTTGCCAGAGTAGTGGAGGTAATGATGTCCCCCGACATACCTCATCAGCAGCGTCTGGACGTTTACAACGCCTGTGAAAGATTCAAGGAAACGTCACCTCTCTGTGCGCAATGCGGTCTATATCTAGCACAAAAATCACCCGACAGAAGTTCCGTAGTCAGGCACTTTGGTCTACAACTTATGGAGCATTGCATCAAGTATCGTTGGACACAGATATCCCAGACGGAAAAGATATTCATCAAGGAGAACGCAATGAAATTGTTGCAGGAAGGAACGGATCCTCGTTCCCAGGACGAAACACACATCAAGGATGCGCTGTCGCGCGTCGTAGTTGAGATGATTAAACGCGAATGGCCTCAGCAATGGCCGACTCTATTGGCCGAATTGAGCGATGCTTGTACCAGAGGCGAGAGCCAGACGGAAGTTGTGCTTCTTGTGTTCCTTCGTCTCGTCGAGGATGTTGCTCTGTTGCAAACTCTGGAATCTAATCAGAGACGAAAGGACATTTATCAGGCTTTGACTACCAATATGGCCGAAATATTTGCCTTTTTTCTTCGACTCATGGAACAACATTTCTCGGAATTTCAGAAACTAAGTACAGTTGGTAACGCAACGCAAGCTACTGTTCACAGCAAAGTTGTTCGGGTAACGAAGAAATTTGATCCTTTCAAATAAAAATGTCAATGATTATAGTGGGAAACGTTAAATAGCAATTGGAAGATGAGTTGTAATCGTAAATTGAAATTGTTCCTACGTTATTGAAAAATTAGACTTTACATCAACATAGCTCGAAACGTTTTCGCATTCTACGTCGGAAATTTCGTATAAATTTATAATAAAATGCATGGAAAATGTCGAGTGAGGAATAAAGATTACTTTTTCTCATTTTGTTTCTTATTTAAAATTTTTTTTTATTAATCACGATTACGCAATCCTATAATCAGTAAATTTAATCGTTAATTTTTTTTTTTACTCGTTACTTCTCTGTGTTATCAGGTGGTTCTATTGACGCTGACCGGTTTCGTGGAATGGGTCTCTATAAACCATATTATGGCCGAGGAAGGACGTTTATTGCAGATATTATGTCTGTTACTCGGTGACGCAACGTTTCAGTGTCCCGCTGCCGAGTGTCTGTTGCAAGTTGTTAATCGCAAGGGCAAAGCCGAGGACAGAAAGCAATTGATGATACTCTTTACCGACGAGGCACTTCGATGCATTTACTCGGCGTCTATAGCTTCGCCCGAAGCTCACATTGGTTCGCACGAGAATCATTATTTGTTCCTGAAAAAATTGACTCAAGTGTTAACGGGTATGGCGACTCAGTTGTGCACACTATGGGGAAAGGATGATTCGTCAAACGTACGTCCGAACAATTTTAATATATTTCTCGACACCGTACTGAGCTTCACGATGCACTCGAGTCTCACTCTTACTCACCTAGCCAATACCATCTGGATAATGCTATTCAAGCACGAACAAATCAAGACTGACACGCTTATACTGACTTACGTACAAAAATATATCGAGAGTACCGCGCCGAAACTCATAAAAGTCGCGTACCCAAATGGACGTAACGCGAACGGTATGACGGCATATTGCCTCACCGATTATGATTCCGAGGAAGAATTTTCCGTATTTCTACATCGTCTGAGAATGGATCTTCTCGAGGGTTTTCGTCACGCCACTATGGTATCACCGCTCGTTACGTTCGCTTATGTTCAACAGTGGTTAACGGCTAAAATAAACAAAGGCATGGCGAATCAACGATACAAGAGCCATCCCAATGATCCCGAGTATCTCGAGTGGGAAGCACTCGCTCAGGCGTTAGATTCCGTAACATCGCGTATTCTTCTCGTAAACGAGAGACCTAGCGTACAAAATGGACTTCAACTTCTCGAACTTTGCCTCGGTTATTCGCCACAAGATCCATGGTTATTGTCCACTCTTTTGTCCTGTATAAGCGCACTTTTTGTCTTTCTGTCGATGTCAACGGGCTCAATGACGATGCCCGGCGTCGCTATACTGCCGAGAGTATTGGAGAAAATATTTGCGGCACTGGTTTATCAAGGAAACGGCGAGACAAAGGACACGCGCTCGAGAGCAACGAAAAATGTTCGACGTCACGCCGCCAGTCTGATGGTCAAGATTGGTCTCAAGTATCCGCTTCTCTTGCTTCCCGTTTTTGAGCAAATACACACCACCGTTAGAGGCCTAATACGCGAGCCGAGTCAACTTTCACGAATGGAAAGTGTTATATTGTACGAGGCGCTGTTGCTGATATCCAATCATTTTTGCGATTACGAGAGACAAACACGTTTTGTCGCGGAATTTATCGGTGACGATTCCTCGCAGTTTATGACACTCGGAGTCGAAGCTTTCAAAGGACCCATCGAATTGATAAGATTCGTTGGCTTGGACAGACCACCGGTTGACATTGGTGTCGACGATCCGGTTGCTGCGAGTCGCGCCGATCTGATTTCTTGCATATCGACGATACTGAGCGTTGTGAAACGTTGCTCCATACCCGAGGATCCTGATCGTGCTGCCAGAGGTGGATTCGTTGCTGCTCTGAGCGAAAGTGGCAATCCTGTGTACAGAAATCCAGCAGCTCCTCACGTTATACCAGTTTTACCAACGCTCTTTGCCCTTATACGAGCTATGAACGCTCTTTTTACTCCGGCTGCCTTGGCCTCGGTTTCGGAAGTATATTGTTTATTATTTACTAAAATTGTTTCCTCCTGGAGGAAGCTCTCTGATGGTGAAAACATATTTTTTTTATTTTTTCTTTTTAGTAGTAGCTTTCAATGCCAATGTCGTCGATATTTGGCGAAACAAAAATCACATTATGAAAAAGATGTTCAGATGTACGTGTACAAAATTCAAACGTCTATACCTCGCAACCGGTTTGAGCTACATGACTGTATTCCCGCACACAAGTCAAGCAGTACGTTCCCTTTGTATACTGCAATTTTCATAAAAACTTATGAAGCAGCTAAGATTTGATGACTTTTTGAAATGTTCAAAACCTATCTAGCGCGCTCTAAATTGAAAAAAAAGTGCCTGGTCCCTCGTAGGGCAGATTTTGGCATTGTGTGAAATTTCGAAGAAGCCATTTTCAAGTTTCTGTTGGCAATTTTTTTTGTAACAAAATAATATATAAAAGATGCCCTAATCAAAGTCTATCGATGTAGGAAATTTTACTTCATTATTTAAAAATTTGGGCCAGTCAGTCAGCAACAACCTTTTTCAAAAATTGCAATTTTTAAGTCCCGAACTTCTATCAGGCATTTGTATAAAAATCATAGTGCAAATAACGTTTATACCAGTCTCGAGGTACGGATGATGGAAAGACATCTTCGGACACCAAAGTCACAAATATGATTTTGTGACTTTTGGAAATATTTCCGAAAGCTGAAATCACTAAAAAAAAATGTGACCGTCACGGAGCTTCCTGTACTCTATAGAGAAGCGAACATTCGTTTTAACCGTATGATTTTATTTTATCCAATGAGGCTAATTAAATGGGTGTTTGATCTTTCAAGGGTTATCGAAATGCTCATGGTCTGCTGGAATCGGAAAAGGCAAATCTTCTTGGTCTGAGCACGAGCAACAGCGGTGATAATGTTCCCGAGACCGATCAAGTACCAAACGCTCCGCTCGCACGGATGCAAGCATTTCTCTCGAACATCCACGATCAGTGCTATCACATGCTTGGCAGTGGTTGTCACACTATAGGACGAGATTTCTATCAACTACCCGGTCTCGCTCCGGCTCTTCTCAATTCCGTTTTCTCGAATATGGAGGTACGTCAAAGACACCACAAAAGCGTAAATTGAAAATTTTTTAAAAAATCATAAATACAACCTCGAAATATTGTACATACTCGTATAACCGAATGTGGTGAAATGTGCGCGATGTTTGTCACGCTTCGAACGAGGTCTGGCGCAGGGTTCACAATAATAAGTAATTTTATTTTTATTTTAAATTTTTTATTTTTTAAAATATTTTTTAAATGTGAATCAGTGAAGGACGATACTCCGATATGGGGTCGTAAAATGATTTTCTAAAAATTTTCTACAAAGAAGATTAAGTTCTCCGGTTGAATTAATCGGCTTTCGTTAACCAAATAAATAATTATATAATTATTTATTGTTAATTAAATAATTATTCATCTTCAGGTCATTCCGGACTACAGACTGCGACCGATAATACGCGTTTTTCTCAAACCATTCATATACTCGTGTCCACCTGCGTTTTATGAAAGCGTTTTGGTGCCGGTACTCACTCACGTATCGACTCACAGTAAGTAACCAAATCCAGTACTTCGAGGTACTGTAATATCATATTCTATCAATTTTGAATTTCGAAGACCGGTTAATCATCGATATTTTCCCGTTATCACAGTGTGTCAGAGATTAAGCGCCAAGTGGCAATACATAACGAGGCTATACGAGTCGGGCTTGGATGAGGAAAACACCGACGCCCAGGAGGTTATCGACGATATGTTGAATAGAAATTTAACCAGAGATTTCGTTGATGTTTTGAAAGTTACTCTTGTCGGTGGTGCAGCGAGTGACGCGTCGCCACCGGACTCCATGGATCTCGACAGCGGAGGCATGGCTGTTGATCCACCGACTTCTCGAGGCAACAGTATCGTCGCCGAAGTTGTCAGTGAATTGGGAACTTTTGTACTTCGTCATCCATCTACGTGTCACAGCGTTGTTTTATGTGTTCTCGGGTAAGTTTAGCTTTGCCGAAGAACAAATTTATTCGAAAAAATCGCTAATTCAGTCTTGAAAGTATTAAGGATGTATGAAATGACATTAGTAGAAGTAATAGTTTACTTCTATTGCAATTCGCTTCCTACAGCCCTCCCCTTACATTCTTTTCCCTCCGGTGCTTCTATACAAATCAATGCTTGGATAGTTACTTATAACAATAATAATATCCATGACAGCTTTATAAGTTTTAATGCTTCATTAATTCCTCAGTTAACCCTCTTTCCTTCACACTTCCACCTAAATCTCGCTTCACGATTTTTCTGTCGCCAACAATTCGAATTCTTTTACGTATCTACACATATCCTTTACCGATCTTCCATCGGGGTTTTGATTAAATAGATGAAATGAAATTATTTGTAAACAAAGTATATATTAATTATTCATGGAAATCGATAACTGAGCGCTTCTTTGTTTTATTAATGCACAATATTGTAATTTTTCAATTAAACAATTACTTTTACCTAGATCTACATTTTTACAGCCATGTGAAATTCAATTTGTTCATTTGACGCACACGTCCTTGCCAATAATATTTTCGTTTCTCATTAAATTTTCAGTGCTCTTTCGTGGAATGATTCGAACGCTAGTCTCAAAGCAACGATGCTGACCGGTCCGATCGTTCGAGCATTGGCGAGTGACGGTAGTCTAACACCAGCTATGGCAGCGCACATAATGGTCGCTGTACTTCAGGGTCTTCAGCTTCACGGACAGCACGAAGCGAATCAAGGCTCCCTCGTGACTCTTGGTGCTCAGGTTTACGAGTGTCTGCGTCCGAAATTTCCAAACATCATTGAAGTCATGCAACAGATACCGGGCGTTAATCCGGCTGATTTGCAACGTTTCGACGAAAAAATGTCGGTCGTCAGTACCAAAGGGAACAAAGTTGAAAAAGGCAAGAAGGATCTGTTTAAGAAAATCACGAATCAGGTAAGTGTGCGACATTGTTGTGAGAAGCTTTTCATACTATTAAGAGGCTTTAAAAAGTTCGTTATTATTCAAATAATAATAATAATAATAATGACGATACAAAGTGAACAGATTTTGCACACTTTTAAATTCCACAATAATTTCTTTGTCAATACAGCATAGAGTATATCTTGTACACGGTCATTTGACAATGTTTTTGTACCGTTTACAAAGACTTTTTGCGACCATTGCAAACAATGTTTCCAAGTTCACTAAAGTGAAAAATAAAACTTCTAAATTTACGACAGTGACAACAAATTTGTAAATCATGATTTCCGAGAGTTTGACAAATAAGAAATGGTTACAAAGTGTTTCAGTACTCGATGAGCTTTTAGGTACATTGGCAAAAAGTTTTTTTGAAATGTACAAATCTTATATTATCTCAATAGTATGTTTCTTTGAAATGTAATAGGACTAATTCTTTATAGCTAATCGGTAGAAGCGTCGGACAGCTGTTTCGCAAAGAGGTAAAGATCGACAATTTGCCGAGGTTGGACGTTGGTGGAAAGGCTCATATGATAAGAGTCCTCGATATCTCGAAGAATTCCACTGACACGGGACTCGCGACTCTATTCGCTGGGCCCACGTAGCAGAGAGCGTTAGACAACCGTACGTTGCACGGTTGGTCCAGTTCGATAAGTGATTATAATCTGTTGTAAAGAAAAATTTCGTCGACATCGACGAGAGAGGCTAAAATCACGATGAGATCGCCTCGTTGATCGGAAAGAACAAATCGTTTTTCATTTATACTCTCTGACTCTACGGGGAAAACGACAAACAGGCAGAAGAAAAGAAAAAAATGATCGGGAACGTGGAAATATTTTCGAATTTCCGATAACTAATTATTGTGACTCGATAAGCAAATTTATAAATCGAAACAAAATAATCCTTTTGTACTTTCGATAATATTTTATCCGAATCGATTGTTTTTGTTATTTTTTTCTCTCTCAGTTTGTCAGAACGACTCGCGTTGGGGTTACGGCACATCGTAGAGTTCGCGAACCCGATACTATCGTGTCATTGACCCGTTGGAATATAGCCAAGTCGTCCATCGCGTTGACGCAATGATCGACGATAATCACCGTCAACATTACGCCGACCTAATTATTGCAATTCGTTGAATAAGTATGTTTCCATTTTTTTTATTATTTATTTTAGTTATGATACGTCTGAAGGAATTGAGTGACTCGAGTGTTGCATTGCTGGCCGATTTGCGCTGTGAACAGCTGATTTACGTAAACTCGTCGAAGTTCTTCATTTTCTTTGACACTCGGGTCATTGCTCGAGGAATATCACATCGATCGGATAGTTTCGCGTGAGGCGTTGCTCGAAAAAATGTTAAATTATCCTTTTGCCCACGTGTCATAACAGTCCTCGTCAGAGACGGAAGAAATTTCATATTTCGATTACATTTTTACAAAATTGTAATCACGCATTAGGAATTAAAAAATATATAGCCAATATTTAATTATTCATGGAATAAGCAGCTAATTTTTGTAATGTCAACAGAAAATTGGACTTTGTCCTGTCCCTCATTGCGTCAGTCGTACAGCCGAAAATTTGAGATAATTTGCCAGGCACCCTTGAAAATCTGCTATTATAAGCTCGCGGTTCCTTTTTCCCGAGAAACCAAAAAGTCATCATCGTTTGTATCAATTCGAACAACCCAAGTATGGGATGAAGAATTTTTACAATAAATTCATAATGACCGTGTCCAATAGACATCTCTCGATTACAGAAATAACGAAACATATTTACTTTTTTCATACGACAAACCTTGATTTTTGTATGAAAATTTATATGTGAATCGATGTTCTCGTATGTGTGCGAATGGCATGCAAGAGCAGCGGCAGCCGTTTTAGTTTCCTTAAATTGAATTTTTCTCCTCATCGATTGATCGTAGATGTTGTATGAAAATCATATTCACGCAGATCGTTTGACACGATCATCTGGAAACGGTTTTTTTTTTCCTTCTTTTTCGAAATAATTTGTACAATTTTATCGTAACGTCGGGTCATCGCTGATTGCGGCGCAATAAAAATTTTACAAACGGTCAATCATCCGACGTTCGTTCGAGAAACAATGAAGTTTTTTTAAAACTCTGTTTTGCCTTTATTGTTTTTTCGTCGATAATCATTCCTTGATTATATAAACCTGTTGAAGCATTTACGTATTTCGTTTGAGAGGATTTTCGTTGTCATTTTGTTTTTTTTTTCCTTATCACTAACGAAGTATTCGAAACGAATGTTTTCAAATTCTTCGCCAGGAATAAATGAATAAATAAAATAATAAATGAGAGAGAATCGAGAAAATGAAAAGAAAAATCAATCGAAAACATTGCTCCTAAGACAGCTGGCGAAAGTCGAGTACGGGGGGGAATAACAGTATTGAACGTTTTTTGCGTGCCGTACGCGTTTGAATTTTTTCAATTTTTTCCCCCTTTTTTTGTTCGATCGTTACGTTACTTTTTGTTTTCTTAAACAACCCACTCGCATATCGATTCTCGTGGTCCAAGCTGGAATAAAATATTAACGAATAGAAAAGATGGAGGTTGAACGGAGAATTGTAAAATTTTTGAAAATCAGGTAGATTATACTTGAAAACGATGCTAATCTTGTATATATTGAATTGTAATAAAGAAATGCATTGACAATAACAGCGTACCCGTACGAAAAAGACAAAGGTCAAACGGTATATATATAATTATACATATTTATATATTTGTTCGTAAATCTTTATACAATTACTTAAATTTAAATAATTATTTAACTCATTTTTTCGATTCGTTTGGTTCTCGTTTTTTTTAGCTTTCTTCAAACGAATTCCTATTAGTGTACAAGGTGGGGGAGGAGTCTCGCATGTTAATTTGCGAATTGACGATATGGTTCACGTATTTAAATACATTAGTCGTAATTACAATTCGCGATTCCTCTCGGTAAGTATACAATTTGTATTATCATTATAAATTATATAATATATTTTTTTAATTCTATTCTATTTTTTGTTTGATTGACGAGCTTTGGGCGCCACGTTAGAGCCATCGACGCGCTATCCAGAGACATACTTAGCATCTCGAGACAAGTGCGGTTACATTTTTTTTAAATATACAATACACACGCTGATTCGCGTTAATAGAACATGATTTTTCCTTCGCTTATTTTTAATTAAATAACGACTAAAACCAGCCAAAATATCAATTGATCGAATTTTGTACAATTGTGCCAGAAACGATATTACATTAATATATGAAAATTATACATTAGAGTATTCACAATTACAACCCAACAATATTTCATATTATTCCAGGAACTACCGCAAAGACCACGATTGTAAAACGAAGGAACGTATTTTCTTTTAAATTAAGTTAGTGAAAACAAAATGCCTCTGTTAACGAGCAAAATTATTAAACACAAAAAAGTAACAAATCCTCGCACGCGCGAATACGAGATAAAGCAGTTTGTATAATCCCTGATAAAAACAGCAATCGCTGACGAACTGCGACCCGACAGTTGAATCGAGACCCACATTAGTTTCGTGCCAAAAAATCACAAATATAATTGCAATTGATATTACAAGTTTTTTCTTTATCGTTCACCAAAGTTCGGAGTAAAATAGAAAAACATTAGCATGTCCAGGAACGTCCGGAGTACTTTACCGTTACGAGGGGGTGGGGGAAGCGAAAAAATTCGCTTTTTCGACAACGGTGTACAGTATAGAATGTATAAAAATGCAAGTAATAATATATTACTCTTTGGGAGCGTTGGTAGAGATGTCTCGAATTGTCGAGACAACGCGCAGGCACTTATTATCGGTTGTTTCTTCTTCCCCTCAATTCGATATGAAATTATTCGAGTCCTTAACGACAACTATCTAAAACATTTTGATTACTTAAATCATTAAAAAAAAAACTGAATCACTCGTCAGATCTCTCGGAAAAGTGTGCAAATCAAGTTGGAATGTCAATTACACAATCGCAACTGATGATTTATACGGTATGGTCTAGTCGGGATACATTGCACCGTTATTACGAATTTTCTCCGTCAAATTTGTTCGAAATCCGGTCGAGATTATATTGAAAATGATTAAAAAAAAGAACAATTATCAATTATCTTTTTCGAATATATAAACGAAATCCCAATTGCTATTGAACGTTTCTTTATCATTCTTCAGGCGTTCTGTTTGAAGTGTATGTACGGCAAATAATGCAGTCAAAAACTTCGCAATTACTAAAGAATTGTAATTTTTTTTGCCGCATTCGTCAACTAATCAAACTCGTCCGAGAGTAGCCGAGTTAAACATAATGTTTTATTTGACATTGGTGAGAAATTTTTATCGTACAATCGTCAAAAGCACGGCGAATTTCGTGACGTAATTTTTTTACGGAGATTAAAACTATGTTGCCTATGTACAATATTTTTCATGGCTAATACAATAACGTTTTTGCTTTTCTTTTTCCGCGCTTGTCACAAGTTTCAGGTTCGTGCGAAAGAATTAACTTTGAAAACATAGGGGATATATTAGATAGGCATATCTCTTTTTTACAACTAATATTTTTCACATAATTGTACAATTTCATTAGGACGCACGGACAACAATTATCAACATTACACGTGAACCGCATTTGCTTTTGTACTTGGCAAAGGCAGGCGTTTTTTCAGGTTTGTTTTCCCTCAAAAAATTCAAATTTTTCACGTTAATACCGCTCAGTTGTACAAATCAACGATATAAATACGTGATTACAAAAATACAACATCTCGGAATAAATATCTCTCTCATTATCAGAGTTTTGAGCAGTGAAACGAATAAGGCGAATGCTTTGTCTCCATAAAACACTTTGTTTTCTTCCGCCTCTTCTTCTTCATCTTCTACTATATCCACTAATATCAAAACAACTTATGACTCTCACTTATTCCTTTCTATACATTAATTACAGTCCGAAGATTCATTGTTCTCAGATCTTGAGAGATTCAGATATATCCGCTTTTTTGTTTTGTATATCATAGTTTTAGATCTTAGTGATGATGTATATAAGATTTGTGAATTATTAACTATGAAAATTGTAGAGGAAAGTATATGAAATTGGTTTCTCAGCGATATCATTTTTTGAAATACAAGTTTTTTCTTTTCTTCAAATAAAATACAAATAAACATGGCTCACAAAAAGAGGATTTCAATGAAAAATTGTAAATAATCGTTTTCGCCACAATCTTTCAATTGATGGTTCCAAAAAAATTCATATACATCACCGCAAGATTTATCCATTAAGATTTTCGAAGAAAAAAAAACAGCCGGATTAATTGACTCTTCACTCGCTCGTATTATCATTCGCTTCGGTCGCCGAATCTTTCTTACCGATAAGCAAAAAAACATTCATGTTATCCTTCCCCTTGACGTAAACCTGCCCACGTGGCTCAAAGTCGTAATATTCCGACAATACGTTCAAGCAATTGCTGGCTAATTGTATTCTACCGGCTACACCGGTAGAATCCATTCTAGAGGCAATGTTAACGGCATCGCCCCAAATATCATAATACAACTTTGTCGCTCCAATAACACCGGCCGTAACGTCCCCATAATTAAAGCCAACGCGTAGTGTAAGCTTGAAACCCAAAAGATCACGATTAAAGTCATAAATGACTTTGTGCATTGCAACAGCGAAATCCAACAATTGTACGAGATGACTAAACTCGTGTTCGCTCTGCTGTCTCACTTGTGGATTTAAGCCACTGGCGGCCATGAAACTGCTTCCTATGGTCTTGATTTTTTCGACGTTTGAAAATTCAGGTTTTTCGAGAAGTTCGTCAAAATCACCGATCAGCTCGTTCAATACTCTCAAGTATTCCTTACCACCGAGATAAGACTCGTCGTAAAGTTCGTTAAAATTAACGATACTCGCAAATATAATACCGACCGATTTGTGATTTTGCGAATATTTTGCTGTTGTTTTCAATTGATCAGCCACGTATTTCGGTATAATATTGTGCAGCAACCAATCGGCCTGATTCTTCATCGATTGAACGCGAGTTTTGTCCCTCGCTGCAACGCAATTACCGTGAAAGCTCAGACGATAGCTTATCTCAAATTCACGATTGAGAAACCATACGAGTATAAGTAAAAGCAACATGTCGAGAAAGATTTCCGTGTCGTAGAGTCTCTCGTTGTAACGTTGTGATAGTTCCTTTCTATCCTCAGGCTGCGACAGTTCGTCGTCGTCCTCGTTGTTGTTGTTATTGTTGTTGTTTTCCATGAATATTGTCGGCGAGCTCGAGACGATCGCTGTTGTCTCGGTAATATCGTGTTCCTGGGGTATCGGTAAATTTGCCGGAACCGGCGGTTCAATATCGGCATGAACAGTTTCCGGTAAAGATGGTGGAGGTAGATTATCGATATCACGACGAAATCTACGACTCGTTGCTGCCGCATGATCATCCTTCAATAATAGGGTAATAGGATTCTCGATCGGCACTGGCTTCATAATAGTTTCGGGTAGTATGTCAAATTTTTTGTTACCATGATGCGATATGTGACTCGCTACCAGACAAATAAACAGGACACCGGTAAGCGCGACGAGAAAATTTTTCATCCAACAATTCAATTGCGTAAAATTACAGAAATGAACGAGACCGACAAATATAAGATAACTGTAGTAGTACTCGAAATGATTGAGACCCGTGAGAAATGTGTTGCACGAGAAATTCATGAGTATCGAGATTATCGGCAAACCAACGAGTACAGCACCGCAAACGTGCCACGGATACCAGCGTGAAAAAAACTTAAATATCTTTTGAGTGAACGTGGCGTGTCGAGAGTTTGGATTCAACAATTGTCGTACGCACAGTATAACGACAATTGCCTGTATCGACGTTGCTATTCCGCAATAAACAACGAAGTGGATATTCGGTTGGCAAAGTAAAAACAATGATGCTGTTATCGCCGAATAAACTAATGCCGATACGAGAATATCGAAGTACGTATTGAATCTTGAGGTCGCCAGGGTCGGAGGATTTCCGCCTATACCCTCGTTCGCTTTGTGTGCATTCTCTCTGTACTCCATTTCCATTTCTTTGTTCTTGAAGAATAACGACACGCTCGATAGCGGTGGTTTAACGAAATACGATCTCTGAGAACTCACATTGTCCTGTACACATCTGAAATGTACGAAACAAATTTTCATTCGTACATTCGGCATTGAAAAATGGTGTTTCACGGAATCAAATTTAGCTATCGATTACTCGAAAGTTACTTGATTTATCGTGCGGAAATTTCACACGTACACTTTTGTAAAAATCAACGGGATTCCAATTGTACTAAATTTGGTTTCATAAAAATGACATTAATAAAGGAAACCTCAAGATAGACGAGAAGAAAAACAATTGCATTTTGCAACCTGTACATAATGTACATTGTTTTTTCATTATTTTCGCCCATAGACAAAGCTTCGGCGCGAAAATGGAAATTGAGAAAACCTCATGGTGGGTTTGCGGAACGATAAAAATGATTAAACGAAACAATGTGTATGTTTGTTTTTTTTAAACTAGTATTATCGTGTATTTATTCATGAATACTTTACCTGATTAATTGGAGATCCGATTGTTTTCGTAATTTGTGAAAGCATGCGCCGAACGTGTCGGTAACAACAGGTGGAAATGGATAAGGCGGCACCGACGACGATGGTTCCTGTGTCGAGTTCAGCGTCGAGCTTGATGTATAATAACCGCTAACACGGTGACCCAACAGGTCACCTTGAGCCATGCCGTTCATGAGAAACAACTGTAAAAGTCGTTTAATCGTTGTAATCGGTAATCTTTTTCATTTTTTTTCACGTTACAAATCGGTACACATCAGAATTATGCTTCAAAATTTTACAGACTTGTTGCTGTATGCTGCTTCTCCGGCTATTGCTTCTTATTCCCGAGTCTTTTCTACTACAGATCGAGGACGCATGACTCAGTGATTCCTGGCCGCAGAGTAAGGGACTCGAGGGCATGGGATTTGGATCCATTTCGATACCGTTACTGAGCGGAAGCTAAAGATCACATGTTTTTTTGGGTATTGGGATTTTTTGCTTGTTTGTTTAATCAAAAACTCCGATTAGAATGTTAAGATTTGTTGTCTTTGATATTTCATTATGATAATCAAAGACTCGACTCACCCTGTTAAATCCATTACGACTTTCGTCGTCGACTAAAGTTGCTTCGATCTTGGACTCTTCTGAACCGCCAATTTTTTCATTACCGATATCCAACGGTGTCATCTCCTCGGTGGTTCTCTGTCGTTGCAAATATTTCCATGGTTTATTGCGAATTTTCTTCTTTCCATGACTCGCTATCGACATTGGGCTCTTATTCGCCTCGTCCTTCTTCTCGTCAGCCTCCTCGTCGTTCTCGGAATCCAATATACTCGGCAATGAGTTTGCCTTCATTCTGTAACTGCTCGTGTTCGTCACCATGTGTAGATAATGATTTCGAGGCTTGAATTGATTGTTGCAAGAGGCTAAACGATGTCTCGCTTGCATCAACGGTGATATACTCGTCGGTGTGTTTACGTTGTTTATAAATTCTGTAACAAGATCCGACTTTCGACCTTTAATGAAATGGCTCTTAACACCTGAGAATTACAAACAAACAAAAATTGTTGGTCAATCTTTGTGAATCATGAAAATGAGGTTTTGCACGAACAACAATATTTGCACACATTTCTAGACAATATCAAACATAATATTTTACGTAAGGTGTATTTTTTGATTTCTGTTTGTTTTCACGTACTCCAAGGGTTTCGGGTTTTTACGTATGACCCTTCCCAATTCCATGTTTACCATGTTGTTGTGTGTCGCTCCCTAACCCGCACGCTAAGCTCTAATCTAACTTTCATTGCGCCCGCAGAGGTCACAGCTACGCTGTATCGCATTTGTCATAGACACGGGGAAACTGCGGAAAACCTGTGTCGATACAGACCGCTTTGTTTTGACCGAGTTGCAGGTGTATTTACTACATCAGAAATTCAATGAAACTGCCTCCGCTCAACATTAGGCGCGCCAGCCGGAGCACGGCTAACCGGTCACCCATCCAGGTAGTAGTAACCGCGGTCGCCGCTCCTTAACTTGGGCGATCGCCGGAGCCGCGCACCGACCGCGCGTCCACTGTTGTCGGTTACCCGACGTGAATTTACTTCGCGATATTCAAATTTATTGAAAACACCTCCCGCTTTTTTTTTCTTTTTCAAATTCATTCCTTCGGGATTACGACACTTTTGAGAGTGTCTGACGGACATAAAACATTCGAATATTTACCTACCATTGATGGTATCTCCGGGCTCCGTTAGATACTCATCGCCGAGAAAATTAATCGTACTTTCGCTGATATGTACCCTGCCAGGCTTTCCTGTACTCTCTAATTTGTTAGCGAGGGTAACGTCGTTCGACCAAACGTCGAATTTGAATCTCTTTGTTCCCACAATACCGCATAGTACGGTTCCCGTATGAACGCCGACACGCATATTCACACCCTCGCGTCTCTCGATGTCGAATTGTTTTATCGCCTCGATCATAGCTGATGGGAAAATAAGAATTGTTAAAATTATTCTTAATTTGAAGAAGTGAGGGAAATAGCGAATAGAGATTCGACGGAATAGGGAAAGAAACCAAGAACAGCAATGGAGGAGGTAGGAGAGCGGATATGGGAAACGATAAGAACCGAAAATAGCAGAGAGTTGGAAAAACAAGTAGAGAAAGGGATTAAGATCAAGACGGACCAAGAAGTTCGGAACGACTGGAGCAAAAGCAGCGCGTCTAACTATTATCAGGAATGCCGAAGCAGGAAGAGAAGTGTAAGAGTGGAAAAGTACTGGGAGGACAAGAATATCCGGGGAGAAACGAAAGAAACTTGAGCAAGGATGAGAGGCGGGAATATAGGGAAGTTATTTTATCTTGCTCACAAATCTCCGTCCATGAGGAAGTTAGTTTTTCAATTTAGAGGAAGCATTTGTTACAGAGATAAATTAATGAGAGAGCAACGTGTAAGTTTCGAAATTGCACGTTTTTTTTACTCAATTCGATCTGAACAATTCTAAGGTATCGCGGGTCACAAAGTCCTGTAAATCCTTATTATCATTCTGCACAATGTACTAAAGTTCCAGCCAGCTCATTAAATTTGTTAATTATACAAGATTTCAAATATTCTAAATTTTATACAATTTTGAAGTTCTTTAGCAATTCATTTCAAACTTAATACCCAGTATGGTTATCCTTCAACTTATTTTTTATGATAAATATCGTCTCTATGGTTGTAATTTAAGAAAATTTAAGCACACGTACGTTTTCGTACATAAACTATGTAAATTTAAAAAATTCATAATTTAATAACACGTTAACGCTTTCGCCAATACACGAAAAATTCAGTACCAATCATCCTTTAATTATACTCTCTTCGTGATCGAAAAATTAACTCAAGATCTCAAAATTTGTGCAAGTTACATCAGTCACAAACATTTTCCAAAAAATGTACAACTTTATAAAATCCATACATCTCAATCGATTCTCGCCACATTCTATATTAAACATTCTTCCCGCCTAATCCATTTGTTTAGAAAGTTTTTACTCGATCGCTGAAAATTAACGAATTTTAGAGCGATCAGACATTTGTCGAAAATGTCAAAATTCCGTAAAATGTCTAACGGTCAAGTAATTTCAACGAAAATTGCAGCAAACAAAGGAGGTTCGCTGCCCGAAATACGTGCAAAGTTTGTACGAAATCGGTCAAATCGTTTTTGAGATAAAGCAAATTGAATTTTGGGAGCCTATCGAACACTGTATTTTCTGGCGTTTTAGCTTTCTCCATGAGGAAGCAGAAACATAAAACATTTTCGATTTTTTGCTTTTACACATTAATTGTTCGGCTTTCGATAAAATTTTGGTTGTTATTAGTAACTAGCGAAGAATGTGCGTTGGGTAAAGATTTGAAATGTAGTGAAAGACGAAAACTAATTGGTAACTTTTATGGCCGCTCTAAAAAAGTCGTGAATCGCACTATTAGTTACACAGCCCGTGCAAACAGTAGTATATATATAGAACAGAGATACGGTGTATTTCTTACCTAATCCCATTTCCACGCAACACTTGGCATGATCGGGTCGCGGCTCCGGACAACCGCTAACACAATAATAACAATCACCGAGTGTAGATATCTTCTCGCAACCATGATGCTCGCAAAGATCGTCAAATCTCTCGAACAAATCATTTAATATACCGACAAGTTCTTCGGCAGTTTTGTTCGAGCTCATACGCGTGAAACCGACGATATCGGCGAAGAGTATACTGACATCTTCCATAGAGTGCATATTGAAAGGACGAAATAACGAGCGTATATCCGTATTATTAGAAGGTATCGATCCTTTTTTCAGTGAATCTTCTCTTTCCCTCTCGCGTTCGCTCTCCTCCATTAGCCAATCGGCGACTTTAGGCGGCATAACAGAGTGTATCATTTTTTCCTTCAATTGTTTTTCCATCTCCAACTGTCGACGTACCAGCAACGATTGTCCAACTTTCATAAAAGTACCGCGCATACGGACAAAAGTCATTATTAAAATATGAACCCCGATTATATGTAGGCATATTTGCATGAGAATTCGTATCGTCAGAGTCGTTGAAAAATCCACCTCGTCGAAATATCCAACCGTGTTCGTGGTTAAACTACGCGTTAGTCTCTCGTGCTTGTCCATGTAACTCGTGTAAAATTCCGTTGACGTAGATAAACTTTGGTTGATCGTACTCGTGACGATTGAGCTGGGATTTAAATTCGTCAGTATGTCGGAATTCACGATGGCTTTGGAGATGTTCTTCGCAACATTCTCACCGTCGAGCATTGCTATTCCGAGATTCGATAAAAGCTTTGATTTACCAATGTCAAAAATTCCAGCAGAGTTGTTGGAAGTAAAATTTTGAGATTCTTGCTTTTCTAATATCGTTTCGAGACTTATTCTATTTTGCTGATAGACCGATGTGTTACTCAGTTCCATCGTGTTTCCGCGAATTATTTCGTCGTTGGAATAAGAATTTCCTGAGGCACTGGAGTTGTAAAGATAGGCTGTGAGAAACTCGAAAAGTACCGAGTACACTGTACATATGCCGACGCAAGCATACAGTGGCATTGGCACTACCGTGTATATGAGCAATAAAATTTCTGAACATAGTGCAAAGTGTCCGACGAGCGTTAAACCATCGCTATGTGGTGGCACGAGAACGAGAAACAACAACGATAATAGACAAAGCATTGACGCAACTGTCAGTGACGTTGGTAATACGTAAGATCTGTAGTAATCCGTATAGGTAAGATATAGAGCTACTAGCATCAGTAGACCAACGCTACTGAATATTATCGGTATTGCCGACCAAGACGATTTATTATTTTGCGTTCCTACTGCCACGAAATAAATCAGCCAGGACAGCGAGACCAGCAGTATGTAAGACAGGGCATACCTGGAATTTACAAAAAATAATATTAATATTAAAATAACGTATTACGTAAAGATGGAAAAATTATGGCAATTAAGGTAAGTCAATATAAGTGGTAAATTTTGAAAATAACTTTTGCAAACTATTATCTATTATCCCCATTAATACGCGTTGACACATGCCACATATTTGTCTTCTCATTATTAGTTATAAGAAACAGGGTCTTTTATATTATCACGATTTATTATCAAATAGGTCTGCTGAGTCGTGGCAACGTTTGAAAACATGACTTTTCATTGTCGGAAATTCAAAATGTTTACACCACATTTTGTTTACCGAAAGCTGTTTGGCTTAAAAATGCTTGATGATCTACGAGGAAGGATAGGCTTCCTTTTATATATTCTCTTCCAAACATAAATATTGTGCGATCCAATTTAATTTTCATCGAAAATAAATTTATTGAAACAACAGCGTCGTAAGAGAAACGTCATTGCTGTAGTTACAAAATTATCAAATTTGGTGAAATTAAATAATGAAAAGTTCAACTCAAATCTTACTCGAGTAATTCAGCCTATAGAATTTCACGATTACGGGCACTGGCATATACAAAATTTTTAAATAAATTATTTTGTAAGTAAAATCTCTAGTAAGAATGCAACACAGCATTTAACGGCAATAAGGAGAAAATTGAATGATAAAAACAAAAATCCGAATAATAACTTTAAGATGTAATTGTAAAATTAGATTTTTTCTGGATTAAACAAAGGAGAAATTACAATAAAATTACAAAACTCAATGTCCGAGAAGGAAAGAAATAAAATAAAGAAATTGAATGGCTTACCTAAATCTTAATCTTATTTGAGGAAAGGCGCTGCGCTTGTACTGTTCCTCAAGGATCTCAGAGTCGAACCTGGGATTCCACCAAGATCTGGATGCGGCTCTTTCGAACGGTACTGGAAGGCCAATACCGCAGCATCCCAGTCCCTGGCCGCTATGCGCCAGATAGGTCTGTATGTAAGGCGCCAGGGATATGTGAATCTCGTCACCAGGATCTTCCGCATTGTCTTTGCCTCTGCTGTAGCTCACGGACGAGCTACGCTTGCGATCGAGAGGTAGAGTCATGCTGGCAAATATCTTCTGTCGAACGAAACAATGACGTAGGATGAATATTAAATTTCATAAATTCACAACGTTTTTGTATTATTATTATTTATCCACAAATTCCCGATAATGAGAATATGATGAGTTCATTAAAAAAAAACCGTTCGTTTGTTCCTCGTGTTTCGCAGGTGCAAAATAAATTGAACAAAACAAAACGACGATCAAATAAAGCTTTAACAAAATATCGACTCACCTCAAGTTCAAGGGCGATAACGCCACGAAATTTGACGTACCATTCTTCGATCTTGCATCGGAGAATGACAAGAATAAATCGGGAAAATAAGCAAATGAGACGTTAGAATATCAAGATCAGCAAGTGTCAGATTTTGACATTTGATATTTGCCGCTCCCAAGCTGTGGATTTTATATGTTTTGGCTTCGATGTACAAACACACTATAACTATATGTTCTCCGGTTAATTAAAAATACTACGAGATTTCATTGAATTTAATAAAAATGACTAAAAATATGATATTTTAACTGATAAAAAATGTGTACATATATCGCCCTTCGAACCAACACTCGCGGCCATCTTGAATTTCTCTCCCTAGATTGCCACGTGAAGTTGTCTGAATGATATTCACCAATTTTGTATAGAATTTTCCGCTCCATTATCCGACAACTTCAAACGACACTCCAAGATCTCTCTTTGGTGCGCGATACTGCGCGGGATTCGCCGTTTTTTTTTATTTATTTTTTATTTCTTGCAAACGACAATTGACGACAAGAGTCTGCGACCTCAGCGTTGTTCTAGGCACTGTCAGTGAAATCAGTGTCTCGAAATTAAGGGTGAAATATGGATTTGGAGGTATGTATACGCTATATATGATACACCAGTTGATTCGGAAAAAAAGAAAAACAAAGAAACACGAAAGAAATGAGAAACAACGAAACGTTCGAACTGTTGAAAAAAGCCGATAAACGCGCATCGTCTCGCAGGGTTACCGCGCTCTCGCTGACTCTCGTTCACTCTCGTTGCTCACTGCTGGGTGCACCTCGCGCTCGCCGGATCGCTTTAATACCGAAAAGTGCAGCGGTTTTCCTGCGCGCGTTTACATATACATATTGATACTAATTCATATATACATAAACATATATATATATATATATACGTAGACACGTTTTGCGATAGCCGCGAAAAAAAAAAAAAACGCGTGACAAGCCTTTGCAACAATTACGCGGCGTAAGGTCGCTCGAGGAGAGCCAAACAAACTAAACAAATATTTCGTTTTTTCATCGAGCAAACTCGACGTGTAAACAATTTTTCGCGAGACACGCTAGTAGAATCTCAAATTTTGTGGACAAACTGTTGCTGAAACTTGCGACTCTTGTTTGAGGAAAATGGTGATTGTAATCGTGTACGTTTTACGGAGGGTTTTTTTTCTTATAGCCTAACGTAGAGGTAACTGAAAAGGAATTGGCATATCGGTCCAAGCGCTATCACGGTAAGAAAAATTCTCTTAAATTCACTAAATTTGCACGCGTAGAGAAAAAGGAACAAAAAGGAAACTTTAAAATTGATGCAAGAGAATGTGTGATTAACGCCAATTTTCTCGAGTTTCTTCAGTTCGATGTTTTTCTATACCACCGGTGCTACTGACAACGCATCGGGATAATCATTCAATGTATTTTTTTGGTAAACTATCTATTTGTTTGTATTGTTTATTCAGACTTGAGAGCGTTGAGACAACGGGAGTTGTGCTGTACCTGCTGCGGCAACGTTCTCAGTCAGGAGTCGGAACAGATCTTTTCACATCCGAAATTTGGTATTGCGCAGTGCAGGGTGAGATTTTGCATTTACTTACGACGCTAGTTTAAAGGTAGGTTTGTCGGTCATTCGATAGAACGATTCGATAAAACCATTTAGTCATTAACAAAAGTGTTATTTTTTTATTTCCATTAGTCTCGCCAATGTGCATCTTTTTCAGCTTTCTATGTTCCTCCGCCGTTAATCCCATTTCCATTTTCTCAGACTTTTCTCAGTGTTGTTGCAGCCTGTTTGTATGCGGGCACCATGAAACTACAGAAAACCGGGTCGATACAGGTGGCTATATTTTAATAAATGTCAATTTTATTATCACCAAAAACTCAGTATTATGCTAGGTCGACACTGCTTAACTTGGGAGACCGCTGAAACGAGTGCACCGATCGTGCAACCACTGCTGTTAGTTACGGAAACTGGTATTTTAGTGGAATTTTTTGATCGATTAAAGCATTTATTTATTATTAGCATAGACTATCTTCTGTAAGCGAAAGACCCGTGCGATGATCAATAAACCGAATAGCACATATAACAAAATAATTTCAAATAAAATAACCCTTTCACAATAATTGGTTGCATAGCAAATTAAACTTTCAATAGAGTGCAAAAATATGTTGGAACATCTGAAGTATTTTCAGGATCTATATGCGAGATGGCGTACAACCGAAGTGGATGACTCAACAAGCTCTCCTTTGTTGCAAGTTACAATGGATGATCTAATAATTTTCTTTGTTCGTTTGGCTCTTCTTCTTTTTCTCAGAAGTGCAATGATCACGTGAAGGACGTACTTGACACTGAGAACACATCAAAATTCTGTGACATATGCGGCATATCGCAGAAGAAATTATACAAATGTGCCAGGAAAAATTGTCCATACAAGTATTGCGTGGTAAGATAACTGGTTATTTTATTCATTTTAGCTTTTTGATTGCTGGTTTTTCACCATCAATTATTTCCTTTTCTGTTTGTTTCATTTTTAGGCCTGTATCAAACGGAATGTGCCTGAGTCACTGGCGGAAGTGGAATCAAACGAATGGAAATGCTTGGCTTGTAACTCAAAGCCATTGTGGAAGTTGCGCGGCGTTTGCGCCGCAGTGATGAGTTCAATTCCCAAGTAAGTAAGAATTTTTTTCTACCGTTCCCTATTTTTTTCCCCATAAATTCAAGTTGTACTTGCGTAGTCGTTGAATGCACGCATGCCTCTGCTGTGCACTTCCTTTCGTAACATGGCTTTCTATATGCCCTTCCGAGGAGAGAGTAATTTACATTTCTAGACTGGACGAAAATGTAACACTCGGCATAACCAAATTTCTCCGAGCAATGCAAATCTTTTGTCGTACATCCCATTGCCCATTTTTCGTAAAAAGATAAATATCAATTGCTTTTTAACTTAGTTTTTTCACAATCTATTTGAGTTTATTTGCGTTTTAACTAAATAATCACAAGGCGATAAAAAAAACGTGAAAGGGGTTTTATAATTTTCTTTTTTTGCTTCAAGCTTTATATCAACGATCGTTTGGTATTAGTAGGTAGATTACTAAAGACAGACGATAAAAAGTAAGAATAAACGTTCAATTATTGTTCATTCTGTATCCGAAATAATGAAAGGTTTGTTTTAAAAATTCAAAATACATTTTTTCTATTCAATTGAAATTGCCGATGTCGGATAAAATCACGGGTCAATAACTGGAATATCTGTTTCTATCTTTCAATCTCATACTATTCATCGTAGTCTTTTAAACACGGCCATACAAGACAACATCAAGCACGAAATGTATGCATCAAATTTCTGTCGGTACATATCTGTGTCTTTGACCATTTCATCCTTCATCGACACTTTTTTTCTCGAAAATTCCTTTCTTTTATCTTCGTAATTCACGTCGACGACTCGGACGTGGCTCGGTCGCGCAAGTAGTTGGTCGAAGCATGTTTAACGAGCGGCCGCAAATACGAATGACTCTCAAACTGTTAGTCGGTTCTGTTACCCGAATCAATACCCTTCCAGGGTTCTCGACCTCACGGAAGATTTAGGACGAAAATAAAAAAGACTCGATCGATGTTTAAGAGACGCGACGATCTAACGGAAGTTGGTGGAATAAAAATATTAAAAAGAAACAAACAAACGAAGCCACGAACAGCAGGACTGGCTGATAGATAGCTATAAGAAAATAATTAAAAAGTTGTGAAAGAGCAGTGAAAAATCTGTGAGGAAACACTTGTGGCAAATATGCATGAAAAAGAAATTACCATTTATAGCAAAAACGAAAATGTAAATAAAAATTGATTAAAAATAAAAAATAATAATTATTTAAAAGTTAAAGAAATAAACACACACACACATGCACACACAATTTAATCAAGTATATAAAACAATGAATGACGGCATCGCGAAACTTGTGTTTCAGAAGGACTAAAACAAAAAAAGTCTCGAGGAACAGATCTAGTGACAGTGAAGACGCGAAGTCAAATTTGAAAACTATATCGTTCGTCAGGAGACGTCGATTGGCCGAGGCTAAAGAGTTACAAGAGCGTTTGAAAACGGTCTGCGACGAGGAGAGTCCGGCGGAAGTGCCGGAACTTTTGCACTATGATACTAAAAGAAAAATCAAAGGATTAGAAAAAGATTACGTCAGTGAAAAAACAAAGTTTGACGAAAAAAATTCACGCGGAGATGCCGCGTCGGTCCACTTGACGCTCGACACATCGAGTAACGATTCCATTGTGGAGTTGAATCGTTTCGGTAACAAGAAAAAGTCCAGGACAAAGTCGGTGAGAGAAGGTTCAACGGAAGCGAGAATAAAACGTATAACGGACGAGAAAAAAAGTTTGCGTTACGACAAAAGTGTCGTTCGTAAGAATTCACGAGATACAAAAGAATCGCGCAATAACGCGATGATGAATACGCGAAAGGCCGTAACGGCGACTTCCTCCGAAAGTTTGAGCGATGACAGCGACATGGAGGATCTCAAACGTGCGATGCCATCGATATTTAAAAAGCGAAAGGACCGTGATAATAAATCTTCCGGAGAAAAAAAAAAATCGTCTTCCAATGAAAACTCGAACGATGAGAAAACACGATCGGACAAAAAATCTTCAATTACCGGGGTAAAATCTGATAGAGGTAAAACGGGTAAATCAACCAGAGACAGTTGGAAATCATTGAAAAATTTGCGCGCAAATGAGAATGATAATTCGGACAGTGAGGATCCCGTAGCAAAGAAAAATTCCACGAGAAATGTGTCATCGAATACGCAAACGAAACGAGCCAGCGTGACGGAAAAATCTACGAGAGACGAAAGATTGCGAAAATCAAAGACAGACACGAGTCCCGAGAATAGCGAACATTCCGATCGAAGCATCAAAATTCACACAACTCAACGTTTGCGGAACGATAAAACGCGTCAGACGCGAAAAGTTTCGCGCGACGACAGTGAGAACGAGGGTACGGAAGGAAAATTGAGAAAATCTTGGGATCATCGACGTACGAAGAATCAAAACGTCGCGAGTGATTCGAGCTCGGGAAAAGAATTTTGTAAATCCAAACTTTCTCGCAATAGTTACTTACCGTTGAAACGAGTATCCGAGCTTGAGCAAGATTACACAAAATCACCGGATCAAAGTCCCGAAAAACCGACCGACATTATATCGAAAGATCAGACATTTGCGTTGAAAAATTCCGTCAATAATTTCTTTGCTGAATTGAAGAGAGCAGCGATGAAATTGACTAACGATATCGAGCATGCACAAAATACGTATTGTATGAAAGACTCGATGCGACCGATAGACGCTGATTGTTTGATAATCGAGACGGAAAATGTCATATCGAATTTGAAACAGTGCGTCGATCGTGGTGAAAGTAAAATGCACGATTATTACAACAAATGGTGCAAGAGAACGAGAGTAAAGAATGTATTGAAGAAAAAGACACCGAGCAACGATGCTAACAAATGCTCCTCGTCGTTGTGGGAAAAAAATTCGAAGAAATTGTCATACAAGAGCGAAGATTCCGACAACGAATCAACCGCTTTGACAAAACTCGCGTCGCCCTCGCGAAACATTGATGAGCCATTGAGTGCCGAGGAATCGACAATTGTCAATGGGACAAAACATGGTGTCGTGTCCGATTACAACAGCGAGGAAATATTTTCCGACGATGAGACGAGAGATTTCGCAAGAAAGAGCAATCGATTAACAGCGAGAAAAGGCGACATAGACGAATCAGCGGAATCCGAGCCTACGAACGAGAAAACATCGAGAAAAAAAGATATATCTTCCGATGAAACCGAGCATATGGTTGAGAAGGACAATGATAACGATGAACGAAGAAACGAAGAATTGGAAATGTCCAACGGATCTTCGTCTCCGATGGAAATGTCAAATAGCTCAACGGAGAAAAATCGGCCGGTTGGGGGTGCGCGTAAACTAAAGGAAAAATCAATTTTGTCAAATGATCTCATGACCAGTAGGGACAGCGTTGATCCGTCCGATGTCGATATATTTGAGGTTAGCACGGTATTTCACGACGACGAGCCAAACCACGAGAATTTAACGTTTAACAAGAGCGACAGAGAAAATAGCCGGGGTGAGGAAAAATGGTCGAATGAAGAATCACCGAAACAACAGAGTGAAAGAAGAAAAACAAACGACAGGGATTCTTTGTTATTGACCAACGAACCTGAGTGTTCGAGAAAAAATTTGGCCGGTACTCATTTGCGAACAATCCGCGAAACATCGGATACCAAGATGTCTGGGAATAACGAAAATTCCAAAAAAATTATCGAAAAACGCACTACATTATCGTCCGACACGGAAACTAATGGGACGATTAACGATAACGAACAAATGGAAATACCGGAAACCGATGAGATTTCGACGGAGATCGAGGGGAGTTTAAAAAATTGTGATCTATCGAGTCTAACAACCGAGCGCTGTTCATCGATTTCGCCGAACAAGGATCTCCAAGAGATGAAAGATATTCCAAGTTCGAGAAGTTCTTTACAAATTGAAAAATCGAGTGACGAAATAGAATTGAATGAGGAGGATATTCCGACGGAGTGTTACGTTGAGGCTACGAAAGATCGGAGTAGTGATCGAAATAACGAGAAAAATATTAACGATGTTGCCGAAAGTATACTTTCCTTAGATACGGCAGTGGATGAGGATAATGATAATATAAATAAGGAAGGTACAAAACCGGCGATGATTAATGATTCCGAGAGACGATCCTCGTTGGATTCGGTATTGACCGAGGATAATAATGACAATGGTGTCGAAATATCAGGCTCAAAATCATGGGAGTTCGACGTTTCCGGGAAACGATCCTCGTTGTACGGCGAATTGGTCGAGGAAAATGATCATAATGTCGAAGAGACAGACTCAAAGACATCGAAGTCGAACGCCATGGAAAGACGTTCGTCCATCGAAACGGTATTTGCCGATGATCTCGATAATACAAACACAAATTCATCTTCGAAATCATATTCAAACAATGTATCACGCGCATCGACGAGCTCCAATATCTCAGAGTCGGATAACATCAGAATCAGGGACATGTTACTGCAGTCGTCGAACAGCGATGATTCGAGCGACGCCGAGAATTCAATGCCATTGAAAAATTCCAGCAATCTTGACAACGACGATACACCACCTACACCACCCGAGTCGGACTCAAATAGCCGCAAGATGAAAAATTCACGCGAACTGGATAGCGTGGACAAGCAACAAAGAACAAAACGTAGTAAATTTCGCCTAGAGGATAATCCTCTGTTAATGGCTGATAAAAACTTGAGTCGACGATGCGAAGTCCGCGTGAAAAGATTAGAAAAGACAATTCTGGAACTACACTCGCGAGCTTTGACAAAATCACGAGATTACGTGGATTGTAAAAAGCTGAAAAGGTATAACCGATAAACTGTCGAAATGAAAATACAGACATATTTAAAAAAAGTGTTTGCACTCGCATGAGTTTGGGCAAGCTATGATGTACTGTTTTTTTTTTGTTTATTACTTTTCTTTTTCGAGTTCTTAGTTTTTCATTTCTAACGATTATTCGAAATGCACTATTTTTTGTTCGTCCCTATTTCACTGTCGTACCGTTCTGCGTGTGGAAGCTGAATTTTTTTTTTTTCATGACGTTTCGTTCCTTATTTGCAGACTCGTAGCATTGGATAATCTCGATAAAGACAAAAAGGTCACTAAGAGTTCTGACAACGAGGACGATGATACGGCTTCCTCGAAGAACTTGAGAAACAGGAAAAAAAGGCAAGCAACGAAGGAACCGGAGGAGACGTTGATGGACCATTTGAAGAGGGTACGCAACGGCGGAAATAACGAATTAAGCGACGAATCCGACGTTGAAAATAAGGAGAAAGAGAGGAACAGCAAACCGGACGAGCAATTAGAGGAAAGCCTATTTGCCGAAGCAGACAGAATGGCGAAAAAACATCTTCTTGAGAGTTCCGACTCTGCTGAGGGTAATCGCGTACACAAATTTATCTACATTATCGGGATATTGTCTTTGAAAGTAATATAATTAAGTGACGAAAACTTGTAACGTAGTTTGGGGTTAGCCAAGGGAATTCTCAATATTACGAATATTTTTATGTTTGACAGAGGAGCCAAGTGTGTCAGAACCTCAAAATAAGGAGGACGAGGAAAAGGAGAAGGAAGAGAAGAAAAAGAAGGCCAAAAAAGGCGCGGATAAAGTAAAATCGGACAAATCGTCGGAAGACGGAGAGGTAGAGATTACTTGCTAAAAAAAATGACATCGCGTCAGCGTCAAAATATTTTCACACGAAATGTATGATTTTTTGTTGGCATTTAGAAAAAACAGGAAAAAGCTGACAAGGGACGTTGGCGAAGAAGCAAAATTCTGACCATGAGGATATCCGATTCAGACTCTGAAGAGGAGAAAAAAAAGTTTGACCGGTCCCAGGAAAAACTATCCCAGAAAATAGAAAACGAGGGGTAAGTTTTGCTTTTTTTTTATATCTTTTTAATTTCTCTTCTACAGTCGATCGTGCGTTATGGAGTTTCGATGATCGGTTGGTCAAGAATATGTTGGATTCATCATCAGTTCCTATACGATAAAATTTCAATATTTTTATTAGATCAACAACAAAAATGAAAATGTTGTATTCTTAAAAAAAAAAAAACGTTTCTATTCGTCGTAGCTCCCAGTCTGACAGCGAGGAAGAGGAGAAATCTCCGAAGAAGAAACGAGTCCGTCGACGAGTGTTGCATTCCGACTCGGACGTGCAAATATCGCCGCTAAGTGATTCCGAAAGTTCGGACGACAGTATTAAACAGAAGAAGAAAAAGAAGCAAGACGATAGTAGCGGCGATGACGAAAAGAAACAGGACGGAAAGAAAAAAACTCGCAAACGTATCAGAAGAAGCGAACGAAGTTCGAGTTCGTCGGACTCGCTGGTTGAAAAACGGTTGGAAGCCCTATTTGAAACCATGTCGCCGTGTAATAATCGTTGATTGACTCCAATATATGTATATTTTTCTCTTTCCATTTCCTACGAAACCCCAGGCCCAAAAATCGTAGGAAAAGAATTAAAATGGCTGACAGTGATAGCGACAGCGAGAACGATATCGACAATTCACAGGGAACTCCGGGTAAATCGGGACGAAAAAATATCCGTAAAGTTATCAGAGACAAACAAGTTGCCGATGACACGAAACAGGCTGCTAAGGACGAAGAAGAGAGACTACTGCGTATAGCTGAACGTCAAAAATTGGTGAGTCATTTGTGGATATTTCAGGTATTAAGGCAGTTGTGGGATTCGCTGAAAATTTTAAGTATTTTGTTGTAGGACAAAATATTAAGTAAAAGTACTTAACGACAGTGAAGATATATCCATGTTCTTAGACATTGATTTTAAACAATGACTGCACTGTTATTGAACAGTGCCAAATAATTATTGATAAAGCAGTTAAAGATAAAAATGTTTAACAAATCGTTAGAAAACTTACATTTTTATATATATATATATTTTATATATTTTATAAATAGCAGACATTATTATTATTATTATTATTATTATTATGCAAAATCATTGTTCTCATCCCGCCATCTCGTCTCGTCAATGGGATCGTGCCGTAAATGTCTCGTTTTTTTTTCAATCAATTTCATTTTTCCTCCGTTTCAGTACAACCAGATGTACGAGACTCGTCTTGCCGGTGAGAAAAAAGTTGAAAAACTCGTGCTTGATTTTGACGAGAAAACAAAGGAGCCACTGGTGATCGTCGACGAGGGTTTGGTGAACCGTTTAAAACCACATCAGGCGCAGGGTATTAAATTCATGTGGGACGCGTGTTTCGAGTCTCTCGAGAGATCAAAGACTACCAAAGGTTCGGGCTGTATATTGGCGCATTGTATGGGTCTGGGAAAAACCTTTCAAATTGTCTCGCTCGCTCATACGTTACTGCGGCACAAGGAGACTGGTATAAACACAATAATGGTCGTGTGTCCATTGAGCACGGTTCTCAATTGGGTCAATGAGTTTAAGATATGGCTCGAAGATCTTGGCGACTGTGACGAGGTTGAGGTTTACGAATTGACGAAAATGAAGAAAGATTTTGAGAGAAAATATCAACTCCAAAATTGGCAAAAAACCGGTGGTGTAATGATAATTGGTTACGAGATGTTTCGTAATCTGAGCAGTACCGGCAAGAAAGTACGTAAAAATTTACAGGACGCGTTTTTGAAGTGTCTCGTTGATCCTGGCGCGGATTTGGTTGTTTGCGACGAGGGTCATTTGTTGAAGAACGAAGATACGGCACTTAGCAAAGCAATGAGACGCGTCAAGACATTGCGTCGAATCGTACTAACGGGTACACCGTTGCAAAATAATTTAATCGAGTATCATTGTATGGTACAATTCGTAAAGCCAAATTTACTTGGTACGAAGAAGGAATTTATGAACAGATTTGAAAATCCAATAACGAACGGTCAGTTCGACGATTCTACCGAGTACGATGTGAAATTGATGAAGAAACGAGCACACGTATTGCACAAAATGTTGGAGGGAAGCGTTCAGAGATTGGATTATTCGGTATTAACGCCATTTTTACCGCCAAAGCAGGAATACGTTATATTCACTAAACTCACGGATATACAGATTAAAATGTATCAACATTATCTCGACAATTATGCCCGACGTCATCGCGGTGTTGGTGGTTCTTTATTCGCTGATTTTCAAGCGCTTCAGCGTATCTGGACGCACCCAATGGTTATGCAAATGAATGCGGAAAAAGTTGGACTGGCAAACGAGAAGAAACGTCTCGATGCCACGGATTCGGAAGGTTCGCTGCGAGACTTCATTGACGACGGTAGCGGCAGTGACTCGAGCAACAGCAGCGACGTACGTTCGATCAACGATTCGGACGATGATTCGAGCAAAAAATTAAAACGCGGTACTCGGGCTAATCCAGTAGCGGACGAGCCATTACCACCCGTTGTCGAGAAAATCGAGGATACGAACAACGACGACGTCGAATGGTGGACGCAATTCGTGAAAGATGAGGATTACGAGGACATAAGGATATCGTCGAAATTGTTGTTGCTATTTAGAATAATAAAAGAGAGCGAACTCTTGGGCGACAAGGTTCTTGTATTTTCGCAATCTCTATATTCGTTAACGTTGATTGAAAAATTTCTCGGTATGATCGACGACGAGACTCAGCGTGGCAATGTACACGATCATCTCGACAAACACTGCGGCAGTTGGTCACTTGGACTCGATTATTTCAGACTCGACGGTCAAAGCTCAGCGGACAATCGGCGACGTTGGTGCGATATTTTCAACAGACCGTCAAACACGAGAGCACGCCTCTTCTTAATATCAACGAGAGCCGGTGGTCTTGGTATTAACTTGACCGCCGCCAACAGAGTTATAATATTCGATGCCAGTTGGAATCCGTCGCACGACGTACAGAGTATATTTCGCGTCTACAGATTTGGTCAGAAAAAACCATGTTACGTCTATCGTCTGTTAGCTGCGGGTACGATGGAGGAGAAAATTTACAATCGTCAAGTAACGAAATTATCGCTCTCTTGTCGCGTTGTTGACGAACAACAGATCGAACGTCATTACAGCAACAATGCTCTTGCTGAACTTTACAAACTGGAAATTTCGGAAACGGAAACAACGTTAAATTTGCCAAAAGATCGTTTACTCGCTGAAATATTTTTACTGTATAAGCATTGCGTTCAAACTTATCACGAGCACGATTCACTATTGGAGAATCAAGCGGGTGAGGAACTGGACGAGGAGGAGAGACAACAGGCGTGGCTCGAGTACGAGGAGGAGAAAAAGGGAAAACGTCATATACAACCTAATTTACTTATGAATTATCAGAACGAAATGATGATGCAACAAATGAATATGATGAATATGGCCCAACAAAACGTAGCTCTGGGTAATTCCGCTATGATTGCCGATTATGAGAATCTAATGCAATTGATGACGAAGGATTATCCCGGTGCACCGGAGGCGGAACAAAAATTAAAGGCATCCCGAGCCGTTTTCGAGATGTACAATTACGTCGAGCGTCAATCGAGGGTCAACCAGAATCCTATGGCAATGGCGAACATAGCAGCTGGATTGGGTCTATTAGGGTCTTTTGACAATCGTCTGGGACAAACTCCCGTTATGTCACATCCTACCCCCGACGTAATGAGAATGTATCAACAATCGTTGCCGCAACAACAAAGTGGTCAAATGAATTATCCGATGAATCCGATAAATCACGGTATGATAAGCGATCCATTGGCGCACATGAGAAACAAACCGATCCCACAGATGTCACAATTACCGGCTCAATCGTCGGCGTCGTCGTCCATCGTCGACGACGATATCGTTGAGGTACCTCGACGCTCTGCATTATGTCTTTCGCGAAGTTTTTTTTTTTCTTTTACTACTACTTTCGAACAAATTCATTGAAAATTTTCATGACCATGTCGACTCACGATCAGAGAAGGAGAATTAAAATTTGAAATATGAACGAGACTAGGAATTTGAAAATTTTCTATTGGAATGCATTTAAGTACAGGCTAAAAAGCCATTATGGATCCCTCGTGATTTTATATTCATAATTATTTTTGATATTTTCCAAGTTTTTCAAATATTAGTAAATAGAAATTGGTTAGGGGCCTTTTACCTTGACGTTCAAACGATTTTTGATAGATTAACAACAACAAAAATCGTATTTGTTTCAGATTCCTTCATCACCCGAGCGAAATCCCGTTCTTCTGCCGCCTGTTCCTGGTGGAAGTCGTAAGAGCCAAGAAGAATAAAGCTAGTTTAGTGATAATTGTCATTCGTCTCGACCTCGGTGACCGGTGTGCTGGCTTTTTTTTTCTTTTTTTTCAATCATTCGATCGTTAATTATCATTGAACAGAAGTGTGTAAAATTCATGCCCTTCTTATATTTGTTTTTATCGTTTTTACGCGTTCTAACATGTTCTTAAAAATCGCTAAACTCGGGGTGTTATATATATATATACTAGGGGGCTCCGCCCCCCTGCGTGCTTCGCGCGCCAACCCCCCCTCCCCCGCCGTTCCATCTCGCTCCGGGCTCCCCCCTCAACTCTTGTACACGGCGGCGACGATATATTTATATAATATAGAGAGATATATATCTATATAAACAACAACAACAAAAAGAAATATTCTGTATGATATTCACGAATTTGTTTTTAGTATAGATCTCTATTCCTATAGTTGTTAAGTTGAAGAGCCACGATGTGCACGAGTAAAGAAAAACCAAAAAAATTGGCAGAAAGATGCACAAGAAAAGGAACAAAAAAGTTTGAAGATATTTTATAATTAATCTGATATATGTTCGTATAAGACGAGTATAATTATTATATGTCGCTTGCACAATCGATAGGGTGCGTATTGTCTTAAGCTAGTTTCGTAGATATTTGGCTGTATACCCATTAGCGTTCTGATGCGATTAGTAGAGGTAAAAAAAAGAATTAAACAACTGATCTGTCAAAGATAGTTTATTGATACTTGTGATTTAATTATTTTGTTCGAGCTTGTAATTATTCATTTTATGAGCTCGGAAATTCGACTCATTTTCTGCCGTTGAAAAGTCTCGAGTCGACTTTGAAACGACTTTCTACTGTTTGGATTTTACATCTGACGTCGTTCGGGCAGGGCATTTCTCCATCCGCATCGCAATAATTTTTCTAACTTACGTTTGACATCAACGAACATTGGATTCGCGGCAATGTTCGAAATTTCATTAGAGTCAACGCTGTGATCGTAAAGTTCCTCCGCCAGGATCTTGCGCCAATCGGGTTTTCTTGTATTTCCGTCAAATGGTATCCAAGCGGTGTAACGATATCCTTTTGTTCGCAAAGTATAGCCCATTATAGTGATTTCACAGACTCGTGGCTTGTCGCTGTTTGGCTTCAATGTGGGTTCCAATCCCGGTCGTGGATATTGACTGAAAGCTCCAGTTTTCCACGATATAATCTAGGAAGTTGTGGAAAAAAAAATTAAAAATTTCATAGACATTGAATTATTCTTCTTTTTTTCAGCAATTCAAGTGATAGAGACTCGCTTCGTTTTCCATTGCAGCCTTAGTGAGAGCGAACAGGCTTATTCCTTCGCTGCAAGGATTTGGCAGCGATGACTCAGCCTCGTTGCAATTACGAGGCCCGTTGATACATATGGATATTGGAAATCCAGCGAGTTCCGCTATCGTTGGAAATATATCAACCAGCTCGACCATCGCGTCAACACGAATAACATTGAATTTATCCTTTGATATTCGATACTCTGTGTCTTTAATATCTTCGTGACAAGAGCGCGTTTTAAATTTTTCGCTAAATCGTACAAAGCGTTTCGTCGTTTGACTCTTCACTTTTCCACTGTCCGCGTCGCGTTCTTCCTGCATACCCGAAATTGGATACAAAAAACCACTTCGACCAACGTTCGTAATTGTAACACGAGGCTCCGTTCGAGGAATCGAAATAATCAACGGTACTCGCAGTGCTACCTCGAAATTACTGTATTTCGCCCATTCAGCGTGCTCTCCCAAAGACCAACCTGTGTAGCAAAGTATTTTCAGGCAATGTAGATAATTTACAGCTGCAACAGAGATGACTACAATTTATTATATTATTTTTGTAAATATGTGTTGAGATTTTGGGATTAGAATAAGACACGTTTCGGTGAGTTATGAACGGAGGTAGTTGCAGATAAACCGCTTTTAGCCACTGCACCACTTGTGACCATTTTCCCTGTTAATATATTTTTATCGTTGTTTTTCCGCATTCTCATAATAGTCATATAATCACAAAAAGACTATATAAAATTACCATCTATTCCATGTTTCTCAAGTTCGATCATATTCAGAGTTTTGTCTCGCCTTTGTTTAGTGCAAAATCTCAAGGCACCTCGAAAAATTCGTTTACTTTTTTAATTTCTTACAGAATTGCATCAATTAATCCGCCTTGAAGAATAATAATAGTAGTTTATTATCAAATAGATGCATTGAATTCTAAATAATTTTATTTAAAAGTGCAACAACGCTTAGTTCTTTCTTCTTTTTTTCAAACAATCATGTACATTGTCGGTGTGATTTTTATTTTCAACAGATCGTTTTGTTAAAAGATTCTCTGCTAATATAAGGGGCAATATTTTATATTGAACTAGTGGATTTTTATCATGTTCTATCGCCCAGATTTTACACAATTTTGAAATCTTTCTGCAATACGCATCACACCTCGTTACTATCGAATGTCGTACAAGTTTTTAGAAGCCATTTTTCAAATTCACTTCAATCGACAGGGTATATATATTAATTAAAAATATTTTTACCATGATCGGAGGTCAGTATGACGACGGTATTTTTGTGAAAGTTGGAACACCGTAATTCATACAGCAGTTTTCCGATGAGATCGTCGACATAAGTGACCGCAGCGTGATACGATTGAACAATTGTTTTGGCGAATTCCACTGAAATTGTGATAATCGTCCGGTTAAAGAAGAAAAAAAACCATGGTAGACGAAAATTGGTCATAACTCACGAAGGAATAATGGAATATTATATTTCATTTACCCGGAATCTTATCCCAGGGAAATTTGAGAAGCAACTCTTGAACGTCGTCGCGTTGTCGAAGATCCGACCAGGGATTGTAAGCAACGTTACTAATATTTTTTGGCCACTCGTAAGGATTGACGATATTAAATTTACTTAACGGATGATACTCTATAACGTGAAAATGTAATGATGTTACAATTTTTCTACAAAACCCCAAATATTCCCTGTCATTGATTTTCATCATTCCTTTCATTTTCTCTGCAGATTTTATGGTTTAAGAATTTTCATTTACTTAAATATTCGCGTGGGTATTTCAATGGAATGTGAGGTTTCTCGAAGCCTACAGCCATGAAAAATGGTCTTTCATCGTTTGTTTGATTTTTAATAAATATTTTTGCAGCCTTAAGAATTTCGATATCCGGCAGTGTTTCTTCTGGCATTGATTTCACCGATACCGGACAAACCTGAAGGAAAATCACGATGTTGCAGCATTCAATCTTTATGCTCGATTAATATTGTTTACTTTTTGTAGCCTTACAAGATTTTTCGCTGGTAATGAGTTACCAGAGGACTGACAAACCGGTGAGTTCTTGTAACGATTCGTGCGAGGATGAAACGGCTCGTCGGTCCACGAGTACGGGCTGTCGTCCGAATAATTGGAACTTATGCCTGGAATGAACAAAAAAAAAATAACGCTCCCTGAAAAGACGCACCATGCAATTCTTAATCGTCTTCAGCAGGTATAACGTTTTTTTTAAATACACTAGTATTTTATTTTCGCGAATACAAAGTATAACTGTAAAAAATGATAATTACAGGATATATTATCAACGAGGTAGACCAAAGAGGCAATATCTTTTTTAAATAATGTTGGAAAATGTTAAAAGAAAATTGTAACTTAATTGAAAAACTGTGGCAGTAGTTTTCGATGTTGCATACGTATCTTATAGAAATTTCATCAATTTCCCAACATCGGAGATGCTTAATATAAACTCGCTAAGAGCATATCAAAATTTCATATTGTTCAAATTGAATTCGTTCTGATTAATCGGAATTCCGGTAATACAATTGAATTTTTATAATTTATCATTGAAAGTTTTCTATACCTGGATGAAATATCTTTCCAATAGATTTCGTTCGATAACCGTGATCCTTTAAATGTTGTGGCAAAGTCGTAAAATTGCTAACGGTATCTCTCCAGTAACTATAGAAATCATATAGTTGAAGAGTGTCGGGTCTGCGACTCGTTAAAAAAGAATTTCTGCTCGGTGCACACAGGGATAGCTGCAAGAATTTTTATATTCAAAGAATGTATAAAAAAACTATTGAAGCTATCTTAATGAACTATGGAACATTTTTTTTAACAGTTCAATTTTTATCATTCTGACCTGTGCATACGCCCGGCTGAACAATACACTATTCTGAGCCAATTTATCTATATTTGGAGTGTAAGCATTTTCATCACCGTAACAGCCCAGAGCAGGCCTCAGATCGTCGACGATTATGAGAAGAAAATTGAGGCCTTCGGCTGTTCGCCAAATCAGTAAATTCATCAATAATAATGCGATGATCATTGTGGAACAATTGTAGAGAAAATTAATCTGAAATAATCTATTAAGGCGTGAGTTGTCTATGGACGATAATATTTTTAAAAAAAGTGTAAACAATGTCGCTCAGAGACCGTTGACACATCGTGATAAAAATTTACGCCACTACCGTTCACTGGTCAGACATGTAAGGCCTAATTTTGCTTTTTCACGAAATTTCAACAGTCTCTGATAGCAGTCGTTTGAAAAAGGCATCTATCTCGCATCCATATCTGTTTCACATCACCTTAAATATTTTAACAGATGAATCTACGCTGCATTTAACTTTTGTTTCTTTTATTAAGAAAGAGTTTTAATTACAAACTGAAACTCCATGTTTATAATTCGGAAAAATCATGTTTCATTACTTCATTTTTGCAAAAACAAATCGCACCCAAAATCCCAAATGAAAGAATGTTCAAAATTATTTTTTCATCGCGTAAAAAAATATTTAGATCGGTATATAAGAAAATAACAGTTCAATTATTCGAATATTTGCTTTATTTGAAAAAAAAATGCACCAGAGCTTTTGGATTCGGGTCTACATATTAAATGATCGTAGAAACATTTGCAACAATTGCCTGGCATTTTCCATACGATTTTTATTTCGGTATGTTGAATCTCTCCATTTAATCTCTCTTATTGGTTTAATTAACCTGATAAGTCATTTTTTCAAAATATCTGTCGAGGCACTTAAAATTTGTCAACAGATTATAATGTTACCCGCGCAAATACAAATTATTGTTCGTACGGGCGCGGGTTTTTTTTCACGCATGCGTGAGATTTTTGGACCAATAGAAATTCGTATTTCTTTGACAACGGTAAAGAGTACTCTCCATTGGATAAGTTGAAATTCAACCAATGGGATCAACATTAATTTCGAGAACGGTCTTTTCACAAATTGTATCGTATATCATGGATATTACGTTGCGATATACATGGTACGCATTTGGTGCACAGCGCTGATACGCAGCCAGTAACAAACGGTTTTTGTGTTTCTCGGGTAAGCGCGTCGTTCTTCGTGTTTCTCTTAGCTCAAAGCAAATCAGCTGATTATTGTTTTTGTTCTTTTCATAACAAATTTGGGTTGAGGGGTTATCGGACAATTCTCCAGGATTCTCAAAATTGTAAAACTCCATTTCACGAAAACAATAATTGTCATTTATCTAAAAGGTACTTCAAAATATAAAAAGAAAAGACAAATGTCTACCGTAAAAAGGTGAAAAAAATTGTCCTTTGTAGACGGTCAACGCGCAATCGCAAAGATATACCATTCGCGTCTCGTCTACCAAGAGGAGAAAAATACGACTGACGTTTCTTTCCGCCGCGAAGGGGTGGGCGGGGAGTGACATCACTGCGTTGCTGCCTGCTGGCTCTCCGGCTGTCAGTCGGTTGCAGAATGACGCAGTAGGCAGTCCGGAAAACGAGAGCGAGAGTTCGTGGTGGTGTGGAGTCTTTCGAGAACTTCACCACACAATGAAAATACGGTTTTGTGAAGAAGTAAGTTGTTTTTTTTCTTTTCGTTTCGAAAATCATTAAATAATCATGTTAACATCGCGACATAGCTTTTGTACAAACAAGACGTTACGTTAAACAAGACGATTTGAGCGTTTTCTCGAACGTTTCGTAGAGAAAAAAAAACGACCTCGATAGAGCGCGATCCCTTTGTTGTGACACGACGGGAGAGTGTATGTGTGTGTGTGTGTGTCTGCCTGCCTGCCTGCCTGCCTATCTATCTATCTATTTATTTTCTATCGTACTCTACCACCTCTTGATCATCAATGCTTGAGAATTCTGACGCCTACGCGCTTTTACGCAACTACGTAAAAAACAAAACAAAATAGGAAAATTTTTTTTTTTTATTTTATTTCAATGTAAGTGACCCTGGCCTTTTGGAACTTTCGCTGCTAGCCGTCTCGACGCGCGCTAGCCTCCATTTACTTTGACGAGGATTATCGTCTTTTCTTTTTTTCTCTCCTTTTTTTTTTGCGAATACATTCCGTGCGATTGAACAGCTGTGCTCTGGGTTGTGCAACTCTCGAAGAAGCAAAATAGAACCCCCCACCACTTTGGGCTGTACCATTATATTTACTCTTTCTCTGTCTCTCCCTCACGCTCGTGACTCTCCGTCTCTCTCTCCGCCTCCGTTTTCCCCATTCCCCCTTCGTTCAGTGGTTTCTTTTCCATCAACGCTAAATAATACTTTTTGAAATTGACTTGCTTTCATACGAGCGTTCCTTGTGCCTCTATTTAATCGCGCTCGCGAATCTCTTTTGGAATTTTGCGAATGACTATTATGTATGAAAAAATTTGAAATGACCCGACCGAGCATTCGCGTGAGTGTTGCACATATGATTTGATCGGGAGTTATCCTCTTCTGCATTTACATTGGTGTATACATGTGTGTATAGATGTAAATACAGAGGCATGCACGCGTACATTTCCTTTGTTAAAATTCCAATGACTTTTACGTAATTACGTTACATGTTTTCGTGTACCATATACAATATGAAATTATTACGAAGGTCATTTTGCGTGACCTTCATTTTTTTTTGCCAATTTCAAATTTGGCAGGATTGAAAAAATATATATAATTTTTTTTTTGTTTCCTTGCAGAATACTGTCAGTATAGAAAGAAAAGATGTCGGCAGACTCGCCTAGGAGGGGTCTGCACAAGGGGGCTCAAGTTATCTCGCCCCAGCCGATCAGCGACCGTTCCATAATCGACAGCGTCGCTGGCATTATCAATGACATTGTACCCCAAGTACGTACCACCGAGGATAATACCCTTGATATTTCAATCAATTTTTGTATTAACTTTTTTTTTTCTTCATATATTGATTTATTGAGGATTTTATTAATTTATTCATTCAGTAACCTATTTGTTTATTTGTTTATTTATTTGCGGTAGTGTAAAGCTATTGATTTCGTTTTTATATTCTTATGTCGCTTAAACTTGATTACAAACACGTACTTTACGATTGCTTTTAATTAGTACGTATTATGTGTGATGATTAATAATTTTTACCTAGCATTTGAATTTGAAACGTAAACAGGCGTACGCTGGTGCCCCAAATTCGGATAACAAAGAGTCCATAACATGGGCAAGATTCGAATATGCGGATGTCAATAATTCTGCATTTTATCCCGACTATATCGAGGGCTCGGCAACACCGCCTTTACTGCTCGTACTCGGTTACACTACTGGAGTACAGGTGAGAACAAAGAGATAAAGAAATTGTCGTGAATTGGGATAAAAAAAAATTATTCTATTTTAATTGCAATAACAATTTGAGCGAAGCTTAACGAAAATTGTTAATATAATTATGATTCAATGGTAGATGATATAAAGAGGGTTATTGACATTTTTGAAAAATTGACCATAGAAATTTTTATATAATTAGGCTAAAAAAGCAACATCGGATACTGAAAAGTGTTCCTACTAAAGTTTTAAATATTTTGAACTGATGTTTCGATTATACTTTTCCCAAAAATCGATTCTGCCAGAATGTCGATATCAAATTGGTACAAATAGAAAGAAAAAAAAAATTAGACACCTTCCACAAATGTATATCGTGTAGGTTTATAGGGAACTTTTTTTTCGTTAATTACCATCAAGATATATGATCCACATCTTGCCGCGAACTTATTCGCATAAATTTATATCGTAATATTATAAAGCGAACAAAAATAATTGCAGATGAGGATCAAGAGACGAGGCAGATTCTCGACGCCAAGTAATTAAAACAAAGTTTTTTAGTACGACTGCTGCTTGTCTCTGTACTCTAGGTGGCCTAATAATTATATACGACACACATGACACAAAATCAAGCAGAAACAAATTTTATTTGCCAAATTAATCTACGATATAAGAAAAACGACACGCAAAGATTATATATATGTGAAACTAAGGTGCCAACTGTGGCATCCATTATAGTTACACTTTTGTAGGACATTGCAGCCGTTAGATATTTTTTATTCCAGATATTTCACATTTTTTATATTTTGAAATGAATTGCAATTATTTAATATTTAGTCGTGTTACGATAATAAATCGACAACCCTATCAGCATTATTACCGATAACATATATACTTACGTTTATCCCTGTCACAAAGACATATTTTGATTTCGAATTCGTCCCCAATCGATAACAGAGTGTTGTTATATAAAATGAATAATTCATTAAAGGTATGGTTGGTGGCGGCATCGGGTGAAGCGACTGAGGTACTTTCCTGGCGTCAAGGAATCGTACGTACATTGAGAATTCTCCCGGATCCAAAATTCGATGACGATCATGCCGATCCGTTTCACCAAAAACGACCGATGGTCGCTATATGCGACTCTTCGGGTCCGGGACCGCAATTTTGCAGCGTCAGTTTTATCTCGTTGAGAACGAGTGAACAAACGAAGAGTATAAAATTCAAAAATCCCGTATGCGACGTTCTCGCTAATAGGCGTTCGGTCGTGGTGACATTTTCGGAAAAAATTGCCGTTTTCGATGCTCGAACGCTCGAGGATGTTCTCACAGTTACAACGTGTTATCCGAGTCCCGGTCCAAATCCCAATGCCGTGGCACTCGGCACAAGATGGTTGGCTTATAGTGAAAAAAAATTATTACCAGCTAGAAGAAGCAGCGGCGGCAGCGAGGGTGAGGGTGTTCAGAGTTACACGGCGGCCGTTCTTTACGCCGCTAAATCATTGGGCAAGGGCTTGCGCGGTTTGGGCGAAACAGTAGCATCGAGTTTAACCGGTAATTCGGTCACTCCAATGGCACTGAACAACATTGTTGGTGATGTGACGCAACCCGGTGTCATAACGATTTTGGATCTCCAAGCGTCCAAAGAGGAGAAGGAACTCGATGATTCGTCAATAGAGACCGTAGTCGCACACTTTACTGCTCATAACGACGCTATTGTCGCTATGGCGTTCGATCTAACCGGTGCCCTACTCATGACCGCCGATAAGAGGGGCCATGATTTTCACGTATTTAGAATACAACCACATCCGGGCGGACCGACCCTCGCGGCTGTTCATCATCTTTATGTCTTACATCGTGGCGATACGACAGCCAAAGTACAAGTAAGCGAATTATTTCATACGATAGTTCTCGATTAGATTGCCGAGCCTCTGATAACCAAACGGGTATTCTTGCCAAACTCTTATTAAACAATCGGTAGTAACGAGGTCTGACGTATGATTTGGTTGACAATCGTTTAATGAATTATGGTCATTTCTGAGTCGTTATATTTTCGTTTAGTTTTTATTTTCCATAGAATCTTTTTCACACCGTTGGTTCAATTTTTAATGTCAGTTCATTATTTGTTTATAAGTTTTAACGAGTCACCAATATATATTTGTGGTAACAGACATTGTTTAAAAATTGGCGTTTTGGTTATAATGGAAATGTTTAAGTTATACAGTAAAATTAATATATTTGCTAGTCGGGGAATTTAATATAAAATTTAAACCATCGATTTAGTAGAACATCTTTTAACGAACAATACGAATTATCGATAATTGAAAGTGCACTATCGGGGACACCTTTAAAAAAATTAACACGAATCAGCGTAGGTATTTCGTAATCAATAAGTACAATTACTTTTCAATGCTAACAGTGTATATCGTTACAGGTGCGTGATTACACCGTATAATGACGCACCATTGGTGTTTAATAGATACAAGTTTGTAAAAACGATTTTTTCAAATCTACCACACATTTGTACATCGGTACGTTATGCTCCAACTACCTTAATCTCGGCCTTCGCTTTGAGTATCGCAAAATATTCAAAAGGATTCAAAGTTGTTAGCTCAAAGATTTCGAAATAACTATTTGAGACGTTTAGAAAAAAAAAAAAAAATTTCAAAGTCATTGACCAATTTCGTGGATGTGTGTTAAAAAAATAATAATAATGAATGTTAACAAAATTTGTAAAAAAAAATGCTAGTACGAAACTTGTCACCTGATACCAAAATAAAATATTGATTTACTTCGTTCTTTCGGTAGATTCCAAATTTTCAAGAATAGACTTCAAACTGGAGTTTTGTCGTTGACGAAATGGTTGAAAAAATTGTTCTATTCGGATATCCAACTACTGATTGCGTGAAATAAAATAAATAAAATAATCATTACTTTATCAATGTTTGCCGTTGTTGAAATTCAATATTCCGAGATCCCTTGAACATACTTTGATATTTGTTGAAATATTTCATTAGATAAATAAATAAAAAATTGTACTTTGCATGAAATCTTGATTGTTAATTTCATTTTATTCAGGACATGACGTTTTCGAGCGATACTCGATGGGCAGCAGTCTCGACGGTTCGCGGTACGACTCACGTATTTCCCGTAGCTCCTTACGGTGGACCGGTAGGTGTGAGAACTCACTCGACACCTCATGTCGTTAATCGACTATCAAGATTTCACCGAAGCGCCGGTCTCACTGACGACGGTACGAGGTCTCATTCGCCAGTTTCCCACGCCGAATTGCCCGTATCGGTGTATCCTTACTCGAATCCGAGACTACCGCCGTATCCTCATCCAACGATACTTCATCCGCTCGCACAGATACGTCAACCCTCGACGTTGAATCACAGCAACAGTCAGTCACAGCCGAGGTAACGATACAACACAAAATGAAGTTTCAATGACGAAGACTTTATTTGATGTTATATGCGAGAGATAACAGGCGACTTTGTAAGAAAATTTGGAAATATTTGTAGCAGACCGCAACAGAGACAACGATTACATTCGGACGATAGCGGAACTTTACCGTTAAAGATATGCGCTTGTTTTGCACCTCCGCGCGCTTGGATTTACGCTCAACGGGACTCAACGAGCAAAGTAGCGAAACGCGCTGTCGACTCGTTGTTCATAATGGCTTGTCATGGAAACATGATTCAGTACGACTTGGAACCAAAACCCGCGGCCGGTATGTTAAGGGTTCTACCCTAATTAGAATTTTCAAAAAATCGATTTTTTTTTTGCATTTTTCGAAAGTATACATATTTAAAAGTATCATACTAAAATTTTATAAAGATCTGAGCAGTCTAAGTATACTTTTGAGCGACGTTTATTTAGCTACCTGAGCGCGCTAATATGCACCGCGCGTACTTAAACGCGTTTTTCTAAAAATGACGTTTTTGAACGGCTCGTTGATAAAATCTCCGAAACTTTCGAACCGATACTTACCAAAATGTTACATGTTCTTTATGACTATAGCTATAGCGCATATCATACGATTTTTGAAATTTTCAGTTGAACTATTTTTTTTTTTGCAAAAAACGATGAGAAAAAACGTGGTTTTTCGAAAAATGGCCGCCACTTGGTCATTTTGGTAAAAATTAAAAATCGTATGATATGCGCTATAGCTATTAACCTACTGACTCTAAAACCATTTATTTTTTTCCGATCATCCATTCCAGAGATTTCATCAACAGCGCACATCCATCTTTTTTTTGGACCTTTTTGTCCCCTCCATTTTTCCCGACAAAAACTGACTACAATAAGTTGAAAAAAATTTTTTTTATGTATTTTAAAAGTGTATTTATTAGGTCTAACACTTTATATATCAATATTTATAATTTAAACCCATAAAAAAAATTCGTGAAAATAGCCTTTTGTTTGCGCGTCTAATTAGGGTAGACGCCTTAAATCGACTACAATAAGTTGAAAAAATTTTTTTTAATGTATTTTAAAAGTGTATTTATTAGGTCTAACACTTTATATATCAATATTTATAATTTAAACCCATCAAAAAAATTCGTGAAAATAGCCTTTTGTTTGTGCGTCTAATTAGGGTAGACGCCTTAAATCGTTGATCGTTATCGATAATCGTACGATTCCTTTAATTTTGTGACGATTATATATGTAAAAGATCAGCGTGTAGTACTTTTGAGGTACTACGATTGCGAAGGGACAACTTTTGAAGATATACCTCTGATTTTATTTTATTCTTTTCTCTATAAAAATATTGCAAAATACCCACAGTTTTTAACTTTACAAAGAATAAATGAAAAATGTAATTTTCTGACTACATGTTATTGTTTCTGCAGTCAATGCGCGGCAGCGACTGAATTTGCGCAAAATTACACACCGACTGATTGTAACTCCCGAATTTTCGAATGCCACGAAATAATTCCTATATAATGTTCCTGATTAATCTCTCAGGTGTGCCGAAAGAAAAGGTTTGCGACGACACGACGATCGAATTGGAGGTCGAGGCAAAGGGTCAGTGGCCATTGCTGAGAACACCAAACTCGTTGGAAATCGTTCCACCTCTATCGTCATCGAGTCCGCTGTTGTCGACCGTAGGATCCCCAAAAAGTTCCCGACAATTGGATTCGGCCGACGATCGTTGGCTAAGCCAGGTCGAGATCGTAACGCACGCAGGTCCCCATAGAAGATTATGGATGGGTCCGCAATTCGTCTTCAAAACTTACAACGCTCCGAGCGGGTGAGTTTATTGTTTCCCATATGTATCATTGATATAATGGTGGAAACATTATTATTTAAAAGAAAAATAATATTTAAAGGAAAAACAAAACATACTTTGAATACCCTTTGAAACTTATACTTTTAAATAAAAGGTTTTCTTCTTTTCTTGTATCAGAGTTAATCTGGTAGAGTCAGAGGCCATAGAGATCGGTGTAACCGGTGGCTCACGACCGGCAAGATCGAATCCTGTGAATATGCCACATGCGGCTGCTCGACCTCTCGTTCCTGTTGTCATCGATGGGTCTGGAAGTGAGTCGTTTGCGAAAGTAGCAGTAAAAAAAACATAACAAGAACATGAAATGAGAATGAAAGTAATAATTTTTCTGGTCCTTAATGCTTTATTTATTTTATCTTTCGTCTTTGTCCTTTCAGGTAGTTACGAGCAGTCACCGAGATTCATGGAAGCGTACGGTGACTCGTTGGAGAACGACACGATGGGAATTGGTAACGGTGAGAATCAACTTCGCGAGGATCTCGCCGAGGCTATGCTCGAGACTTCAACAGCGCCGCATCGTGTTGCAGGTACGTTTTTATTTAACGCTGTCGTTAACGGTTTAACATAAATTTTGTACGTTAACACACGCTTGCGCCGAGTTTATGAATTAAACCGATAAACTCGCGTGCGACAATAAACAGTATATTTTCATATTCGAGTGATGAAAAAAAAAAAACTCAATTACATTTCCGCAAGGTATTCGATAATGCGGTAACGAGTAGAATTAACAAGAGTCTCGATTTCACACATCGTACGAGTTTTTTGTTTTATTCGACTTTTACGTTTTCGCAACTCCTTGACCGGAGCACATATCCTTGTCGTCACCTTGGACTCTCACGTATCATACGTATGAGAGCTAACTTTTTACGGTAAAATGCAAGGGAAATACGATTTTATATAATGTATTTGAATTTCGAGTAAATTATACATTTCTTATCAAAATTGTCTACGAAGATTTTCCATGTTTTTTTTCTTAACGATAAATTTCATTAATAAATGTTTCACTTGTCGATGGAAAGATATATTTATCGTAATAATGATAATAAGTAAATACCTTGGAGAATTATATTTCATTTCGCAACCGTACGCAAAAAAAAAGATTACGTAATTCTCTCTCGTCATCCTCGATTCTTTCAATCAACCTAACAAGTATTGCGACTGATCAATAACGTACAAATAATCGACGCAGTGTTTTATTTATTCAATTATTACAACCTTCACGATCTAACACGATTTTGCTGAGTCGCTCGAGGGATATCGCACGAGTGCAAGCTACTCCGTTGAATCTTCGTTACCGAGCTCTCGAAAGCATGTGAATTGGGGTGGGAAGAAAAAATATTGTAAAATAAAGAACCGAAACAATCCTCCGATGAATCGCGAATTCGGCATGACGTAAAACGTGCACAGATCTAATGCTTTCTGCACGATGGTTAAGGGACGTTCCCTAGAATTGTAAGTTCGCAAGGATACAGAACTGGCCAGAGGCAGGTATCTCCGTTAGAATTCCCTTGTAATTTTTTTTTCTTCATTTAATTTTTGATGCCTATTTGTAACGTCCATTCACTAACAGCAGTGTAAAACAAAAAAAAACAGAAATTGGCAAATATCATTCAAGAGAGCAAACATCGCCTGCATATTATGAAACATTAATCATGTAAATAATTTTTTTCACACATCATCCAAAGTGCCTTTGCATATACGATAGATAATCAGAACGCGACGGAAAAAAAGTAATAATACAAAAGAAACTTAATGTGGGAAAAAAATCACGCTCTACTCCGACTCCCGTAAATTCCTCTCTTTTTCCACTGTGCTCTTGGCTCTCGATTCGATAGATTTGTTTGGTGTGCGTGTGTGCAATATAAAATTATACTTTGACAAAATAGTCGATGAACGTTTTTTTTTCTCCACAACAATGAAACGCTTGTATGATCTTCGACATTGGCAACTTGGCCCTTCATGCCCCACCTCGCACTTCTTTCGATAATATAAAATAACGAGACAAAGATTTAAAAAAAAACTGAAACAAATATCGATCGACACTCGCTAACTGCGTCTACAAAATCCCTGTTTATGAGTTCATTATTACGCGGTCTTTTGTCCTAGATTGTATCATTTACAAAACCATGCAGCTCGTTTGTTCACGTGTCAAACATTTAAAGTAAATTAACAATTTTTAGATAAAAGACCGACAATTAGTAACGCAAAAGTGGTAACAAAATTGCCTAAATTATCATAAATAAACGAGTTCGAAGAAATAGAACATTTTTAAAGATGAAACGTAGTATTTCGAGTTGAGCGTGAGAAGGCTCTTTGAGATGACGAGAGCACACAAAGAGAGAGAGAGAGAGAGAGAGAGAGAGAGAGAGAGAGAGAGAGAGAGAGAGAGAGAGAGTGAGAGTGAGAGTGTGAGCGAGAGAGAGAAAGAGAGAGAACGGAAAAAGGAAAGATGCAAAGAATTTTCGGTTATTGATACCTGCCAACGGCTTTTTCTGTTACTAGGGAGGCGATTGGTAGTTGAGAGGGTGGGACAACCGGTAACTAAAGTGGTCAACCCATTGGGCACCGTTATAACAGTGATGGCCGACGAGGAGGACGTAAGCTCCAGTCAGGAGTTTGACGACCCGACACCCGAACCTCCTAGGAGCTTATGCGCCGAGGAGGGACCCGCCTCACTCGGTGATTTTGACAGCGAGGGTCAGGAGTTGCGTAACCTAACGGAAATATGCGCCGAAATGAGATCAACGAGCGAGCCGGCTATTGGCAGCGTGCCCGACGAGAGTATCAAGGAAGTTAGAGAGAACAAGACACTTTGCGTCGAGGTGATAACGATCGATCAGTACGAGCGTGCGATTGATTACGAGAGAGAAGAATCGTTCAGAGATGTACCGACGAGTTTGAGCTTGTGCGCCGAGCAAGGTGAGATACCGAACAGTCCGATGACGCTGGCGCGTGAGAGCACTTGGAACGAGAGAATGGTGAAACGCGAGGGCAATGAGCTACAGCAGAGAACATACGCAAAGGCGAAGTACGTTGTTAATTACGACGACGACAGTGTCGTACTGATGGAAAACAAATCTGGATCAAAGGCAATCGCTCAGAAGCAAACAAAAGAGATTACGCCACACGTTGATCTCGAGCCCGAACGAGCGTCGAAAAGACCGAGCAAAGTAACGTCGAGCACAAGAGCAACCAAAAGATCAAGTTGTGTCGTTCGTGAACAACCAAAGTATCTCGTTCACGAGCACGAGGACAGTATCGTGATCGAGGATACGAGTATGCCAGAGAAAAAAATATCGTCCAAGAGAATTGAGAGTATGACGAAGGAATGTGTGCCGAAAGATTGCGAGTCTGAAGTCGCAAAGATCGATATACCAACGAGAAAAATCGTCACGAACGAGGCTTCGGAAAATCCCGATATTACAAGAGAGAAACGAGGACGTGGCAAAGATCGTCGTAATTCAAAGAATTTGAGAACGATGGATTCGTCGCGGGATACGTTGAACGAGGCCGAAGCAATGATCGTCGAATCGCGTAATTTGAATGATAAAATTGAAATTACCGATACATTTGTCGACCTCAAAAACGCCGAGACAACGATCAGCGACGTGGTGATTGTCGATAAAATGAGAAACGATCATGAACCAATGGAAGCTACCGTGGCAATGGGTTTGGCTCGTTTACCGCTCGAACCACCACCACGACCACCGACCTTGGACGATATAAGCTGCATGGATTATCACATTGTCGAAGTTAGCAGCGCTTTACCACTCAAGGAAACCGCTTATTCTCATCAATCCGACGACGATATCGAGCATATACACAGCTCCGAAGTGACGCAGATGCTCGAGATCGTTGACAACAGTAAACTCGTGCGTTGCGACGATTTTGAGACATCACCGATACGACAGCGAAAGAGCAGCAAAAGTACGATATCCGACGACGATATAGAGCATATAAATACCGCTGAACTTGCGGAGGCTCTCGATCGGGGCAATTCGTTGCACGCTATTGGAAACGCAATGGCCACCGATAGAACGGATATCGATGATTTTCAGCGTGTTGTCGTGGCTAAAACGAACAAAAATGCATTGTCATTTGACGACGATATCGAGCATGTTTGTCACTCGGAGATCAACGAACTCGAGACCACGACAAATGCCTCATCGTCGAACGATTCAACATCACCCAAGGCCACGAAGAAAAAATCTTCAGATATTGTGACGAACGATAGACAAATGGGGGGTTTACGAGCGAGAGGTTCGAGAAAACGTAAAGATGTCGTTGTGATTGAGAGTGACACATCCGAGGCGGAAGTAACGGTGATCGTGAAATCTCTTGATTCTTGGAACAAGAGCAAAACACCGGAAAAAGATTTGGCCGAGGAGATTGATCGTTGCGTCGAGCCCAAGGAACATCCGATCGATCAAACGAGCTCACAGAGTTTACCAAAAAAGACGCGTGTCAGAACGTCCAAGGGTAATTCAACAACGACAACGAGCCCATCGACGCCAACGACGATCGTCGCGTTGAACCAAAAACGACAGCCTCCTTCGGATATGATTGAAATTATTGATATCGACGCGATGCAAAAAGCCGAGATGGAAGTTGCTAGCGGTGACGTTTCCGTTACACCCGAATGCAAGATTCTCGAATCTCGTCACGAGACCGTACAACCGAGATCGCAAAAATCTCGAAGGAATAAAAAGGCGCATCTCGACAATATCGTACCAACGACCATGGAAACCGTCGTTACCACGGATATTGTTGAAACGTCGATTCTCGCCGAGGCTGTTCCACGAGAGAACGAGGATACGACGTGTGACAATCGTGCGACTAATCAGGGTTCGTCGATGAATTGGAGTTCGATCTTGAGAAAGCCTGACGATACAATTGACGAGGAGTCATCGGGAAATCGTACGCGGAACGTTGAACAATCCAACGAGGAAAAAGTCGTGGATGTTATCGAAAAAGTTTGTTTACCCGTTGAAACGGAAGTGGCGAAAATCATTGACGTCGAATCGCGTGTCACTGCGTCAACGATCGTAGAGGAGAAAATTCCGAGCACGAAGAAACGTGGAAAAAAATCACGTGTTTGTGGAAACGTTGTTGATTCGGTTGTCGCGAGTCCAACGAAACATAATATTCCCGGTGAACTTTCACCGATCGTTGAGAATCCTACGATCGACCCGCAATCATCTTCTCCTCGTGATTCAGGCGAAAAACAACAATCCACCGTTGCAACAATCGTGTTTGTTGATGACGAGAAAAAAATCGTTTCGACGCCCGAGAATGTCATCGCTGACGTCAAGATGAGCGACGAAACGACCAATGAATGGAAATACGAGAAGGACGAGACGCGTCAGCTTGAAATATCTTCGATCACATTGTCAAAGGACAATTCAACGGATTCTGAAGAACGTCCAAAGGGCGTAACGGAATTGGAGCGAGAGGTGGAAAAACCCAACGATTCGGATGTCGATGCTCGGCCGGAACGTTCGAGCTCGTCCGATGATCTTAATGCCAATATCGTACCTATGGACACAGAGGAGGACAGCGCTGTACGCGAGATAGTTGAGAAAAATGGGGCTTCGATCGGTGCATCGCCGTCGTGGTCAACCGTTAACAAAAAAAATACGAGATCAAAAAAGAAAAAGCGTAGATGAGTAGAGGATTGCGTAGACATGCCAAGGGCCAGCCTTGCCCTCTACATACTTCTTATGCAAGTTGCTGGAGTTGAATAGCCCGAGGAGAGTAGAACGGGGTGAAGGAGAGAGAGAGAGAGAGAGAAAGAAAATAAAAGTAAATCAGGAATGAACTTTGGTTGAATAAAAAATCTCTTTGAAGGTATATTTTTACAAAATTATCAATAATTGTGAAAAAAAACAACAATTCCGTGAGAATATTTGTTTGGAAAGAATACATTTTTTTTTTTTCGAATTGTTAATAATTCTAAAAGAATAATCATTTATATTTTGTCTAGAAGAATTTTTCTCAATTGTTCTTATGCTTTGAAACGACAGTTATTTGATATTTTGTCGAAACAACGACCCGAACGGTTTTTAATTCAAACGTCAGCCATTCCTACTCGTAAAAACAAAGTAACTGCGTGGGAAGCTTTTGATGAACAAAATCAAACGTACCGTTTAAAAATTTCAATCCGTGTAGAAAAACCAAACAAAAACCAAGTCCGTGTTTCGCTGCAATTTTGTTGAAACGACGAGATACGAAAATTCACCTTGCTCGAATGTTTAATAGTTGAGAGGGCAAGTGCCTTGATGATCGCGTGCTCTTTCGTTCAAACAAAAGAGCACTCGAGGACACAAAAATTTTTAATCTTATTGACTCGAACACGTGTATCTCATAAATTTTCATTTATTTATATTTATTTCATGTTTATTGTGCTCCGTGCTACTCGAGCTTCGTGCTTATTGATGCAATCGTTTTTACCTTTTTGCCTATACTGCACGAATTTTGTTCGACCGCTTGAAATGTCCCAAAAGACCTTACGGTTAGACATTTATCGATTCGGCGTGGAATGCCCGACATACATATATAGGCATATGAGGTATTTCATACCTCATTCATGCACTCATATACACGGCCATATACGAGGCGAGCACGCCAATAAATAGACCAAACTATCGGTTGTGTGTCATGAATAATGTAAAATCGTTACTTGCGTAATCGCTGAATTTTCATATCGCGGTCTTTTTAACTCCGACTGACCGCCGGGCAATAAAGCAAAAAGACGAAAATTATGCATTTCACAGCGTTCGGCTGATTTTCACGATTTCTTTGTTACGATACTCCATTCTGTTATTTGTTCTTCATAGACTTGCTTTTGGGGGCTTTGTTTCGGTGACAACTTTATTTTTCAGGATTTTCATGTCAGACCGCTTAAAATGTCCAAAATAGTTAGATATATTTAGAACAAAATTTATATGGATGTAGGTCTGTGTCGACGTCTGTTACAAGGCCAGAGGTCTTGTAAAATGTCGAGAACGACTTGATCAATGTCGCTTAAATTTTGCATACATGTCAAGGATGAAACTTACTTTACAAACTGTGATTTTCGTTGAAATTTATCAAACCTATTAGATTTTACAGGATTAAAAATTTTTCGAACAATGTATGTGTCCGCTTTCTAACTTTCGTAAATGTTGGGATATCGGGCTAAATTTTTTTTAAGCGAACTTTGAGCATGATCGAAGGATTGGTACTGAATTTGGTGAGAATCGATCGAGGAATGCAGATCTTATAATATTTTGGATTTTCCGATAAATGTCGATGATTGCTCTAACGCTCGCAAATATTGAGATATCGCGCTATTTTTTTTTTTTACATAAATGGAATATCGCTGACGAACGACCGTTAACCGAATATGCCGAGAATCGATAAAGGATTTCAGATTTTATGAAATTTTGAATTTTTAGAAAAAATCTGTACTCGCTCTATCCTCATTTTTTTTAAATTTATTTTCAAAGTCCCTGGCTCACAGAGATTTGTGAAGGGCGTAACGATTGTGACGAAGCAATTGGCAGCAATTTTTTTCATTAGTAACGATATTTTTTCGCAGCATTCTACTTTCTCTTCCAATACTTTAAACGCAGACATTAAGTAATGTTAAAAATGTTGAATTAAACAATTGGTCTTCATATATATTTTCTCAAGTGTTCGAGAATGACACGTGTTCGAGGCAGCCCGGATCAGATCTGAAAATGTTTACGCCGTGCAAAAGTTTGACGTCTTTCGAGCGAGCGTTTGCTACTAGAAAATGAATGAGATTCACCCTAGTGAGATACGAAAAACTGAAATAGATATCGAACGCTCGCGGATTGCACGTTCAAACGACTCTCTTATTAGATAATTATCATTGGCCATTAGGTGTTCATTTGCGAGTACGTTGCGACGCGATGCCAGCGAACCAAAATTCGCCTGGTTACTTAGATGACGATCGTGCAAATAAAAAAAACTATATACACACACACAAAAGTAATATACTCGTACTATCCCACGATATATCGCAATTCTATACGAAAACAATTTTCCCAGAGAATAAGTTGAACCGTGGTCGGATTAATTTATTGCGTCGGTTTTTTTTCTAATGGTTTAATTTATTTACCTGCTATCCGTGGCGCAGTACAATATTTTATGCCCACAGATGGAAAAAAACGCCTTCAAAGGAACAATTTATTTTTTGTGTCGTTTATTAGTAGTTCATGTCTTTGCCTGACGTCAGCTTTATTATTTGTGTTTGCTAATTTTTTCATTTTTTTTTAGTTTCTTTTATAACGGTATCACGAGGCTCGTGGCGTGTCGATTGAATCATGAATTACTTATTCGACACGTCACGAACCGACAGAGTCAAACGACGCAGTCTCCACAGTATTTATTTTATCTATATTTTTTGTCCCCTCTCAGAACTTTGTGATTTTTGTTAATCTCGAAGTAACGTGTACACGAGTACAATGTACAAAAGTCTCATAAAAAAATCTCATGACCGTATCAACTTTTACGATCGCCTCGCTATCGAGGCTGCAATGAAATCTACTGCCCTTAAGGAAGATTACATAAATAAAAAGAAGACAGAAAGAATTTAATATACATAAAATAGAGCAAATGGCCTGGTCCCCTGGAAAATTGGATGTCAAACCCAAACCAGTTGCAGTATCTCGAATTCAATTGTACTGTTTGCAATCTTTTCCGGCTAAGATAATACAATAATTCATAAATGATAATGATAATAATTATACTGTAACATAAAATCTATTTTAGATACACAAGCGAGTATGTGATGCGAGTCACAATTGTATTATATTAATCGCGAAATACAAGTGAAAGAAGTCAAACAAAAACAGAAAATAATAATGATGATCTCGACAAAGAGATAGGCGGCGAAAGAGAGAGACAGAGAGAACATCACGGTTCGTCCGTTTCACTTTTATGTGGAGACTGTGATCCTTTAATTTTTCATTTTATTTTATTGTGGTTCGCGATTTTTTTTCTTCTTTTTTATTATTCGCGAATCAAGTGACGACGCGTAAAAAGTGTGCAACAACTAAGAGGGACAGAGTCGAAAAAAAGAAACAACAACAACAAACTCGAACAAAAAATGTTTAAAATACTCACTTTAGCTGAGCTGTAACGAATCACACCTCGACTCTCCAGAAAATATGTTATTTCCGTGATCCTCTGAATTTCTATGTGCCCGAAAGAGGATATTTCGAGCGATAGCTGGTGCGAAAAGAGCGAAGCCGAAAAGAATAGAAAGAAACAAAAAACAACACCAGAATTAAATCCTGGACGAACGGGAAAAGGTGTTGTGCACGAAAGGCTATGTATAGAGTAATTTACACTTCTAAATGTGAAAAAGGAGGGAAAAGGCAAAAAAAAAGTGTTCATCATAAAAAAAAAAGGAAAAGCAAAATGTGAAAAAAAAAATGTTAAGATATTTGCGTTAAGCACGTAGTTTTTAAGACAGTGTGAGACAAGTGTTTTAAGGGTGTGGAAGAAGCGAAAAAAACATTCCGACTGCCTCGTTGGACCGTGGAATGGGAAAAGAAAAAAAAAGAGTGATCATGTTTTTTGGTTTTTTTTTATTTATTTTTTAATTTAGTAATTTTTTTTATTTTTATTTTCGATTTTTTTTTTCGAATAAATGAAATTATCAAGAATAATAAAGTCGCTTTCCCTAATAACGAGCACATACAGTATCAATCGGAAGGAAAAATGGGAAAAAATAATTGTGAAAAGAAAACAATTTATCGCGATATTATTTTTTAAGAGCGATCTCCATCGTGCTCGGACATTTCGAATCAAAGCTTTTTTGCCCAGGTTCACGCTTCATTTCAAACACTTTATTAAAATGTTCAAAATGTATGTTTTTAAACATTTTTTAAAAAAAATATAAACATGTATCTTAGCGTAACTGCAACCCGGCATTAACACGTTACATGCAGGCATGTATCTTACCTTCAGTTTTAATTTATCACAATTATTGTGGCAACACATAAACAATGTTTATAGTACGTTTATGTTGAAGTGATAATGGTATATATTCATATATATATATTTATAAATCTATATATGTATATATATATATCATTATCACTTCACCGCTGTGTCAAAACATAAGAAAAATTCGTTTATCGAAAATTTCTAACGTCCCTTCGAGACAGCAAATGTAACACTAGACCGAATATGTATCTGAGTATTTATAATTAAGGTAATTATTCGAGATAATTAGTGCGTCCCGACACCATGACCAGAGATTCAGATAGATTCATCAGAAAACTAAAGAAACAAAATATGAAAGAAGAAAGCTATGTTATAATTATGTTTGGTCAAGATTTGTGCGCGTGTATGCTGTATCGTTATCGAAACGTGTTTGGAGCCAAAATCACGGAAGAAAAAAAAATGAAAAAAGGCGCACGCGTGTAACTTCGTCAATGACATTATATATATATATATATATATATATATATATATATATATATATATATATATATAATATATTCTATATATATATATATATAATATAATATATTCGTGACAAACCCTGAAGGATAATAATTTTCAAAATCTCGAGATTCTTAGATTCTCTAAAGTGAACTTTGAGTAGGCATTAGGCTCGTAAACATTAATATTTTAAGAAAAATCCTTTACGATTGTCCAAGTCGTCTTCCCCTCAATTTTTCGCTTTTTCTCTATCACTCTCCGTATCAGAAGAGAAGAATCGATGGGGAAGGCTACGACAATCCACCACGGCGAAAACTTACAATGAACGTTTAATTTCTCAATGTAACACGAGAGAAGAAATTTTCTCGAGGTGAAAAAGAGGGTGTCACGAATATTCGAATAGTAGATAATAACACACAAGTAATATAGTTATCGAAGATCTCGTTAGATACACGTTAATATTTAATCTCCTACTCGTTCAGCACAAACAAAATCGTTAGTAGGAAATGAAAAAGAAATAAAAGAGCCGAACGTTCAGTGGAACTTTTGCCACGGAGACGTTTTTTTTTCTCGAACGAGTGGCGGTTTCCGATGCTGAACTGTGTCACGATACATGTTCGTGATTCTGTTCCATCGTGGAAAACGATGAAAATAAATAAATTGGCAAAAAAATATTACAAAAGAAAAAAGCACGAAGAATAATTGTACAAAAAAAACAAGCAACCAAGTTTGACGAGTGTAATACGTGAGGTAAAATTAATGCCGCAGAAACGTAAGATGTTTCGTGATTGCGGCGAAAATATAAAAAACTAGTACGTGGAAAGAGAGAGAAAAAAAACGTAAGATACGGAGAAAAGACAAATAAAAAAATGTTACAAAACATGAAAAATTCTTTAAATCTTTGTTTTTTTGTAAGCAATTGCCATTCTTCACAACAGGTATCAATATACATATTACTTTTTTCTGCCGCTGACTCTACTTTGTGTTTCAGGCGGAAGTCAGTCGGTAGCGAGCTACGAGGATCTTAGCTCGAGCAGTTTTAGTTCGGCAAGCAGAGCATCGTTGGACGCGAGAAGTTCACCGACACCCTCTTACGGGACTGAAAATATGATGGTTTTTCCGAGTGACAGTAGTGGGTCCATCTGAGATTATCTGAGGTGCGCTGCCGCATTGCCCAATTGGTTGCGCTGCCTCAGATAAATCAATTTTTACACAAACGAAAGATAACAATTGTCTCGGTACCAAAAACGATAATTGAAAAAAAAACTCGCCTGACTCAACAGTCACCGAATTCATATCGACGATGATAATTTCCGACGTTAATTATTGCGCAAACTTGTTCCACGCGGTTATCGCAAGGTGATTTAATATTTTTACGATATACGCTTTTCAATGGCTCGAGTGAAAGGGAAAAGAAAAAATTATAACAATAATTTGACACGAAAGCTCGTGATGTCTCTAAGGGATCAGTTCGATAAGAGCGTTTTGAAATAAAAGACGCGTCGGGAATTATGATCAAGAAACGATTTCGTCCAAGATGGATGACAAAAAATGGTAGAGAAAAATAGGTAGAATCATTGAGTGGCCATATTCAAGATAATTTTTGCAAACGAAAAAAAAAAAAAAAAAAAAAAAAAAAAAAAAAAAAAGAGGAATAAGATGAAGAAGCTCGATATTACGAGACGCGCTCAGGCCGTTTTATTGGCGAGGTTGCAACTTTTCTAAGATTTTTCCATTCGACTAGAGGAAGGATCCGACATTTTTGCATTTTCTAAAGCGCCCAGACAGTCTACATTTTTGCACCGTTTTCAAACCTCGTTGTCGTCGGTAGAAACGATGGAAAAAAACGCTAGATATACGATATAGAGTGAGGAAGGGTGATTCAATGGTTTAAAAAATGCGATTGATTCACGCTGCAAAGTTTCAATCGAGAGAGTCTCCGAGTGCGAAACATAAAATCACGTTCGAATAGCACATTCGAAACGTTCCTCGTGATACCGAGTTAAATTTTTATCCAAAGTAGTGCGCGTTGACATCCTGTGTAACGAGTGTGTCACACGAAAATCTGATGCAATCCGCTACAATGCATTTCAAGAGTCAAACGTTGCGGAACGTAAGAAACTTACACACACATAATAAATAACATTTTTAAAAGATGAATCTACTAGCGTGAAAATTGGAAGGAAAATCAGTCTTAAAGAATAATATTTAAAAATTGGTTATGTTTAACAAATAAGTGGAAAGTTTTAGGGAATGAAGATATGACAATCATTTTAACAATCTAGACAATTTTCCAGTAATTTTATTAACGAAAAAAATAACCGTTTGACTATTTGAGAAGAAAATTTCAACGGACTTAAATTTATAGGGGTAAAATAAATAGCAATACTTGCTTTTAAGTTTTTTAAAAATCATACTTCAATCCCACGTTCGAGTCTCACCGTTTTCCTGTTTTTCGTTCTGATTTTCAAGCTAGAAGAATCGACTTGAGAGTGATCGATCGGATTCTCCTGATAATCAAACGGGCCAAAAATAACGTTAATACAGGTACATAAAGCAGAGTAGATGTATTATTCGAACGAATTCACGACCGTTAATGTTTACTAATGCGAGTGAAAAATGCTCGCGAGGATTTGCTCGATTTTCGTGATAAATGCGCGCGTTTAGAAAATACTTCTTCGTTGTATCGTATATATAAACGTAGTTGTCGGCACGTACGGATCGTATCTGGTCGATGGGAAATGAAAGAGGTAAGAAGAAAAAGAAATGAAAAACAGAAAACAAAATAAAAGTGAAATTGCAAAAAGAGAGCAATCAAGCTTTAGATCTCCCGTGCAGATTCAAATGTCGGACGTATAGCTGTACGGAATGATCCGCGTTAATCGCGCGTATCGTTGCAGTGTCGATGAAAAATAGAGTAAACGATTTTTTCGATGAAAGCAGTTTCAGAGCGAGCTCAATTGGACAGAAAGAGAGAGAGAGAGAGAGGAAAGGGAGGAGACGGAGAGAGTCGACAGAAATTTCGACGAATCATCCCCGTGCGGCCTATCTATATAATATATTATACACAATTGATACTTGATGTCATTTATATAATATATTTTATATATAAGGCTCGTCCATTGCTCACACGTATATTTTTCTACCCCTTATTTTGTATCGGCTCCATTAAATTTAATCGTGAGAGTATAGTGATAAAAAAAATCGACCGGTGCGATCCGCGTTGCTTATAGTGAATCAGATAATCTCAACAACAACAAGAAATATAAGTGTAATCCATAGCGTGTAGTTCGACGTAAGCCGCTTTATAAATCGTATTGTGTGGAATGAAGTCAAAAGAAGAAAAAAAATAAAAGGGTGATTAGATTATAGATCATGGGGGCATGCTGTGAGTGATGTAATGTTTGGGAGATGACGATCCGTTGAAAGTTTAAGAGCTAATCGCGCTCATCCAAAACGGCTTAAAGGAATGAAACAGAAAAAGAATGAACTGTTCGGTTTTTCTATAATGATTTTATTACGTATTATACATAAGATTATTGATATCCAGGGACCGTCTCAATTTTGGCCGCGATTACTTACCAAGTACCTTTTTCCAAGTCTGACAGCGGTCGCTGGTTTTGGCAAATAAATTGAAGAATTAAAAAAAACATGAAAAGATAATTCAGAGATGATATTTTGTCATTTCTGCTTGGGCATAATAAAAAAACACGGATCTTGGCCAAATTCTTGCACTTTCGAATGGACGGTGAAGGTGAATTTTTTCTGCGAAATAACACTGTTTTAAACTTGCTTCCAGAAAAAAAAATAGTAAAAAAAATAATTACGTACGATTGTAGCCTCTTTCTTATATCGTCGACGTTTTTGGGAATTTTTGGTGCAACGATTATTATAAAATAATTGTTAAGTCGTGACATTTGTACGTCAAAGCTTAAGGGCGCAGTGATTTTATTCGGTAATGACTGAAGAATCTTTGAAATTCTATTTAACGAATTCATTTTCTTTTTTCTCATCGGTAACGCATTAATCACACGTATTCCCTGCAAATTATCTATATACATTCCAAAAAAAAAATGAAAAAAAACTTTCTACAATTCGTTCTAATGCAAACGTGGAGTGGCGTTTTTTTTATACACACATAATTAACGGGCAACCGCGATAATTCGATTATTACTATTATAATACTACTTGCTATTCCAGCTTCGATACAGAAATTTTTTAAATATCCTCTTCGTTTGCCTCAAACAACTATTTAGAAACCATAAACAAACGATACCTTTCCCATTGAGAAGAAAAAATAAGTTGATAATTTGTAACAATAAGCTGCGATTGAAATATTACGGATTCAAATGGGAGTAATTGTGAAATCGAGAGTGAGAGAAAAGCTTTATTCACTGGGGTGTGAGAGTGGCTGAGGGACAAACGTAACGTTGCGTACCGTTTTTAGCTATGTCCGTGTATGTAGGGCGCGGAGAGATTGTGATTGACGTTACGGAGATTAATTTATAATGATTACGCGGTAAGTTCGACAATCTGTTAAAAAAAAATGAAAATTTGCTTATACACCCAATTTTACAACATACGTATGATTCACTACACACTTTATCAAAATGGAAAAGAAACTATTGATAGCGCGAAAATACTATGGGAATTCTCGATAATATATTTATTTAGTTTCTACATATATAATACTTAATTGTTATATTTAGCTTTCGAAATCCTAATCGTTAAGAGAAAACTATTGATTTAGATAAAATGGTAACAATAGTAATATAGTTCAATGAAAGAAACTTCAAAAATACTTTTTAAAAAACTAAATTTAAAAAATACTAACTAAAATTAAAATTTTAACGAAGCAACATTTTTTTTTATAATTCATCAAATTTTAGTTGGTGATACTGTGTTCTTTTTTTAAAAGCGAGTACTAAATAGAGAAATCTGAAACTATTTTAGCGCTATCAATGGCTGATGATGGCTTTCTCTAGAAATTCGAGGATATTTTGGTACTCTCCAAAAGTAAACATTTTCCGGACATGTGTACAAGGGTATTTTCAATAAAGCGATTATATATAACATATAGAAGCAAAAACTCAGGCAATGTAAACACTGCGTAATCGTCTCCAGCATAATATATACATTCGTTTTTCATATATTTTACTCTATATTCCGTATTAACGGATGAAGTAATATCGAAAGAATTTTTTTTTTGTTTCTGCATACACGACACTACACCTAACGTGAAAGGTGTATACCTTTATACTGTACGCGTGTATATACCTAAATTGTAAAAACAAACAACAACAACAAAAATCGCGAGACAGCCGAAATGCTGTGAGAAAAGATTTCCGCAAAGAAAATTATATGCATTCTATCATTTATTGTCTCTGTTATCGAACGGAAAAATTGTGGTGTTTGTAATTGCGGAATATCAGCGGTGTCGATAATCAAATGATTGATTTTTTATTATCGCGAAATATATCGTGTGTATTATCACGGTTATATAGATATTGGTTCTGTATGCAAAATACAAGCAATTTGCTGAAATATTTTTTTCGTTAATGCATTAGATTTTTACATCCCGAGCACGTACTCGTATGGGGTATTATGGACGTCTATGGGTTACCCAACCAACGGGTATCTCGGACCTTATTGGGGTATGACTTATACTCACGGACCTCCGAAGATTCTACAGGCTCCCGTACAATATGACAAGTCCCAAAGGAGTATAACAGACTCTCTGCGTTATAACGAGCACCTTTCAGCTATGACGGAGCCCCACAAGGTATGACGAGTTGCTATAGGCTATGACCCTCGTGCGGTAGGGGGTTTGCGTAACCCTATTGGGGTTTCTCATACCCCAAGGAGTCCGCCGTACCGCGGCGGTTCCGCTTCAATCCAGGAAGTTCGTAACTGCCCTTCGAAGGTTCCTTCGACCGCAGGGGAAGTCCGTCCGTACTCCGCACGGGGTCTCGTACTCCAACGAGTCGGTCGTACCCTTTGACTACCCGTCAAGTTCCGTCGAAGTACTTTGTACACCGTTGAACCCCCGTTACCCCATAGAAGATGCCCCGTACCTGAGGCTATCCCTCTTACGCCAGGGGGTCCACCGTACCCCCGGAGACTCCGTCGTACCCCTGTACGAATATTTTAAATAGAATATTGTGAGGAAAAACTGTCGTTAGTCATAGAATTAAAATTATCGCCATTTCAATATTGAGACAATCGATAAATGGAAGAATCGTTCTTTCATTATTTAGAATATGGAAAGATATAATTTCACGATATATTTTCCTACTCGGATATGTCAAAAATGTACGTTATCGTTACTCATTATATGCGATAACTGTAATTAGGAAAGTAATTAATTACCCAAAATAATTGAATGTGCCGATCGCTGAAAAAATACGAGAATAGTTCGATCGCACATAAAAAAGTTACTTTTTTCGGAAAAAAAAAGCAGTTTTCACGATCTATATGTGATCAAACAAGAAGGTAACGGTATACATTTCGAAAGATGATATTTTTAACATAAATTACTTTGGTATTTTTATTAAAGCTTAAATGAGCTTAAATGCGACCTAGATGTGCTGATTTTATTTTATGACAAAAATCGATAAAACTCAAAATTGATACTCGAAAGAATTGGCATCCCAAAAGAATTTACAAAGATTCGACAAACCCTTTATAACGTGTAACCTTTTATACGTAGCACGTAAAGAAAAACCTTTCCGTTCATTCCGAACGGGCCTGTGTGTCTGACTTCTATTTCCATGGAATCGTCCCTGTATGTACCTAACATGACCTGTGGCGTTCATTCCAGCCTGTCCAGCCCAGTCCAGCCCAGCTGGCTGGTGAATCGTGGGCAATCGTGGGTGACGCAGTTTCAAGTAACTTTCCTTTCCCCCCGGGTCGTATATGATTAACGACCTATTTAAGTTGCGGCAGAAGTCGCTGAATTGACTTTTTCATCGAAACGGTCTGGTAAGAAAACAATTTCATAAACATTTTTACTCAATAATGAAATTCGTCCCAAACAATCAACACGTGACCGAATGAGTCAAGTGGGGTTTATCATCAATGCCTCATGTACGATCGTGAGCTCACATCTTTATATCCTAGTTCTTATTGCTGAAGTTTCGCGCAGTGGATATTGAATGCAAAAATTATTTTACATCGTGTATCGTGTATTTGGTTGCAGAGAATGTCAACGAAACATCGTAATGATGTTGCTCCAAAATTAGCAGAAGAGAGTGAAATTGTGAGCAAAACACTGGACAAAATTAATTGTTGATATGGATTAATTGAAATTTGAGTCTTTTTTTCATTCACGATTTTAGTGCAGCGAGATAGAGGAAAAACATATAGAATCCCGCTTTGAATGTCCAATATGTTTAACATGGTTGAAAGATCCTATGCTGACTTCGTGCGGTCACAAATTTTGCTCAGAGTGCATCACGGCGTGGCTCAGGTCGGTAAATAATGAGTTAAAAATTGTTAAGATAAGAGAAGCTCATATTTGTTCAATCCATTTTACATTTATCTATGTTTTACATCAATCTCACAATAGCATTTGAATCTTAATATTCATAGCGTTAATTTTTATCCTAAATGACTCTTCCGTCTATCAGAAAAGAAGGTGCCTGTTGTCCGGTCGATAGTAAGCCACTGGATCCTGAAAAGGATCTTTTTGAAGATCGTTACACGAGTCGAGAAATATCCCAGCAGAGAACAAACTGTCCGTATCAGCAATTTGGATGTAACGTTCAATTATCACCTGCCGAAATGGAAAAACACGTGCAAGAGGCACACGCTCTTATGTGTCCTTTCAAGGATCTTGGATGCTGTGAAAATTTTCAAAACAACGACGCGCTTCAGAAACACATTGATGATAATGTCAATAGCCATTTAAGGGCAAGTTAATTCGAATTTATATTTAATTATATGAAAATGAAAAATTTGCACGTTCAATTTCAATTGAATCCAGTCAATACGAGCACTATTTCGCTGTTGTACATTTTTTTTTCCAAATTCATGTACAAAATTAAGCATAACAATAACATATGTGACACATTTGAAAACAATACATTTACAATAAATTTGACATTTAAGACAAAAGTTCAATGCAAATAAATTTCAATACAACGGTTGGAATGCCAACGACAAAGGGATAAGAAAACTTTTTATAAAAAGGTGAAGATCCTCCCGATTGAGGAAGTATGATTGGAGAAGAGGCAAGGGGGCAATTGCGAGTGAAAAAAATAGATAAAAAAATAGAAACGATTAACTCGATTGGTTAATTCATTGCTAATAATCGTATTTTCCCGTTTTACAGATGACAGGGAACGCTCTGACGAGACTAACTGTTACGCAGTCTCATATTAACGCAAAAGCATTGGAATCGAAACTCTGGGATCCTCCGCCTAAAAAGAGAGTGGGAACTGCCCAGGAAAGTCAACCAACCCCCGATTGGCAAGAGCTTTTAACGTACGTACATATAGTTTCTCAGAAACTGCCCAGGTAGCACATTGGAAAAAGTTTATTTTATTTAATGATAGAAATTAATGGGATTGAACCCTTTTACTTAAGGAGGTTCATTAGGTAGAGGGAAAATGCACAGAAATTTCGGAATTTTTTATTTTACTATCCGTGCCTGTACACGGACGGACCTGAATTATTTTAGAATTTTCACCCACACCATTCTCGAAGAATTAATATTGAAAACTAGCGACCCGACAGACGTTGTCCTGTCTGAGCTATGAATATTCAACTCGAACTGGAATAAATAATTTAAAACAAAATTATTTCAAAAACATAGTGTTTATTGTAACTGAAAATAAAAAATTGACTCCCTTAGTGTTTCTGTATAAGCATGTATACCACGTGCTGGTCTATCAAAACTTACCAAAAATCGATATTAAATTAAACTTTTAATATAAGCCGTGATTGCGGTGAACTAATTGCGATGAACAAACACTTCTCAAAAAACTCACTCAGCAAACTCAAAACTGGATAAACGTTCAGATCGAATGGACTGTGCACTAAGAAATGAATAAATGAATTTTTTGATCAAGGGAAATAGGGATTCATTTTATATATATATAGATTAGGGCGATTTTTTTTTCGACTATTTTTTTTTTTCAGTCCCCACCCGAAATTTTGTTGGATATGTCGAAAAAGAAATTCCCTGAAGGTTACGGCCCTTAATATTAATTCTAAGTACTTTCCGAAAGCGTGAGAAGATTTTCCATCTAAAATACATGTAAATCGATTTTTTTTTTTTTTTTTTTCAAATTTCTATAACTCAGCCGCATTTTATGCCATCATATTGTTCTTGGTTCCGATTTACTCAGAATAAAACAATCTAAAAAAGTGACTTTTGCGACGAAAGTGTAAAATGTACTGATGAGTTGGTACGGGTCACTGGAGTCGATTTTTACCCAAAATCCTCGTTTTTTTGCTGTTATCTCCGAAACAATTAACTTTACGAAAAAATTGTAAACGAAAAACTTGTTGGAAATTTAATTTCCTATAAAAAAAAAGGTCCTATCGACCCAATTGCTTAGATTAATATTTCTCGAGATATTGAACTTTTTTTTGTTTTTTATTTTTTTTATTATTTAATATTTCATCTATATAAATAAAAATCAATTGCCGCATGTATGACGGATCATCACTTGCGCATTGGACATCCGACTGGTGGCATTTTTTTCAAAGAAATAAACCACGAAATGACATGTCGCTTTGAATTAAATTCTTTTTCGCAAAATATCAACATTCAATGCGGAATTTGTTGTTGTTATGAAAACAGAACTTTCAAACTGAACGTCACATTTTTTTTCGTTATGAAACATGTGACAGCAGAACTTTCAAACTGAACGTCACATTTTTTTATTGAGATTTTCATATATTGTTTCCATATTTTTCATATTTTCATATTTTTCAAACTTCCGACTTTTCAGGTGGATTTTCCAAAAAATTTCTTTCATACAAACCTTGTTCTGAATATTACGAACACAACAAAAAAAAATCAGCCAAATCGGTCGAGCCGTTCTCAAGTGATGATCCGTCATACATGCGGCAATTGATTTTTATTTATATAGATTTGCAATTTAACATAGGCCCTAATGGCCTTATATCATGGGGTTATAACTCAAGAAGGAGGCAGAGAAATAACGAAGTCTAATGATAGAATGCATTTGAATGAAAAACACGACAAAAATCAAATAGTTTCTCTACCTCCTTTAATATCACTAAGCTTTTTACGGTTGAAGCAAACGCCGAAGCGCGACCTGTCCCGCCATTGTCCGCCCCGCGTCATGACAAGCCTAGTGAACCTCCTTAATAGAATTGAGGAAAGTATGAGTTTCTTGTTCTCCCGAAAAAGTTATTTTAATTGTGTCTAACGAACGCAATTCAAAACCTCACTATAAAACATAACGTTTATTTACGTCAATATGCTGATGGGCTCGAAGATATTGGTAGAGTAAAACGTTATCTTTCAGGAGAGAATTAGATATTGCTGTAGGCAACAGTCGTACAATTTTGTCCGATGTGCAACTTGGGTAATAAATAATTTCCTTCACATTTGAAATGTTCGTTAATGCATTATCCGTTCTTAAGAAATCTACACGAGAGGATAGTCGTGCTGGAGCAACAAAATCGGGAATTATCGATAACTGTGACGAATCAACAGAAAAAGCTGACGGCTCTACAGACATCACTGCGTTTCAATCAGGACGAGATGATTTTGCGCAATTGCAACGGCGTTTATATATGGAGATTGAGCAATTTCGGTGAAAAATTGAATGAGATGTCGTCCGATCCGCTGAGAATGTTCTACAGTCCTGGTTTCTACACTAGTCCCAATGGCTACAAGATATGCGCTCGTATAAATGTTTCGTCGAACGATTCCAATTTTTTATCGATACTATTGCACATAATGCAATCGGAAAATGACGATGCACTCGATTGGCCGTTCGACGGAACGATTGTTTTCGTTCTCGTTCATCCACATTGCGCGGACAAATCGATACGCGAGAAAACAACGTCGAGACCTGATCTCCAGGCTTTTAGTAAGCCGGTGTGCGATTTGAACAAGCGAAGCTTCGGTTATACTGAATTTGTTAATATTCATGAATTGAGCGATTTTTTGCATAACGATTGCCTCTTATCTCGGATAGAAGTGAGCTCGCGCGATAGACTCGAACACTTTCATTCAAGGCCGTGCTAAAATTTTTTTTAAGTTGCCTCGGTATCGATGATTCAGAGACCGTCCATAAGTTAGAAATAAAACAATAAGTAATTTGAGAAATTAAAAAATCGACAACTACCGAAATTAGATAAGATATTCTACGTAAATATTGTCAAATTTTATTGTTACCGCCTCGATTGAATGAGAACGAGTGATTGAATGAGAAATCGTACTTATAAATAACATAGTTCAATCAGTGATTAAAAAATAATCGAGAATTACTGATTTTTTTTTTTTATAGGGAAAATACTCTAGAAATAAAAAGATTATTTAACACGTTGATGAGTTGCAACTAGCGAAAAAATTTACATTTTTTTTTTATCACCTATAAAACTAATGAGGCCAAGGCCCGCTGGAATGAATATATTGTTTGTGCTTTTTGCGACAGATACTTTTATCTATTCTCATTGCTGTTTCAGCTGCTTCAGCGGTGGCGGTGCTAAGTAGTACAAGTGAATCGGGGAACTGGAAATCTTGACTTTCTAAACACGTACTTGGCTCACTCTCTTCTTCGGTAGGACCTGCCGCTAAATTATAGAAACATCTTTTACGTTTCTTTCTTCTACAATGGACACAAATTGGACACAAGCGTTCTTTGTAACATCGACCATTATAATTTGTGGATTAGGACGCTTGATAAACGGGCAAAAATGTGTTTTACCGGAATTTATCACGCGAATTTATCATTACGGAAAGTGCGGAGTTGTAACGAAAAAGAGTTCGAGATTCGAGGTGCCAAAAAGGTGAGTCGCGAAGAGTTGATAATTATTTTTTGTTTTATTCTATTGATGTCTTCCATTATTAATAAATTAATGAAATATTTGTCGATCACAGTTGCTTCAAGCATTTTTACGTATTTTCCGCTTCGCTCTCGAGTATCACACTCGCGCTGATGATTTCACGATACATTTATCACGGTCCGGTGCCAAATTTTGTAAATTCAATTCTCGACCTTCAATTGAGTAGCCAGAGACAATCTCTCGTCACGCCAGAGAGTAGTTTACTGGCAACTATTTTGGTGACTCTACAATGCTGGAAAAGATTGTACGAAACGCACTGCGTCAGTGTATTTAGCGATGGAAAAATCAACGTGATGCAGTATGTCGTAGGATTCGGTCATTATGCGGGATTGCTAACTTGCATGATTGGGGAATCCGAGGGATTCGTTAAAGGTCAGTCGTTTTTCTGCTTTCTATATTTTTTTAATAGCATAAAATGTACATTTACTAACCTATGATTAAAAAATTAAAAAAAAACAGGTTCGTACGGGGTTCTTCATTGGGATCGATTATCAATTTTACAATACGTATGCGCTATTGTCTTTGTCCTAGCGTCGTACGAACAACTTAAAACGAATTTCATCCTTGCAAATTTGCGAAAAGACAATAGTGGCAATGTCGTTACGAAAGAGCACAAAATACCACATGGTAGACTCTTTGAGTATATCTCAGGGCCATTACAGCTTACTGAAATCATCATGTACGCGATGCTCTTGATTATTCTGTGGAGTCGCTCGACATATTGCTACGTTTTTCTCTGGGTTTTTCTAAATCAGGTAAAAATACGTATTTATTTTTTATCCTCTTATTCTATACAGAATGGTTATTTTTAATGTCTTATTATTATTATTATTATTATTGTTGTTGTTGTTCTTTTCCAGAATGAAACTGCAGTTTCAACACATATCTGGTATCTAAACAAGTTTCCGACCTATCCAAAACAACGAAAAGCTTGGATGCCATTTTTAATATAAATACTTTATTAAATTGTATTAATAAATGACTTCGTCTTTACGACCCAGGGAGTTTGTAATAAGATTAAATAAACGAAGGTTTCTCATTGACAAATCATGTCGAAATTTATGTATTTCATACAATGACCAAGAACATTAAGATCGTAGCATTGGAAAATAAAATATTACATCATGCACGGTTTAAAGATTTATTACAGCATGGGAAAATGTTTGTTTCGTAAAATCGAACGAAGCTTTGCCTCTCTTCGACGTATCATACAATGTTTTTCAACATTCTTTATCTCACAGCGCGTAGAAACAAACGAGTCGCAGGATCCGTACGTTGAATCGATAATGTACATAGTAATTAAAATCTTGTAAAATTCATTCCACGAAAAGTTTTCCGGTATCCATCTGTAGTAGCAAACATCTACGACGTATGAACACGAATGTGTGAAATTCCTTTACAAATTAGCGTTAGCACTCAAATCGCCGAGGTCAAGGTAGCACGGAATGTTTTAACGTAATTCCACGTTCCCCGTTTATGAATGTATATTACGAGCGTGTAGAAGTGCCCGGTCACCATCGGAGTTCCGGGAATATTTTAGTTTAGCTGAAGAGGAGCCTGAAACATACGATTTATTCCTCGCTAAATATTTGGATAATACGGGGACAGGCGAGTATTCCGTTACCAACGTATCCCTTGGTTACACAATTTCAGGGATTATTTTCATTTGGAAAAAAAAGGGTTGTACAGTGGAAGCTCGGTTTGCAATAATTGCCAATATTTACCTGTACGGATAGCCCCCAGTTTTATTTCTGAAGATTGATAGTAACAGACTGAAGAAAACAGTCACCAAGCCGAGACCTATAACTGCTAAGATTCTTCGTTTTTTAACGTCACCTTTCCGCTTCGCTGCCTCCATCATCAGGATCATACCCAAGACCACGGCTCCATCTAACCAATATGATGTAAGAAAAATCTACGAAAGATTGACGAACGAGAGCAACGTGCAACTCAAACTTGTAAATTAGGCATGTGCCTATATTGACAAGAAGAAACAGTGTCAAAAAATGATAATTTAAAAGGATACTGAGTATCATGACGATATAAGTCTCAAGGACGAATTGACCCTGAGAAGAACCGTATATATACACGGCTATTCCGTTTGCCGATAGGTGAAAAAATGGTGGACCTCTTATGTGATTCCACATTTGGCCGGAGATCATGGCGAGCGTGAAAAACTGAATAATTGTGAATTTTATAAACGTCGTGACACAATAATTTCCTAATAAAGTGGAAATTAGTCTTAAAGAACAATTACCAAACTACCGAGGGCCCAAATTGTTTTGCCGTAAATAAAGTGCAAATTATTTCGCTTGAGATAGAGAAATCCTCCGATGAGAACGAGAAGCATAACACTGGAAATGATTTTGATCCAGTTGGGTGGTCTCGAAACACGGAATTGAATGTTCGTTTGTCGCGATATCCATTGTTGAATCGTATGAGCGGTCAAACCCTGTCGCTGAATGTCCATTGTATCAGCCGCTTTGGGCTTACCCTTTGGTGGAAAGTGCATGTATACCGGAGCCATATCGATTTTCAGCTGCGTAGAATTATTGAAATTATAAAAAAATATTTTGTTTTTAAATTGATTGTGGAGTTGGTATAACTCACGGTTCTACACATTCCTCAATCGTGTGCTAAATTTAAAGAAATCTTTTTTATATACTTTTCAATTTGGACCGAGCGTGAGCCCGGATTATTTGCATATAAGTTTACAGAGTTATGGCAATTTGTCAAGATTTATAGACGTATAGATTTCTCAATGACAAAATCCATACTCCGGTCCCGAGCTAAGCTATCACAAAATGCCAACGAATAAAAGATAGTTGGCTGTAATTGCTTTTCAATACTAATTACACCCCGTTAAACATTACTGTAGATTGATTGAAAATAATAAGGGAAAATAGTTTTATAAATTCAGCGCTCGTTCGACCGGCGCATAGCGCTACAAATACCTTAAATCAAATAATTGATCCATCTATATTTTACCATACGAAAGATATCCTTTCCTCCGTCAAAGTCTACCGCAGCAAAGAAGAGTTTGTTTGAATGAGCCTGCGAGTAATGGAACGAATCGGCTACTATCGTGAATTCATCATGCCCATAATGGCACAAATGACATTTTCTCTTTGAAGCCATCGACGTAAACATAACGACAATGGAATAATTTCTCGGTGTTGCTTTGATGAATTCTTTAAATTTGGCGGCATTGAACTTGAGTACAGGCTGCTCGTTCGCCATCTCCGAGAGTTGCTGTACTCGTTTGGCCATCGAGGTACTTTCGCTCTGCAAAATCGTTGATGATTGAATAAATAAAATAAATTTTTTTTACATCACTTCGTAAAGTGTGCACGAGGAGAATGAGATTATAGAAATTTGATAGGGAGATCATTGCAATATTGAGATTATTTCGTTACAATGAAAATATTAATATTCGTACCGAAACACAAATGTATAAAAATGTTGAAAAGTTGTTTATTCAAACGGTCTTGATGGAATCAGTGAAAACTGTGACGTGTCAACATTGAGTTATTTTTCTCTTTTCGGAGTCGATCGAAAGAGTTTGTTCTAACTTACGTTTTTCGTCCGATATTGGCATTTAATATTATCGAAAAATAATAGGAAAAATCCCACAATCGCGAGACAAAAATGACACCTCATTTTTTCTTTAATTTTGACCATTGATAGAACAGAATGGTGCCGAACTAACAAAAACACGCAAAATCCCCGTTTACAACCGGCAGAATATCACCGCTCGCGGACGACAGCCACTGTGAGCCACTGACTGGGAAACGATTGGTTGTTAAACAACGTAGCGTACTACGTGGCAATGAACGTATTTCCTTGTTCCTAAGAATTCTAAAAAACGCATTTTATAAAGAACAAACGCCATGCCACAAAGAGCTATTGATTCATAAGCGTGAAAAAAACATTATTTTAATAATCATTTGTACGTGTGATTAAATCAACGAGTCGTTTGCGTTTGAATGTAAAGTCATGAACGAACTGTACGCAGGGCCGTGTAGTGTTTCACATCCGATTTCAAGGAATTTTAAAAAGCTAATAAATTAATATAACAATTGTTTCGTAAAAAATTTGGTATAGATTTTGAAAATATCGAGTTACTAAGCTTGAAAATACAGCCAAATTGCTATATATTTCTATGCGATTGTATTCATATAAAGTATAAAAAACACGGGGGTTACCAATTTCAAATGCTACGTCACTGAAACGTTTGGACCAATCACTTTCGATTCTATTGAACTATCGTGTTCGATCGGTCGACGGCAAAGGAACTCGTTGTAAATGATCAGCAAAAAGATTATTATTAAACAATACTAAACAATAATTAGCATAAAAATAATAGATTCCTCATATATTTTCGGCGCGCGATGGACGCGCACGATTCGCGCTATCATATCGCTAATTCACAGTCCCATATGTCATTGAATTCGTTGATATGAGCCCTTTCAATCGTGACTCTGTAGACATCGATGCGTTATCTAGAACGGAAATTATTATAAATAACGTCGAACCATGTTTTCTCAACATCATCGTTCTTTAATCAGTAGCCATTCTGTTCTTTTTTCAGTTTTTACATTGATCTTTTTGTCATCGCATGGGGATTATGTCTAGTTTCCCTCAAAGCCCCGAGCGCGCACTGTTCATGCAAAAACCGGGCCTGCGACTTGTCTCATTGTTTATCCGACGGTAACTCGGTAAATGATGAAGATCCGATATAATACCTAATCACCATTTTTCTTCACTTGGTGTACAGAATAATTTTTTTTTCGATATCGATATATAGGTTGAAACAATTAAAATGTTTACAACAATGAACGTAGCAATGTTTTCGGCAAAATAACCAACTTTTTCGTAATCAGAGGGTGAAAATCTAAAGGATATGGGACTGGATTATCACGTAGAACTTTCGGTGCACATGGAAGGTACGGCCGAGTATGGACTATACATTTTTTGTTTTTTGCTTTTATTTTGAAAACTATAATCTGTTATGTATATAACAATAAATAATTTAGATGTAATGGGACAAAAAGATAGTGAGATTGCTAGAGGGCACATCCAGCGACGCAGACTGCTCTATATATGACTGATAGGTATGATTCTCCAGTCTCCTTGAGATAGTGTTTTCGTCCAGCAGGTTCGGAGCCAGGATGTTCGGGACTATACATACGTCTTATACTTTTGACGATACCTTATATACTATAAATCAATATAAAAATGTTTGAAAGACGATTAAAAAATTAGAATAATAATTCGATGTTTGTCCGACGGAATATTTGGAAGCTCTAACGGCGGTCACTACAAACAAGCATTCCGCTAGTTCCGAGTTTTTCAGACAATACGCTAGTCGATGCATTTTAATTTTTATATTTCAAATCATGTCAAATTTTATGTATTTCACCCAATGGACAAAAATATGAAGATTTCAGCGGTGGGTCACCGTCCTTAAAAAAAAAAAAAATAATCGTATAGGTAGATGTATCCCTATGCGTAAGTAAGTTGTGTCAAGTACAACCAAGTACAACTGCTTGGGAGCTCGCGTATCCTCGCCGTGATCGGTCGTCGTATGTCGGTAGAGTACGAAACGAAATTGTCTCGAGTCGTTGACGCGACCCTTGATATGAAATAAATTATCAGGTCATGTACGATTTAAAGATTTATTAAGACATGAGAAAATGTTTGTTCTTCAACATCGCACAAACTTTCATTCTCTTTGATATATTTTACCTTATCGTTCCACATTTGTTCATCTCGCAGCGCGGAGAAGCGAACAAGCGACGGGATCTCTATGTTAAATCGATAATATACATAGCGAGGAGTTGAAAATATAAAAAATCCATTTCACGAGAAAATTGTCGGTATAGACCTGTAGCAGTTAATATCTACCGGGTACGATCGCGAATGTTGAATTAATTTACAAATTCGTGTTAGCACTCGAAATGCCGAAGCCAAGTTAGCACGGAATGTTGCAACGAACTTCCGTATTGCCGCTTCTTTGATGTATATTACGAATGTGAAGAAGTGTCCGATCACCACGAGAACTGTGGCAGTATATTAGTTTACTTGAAGAGGAGGCTGAAACATACGAATTATTCCTCGCTGAATATTTGAAAGATACATCGTAATTTCGTGATTATAACTAAGGGACAGGCGAGTATTCCGTTACTAGCGTATCCCTCGGCTATGCAATTTCGGAGATTATTTTTGTTCAGAAAAAAATGGTTGTACAGTAGAACCTCGGTATTGTAATAAATTGCCAATGTCGAGGTTCAGTCTCGAGAGTTCTCGAAATGGAAAAAGAATACGATTTACCTGTACGGATAGCCCTGAGCTTTATTTCTGAAGATCGATAATAGCAGACTGAAGAAAACGCCGACCAACCCGAGACCTATAATCGCGAAGATTCTTCGTTTTTTAACGTCACCTTTGCGCGCCGCTGCCTCCGTCATCAGGATCATTCCCAAGACCACGGCTCCGTCTTAGCAATATGATATAAGGAAAATTTACGAAAGATTGACGGTCAAGAACTACGTGTAATCAGGAAAAAAAGAATCAATAATTCATAATTTAAAAGGATACTGAGCACCATGACGATATAAGTCTCAACGACGAATTGACCCTGAGATGAACCGTGTATATACGCCACCGCTCCGTTCGCCGATTTGTGAACAAAAGGCGGACCTCTTATGTGATTCCACATTTGGCCAGAGGTCATGGTGAGCGTGAAAAACTGAATAATTGTGGTTCTGATAACCGTCGTTACACAATAATTTTCTAACAAAGTGGAAATTGATATGAAAGAACAATTACCAAAGCGCCGAGACCCCAAATTGTCTTGTTGTAAATAAAATCCAAATTGTTTCGCTTGAGATAGAGAAATCCTCCGATGAGAACGAAAAGCATAACAGCAGAGACGGTTCCGGTCCAGTTAGGTGGTCTCAAAAGACGAAATTGAACATCCGTACGTTCCCATATCCATTTTCCAATCGCTTCGGCGGCGAAACCAACTCGCTGAATGTCCATTGTATCGGCTGCTTTGGGTTTGCCCTTTGGTGGAAAGTGCACGTACACCGGTGCCGTGTCGAGTTTCAGCTGTACGGGATTATTGAAATTATTAAAAAAATGTTATTATAACAACACTTGTGAAATTAGAGTAGCTAATGGTTCTACACATTCTTCAAACGTGTGCTAAATTTTGATAAATTATTTTGTTCCGCATATAGGTTAACAGAGTTATATCAACGAATAAAAAAACATTTGCTCTAATTGTTTTTCAATGTTAAGAACACGCCGTTGCGCGTTACTGTTCATTTTTTTTTTTTTTTTTTTTTCAAAGTAAAAATAATTTATAAATTTAGTGCTCCCGGGACGGGTACACGGTACTATAACCAACTTAAATCGACCATTTCAATCTATATTTTACCATATGAAAGACATCCGTTGCTTCATCAAAATCTACCGTAGCAAAAAAGAGCTTGTTCGAGTAAGCCTGCGAGTAACGGAATGAATTCGCGACTATTGTAAATTCGTCATTTGCATACTGGCATATGTGACATTTTCTCTTTGAGGCCATCGCCGTAAACATCACGACAACGGAATAATTTCTTGGCGTTGCTTTGATGAACTCCTTAAATTTGGCACCGTTGAATTTGAGCACCGGCCGCTTGTGTGCCATTTCCGTGAGTTGCTGTACTCGTTCACTCAGCGACGTACTTTGACTCTGTAAAATTATTTATGATTTAATAAATAGAAAAAATGGAAAAAAGAAATTGTGCAAACTGTGCGTGAAGAGAATGAGGTTACGGAGACTTGGTAGCGATGATAATGGGATATTGAGATTATTTTATTGTAACGAAAATATTGACATTTATACGAAAATATAAACGTATAATAATGGTAGCAGGAACCATAATTTATCTAAAAGGGTGATGGAACTAATGAAAAATGTGACGTGTCAGTATTGAGTTTTTTTTACTCTTTTTCAAGTCGTGCGTTAGACTTTATCAAAACTTACGTTTTTCGTCCGATATTGGCATTTAACATTGTAGACAAACAGTAGGAAAAATCCCACAATCGCGACATAAAAATGACACCTCATTTTTTTCCTTAATTTTGACAAAACGGTATAGATGAGTATGGCAGAGTATGGTGCACGGTCTTATATACAGGTCTGGAAACCCCGTCAAATTTCGGCGGTGTGGGGTGACTGTCTTAACGAAGTTCGTTTTAGTTTCTGTATCAACCACTAGAGGCGTTCCGATCTTAGTTGCGACCAGTTGCGACCGCGGTCTTATATACAGGTCTGGAAACTCCTCCACTGAAAGTGACCTCCTTAACGAAGTCAAGTTTAATTGCTGTAGCAACCACTAGAGGCGTTCCCGATCTTAGTTGCGACCTTACAATGCCAGCAGGCATAACCTGAAAACCCCTCGATATTGATATCCTTGCATATTACGTTCATTTCGTTTATATCACGACTATTAGTGATCGTTATATTTAAAATGAGATATCAGTGTGTGGTCCCAAATTGCAAAACCGGCAGCAGAAAAAAGAAGAAATGTTCTACATTTCACGTGCCAAAAGACATTGATATGCGGAAAAAGTGGGAAGAGGTTATTCCAGGCATTGTAAAATTACAAAAGTCCGATCCGTGTATGTGAACAGCATTTTGACCATGAAGACATAGTTCGCGAATGGGTCAAGCTCGACGCAAATGGCCAAGTAATTACACGGGTAAGTTTAATGAAGAGATTTTACACATAGTTTGAGAAGTTACTCATAGCTACTCATTTCAAGTATTTTTCAATATGTAAGGTCACGTACAAAAGAACGCGACTCAACGAGTTTGCTGTGCCAACAAGGTTCAATGACGTGTCAATAGAGAAGGAAAATTGTGCGCCAGAGCATGGTTATGCGAAACAAGTTTCGAATTTTGAAACGAATCATCCAAACACTGTTCCGTCCTGTAGAGTCACGAAACCGTCAATTCGAGGAATCAGTACTTGTATCGGTGAGTTTCCTTAACAGAAAGTAGCTATTGCATTGTTAGTATTGTGCCGCCAGATTTTTCGCCGACATCACAAAGTATACCAAATTCTTGTATACGGAGTCACGACACGCGAGAGCACCGTCTCTTCGCGTACGGAGTCCTTTCCGAGCGAAAAACCAACAGGGCATAGCGTTAACATACCGAATATTATTTCTAATTTCTTTTGTATTGTATTTTGTAAAGAGATAAAATCTAAGTAATTTAAACATACATATATTTCTTCTATTAATATTTCAGATATTCCTGATGTTCCGTCATCGGCTTCTGTTGGCACAGACATTAGGTGGTTACTTTCTCCAATGAAGATATCAAGTTGCGAGTCTACAGTAGCAGATTTGTCTGTTCTTGAGAGGCCTGCCGAAGTTTCCTCACATATGGAAATCAGCAAACGTGAGTAACGCAATATCTTGCCTAAGTGTTGCAGCGTAATGACCATAAGAGCTATTTACCATTATTACCAAATGACTATTGTTAATAAACATTGCTTGATTTCATAGTGCCTGTACCGGAGGAAGAAAATGCGAGTACCACCGATAACTATTCTGCTAAAGTCCCGGAAGGATGGAGTTGGATAAAAATGCGTACTGAAAGTTTACAGTGTACGCTTATTACATACACGATAATGAAGGTCGAGAAAGGCGAGCATTGTCCAGTTGCACTAAAAAGTGTTACGCTTGATGTGAACGGAATATAAAAATATTTTGTTTATAATCGTCATGTTCATCCGCAAGACAATAATCTGGAACGTGTTCTAAAGAAAAAAGAAATGCTGGAGGACACATTGGAAACATTCCGAGAGATGAACATCTGCAGTGGCCTAGATAATGTTAGTATCCCTTCACTTATCCCTGTAAAGAGCATGCATCTGAAATCCTTTCATATGCGATAATTTATTATGTAAGATTAAGAATGAGGCAATATTGCCATCAGGAAAATTAAAAACTGAAAAAGAAATTTGTTACTAAAAAAAATTGTCTAAATTCACTAATGAATAAATCTTATGTGAAGTTTTTGTGAGTGTTCCAGCTGTCAACATCAAGGAAGTATGAATAAAAATAAATTCTTTGATTTTTCTCTCTTTATTTGAGTTTTGTCAATATTCCGAAATAGACTATTTGGCAGCATGCCAAAAAATAGTAGATTAAGGTAAGTGAAGATCAGCTCTTTCCATTTTTTTACACTTCGGTTTTTAAATTTTTCCAAGTGTTTCAGTTTTCAAAATCAAGTAAGTATGAATAAAAATAAATACTTAAACTTTTCTCTTGATTCAAGTACCTGTAATTTCCACGAAAATATAATGAAAAAGGATCAAATTAAATATATGAAACGGTTCGATATATTTCTATTTTTGAAAATGAAAACTTGTTTATTTTATAGGATTTGAAAAAAAAAATCATATGACATAAATATTTACAAATAGTTTATATTTATCATGCTCGGTTAACAGTTAGAATCTTTAAAACCCGATTCAAATTAAGAGCATATTTATTCAATATATTCATTAAAGTTTACGGGATTAATAACCCTTTCATAATTACATATAATAAATATGTGTAATGCGGCAGAAGTCGTTAGTGGGACAGAGACGGACAACCGCGAGAGCTATCGTGGGCTTTTCAGGTTATGTCTGCTGTCATTGTAAGGTCGCAACTAAGATCGGAACGCCTCTGGTGGTTGCTACAGAAAGTAAAACGAACGGACGTTAAGACAGTCACCCCCCCCCGCCGCCGAAATTTGACGGAGTTTCCTGACCTGTATATAAGACCGTGGTCTTGAAGCCTGTGTTTCTCAATTTGTGCACCAAAGACCGGAGCGCTGCAATCTCCGAGGCCGGTGTGCAACAAAGAGAGGAATATAGGGCAACCGTCTTTTTCTCCGTGCGCTTGCGTGCTAGGCTTGCAGATTTGTATAATGTTTTGATGGGTTATTTATTCTAATTCAGATCGTAATTAAGACTCATATTAACAAAAAGGTTACTACAAGTGCATTAATAGTAAATTGAATTCAACCCGTGAAATCGAATCGCAAGCCGAAGTACCAACTGGAAGAGCGGAAGTTATAAACGAGTTCAATCCCTATTTATTATCGTACAAGACTGCTATATATAGGAATGAAAAATTATTCGTTTTTACTTTTAAAGCTCTGGATTTGTACCCGCAGGTTCTGAATTTTTCAAAATATTTCATTTCACTCTATTAGCCAGCTATATCAATGTTTCTACTATGTGGCGAAATGAGTTATCATAACTATATGAAATAACATTTTGAAGGATTAAAACGAATACTAAAAATAGGATTGTAGGGTGCGGTCGGGATTAATTAAATATTACATTGTAGTGTCAAAACTCTTATTTATTAGCTTTTGTGAAATTTCGCAGAAAATACAGAAAAACGCTATAATATTATGCATGTGTGAAACGTAAAAATATTTGATGCGTTTAACCTCATTGTTACTTTCATTGCCCAGAATCATTGAATGATGTTTAGTTTTTTGCAATTTATACAGCGATGGAAGAAACAATGTGTAAACATTAGAGACTATATTATTTAGAGAATGCCATTTTTTAAAGCGCATGAATTTATAGAAATCAGAGACATGCAAGGATATGATTGTGTGTAAAATAAAAATTACGAGGGTCATTATGCGTAATATAACAAACATGAGAATGGTTTTTCGATTGCGGGATTGAGCCTTTTCTAGTGATATACCACAAAAATATTTGCATCGTTAGTCACGTGCTCGGCTGCGCTCATGAAATCCTTGTTGATAACACTATTTTCCTCCAGTGCTCGTAGCTCATTGCTTTCTGTGGATGGCACACAAGTGTCCTCGCAAGAACTGTGACTGATGGGATCTAGATCAATCTCAAAGTTCATATTTTGTACCTTGGGTATAACTTGGGTAGATGGGTCCTCTCGGTATCTTTCCAGTCTATGAGCGCTATACCCGGGTGACTGGTGGTGGAAAATGGATCATTTTCCTTGTTGTTAGACAAACACGCTGTAGATGCTGCTGACTCAAAGTTTGTGTTCGTGTTCTTGAAAAAAAAAAAAAAAAAAAAAACAACTTAAAGTTATTATAGCGCATTGTTACGCCTGAAAACGGGTCTTGAGATTAAGAATGATAACCGAACATATGAAGGAAAAGAAAGCAAAAGCAAACATAGCATAAAAGCCGATTGCACATACGCGATGAAATTATACTGTCACCGAAATACATTACAATTAGCATGATCTTGCAGTACGCTTACACGAAAAAAATAGAAAACGTATAACAAAATTACTTACATTAGCAATGATCTTTCCATTTATATCTTTATGCACGAAATTGCGTACAATGTCGGAGGGAAGAAAATTTTTCTCGCATATTGCGAGATTATTTAAAGACTATATTAATTAAATTTAAGACTATATTAATAATGAACGCGGACTGTTTGAATATTTTAAATAAAAAATGTGTACAGCATTCGTAAATGATGCAACATAATATTAAGTTATCGATATTAAGACCAAAATTTCATACCTCAATATTTCGGAATGTCTTTGGCAACCGGTTCCGTAAAAACTTTCGGATCGATTGGAAAAAAAAAAAAATTGTATTCGATAACATGAGAGAGTAGTTTGTAATTATTCCCGTGTTTTACAAATAAACTATTCATACTAAATACATTTTATTTATCACATATAATGAGTATGGCAGTCCGTACATATTTACAATGAAAGAGGTTGGCGTTTGTATTGTTCGTTTTTTTCTTCATTATCCTTATATTGGATGAAAGTGTTGCAACCATACAAAATTCATACAATCCACTGATATAAAATACGATAGGTTCTCGCGCGGAAAATATTCCCTCCTTACTGGACATAGGAGGATTAACGGCGAGATCCGATTTGGTTGAACTAACCAATGAGACGGGGGGATATCATACAATAAGGGGAGGGACGATGAGCCGTTACCCGACCGATATTACGTTACGCATTAGCGTGAATCACGCCTGCCTTAGACACAAGAGAAAACAAAACTTGCCAGTATCGTCTTCACCAATTTCCAACTTAATTCTATAAATTTGTATACACATTGATTTATATTATACGACCGTACACTGTTCCGTTGGGAAGCGCAAAGCCGCAAAGTAAGGTCAAGATACTACGGAGACTTTGTCTTCTTTGTTTACCAACCTCTAAAACAATACCGCTCGGTAATACACGCTATGTTACACCAGGCATTCAACCGATACCATACCATGTTTCACCACCTTACGTTTTTTCTTCGCTTTTTCGTTTTACGATAATGTACTTTTTTTAAATTCATAAATGTGGCTCGCACGAAGTAAAGGACTCCAGAGAAATATTTATTCTAATTCAAGTATCTGTTACAAAATAGATGTGGATTTCTGAATTTTTTTTTTTCACCTCTGTTCGGAGTCACGAGTTAAAAATTTGGTATTCAAACGTTAATCCTAACTTACGATCTACCGACGAGAACCGTTAAAATGACTCAGCTCGAATGGGCTAAAAGAATTGATCGAATGTTAACACATTGTTCCCACTTTTTCCTTATTGTTGTAATAAAAACAGACGAAACACAGAAGCATTAAATTATGCACAACTGTTGACAATTTTGTTGTTAAACTCGGACATTAATCGCGTGATTGGAATGATAGTTACGCATTTGAGGAAAAAAAGAATATATATATAAGCGGGAAACGAGGAAAGCGGGAAACCCGAACAGATCCAATTAGGAAGACAATTATTTCTGCACTGACATAAAAAAAAAGCGAATTTTACCTACTGTGGATACGAAATGTATTGTTGTATTTAGAGTAAACACGAGAACATTTTTCCGTATCATATACAAGATCACACAATTTTATTAATCGTAATTGTAAGCATTCTTGAGTAATTAACGAAGATCTCTAATTTTTGTTTCCATTACTGTCGGATAAAAATGTACGTCTTACGATAACTAGACAGCCAGAACCGAGAGTGTACATAACGGCTATGTGTCTATAAAAACACCATTCAAAATAACTCTCTCGTTATTATTTATAATAATCGGGATTACATTAGTCGAAACACATACGCAAGAGATATGCAAGAGGAAACATGGAGCAGTCCCAACATATCCATTAAAATTTTTTTTTCTTCTTCTTTCATATTATTAGTGAGGACTAGTTTATGCTGCGAGGACTTGCATATGTATATTGTCTTGAAAGGGTCCATATTATAACGGGCATTATAAATGTAAATATTCACGTTGTCTGTATATCATTTAATCAATCGTCGATCAATGGTACTGCACTCGTATTTTTGGGCGCTGAGCTTCTAATTATATATATTTTTTTCCCAATTTCTGAGATCGAACATCCGTGCCTCAACTACCGCTCGCCCAGTCATGTTTGTTCATTCAGCATCAATTGGATCGGTATGTCATGCGATTTTGATACCTTTAGCAACATATTGACTTTCGTTATTTCTCGTTGCTGTTGTTTCCATTCGGCTAGACAAAATCTTCCTTCCGATCCTCGGACGTTTCCGGAATAAATATACGAAAAAGAAGAAATAAAAAGATTAGGGAACGATAAACACTCTGCATTTATTGCGAAAATTCGGAGGACTCGTCTTAATGCTGTCATCGACGCTTATGCTAAACTTAAGTAATATTTACACACCGTGGGGGGGGGGGGGGGCGGGGGGGGGCTCTGTCCCTTCGTAAGGCAAAAATCTAAATTTATCGATTAACCCTATTATTGCGTATTGTTCTTTTAATTTCTTTATTTAATTTAATTTTTTACCGCATGCCGTTTACATGTACTTTATGTACTGAAATGTTTCGCAAGGAACAATGATTTCTTGATGAGTTACTGATATTTGAAGGCGAACCATACGTCACGATCTGCCGGTGCTCGAGAGCGGGTTATCGTGTTTGTTTTGTTTTAATTCTTCTTTCCGACCCTGTACACGTATGGATTCCCTGTCTTCGTTGTTGAACGAACGTGGACAGTGAAGAGTTAACAATTATTTAATTACGACAGAGGCAAAGAATGCATGATCGTTAAAGGCTTCAGTAAATACGGCCAGGATTATGCAAATCGCTTTACGATCGGTTATTTGACTCTTTTTTTTTTATTTTTAATTTTTAATTTTTTTTTCTACGAACGCAATTAATCACGGATGTTTGCCCAATGAATCCTTGATGTGTTTTATGATTTTTCTGAATTAACGTGGAGGATATGAAACAGCGACTCTTGATGAAAATGAAAAATGATTCAACTACTACATTAGTATAGGGTCAAACAACGCTACGGTAGCTGCAAAAAATAAAAAATTTACTGGTTCGTTGGTCGATGTTGGACGCCTCAGACCGTTCGAGATTTAACACGGTTTTTTGTTTCTGCTTTTGTTTTTTATCTTAATCAGAGAACATATTCATTTGCCCTTGGTGGCTCGAATAGCGTTGCAAATTTCAATCCACGGATGGCCGTACGAGCTGCATATTTCACAAACGTTCCCCGAGCTCGACGATGGCTGACTAGCTAGATGACCCGGTGTACTCGGCGACGACGAGCCTGTCCTCTTGTATTTGCACGATTTAGACGACATGTTTAGAAAGTCAACGGACGATGGCAGTGAGGCGGGACCCCGAATTTTGTGCGATGCCGGTAGCGTTGCGGAGTTGTACGATGAGCTTAACGAGGGCATTATCGATGGTGAACGGTCGAGCGATGGTGATTTCGGGGTCAATAACGCCCGCCCGTTTGGTGATGATAGCCGCAAACACCGCAGAAGGTTGAGTCAATCATTGAGTAAACCCTGTGACACGTTGATCAGTTGTTCTTTCAAAACGCGAAAGGACGGTCGTACCTCGGGACCGTGGGCCCAACATTTCTTCATTACCTGGGGAAAGGAAACAAAAGTTAAAAAAGTCGTTATATCGGTTATATATAAACAGTGAATTTTCTGCCTTTATGAATGTGAATACAATGATTTTTGAAATCGATAATAAGCTATTTTATTACGTTCAGCGGAGGTTTATTGTATAGGTGTTTATTAAGGCTTCCTCATCGAGGAAGCTGTGACCATTGTGTGAAATGGTCGACGAAGCAACTTGCAAGTTTCAACTTGCGTCTTATTTTTAACATGATTTTCATCTTTTCAGGTAGTGATATGTCTGAATATATCGATAACTCTTACTCCAGTGAATGATGGTTGCCATGATTCAGTCAATCCACGTTCTATTATGACTAATACTGAGCTTCATACCGTGTAACTATTGAATTATTTGTTTGTAAAAGCCGTTTTCCTCTTAAATAAACAAGTAAATAAAGTAATTGTTGATTATTCCGAATAAAAAATAAATGGAACTTGGCTGACGATTGAAGTTAAGTTTATTATGAATCGATTTAAGTCGTTACAAAGATAATGCAGCAGCATCGTTTTCATCGACGTATTTGGGAAAAATGAAGGGCGCATTGCTGATCTCGAACGGAAACACAGCTCATGTTGAATTGTCATTTCCAACAATAATTAATTGTATTAACAATGAAATCTTGTTATGTTCTCTTCCGACAGTGAAAAGCGGAAATACCTTTTAATTGTACCGCGAAAATTTAATAAGAATTATTCATTTAAAAAATTCGCCGCTCGGTGACCGACATAAGAATATAAGCTTGCTCGCTTCAACAATGCGACTTTCTATAAGCAACAAAAATTTACTTGCTAGAATATGAAATATGTACATCGAGAGGATCAGAAACTGCGTAAGCCTTGGAAAAACTACCGTTTACCGAAATTATGAAAAATAAATTTGTATTTACAAACCTCGTAAACTTCCTTGAAACAAGCCTTCGGTCTCTCTAGTATTATTCCGCGTTGTACACGCTCGACAACCTCGGTATTCTTTAGACGACCGTAGGGCATTTTTCCACAAGTAAAAACCTCCCACATGAGTACACCGTACGCCCATACGTCGGATTTCGAGCTAAATCTCGTGTAATTCAGTACCTCGGGCGGTGCCCACTTTATAGGAAATTTCGTGCCGCCACTGCTCGTATATTGATCGTCAAGGACGTATCTTATTGAAAGAAAATTATTGTCAGCGTCGGCTGATAAATAACAATATACAGTATGGACAGTAATGGACACGTTGCAATATTATAGTGGAATGAAAGATGTTACCTAGCTAGCCCGAAATCCGCTACTTTAACTACATTCTCCGATCCCACCAGACAATTGCGGGCCGCGAGATCCCTATGAATGTAATTGTGCCTCTCGAGATAAGCCATTCCCTTGCATACCTTGAACAAAGAATTGAGAGATTTTTTTATTTATTCTCAGCTGGACAAGACTGATTTTTTTTCAGCTTTGACTTCGGACGGAAATTTAATTACCTGTATGCACATGTCCAAGAGAAGACCAACGTTCGCACCCAACGATGCCTCGTGACGACGCAGATAGTTCAGTAGAGATCCGTGTCTCATGTATTCAGTTACTATGTATATCGGTCTATCTTTGCTGCAAACTCCATAGAGTTGGACTAGATTTTGGTGCTGCAGCTTTCTAATTAAAACGAACGAAGGACTCCCTTTTATATTACGAGAATATTAATAATAATCTAGGTCTATATAAACGAATGTGGCCAAATTTCTCGCGATGCTTGTCCGAGCATAGAATCGTAACTTTTGAATTAGCAAAAAATGATTTCTCGTAGATGTATGATTTTTTAAATGCTAATTTTGTTCTTCTATTTACGTTCCGATCAGTGAGAGGAAACACATGGATGGAATCGTAAAAAATATTTTTAAATACAACATATGTTTCATTTCAATTTCGGCAAAACAAAATGAATTATTGCTTTTTATCATTTTTTAGCTCGATAGATTGACATTTGTACCACTCACAAGCTCTTTTTAAAATCAAAATTTTATAAAATCTCGATACCCGAATAAGGCTTAACTAAAATCATCCCTAACAATGAATAATTATTGCTCAAATTGTGTGACAGATTTAAACCTTAAGCTGAAATCGTTTTCGAATTATAAATGAATCGTTTTTTTTTTTTGCAACCTCATCACATTCACGCACATATCCCTCTCGACACCTTCTAAATACGATTTTCTGGCTATGTGGAAAATTTTATTTATTTACGAAATTCCGGCACGGATGTTACGATAGAAGAAAAAAATCGTCACGCAAACAGAATTATCAATCAGCAATACCAATTTCATTGGTATTGCAACACTTACGTCATGACTTTAGCTTCTTCGATGAAGTCATCCTCGGACATGGTTCCTTCCTTCATCATCTTAACGGCAACGTCAATGGAACCTCTCCACTTCCCTCTTCGAACAACACCGAATTGACCAGATCCGAGTTCCTCCAAGAGATGAAGTTCCGCCGGGTCAATCTCCCATTTATCTGCGAAATATTTTACACTCGTATGAATTACACATTAAAAAATGACATCAACCTTTATTTATTATGATCATACGCGCGTTTTCTTTAAAAAGGTTCACCCGGTGGAGAGAAATGCACGGAAGCTTTCGAAATTTATATTTCACGTTCCTTATCTATACATAAATATCCTTGAATTAATTGAGAATTATGAACTGTACCGTTCTCGACGAATCTGCTCAACGGATAACAAACTCCGCTTCCCTATTGCTCCTAATTGTTGACATTCCGTACAAAATCGAATTCCTTTTCTAGGCTAGTCTATCAATTGTGCACGGAAACCGAATTGTGTTTTGTTCGGATTATCAACGATTTTCGAGAAAATAGGGAAACGGAGTACGAAACGGGACACACAAATGGCTTCTATTTATTTTGTACGTAACCGTTTGTTCCCCGCCCTTGAAGCTCAATAATATCTATAGTTACGAGGATGCTCGCGAAAACAAAACAGCGATTGTTTTGGTAAAAAAAAGTCTTCTCGGCGAATTTTGATCCTTTAGCAAAAAGTCGATGACACTCTAAGACCGAACTTCGATTTATTGAATGTCGAAAAAGTGAAGCCGATATAAGGACGAATGAGAGGGTCACGTTGACACACTAGACTCTATTGAGTCTCAGTTCGACCGATGAGAACTGTTGACTGTTCATACCAAAATCAATTAAAAGTTATAGCAGTCCCGTCCCGGTCCACATTACCCTATAATTCCACCCAAATATAAGAGTACGAATGAAATTTATTAAGCTGGTCATTTATTAAGCGGCAGAGTAAAATCTCTTACTCCAGAAGTGTACGGGGATGAGGTTTTTTTTTTTTTTTTTTTTTTTTTTTTTTTTTTTTTTTTTTAAGGAAGGAAGAGACCTCAGGAACTGACCTCATCCCGCCATACATTGCCGTATATATTGATACGAGTAAACTCAATGCATACACCAAAGTCTTAGTTGATTGATCTCACGCTCAGCGGTTCGATCCGTGAGTTGGCGCACGACGAAGCGGTCACCGATCCAAATAACGAACTCAAGCATTTCCGCTTGACTCTGGAGACCACCAAAGCCGTGCGCCGATTGCGCACCGATCGCTGTCGTTCCAAGTGACAAGGATAAGGCAGGAAGAGAGAGTCGATTTATTGGTGACCGGACGTGAGCCGCTTCGTGATTATAGCTGCTTAACGAATGGTAGCTAAAGGCCACGATGGTGATTGGTGAATGATCCCGATCAATAATTGGAACTGGACGAGTAACGGAGTCAACTTGTACGTATTATCAGATTTTTCAAATATTCTATAACCGATATTATAGCTAAAATAGCCGATCACGTGCCTAGCCCGCCGGGAGGACTAACTCGTAGGAGACGCAATGAAAAAAGTCGGATTGCATCACTTCATTTAGAATCATTGCGCTTTTTACAATTGAAAGCGCGTGCCTCGTAACGTCGTCATTCCCGTTCCACGCACTCATCCACCTGGCGCACCTCCGGTCCGATTTAATTTCCACTGGTTCTTGTAGTATTATTTTTTTCTTTTTTTCGTCTACTAACCGTGACTGAGACCGGCTGTCGGTGGCACGGGGCGATCGCAAGGGCTCGTTTTGAGTCGACTCGCTAGTCCTCCGCTATTGTGCCTGTGATAATTGACGAGATCTGGTATGGAGCCGCAGCAATGTTTTTCCGAGAGATAAAACTCGCCGCGAGTGTTTTGTTTTATGTGGTAGTGCTTCACGTGAGGATGCGGTCTGTGGAATGAGAGAAGATTAAATAGTAATTAAAAAAAAATGTGTTTTCGGAACAATGAAGAATTTCGCTATTGTCCGCATGAACGATCGTTAGCGATCGTTGATGTGTGTAAATGCTTTTTTTTTTATCACGGATACATCTCCGTACGGTATGTCAATTGCGCTTGCATTATTGATACCCCACGGGGAGTATTCGCATATATTCGTGCGTATTAAAAATACTCGTCGCGCAACTGACGAGTGGAGTATCTAGTTGAGCGGATTATCACCCTTTTTGCATTCACCTAGCGACCATTCGCGTTCTAATGATTATATAATTTCCATTTCAGATGGTAACTCATGCTCCACTGATGAATAATAGTTATATTGTATTTTCGTCATATAAATAATTTTTTCGGCACGTTTTATGTAACAATTTGAATAGTACAAATTGTATGTACCATTAATATTGGGCCAAATTTGGACAAAAAGAATCGTGCGGTACTTGATAGCATCTATGTTCGTTTGTTGCTTCCGAGATATTCATTGCGCGAGATACATGAAGTTTGTAAAAAAAAATAAAATATCTTAGAAGTATATCTTAGAAACTACTAGTTTCTGGGTTTTATTATTATACGACATTTTTTCACAAATTACGACTCGGGTGTTTAAAAAAATCACGATTTCAAAACAATCATAGTTCCGTGGAGAATTTGCCAATAAACAATTATTTACGCTTCCAACCTCTGTGATTAAGAAAATGCATATAATCATTATGAGTGAAATATAGACTAAGAAGAAAAATCGGCAACTGTGACGCGAATGGTGACTCGTTCCATTTCTAGATGTCTTCTTAAAGGTTAATCCAACAGAGGTAATAATTTCACGTTCAAGCAGCGTACCGCTGCAAAATCAGTGTCGCGACACTGACCGTCTCCACCATCTCCCGGTTATATCGCTGTCGGTGTGGTAAAAAAAAAAAATAGATTCGGGTGTACTTACATTTTAGTGTAGAGAGAAAGAGTGTAGAGTCCTTTGGTGGATGAATTGCGGACGACGAAGCATCCCTCTTTGTCCTCATGTTTCAGCAAAGACTCGGCTCTTTGTCGAGACATGTCTCCGACGTACCATCTGAGACGAGATTTAAAAAAAGCCTAGTAACGCAAAGAGCCACAACAAAAAGTCGATGGGAATGGAAAAGAACGATGGTATTTCGTGATGATACGAAGATTGGGGGAGGCGAAGAGCCTATTTATAGTTTTGCACATGTACAGATATATTGCATAAATATATTTCATTAGATATATTGCTGTTGCGAGGCACGACCAACTTTGGCGAACTGTAACCCATCTCATAGACGTCCACCGCCTGAATTTCCAATGATTAATGCAACCGAGCAATGAGCGATACTGGGATAAAGGGCGCGCGGGTAGGGACACGGTAAGATGGGGGAAAAACGAAAGCGTTTGGTCCATGGTCGCTCGATAAATGGCTACTAATAAACGCAACCTGCGCCTGGTCATGAACCACAGGCAACAGCCAATATTTAAGCCGTTGGGTCGGCCATCGAGCACAGAGTTGTACATGCCAGATCGAAATTTCAATGAAACGCCACCACAATCTAGTTATACGTGGCGGAAAAAAAATCATAAACAGATGCCGCGGGCATACTCGTTAAGGGGAGGTTAAATACGCGCGGTGATCGCACGAGTGCAACGGATATAGCGACATAGGGCTTGCGCGAGAGCGAGAGGGTCTTTAGCCTCCCCTTGTTGACAGAGTCGAGCGGGCGCGTCTGGTTTCGGTGAGCCGATGAGGTCTAACCCAATTTCTACGAGTGTCCATCGACTTGCGAGAAAAATTTTTTCGTACGATCGTTCGTTTCTCACCAAGAGCGAATCCGGAAATCGGTTGGTGGGACTGGAGTGATCACCTGATTGATGCACTGACACGTATGTTTTTATGAAATCTTCCGAGTTGGAATTTAAGAGTGATAAGGACGATTAACATTTTGACGTTTCAAAAAAAAATCTGTGATCGCTCTAACTTTCGTAAATTTTCCCCTATCGAGTCCAGACTTTCTACATAAAAGGATCAGAGAACAAGGATGTTTGGTATTGAATTTGGCAAGAATCGTATGAACTTTAATAAAATTTCAATCCTTTCACGGATTTATGCCAAATTCAATATCAGTCATACTTTAATGATATTATGATGATGCACGATGAAAAAATTAATCCAAAATGTCAAGAATTTTGAAAATTAAATGAATCTGAGATATTTTTCGAAATATCGAAATTTCATAAAATCTGAGCCCCTCGTACGATTCTTGCCAAATTCATGGCCGCTTATAGAAATAGGCGGCCATAAAAATGGGTTGGCCGTAATGTGAACGTAAAACAGCTGCAAGTTGAGACTGGCAAGTTGCTTCCTTGAAGTTTGAAATGAAAAACACAGAATCTTCAAAGCCTCCTCTAAGGGGGGAATTAGGTATATCGTTCTCAATGTTGGCTACCTCACGGAAAAAGCTTTGAGCGTGCTGTGAAAAATCGCGGAAGCAACTAGCTATTGTAAGTTCCAAATTTATCAAATAATTTGAAGTTTAATAAAATTACAACCGTCTCATCGATTCTTGTCAAATTCGCTTCCAATCATCCTTCAATGATATTCCGTCTATATACAAAATTTTATCCCGAAATCCGGAAAGTTCGACCCAAATAGCTCGAGCCTTTTAGCTTCTGTAGGCTTTTACCAAACCAACATAAATTTAATAGTGAACCTTCTTCGATGGGACCGAATGGATGTACGAAATTTTGGCTCGATAACCAAAAGGATACACGAGTTAGAGTCTCAGCTAATAACTATAGCAGGTTTTTGAGAGATTTAAAATTTTACAAATCTCAAACTCCTCAATCGATTTTGTTCAAAATTTATACGAAATATCGTTTGATTGTATCCAATCGATGTATACGAAGTTTGGCTCGATAGTCCAAAAATGACGAGTTAGAGCCTTAACAAACGCCTATATCGATTTTTTCGAAAATTATAAATTCTATAAATTTGTAACGCCTCGATAGATTTTCTTTAAATTCAATGGAAAACGGTATTTGATGATTTCTGTAGGAACTCTCAGCCCGATAGCTCGAAAATTCCGTGAATTGTGCTTGTAGCAAACTTTTTTTTTTAATTCTCAATATCTTATAGAATTGAAAATAAGTGGTCAATTGTCACAAAAATCACACTGAACAAAAGAGTCAATACTGATATACTTGCGCGATAAATTCCGACAGCTCAAATCAATTCGAAGTTGCGAATGGTTTCGATTCTTCGCCCCTATCGCACACACAGACACAGACACGACACACACACACACACACACACACACACACACACATCCATCCAGATAGTTTTTCTAAGTATGTTTTTTCGATGTTTTGGAACATTTTAAACACCTTCAGATTGAAATCATGGTTTTTTTTTTTGTTCATGTAAATGAAGCTTCTCGTGAAAACTTTGGATGAAAATAAAGCCTCCATGAGGAAGCAAAACGCCGCACATGCGTCATTATAGAGGGTTGAAAAAAGATCGTGATTCTCGCACACAGGGAAAATTTGGAGCAGGTGCGACAATGACGAGGCATTCCGTGAAAAGTTTTCTGCTTCGGTAATGTGGAAAATCTGAGGTTTCGCTGAGAGAATGAAAGAAAGAAAGAGAGAGAGAGAGAGAAAAGGATTAAGGTGTAGGAAGAGATTATTAAGACAAAGGCGCACATGTACCACGTTACACCCGAGTGCGAAAGAGATAGCTGCAGAATTCTATCGGTACTTTCTCCCAAACGGCACAATCGATCGGGATGAAACAAGCTTCGAGACTTCTTGCCACCGTACCGCAACGGCTAAGTCGATTTAATCCCGATAGGTTGTATCGGTGGGTGCCATACATTTCCTTAATATAAGATATAGACGATGAAAAAGGCCTGGCCGAGTACTGATTAATGAAAAATCATACTTACTCGTACTTCTGAAGACCCAGAAGCTCCTTTTCCTTCACATAATTGCTTGGGATATATCCAATCGATCTGAAAGCAGATGGTAAAGACAAATATATATCAAGAGACACACGCTTGCGCCTTGACGGTTGTCGTGTCTATATAGTAAGTCGGCAGAATAATCATAATATTCAAACTTCTAATCGAACATACGCACAAACGCGGTGAGTATATAAAAAATACTAACGACACTTTTCTAATATAATGTTATCGCCACTATAATGTTATCGTCTAAACTGTCAATGTGTAAACTGTAGTCCGCACAATTCCATAATTGCCGGTATATTCGTATATTTGTATATACATGGGTATACATTTGTTTAGAAAAACAATGAAATTCTTGACACAACCCATACCGAGCGGTTGGAATCCTATCCCAGAATCGTTCCCGTCTAAACGAATCCTCACCGTCCCAACGGTCGCCGGCGGAACAGCCAATGTGTTCAAAGTGTGTCAAAACGTCGGAAAAACTCATTGACAAACGGTGTGGGTGATGAATTTAAAGCAGCCACAATTCTATTACTTGGAATGGGTTAAGCCATCGGGTAAAAATCTTGCGCGCAAGCGAAGTTGCCAGCTACCTTTGTCCGATACAATTTCCGTTAAGTTTGAACTTTTAATTAATTTTTGGAATTTTTAAATTTCCGAAAAATTGTTATAGGTATTCGTTAGGGCTCGTGAAATGTTCAGCTTCCCGATAGTGGAAGCTCCGATAGTAAAGTGTGAAACTTTCAAGAACCAGCTTGCAAGTTTCAACTAGCCGCTTTTTTCTGTACATGTATTGTAAATGTCAATTATCTGAGAATAGTTTTTAATTTCTCAAAGTTACAACCATTTTGTCAATTCACATGAAATTCGATTTTCACCGTATGTACAAAATGTTAGCCCGAAATCTCAAAAGTTCGGCCCGATATTTAAAAATGTTGTCAATCGATTCGACGACCAAGAGAGGTACCCAATAGGGTACGAACAGGTGAATCCCAAAAGTGTAAGATTCCGGATGAGCGTTACAGTTGAATTATGAATTAATCGCGAGATGGATGAAATGAATTGAAATTTTGTACACTCGATTGATTCATCACCTCGTACAATCATAAATGAAGATGTGGGAACGTGTTTTGCATACGTTGATAGACGAGCGAGTGTGCTTTAACGATAAATTTCCGAGAAACGAGATTGATACGAACGAGGGGTTCATCGCGGTCTCGAGGGTATGTGCAATCTAGAAGGCAATATTTGAGGCTCATCGACACGGACCGTCTGTATATCGTCGGGATGGTATTCGATTCGAGCTCGATCGGTCATTCATTAGCCAAGATCAAACGTCAAAGTGGTTTATCGGAGGTATATAATCTATTTTCGTGTAGTGGTACATGCACATATACGGATCTTAAATACAGTAATGTCTATTACTCACCCGTGCTCGTCTTTAACTTTCCACCAGTGCTCTTGAGAGTCGTCCAGCACCTCGTACTCGGCACCCTGAAAACCAACATTAAATGTCACATTTATGTCATGGATACAAGCTTTACGAAGTTCGGGTGAAATATAATGAAAATGAAAATTCTTAAATTTTTTTCTCCCTGTATATCGAGATTAATGACGAGGAAACTACCGACAGCAGTGGACGCGCATTTTCGGCGGTCCTCCGTGTTGAGCAATATCGGCCACGGTCGGTACGGAAATGGGTGACCGCTTAGGTGTGCAATGGCTTGCACACATGACGGTAATACAATTGTGTATCATTCAGGTTATATCGCTGTATGTATATATACTAGGGGGCTCCATCCCGGGCTCCCCCCTCAACTCTTGTACACGGCGGCGGCGGCGATATATATATATATATATATATATATATATATATATATATATATAAAACTTAAAAATCAAAAAATAGATTTCAAATAATTTAAAGAGAGCCGCAAGTTGAAACTTGCCAGCTGCGCGTCCTTGGAATCTCACACAAAGGCCAAAGATTCCTCTATGAGGAACTATATATTCTTCAATATTGGCTTCCTCATAGAGAAATCTTCGGGCTTTGTGCGATATTCCGAGGAATCAATTGGTAAGTTTCAATTTGCAGCTTTTTTTCCCTACATATTCGGTAAATGAAAAAATTTCCGAATAATTTAACGCATCATAAACTCCAAGTCGTTGCGTTCGATTCTCTCGAAATTCGACTCTAATCATGCTTCAATAAAAGTCAATCTATCGTTATGATTTTGGGAAACGGATCAAGTTATTGACTGCACGTATGACTACGATTTATCGGCAATCGTCAACCGGACGACGGAATAAACACGACTTGACAACGGAATGAATTTTTTATCTCACGACGTACGGACGCGCGTCACCGAGCTCAATAAAAGCGATAACAATTTGCTTTTGCCTATTCGTTACAACATTCATGTTGGAAGTAAAATAAATTTCATCGGGCAATTTCGGTGGAAATAACTAGTTTTTATGAGAACTGTTTTCGGAAAGTTCGCGAACATTTGAAATACATTGACGTTACAAACTTGATTTTTTTTCATGCAAATAAAGCATAGAGTAAAAATGTAAACGGCTTTAGTAGAAAATTAGTAAATGTACTGCGAGTACCGAGTCGAATTCACGATGTAGCTGCAACTAGAAGAAATCATGAAACAAAGCTCGCGTAAGTGAAATATTTAAGTATTTCGTCCGGTGCAACGCTATTTCATATTAACGATGACACGATATTAGCATGGCGTAAGAGTTGCGAATCTTTTTAGATAAGAAAATATGCTACAGGTTGTAAACCATTGGATTTTACATTCGCGTATTTGCATAAAATCATCGAAAACGATTGGTTTATGCATCACTAGCGAAAAATCATTAATTGGTAAGCGACAAAAGCCGGGCGAAGGCAGATAGCGACGGGGAAACGCACGGAAAAGGGAAAGTGCGCGTGTGTCAGATAGAGATGTTTGAAACGAACCCCTGTGTATAGGACTATAAAAGACCAAAAATAAGAACGTATTCGTCTTTCGAAGTATCGAACGCGCTATCAAAGAGTTAAAAAGTATGGAAAATAAGCGTATAACAAAAAACACGAGAGTGAGATAGGAATTTCTTCAAGCACTTGGAACGAAGTGAAAGTACACGTAAAAGCAATTAAATATTAGTATTATTTTTTTAAATGTATTCGATATGAAAGACGAGAGACGCGTAACGTATAATACGTAAGATAAAAAATATAAGATATGAAAATATAAAACGAAAAAAAAAATAGACAATATATGAATATATTTTGATTATATTTACCTTCTCAAGTGATAGATCGCCACCCTCGATGGCGCGGAATGGATATAGAGCCACGACCACCTTTGTTCTCAACATCATTTTCTCCTGTAACACGAGGAGAGAAAAAAAAAAAAAATTTGCTTTGCACAGACATACCGGATCATATTATATCCTAGACCACACACTTCAATTTGAATCCGATTTTCGTCGCTCTTTCGTTCGCCGAAAAATAGTTGAGAGAACAGTTTTAAAAGCGGTAGTCGTTCGTCAAGTGTTCTCCAGAAAAAAGACGCACAGCGAGCCGGCTTACAGTGGTAACAAACGGTCGCAATGTTTTTCGCATTCTTTTTTAATAACCGAGCGTGCGGTTTCACTCTAATGTGAAATTACGTGGACTTCCAACTCGTTGCTCGGATCTTAGTTTGCACGGTACCAAATTTGTACAGAATTTTATGGCTGTTACTAAAAAAGAATTCACTCGCATTTTTAATGTTGCGCGCGATTTTGGGTATAAAAAAATTGACATATTCAAATTGGATTTAAAAAAATGGACGATGCGAATATCTATTTCTGTTATGTCGGGTTATGTCACACCATTGAGAGTAGAGTCGTCAATGTTTTTTTGTTATACTCGGCCATAAGTCAAGTAAGCCATAAATCAAAACAAAATTATTATTTAACAAGTGAAAAATGATTCGATTAAGGTAGTAGTCTGGTAACTTGAGCCGATTTTCATGTCTTTTTTGGACGACGTTTTTTCGTAGGAAAATAAAAATGAATCGTTTTGGATATTTAGGATGTTTTCATTTACATATTAAAGATACGAAAAAAAAAATTTTTTTTGAAAAAATGTAATAGTTTATTATTATTATTATTGATCGAAGTTGGCAGCCCGGGTTCTAACGTTTTTTTCTACCGAACCGATTGCTTTCAAATTTTAACAGGCTATACTCTACACACTTATAGTTCTCGTCGGAACAACCGAGAAATTTTTTCTCCCCTAACTTTATATTTTACAAGCCCTTCTTTGCAAAAGTAAAAGGACTTTTCTTTCCAAAGTCCGCCATTTTGTTATTATCCATGAAATTTAACTTCGGTAGTTCCGAACAGAATGACACGTCTATGGATTAAGAATTTTTGATTTCAGACAACATCAATAGCCAAAATCACCGGGGCCACTCGCGCGCTTTTTTTTCGAGGTGCCAACTTCGATCAATAATAATAATAATAAACTATTAAATTTAATAAAAAAAAAATGTTTTTTTTGTATCTTTAATATGTAAATAAAAACATCCTAAATATCCAGAACGATTCATTTTTATTTTCCTACAAAAAAACGCCCTCCAGAAAATACATGAAAATCGGCTCAAGTTACCGGACTACTACCTTAACGGTACATAGAATTAACTTTCTGAAAGGGTCCGCCGCTGGAGTAATGCTAGACGGTGTTCTCCGAAACCAATGGATATTCGTTAAGAAAACATAAGAAAAACATATCTTTAAACAAATCATTTTTCAGTTGGGGCTTCTTTAAATATAATTGTTTAACAATTTATGAAGCCTCACGAACTGTGACACTTTATAAGGGAATTTCTATAAACTCTGTTCTAGAGATTTTTCAAATATTGGAGAATCGTCACGATTAGTTTGTCCCTTAAAATATTGTAACAATTGAAAATAGGGTGCGCGTGTCAAATGAATCACGCGATTGATTAAGTGTCAATTGATTGAGTGTCAATTGATTATTAAGGGCGGGGTAAGGTATTTAAACTTTTTTTTTGCATTTCTTTTAAATTCTTTTAAATGAATGTATAACATCTCAAGAATATTGTGTGAAAATTTCAAATTGATCGGAGCAAAATTAACGGAGTTATGAGCATTTGAGCGTCCGTTGCTCCAGACCGGGGCTCATGACTGGTTTGGTTTGGTTTGGTCAACTGACTCCATACGTGTAAGCCGAGCAGAAGCGGGAAGCTGAAAAAAAAAAAACTAAAGGCAGGATTCGTCGTAGACAGGAGCAAAAAGGTGCTTTACACATCTTTGATGATAGCAACATCCTTTATGGAACTGGCATTGACGATTCAGTGTGAGGTAAGCCGATAAAATTCGCTCACGAACGTTTTATACCAGATTTTTTAGTGTTGAAAAGTTTAAAGCGTTTTCCTGACAAGTCACGTTTTCAAAGTCGGTGTCCCTCATAAATTGAAAACTACAGCACCGATGATCCTTTGAAATTTTGAACACTAATTCTGTACATAATTTACGAGGTAACGCTGGAGAGTTTTTTTCAAATTTGTTAATAATTTGTTATTTTACAATAACAAATTAACCGATTTTTTTCGTAAAAATCGCGTTTTTCCCTTCAAAATGTTCCAAAAAATTGAAAAATTGAAATTTCGAAAAACCCTCCCAGCGTTAAATCCAGCACCAAGTTACGAGGGACACCGCAATTCTACTTTTTTCCGAGACACGTCCGAATAATCGCTGCCATTGCCGTATTTTTAAATATTTCTTCGTGAAAATTTTATATAATATTCTTCTATTATATATAATGTCATATTTTACTGTACCATTAGTTTTAATAAAGAGATTTCAACTGCGTCGTCACAAAAAAATCAGAAAAACATGGCTTTTTTTGTACGAATTAACGTTACCCCCCGTTAAGTGACAAAGTTTACCTTCGCTTTGGAGGACGGTGTTCCCGGTGCACCCCCCGGCATTATCGGCGTCGATGGGCTTCCTGGAACAGTGAAAATAACGAAATATTGAACTAAAATAATGAGAGATTGAATATTTTCGAAATTTATAGAAATTCCTAGTTTCAAGTTGGTTGTCGCGTTACATTGTTGCTGGCGTGTGATAATTGGTATGTGCTTATTTCTAATATTTTAGCATTGACCGCAAATGTTGAATTATTATCGCGTCTATATTCGGCCGAATGTACGAAAATCTTGAGGAGTTGTTGAAATTTCATGAATATGAATTTCGCACGTGCGCGTTAACGAGTCGTACACAATTGGTATAAATAATATATGGATGTCAGAGATTTTCCCTAACGAGCGGTAAAGCCGACCATTTGACCTTTACCAGCAAGGAAAACGGTCAGTTTCACCATACGGGCGAGGTATCTCCCGTGCGGTGAAGCCGACCTCATCGACTCTCGTAGACGTTGGCGTTGATATGCGTATGCGGAATATATAAAATATATAAAATATATAAAATATATAAAATATATAAAATATATAAAATATATAAAATATATAAAATATATAAAATATATAAAATATATAAAATATATAAAATATATAAAATATATAAAATATATAAAATATATAAAATATATAAAATATATAAAATATATAAAATATATAAAATATATAAAATATATAAAATATATAAAATATATAAAATATATAAAATATATAAAATATATAAAATATATAAAATATATAAAATATATAAAATATATAAAATATATAAAATATATAAAATATATAAAATATATAAAATATATAAAATATATAAAATATATAAAATATATAAAATATATAAAATATATAAAATATATAAAATATATAAAATATATAAAATATATAAAATATATAAAATATATAAAATATATAAAATATATAAAATATATAAAATATATAGCGTACGACAGTGTTGAAGCAACGTTGGTCACCGAACGCTCACCTCGCCCCTGCGTGACACTGAACTCTCGGTAAGACCGCTCAAGGCTGTGCCAGCACGAGGCTCGCCCAACGCCTGGTACGAGTACACGGCGTGCTCCGGCATCCGTCGTCGCGTTGACCAATTGACAGATGCATCATTACCATTGCGTCGGTGTTTATCAAATTCTCTTATACCATATCCCTTCCTTCGAACTCATTATTACTTCGATATATGACGCGCGAACGAGGAACCCATAACGCGACACGATATCCCCCCGCCCGGGAATCGGAACGTATTTGCACCCGAAATAAAAAATAATGGTGACGCACACGGGCACGCACGGTACGCCAATCGAAACACGTGCGATTAATGACGATTTTTTTCTTTTATTCGCAATGCCTCGCGTACAAGGGCAACGGAGAGCGGTCGAACCGTTTCCAGGTGCGCAACGCCGGTCCGGTGAAAGCGGTAGAGGCGGCGATGCGGTTCCGTGTATACGTGTGCACGGGCGATAGGGCGCCCTCTACACCCGTGCTATCGGCCGTAAGAGCGAGCGAGCGAGCGAAAGGACGATACGTTCAGCAGACCAGTCTCCACCCTGTCTAGACAAAATCAATGCGACCTCAACCTCCCATACTCTCCTACCTCCGCTTTGCCCGTTCTTCCAGCTTCGTTTACGCGCTTAATGTTTACGCGCTTAATGTTTCCCCGGCAGTTCGATAGGAAGGCGATGCGACGGAGGAAAATACACCGGTCCACCCTTTTGTTTGGTCTCGCGAACCAGCGGAAATTGAGGGTCCCCCGTCTCTCGCGCCCGTTCGACCGACTCTGTACCGGCTCTCGTTCGCCGGTCACTTCGACCCATCCGGAAACTTCCTTCGTCCGTCCGTCGCCTCGTCTCTTTCGAGTCATCTTACGCGCACGCAACGACGATCTTTTACGATATACCATGTGTCTTCCATCGTTATTACAGCAATTCATACTTTGTAGGAATCGTTCTTGAAAATGCTATTTGATTTATTCACGGAAAAAACCAAGGCTCTTTCCGTGCTTCGAGGCTTCCTCGTTCTCCACGGGGAAGTATGCCGATCATCTTTGAACATCTCCGGGGGAACAAGCTTCTCGGACAGTGGCGAGGAACAAGAAGGCAATGTACAACTATTATTTCGAAACTTTATCGGTTAAATCCGTTCGACATTTTCATTTTTCCTCTATTTAAGAATCATTATTCCAAGTTTCTTTGAATCCTCTCGGCCGAACAGGCTCTCCACTCTCTTGCACGCCGTCTTCGCGTCGGAGACACGCCATAATTTCCTAATGTGCCGCGGTAACGTATCCGTTACCTATCCGTTACTCTTTCTACACGCGCGATACGCCCGGTATCTCGTTGAGCCGAGAGGGTCAATAATGTTCTATCGAACGATGAAAAACCTCATAGATGCAAAATTTGAATCGTTCAATCGATCTTTCCTAATTTCAATAAGCCAACAATGGTTCGCTCGGTCAATTTCCGTAAAAACTTCCCGAGAGACCGAAATTTCCGGATAAATAAAATATGTCAGCACATTTGTCTAGGAAATTTTTTCAACTCACGTTGACAAATGTCCTAACGGACGGTTATCAGAAACGACGTATAATACTTTTACACTCAAAGAATTCCGTAAGAAATTCCCCATTCCCCCATGATTAATTCCTCAATTTTGGCTTCCTCACGGAGGAAGCTTTGCGCGAGAGATAAAAAATGAGGAAGCGATATGCAAGTTTTTACTTTTCATCGCGTTTTTTTAACGAAATTGATCCGAGGCATCGTGGCTCGGAACCTTTTACGTGAAATATAGTCGCCTATAACGGTGGCGATACAGCGGTGCACCGGGAAAGAGTGGCTGCGAACGAACTCCGGAACGTCTCGAAGATGTAACGCAGCGAAGGGTTAGTGGAAAAGGGGTGGCCCGTAAGAATCCGAACGGGCATACGTCGGAGAGCAACGGACATGGATATCGGTGATACTCGAAGCGACAGCGGTGGAGGCGCGGTATTGGCCACGGTCGATTCCGGGACGGACGACCGCTTACCACCGGGTTGCGCGCGGACTCCTCGAGCAGGAGCCAGTATTTTCTGATTTTCCGATGGTAATACAACCGAAACTCGCGGTACAAAAGAAAAGAAAAGCCGTCCGTATCGGTCGAACGCGACAGAGCGTGGCTAAAGAGGAGCTACGGATCGTACGGAAGTTAGGTCAGCTCCGTGCGGCAAGTATCCTTCGTTCCGAATTGTTAATGCGCCAAAAGGAAATATCCTCCGTTCCGAATTGTTACGGTAAGAGCCACGAGCGTTTCAGCGTGTGCCATTTCCTTTTCTTTCCGCACCGTTGATCTCAGCGGGTCCGCGACGGGCGCACCACTCGTCGGTAGAGCGCGAAGCGGAGCTCTCGCGTCTCTCGATTATTTGGGTTAGCGCGCGCGTCAGTGTTTCTTTTCGTTTTTATGTAGAAAAACGAACTTCGAAGAGCGATATGTGGTCGCAATGGGTGAGAGTTTTCTTCGAAAAACATGAATTCAGAGGCGGAGGAGGGCCAAAAGAGAAAGTCGAACTCGTTTCGACGATCAATCGGAACACGGAGGACAATATTGATTCGGATGAACGAGACTTCCGCATACTTTGGACGATATTTTTCGAACTAACTTTCACCGCAATACCGTGATCGAGCGAAACCCGATTTGCCAAGAGCGACGTACGAACAGACCGTTTCGAGAGAAAAAGAGTACGTTTGCATACCGACGGACGATAATCATCCGACGTTACCGACCTCTCTTCCCTCTCTTGCGCGAGGACGCGCTATCGAACTCCTATGCTCGAAGCAACTCGATTTTATGAAATATAGCGTCTCGGAGATACTTATTATATTCGGAGGCACGTGGGTATTTTTTATTAATTTTTCCATCTCCCCATTCGGACGAAAATGATGGCTCTGTAGCTATACCAATATATACCATATCGATTATATTAATATATCTGTTTTTTAACGGGCCCGTTCGTCGCCGTGACCTTCGCACCCGTTAATTCTTATACCAAACTGATAAAGGATGGCCAATCACCGTACGCGTGCGACGTTCGCACGATAAGCGGCTATCCTCGAACCGTTTCTCGTGTAGTAGTAACGGATGACTCTGCGATCACCCGTCGGTTGGAATGCCATCGCGTAACGCAAAGTGATATTATTATTATTATTTGCGTTATTTGTCTTTTCGGCTCGAATGATCGCGTCGTTGATAGAAAATATAGTTGATCCAGTGAGAAATTCGTTTAACTAATTGGTATCGGTATAATGATGGAAAACATTGCGTCTCGTGTAGAAACGAGAAACTATGTTGAAGATTGTCGATACGTAATGCCTCGTGATTACCGTTATTAAGTTGCGCATTGCGTATAGTGAGAATGTTTTGAGAACTTTGTTACAGCGATTCGTAAACTCTTATTCTATATAACGGAAGTTCTTTGTTACACGAGCTTACGAACTTGTATCGGAGGGTCCCGCCCGGAAGGTATACCTACATTTTTACTTATTACTAATTTTATATGTAAATTATTTGGAACAAATTAACGCCCTGAGTTTGTGGATTGAGTTTAAATTGGCGTAAGAAAGTAACGATGAACCTCTTACGGAGCAACCCGAACCTTTGTACAGCCCATATAGCGCATTTCCGTAATACGAAGTTATGAAACATTTTTTTCGAGTTTTCAAAAAATCTCCGGACGCGTGCGTGTGTCTGTTCGAACGTCTGTATCTCGAGAACGGTTTGAGCCGATGTTTCCGTGCACACAAATAAACGAGTACGCTTTGTTTGTTACAATATTTATATAGAAACTTATCGAGCGGGTCAGGCTTTATTGAATTTGTCGAATATCGGTTGGGGATATGTCCGATGAATCTTCCTCCGAATCGATGAATCGCGTTGAAACTTTCAAGATAAATAGAATATAATTAAATGATTATTAGTATCGGATTTAGCGAGATTCAATGAAACTCTTCCGATTTCATGGAATTTTCAATTGTTCGAAAAATCTAGGATCGACGATAGACACAGGGAAAAAGCTAAAATTTGCAATTTGCAAATTGCTACCTCGAAATTTCACGCGATGCTCGAAGCAAAAATTAATTCCAAGTACGATCGCGTAAAAAAGGGAGGGTCATTGACTAATAGAAAGTAATAACGTGATTGGGACGGGAATGTGATCGCCCGTTATTCCGTAACGTTACTACTTTTGCGATCCGTCTTGCACGGAGCGCACCGTCGCATCTATCCCCCCTCCGTGACTCGCGATCGGTGAGACGATTACCTTACAAGAATCGCGTGCGACATAAAAAAAAAAAGTATCGGGACGCAGACACGACTCTTCGGAGGCTCTCCTCACGCGGTGTAAAAAAACATCCGTGCGACGACGTCGCGAGTTGAGAGAGAGAGAGAGAGAGAGAGACGGGTGCTTAACCAATATTCGATCTTTGTTCTGAGCGGTCCTAAAACGGTAAATTGGACAGTGCCTTGCAGCAATATTCAGCATGGCTGACGCGACGAAGTAAATTTTTTTTTTAAACAGATTGTCGTTTAAACAGGTTTCCCAACGAAACTAGTCGACGCAGGAAATTCTTCATTAAGGGGACATAATAGAAACAGTATATATATATATAGCCTGTACTATATCGCTCTACATATCGTTGCGAATCAGTTGAAAGAACGTACCGGAAGTGCTGGAGTGACTGTGTCCAGTTCCGGTAGCCGAATGTACCGCGTTCGTAGCCGCAGTTGCCACCTGTTTCAACGCACTTATCACCATCATCTTGCTTTTACTGAAAAAACTTTTAATCGATATGTCTCTTTTTTACACAAACGATTTATAATCCTTCATTATATTTTTCGACACGCACGATTCGTATAATCCTTGATTACGCACTGTCTCGCGATCGTACTCCGAAGCGACGTATACCGCAGCACGCTGCACAACTTTTGTAATTTTAGTTTTTTTCGCAAAGCTTCACTCAATCTATTCGTACGGACTCCCGTTCGGAGGCATACGGAAACTAATTGAGCGAGAGTCTCGCTCCGTTCGAGAGCAAACGGGTAGAGCGAGCACCGCGAGAGAGGAACGACGACGACGACGACGACCCACTACACCCTACCGGAGAGTACACACCGCTCGTGAGCGTCGCTACGAGCGACTAGCGCGAGAAAGGGAACCATCCGAAATACTGTACGAGCGTGTTGAATATAACCAGCGAGGAGTTTCACCTTCGAAGAGCTCTCTTGCCTCCCGCCCTCGCTCGACTCACCTCGTAACGTTCTCTCTTTCTCTCTCGGTATTCTCGAGAAGATTTACACGCCAATGGAATTTCAACGTGGCGCATCTCACCGTCTTACAACAAAGTGGAAGAAGCGCATCGACCCGAAAGAATACGAGTTGAGAAATTTTTTTTTTTCTTTCGGAGCCAAAGTCTGGTTACTTTCCAGTATTATATATAATATTTTCATGATGAGCGAATTGTCATCGATGCAGCCGTCACGTAATACCATAATTGGTAAATCGTTGCCGGTATATAAAGAGGAGAAATTCTTCATTCCTTCTTTTTTTTTAGCGATAGGCGAGTTGTGTATCATCTATCCCCCCAAAAAAACCCAACAATGGTGTAGAATAATAGGAGATAAGTACATTTACAACGGTATACCAATTGTACCTACCTTTATCAAAAAATTGTGAAATAAATTAATAATATCGAAAGCACGCGCCGCCAAGTACATACAGTTTCCCAATCAAACATCGTGACTTTTTTATACATACACCGATTATTTATTTAGGTCAGCGGTCGAAATTCAAAACCACCAAAACAATAAAAGATGTTAAGAAGATTTTTTTAACATAAAGAAAAAAAAAGAGTACTCGTCGAGTTGGTTCTTTCACTGCCCAAGTAATTAAATTCGGTATGACTCCACCTTTGGTTACGTACTATAAAATGATATATTCCCGTGTACGAGCCAGTTGCGTCAAGTACAGAGCCTTGGGTGCTCTCCCCGTCGTCGTGTCGGTACGGTAGGGTCGGTACGGTAGGGTCGGTACGGTAGGGTCGGTACAGGAGGAAATGTACTTGTCTCGAGTCGCTGCCGCGACTCTCAACGATGGAACGTATGCAGTGATTTATTTAAAAACGTATGCTATTTATTTGGAAGACGACTATTTTAATAACTCTCGGTCACTTTGATAGCAGCTACTAAAAGTTTAACGCGTACAATCGAATGTACGAACGATGTTTGCTCCCTATAAAATGTCCATCTCTGATTATTCATGATTTTGAGCCAACGACAAAGCAGATTTAATCTAACGAATGCTGTTGAACGATAATTAGCGTGTAGTCACAGCCAAATATTAAATTTAGGCTTAGGTTAGTAAGGCCTGTCGTCGCACTTCCGGTTTGGGTAAGGTATATTCCAGTGCCCGGACTCCTACCGCTTTTGGCAATTCAATACAAAAAGCAGATATAAATACTGGGCAACGGGAGAAATATTCCGACTCTCCAATATTTCGATGCGAAGTCTATTGAGCTGATCGGAGAATGAGAATCAACTCTGCGATCGGAAAACGGCCGAGAGTAACGAACGCCATATTGTTCGCTACTGTGCAAAAATGAAACGTTCTCGATACTTTGACTTTCAACAACCAATTGGTAAAAAAAAAGCTTGATCAATGAAAGACGAAACTACTGCCAAATTAGTTTGGAATCGAATGTAAAATTTAATACTGCTGATAAATTATTTTCATTCGATCGTAAATGAATGGTCGTGACGAGGACTCGGGGCGGTAGTACCGTGTGAGTCGAAAAAAAATTACAAAAATCGTAACTAAATTTTCGAATCGTTCTCTATTATGCTTTGATGGTTTTCAATTTCCACCGCTCAGCTAAATAAATAATCGGTGTGTGCGTGAAAAAAAAGTGACGACGTTTAATTAGGAAACTGTATGTACTTGGCCACACGTGCCTTCAATATTATTAATTTATTTCACAACTTTTTGCAAAGGTAACTGCGCACGTACAAAGGCACATCGATCGACAACTGTGCGCGGGTTTACCGTCATTATTGCACCGTATAAACGTTTAACGCGGCTCAAAAGTGAGGTAGAAGTATACGTATAACGTCATGGCAGAGGGTGGCCCCGAGGGAGACGGGGCGAAACGAAAGAATAGCAGCCAATTAATTACGCCACAACGCTGGGACCTTATTGACGAACGAACCATTCATACACCGCCTGTCATCCAATTACAGCAGCACCAACTTGTTTCTTCCCTCCGGTTGTCCGTTAACACGTTCTTCTTTATTTTCGAGAACCTCGGTGCTTCGAGTTTCTCTGTACGGATTACCGGTGCTATTTGGTCATTAGCACGGAGGTATTGACAGAGGGAATACACCGATATCACGCAAATATTTTGTTGGTAATAGATGACGTTTGTGACGATAACAGCAGCGGACGGTCGATACGGAGTGTCTTTGATATCACGGGCAAAAAATAACAATGCCAATCGTAATGAAAAATAATAATGGAAAACGGAAAATCAGAATGAGGAACATGATTTACGAACCAATAGCGGTCCGGGTCTGAGGCTGAACCATGGGATTGTTGTTGGTCTCGCCGGTAGACGGTTGGGATCTTTCGGCCACGGTATTCGCCGTTGTCGTTGCCGAATTTCCCGTTGTCGATGTCGTCGTATTGGACGGATTCGATGGCTTCGTCGCGCTCGACCAGGGACTACAGGTGTCGCAACCCTCGGCCGATCTCGTCGATAAACGACAGCACGACCAGCGTTTTCCGCTCCACAAACCGGCGTGATAACGTCCGCTGAGACCGGGATTTTCGCTACAAACTGAAACGATAAAATTTAACATTTCACGATGTGCGTTACGCGTGATATTTTCGATATTAACGGATATTCGTCGGTTTATTTATTCAAATCGATTCCCTCGAATTCGGTGCAATTTAATGTTAGTAACGTACGTAGTATCGAAGCACAGCAGAGAGAAAAATATCTTTTGATATACAAGAACCACATTGGTAATCGCAGCGCGTCGATTTTATTCCAACGTGTCCACCGTACAGTTGAACCGGCAGCACCGAACTACCTTACCACGAGTACGTTTTATAAATATATATACATTCTACGGAACGGACAACTAACGCATATTTACAAAGTTGCAGATACGAGAGTCACCGGGGACGAGCCATTTGTAGCAGGGAAAATGTGGCGGGTAAAAAAAATATTTTAATGTAAAAAAAAAAACCATAAAAACCAATCGCAAAAGAGAATTTGTTGAAAATGCTTTTTCGAAGTCGTAAAAAATATGACGGGTCTTCGCCCCGTCAACTCTGCAAACGCGATATTGCCCTCCGAGTGGCGCGAACGCATCATTGCCCCCTCGTTCATCTCTTCGGAGCCCAACACTACGAGCGTAATATTGGCGTTCACGTCCCGACGCCATTGCGGCGTTTCGACGCATCGTTCTCGCGCGCGATTTGTACAACTGGGGAACCCGGTGAACCGGTGTTCCGCCTCTGCCACTGCCGAACCGTTAATTTTATCCACCGGTCGCGAGTCCCGTGTCGTTTAATTCGCTAAACGTTTATAATTCATAAATTTTTCAAACAATCGTGTAATTCCTACGATTGATTAAAATTATTGAATACATTTGCCAGCAGGCGTGGTACTCACCCTTTTCAGCTTCGCAATGTAATCTTGTTACGAGATCGATGAATGATTTATGAATAACATTTAGCATTTGATGAACAACGGACTGGACGAAAAAGTGACTAATCCGGTTAAACGCGGAATGGCATTATGGCGGGGTCGAAGTACATCGTTCACGAATTTACAACGGTCGCGAGAACTACGACGCGCGTAAAATTTATTCGAGATGTTTATTGTCGCGGAAACGACTCAATGCAGAGTCGTGCTACCGTCGTACAATGGTAATTAACGCCAGTGATTACCGTAACAACGACCGCTTCACGAGTTATACAAACTCTCAAAGTTAGACTCGACTCTTTTGGAAATGCTGCATTACCTCGTGCAATTTACCACGAGGATTCAACCGCAGCGGCAACTTGATACGTTACAACCGCGAGCGTTGGCAATCTCGTAGTCTTTATTGCTGAAATAAGAGTTTCATTTTTTTTAAAATGGTTCGTTTTAATATAAAATGTACCGAGAAGTAAACGAGACCCGTCAAACCGTTACGGTAGTCATTGCGTAAAACTATATCTTCTTATTCTTTTTTCTCATTTTGACCGGAGCAAACCCGGTGACCGGGGGTAGCGTAGACACCGATGATCGACGAAGAAACATAGCTACGTGTATCAATATAGATACGGTATATAATTGTTTGCGCGACCAATTTCAAGTTGGAACCGGAACGCGCGTGTCCCGAACTTTGCTAAGGCGTATGTCGCGGAACGCCATCTCGTAGCATCGCTTTTCGTATCAGTGCGCTATGTCTTTCGTCGCCCGACGTTCAACATTTTTCGCGGGAAACTTATTGCTCCGAGCGATACATTTGATTACTATATTGTTGTACGTCAATAGCAAATACGATGAGAAAATCACGAATATACTTTTTTTAATGTATATTTCGCGGTGAGAAAAGCTAAAACTGGCTATTCGCGGAGCAAGGTGGCACTGTTTTACCGCCTTCCATCACCCTCTTTCCCGCTGTTCCTCTCTTTCTCTCTGCTCCTCACTCGCCGCTCTCGCGTCTCGTTTGGCAAAGCCGAACATTGGAGCGGAAGCAGCAGTTTTAAATGTCAGGACGTCTCGAGTATATATAACGAAGAGAAGAGGAGTTTATGAATGTACCGAAGCGTGGAACGGGCAAAGAACGAGGCCTCTCAGGGTTTCGAGTGAAAGACTATTCAGTTTTGCTGTGGCTTCAATTTCCGTCTCCCGGGTCGCACACGGAGCTATATCTATTTATTATTCCAGCCAAACCAGAAAAAGCTATAACGAGGAGACGGGAGTAGTCTTGTAAACCGCCAAGTGTTTCGCGTAGTCAACGATGGACAAACGTCGCGAAGCTTTGGACAGCGACGGAAGACGACAACTCGGAAAGATTCTCTCCCCGTGTGTGTCGTATACACCATCTCAACGACCACTCAAAACGCGCGATCCCCAAGGGATACCAAAGACGTACCGTGATGAACAGCCGTCGAGACCTTTTTTCCATCAACGTTCCAATAAACATAATCGTACCAACGAGAAGTCTCTCTTTCTCTCTCGCCGTCATAGAATTCGCGCCGGTGGTGAAACGGGCGAATCTCCCGAAAATTTATTCGGGAGAATTATTATTCATTTATTGAGGAATTTCCGCATAAATTTGACGCTTTCGTGCTTTCGAGCTTTCGAGTCGATGGGATATCGTACGCAACGAAACATCCAAACATCCATTCTGTTCTAAGAAAAATATCATCCGTCGAGCTCGACAGGTTCGTTGATCTTCGCTTCGTAAACGGCGTTTCCTCTGTTTCGTTCGGTCTCCCATTCCCTCTTACTTCCCGAAGGACTTATTCCCATCAAGTTTAGTTGCCCGAACGTTTAAAGAGGCAGGGTATGCGTATATGCAAAGGATTCTGGGTAGCGCACTCCCTAATTATCCCCGACGTCAGCAAGCGAATGAAGAAAGCTGGCCATTCAAGGGCCCGACTCTCCCGTAGTACCGGCCGCACTTCGGCCGCACTTCCCCCGCATCCGTAATGTTTTGAACCTAATGCAGCGGTCCAATTAACTTTCTAATTACTTTCGGTATTTCCATGGGATTTTAGGTGGGGCAAGGGAACGAGATACCGGTGTTCCCGTGTCCAACGTATCGGTTCGCGAGGGCGGAACAGGGAGGAAGACTGTGTTGCTTCTCTCTCTCACGCAAATTGCTTCCCCGGGCGTATTCTTTTTAATTGCGAACCGTTTCTATATATAGTGCTTTAGTTCTGACTTTACTAGTACGGACATACGTCCGGTGCAACCAGGAGAATAACCGCGGTAGCTGGGCCATAACATAACTGACCAGCCGGTTCTCTTCGTGCCCGTCGTTCCTCTTCGGAATTCTCACTCTTTCATTTCATTAATTTCTTTCTTTCCGTTCTCTTTCATTTTCGTCTCCTTTATTTTTCAATCTCATTTTTCTTACAACCGCGCCCCGTGTCAACGAGTCCGCTCGTCCGCACCCAATTTTTATTTTCCGCAGCTCGTCTTGGTTCAGGATTTTATTTTACCAACAGCCGATTTTACGAAGAGCAATCGCGGCGAGGCGTCGGTCAGCAGTGACGTTCGATCTGTCCAAAGAGTAACACGTATTTTTATCATCGGTATCATTATATATCCGTAATATAACCGTATATAACCTTTCGTTATAGCATGGAATTGTTGTCGGAGGACTTTGTTCGAACAACGCTACCCCCCTGCTCCTTACTTCCGGCGGTAAATCTCATAAACGTTGGGCATCAACGCGTGGAAGTTCGTGACACAATGTCCGCATCAATTTTCACTAAAGTCATCGACTAATAACAATTGCGAATAATGACTAAATAAGTTTGGCTCGTTGTCGAATTTCAGCCCAATAGCTGAAATCGTTCTGACATTAAGAAAAACACACGCATACAAATGTAATATCTAACCGAAATTTCTTCCAACTGTGGGTTTCTGACTTGCGAATATTTCGAATACTCTGACCTGAATATCTTGGAAAAATGTTCGTTTCACGAAAAGCTTCTACCACGGGGGAGTAAAAAAAAAGTCTGAACGCGCTGGCTCTGTATACGGGTCTAACCCGTATACAATTTTATTAATAGAGGAAGGGCGTTTCGAGTGTCTCTCGGCACACAAAACGAGTACAAGATTTTATATTATACGTAACTCGCAGGTTCGCGTTTATTCATGACGAGCAAAGAAAATATTGCCTCTAAACTACCATCTTGCACTTAGTTTCGTGTATACGCTCTTCGTAAAGACTGCGGACGCTTCAACTTTGAATATTCGTATCGCGTCGCCGGTGCATATTATTTACATTCTCGTGGAAGGAACGAAACCACTCGTGGTCTGCCGCTCGCAAGTTTAAAATACGTATGTACGCTCGCAAAAATCGTAAATTCCCGGAGGAAGTGACGAGAGCGAGCAGCGAATGGAAAGAAGTGAAAAGGAAGTGGCGTACGGCATGGGGCGCTTTGAGGAGTCGGGAAATGAGTGACGGTCGAGATATATTGGGGTAACGAAAAAGGGTGGGTGAAAAGTCTATTCGTATGCAACGAAGCGAGCTCGGCGTAACTCAAGAATTTAACGAGCAACGTGTTGTATAAGCTCGACTTGACGTAGCCAGAGACACGGGAGAGGGCTTTGAAAAATCGTTTGCATTTAAAGAAGTGCGGAACTCCTCGGCTCTCTGTCTCTCTCTCTCTACGACATACATAAATACGCTTTTGACTATTTCACTTACGTAAAAGGATAATCGGATTGAAAAAAATTAAAATAACTATGAAAAAATAGATATAGAGAGACGAGGATTACTTGGAATTTTAAGAAAATTATGAGCCTGTCAAACGGCTCAACGTTCAATGAGATAATGAGAAAAATACAAATCGACGATCCTCACCTTTCGCGTCTTATCGTGAAGGATGAGCGAGAGACGGAGGGAAGGAGAGCTCGGTGAAAATGTATTAATCGGTAACTCTGAATAGTTTTAACGAGCATCGGACGATCCCGCTGGAACGCTTGGACGCTATAGAAAGAAACAACGCGGTGGTCCGCGAACTCGACGAGCAATATCACGGAGAAGCATTCGTGGAAATGAAAAATGCGGTCGAGAGAATATCTCCCGTGATGTCGTCGGTTCATTGTTCTTGTTCACGGATACTTTCGTCCTGTCTCGCTCAATCTCACGGAAAAAAAAATTAACCACTTTCGAGCTACAGCTCTTCGCAACTGTATCAATCGGCCGACCAAAGAGAAACAGCCACTAGTTAACATTCGGCAAGAGTCTTATCGTCATTCGTCCATAAACTTAATCTTTATCGGAAACTCGTTCCCTCGAACTATCAACTTTCAAGGTACTTTAACACGGTGCGACATACAGCGCTTGCTAATAACAAAAAACAGAGATAAACAAAAGTACCGTGTGGTACTTTTGTGGTACCACACGGTACTTTTGTGGTAGACCACCGAGTGGTACACTAACGAGTGTTTTTCGGGTTTATAATTCTGAAAATATGTCTGTCAACCGTGTAGCTCTAGCTAATTTTGGGTTAGCGAATTCAAAGTGAAATCAATGACGAATTAGGTTGGAATTTTGCACGCAAATAGCGCTACCACGAATATAATTAATAATTAATAATACATGCGGGGAAAGAGCTGCAAGGGTAAACTTGCAAACTGCTTTCTTGAAATTTCACGCAATTCTCAAAGATTCCTCTATTTCGGAAACCAAATTGAGAAAGCTATCATAGGGGTTCGTTACGGAGGAGGCTTCGAGCGGTGTGTGAAATTTTCGAGGAAGCAATTTGCATATTCCACCCTGCAACTTTTTTTCAGTCAAATATTTACGAAATTGACAATCCCGATAAATTACCACCGTCGAGACCCGTCTCGTTTTTCAAAGATTCTTCACTTTTCCCATTCGATACCTTTGTTAACGCGTGTGCCTATTTGTCGAAAATATCAATAATAATAATGAGAGAGTCGAATTAACTTCATTGGCGAACGATATCCATTTTATAACACAAATAGGGCAGCTATTAGCATTCAAGTTTTTCATCTTAATCGCGAGTATGGCAAGTGGGTAGGCTGTGCCATGTTTAAACAGCAAAGTGGTAACGTCAAGGGAGTACGGCTGTTATTAAGGAGTAAAACGGTGTTTATATATTGACTCGCACTACTGTGAAACTTTGATTTTTATGAAATTTCTTGATGTCAAAGACGAATATCATCGAGGCAGCGGCTGAGCGAATAAAGCATTAGAGAGAATAGATAATCGAAAGTGGCAAAGCTGACTGGTCGTAGTGTTTATCGACTTTGTTGAAATTCTATGAAGAATGTAGATGGTGGGGAATACTTACCGGTACGAAGGGCGCGAATCCACTCTGCCCGATCTTGCTCCCGGGCTCCCAAGAGGTAGAGCGTGTACTCCTGACCGGCCTCGCGGTATCCCACTTGAAAGGGGAGGCCCGGGGGTACGCCACTACCCCCGTTACCGACCTCGTTCCCGGCCACCTCACTGCCGGCACCAACTCCGCTTCCGCCGCCGAGTGTCGCGGTCTCCACCACGTGAACGCTCTCAATGGCAATGCGGCCACGTTCCTTTCGTCGCTGTAACAATCAAGAGTTATATTTTCTTTTTTTCATACCGATTCACGTTAAAAAAAAAAAAAAAAACCCCCCATCGATAATCTATTGACAGCTATTGCTGAATATTTAAACGATTCCCTAGAAAAATTCAAATAGATAATTCCAGCAGTTTTTTTTTTATCGTGATGTTTTTGCGGTTCCATTCGCAGAGGTTACGAGGAGATTCGTCTCGGTAACGGAAAGCGCTTCGTCGATACTCGAAGAAAGAGAAGTAGCCCTTAAACATGTAAGAGAAAGTCCACCGACCCAGAGGGTTATTCGTGGCGACTCGAACAGAGCCAAAAAGCTCAAATGTGAAGAGGAAACACGCGTAAAGAATATAGCCCACCGATTCAAAGATGCGCGGATACTCGAACGATCTAAAAAAATCGAATGGGTAAGGAAAGAGGTGACGAATCCAAAGACTTCCGTACGATAGTACGGTATTTCCGATGAAAATTACGCACGTTGCTGACAAACACACGCATGTTTTGTAATACATGCACAGGGTAATATGTAATCGGATGTATTCGCGCGAGGTATTCTGAGAAATAATGCTTGTTGGTGATTGACGGTAGTTTCGACCCTCGCACGCTATACACAGTGGGAGGGAATATCCCGAGGATAGTTTTGCTTCGGGATATCGTATTTTTGCTGAGAATCAAATTCTCGAACATCGTGTATCGGAATCAAACTGACCGATATAAATTCTACTGTCCCCTGAAATGCGGGCATTGCAAAACTTTATTCTTTGCGATTTGCTCATGATTTTCCCGTGAACTGCGAAACTTTTTCTTTAAAATGGCTTTAAAACAGCCTTAACTAAAGTTCTTCATTGACACGCCGTCGTGTAGCCACCACTTTGAACGGCTATTCGGCCATCTCAAGTCGTGGATTTCTCTCCATGGTACTTCTTATAATTAGGACAACCAGGTTGAAAATTAATTTTTTCCGTATAAAACGAGTTTTTCGATTATTGAAAAAGTGCCTTAACTACAATTGCTTCAGTTTTCTTTGCTCTCTCTCTCTCTTATCAATTAAAAAAATTGAAAATTTTATATATAACAAATGCCATAGAGATGGTTGCCGTTTATTTATGCTTCAATATGCTTGTTCAAAATAAATAGACAACGCATGCCCGTATTAGCAATTGCAAATGAAAATCTTAATTATAGATTGTTAATAATATTTGTAACCATATCAGAGAGAAAAATATGTATTTAACATAAGGTGAACCGTCTCGACCTAACTCGAGGATCTAACTACCGAACAGCAAAGAGCACTGAGAATCGTTCGGTTTTTGACAACAACAAAAACATGTATGTCATTTTGACGGGTGAATTGGTGAATTTTTTGTTAAAAATATTGGATCGTTACGCCAGGACGGAATATTTTATACATTGTTTATTTTAATATCTACTTGGTTCGCAGATCCTATTTATTTATTATTCATCGCATCACGTAAGAAAGTTTAGACGGATCGTATATTAAAGCTTATAGTTGGATTCGATACGGTACGGAAAGAATTGATTAAAGAAGGGTATCTTATAAACGACCCCTCGCGCACTTTCCAAAACCCTCGCTGGAGCAGGGGTAGGGCCGCTTGACGTACTCTACTCGGAAGACTCCCTTGTCGTAACGGGCGAGCAGCGTCAAGTCGCGCACAGCGTCTGTTCCTCGTTCAAGCGCTCGGGACGTCGTTGCTTATGGTCGGCCTTCCCGGTGGTCTTTGCGACCCCGTCAAGGTGTAGCCCCCGATGCAGGTGCGCTACGGGCTGCCACGTCCCTTGTTACTCCGCGGTCTTTTAAACAAAACAAAGGACAACATAAGAAAACTTTGTAACAATACCCCTTTTCATTGCCGTCATGCCGCCTCATTAGCAGCAATTAGTCGACCTCGTTGGTTAACGTGGTTATTTCTTTGTCTCTCACATCGACAGTGGTTTCTTAAATATCATGCTGCTATCGAATGGTCTCGGGGCTCGGAACGAAAAGAAACAAAGAAAGCTACGTCGGATTCTTAAACGAACCGAGAGAACACTACGCCGTAAGCTCCGTACGGGTTTCGTACGGGTTTCGTACGGGTCTTCTCAGAAATATTCGAGAATACTACGCTACACGGAAGCTGCTTCCATTTTTCACGGGCCATTCGGCAGCATATTCAATTAACCAATTCACAAACATATCACGCACGGCGCGCAGAGTTTACGCACGAGCTACAAAAAATTAACCGCATCAGCGTTGGTTCCGGTCGATGATGTAATTTCCGAATACGAAAAACTCATTGCCACTCGTTATTATCCTCGTAACGAGTCGATATCGCGACCTCTGGATTATTGCGCGAGGAACACGAGTCGGAGAACGAAATCACAGAGGACATCGAAGAAATCCACGATTTCGAATCGCGCTCTGGAACGCCTACGACGGAACTCGGGAGAACTCGTCGTTTACCAACGATGCGGTGAAGGAATGGTATCGGCAACAACCCCGATACCGTATTTTTAATGGTTCGCGAAACGCAGCGTTCCCTCCCCGTCTCGCTCCGTACGGTAAACTCAATGTACGAGTCGCCAATGTACTTATCTCTAACGCGGTTATTTCGACATCCACCGCACAACGAGGAGGAACGACCGTTGGCGGTGGATGTCGAAATAACCGTAAGCGTGAGCTTTTGTAAAATCTCCACCTCGGGCAAACTCGCCACGATCGTGTCAAACCGCTGCACGTGGTCATCTCTCTGCGGCGTCGTAACCGAGCCAGGTCCGTTTGTAACGGCACCTCTGTGGATTCACGCCGTCGAACCGTACCACCACCCCCGTATCCTCGGAGAGTACGTCGATTGCAGTTGCATTCGCTCCGTTTCATCCACCCTCCGGGGGTAACGGACTCGCTTGCGTCGCGAATGCTCGCAAAGACTCACCCAAAGAGGTTGGCGATCGCCTCGTCGAATCGGCCTTCGGTTTGCCGTCAAAACTCTCCACTTTTATCTCCGGTCGCAACGTCGGACACTCGCGAGCCCCGACGTGTCCCGACCCGTTGCAACCAAAATACCGTACGGTATTTCCTCATATATTCGAGGAAATCTCGGGCGCCTCGTTTGCTTTCCGGACATCCTTCGCGTCGAGTTGCGCGCGACCCTCTTTCAATTTCCGTCCTCGTATTGCGCGGTCATTGTCCTTTTTACGGAAGTGGCTTTCGGTGAGCACCATTGTAGGAACGTCGGTGTTGCTAAAAAAAAATGCGTAACGGTTTCTGGAAATCACTCCGCTCAATAGCCGATGTTCGGAGAAAAAATCGAAATTCCATGAGCGATGCAAATCGCAACGTCCTTCCCGTTAAGGCCGCCGTACGTTAGCGGATGCTACTTTCTCGAACGAGTACTTGGTTGTACTTTCGTTTTTGGTTTTGATACGGGCCAACGTTATACGCACCTTTTCGGGCCACTTTCCCGTGCTCGTTGGTTCATCGTGCCATGTTTTAACGACACTCGGACGGACTATCGACGGTGGTATCGGTTCAACCGCGAATCTTCTTCGATTATCCTACTTTCTCAATTTACATTTCGTACGATCGATTCTTTTAACCTGGATCGCACAGTGGCACTTTTGACCTTCGAAGCCTTCGAAGCGGTCGCGGTTTATTTACGGTAACGGACACCGTGTCAATTAATTTACGAAACACCGTCGTCCGGTCCGAAGAACCGTTGGTGCTGGTGCGAATCAATTGATTAATAACGTCTTGCGAAAACGTTTACACCTTTTTCTCGACGGCTTCTCCGTGCCACGGTAACGGGATCGTTACCGTGATATTTTTCGGGCGGGCGTCCCATCATGGATCACAAACGTACGGTTAGCGAAACGCGTCACTGTACTTTACGCGATGACGGGTAGTCGACTGCCACGGAATAATTCTCATATTATTGTGCACTCGCGATCTTCGGTACGCAAACAAATATAACCGTTGTTACGTGCTAATAATGCTAATAATGCTAACGCGAGGGAGAAACGGAAGGATGCTGCGAAAGATAGAGAGACGCGTCTGTGTATATGCGGGTTACGGTGGTCTCTCCAATGCGGGATACACGCGCGCCTTTTGCACCATCCAAATACAGAGTACGAGACTAGTTTTTTTGCGGTATAAAAAAAACTCCAAACAAAAACCACGGAAAGACGGACGATCAATTGAAAGAGTCAATTAAAACAGAATATTCGTTATATCCTTTTTTTAAACGAGAAGGTGCGAATATTTTTCTTCTCGATTTGTTCAAGACTTCGAGGAGATCTTCCGAGGGGAGGTTTTCTGAAATTAGGTAACCAGTAACGGATTCTATGTACTATATATTTAGGGGATTGAAGTCTCTTCGGTGACAACGGCAATGAGATAAATATCATATGAGATAAATATCAGCACCGGACGGCAGAGGACTGGAACGGTATACGCGGGTAAATCAGGATATTGGATAACCGCCGTCCGCTTACCGGGAGTCGTGGAAAGGCGAGGGAGTGTGAGAGAGGGAGCAAAAGAGAGAGAGAGAGAGAGAGAGAGAGAGACCAAGATGTAGGGCAGCGGACAACCAGGAGAAGTGATAAGGGGTATTTTGGGCGTTCCGTTTCCCGCGGAACGATATTCGATTCGATTCCGGCCATCGAGGATATACACCGTGGAAGTGGCTTCGTAATGCCGACGCAAAGTATCCGAGCGGGGGAAGGAATTTTGTGATTTTGTATAAACGGACTATCGCTGGGGTGCTACCACTATCGCTGAGCGTAACGCATAAAATAGGATATATAGTGGGTGAAAAAAGTATTCATATACCTTCCTTTTTTCCGATAACTTTATAGACATAAGCGATACGCAAAGAAAGCCAATTTTATTTGATAGTACATCAGGTACAGAGATAAACTGCAAATGGAGATTTTTTTCCCAGGAATAATAGAAGAATTATGCAAAAAAAACGAAAATTTTCGGGCCAAAAAAGTATTCGTACACTTACGATTGAGCTGCTAAACCTCGATATTCACTCACGGACGGTCCGACCTCTGCGTACAACGTAAACGAGTCTTCGTTTACACAATGGTTTTGACCTATTCCATGCGGTAGTAGCTCACCTTCGAGCTCAGAACAGACACGACGGCAAAGAAAAGCGAAATATCAATATCCATGCGAGGTAGAGGGATTTTTCTTCGGAAACGCGGTGAAAGTTATCGAAAAATTATTAAACAACTAAATCAAAGTTTCGCAACGGTGCAATATATAATAAAAAAAAAACGAAAGAACAAACAGCAGAGAAAATAAGCGACGAACCGGTCGACCGTGAATACTAACGGTACGAGAGCGTCGGAGTATCGTTACGGAAGCTACAAAAAAACCGTTCACGAGTGCTCGCAGTTTAGCGAATGATGTCGCGTCAACATCGGGGAAGAGCGTGTGTCCCCGGACTATTCGAAACGTTTTCCATTCCGCTCAAATATACGGCGGAACTGCCCGCAAAAAACCTACGTAAAAAAATCTATAGAATTTTGGAAACGCGTCGTATTCTCGGATGTATCGAAGTTTAACATCTTCGGGTCCGATGGAAAAAAATTCGTCCGGCGGAAACCAAATACCGAGCTCCAACAGAAAAATTTAATACCGACTGTAAAGCACGGCGGAGGAAACTTGATGGTTCGGGGCTGTATGGGATATTATGGCGTTGGTAATCTGGCTTTTATAGATGGTACAACGAATGCCCGGAAGTATATCGACGTGTTGCGCAGCAATTTCAAAGCGAGTGTAGATAAAATGGGCCGGGATGGAAATTTCTACTTCCAACAAGATAACGACCCGAAACATATTGCCGTGAAAACGAGGGAATGGTTACTCTATAACGTTCGCAAACAATTGATTACAATCCTATTGAAAATTTATGCCACTCGATGGATGTAGGAATTAGACAAAGAAAAATAACAAACAAATCCGATCTCCAAAGAGTGCTTTTGGAAGAATGGACGAAAATAGCGGAAGAAACAACGCAAAAGCTAGTAGAATCCGTGCCTAAGTGACTCGAGGCGATAATTGAAGCAAAAGGGATGCGCACCAAATATCAGTTATTATTAACAACTATGATGATGTAGGTTTTCACTATAATCGTAAGTGTATGAATACTTTTTTTCTTCTATTATTCCTGGGAAAAAATTCTCCATTCTCAGTTTATCTCTGCACCTGATGTACTATCAAATAAAATTGGCTTTCTTTGCGTATCGCTTGTGTCTATAGAGTTATCGCAAAAAAACAAGGTGTATGAATACCTTTTTGACCCACTGTCAAAAGGAACCGACGTCGAAAATATTAAGAACGGCTCTGTAAAAGCGGACAGTATGGACGGGCGCCAATACGAAGTATAATGATAATGATAAAACAGGTCAAATGATTCCGTATCGCTCGATCAATTAACATGTGCAAACGGATAAAAACTATGAGAAAATCGTACGAAACGCACGTTGATAATCGTGGTTTCTCGGGTTTAACTAACACCCGCATCAAACGTGCCAAATAGAAAAATGATCCGTTACAATGATAAGAGAAGTTCGTCACGTCGGCCAGGAATTATATGCGAAACACATGTTTGTTCATTCGTCAAGCATCAAACAAAACATCGCGTAACGGTACACGGGCTACAACTTGGGATGCCGAATCATTGTCCGGGTAATCGTTCTCCTTAATTTCCATCAGCCATAAACTCTCAGTGATTCGTAGCGAGCTATTGGATATCAACAACCCTCGTTACTAATCACACGTTACTCCGCTCGGTTTCCTAATTCGTACATTCCGAATTAAAATTTCATTCGTCGAATTCTCGTCGAGTTTATTAAAAATGTCATTCGATCAACGAACTCTTTATGGGATAACACAGCACAGCGGTCTTTCGTTACGGCAATAATTAATGAAAACTTTTAATCGGCATACCTCCGCGTTGTCCGATGGCTCGTGGAGCAGCTAGAAGTATCGGGGAGCAATCGCCGGATTGAAAAAAAGATTCAAAACGTTTTGGGACACGAACCGGATGCTCTCCACGTGGTCGAGTTTCGAGAGGGAAGGGATAACTGCACGATTCAACAGCTTTTCTCGTGTCGCCCTTTTTACTTGCGGCTTTCTTCACGATTCACGGTCCACGTCACGAGGAACAACGAAGAAGCGAGAATCGTCGTGTCGAAGGTCGCAAGGGCTACCGAACTGTCCGGTTATAACCTTACAATGTATCTCGCCAACGCCGACCCTTCGCAATTCCGCTTAACAAGTTCATTCGTCCTAGAATCTCCCGTGTATGTAAATAGGTACGTGCGTGATACGGATGTACGCGGTTGAACTTTGAAGAGAAACCGAAGCTCGAAACCGAAGCTCGAAACCGTCGACCGTGAGCCGAGGAGCGGAGTTTAAAAATCACCAGATTTTTCCAGGTACGAAACGGTGACCGCAAATAAAGGTCACCCGTAATTTCGTCAAGCGCGGCGATTACAAACACTTTTGGGATTCTAAGTTTCGAGCTTACGTGGGATCAATCCGCTAGATTCCTAACGGGGAGAACGATGATTCTCGATACCCCCTTGGAGAATACCGGATCGAACAAATGCAGAAATTCCGGTCGCTGACTCGTCGGAAAACTCCGGTGAATCTGCTCCGCGATCAATTTTTTTATAACGCGCAGGATACTCCGTATTATCCTTTCGAACTTCCTCTTACTCCTCCGTTTCCCGATCGAATGACTTTTCCGAATTTGTTTTTCCGAACGAACGCGAGATTTTTTTTTCTTCGGAGAATGAAAACAAAGTCTCGCGATAACCGCGATTTTCGGCCAAAGTTCGCGTATTCGTTGAGCGATTCGACGTCGGCTACCGACTGAGAGAGGAACCGCGAGGGAATCACTCGTTGAAGGTGAATCGAGGTGGTTGAGAAGGAGGGTCAGGGATGGTAGACGAGGTGGTGGTTGGTAGTGGTTGGAGGTGGTTGGAGGTGGTTGGAGGTGGTGGCGGTGGAGCAGGAGCGCGCAACGAGCTCCGCACCAGGAAGAACGGAGGGGTACAAACGGGAAGCGCCTGCGCTACCCGATTTCTATACGCATGGTCACGCGCGCCAACCTTACCTATATTTCTCGCTATTACCGTTCATCTCTGTGTATCAACTCCGGCTATTTGTACGTACATCTTGTACGGAGGTGGATTTATTTGAGTTTCCATGGGTTCGTAAGGGTACGTTCGGATTTTATAGGGATTGTTTGTTTGGGTTTTGTTGGGCAATACGGTCCGTGGGGTACGAGGAGGAAGTCAAGCTGACAAATCTAATATATTTAATAGCAATAACGTCCTCCATGGCGTACGGTTCGTGCAATGAAAAACGGAGCACCGCAGGCTACAACGTCTATCCGGAGTACCTTTCGGCGGGTTCCATCGTTAGTTATCCTTGCCAGCTAACGATATATAGGAGTCACGTCTATTCACCGATGTAGCCAATGCGTTGGAAATAAAATGATCTAATTTGTTCTATGCACCTTCGACGGATCGAAAGTTTCCTTTGTCTTTTTGCATTTGTGTAAAATGTAAAATTCCAGTTTCGATATCCAAGAGTACACGAGTTACTTGCGCGTTCGCCAAATGCCAACGTTTCATCTTTTGTTTCAACTATCTACGTGACATTCTTTAACTTTTCGGGATTGAGAGCAAAAAACGACGAGAGAAGCTTTTTAGAACTTTCGGGACCCCAAACGGAAATAGCCGGTGTAGGTCCGGCGGTTCTTAAATTGTCGAAGAGATCGTCCCGCCAGAAACTCGAATAGCCGCCCGCGGGCTCGAGAAAGATACGTGAAAACAAGGGGACGAGGAGAAAGCGAGAGTCAAGGGAGAACGATCGAGAAGAAAGCGTACGACCGACGAGAGAGAAAAATCGGGCGACACGAAAGAGTCAATGAGAAAGACAAGTTCCGAGAGTAGGAGTACCAAAGTCGCGAGAGTATGGGAAATCTTCGAAGATGCGAAAAGCAATACGGTTGCCGAATCGACCTCCGGTCTATCGGTACTGCGGAGAATTCGATTAAAATTTTCTTATTTTTTCGATTTAATCGAATAACATTTTTTAAATGAGAAAAGTAACGAGCCTCGTTTATTTCTTTGAACGATATACCTATTCGCCGGTAATACTATAAACTATATCGTTGGTGGATCGCACTTATAGCCCATCGGTTTCTTTGCAGAGCCGAACTTTATATTTTACTTTTCAATTCTGAAAGAGATAAAATCTTATAAAACTACCAACCGTCTTAAAAAACAAAAATAAACTGTTGAAGAACTCCACGTTCGAAAGTTGGAAAAAAGTTATCTCAAAATCGTATTCAAAATCGTATTCAAAATCGTATTCAAAATCGTATTCAAAATCGTATTCAAAATCGTATTCAAAATCGTATTCAAAATCGTATTCAAAATCGTATTCAAAATGCCAATTCAGAGATTGTTCGAAATGTTTTTCTGATCATGTAAACAAATTTTCCCATTAATTTATAGAAAATTGTAAGGGAAGTGCTATTTTTTATATGAATGATTCATTTTTTTAAAAAACAGCATCTCCTACAATTTTGTAGATACGAATCGGAATTGTTGTTAATATGATCGTAGAAAGATTTCCGAGAATCGCTCGTTTGGTATTTCTCACGAGATTTTATTTTCTTCGACGAGACGAAACGAAGCGTGGTGGTGCCCGTTAATAGGGATTGTCGGAAGTTGTCTTATAACGTTTTCAAGTGTGCGGATTAGTGTTGCTATTTGAAAACATTATTAATTAAGGAAGAAGCAGTGCCAATGAGAAAACTTGTCCTATCAGATTGGAACTTGAACGTTTCAGCGAATGCCTGTACCAACTGTATAATATATTTATTTCTTGTCAACGTCGGTTCGACGATTCGCCACTGGGACGATTAGCCAAAGATGCCGCTTTTGGTATTGTATTTGTAGGTGATTAGGAAACGATTGACGATTCTTCATAGATATTAATAATAATAGTGTTTAGTTATTTTTTTCGGATCGATCTCGGGACAAAAATGTCGATCTACCGTATCGACCGTCGTAAGGATCGATTAAAAATATCGATACTTCGGAATATTAATTCAAAAAATGGTAACCCTAAAAAAACGGAGATACCTGTCAGACCCGAGCTACAGGGTCACGTAACTCGAAGCTCTCAAACTCTTTTACCAATTCTTATTGACTACGATGATTAAAGATTGCATATTACGATTTAAAGTTTAATTTCTATGTCGTTGCGTCATTAATTTCTTATTCCCGCACTAAAGTCAAGTTATTACGCGAGATAGACTTTAGTCGTTTGCGATGCAAACTCAGCAGCCCTGGAAACAACATCGGGGACATCGTTCGGGTGAATGCAAACGTTCGAAATTTGGCGCGCTGCGGGCACAGTCGCGCAATTGGCGTTTTCGGTTGGTAACTCTCGGCTGCTCGGAGTCGCTCCGAGTCCAATCCCGGAGATACGCGACGTGGCCAAAATTTGCCGGGAAAACAAAAATATATTCGAGGCTAGATTTATTACGGATAATCTAAAAAAAATAGAACTGCTATGGATATCAGAAAAGTGTTAATGGGATATATGTCATGATCGGATGACGACGAGGAGTTGGATGAATTTGTGGAAAGCATCGAGCATCTTCTTTCACGAATGATCGGTCACGATCGGTAACTTTCGGTGATCTCCGGCATGACTCCGAGCATCGCAGAGTTACCAACCGAAAACGCCAAATGATGAACCAGTGCTACCCGTTTCGACCGCGAATGCAAATAACCATGATAACGAGGTTATGGGCATATTTGAGTATTTTTGAGCTAATATGTGTTGCTTTGCACGGATCGCCGATCTCTCTTGTGAGAAAGACATCTCACGAAATATCTCAAAATATGATTTATTTCTGAAGCCGAATTAAGCGTTGTTCCGATGCAGAAAGGGCGAATTAATCATACCAAATATGGCGAGTATATTGTATTTTCGCCGCACCAATGCCGGTCCCCTCACCCATAATCATACTTTACACTCCGTCCCTAGTATTCCTGTGCCCGTGTGGAAATCATTTTGTAAAAAGTCGACAAAACCCCCCCCCCCCCCCCCCCCCCCCAAACACCAAAAATGATATTTTTGTTGTTTGGGGTGAATGTACTCTCCAATTTTTCTGCACTATGTTTGGTATCTTAGGAGGATGCGTACGTACGCTACGGAACGAGGATGTGTCATATTGAATATGGCACGAATCACAAGGCATTTATTTTATTATGAAGACTTTGGTTTTTTTTAAACAGCTGTTGACGAGAACAAACAAATATTTTTCATGAAAACGAACCTTTCTTCTATTACACGTGACTTACCTCACCATCTCCGTCGTAATATACGAGATGACGACGAGTCAGTACGAACCAACGTTGCTTGTAATTTATTGGCGTGAAGCGTTTCTTATTTTGTGAACGCTTTGTCATGAATCCCTGTTTCACCACATTGGCCCCTTTGGGTTCCACCTTCCCGTCCTTTCCCACCATCCTCTGGGAGAACCGCGGTGTAATTGGCCCTAATTGTTAATTAAAAAATTGTCATCTTTTGAATATTATTCGGTTTATGGTACAGAGTTTTTCATGCTTGGACACTGGTTAATTTCACTGTTTACATTGCTCTTGTGCTACTATTGTCTCAATTTTGACTTTTTCTTCTATCCGCTTGTTTCTTGCTGCTCCGTTTGGATGTACTCATTTTATATAAGAATTTCTCAAATTTTTTCATGTATTCAGAACAGAAAAGTTGAAAATATGCGCAGAGAGAAACAAATTCAAATTTTCGATATAAAAAAAAGGATTTTCGGGAATTTCGGCAGTTTTTTAAATCATTTTTTTCAGCTCTTTGTAAGTAATTTGTACAAAATAGGTTTTGGTGGAAAAAACATAAAAAAATTTTGGGATGCCTATTAGGATCGGTACAATGATATCAAAAAATAATGAACCAAATCCGAAATGAGCAGGATCAGGAATAAGTCGAGTTGGCACGGAATGCCCCATGTATCTGCCCTAGTTTCATGATAAATGTAATACCCATGACTATTATTGTGAGAAAATAATGGTGCAAGGAAAATGATTTGTCTCTTTGTTTTAGAGTCGGTTAAGAGAAAGTGCAGTAGCGTGTCGTCGCTCGTTTTTTATCAAAATTTCGTCGCAACTTTATTGCATTTATTAGCGTTGTTAATTTGAGATTACCCTATTTTACTATTATGAATAGAGTAATCTGTTAACGCATAACCAGGGAAATAATTCATCGTTATATCGCTATGCGATGTTGGAATACCTTTTTAGGTTTTGTATATTATTATTTTTGCTCTAACCCGCGCTTCCCATCTTTTCCAATCTCGCTCTTCAATATTTTGTTTTACGCATAGTCTATGGTCTATCTCCTTTTTGTAGGTCAATTATATGTCGTTGCTCTTTTGACTTATTTTAAATTATTATTTCACTTTTGTAACAAACGCCATAACAGGTTTACGGACTAGTCTTTTGTTGTGTTTCAAGACGGAACGACAAAAGATTTATTCGGCTAACTCATATCCGATAGTAATTGTGTAACTTGGCATAATTTTCTGCTTAAATATTTCGCTAGTGTCAATATTGCTCAAATATGGACATCAAATTTTGTCACGATCATTATTATGTTGTAAATGAGAAATCCATAAATAAATTAACATTTCATAACATTATTCCGCTTACTCTAAGTTAATATCTCCTGCGTTGGTTAAATTTAACTCGCTACTATCACGATTGCCTGGTCACCGCTGTGCAATGAAATTTTCGAGTTTTTCAATAACAATAATGGACAAAATGGAAAAGTCTGAGCCACCATATCGAAAAAGAATGCATGAATTTATTGGCTTCTACTCGTTACTCTAACAATCCTTGGTCAACGAAAATATTCGAAACATACGTTTGCGATTGATGGTTATGGTACGGTCACGGCCCAAACAACAAAACATTATTTTTCCTTTCAACGAAAGAGAATAAACGGTGTAACGAAAAAAACAAGCTTTCAAAATAACAATACTCGAAAAAAAGGTAACTCAATAACAAACGTACGGGAAAAAAAAAACAAAAAACAATGGTATTCAACTCTTTTTACTCACTATTCGTACAAAATTCCGCACCCAACGAGTAGCCGGCATATTTGACATGCGAGTTGAAAATAGTTAAGAGGACAAAGGATGAGTCCCATAGAGGCAATCGTGTGAATGTTAAAATGAACGTATATATGTCATATGTTTTAGCAATGGCAGTAAGATACGTGCGAATAACAGTTTTTTGTTATCACGACGTTTGTCATAATTTTATTATTAATTTACACTCGAGCGCGTAACTTTTCGTGAAAGCGTACTGTTTATCCGCGTTTTCCATCGATACATGCGGCTTACCATGCAGTCCAGTTTTTTCTTTTTTATTTCTTTATAGTTTCGCGATTTTTCTATCTTGGCACAAAAACACGAGACCGGTGAGCGAGGTGCGAGGTAGAAAACAACAAAAAAAAATCACGTGGAAATGCGAACTTGACACACGTACACTCGCGAACTTGTCAAACGAGGGGCGTCGGAATGTCGGAAATTCATGGAATAGCGAGGAAACGGCTCGACTACGTTGATCGCCGAGAGATTAAATTTCAACGAACATTCTTCAATTTCGCCAAATTTCGCGTCCTCCGTCCGGGATGCAATATGAGTAAAAAAAGAATTATGATTTTTATATTATAAGTTGAGGATGAACTTTTTCATGTTGTATCGTCTCTATTTTGCTATTTTAACTGGAGAGAAAAAGAAGACATTGTTTTAGTCTCGCAGTCACTTGGCACAAAATGACGACCGTAGCTCGTAACGAGTGTCGTGCGATTGTATGGTGTCGTTTTATTTTTAATTATACACGATGAATCAAGCTTTCTTTTGGAATCCCGTGCGGAATTTTCGGATTTGAAGTTTCGAGTGAATGCGTTCGCGTTCTACCATATCCGTATATTTTCCCGTGACCTTGAGCGTCTCAATATTACCGGAAACCGAAGTTTAACGCGCGTACTCTAACCTAAAAACGATTGGATTTGACGTGTATGTCGACGGGTCAACCGTAAACGTTGACCCGTGAAGTCTGCAAGGTAATAAAAAAAAAGGCAGAAAGATGGCAGGGGAAGCGATACAAGTGAGCTCTTTGCCACTCCCGCCGTTGCAATATATCAATTTATATACCGAAGAAAATGTTCGAAGAGGCAGAGCACCAAGAGCCCCACCGCCCATACACGACACTTATTCCATGTTCGGCAATGTATTTAACGCCGATGATACGATTATAAGACCCTTGGAGGCACAGGGCATCAAGAGACTCTATCCTCAACATTTTGATCGTCGTAGAGAACTCAAGAAGCTGAATCACTCTTTGCTAGTCAATTTTTTGGATCTCATTGATTTGCTGGTACAATGTCCGGACAGTCCGCGCAGAGCCGAAAAGGTAAATACACATTTTTTATTCTCCAAGATTCTAGTGTCATTTTCTTTCCATTCAATTTTTTGGATGGAGCCAAATACATAGAATTTTCGGAAATTAATATTCCTCATTGTTCATGTACACGCAAGATAGCCTCAATTATTTCATAATTTTCCTTTGCGCAGCTCTTGAATTAATAATCCAAATCTGTACTTTTTTTTTTTTAAAGGATCTTACGACGCTTCTATTCGCTCGTCCTTATAATTCGTAAAAAATGCAGAAAAAAGAATTAAAAGACACTATAACGATTAAGTATAGGTAGCGAAAACTTAACAACAATAATCCGATTGTTTTGCTATTTGAAATTCCACTGTGCATCCATGCGTTTGGCACCACCGTGCCATACGCATTCGTTGCAACACACAGGCTTATATATTAAAACTCCGACTCAAAGTATTGTGAAAAACCTCTGATGCAGGGAAATTCTTAACTCTTATGAAAATCTTGAAAATGTGAACTAGAAGAAGGCTCTCTCATAAATTTCAAAGTATTTTTTGAATCAGCACACATAGAAATTGTTTTGATTGTCATTCGAAGGATATTGCGTCAAAGATGTTGAATAGGTCAGTTCCGAATGAAGTTACAGATTTGGTACATGTTCGAGAACCCTTAAAGATGCCACAAGTTAGAAGCGACAGCTCCAAATGATATCCTCAGGATGTGATCTTTATATCCTTTGTAAATATTTTGTGAGAAGAAGCGAGGATGTCTCTGTCAAAAGTTACATAGGCCTTTCATAAACGACATATTTGTCCATTTCTGTACAATATATGTACTTTCTTGGCAATGTATTGATTACTGCTAAAAAAAATTCGGTTGTATTTTCGACCGGGATATAAAAAAAAAAAAAATTTATAGACACCAAACTGTTAACCAGATTTGCTATACAAGTTGTTCAATGTGATTCCTCCAAAAAATTTTATCTGAACAAACAAACGGATACTTTGAGGATCTTTTTTGAAATATCACCTCAAGTATTTGGATATGTTAGTAAATGAAGGGTAAATTTGTTTGCAAGTCGCAAAAATTTCAAGCAAAAACAAGCTCCTTATGTTTACACTTATCCCTAGATTCTGGCGATGGTTTTTCAAGCGAGCAACCACAACTTTCGTCGCACAAAACCGTCAGATTGTTTGGCCGCGACAACAACCGAAAAAAGAACTGCTGTGAAAAAAATTCGCTGCTGTTGCGCGTTCCATGAAATATTTTCCAGTAATCAGTTTCAACCCCGTAAGATCATTACAGCTCTTCGTGTCGGTAAAGCAAAAACTATCTGCAACGCTCATGCAACGATGAAACGTGCGTTCGTTTTTTTTTTCGCACGTAGAACAATCATGAATATCTGTTCGGTAACCACCAAGCAACCGTTGGTGTACAGTTTTCAGCTTGGTCGCTTTTTTTTACGGAATAACCGTCGCTCCTCAGTTGCTTTTCGGTTGCTCAAAGTTTATACAACGATAGAAGAACCGACGAGTAACCCCGAAATAAAAACAACCGAGGAACAACGATCAATCACTAAACAATGCCTCGGTTGCTCAATCCGCTAGGGATAATGATATAGTTTCAATTTGTTTAACAATCTTTTTCAAAAGCACATTCAAGTTTTGTTAAGCAACGAGCACAGAATACATACGACAATCTCTCTGGAATGTATTTTTTTCCAAAATTTCAACGTGCTTTTTGACAAACATTTATTTACAGTTTAACATTATCAGACCCCATCTTGAATCGCAACGATACAATTTTTTTACTTTTGTTTTCCAGGTAGAAGACCTAAGTCTACTGTTCATTCACATACATCATTTGCTGAACGAATTTAGACCTCATCAAGCTAGAGAAACACTGAGAGTCATGATGGAATTGCAACGTAGACAGCGCCTAGAGACGGCGCTGAGATTTCAAAAACATTTGGAGAAGGTGCAAGAAATTTTGCAACATGCCCTTCAAATGTTGCCCGACACCTCCGATCACGACTGCAAACTCTCGATAAACACAGAATCCATAGAATCAATTGATAATCAAGGTTCCGAACAACAAAGCGTGGATCCCTGTAGTCCTAGCGACAGAATCATGTGTAAAATCATCGACGAAATGGCCATGACAAATGGCCTATTCTAATTCATACATTCGAATGCATTTTAGGTTGTAAGGCCGGGTTTTTTTACATACGCTATATCATTAGTAAATTGAAGTATACGAAAATAAATGTATATAATGAAAGCAGCGAATACGCGATGAATCTTTCCATTTCCATCCTTCTCAATCCGAGCTAATTACATGAGACAGCTCCACGCTTCATTTCAACTTGTCGAAAAAATATCTGTTCGAATATCGTATCGAGAACCGTCTGGTTTTGAATTTCCATACAATTTGTTTGCATCATAAAAAAAATAAAACACATTTTTTCTTCCTTTTAAGCATGGGTAAATTAGATATTTTTGTGTGCAATTAAAATGCGTTGACAAATGATTTTTTTAAATATTTTATTTATTTATTAAGATGAAAACATATTCGAGAAAATTACACTAGGCATATGGAAGTGACGAAGACGTTGAGGAAATAGGAAGGGGAAAAGAGATGAAAAACAAAGAAATCAATTTAGACTCACCTTGAATGACACAGCTACCAAAAAATGCAATAACAAAAGAAAAATTATACGATCTTCCCCAATCTCCGGTATCATCTGAAAATAATCAAATTTTTTTCTGCTGATATATATATTTTCTCTTTTGCCTCCCTAAAGTCCGCACCCAATCGGCTTGTACGGAATCTGTAACATGAGAAATGTATTATACAATTCAGCAGTGCAGCCCAGCGTTCAGCGATTTGAGCCGTTCTTCCAAGGAAAATCTGAAAAACACAATGCCCAACACACATTTTTCATACAGCAAATCTCGTGTATAATCAAAGAAACTTTCAGTTTTCCAACTCATAGTTTAAAAAAACGCATTAAATAATCATATCTCACATCTCCGTCCGTTCAGTTAATTCCCTCCACCTATATTCCCGTTACTGACATAAACAATAAAATGGTAGAATTCAACGGAAAATTGAACGAGAAATCTACAACATTGTGAATAAAACTTTTTTTCTTCGCCCACACATCCAAAAGCTTTGGTTAGTTTCGAACAATTTTTTTATCGTATATTATAACGTGAAAATTGTTCGCATCAAAGGAAAGGTTTTGGCATGTCAGTGCGACCAAAAAAAGGTCTATTCAAAAGATCCAAATAAATGAATGCAGATTTGTGCAAATAATGAACGAAACAAAAATAAATAAAAAAAATTAACTGCCATTGTTCGATGATGATGTTTTATTGGGAATTTTAACGATCGAAAAGTGGAAAAACTGGATAATTGTTTTTTTCCGTTTCTTTGATTAGAGTTCGGAAGCATCGCAAGGATTCCATTTTGGTTTTTGCCGCAACACGACGAGCATCCTGCCAACATAAAGAAATTATTGAAACTTGAGGGAAAATAGAACAATGGTATAGATAGGTACAGGGGAGGGTGGCTAAAGAAGGATTAGTGAGATGAGGAATTAATTCCCCCCCCCCCCCCCCCCCCCCCGTCCCCAACATTGTACATTCGTTTCGTACTTTCCGTACGACTTAAAAACAAATTGTTTTTCATACATCTCGAATCGAAAATAATTCTCTAGTTTTTTTAACGCGTAATCCGCGTTTTTGCCTGTGGCGAAAATTCTAATTGAAGATCAATTGATTTTATGCTCTGGGCAAGACAATTAGGGCGCCCTTGTAATCGACCATTCTCACAAGATCTCAACGTGCATAGAATTGATGACATTTGACTCTGTTGTCTCGTTAAACGTGCAGTTTCGCACGACAATGCCGGACAAGTATTGTGTTACGAGCAAAAAATAGTCATCGACAAATCAACGCAGTGATTATCGATGTCTCCGACAAAAACATTGGATGAGCCGACCGGTTCGCGACATTGGATAGCGTTATCCGTAGTTTCGAAATGCCGATTCCGGTAAATTAAAAAACAAAAAAAAATATTGCGTTAAAAAATGAAACTCATAGCCACTCGTGAGACGATAAATCAACGGAAATCTAGTCGGCGACATGTTATAAAACTATTATGTCGTTGAAAGTTCATCCTCGAAATAATTTTGTTGAATTTCGATTTTCCATCGTCGACAGCAGTTCCGCTCGCAAATATTTTAGCCGCATCCTCTCTCTTTCATTCGTAAATAAAATTCCTATGAAATCAAATATGCATAAAATACAGGCTCTTCTTTGATAATGTCTTTGCCCGAATTGTTCACTTATCGTTGCCCAATGTGCTCGGTCGATTCGTAGTTTTATTTATTTTTTCACTTTCGCTATTATCTTCGTCATGTTCAGAATTCATATGCACTCGCGCACATCGTAACGCCTAGTCTCTTTCGTTAATTTCTTTGGTGTGGTCAAAGAAAAAAATGCACGCAATCTCGTAGTAAAATCGTTCACTCGGTGTTGGAAATCAGTAGTCCTTCATCATCGAGCGCTGCTACATCATTTATCATGTTCTCAATGAGTCTCGAACGATCCAAAACTTTCACACACGATTGTAGGTACACTCTTGGGCCGGTTTACGGAATATAGAGTGAGGCGTTTCTCGCGTACGCCATTTTACCGATCTTCGAAACTTTCAAAATATCTTGCACACAATATACTAGTCATTTTTCTGCAAACGCCATCAAAAGTATCATGTATACAACTTACACGTTCGTTTTTTTATCTTGTTTTCATTCTTTTCTGAAGATACGCGTTCGTATTTGAGACGTGTTTGTTTCTCTTGTTCATATTTAAAAAAAAAAATTAGTACGAACTTTTTCGCCAGTTGCCACGACCCCGGGGCCTGTATCCACCGCGCCCACCGGCTCTGTTACCACGGAATCGGCCACGATTGCCTGCGAATTCAGTTAAAGTCATTTTATTAATTTATCATCGACAAAATAACAGAAGTTAAAAAAAATGAAAAATTCGTAAAATAAACAATGTATTGATCAAACTTTCCCGAAGAAGAATTGGTAAAATGAAAGTAGCTCGACTCACCATAATTCGACGATATGTTCGAACTGTACTTTCCACTAGGTGGCGTGTAGATTTCCCTCTTTCCTCCCTTGTTCTCGTCTTTGTTGCGCTTGTTCGGTGAACTATCGTTGCCGAAAGTTATGGGCGTATGACGCTTCTGTCCGGTCGAGATTTTTTCGTTCTGAAAGGAAAAAGATAAGCAATTATCGTTAAGAATTATTTTGTTTCCTGTCACAAAAAATGTTGTTGCAAAAAAAAGCTACAAGTTGAAACTCTCAAATTTAATTGTTTGCTCGAAATTTCACGCAATACTCTCCTCTCCGAGGAACAATCCTTCTCAATTTTCGCTTCCTCGTGGAGGAGACTTTGAGGTTGTGTCTGAAAGGGAAACTAACCGTTATCTCTTTACCATAAAAGGAAAACTGCAGCTTCACCGTACGGACAAGGTCATTTCCCGTACAGTGAAGCTAATCTCCTCAACTCCCATACACCGGGGCGGCGCCGGCGATATATTTATATAATATAGAGATACTAGGGGGGCTTCGCCCCACCGCGCGGCAACCCACGTCCCGCTGATTTACAAACACAGCGGTGGTGGCGGCGCTATATACTTTATATACAGCCTAGAATTGAGAATCGGTGTGCGCGCTTACCGCGCTGCTTTTGCAGGTTTGATTCATCGTGCGATCTAAAGTATGCACATGAACGAACTCTGAGTACACCATTGACAGCTAATCATAATGACGAGTTAGTCGGCTTCCGAAATAAATTGCATTTCGAGTGTGAAATTTCGAGGAAGCAATTTGCAAGATTCAACTTGCAACTTTTTTTTCTTAACTCGATCATCCGACGTTTTGGCACATTTAAAACACATTGTCATTGAATACTCGAAAAAAGTGTTGATCCACCGTCACAATTCAAAATGTTCTGAATCATTACGGAATCACATTTATTAAAAACAAGTCGCATACCGACAGTTCAATAACTCGAAAATTGCTTAACTCATCGAGCTGAAATTTAGCACATATCTGAAGCAATCTAAATCGACACTGTATTTAAGATTCTATGGAAATCTGGATAAATAAATAAATTACCTTCTTGTCGACCGTCGGTGTCTTCCACGATAGATGTATGATGCTCTTGAAACTTGGCGGTGAATGAAATAGATCCTTGATAAGCGTATTTATGTTGTTGGTTGTCTTGAGCGCCACGACTTTCAATTGATTCTCGTCAGTTTTCAATTCTTCCTCGCTCTTTCCGCTTATTGCCTCACGGAGCTTCTTTATGTAGCCTTGAATGCCACGCGCGAAATACTGTAACCTTAGTCTGAACTCCTTGAGCTGCTCGGGATCCTTTGTCAGAAATTCAGGTGTCTGTTTGCACAGTTTGTGAAACGCATAAATCAAGCATTCTACGTGACTGAATTGAAGCTTCGGCACTTCAGTAACGTCCGTGTCGGGTGGAAGAGGCATGTACGTCTGAAATCGTCAATTCGATTACCACACCTATGATTAATAACCACTCACCCTTGAATGCCGGAAAAAGCGTGTTGTAATTTTTTTGTTTATTTTACGAAATAAAAAATCATATCGGATATCCCAAATGAAATTTTTCGAAATGCTTCTTTCGTTTTGCCAAAAAATGTGCAAGTCGGTATAGGACGAATTACAAGAGAGATTCCATTTTTCAATTATTCATATTTATTAAAAAAAAATGAATCTCGTCCTACAATTGTTGCGATACGAATCTGAATACATGGTAGCACGATCGTAGAAGCATTTCTAACAATCGCTCGTTTGGAATTTTCGATACAAATTTTTTTTTTCCGTAAGTTGAAATTAGGTATGGTGCGCCCTCTCGCCTCACGTAATTCAAAGCCGTTTTATAGAACACTGGCAACATTGACTTAACCTCAAGTTGATAGCGACGTTGCGCAAAACTCCCGTTTTCTTTTCGCAACGGGTGTTACTCCCAGTTGTAACGTCAAAAAATTTACGGATAAAATAAAATTCTTACAAACAAAATTTAAACTTAATATAGGTCGGAAGGATTGAAGGCAGAGACCTCATTTTAACGGTAGTTAGTCAGTAAAAAAAGGTGTTATCCGACAGCGACAACTTCAGTTTTTCTAAACACTCGAGAATCGATAGTCTTTTCGAGGGAGAGAGGGAGAACTGGGGATATTCGGGTTTTTATGAGGAGATCGACGAGACCGAGGAACGCCTTCTTGGGAGGACTGCCCCGCCCAGAAGAGTTATGAGTAATGACGTTCCAATGGAAAAACTCTCATAACAGTCGAAAAGTAAAATGCCCCGAATATATTAACGACAACATGCAAAGGTCGAATACCCGATTATGACACGGGCAGTTAGGATTTAAAAATTGCAAATTTCTTGTTTCACAACGACGAGGTATAAAGATTTAAATTTACAAGATTTTAAAAAGGTTGAAACTCACGATCAGAGTGTTGTAAAGTTGCTGAACTTTTTCCTCGGGTTTCTCAATAGAGCCGCAAAAAACAGCGAGTTCGGCAAGCAATTTGAGAAGTTCCAGTTGGGCATCGGTGCAATCCGTTCCGGTAATCAATGACATGTGCGGCAATACTTGAACGCATATGTAAGATACGAACTTTTGAGAGTCCGTCTGGGACTTAACGAGGAACAAAAGTGTAAAGATTAATTTATCATGACGACACAGCGACGTGAATCAAATTCAAATATTATATTAGCAGTCACTTCCGAATAAATCCGTGCAATGACAATTTGTATACGTTACAATAATACAATAATCGGAAGACAAAGAATCGGCTATAATGAAAATACTAAAAACATTGGATCTAAATATCAATAATGCTAAAGAGATATTAACAAAGTACTTTCAAAAATGTTTGTTTACCAAATAAATATTTTTTATGAAGCGTAATCTCTCGTTTTATTTAGTAGCCAATATTTTGTGTAAATCATTCTTAATTTAGTAATTTATTAGAAAATCGAAAAAATTGTATTTATGATATTCTTTCCTTTCGTCAATTTGCATTGAATGTGAAGTTTTTTTTTATAACACCATACGCTAAACGTTGAGGAAATTTTTCGATTATAACTCACGTTGAAAAAGGGTAGCGCATGTTTGATACACTGAACGAGTCTGTTCCATTGCTCAATGTTGGTGTGTTTGAATGGCACAGATAGTTCAGCCTGCTCAATTGTAATGTCGATGAGCTCTTGCTGTCCCGCGACGATAGATCCCAATCTCGTCCAGGCCAAGACCTCCATAATACTGTGAAACTCATCGGCCGTCACGTCCTGCAATACCTTCTTACATTCGACGATCAACAGATCCTCGGGTTCTTTGGTGATGACGTCATGGCCTATGGCTTTAAGCTTCGTAGCTAGGAACTTTATGCAACGCTCTCTCGTACCATCGTCCCCGTTCAAAATTTGACTGAAGAAACCGCTTATTGCTCCTGTGGATGCGAGAAAACAAGTACAGAAACATAAATACCATTTTCTTTGGCCGCGGTCACTACTTGAATCGTTGACCGCGGCCAAAGAAAACAAAGCTGTTTGTATCGACACAGGTTTTCCGTAGTGTCCCTGTGAGCATAGCAAATGCGATATAGTGTACCTAAGATGTCTGCGGGTGGAATGGAAGTTCGGTTAGTTTACTGAAGTGTGGATAGGGAGTGTAGGGGGAAAAATGGAAAAAATGAAATTGGTAAGGGCCATACGTAAAAACCCGAAAGGGTATATGTTGGAACAAAGGAAAATATATATATATATTTCCTGCCCCAGCAATATTTTTTAGTATTTTCATTGCTACATTAACGATTAGCGACAGGCGTGTTAGCTGCCTATCGTAAGTTTCTATAATGACGAATTAATATTATTTCATACATAGAATTGATGAAGAAAACAAAGTCTCGGCTTACCCTTCGGATCGCTCTTCATCAGGGACATGATGCTGTTGTGAACAACCGCCAGTTCAGTTGGATCTTGAGCTTGTAACAATTGAGCCAGGATATCAGCGATTCTTGCGGTATGCTCCTTGCTGTCTTTACATAAAGCTGGTAAATCTTTTATAGCTTGTTTTCTTATCTGCGAAAAAAATGTATAATTAAATATTTGAAATATTAACTGGAATATGAGGTGTAGTTGGCTAATGTTTGGAATATTATCTGTAATTTACTAATACTTGGCAATACCCAAAAAACACAACATTTCTAATGATTGGAGCAGTAGAGGAAGCTTTATTTTCCCGAAACAAAACTTAAAAAAAATCGTCTTTTTAATGTCAACGTGTTTAAAATGTTCCAAAAGGTCGAAGGATCATATTTAGAAAAAACTGTCTGTATATCCGCGCGCGTGCGTGTAGGCGTGCGATAGGAGTGAAAGATTGCAACCGCTGTGACTTTGAAATGGTTTGAGCTATCCGGCTGAAACATTCTACACGAATAGGCAATCATAAAATAAAGCTCAGTATTGAGTTTGGACAAATTCGATAAAGGCGTTCGAAAGAATTATAGATTTTTTAATTTTTCGAAAAATCGCTATAGGCGATTGTCTAGCTCGTATAGATTTGGAACTATTGAGTCGACACTTTATATGTCGATTGTGTAACATGAAAGGCAATTCCGTGTCAAATTTGGAGAAAATCGATCAAGGCGTTTTAAATTTATGAAATTTAGAATAAAAAAAAAAATCAATACAACTCTTTTTAAGAATCTAGATCGTGTAATTTTTTGTTCATCTAGCCAAAATTTTGTATATCTATTGGGTACCTATGGAAGGATGTTTGTTGTTGAATTCAAAGAAATTGCATTGAGCTCTTGCAATTTGTGTTGAACTTTTTAGATTTTGTCATAAAATTTTATATATACAGTTGAAATATTAATGACGGATGATTGGGGTCAAATTTTGAGAGAACCGCTGAAACGATTTTATAAAATTTGATATTACTCGAATAATTAAAAATTTACAGCACATGTCGGAAGAAAACTGTAAGTTGAAACTCGCCAATTGCTTCCTCAAAATTTCAGATAATGCTGAAAGCTTCCTCTATGAGGAAGCCAAGATGGAGAAAGATAAAATTCCTTATAAAGGATAGATGGGGCATTGTTTGAAATATCAAGGAAACAACTGGCACGTTTCAACTTTCAGCCGTTTTTTGTTATAGTAATATGTATGTATATTTTATTATTGTTTATCGCCATCCTGTAATCCTAGTCATAAGGACTTCTTGGCTCATTTATAAAATTGTAGTGTTAAAGTAATATTCTGTTTTTATTGAAATAAATTAAATGATATATCACGGTCCCAACTCGATCGCTACAGAGATGTATAAATCTGTGTCTGAAATGTCTAGATACTCACAGCCATGTCTTCGTCCTCGCACAGATCAAGATGAGCGTCGATAGCTTGATCCGCAAGCTTTGGAAAATGTTTGAAGAATCTGGCAATGAACTGTGACGCGAGCCGTTTCTCTTTGGGTGATCCCTTAACCGCTGTCAATATCTCCAAGTACTCTTTTTCATGCTGCACTCAACAGAAACAATAGTCCATTAGTAAATGACAAGAATAAAAAATTTGACCAAGGCCGGACCACCCACCCACAATTCGTACATCAGAATATTTTGACAGTGACCTATATCGCTCTTTACCTACCAAATATGGCAATAAATTTTCATTCTAAAAGTTCGAGTTTTAACAACACAAGAAAATTATGTGAAAATTTGAAATTTCGTAAGCTAATCGTTCTTTGTGAAAAAGTTCACAGGAATTTTGGAAAATAATGATTCTATAAAGATTTACATATATATTTATTTGTTTTTTTTTTCACTTCAACGTGGTGACCCGAAATAACCAAGCCCGTATGCTCACCTCCGAAAGTTTGTCTTTGGCGTCGGCAAGGATGCCAAAATTTTTGTACAATTTCTCAATGCTGTCCGTACTCATGGTGAATTTGATGAGTATTCTCGTGGTACAGGCGTATAATACTCAAATACTACGAGCGAATGAGACTTTGCGAAATCAAAAAAACTTAATTTCAACCGGTCGCGTATAACTGCAAGCACAATGCCTAATGCCGAAGAAAGTTACAAAGATGGCTGCGCTTGGCCGTTGGCTGCAACTGTGTGTTCGATCCACGTGCACGGTCTCGATTCCTTTTTTAGTAACGAAATGTTACCAGATTTTCTGGTCATCAACGCGTGACCAATCTAGGATGTTTTTTTATCACCAAATTGGGATTATGTTCTCGTCATTTTTCCCGTCCGGTAAGTTGAGTTCGTTGGAGAAACCGAGAGATGGCACGAGAAGCCATTTCTTTCGAGATTTGCCTCCGAAGCACGCGACTTCGAACATGAGATACTCCGCATTAACGTGGTCTCGAATTGTTGAAATCCCAAATGCGAATATTCATTATCTGTATAAATAGTAGAACGTCCCGAATGTCAAAAATCTCGAGATTTAAGGGGACGCTAAAGACTTTCTCTCTCGCTTTCACATGTGGCGTATCTATCGCTTACACAACCGCGGTCTCGATTATAAGTACTTCCGGTCCCAGTTTGTTCTTAAAATCGAGGCTCTAGTGTATTTGGATGCCATATGTGCGAAATCACTGTGCCCTCACGACGGCATGTTTTTTTGAGGCTTTAAGTTATGCTAATGTTAATGGTCTGAAAATGTAACAGTATATTTGTTAAAATATATTGCGTGTATTTGCAGAATTTCAGCAACATTCACAACCTACTTTCCGCAATAAAAAATCGTAATGATATCCACGAAATACATTATGATCTTATATGGTATCAACGGTTGTGACGTGAAGGTTAAACTCAGTTCAGCCTATCTCCAAAATATTAAAAAAGAATTGAACCCATTTTAAACCGAAACGACGGAAAAGGACCTGAAAAAACCACCTTTCGGCACGCACGATTGGCGGACACAGTGGACCCGCAAGAACCTTTCGGCGCGTTTCTTATCGTATTTTCACACGAAATCTTTCTGTTCACACAAATGCTCTTGGAACTCGAAGAGCAGTCATAGAAGTAGCGGGAGGAGTTGACTTTTCCGCTTCCTCAGCCGAAAAAGAAGAAAAAAAAAAAGTTAAATTTGCACGGCTGACTTGATACAATAATTCTAAGCTAATTCATCCCGATCGGTCGTGCCGTTTGGGAGGAGGTCCCGATAAGAATTTGCAGTTATCTCTCTCGCACTCATGTTTCACGTGATCATGCGCGCCTTCCTCTTTTTAACATTGGGGGTGGAACATACCCTAGCTAGGGGGCGATAACGGATAAGCACTGAAGAAAAAAGAGAAGAATATAAAATTGGGGAAATCCTACATTGGCAATTTCTTCTTCTTCTCTATTATTGGCTCGGGTCAGTATAGTACATTTCCAACTGGCGCCACCTGTCCACCGCGGGCAATTTCGGTTATTTTCGGTGAATCTTCATGTTCGGTGTGTCTGTTCATTTGTAAGCTGCCCTAACGCATGCGCATTAGTTTCATGAATCCAAGCTCAAACCCGGTTCGTGTGATATTCGTATTTAATTTCATGAATATAGAAATGCAGAAACTGCGTTCCTGTTTCGAATCTCATATTTAATGTAAATGGTATCTCTTAAAATCACTTAAAATCACTTAAAACTATAATAACAAATGTGCAACATTGCCAAAAAAAACCTTCTCATTCGTTACTTAAGATTTTGTTTTGATCGCGACCATGTACTCGCCGTTGTGTTGCGCGATAATAAAACAAAAAAAGCTGATTCTTTCGATCAGGGTTCCGAGAGTTCTCACAGGTTTTTTTTATTCCTCGAAAAGGACGAAACGTGATTTAATGTAAACATTTTTCTCGCGTTCACGTAGATACTTTTTTTATAATCTGGAGCTTGAACAGCTTCTTCATTCCTTTGTTGTACTCTCTTGGACGATATATATATATATATATATATATATATACACACATATATTTTATGTACGGGTAATCACGTTGCAACGCGAGCGCGCGTTTGCCTTTGCCTTTGTTTATATTATAAACCGAGTGTCCGAGCTCGCACTTCTCTTATCGCTCTCGCGAGCGAAGAAAGAGCTCTCCTCATGTTGAAATTTATATAGTGCGGATGACCGTGGCCCGACTCTTTACACAGCCACGTGTATAATATGCGGCCGGCTAAAGTCGATTTCTTTACCTGTATTGTTCCTCTACGACGAGTTCGCACGAAGCAAAACCATTTTATATCTGTGAGTCACAAAACTAGAGACCCCGAGATCTCTAATATTCGCATACTTCGTTTTTGCTTGTTTTTTATTCCATAATTATGCCTGTTTTTCGTTTTATTACTATCGAAATGGGATGAATTTATCTAAACAGCAATGTGTGTATTTTTCATCTATTTCCGAAGAGGTCATTCGGTCTTGTGGTGTTCGCGCAAATTCACATCGTGCTTACTTTGTTTCATGAAACAAGAATTAAAACACTCGTGTCGACGAAATAAACAAAAAAACATCAACCCTGCATATATTGAAACTTTGTTCATCTCGTATAAACTTTCGTTCATTTGCAAGCGCATTTCTTTTTTTAAATAATCGCGTTTTTTTCGTCGTAGTGTGAAAAGCGAGTTCAGGCAAAATCTCTTTTTTTTCCAAATTTTTGTTTAAACGTTCCCGAACATATTTGCGTTTTTCGCGATGGTGACGCTTCTCTACCGATTTTCTATCATTTTTTTCAAACAGCACTTCGTGAAGTATTCTTTAACAGCCTGTTGTTCTATATCTTCATTTCGTTTTGTTTCTCGATGGGATAATCAATCTCTTGAAAGTTGCAATATTTTTCAAGCTAAACATTAATTGAAACAATCGGCGTATCAACAATGGAAAGGAACCAAAAATCGGACCAGGGTCGAAAGTCTAAGCGGAACAGTACCCTAAGCAGCTCGCTAATCGGATCACAAACGGATAGCAAAACAACAATGACGGAGACTTTTACAACGCCGTCGGACGCAACGTCGATGGACAGATTGGATAACGGTGCACGTCATTGCACAGCTTTACTCAAAGATTTCAGGGAGGCTCGAGTTATTCTGCAGGACATCATACATGGAAATTTGTTGACACAGGGACAACGACGTGTTTTGGCAAAAAAGAGACGTGGAAAGGAGAGAGCACTGGCCAAGATCGCCACAGATTCGTTGAGACTAGTCACAAAGAAGGAGAACGAGTGGATGCACAATTGGCCAAGCTCGTCCGTTGAATCGCTGCCCGCTACTGACTGTTTTGGTCGGAGTATCGCCAAGCGAATCAAGACAGAGTATAAACCCAGAAAAAAAATAGCTAAGAATCATAATTCAACAAAAAATATTTCGGATAGCAAAATCTGTGCAATTGAGCACATAGCTGGGGAGAAGGTCGAGAGTGGAGTAAACAAGGGCAAGTCATCTCTGAGGTCTAAAGGGAGAGCCAAGAAAAGAATATTGGAATTGAATGATCGTGAGAATACGATTATCGATATAGGCAGCGGTACTTCTTCTTGCTTGGAAATTAAGAAGGAAAATGGCCCGAGATTGGAAAATAAAAATTCAATGGAAAAGGAGAAAATAATAACAAAACCATGCGGAAGTTTTGTTAAAGAGTGTATAAAGCCAAGGGTGAACATAGTTGACAAGATTGACGAAACAAAGAATTCGTTGGAGATGTCCCTCCGAAAAGAGACTCAACGTCGACATAAACGATTAAGAACATATCGCAAGGGAAGAATAAAGGAGAAGAAATTTGATTCTCTCAAATTGATTAAAAATGAGTCTTTGAACCTTGAGACAATTCGCTTTCCATTGCAAAATGTTACTCCTATGATCAACGAATCCGATGTAACGGAGAGATTCAAAGAGCCGAAAGTTCAATTGGAAGTTACACCAAGCGTACCGATAAACCCTGTGTCCGAATGCATCGTTTTCACTCCTTTCCAAAATGGTATTGATACTCCGAGTACGAGTTCACGAGTTGAATTTTCATCTGCCATCAATGATTATTCTAGATCCGAAGATTTCAGCAGTTTGCCAACATTTCCTCAGCCACCAGAGAAGGAACACTCTAGCGTTGCCTCGATTGGACGGGCAATTGACAATGGTAAATCGTTTATTATCATATATCAGAGTTATAAATCTTCCATTGTCTTTTTACTCATCCAATTAATAGTTTTGTTGGTCTATAAATTATTTGATTTTGTTATTATTATTGTAGATTATTAATATCCTGTTTGTTCGAAAATTTCGAAACATTTTATTTAAAATCAAAACAATATTTTTCATATAATTTCATTTAAAGTGACAATTAATCAAATCAAAGTGGAGGGATATTGAATAAATTACAAAAATTGTTTTTCTATAATAATTCATTTGAAAAATACGATGAAAACGAAAGTAATGAAAGAAGTAATGAATCATTACTTTGATAAAAAGACTACCATTCTTTTCAATTGCAATAAAATATTGAGATACGACCAATAAGAATTGATTTAATAAATACCATGAAAATAAAAGGAGGAAATGGATACTGTTTCTATTACTTTGATTTTCGTGACATTTTTTTAACGAATTCTTACACAAAAGCCACCAATTTTAACTGAAAGAAAATGTATTGATATTTTATTACCAATAGGGGGTTTGGAAAAAAACTAAAAATAAAAATTAGTAGATAACGATTGGAGAAAAAAATGATGTTTCTATAGGAATTCATTTAAAAAAATGCTACGAAAACGAAAGGAACGAAGAACTAATGACCTATTACTTTTTCCATTAATATGATTGTTATGGCATCTTTCAAATGAACTCTTAGAAGAAACCCATTTTTTTTAAATTACAATATAATTTACAGCCATGTGGTTAACAATAGGATATTTAAAAAAATGCCAATGTAATAGGAAATAGAGTGAGTTCGAATGTAATGGAAGGCTTATAGCTTTGTTTCGGATCTCACCCATAAAACAAATAAAATAAAAGAAATTTCTGAACATCCTGTTGACGCAGTTTTTCGGTTTCACATTTGCAGACTGTATTAGAGGAAATTGTTTATTGCCTCTCGATGAGGACAAGATGAGAATACTACCGATTGATACCTGTAGCTTATCGGAGATTGTCAATTCAAAACGACGCGTTCCCATGTTGTCCGATCATCAGGAGTTTCGTGAAGATGACACGCGACGCGACGATTTTGCCAAGCTGCAAAACGCTGATTCTAGCGTACAGAACACGAGCACCGATTTCTCGGGATCGGCATCGTATTTCAGTAAAGGAAAGCGAAAATTGCCGGAAATCATCAAGGATGATTTGTTGCCAAGAGGTTCGATCAATATTCCGTTGGTGGTACCGAAAACTTCATGTGGTGATGTGAAACGACGAAGACCCAATCGACCGATCGTAATGACAGCGAAGACCGAGAAAAATTTGCCGATCGTAACGACCAGCGGAATTGACGCGGATCTCCGGAACCCGTTGAGCGAATCGAGCCAAAATTTTTACGACAAATCTTGCGATGAAAAACTGTCGGTGGTTCCTCAAAAAAAGACCAGTTACCCGGAAATAGCGGCATTTATCGTGAACGGTACGCTCAAAACGAACGAAAAATTGCCAGTTATTGGTTGCGATGATGCTCTAAACAGTAATCGGGACAATTCTTCCGTCAAGAAGAACGAATTTAATCACGCGAAGACGACAGATACTTCGGCGATTGGTTCGTCTTTGCCGTCAAAATCTTCGCCAGAATCCATCAGTGACGAGTACAAGGCGATGACCGAGCTGCTGTCGACCCTAGACGAATGTCCCGAGGTCGTAGATACCGTTGTAGGTTCGTCAATAGCTGATAACATGCAACCAGAAATTGACGAGGTTTCTTCGCCGCTGCTCATTCATGAAACCCAAACGTACGCGAACATTGAACAATCGGTGAAAACGAACGACAACGAGAGCAGACCTGCTGAAAAATTAACGATACAAAATTTAGATAATTTCAATATCGCGAACGATAAAAAAACTACGAGCGAGACACCGATTTCGTTGCTATGTGCGACATCTCGGATCGATACGATCGCGATTAATCGGTTGGACGATCGTGTTGAACGTTCAAGCACGTCGGTAAACTCGCGAAAGCGTAAATGGTTCTCGAATGATGAGAAAATTGTTAAATCGTCGTCGGCAATTCATAACGGAAAATTAAAATTGGTTAGAAAACATTGGGCTACCGGGAATAATTGGGCTATTGAGAAAATTACCGGTTCGCCAACGACGCGTCAAACGTCTCGTGGCGTACAGGAGGAAAATGAGTCTGATAAGAACGATAAACAAACGATTTATTGTCCCTTAGAGGACAAAAATACTCGAGAGCTCTCGTTGATAGAGAATCTTGATGTGAAAAATAATTGTCGAGATTTTGTTTCAGCGACAACAAGTAGTAATAATAATTTACAAAAACCCAACTCGCTCTGCAAGATTTTACGAACGAGCACAGATGAGGTTCGCAAGGTATTTCCGGGATTCGGTGAATCGGACATCTACAATGTCGCAACGGGCATACCTACCAAGCCCCAAGACGATCGGATGCCATCGGGATCACCGAGATCAAGCAAGTCGTCGCTCTCGTCATCGTCCTCGTCTTCGTCCTCGTCTTCGTCTTCGTCTTCGTCTTCGTCTTCGAGCTCATCCGCGAGTCGGAAATCCGCGTTCAAGAGCAGTCGGCTATGCACGGAAAATCTCGACGATCTGTATTGTATCGCGACCGAAGATATTATCGAGAGAGATTGCGAAGGGATGGAGGAAATCGAACCTGGGATGGGAACGATTGAAATTCAGGGTCAGGTAGCCCGGTCGACTCGGAGAGAAATCGAGATTATTGAATCTGCTCGAGCGATCGAGAAAATTGAACCTCTTGTAGGGACGATGGATATTAAAGGTCAGGTAACCATCGAAAAAATTGAACCTCGGGCAGGGATAATGCCGATCAGAGCTCAGGTAGCGGTGATCGATAAAATAGATATTCCGGTAGAAAAGAGAGAAATCGAACTCGACTCGGAACAAGATAAAAACAAACTTGACCTGGGCATCGATGAGATCGAAGGTGAGCTAGATATGAACAAAGACATCGAAACTAAACAAAAAATTGACGAATCCAACACCGTGGTAGAAGTGCACAAAAGCGTGCCTGTGGTAGTGAACAACGAGATGGAGGCTTTCGGCGACGCGAATGTGCGTGAAGGTCGCTCCGACGCGGATGATCTCGAAAAAGTATGCGACGCTGAGACAATGGCCCGTGTGACAAGTACCGCTGGTAATTTAAACGCGAACAATGACGAGACCATCGGTGATGACGATGAGGATGATTGCATCTCGTTGCAAGCGGAATCTATGTCGTTCAGTATAACGGGGTTTGTTCCGACTTACAATTGTCGCGTAATTTTTCTACAACAAGCGAGTTCTTTTGTTTTATTTATTATCTTGCACATATTTTAGAGAAGAAAGTCCACCGCTTTATGAGCTTTCGAAACGTCATCGTTCACCAACAAGCCGAGAACCTTACACTCGCATGAAATCGACGAACATAGGAAAATTCGTTACCGAGAACAATCGCGAGTGCGAAGAGGTTTTTCAGGCTTGCAAAGATAACGCAACGACTACCGAGACTACCTTCGAGCGTCATTCTACTAATGAACAGTCGAAGTTGTCGAAGACACCGATTGACATTGGAGTTCCGACGAGCCTTCCAACTTTCTCCAAAACTGATCTGAGAATGACCCTGAACAGTCGCATAATTTCTCGTGATATAGCATCGTTGTTTCGGGGCCAATGTTTTGCATGGCTAAAAAATGGCAATTGCAATACTTCGAACGCTTGTACATTCAGGCATAGCGTAAGTATCGTCGTATATGATCGTTTCGTGAAAATCAAACAGTACAATTTTTTTAACTTCATTATAATCAGTTTATTATAAAAATTAATTAACCTAATTATTCGTATTATACAAAAAAAAAACGTGACAATTAACAACTCGCAGATTGTTTCCACATTATTTTATGTCGCTCACAAATCGCCCTCTATGAACGAGTTAGGTTTTAAATTTTGGTTTCCCCATTGAGGAAACTCTGTAACCAAGATAAAATAATGAGGGAGCAATGTGAAAGTTCTAATTTGGACCTTCAGTGTTTTTAAAATGCATTCGATCTGAATAAATCACAGGTACCATGGGTTATAAAGTTTTATGATTCTGCATTGTTATTTTGGAAAATTTACTAAAGTTAGAGCAAGCACACTAATTTTGCACCAAACAAAAAATTAAAAAAAATCGAATATTTTATACAATCGTTGGAGCCCTTTGCCAATTAGTTTCAGACTCAATATCCGACATCGTTCTCCCTTAAATGATTATTGTGGCTAGTACCGCCTCGATAGTTACAAGTGTAAAAACGTTGCGAATACAATTTCCTATAAAAAATGGAAAACTCTGAAAATTCAAGTAAAACTCATCGATCCTATTATTCCTCTGTTCGTGAAAGCTAAATTAGACCAATATCTCTAAATTTCCGTAAGTTGAGCTAAATGCAGACATTTAAATAAAAATTATGTGATCCGAACGCCCTAAGCGATTTTCACCAAATTCAATACCAAACGTCCTTGTACACTGGTATACATATTTGTATAGAACATTTTGCCTTGATATCAATTTCAACAGTTTTCAATTTGAATTTGGACAATACAGACATTTCTTCTAAATGTAACTTTCCGAAGTTTTAGCACATTCTGATAATACTAGAAATAACGACTCGGAGAAAAATTTCTTCACGAAAACAAATGTTCCTCCATGACGAAGCAAAAGGGTTGTACCGTTCGAATTTTACACTACAATCGTTTCATGAAATTATAACACAACAATCCCTTTCTAATGCGCTCCACCTTTTTTCCTTCTTTTTTCTTTCATCACAGCTAAAGCCAATGCTCGAAGAAATTCATCAGTTTGATTTAAAGAACATTGAAGAAATTTTGACTTACGCGGTAAACCACCGTTATTGTAAATTTCTCGAACTGGTACATCACAGGGCGATAACGAATATGTCTTCGCTACAAATTAAGTCACTGTTTGCTGAACTATACAGAGCCCAGCTCGTCACGATTTCGCAAGTTGGTAATACAATTGAAGCGTTGAAAGTACGAGGATTATCGCCCGTAGAGATATTATCGTCTTTGCTGCCAATTATCACCCTCGGCGATATTAAAACTCCACAAATGATCATGCTGGACATGCATAAAAAGCTCGAGCTGGGCACTTGCTGGAATGTTTTGGGAAATTTAATGTCAAAGCTGAGACCGCCCACGCCCGTTATCGAGACAGTTATGGAAGAGGCCATTAGAAAAAATTCCAAATCTCACGCTATTGAAGTTTACGAGTATGTGATAAAACGTTTACCCAATCACGTTTCGATGGAAATTTCCGGTGATTTGTTCAAAAAGTTTCGCGAAATCTTGAATATGAACGTGGTAATGAGTACCAGTCACGAACCTATGCAGACTCCGTGGAAAACTGGTGTGGAAACACGCGGTATCGCTTCTCCCGAGTCACCGACACAAGAGGAAATTTCAACGGTCGAGCAATTCCCTGATGCGATAATAACGTCGATCAACGAAACACAGAGTCCCTTCAATATTCGAGAAACTTCTAAATCGAACGAGAGTCAAGGTCGGTCATCATCGGTCATCGAGAGAAATTCTTACATTCTATCACCGATAGGTACGCTCAATTTTGTTGTTATCGGATGAATGGACCAGGGACAGACTGGTTGATGAAATTACAAAGTATTAATTAACGATAAATTTATCGAAAAGTTACTCGGTGTACGGGAGTATTGATATCAATGGGGAACAATAAATCTGAATAGATTCAAGGAAAAATAGTTCACTCGCGTGAAATTCATCGGTGAATGACTTCGACCACGCGTCGAAAGTAAAATTATTGATAACGAAGCTAGGAAACGTTTGACGATCATATGACAATTTCACTTTTATTGTCTATTTAAGGTCAATTGGAATTGAACACAAAATCTGATTTTGACGGATTCGATTCTGTAAAGACAACATTTTTTTGCTCGCCCACTATTTCGTATCGTGAACCATGCCTTTGGACGTACAACTGTGAAAAAAATTCACAGAACTGAATGTTCTATAAAAATAGAATATTACACCAACACAACACCACTTACTATAACGATAATAAGTTGAGACTCAAATCCATATGTATCTTTGTTAAATATAATGCTACATGACGATAAAAAATGTTTAGACCTATTAGAAATTGTAGAATCAATACCCCAAGTACAAACTGATTTTTATGAAAAAAAAATATTTTGAGATATAAATGTTGCAAATTAAACAAATTTAACAAAATACAATAATTTTGTTGTGAAATTGGTAAACAAAAAGTCGTGACAATTTCACAAACTGTGAATATTTCACTCTGAAATAATTTTTATGACAAAAAATATCATTAGTATTGTCTATTTCGTTTATAAGGTCATATCAAACATAAGGTTTATATCAAACATATTTTATTGTCAAATTCACCAGTCATTCTCTGGTAAATCTCCACCAATTCTACAATAATTCATCTCATTCGTCATCTCTAACATTTTTCGTCAAATTGCTTGTTAGATAAATTGCTACCATCGAAATCTCCGTATCGTGATAAGCTGTGGAAGTTTCACTGGGATCTTCAAGGACTGCAGGAGGGTCTAAAGCACAAGGATTACGAACATGTGATAAGCATTTTATCACAATACGCGGAACGTCCCAATCGACTACCCCACATTGTAGGCTTCTACAATATTCTCTGCAAAGAGATATCTTCAGCGAAACATCATATCGTCGAAATAGTTCGTCTTACAGGTAGTACGAAAATTTTACAATCTAAAGCCATACCAAAAATCTAAAATACGATTATGATATCGTTTTGTGTGACATTCCGATGGTATTGCGAGGGAGAGAGAGTGAGAGGGGAAGTGGAAGTGTAAATTCTATTTTTACTTATTTGTGTATGACGTGTCACAGTTCGCGATTATGTCGTCTCGAGTCCACTTTCTCTAACGGTACATTTTCAACGATCCTATTGATCTATAAGCGTAATGATTTACGCAAGCAAAACATCAGCGCGAACTAAATTTTCAACAAATACTTAAAAATACTTTTACCGCGAATTACGTTCACGGACATTACTCGTTTCATTCAAGCTAAAGTACGAGAGCGTAGAAATGGAAAAAAGACCAAACGGTGTATTATTAAACTAGTATTTTTTTCAGCCGTAGGATACCGTTTTACATAGTACGTACTAGTATACAAAAATAAAAGAAATATGGGTCAGTGTAACAATTAAGATTTTACCGATAAGATTAATTTACCACGAGGGCTTTGCTCGATAATTGATCAACGTGCTCTCATCCGTGCAAATTTTTTTTCGTTATATTACAAATTATCCATGCAATATAATTTCAGTTAAAAAAAACAATGCTTCATAAAACGCTACAGTGTAAAAAACTAGTTTATACACATATATATTTTTTTGTAAAATAATGTATCATCTTTATTGCAATAAAAAGAGAAAAATCGAATAAGAAGTAAAAGAAACGAAAATCCAATCGGGCTTGCTTTATTTTCCTTTCAGTCCAATCCGGATCGTGCAACGCACTGCGTCGTTACGTGTACGACCTGGGGGTATACGTACTAACGAAATTAGCCGACATCGGATCGTGGTTACACGCTTACGAGATACTTAAGACATTTCACGTTTATGGAACATATAATACTTGTGCGTTCACTTTGCTCGCTGCGGAGGTATACATCGCGAATCGAAGACCATTAAAGGCGCTCGAATTGCTTCGACGTAAGTGAAATTCAACACGTTTTATATTGTTTCTCTGTTTTTCTAATAATTTATTAATTTTTTACTATCGTAACGAGCGTTACATGCGAGCGGATTATCCTAATTTGCGCCTTCACCTACCGGCCAAACGTTCTACCAGCTATTTCGGCTCCTTATGAAAACAATTTTTGCTTCCTCATGGAGGAAACTTTGTTTTCATGAAGAGAAAAAAAAAACATTTTTCAGCTTTTCAAAAATAACTGGATGCATATGAATGTTAAATAGTTAAATAATGAGTATATCTTGAGAACGACTCGATCGATGTCGTTCAAATTTTGCGGGCATCCCGAGCATCAAACACTCTTTATTTTTCTAACACTAGAATCTGCGTCGTCTACGTACGTGCGATCCGAAGTATGCACATAACCAAACTCCGCGCTCGACATCGACAACCAATCAAAATAACGAGTTGACCGGCTTCAGAAATAAATCGCATTTCGAGACATTTCATGGTATTCTTTTTTTTCAGAGGAGAATAAGAATCGGCGCTCGCGCTTCCGGCTAGCCGACTTCAGGGTCGGTCGTTCCACCTCTCGGTAAAATTGATCCTAAGCATAACCCTATACCTTACCATTGGTTAACCTTCGGATAAATTTCCCGAGAGGTGGAATGACCGGCCCTCGGAAATGAATCGCTTTCCAGATACACTAGGATCTCAATTTTTTAAACAAACCGGGGTGGAATTTCTTATGATTGAGGCTGCCTAAGCCCAGTTCCTATAACGGAACAGCCACTTACGCGCTTGAAGCCAGGACTTTCTCGTAACGTTTAGGGTTATGTACGTCACTATTTTTTACATAAGTACACCGCGTTATGTTAGCGTGCGAACTACTTTATCTAAAAAGCAACAAGCAACCATAAAAGAAACTGGTTGCCCAAGTTGCTAGGGGTGACACATGTTCCATTAGGTGTTCATTCATTGGCCTTCATATTCATTGTCAGTTACACATATATACAGTAACGCCCGTTTTCACCGACCTTAATCGAAATTTAAACTCAGTTTAGCCCATCTTCAAACTATACAAAAACAATTGAACCCCGCTTAAACCGAGTCGGTGGAAACGGTCGTGAGTGTTCATTCATTGGAAGTTTATCCGATTTTTCACTGTCAATTCGTTTTCACTAATTGCCATCAACTCTAAAACCTCGATAAACTCCGGTTTGTCGCGGTCCGAATAACTTGAAGAAAGAGAAAAAAAAAGATAAGAAGAGAAGAATAGATAACAGATTCAACCTATACGTGATGATGTAAAAAACGGATATTTCAAAAATGTTACCCTGGAAACTGACGATCCTAGATGCTGTTACCATTGAAGTTTTTTGACACAGTCTTGATCCAAGTCTCTCCTTTCTCTCTTGTAATAAAAAAGTGACGACATTCGATGATCGAACTACAACACGGTATTAAAAATAATATTCATTACGATTCATTTTTGGGCGATGTAAACAAATCTGGGTACAAGTCCCGGAATTATTATTGCTCGCCTATATCGAGGATGACAAAAAAAAACAAAGTTATTGGTGATGCAGAGTTTTCATGAATTTCCAGAGAGTCGTATCGTTTTCACAAGTGCAAAGATGTGGAATCAGTATCAATGCCCAAACGACGAAGAACTCAGAATAACTGTAATGGATTTGTTACTTTACTCGTTGAGCGACGATTACACCGATCAGGCAATAACACTTTTGGAATTTATACTTTTCGATCAGTGCAGTACTGTCAAACCAATAAGTGAGCAATTTATCATTCAAAATGATAGAGAAAAAATAATGAACAAAGAAATAGGAATAATTGATTCGATTCGTTGAATATTTCAGATCTCCATCCTCACGTGGATAGAATAGCCCGTCGTGTTTTGTTGGAAAAACGTACGAACCTCATTATCGACATGGGCAGACTGGTACTTGAATCCAAGCTGTTGATCAGCGCAACGACATTCAGAGCCATCATCAATCGTGTATTTCATGATGATCAAGTTTTAGCCAAACAGCTGCATCATTATGCCACCTGGCTCGGAGCTTACAACAGAGCCAAGGTGATAAAATGTTTCCTTTATTTTTTCTTTATACCTTTACGCGCCGACATAGTGTCCAATTCAAGATATAATTTGAGTATGTAAAACTTGGATTGTAATTTCAATTTTACCTTACACGAACCCCTTAAGTGCATGTAAAGTCTCTATCTAGACTTTATCCTCAACGGAAAATTTTCTAGACCGCATTTCCTAGGTGCTTTGTGATTTTGAAGGAAAAACAAAATTCTACGAGATTTGCGAAATTGATAGATGAAGCTCGTGACAGTGGACTTTTTCCCCCCGAATCTTCGAGTATTCGCGAAAAAAAACGTGTTACGCAGTCTCCCCTTACTGTCCATGAGCGTTTGAACGTTTTCTTGAAACAACCATAAAAAAATCTGAGTATTTGATTAAGAACCTTTTTTTTCTCGAATGCTCTGTAGTAACTACTGTTTCAAAGATCCAACTTAGTTATATTCAATGTGGTAGACTTTCTGCTCAATTCATTATATATTATTTATTTCATTGAATGTGACAATGAGTATGCATTCTCAATATATTACATTTCTTCTTTAGATAAACGGTGCATCTTGTGCCCATATGATCATCAATTACGATTGGACGGAGGAAGAAACGTTCCTGATGCTATCTTCATTGATTGAGGATCTTTACATAAATATTGGGCACGCTATAAGTCGACTTAAACCTCGTCAACTGAACGTTTTTCTAATCTTCGAGGTAAAACTGTTCAGTATATATTTTTATCCTTCTCTTGTTGAAAACGTCGTACGACGACAATTGCAACCGATTTCAGGCAATACCCACGGAACGACAACTCACCACGGACATATCCGACGGACCGACTACAATGGTGATGGTAAACAAACGTAGGGCTACGGTAAAAGGCGTTCTCGATCGTTTCGATCCAAAGATCAAAATGGTACAAAAATCCCAAGGAAGAATATGCAAATTGCAGAGCCAAAGTCTCGTCGATTATTTGAAATCGGGACTAAATACAAGGTAGTGGCTAGTCATTTAATCGGACAAACTTATACATATATATATATATATATATATATATATTTTTTTTTTTTTTTTTTTTTCAATCTAACCGACACGAAACGCTGCAACTAAAACGTTAATACTTTTGATTTCATAGATATTTTTTTAAACGCCAATGAAACAGTATAAAGTGCAGTAATTTTTTTCGATGAAAACTTTGTTTTGTCATCGATAAACAAATGTCTGATTACCGTGCTGCCAAGCTTTTTCCGATCCCAATAATCCTTTCCGACAGTCGTGATCGTTTAATCGTCATTCCCGTCTTCTTTTATATATATTTTTTTAAATCATCAATGTTTATTTACGACATATTTGGCGAAGATCGAATAGATATTTGTGGAGCCTTGATTATTTCTTGATACATGCCGCGCGAGGCACTTTTTTTTGCACCTCATAAAAATATACGTAAAAATGAGTTTCGGAAAGATTGCACGTTTAATCGTCGTTATACCGGTCTACGATAATTTACAGAAAACAATCATATTTTATTTTATACCATCGTACAGCCACCGCGTAACAACGTTGTGCATCAACAAGTTAGATCGGACATCGATCAAGAATATATCAGGATAAAACTGTGTAATTATTGTTCGTCAGGGTAATTTTACGATTGAAACAACAATAACTGTTTATCGCAAAATCGCACTCTTTCTGTAAGATATATATATAATTCTAAAAATAAATAAATACAACCACGTTTTTTTTTAAATACACTTCGTTATCTGGTGCGTTACTTCAAATCACCGTTGCAACTTTGTTGTCTCGTATATTATAATTACTCAATTTTTTTCACGCTTTGTAAAAAGCTTCCTGTTGGGACAAAAAACAGGCACATACACGTCTAATGGGTAATTGGTACAGCACGGTTTGACAACCTTCGTGGTTCTGAAAAGCAGATTTCTGGTTTTGTGCAAAATGTACAAGCGAATTTTGTGACGAATTTTTCAATCAAATTCGGGTATATCGTCGAACGAATAACCGGGTACTTTTCTGTAAGCCATCAGTGCCACTCTGACGTGATAGGCTCCTGGTATAAACATAACGGCTCCTAGTATTATCACGGGCCACATTCGATCGCCGTACTGAAATAACAAAATCACAATTTTAGTTTATATCTTCGTATTTGTTTCCTCTCTAGCGGGTGTTTCCCTTTCCCCACCTTTGAATCTATGTGACCGCTGACTATGAGACTCCCTATGATGAGCATCACGGTACCTCCAACAAAGAGTAAACCGGCCAGTGCTATGGCCTTCCATGGTATTTTCACAGGCGGACAGGCGAACTTCAATCAACAAATGGAAATACCAAATTATCGATTAAGAGCATATCGATGGAATAAAATTCGATTTATTTTCATTTGATAATATTAATACGAGTCTCCGCCAAGAGTTGCAATATAATTAATTAAATTGGAATGTAATGCAATAATTATGTTGCAGTTGGACCGACAACAGTGGACGCGCGGTTGGCACGCGGCTCCGACGATCACTCAAGTTAAGCAGCTTTGGCCGCGGTCACTACTTGGTTGGGTAACCGCTCAGTCACGTACTGGCTGGCGCGCCGGCCGACTTTTGAGCGGGAGGTAGTTTTATTGAGTTTCTGATGTAGTTAATACAACTGAAACTCAAAAGTAAAAAACAAGCCGTGTGTATCGACATAGGTTTTCCGCAGTGTCCTTGTTCCATGGCAAATGCGATACTGTGTAGCTAAGACATGTGTTACGAAGTTAGGTGAGCTCAGCGAACTGCGGGTAGGGACTGATAGGGGAAAAATGGAAAAAAAATTGTATTAGAAAGGTCCATACATAAAAATCCGAAAGGGTTTACGTTGGAATAAAGTTGGTACTAGCAAAAATGGTAGGTTGTGTGAAATAATGGTTTAAAATGGCAAATTTTCAGATTAATGATAATTCGATTATTAGCCGGATCCATCTCATCATTATCAATAGTAAGGTATTTATTATCGTGCTTTTTCTCATTGAAAAGTTTCCTATAACATATATATACGCATAAGAAAAATACCTACAATCAAAAAAGTTGAATGCGAGTGCATTTCGTGTCTTTAGTGCTTCATAGAGAAAGCACGCTGTCATGAAAATTTCTTTCTATGTAAACAGAATGAATAAAAACATCGAGAAATCATAGTTGTGTGAGCGCGTGTGTGTGTGTGTTTGTCAGGCTGGCAAAATTCATTTTTCTATATCATGAGAACGACTCGACCAATACGGCACAAACTTTTTACAGATTTCTAGCATCGACCCCCATTTATTGGCTGAAATTTTCGTTGGAATTATTTGTGGGTTAAAGATTTCATAGCATTTTTAACTATGTAATAAAAACTTCTACACGTATAGACTTTCCACGCGTCCGTGAGCGCACAAGGGTGTTTCAGTTTGGCGAGAATCGTTTCGGGTTCATATTTCATGAAATTTTGAATTTTTCGAAAAATATCTGATCGGTTTAATTAATTTTCGTAAACTCTGAGATGTTGGGGTATTTTTTCCTCCATGAATAGTTTATCATTCAAGGATGATTCGTATTACATCTGGCGCGAATCGATGGAAGGCGTCAGATTTTATTGAATTTGGAATTCTTTTATTTATAAGAAATTGTATGTTTGCTTGAACTTTCGTATATTTAGAACTACAGGGGTGCTGCCTGCCATAAAAGCCAGCTAGGAAAGAACCCTGTTTTGTATTGAGAAATGAGGAAGTCGCAATCGAAGAACTATAAGTTGGTCATAGAGGGGGATTTGTGAACGAGATAAAATAATGAGGAAGCAAAATATTTCGAAATACCATGTATTTCTGAAGCAGGCTTAACGACTCATCATTGGCGATTGAATGTCGATGTCATACGCGGAGTACAGTAATGTGGATATTTCAGATCTCACGACCATAGACTTAATTTCTTCATTTTTTACAAGGTTCTCTATGAAACTTTTACAAAAATTAGTATTATTCACAACAGTATGCGAAATTTCAGTTGGTATGTTTGGACCAGAAACTATCGCAATGCAACTTTTTCCGATGTATCATGGCACTGCTTTAAAAAGTCTGATGAAATAACCCAAAAGATGAGATTACCGAATGTCCACCAAACACATTGCCTATATAATTGTTACCCAACTGGCTCTAGGCTTATTAGATTCTATTGTGCATTTCACCGTAAATATGGGGTACCTATGTCACGTTCCTAATGTGTTTTACCAGAAAGTACACATTTTGTACCTGTTGAGAAAATATTTGGGTAGCTTTGTGAAAAATTTTACCCTGAACAAGAATTTTCAAATCATATAATATATCAAGAAATATACAATTTATTTTTGTTTTATTAATACCTCAGGCATGGATAGTTCATATATGTGTCAAGGCGTTTTGACAGTAGCCATTTAAAAACTGGTTACAAAATGATGTTGACAAATTGTTGCAATAAATTGTTAAGTGATCGTGCAGTGTCAATTGTTATAGGGGTCAAAAGGAAAATTTATTACAAGCATCCTTGTTTTTACAGCTAAAAGCCGTTGAGAGTTTATTTCTAAAATATGTCTTGTACCTGAAGGGTTAAAAAATGTAAATATTTTGGTTATGTTAATCTATTCTTTCTTCTCTATTTCATTATTATATTCTATATTTTTCTCACTGTTTCTGCACAGTGATAAGCTCACCTGCGAATCAACGAAACCATTGTCGGCTTCGGTTAATTGAGTGTAATCCACGTTGTCGAATGTCCTTTCTCTGTTGACGGTTTTTCTTCTGGACATGCTCGATTTGTGTACTCTGTCTGAAATAATTAGATTAGCAACATTGTAATATATGCAGAAAAGGTTTACTACGCAAGCAGAAAAGATTACAATTTCCAGGAAAATCATGAAGGAACCATCAAAATGTTGGTAGTGCAAAAAAATTTTCTGTACGCGTCATATACTGTATTAAAATGATGATGTATTCGCATACTTATCGAAGAAAGCGCATACTCGTGTAATATTTCCAGCACGTTCTGTCAAGTATCATCGGCGACTGATAAGGTACAAAGGCTCATGAACGATATAATATAAATAGAACGTGTCTTGCGCAGTTCATTGTGACGTTGATGGTTAACAATGGCTCAGTCGATATTTTTTCCCTGTATCTACTAAAGTAGATGTACGCTACGAAGTTTAAAAAAAATTTATTTTCTTTACTATGAATCCATGGACAAATCGATCTAACGTTCGTGTGCGCCACGAGCACGGAGCACGAGACTCAACGCAACTCAACGCAACTCAACGTGATTTGACGTGACACAACGAGACTGAAGATGACTGAAAACTGCTGAAGAGACTGGCGGAAAGTGCGGAAACTACGGTGTTGTATACATGCCTGGAAGTCCCGCAAATTTCAGTGGTGGGGAGCGGCCCGTTAAGGAAGTCGTCTTTAATTTCTGTAGCAGTCACTAGAAGCGTTGCGATCGGATAATTTTGATAGACACAACCATGAAGCGAGACTAGAGTAATCTCGCGGTTGTGTCTCTGTCCCACTAACGATTTCCACTGCGTTACACATATTTATTATATGCAATTATGTAAGAATTATTAATCCCTTCAACTTCAATGAATATACCGAATAAATATGCCTTTAATTTTAATCGGATTTTTAACAAATGAAACAGCGAGAGCCTGTGCAACGAACGAGCAAATCGTGAATAAAAAGACTCCGTGGTCACGAAAGTCAAATTATGACGAACTTGGTTGAAATTCACCGCCATTACACCAAAGTTGACTATACACGTTCTATGAAGACTGCCTTTATGGTCACTTCGCGATGTAACCAAGTGTCAATGTGTACGAGACACATGTCGATGTTTGAAGAAAAACTTCGATTTGGAGATTCTGACGTTAAACATGCTTTATTTCCTAAACAAAAACGTATCTCGTAGTTTTGATTTTTTCGCGATATCTATCCCTTAAATCAACCGAGAGTCCAAAAACAGCGAAAAAATGCCACGTATTATGATAAAAGGCGGCGTTTGGCGCAACACCGAGGTACGTGAATCAACACAACCTTAAAACACACGACGTTTCTGTTACGAATGACGTTTTTCTTTGAATATACAATAACATTAACACTATTAAGACAGAAATGGGAGCATTTGCGAAATTTTTTATTAAAAATAAACATTTCAGGATGAAATTCTCAAAGCGGCTGTGATGAAATATGGAAAAAATCAATGGAGTCGGATAGCTTCGTTGCTTCATAGAAAATCAGCAAAGCAATGCAAGGCACGTTGGTTCGAGTGGTTAGATCCAAGCATAAAAAAGACCGAATGGAGCAGAGAGGAGGACGAAAAACTATTGCATCTTGCAAAACTTATGCCTACCCAATGGAGAACTATAGCTCCAATAATCGGACGTACCGCCGCTCAATGCTTAGAACGTTACGAATATTTATTGTGAGTTTTGGAAAAGAGATTTATTTTTTAGAAGAAAAAATGTTAATCACGAAAATATTTCAGTAAGGTTAATTGTTTACTTTCAGGGATCAAGCACAGAAAAAAGAGGAAGGCGAGGATGCGGCTGATGACCCTCGAAAACTTAAACCTGGAGAGATTGATCCGCATCCTGAAACAAAACCTGCTAGGCCAGATCCAAAAGATATGGATGAAGATGGTACAAATTTTTTTTAACTTTCAACTCTCATATTACAATTTTTTAAATATTTATTGATTTTATGAAGTACTTCTGAAAACATGTATTTTTTTATGAGCTTCCGAATATTTGTTAATTGTGTTTCGCAACCCGTCCCAATTTTCCTCCTATCACTCCCTACCCGCACTAGGCTGAGCTCACCTAACTTCCGTAGCATCCGCAGCTGCATTTTACCTACACTGTATCGCATTCGTCGTGAACACGGGGAAACTACGGAAAACCCGTGCCGATGCAGACGGCTTGTATTTTGTACCGGGTTTCAATTGTCTTATCATCAGAAACTCAGAAACACTGCGTCCGGCTCAGTAGTCAGTGTGCAAGCTAGTGCTCGGGTAAGCGGTCACCCATCCCAGTACTGACCGCGCACCGACACGGGTCCACTGATGTCGGTCTAATTATTTATTTATATATTTCATATAAGTTACAACAATGTACCACAATTCTTTAATCAAATTCTTTAAGAAAATACTGAATAGAATGAAAGATTATTATCGAAAGATTTACTATAATCTGTGTACAGCGTAATTGATGAACTGCCTTTTTTTACCAATGTTCTAATATTTATTTTCTGCCGATTATTTAGCAAAATCCTTCAAAAAAAAAAACAGCTTTATTGCAAATGATTATAAACCAATTTATTAAAAACTATTTTTTTTTAAACATTGATCGCATGGATTCTATCCTCTCTTTCTTCGCAGAATTGGAGATGTTGTCCGAGGCACGCGCGAGACTCGCCAATACGCAGGGCAAAAAAGCTAAGCGCAAAGCCCGCGAAAAGCAATTGGAGGAAGCCCGTCGTTTGGCAGCATTACAGAAGCGTCGTGAACTTCGAGCAGCTGGTATAACAGTGTCACAAAAAAATAAGCGTAAACGAGGCGTCAATTACAACACCGAGATACCGTTTGAGAAACGTCCAGCATCGGGTTTTTACGACACATCGACGGAGCACGTTGATCCATTGGCTGCTGATTTTTCGCGTATGAGACAGCAACATCTCGACGGTGAGCTCAGAACGGAGAAGGAAGAGATTGAGCGACGCAAGGACAAGCAGAAGATGAAACAGCGCAAGGAGAATGATATTCCAATGGGAATGTTGAACAACGACGCGCCGCTGAAAAAGAGAAGCAAACTCGTCCTTCCGGAGCCTCAAATTTCCGATCAAGAGTTGCAACAAGTTGTTAAACTTGGACGGGCTTCGGAAGTCGCGAGAGAACTTGCCGAGAGCGGTATTACATTGTCCGACGGTCTATTGGCTGATTATTCATTAACACGGAATGTCGCAGCTACACCGCGAACACCCGCGGTCATCGATCGCGTACTTCAAGAAACTCAAAATGTCATGGCACTCACTCACGTAGATACTCCATTAAAAGGTTCGTTTACGATCATAAACGAAAATATAATGGATTACAAAAAAAATGTACTTTAAAGTACATTTGCACTTCAATGACTGGGACGCTCTAATTGGTTTGACTCTTTTTTTTTCGTTACAGGTGGATCGAATACACCTCTACTCAATCCGGACTTCAGCACCGTAGTTCCCGTCGCAAATGCAATTGCCACACCGAATACCGTTCTGACGACGCCTTTTCGTTCTCAACGAAGTGACGGTACACCATTAACTACATCGTTCAATACACCGGCGTCGTTGAGAACGCAAAATGGAACTCTCCTCCCTACACCGATTCGCGACAAGCTGAGTATAAATCCGGACGATGGTCTCGACGGTTCGGGGACACCGGCTGTACAGAAACAAGTTCGGGAACAATTGCGAGTCGCTCTTAGCACCCTTCCAATACCGCGAAACGATTACGAGATCGTCGTGCCGCAGGACGAGATGAATGAGGACGGTGCTGACGTTCCGGCTGATGATGCGGTCGAAGATCAGACTGACATAGACGCGAGAAAGCAAGAAGAAATTTTAGAACAGAGTAAATCATTTTCGCATTGTTATCTTTCAACGGCACTCTGGAGCTTTCATTCAGTTGTACGCTCGGCATCCTTTCTGACGTTAAAAAATGTACACGATTTTTTTAACAGAGAAAAAAGATCTCGCGCGAAGATCGCAAGTTATACAGAGGGAATTGCCTCGGCCAGCAGAGGTCAATATGAATATTTTACGACCGGTAATGGATTCACCGTTGACGGATCTTCAAAGGGTACTTTCAACGCATTTCATTAATTTACCAACATTATATCATTTTTTCCATATTTAATTGTGGGTTCGTTTTTTTTTTACAATTTGTTTAATCAGGCAGAAGAATTAATAAAAAGGGAAATGATCGCGATGTTGCAATACGACGCGATGCAGAATCCAACACAGCCGAACAACAGGCGAGGAGCATCAATCATGTCTCAGGCTCAATCGTACCTTGATCAGCATCCATATCAGAATTTTGAAACGGACGATATTAATTCCGTGAGAATCATAATTATAACATTTTTCGTAATGATTCCTCCGATATCAATATAACCGTAACATCTTTCGGCTTAGGCGAGGCAACTTCTTGCCGAAGAAATGTCGGTCGTGAGAGATGGAATGGCTCACGGCGATCTCAGCTTAGACGCTTATACGACCGTCTGGGAAGAGTGTCTTTCGCAGGTATAACATTTACGAATGAAAGTACTTGAAAAAAAAAAAAAGAATTATCTCCCAAAGTAATGTTACGGTGGTTAAATGCAATACGTTGCTATCGATTGCCTCAATCAAACTGCAGCGAAATAAAGTATATCACGATACGTTCAAGATATTGTACCTGGAAATGCAAAAACGATACACGAGAGCGACTCTAGCCTCGAAGAAAGATCGCGCGGAGGCTTTTGAGAGAAAATTGGAAGAGAATCGTGTTCACATGACCGGTGAAGCCAAACGAGCGGCGAAAATGGAAAAGAAATTGAAAATACTCACGGGAGGCTATCAAGTAAAGCTATCTAAATTAATTATTATTTCCAAACAATCAATTGTTTTAACAGTAAGAATTAGAAAACTGTGGTTATTTTTCGTTTCCCAGACGCGTGCTCAAGTACTAACGAAACAACTTCACGATCATTGGGAACAAATCGAGCAGGCGCATCTCGAGCTGTCGACTTTTAAGTTTTTGCAAGCCCAGGAAGAAGCCGCTTTGCCGAGAAGAATAAACGGCCTTATCGATGACGTCAACAGACAGACGAAGCGAGAAAAAGCTTTGCAGGCTCGATTCTCGCAACTTCAAGATCAGTTACAACGGTTTCAAGTACAATAAATCTTTCCACGTGAGTCACCAATAATTGTAAAAAAAAAATAACAAAAGAGAATGATACGGCTTGCATTATAAATTTATACCTATGGAACTTGAAGATAAATCCACCGAAAAAACAAAGAAGAATAATACGTTCTGAAGGCAGTGAGAAAACATAGAAGCGGTACTTATCAAGTCGGACAAAGATGTATTGCCACTCTATGCATTAAAAGTCAAAGACGCGCTTATTTTAGAATAATAACTTTGAATGAACGTAAAACCATGTTATCCAATAATACATGAAATCAGTCCTTATTCAGCTAAATTCTTTATACATAGTTGTATCGAATTTAAAAAGGTCGCTTTTCGGGTATTGACGTGAAATAAAGAGAGAACGATAATAATGCCCCCAGGGCATCGAAATAAATTCAAATTTAACTCTGATTCAATAACAATTTGTATTTACCACTCTCTTCAAATATTGATTATCCGCGCTGGAGCATGTTGCATGCTGTTCCGAGAATCGATAAGAGCGCAACGCCTCTAGTGGTGGCTAGAGAAATTAAAAACGACTTGGTTAAGAGACCATTCTCAGCGGGGGGTTTCCGGACCGCGACAGAAACTGTAGTAAACAAGGAAACGCAAAACGCGATCGTCGCGGGGTGCGCAACACTCGTCGGTTGACGTAGAGTAAGCAATTCTACTGGTGTGCCTCCAGCGGTCAAAGTAGGAGGTAAAAAAGGACGACGCCATGTGTGTTCTCCAATCCCTTCCACGGTGTACGCGCGATATTCATCGGTTATTATAGTAGCTTTAATCGTACCTGTAGTCGGAAATGGAAGTCATTCGTATGTATATATTTTGCCTTCATGATCGTACACGTCATTTGATATCGATGCTACGGGACAATCGTAAGAATATATTTAAGTTTTAGTATTCATCGACATATTAGTGAGGTCCGATTCTCAACCCTGCCCTAGTGGTTCCCTAGTGTTGCGGAATGCTGGTCGCATTCCGCGAATTTAATGCGACTTTCCACTTCAAAAGCATTGACCGTATATCACATTCGTGTAAACCATTCTAGGATAGGTCTCCCGAGAGGCGATCTTGAACGAGACGCAATATCATAGCGTCTGACCCAAAGTGGATATAGCGTACGCAATATATGTCGCTTTCGACGCTATATTCACTTTGCGTCGGACGCTATGATATTGCGTCTGGTTCGGATCGTCCTTCTGGTCTACACAGTGCAATCGGTAGTTTTAACGGCGAATTGACCGCGTTCCAAAAGGTGTTGCGACTCGTGACACTTGCGTTGAGCGACTGCCGTAGATGAGCCATTAGCAAAATTTCCAATTCGATTACCAGATATAAAAAAAAAAAAATTAAATTAAAAGGAGAAGAAATAGGCTGAAATTTTATATTATTCTCAAAAAATTCATTTAGTTTTTTTTTATTGGGGCCTCAGGGTCTTCGTATCTTCCATTTTCTTGCATTGAGTGCGGATTAGATTGACTCTATTATGAAATTATTATGCTGCAAGTCGTGAGTCGAGATACAGCATACAATCAATGATTTTGTAGGTGAATGCGGGAAAAAATCGGAACGTGTGTTAAGCGCGGTAAATAAAAAAATGAATGAATTTATTTCAACAACGGTAATAGAATGTAGGTAATAGAATGTAGACGGTCTCGTGGAACGGTTTCAAGCGGAGAAGAGAGTCGTACATATGGGAGGACAAGCCCAGTTCAACACTTGTGACAACAATATAATGAAATGATAGAAACATATCGTTGACAAAATAAATGGTTCTCAATTATTTCTTCAATTCGGTACAATTTAAGTGTTTTTGACGACGTTTATACAACGTGCTATAATAATTTGTAAGCTTTACTATACACTTATCGAATAATTTAGTAGCGTAGGAACGTACCGATGACTATGCTGCGAATGTTGCAAAGACCACCCGGCACGTGATATAGCTACGGTAGGAATCAACTACAACTTTACAGTATCCTTAACCACTGTGGGTCACTGTCCGTATATTCATCATCGGTTTTAGTTGAATCGATTACTATTGTTGTTTTAGATACGATTTTGTTCTTTCCGTGTGACTTTTCATCCGAACGTTCTCCAAGCAATACGTCTATCATTATTTGTTTCTCTCTGTACATACTCTATATTATATAAATATTTCGCCGCCGCCGCCACCGCCGTGTACAAGGGTTGACTAGAGCGCGCGGGATCGAGCAGGATAGGTGAGGGGATGGGGATGGGGGGGGGGGGGGGGGGTTGGTTAGTATATATATATACATTAGGGGGGCTTTGCCCCCGGCGTGCTACGCCCCCCCCCCCCCCCCCCCCCCCCTCAACTCTTGTACACGGCGGCGGCGAAATATTTATATAATAGAGAGATTATATGAATATATCGCCGCCGCTGCTGCCGCGTACAAGAGTGGGGGGGGGGGGGGGGGGGGGAGCAAAGCCCCCCTAGTATATATTTATATATGTATGTTGTCTTATTGTACCTCAATGTAATCGCTACCGTTCGTTGTTGGTGAAAATTGGAATCCGTTATATGCTCGTCGTACACCCAGATCTGTTATTTTCTATTCGATCTTGACGATTTTCATTGTGTTTTGATAATTTACAAAGAATCATAGATCTTCGACAACCGGCGACAGTCGTTGCGCGGTCAATGCGCAGCCCTGCTGTTCACCCAAGTTAAATAGCTTTGGCCGCGGTCACTACTTGGATGGGTGATTGCTTAGCCGTGCACTAGCTGGTGCCCCGATTGTTGAGCGGGGGAGGCGGTTTTATTGAGTTTCTAAGGAAATACAACTAAAACTAAGTCAAAACAAAGCCGTCTGTATCGACGCGAGTTTTCCGCAGTTAGCCCGTATCCATGGCAAATGCGATAGAGTCTAGCTAAGACGTCCGTGAGCGCAATGGTAGTTAGGTGAGCTTAGCGAAGTGCGGGCACGGAGTATTAGGGGGAAATTTTCCGATTCGATTGAATGTATGATTTAAAAAAATGAAAACAAAGCTTCCTCTATGAAGAAGTAAAAACAAATTAAACGTTAAAATTCATCATTTCATGCAGAAACTTTTAATAATGTTTAACGTCTTAAAAGGTAGTTAACGTTTCAGCGTAACGTTGACGTACGCCCACTGAAATAAATCACCCGAAGGTGGGAATTTAGCAATGATAAAATACGGTCATAGAGTGTCCACATCTCAAAAACTGCATTTATATGTATACGGATGTGTTGATATACCCGATGAGCCGAACCACTTTGTCCACGGTTCAAGTAGCGACAATCCGTGTAAAGGTCAAACGGATACGAGCTTGTTGTTAGATTTTCGCGTGACTATTCGCCACTCGGGTACATAACATTCGTTCCTCGCAACGTTTAACTTCGTATCTAAGGTCACACACGTGTTTATTACTTTTTTCCCTTCCAACCGTATGTATTTCGCTGAACATTGAAGTATCCCGATGACCTTGGACGTGCGAAAATTTTCGTTCGAACAAATAAAAAAAAGAAGGTTTAAAATTGCTCGGTCGATATTCGTCGTAAACGAACGAGAATATATGTTTGTACTCGGCGGTTTCCCGAATTGCTGATTTAATTATATTCTATTTATCTTCAAAGTTTTAACGCGATCTATCAAAATCTGCAAACGTTAAACGACAGATTTTTGAAAGAATTCACAATTACATAAAATCTGAACGGTTTCATCGATTCTCGCGCTGCACCAATGCTTGGTTAACATTTTTTACCCATATCCGTCGTTGATTCTCACAATAATATAATCACATTCTTCTCATACAGATAATTTTAGTCTGATATCTCAGAATTTACGAAAGTCAGAGTCGTCACGAACGATTTAAAAAATTTTATATTCTATAAAACCGGAACCTTTCAACTGATTTTGTATCAAACTTTTTTTGATAATACGCCGTTCATATAAAAAAAAATAACTCTGATATTTCAAAATCTCGACAATTTTCACCACATAATTGGTAAGTCACGAAACAAAAATGATACATCTTTGAAAAATGATACGATTATCTGTGTCATTGCTGAGACTTTCGACACTATTAATCATCCATAGACGAGACAAATTATGGCGATTTTATATTTAGTTACTATTATTTATTGCGGGAGTGACATTTGACATTTGGAATATCTACAACTAATTATCGATCAAAATAAAATCACTAAGTATATAATTTTCTCGTCTCGAATCCGCTCGATTTCCGAATTTATCTACTCGTTTCGTATTACAAACAATCACCATCAAAAATCATTACAGGGTTGGATATTTTACGCGACTTTGAAATATTTGAAAAATATATTTGCTCGCTCTAGTTTTCGTAAATTTTCACCCATCAGGTCAAGACTTTCTACATAAAAGGGTTAAGGTAGTAATCTGGTAACTTAAGCCGATTTTCATGTCTTTTCTGGAGGGCGTTTTTTTGTAGGAAAGTAAAAAATAAATCGTTTTGGATATTTAGGATGTTTTTATTTACATATTAACGATACAAAGAAAACATTTTTTGAAAAAATTTAATAGTTTATTGTTATTATTATTATTGATCGAAGCTGGCACCTCGAAAAAAAAGCGCGTGAGTGGCCTCGGTGATTTTGGCTCTTGATGTTATCTGTAATAAAAAATTCTTGATAATTCTTAATCTATAGACATGTCATCCTGGTCGGAACTACTAAAGTTAAATTTCATGGATAAATAACAAAATGGAAAAGGACGTTTTTTTCCAAAGTCCGCCATTTTGTTATTTATCCATGAAATTTAACTTCAGTAGTTCCGACCAGAATGACATGTCTATAGATTAAGAATTATCAAGAATTTTTTATTTCAGATAACATCAAGAGCCAAAATCACCGGGGCCACCCACGCGCTTTTTTTTCGTGGTGCCAACTTCGATCAATAATAACAATAATAAATAAACTATTAAATTTTTTCAAAAAAATTTTTTTTTGTATCTTTAATATGTAAATAAAAACATCCTAAATATCCAAACCGATTCATTTTTATTTTCCTACAAAAAAACGGCCTCCAAAAAAGACATGACAAAATCGGCTAAAGTTACCACACTACTACCTTAATGGCTGAGGAATTTATAAAATTATCAACTTCCACACCTACATTAATTCGATAAGTTTTGCTCGATAAATTTCATCTCGAAATTTTTTGAAAATTCAAGAAACCCGAAGGGGTCGCAAACTCCCCCGCTCTCTCCCTCTCGCTGCCCATACCCCTGTCGCCTCGTTCCGCTCGCTGGCCGCATACTGATTTTAGTGACGATTCACAAATAACAGGTTTTTAAAAATGTTGAAAAAACTGGGTCAAGAGCATAACTCACGCGAGCTCGAACTCTTTAGACAAATAGAGGGTCTTAAGATGAAGTTCGTTATTGAATTTGAAGAAAATCGATGGAGGCGTTCGAAAGTTACGGACCGTTGAATTTTTCGGACAATCGCTATAGCCGTATGTTGGAGCTATAATTTTAAGTTAAGTGTAATTTTCGAGCCAACCGTTCGTGGACAGATTTGGTGCTATAAAAGGATATTTCGTACGAAATTTCAACCAAATCGATGGGGACGTTTGAGATTTATGAAATTATGAATTTTTCAAAAAATCGATATAGGTGTTTTTTGTGGTCGGTCGGCGGTTTTGGCTATTCTTAAACCAATGATTTTGAGCCTGATAATTAAACTGTGAACATTACACTCGCACAGGTTGAAGGAGTATAACGCGAGGTGTTTCACGAGTGCGGCACTTGTAATTTTTCTGAAAACACTTTCCGCAATACTTCTCGATTTGGCTATACGAGAGTTTTCTATACTCGCCGGTGTATCAGCGAGTTTACTACCATGATATGGGGGTTGGACGGAACAATTTTCAAAAATATTTTCCGTCATACGTGCGCTTTTGTTTTTCTATAACGGATATATATATATATATAGACGGGAAATATGTTTGCAAGTAGATTATCCGCATGCGGGCCAGACCGTATAGTTCCTCGGACAACCGCCAGAGGGTTGAATACTCAAATCTCTCGTTTATCCGAAGAAGGGGTTGTTTTTTCGCATTACGGGGGGTGCCCCGGTTCGGTAAATGCGGCACTGCCGCGTCGTTCATCCGACGCGAGAAAGTGTACCAACAAAAGTGAGTAATAAAGACAGAGCGATGTATATACGCGTCGTTCGAGTTTAGTACGCAGTCGCGGATAGCCGGGTCGCGTTATAACTCGGTGGATAGACGAAAGGAGGCCCGCGGGGGTGTCAGTGCGCGTTCTGGGGGCGACGAGGGCGGGTGCCTCCGTTGAAACTACCCCTTGGCGACAGCCGAACACACGGGTGACCGACGTTTTGTTTCACATCCCGCACTCCGTCTCCCGGCGTGCTCCGTTCAACATACACACACACACACACACACACACGACACACTTACGCACTGACACTGACGCATCCCCGTGCACACACGGCCGGACATAGATCACACAAACACGCAGGATCGTGGAAACATTCTTTTTAAATCTTGCAAAATATCCCAGCGGGAAAAATAAACAAGGATCTCGTGAAGAAAAGTAATCGTATCTACGAGAACGGCTCGTATTTTCATTGCCTTTTTTTGTAAAAACGAAATCGATCGTTTCGTCGGAAAGTTACGTTGAAATTGGGACGTCATTCTACCGGCTAGCCGATCGAGCGATGGTACAAGACTAAAAGTTACAAGGTATAGACGGAGAAGTACCCGCTGGTTTCGGGTGAGAAAAAAAGGACGAACACGAGATCGTCGTGGTTGATCGTCCTCCCAACTCGATTCAGGTAAATCAATAATAATTCTCATTTTTTTTTCCTTCGCACGAAATACGTGAATTACCTACGGCTCGAGAGAACTTTTCCTCTTCCACTCGTAACAATCGTACGTATTCAAATTGGCTAGCGCAATTTCAACTCCTCGATGAAAAACTACCCTCCCGTGTGTGCGTGTGAACTGCGTGTGTCGGATTTGCTTTGTAAGGGCTCCGTATCTGCTCCGTCTATTTCGCTCTTTCTCTCTCCCTCACTGTGTGCCAATTCCTTTTATGTGTGCGCTTGTGTCGCGCGTTACACACGGACAGCGCAGGCTTATGCCCTTATACACGATCGCGTTTCGTCAATTGCAAAAGACGTCGAGGGTTGTACGATTTATGTGTGAGTTCGTCCGTGAGTATGCCTGTGCGCCGCGGTAGGGGACGCGCGCAAGAGAGCTTATCTCACGTAACGTTAAACAGACGGATAAGACTCGATCGTACTTTTTCCTTTACAAGCTCGTATATTTTGTATTTCGTTTTCCGAAAGGAGCGAGACAGGGGAGCGAAAGTGACGATAGATCTTTCGACACACGCGATATGCTCGATGGGGAAAAAAAAAATTGATAAGAGACACAAATTACTTGTTTAAGGGGCGAGATTTTGTTTGAGAGTCTAAGTTATGTTGGGAAAGCCCGGTTTCTATTGTGAGATTGATGGGATATCGGTAAGGGATTCAATGAGGGCTTCGGGATACTCACCACCTATATTCTTCATAATCCACTTATGCACCAGCTGTTTTTTTTTAATGATCGAGCGTCGCGAGAAGACGGCTGTGGGTCGGAGATGCACCTCTCTATTATTTTTTAAATTATTTATTTATTATCACAAATGTTATTAAAATCCTTTTAATTAAAGGATTTTAATAACATTTGTAAGGAATAAAAGACTTTTACGAAATAATAAATAATGGAAAAATTGTAAATGTCGAAGGCCCCTCTGGAAGCATCATTCTTAATTTTGGCTTCTTGCGAATCAAATTTTGAACATTCTGTCAAATTTAGACGAGAAGCCATTTCCAAGTTTTCACAAAAAACTTTCTATTTCGTGCCACCGGGACCGTTCCATCGAATCTCGCAAAATTCAATACTAAACAGGACTCGATTGTATTCTATTCATCTACAAGGTTATAACGCCGTCTCTCAAAAGCCAGGCAAGTTAAATTAGCGACAGATTTTTGGGAAAACGAAGATTTTCAAAAAAATTGAAACGGTTGGTTAATATTCTTCGCTAATATCCACAGTTGATTCTCGAAATATAAACACATTATTTATAATATTATATTCACACAGAGCATTTTAGTCCGATATCTCGAAATTTGCGGAATTATGATCGACTACAAGCGTTATTCGAAAAATTCAACATCTCGTAACGGCCGAACGGCCTTCGTTGATTTTCATCAAATTCAATAACGAGAGTGCTTCAATGATAATATATTAATATTTAAAAAATAATAATCCGAAGCTCTCGATGTATTTTTAAGAAACTTTGCGATAATTACGTACCGCTGTACTTGTGTCGGAATTGCAGCGTTGTTGCTCGTTCCGTTCTCAACATACAGGCGTTTGGGCTTTGCAGAGCCGTTAAACGTACAAACATATTTTTTTCAAAATGTTATGTTCCGACGATTTGGCACACTTTGAGCATACTGACATGAAAAATTGGACATTTTTGGTCGTCGCCATCGCAAAGTTTTTTTAACCCAACGGGAGGCGTCCATCTCGGGAATCGACAGTAAGTCCTTCGTCATGTTAAATACAAACAGTTCATTTTCGTTCGCTACCGAACATTAATGAATATTTAACGAGAATAAATAATGACGAACAACACGTTATTGCTATTAATGATTCAATCAGAGTTAACCTACCCCCGAGCTTAAATATAGCTCGATTATTAATTCAAAAACACTACGTGATTTTTTAATACTTTTCTTTGGGACCACGGATGCATTGAATTTAGTGGACGAGCGAAAATATATGGGAATGATAAAATTAGATTGATGAAAAGTGCAATTACGTAAGATGAAATTTTAGTTGATAAAAGAACAATTTTTGTCTGACTAAAGAATATTTAAATTTTTCAGTTAAATCTTGTAACTGTATACTTCGGTGTCCGATCGGCAAATAGTACTCTGTGGCGTACCGGACTCCTTGAAAAAGGAGTTTTCGTTCTAACAAACGTTTTTCAATTTTTCTTTAATGTTTCGAGAATACGACGACGTTAGGAAAAAAGTTTATTTTTATTTTTTCTTTATTTACAGCGAATGACGATATGTTGAAAACGCGCTGCTGCAATATTTACGAATTTCATAAGAAGCGTAGGAAAAGACGGATGCGCCGAACTTATGGTGAATCAGTGTAAATATGCATATGTGAGGATAACAAAAAATGACTTTAAGACGACCAATTTTTTAAATACATTATTTTTTATCAAATCCCCGTTAAACTCAAACATAAATCCATTTGAATATTATTTCACCAACGCCGAGTCAAAATTTAGCAAATTAAATTAAAGAAAATTTCTCCATCGCATTATTTATCATTGTTTTGGTGGGTCATTGAAATGAGGGTTACGAGGTCGCGTGTACTCGTATGTCTCATCGTATCGTTTACTATAGTTCGAGTCCGATACTTTTAAGCTCAAAGCCTCGGCTCGATATGTCGTGACAGTCTCGACCCTTCGATTATACACCAGTCGCGTCGAGACATTAGAAACCCTAGTCGGTCTTTTACTACTCGCGGCCGCTGAGGTGGCGGTGAGACTTGGCCCACATGACAAACAGACGCACTCCCATTGCTCATTCGAATTGTTAAAAGGAATTAGTTCGCGAAAACAAAATTCCCTCGTCACAGAGTTTCGAGAATATTTTTACCATAAATAACATAAGTGTTACTTTAAAACGGTCTACTCGTTTCATAATATTTAACCTTTCGTTACAACCACGTAAACTTGGTTACGCAGGGGCCGGGTTTAGAGACTATTTTCAGTCCAAGGCTCGAATTTTAAATAACAAAATTGTGCTCAAATTCCAACTCAAGGATGAGCTTGATCCAACGATCGAAGCTGCAAGTTGAGCTCAAATTTAAGCGCCAACTTAATCTCAATCTTTATTCTAAAATTCGATCTTTAGAAGAATTATCATTGCAGGAGAATAAAGTTTCCAAATATTTCAATAGGAAAATCATTTTTCCACATTATTTTTCGTTTCAAATTCAAATTTGGTGATTGTATCGAAAATTTTCGAGATTAAAATACAACAGTTTCGATTTCCTTTATACAAAAGCCTATTTCCCCGAAAAATATGGAAAGAATGAAAAACTCACCTATCTTATTTTGTTTACCGTTGCTAATAGTATTGTCAACGATTTGTAAATATAAGGCATGTAATATCACTTGACGCGTATCTAAAGAAATAAAAACTGGTTAAAAGTAGCACAGCTAGAAATAAGTATGTCGCGCGACTTTCTGAGAATAATCATTTTTACCGAACAAGGTTTTCTATCTATGTCTTAAAAATAAATGAGGCTTGAAAATACAAAACATCCGTTTTAGTAATGCATTACGATACATATAGTTGAATATTATTCGGAACGTGAGAAACAGCGTGTACAGCGTTAAGTTTGAAGTGTACGCGATGACGGGTTCGCACGGTGTAACGCAAAATATCGATCGAAGGGATTTGACCGCGTCCTCTCGTCTTTTCATCGTGATGAATATTATTTTCTTCCAGTTTTCTACATTATCGTCTCGAGTCTAAGTCGAACCGTTGTACCACGCATATTATATATATTATCGGTTTTGAGAGTCCGGTCGCATTCTTATAGAACAAAAAAACCTCTTCACACCGCCATAGGTCTCACGCTCGATGACAAAACGATTGTTTGCTCGCGAACGTTGGCCCACGTAAAATGTTTCAAACGAGAACGTGCGCGGCTCGAATCTAACAATGAGTAGCACGAACTTGTCCGTTATAAAGTGGATGCGAAGTTCGAAGAAGCTCAAAAGTAAAAGTTTCCCATATAATTCTCATTCTCGGAGGATTTCGTCAGTCGGTTTTTAATGCTTTCCGGATCGAGAGTATCCTTTTCTCGTCACCGCATGTACGTATTAAAATGAGCTTTCGAGATGCAATATAGAATCCTCAACGGATTCGTTGCATGATAGATATCCGGGGTAAAATGGTTAAAGAAGAAAAGAAAACTTTGAGATATTGTATTTATGATGAAAGAGAATAAAACAACGAGAAATCTGCAGTCGGGAAAAGTGAAAATAAAGATAGAAGTGATGAGATTAATCCGGTTATCGGATAGGATAAAAGGGACCAGTGAGAGAGAGAGAGAGAGAGAAAGAGAGAGGATGACCGAGAATTGGAAATTGAACAGAAAAAAACATTTCGATATATGGATACAACTATGTAGAGTAGTAAAATAGAGTGTGGAGTGGTTTGTGAGAACGTTGGGATGGTCAAAATCGCTCGAGAATGCCAATAAGAAATGAATATATACAACTGTATATACGTATATTCGGGGCGGTCCGATATTTTCTTCGTCCGAGAGGGAGAGGATTACGCAAAGAAGCATTTATCTTGTCCGTCGAGGGTAAAAGACAGTTTATGAACTGGCAGGAAGCATTACTGGCACAAACAGCATAGCCATGAACAAACAGATGAGTAACAATTACGCAGCAGGGTTATGGATAGGGCCATTAAGATCAAACTCGGAAAGGTTAGAGCCAAGCATAACGATCGTTCATTATTGATGAATAAGGTCAAATTTTTTACCCTAATTGAAGTTTGATCGTTGTACCGACGATAACTAAAAGTTGCGCAAACAACTATTTCTTTCTTTCGAAGGGAAATTCATTGAAATACATGATTTAAGTTCATAAGGAACCGTCTGAAAATAACTTATTTTCATTGTAACTTTGAAAAAGGATTTGAAAATAATTTGCTATATAAGAGTCAATAAGGAATTGTTAGTTCGTTCCATACCCGATAACTTTTTGTTACAGCTACGTAAATTTGGTTTTTTCCAGAATGATATTCGAATGAAAAAGTTAAAAAACGACTTTCGTATTTAAAAAATCGGTAAATCGATTGGAAAATCCGTTGAGAAAGAAAACTTTCAGTTTTTCAAAATGCAAATATGGTGTAGTATTGAAAAACGTTGTGAAAGTTCTCCTATCGAATGAAACAATAAAATGTTAATATCCCACATCCAGTCTCATTGAAGAACTATAATTTAATCTTGGATCCTCATTAACATACTCCTGTCGTTCGATTTCACGACACGGTACCTTTGCCCCGTGCAACTTTTACTAATTACGTAAAAGCATCAAATGGTAAAAGAGAAGAGATATTATGCAATTAAAAGAACCGTACGTAGAACACAGAATTGCGCGATATCTAGTTTCGATGAGGAATTTTCGAACGTTGCCCGAACAAGCGCGGAGCTATTCTACTGTTTGGCAAGATGCGTCAACGGCAAGCGTATACAGGTTCGTCGTAATATCAGGATTTAGTCAGGCGCATATCGCACCGCGGTATCGCGGTTAACGGTTCAACGAGTGACGCGAGAGTGAAAGGGCGAAGAGCGTGTACGCGCCGAAATGTTGAAAGATTCGCTTCATGCTCGTGTGTATATGTTCACCTTTAATTAGTTTCAGTATGGAGTGCCCCGAGGCGGTTGAACGGGGCCGGAACTTTCGCCTGCTAACCGCCGAGGAACTGCCCGAACTCTTCGATTTCCTCACCGGATACTTGCCGGAGTCTCTCAAGGTCAGTTAACCCCAAAGTCCCTCCGATAATTCATCCGGGAAAAAAGTATTACGAAAGAAAATTCGACATTCCTCGCGAGTGCGGTGGAAGCTTGGATAGTAAATCGCGAACAGCGGGAAACGAAGCGTTTTTCCGAAGCGTCCTCGCGGTTAAAATATGATGAAGCAGACAAAAAGCAATGGATACCAGTGCCATTGGCTCGATGGGAGAAGTTTTATTGAAAGCTACATGCATCTCGCCCACTATATGCTCTGTAGATGCGATTCCAACGAGACGGGCATATTCGCTTTTCGAAACCAGGTCAATTCCTTAATGGCTTTTTCTACGATGCATCCCCGGAATCTTCGAAGAGAAACTTCGGGAGAGTGAGATCAAAGTACGCTTTGAGTCGAGACATTTTTTTTCAATATTACGAACAAAGTTACGCAACGTGCCATGTGAAGAGCTATCAGGGCCATTCGGGGACATTATTCGGTAATTCTAAAAAATCACCGTATACAATACTTTATTTTTCGGTTGATTTTCGTTCGCTGCTTTTAGAACGATCGACGTTTGAAAAAGATAAGAACAATTGAAATCGGCTTGCGTATAAGTCAGTGAAAAAAAGTTTGGAAACATAAAACTTTTGATTTTTCATTCATTTCCTGATAAGGATATAGTCATAATATGAACCGTCATGGAAATACTATGTTTAGCCAAAAAATATCAAATAGGATTTTTTATACGAAAAGACTCAATTTTTTTGACCGCCAATTTTATGAAATATTTCCGAATGTACGAAGACTCTACGTAAACCATGCGACATCGAACAAATGCCGCTGTTATAATAGCGGGCTTCGTACTAATTTCCATTTTTTTTTTCACCGAAACGATTGTCGGTGCAAAAAAAAAATATTAGTTTTATACCCATGCTTTCGATTTTTGTGCACTTTTTTGTATTTCTTTAAGAGTCTCAATCGATGAAGACTCGGGGATATTCGACAAAATTCACTTGTTTGTGAAAAAAAATAATTGTAGACATTTGTTAGTTGAAAGTAGTATTTTCCTTGGAGTTAAAATTATGCGTATATCTTTATTGGAAAGTGGACGGAAATCATAAAATTTTATCGTCTCGCAGATTTTTTGTACCGAAAATATTTGCCGGGATACAATTGCATGAAAATGAAAATGTATTTCCTCAATGGATCGGCTCAAAAATGTCAAAAAATTCATAAAATATTTTCTCAACTTTGAAGAAATTTGAAGACAAATTTGAAGAGTATTTCAGACATCTTGGGAGAAAAGTGACCGAGTTCGTAAGGAGCGGCTCATACGTAAAATCCGTCTCGCCGTTTTCAGCCGCTTCCGACATCGGGCCAACGCGCTATCCTCCCTGCGAGACCGCGACTATATAAAGCGGGAGGAAAGAATTTAGTCAAGTCGGTGATTGAGAAAATAAAAATTCCCGGTCTAGTTCCCCGAACGGTATATACACTTTATATTCACCGTAATCTGTGTGAACGGAGGATTCGCTCCGATATAACGATCTAATCGATACTGAGCGACCAACATAATTTCTGAGAATGTGATTCTAAACCAATTTGCAATATTAACTTTTCCTCAAAGTCCTTTGTCCGTGATCCGTTTACGGCGATCCAGTAAGTTTTATAGATGGGTAAACTATCGGACTACGGCTCGTGCTCGAAACTGCGTAAGGAATGATCGATCGATCGGGTCGGCGTTGTTCCACATAACGCAGTTATGACAAAAGTGTCACTCGGAAAATAGTTTTCGAAGCGTCAAAAAAATCAAATCAATCGGTGCATCCGCTCGGATCAAGCACATTTCGACACTGCGGAACGATAATATATTTTGAACTTGGAATTAAATGGTTGGTTCGGCCATCGGGAGGCTCGTTGGTCTCGAAGGATCGGAAACGATAGGGCGGGTCTTTGAGTATTTCGATGCGAAGATGTTCAACGAGATTGTCTGGTCAATTCGCAGAGACTGCTCGAAGATGTCAAATATATAATCATAAAGTGTGCGAAAGAGTAAAGAGGGATTAACCGATGTCAGGGATACCGCAAGCCGGTTAGGTGTATAACATTCGGCTTAATTCCGCGGTCGTGCTCGCGAGTGGCCGTAGACTCTCCGGGCGGCGGATCGCGGTTCCGTAAGGGTCACGGCCAAGGTCACGTGCAACGCAAACTGCGATTCGTCACGCTCATCTTGGGACGCGATGTTCAAACACTTCGGGACAATAAGTGCACGGGTTTGCGGCAAGGTACTTAGAATCAGTGGGGCATGATAACGTACGCACGGGGGAATACCGAACGCTCGAGGGTAACTCGACGTTGCTCGGATAAAACAATTTAAGTTCTATCGACCATAAAACGATTCCTCCGTAGGTTTGCTAGATGGTAATAGTTAGAGTTTTTTTCCATCAAATGGAAAGAAAGTTTGGCATATTCGGTATTGCGGTACTTTTTCTATTCCGTCAGTTTATAGTAGTACAAGTTGAGAAATAATAGATTCCGCGAATGACGTTAGATTTTTTACTGCTACGAACGTTTAGATGCCGCAAATGCTTTAGCGTTCAATGATTTTCTAACTGCACGTAATTTCACTCTCATTTTACCTGATTTCAAAGATATTACGGTCATTTTGATCTTCGATGATTCCCCGCGATATTCAAATGATTTAATAGTCAACCTATTGTATTTCCAAGAATTTTCAAATAACCCAATACGTCAGAGCCTATCCGATAAAAATGAATATCATTCGGCCAGGGAATAATTTCGAAATAAGTCAAGGAATTTTTTATCTTCGGAGTCAGCGGTCACCCCGTGATTGTCATATTTTCACGTATCCCTCAACTACCATAATTCGTCCGTTCGTTATTTAACGTTTTTTTTTCTCTCGTTGTTATTTGAGATTTCGATATTTCACGGCATATCGATAAAACCGTGAAGAAATTAAACGTTCTTTAAAATTGTAGCAGGACCGGGAGGACGATAGTTTCATATTGCGCCATTGCGGAATTGTTGGTTCCACATCCCTCCGTGAGAAGCGTGTCCCCGAGAGGTCAAGGTGAAAGGTCGACACACGCTGGTACACGTATTTACATTCAACTTGGTGCGATATACATAACTATAGACGCGAACGCGCATTTTGACGTGTTTTTAAACGCTTGACGTAATTCGCGGGTACACGACCGAGAATGTTAATCTTTAGCCCGTATATTTTGCGTTGACGCATAATTGATGGTCTACCGGGGAACTACGACAAATTCATTCTCATCGAGTCTACGCGTCGACGGAGGGATCTCTCGCACGAGTCAAAGGCTCTTAGATGTTTTACCCGTTCCACTTGTCCCGCTCAGCCGCGATTCCGCAGTCATTTCCCAATTAATAATCTACCGTGTACGCGCGTCGGAGGGGAAGCGCAGTTTTGGCGTAACTTCCGGTCCCGGACGAAGAAAGGTTAGACACACATACGCCAGTTCGCGCGTACGTGTCTCCCGTTGCATCTGGAGTAGGTAACGTATACCCGTATAGCCGCGGGTATATAACCGAGAGTGCAAACCGTGTAGGAAACCGAATCGCACCGCGGCGAGTCGAGGGAGGTCAAGGTCGCACGTGCGCGAACTCTCGACTGGTCGTGTGCGCGAATCGCCGCAGTGGCCGACCTCGATCCTCCGATCTCTCCGAGACCCTTTTTTTTCTTTTCTTTCTCTCTTCGTTCTTTTATCGGCGCGAGTGATTATTCTTTCTCATGAAAATTTCTCACAAGCATACGACCTGGCCTACATATTATTCGAATGTCAATGTATTTTTGAAGGATGGTGGAAAGCATTTTCGTTCTTCTATTTCTTCCTTTGGAGCCTCGATACGCTTTAAATTTAAAGGTGGAAGGACCGCAGAGGCTCGGACGTTTCCGCGTGTAGCGGTATTCACGATTTATTTTTCATATTGTTCGTTATTGTTCGTTCAAACTTGGATATTTTACGGTGCAATCGAAGTTAATTTCTGATTATAAAAGAACTTTTCTTCGGACACGTACGAAAAATGACTCGGTTTCGAGTAACCATCAAAAAGGTTCATCGAATGATATCTTGAAAAAGAAAAAAAAATACCGACCTAATTCTCCTTTGGTCCATAGTCGTGCGAGCGTGCAGCCGTCCATAGGTGCACGGCTGATCGGTCACTCGTCCCGGTACCGATCGCGGCCAATACCGCTTGACATGGGAGATCGCCGAAGCCGCGCACCGAACACGCCTCCACCGCTTCAACCATTATCCAATTAAACGAATTTAACACCGATGAAAATTACTCCGTTATGATGTATCGTCGTTGGGATTTCGCAGCGTACGAATTCGCAGATTTCAAATTCTTGATTCCGCGGCGGCAGGCAGGATCCGAACCTCCCCGTCGTAGGAGGTTCCCGCAGGATTTGGGTCACCGCAATGCCGTCGGCTCTTCCGCAAATTCTCCCTGTATACGGATATCGGGTCGTATCGGGTATGCTTTGCCGCTACCGCGGCTTTTGCTGCCCGTGGCCTCCGTACGCGTTTTAGTTATGTCGCTTCGGAATTTGGGCTTGACACTCCGTTCCCGTAGAAGCAAAAATCGAGGATCAACGGGACGATGCGTTTTTGTTTTTTTTTTCAACAATATTGCACGGGCAATAGCTAATAAGAAATTCCGGAAAAGTCAACCATTTTTTTTCTGATTTGAAAAAAGTTGAAAATAAATATTTGTGCACGACCCTCGAGCCGCTCTCGCGTTTTCTAATTATGATTTTGGGCCTATTTTAAACATTGTACAGCACCCCCGTTCATTTTGGCATTCTATAAAACCCCTCGACATTTTTTTTTCTCGAATAGAAAGCTTCCTTTGTGAGCAAGCCAGATCCATAGCAAATCTCATTATTTTCGTTTTAGTAATAAGAGCCGGAGAATTGGCGCTAAAATTTTAAGGTCCAAGAGGAAAATTCGGGGCGGGTGACTGTCGTAAATGTTATTTTATAATATTACTACGTAGTGAGCGAACGAAACCGTACAAACAAGCGGAACAAGTAAAAAACGAAAAGTCAAAAAAATGATACGGAAGGTTACGCGCGTGCATAGGCCGTAATACATATAAATTCATATATTTTGTGTCGCTCAAGTACCGGCATTGAGACTATCTCGTTGTTGTCGAAGTTTAAGACAGTCAGCGTGAGCTTTTTCGAGAGCCTAGCTTGATTTTACGCAACTCCAGGCTCCCCGACCGACCGAACAATGATTATCGAGGAAAACAAGTACGCGAAAATTACGTTAAAGTTCGCGTCGCAAGTAACGTACCGTCAATGTGGTACGTAAAAAATTGATTGGCGACACGTAACTTGCTGTACAAACACTTGGCGCACTTGTTACGTGCTCGATTGCCAGTGTAGAACTTTTCGGGTACTCCCGGCGTACTTAATTTCATGGCACCGTTGAAAGCTTGCGTTAGTCGATCGGGGAGCCTGGAGATGCAAAAAATCAAGCGAGATATATCGATAACAAACAATTGACGACTCGTTCCCGTCAACGTTTCCCTCCAGCGGAGCCTACTTTTCATTCATTATTTGCGATACAATCGATCGGTAGTCATTCGCGTGTGTACCCCGTCGTCTGTCCCAGCAAGCTCGACAGACCCTCCCCTCCGATTAAATAACATTTCATAAATCCCAATCGCAATGCCATAAAATAAAAAGTATATATATCCACGTGTATGAAGATTGGACCGCGGAGAATCAGGCTAGTTACAAAGAACGAAAAGCGGCAATCTCCCGAGCTATTGGAAAATTGACGAGTTTGCGGCGGGGTGAAAGAAGAGAGCAAATAAAAAGAACGTACAGAAAAGAAGAAATAAAAGCAACAACGGCATAGCGGAATCGGACAAGCGGGGGATGTTTTCTCGTCGATCCGTGCGAGACACGCAAAGTTCATCGATTCGCCAACTGCATAGCGCGTACGAATGCAAAAGCAACTGGCTGGTAAACTGTGCATTTGTGTGATCGTAGCGGTGCTGGTAACGAGGAAAAACGCCCTTACGTGCGTTCGGGACGTGGCCTTGACCGTCGATTGTTATTTTACCTGTCCTCAGAGGTGACACGTGAATTTATTCCAGAATAACCGAGCCAAGTAGTATATTCGAGTAATGGCAATATTAGTGGTAACGATAAAGCGCGATATCGCGTCTTTGGGCTTCCTCGCGAGGCTTCGATTTTGTGAATTTTTTTTTAACGCAGAAGGCTCCCAAAATTTGAACGGCTGTATCTCGAAATTTACTTCAGAAATCGCGTTCGAATTTGACACAATTTATGGAATTGTTTAATTTTTTTTAAATAGATAAATGATTGTACAGACAGCGTTGTTGCGGTACATTTTTCTTCATCTATTAAACGACAAATAAATCCATACCCTTTACAAAGAACCAAATGATTCCTTGGCCCGAACACCCTTTGAACCAGCTGTTTCTTTCATTTTCGCTGTTTATTATTTCTTACACGTTCTTAGGTAGATATGTCCAATTTACTGAGTATATAATTAGTGCGTTTCGAGTCAAACGCACGAAGAATGAAGGGTGCAACGATGATGTTAGCAAAAAGTGTTTAAAGTGTACAAAGACTTTTCTCTCTCTTTCTCTCTTTTATTATATATTATATCTATATACGTGAACATATTTCCAGTGTATCTCTTTCGTTGTAGTTTCAGCAGACGCTCCTGACCTACATGCGAGACAAGGTGTGGGAGTTTCACTTTTACGTGGCTGACGGCTGGCCGGAAGTCCCGATCTGCCTTCACTTTCCGGGAATGACGCTCTCCGTAAGTACATCGGTCTGTCCTTAATCACACACATCGCCAGTTTTCAAATATATTTTCAACTTTTTTTTTATAGCTGTACATGCTATTTGACTTCCTAACGAAGGAAGCTTGCTCTCCCTGAAAAACTTTTTTTTGTCTTTTTAACGTCAATATCTTTCCAATATGCTAAAATATTCGGAAAATCATACTTAGAAAAAATGTCCGTGTCTTGAATTACTCGAGCGTTAGAAATTTTACGCAATTTTGAAACGTTGAAAAAATATTTGTGTTGGCTCTGACTTTCGTAAATTTTCAACTATCGAATCAAAACTTTCGACATAAATGTTTTACGGGACAAGGATGTTTGGGGTATTGAGTTTAGCGAGACACGCGTGAGGTGCTTAAATTTTATACAATTTTGAATTTCTCGGATAACGTTTGCGATTGATTTACCTTCCACGAATTTTGACATCTTAGATTAATTTTTCTTTCGTGAATAGTTTTACTAGTATTGAATTTGGCGAGAAACGGTAAAAGGAATGGGATTTTATTGAATTCTGCATTTTTTTACTTTTAATATTTTTCGAAAATTGTGAAGTTGCTTACACTTTCTTAAATTCACAACTATAGCGGCAGTTGCCATAAAAATAGGCTTATGTTAAACATGATTGCGTTTAATTTTGAACGTTTGAAATTTTCTATATTTCGCAAAATTAGTGCAAGTTTTCGAAGTTTGGTAATTTTTGGAGAATGATAAAACTGTGTAATCCGTGCTACCTTACAATTGTTCAGATTGAATTCGGTAAAGAGAAAAACGCGTACAAATTAGAAACTAGCACGGTGCTTCCTCATTATTTTATCTAGCTCGCAAAGCTTCCTTTGTGAAAAAACCACAATTGAAGAAATAACATGATCACGGGGAGGAGTTTGTGATCGAGATAATGAGGAAGCAACTTTTTAATTTGCACGTTTTTATTGTTTCCTTTGGGGACAAAATTGATTTTCCTTTGTCGACTTGTTAAAATGTGAAATGAAGCGAAGCAGAGTGAAATAAAGATTGATGTGGGAGGTTGCGACGCGTGGCAAAGGTTACGATCGATCTAACTTCGTTCTCGTTATTCATGGATATTATTTACTCCTTCTCGATCCTGAAACGCTTCAAACGTTACGGATGACAATATATCTCATCCCAAAGCTTTTGCTGATTTTTCATTTTATGGGTACGAGATTTATGCCTAGTAACCGGCATAGACGTAAACTTTACACCCGAGAAACTTTACGAGCTATTTTCGCACGTACAACGAAATTATTTCACTGACAAGATTAATATTATTATTGTTGTTGTTGTTGTTGCTATTGTTATTAATATTGTATTGGCGGTTCGTGTCGTGAATGTTTTGCTCAGGATGGATATGACAATAATCATTGCGATCCTCCGGAAAAGTGTACAGTTGGTCGAACTACGTCTTCAATTACATTTCAAAAATAGTAATTGCATTTTTTTTGGAAATGGATGATCGATGTTTCATTTGGAATCGCTCGGATACAGTTTGAATTTTTACTTACCCTACCGGGTCGCGTGAAATTTGGAAGATGACAAATATACGGTAAAAAACATTTTTTACATTCTTGGATCCGAGGAAAATTCATCGAAGGAAAAAAAATTGAGTTACAAGCGAGCGGGGGGGCTATCGAATTCCACGAGACAGTTATTAAAATTTATAGCGACGTAATCCAATTTTGTCCGGTGCTATGAGAAATATAATTAATGCTGATGGAGTGAACTCACATCTGCCGCTCATAATTCGTTTGACAATTATAATTTCGTTTTATCCACCCTCTTCTATATTTCCGGTGATGACATTAGCTTCATGCTTTTTACCGTGTTAAATTTTTGCTCTAAAAGACATAGAAAATTTTCCGGTCAGTGAGGATTATAGACTTTTCAAAATGTTTCCTTCCGATTTGTAACAGTTTGCGATGTCATTCGGTTCGCCGCGATTCGTTGGCTGCGTTTATACATATATACATCCGGTCGGGAATTGACAGGGATAAGGTTGCCCCACATCGCGACTCATTCTGGCCGCGAGCCAACGTTTTCATACATGTCCCCCTCCCCGCGTGCGCAATGCTTCCAAACGTCCTCTGCTTTTCGCTCTTTCTCATCGATTTCGATTGTGCGCACTATACTTTATCCCTCCATTTGTCTTCGTCGCTCTTTGGTTAATTATCGTTGCTGTTCCATCAATTGAGGTCGACGCAAAGGACGTTGTTTCTGGCAGAAATTAACGCGATTAAATTCATCATGCAGGGATGAATCATTCCCGAAAAGATTTGCATTTTTCCGTGACCAATCGTAACCTCAGTTATTTATAATGAAAATCGGAAAACGGATCGATTGAATTTATTTATTTCTATCGTGCGAAGAGACAATTTTGTAGTAAGAAATTATTATTACAAAAATTTAGTGCATTAACGGATGGTAGGCAATCATTTTTGCTTCAACGTTTACACGCGTTTTCACCTTTTTTCTCTCCCTCAGAGAACTTTTGTTCATCGAACCCGAGTAGGTGTATCTTTTAATCACAGTGTCCGAACATCCACGCGAAAACTTATTTATAATTAAAAATATATTTTTAATTATAAGAACAAAAATGACTTTGTCCTCACTCAAAGTGTAGTAGTTGACAGCCCGAAAATGTCGATAAAACGACAATAATTTCGTGCTAGTGACTAAAAATTCATTTCACAACCCCTGTCCGCCCGATTTAGATCGTCGCGAAAAAAACAGCACATCTATTCTCGAATTAATCGAGTTTTACACGGTTTTTACCTCATTCCGTAATGAATTAAAAGAAAAATTTATCGCTTACACAATTGTATAATAGGGTTGTGTCGTTATTCACACAGCCTCACGGGTTGCAGTACGAGAGCGTCGGTGTGTTTTGTCCGGGCGAACGTTTGGACTCGCTGCGTCTTCTGCGCGAGGAGGACATTCTTATTGACTGGACAAAGCCGTTGTACATTAATTTCCTTCATTGCGACATCGCCGACGAGCTCGTGAAGCTCTACGAGGGTACGGGAAACGTCGAGCGGGTACTCGGCGATGTTTGGGCGTGCGAGGAACCACAAAACACGACGCAAATCGAGGACGACGCGAGCGATGGTGAGACCGATGTTCAGGTATTGCCGCTCAAAGCTGAACACGCCGAGGGAATTCACGAACTATATCCGGCAAACGACATGGAGTGCCACGAGCTTTTTCTTCGTCTGATAAATAGCCTACCGGCGGCCGGTGTATTCGCGAACGGTAGCCTCGCTGCATGGATGATACAATCGTACTACGGTGCGATGTTCTCGATGCAAACTAGACCGGAATACCGAAGAAAGGGATACGGCACGCGCTTAGCGAGGTAAGAATTCGTTGATTAATCCCAATCCTCGAATACGAAGTCATCGGCACTTACGACATTTAGAAAATTAAATCAATCGTCGATGCTCTGCCTCCTCAAAGGTAGTATCGTCGAACAAGCCGCGCAACGGGGTGCTGTGCGTCTCATTTTTACCTTTATTTTCATCAAAAGAAAGCCGTGCTTTTAATGACATTATACGAAAACCGTAGATTTACAGTATATGTTGGGAAAAACGCCTCGATCGATTTTCTCCAAATTCAATAGTCAACGGTATCGTATAAATGTCTATTTGTATAGAAAGTTTCAACCTGATTGCTTGAAAATTGAACGAATTCTTCTCTGAAGAAAGAAAAAATTGTCAACTGTCACAAAAATCGTAGTGGAGAAAGGGCCTTTACCGACCGAAAGTTCGAATCAATTCGAAGTTACAGCGGTTTGTATTTTAAACCCCTTTCACACGTCCGTCCGGACATTTTTTTCTAAATATGACTTTTCGATGTTTTGCAACATTTTAAACGCTATGATATTAGAAACACGACTTTTCACGAAAATAAGGCTTCCCCCGTGAGAAAGCAATATCGCGCGTTACCGTGTGCGATCTGACAAAGAAAATGAGACGTCACAAAGCGCATTCCATTCTGTAGTTTGTTCCGAATCATGCATCATATTCATCATTGAAAATCGGCAAAAATTGAGGCGTTACGGTCGAGACATTGAGGATTATACCGTGCCCATAACCGCTACCAGTCGCCATAAATCAACCCGCATATCGAAATACTCGTTATTTGTTCGCAGGTATCTGACAAAGGCTGTCGCCGAACGTGGTTACAATCCGTTCGTTGTAATACGACCGGAGAACGAGGCGAGTCAGAGTCTTTACAAGAAGTTAGGTTTTCGTAAGCTCTATCAGACGATAAGAGCGACATTTACGCCGTACGATTGGGAAGAACCGGAGAACGATGATTCCACGAATATACGTGATAATCTTGAGAACGCCGTGCGACAGCTCAAGGTAGAGCGTCGCGTGATCGAGGCCTTCCAGAACGACGAGGATGCGACGGTTATGGCGGAGAATGATGATTTGGACGGTGAGGAAACGATACGAGATCCATCGGACTCCCCAAAGGCCGATGACGACGCTCAGATCGAAGATATTGCCGAAAATGGTTACGACAGAGACGACGAGGTTCTCGAACCAATCGAGGAACAACCCGAGGATAGAATAGAATCACCGGTCAAAGAATCGGAGGATAACGCATCGAGTGAGAAGAGAATCAACGAAGAAGAAACGCCCGAGGTTGTTGACAGCAATGAGGGTGAGGGTGGAACGAGCGTTGTCGCCGAAAATGACGATTAGATTCGATTTGTTGCACGGTTACGCGAGCTTAAACGCCCCGATAATAACTCGCTTTTCCGATCGTAGCGAACAAAAAAATGAGTTGACGGGGGCGGGGGGGAATGTCAAGAGGTTCATCGAGGATACGAGAGATTCGATAGACACTCGTGTTACACCCTAATAAGACGGAAGAAAGAACGGTCCTTTTCGGTCAGGTTTGTTACTCAATGGGAGGCTGAACATTGTAAAGTAAGGTAAAGCAACCGTATATAGCGCAAGATTGCCAATCCTTTCTTTCAAGCTACAATTTACCACAGAGTGAGATTACTGATCAAGATTAAAAATTAATTTATCGAGTATGGTTTTGTTCTGCTGCTCTGACTAAAAGAAATCCTAATGAAATTCTAAACGTTTTTTTATTCAAAAATATACAACGTTACGCTTGAGGAGGTACGACTATTCCCGATCTAACTATGGTGCTTGAAATTGTTATATGATTTGCAAAAACACTTAACGCGTCGATTCTCAAAATTTAAAGAATATCGACTGCACAGTTCGTTCGCGGTACGATACAAAGTTGGCCACGTTAGAACGAATAAAGCACGGGACTTTACAGAGACGTTCCTTCCGGGCTGCAGTTATCACCGATTTGGTGCCCAATCAACAAACATTAAATACGATAGATGTAACGTAAAAAATCTAAAAATCCATTCCCACCGTGCTAATTGAACGTTACTCTGATACAAGATTGATTTTCACGTCAGCTGATGCGTCTAAAAGTTCAACTTAATCTTGTCAAGGATGTACCTGAATTCGCCACGAGAAGAATAATTCGATGGTTCGAAATGCCTAGCGAACAATTTCAATCAATAACTTGGTCAACATTTAAGTTATTGAAGCGTTATAGAGAGGGAAAAGCAAGCAAAAGAGGTTAGGACACCTCGTGCCTATACCGACACACAGTCTCGGGTCATGGAGTATGTTATATTTCATTTTTTATTTTTCAATATTAAAAGATGAGAAGAATATAGGACGTAAGAGGCAATCGGAATTAATAATAATAATAATAATAATAATAATAATATTGAACGTGAATTGGTATAGCTGTAATTATTTTTATTGTCAACATTTTTTTGACTTCAAAGTAATCGTCGTACTTCCTTAATTGCACTGTTCGCACTGTCAGACTTGAACGACTAATTGCCAACCTAAATTCATAAGCGGGTAATCAAACAAAAAAGGCTAATCGTCGGAGTAGTATCGCACAAAACCAATCGTACACCAAACGTAACGTCTTTTAAATGCTGTATTTCGAAAGGACTCGATTTTGTTTGCCTAATTCAATCAAAGTAAGTTTTACAACCAATCGCCGGGCTGTTGTTAATTATCCATTGAAAAATCTTAATTGGCCTGTGTGCCGGATGATATCTCTGGATGACAAAATAGTGTACTAGGAAAATAATAATATGGTAATAAAAATATGGTATAAAAAAATCTCAAAATTGGGATTGTTGGAAACATTTCTACGTTCATGTAATCAAATGTTCGGATCTGAATTTAAAAAGTTGTAGGGTGAAATACATTTTTTTCGAAATAAAATTAATATTTAAATAATGGAACTTCTATTACAATTTTTTATATACCGATATGACTATTTTTTTACATGACCGGAAGAGCTTTCCGAACAATCTCTCGTTTGGTATTTTTTATATAATTTTTTTTTTTTCGTAAAATTTAAAAAATACGCTTCGCCCAATTTTTGATCGTAAAGACCTCCCTTTAATGTGACTAATTGCTTCGTATGCCCGCACGTACAAAGCTACGAAGTGAATACAATTTACTAGATACGAATTACGCATGGTTGCCGATTCGATTCGGCATTGACGAGATATCAACGGGCCATGGGTTTGAGTTTTCGTGGGGATTTTGTGGTTACCCTGTTTTCGTGATCGTTCTTTTCTTAATTCTTTGTCCAATATCCCGTGACCCAACTTTTTTTTTTTTTTACGAACTCTTTAAAATCTAAAACCTAATGCACAAGCAGCAACTTTATTACTCGAGCTAGCTAATCGCTGAGTGCACGATAGATTTGTTTAAAATTCTGATAAAGAAGGTTTCTCAGAACTCTGTGCTTACATTTTCGATTGTTTGGATTGAATTTATCGTTAAAAAAGTACTTAATGTCGAATATATCTCAAATTCGTTACTCGATCCCATACACGCAACGAAACAACTTTGCGCATTTTTGTGCCATAAGCAGTATAATTAGGATGAAAGTAGCCCAAACTGGACGAGTTCCCGATTGCCTTTTTTACTGGTCGTTCTTGTTAAAATCTCCAAGTTCGAAGGTGAATTTCATCGTAATTTAGGTCTGTCACAAATCAAGAATCTGCTAATGCGTTGACAATGAGAATCCCAATTATTGATTCTCGTATCCTCGATTGTCAAAGCCAATTCTCTCTCGTTCTCTCTGTCTGTCTCTCTCTCTCTCTCTCTCTCTCTCTCTCTCTCTCTCTCTCTCGTTTATGATTGAGTCGATATACTTAATATAATAACAAAAATGAAGAAAGATAATTATTTTAAGATGATATTCACAATCGACTAGCGAGACAGCGGATTAGCGACTGGTCCCGAATCGTCTCATATCATACTTGTTAGAGGAAGAAATAAAGAGAACACGAAAAAAAAACAATGCCGAGTTAAAAACTAGAAAAATGCAGGCTCAGGACCAAAACCGATCGTGCGTCCTCAAACTGCAAGGTTGCTCATGATTGTCCGATAGATCGAGCGTGTCCCTGCAGTTCGGACGATCAAAAGAGATACGTTAGGTGGAAAATAAAAATAGCACATAACGTCAGTTTCGAAGTACCAAACGAGCCTGTGGCAATGATAAAAACAAACCGAAGTGCGTTGAGCAAATTCAACGAGCCAGTTGTGAATTAAAATTTGCGTAGCGACGAGAGCGAGATAAAACTTGTACTGAAAAAAAAAGATTGGTACATACGATGGTAGCGGAGAAATTGGACAGCAAAAAAAAATGTCGATTCGTTTCTATTTATTTATTGTGGCAAACATGTTACATTTAAAAGGTCAAATTTTTTGTTTTATGTTGTCTTTCTTTACCGTTGATACATTGAACCCCAATCGTGATAATTTTTTTTTGTTTATATTGAAAATTATGCAAATGGCAGCGGGTGAAAAGTAATTTTGTGTGGTGGGGGAAGGGCATATTTGAACCAAAAGACGAAAGGTGATTTTAGATTTGAGTAATGAAACTTGATAAATGGTTCGTAGAAATTTTGTGAACTTTCAATTTCAAGATGTACCGGTAAAATTTGAAACGAATAGATTTCGCGTAATCGTGTCCGTCAATTTTATAAGCCAGTTCTTATCAGCTGCGATAAGCACAATTTTCAATACTAACGGACAATAAAAATTACCATGTTTGATGAAATGTACGTAGATTCATTTGAAAAAAAATAGGTTTTAAATGTAACAGTGGTACCACAAACAAAAAACTCTAGATCGATATTTCTTCCGTTCTCCAATGTACCGTCAAGTTGATCGGTGATAACGAGTGGCAAAAAAATATTTTTCTAATAAGTTTCTGGAACCGGCGACCTTAAACTGCTCGGAGCGGGCGGGTCAAGGTGCAATGCGAGTTTTGAATTGCTTTACAAAGAAAGTTAAATATTTTGTAACTGAAAAAAAATTCAACTTACAGCGCGATATCAACATTGCTATTTTCACAAAGTACGATATGTTTTTTAATCATTATTAATATATTTGAAGTTATGGTAACTGAATAATAATTTTTTCATGCCGTTTTCTCACTAAGCCGCACACTTGTCGTTTATGGACCGAAACTGTCTAAAAAAAAAATTTGCAAAAATCATTAAAATACTTGACGGTCTTGTCCATTAAATGGTGCAGAGAAAAGCGAAATACATCGTGTACTTTTTTCGTTACACACAAAAGATAGAATTTTTGTGAGCTTCACACTTTCGGTAAATCATCAACTTTCTCAAAAAATACACTGCTACTTTGCTATTCATTCGTACAACATGTTTTATTTCATACTGAGCTTTGGTTTATATTTCGCCGACGTGGCGTTTACACGCTATTGGCTTGTAAGCTTTTTACTATAGGTTTGAGTATGAAGTTTCGATATCTCAAAGGTTCCAGAAGAATAATAACTTCATTTGAGAGTCTAATGTTAAAAACTAACGTGCTAAATTATTATTACATTTGTTTATACCCACTCGTTATCGCCGATTTAATTAAACATACCAATTCTACTTTTATTTTTCAGTGTGTGTGTGTGTGTGTGTGTGTGTAAAGCACAGCCTTTGGCGAGGCTGCCGATTCGCGAATCCTCAGTGCGACGTTGGTGAATCAATCTGTGATTATTATTTCGCTATATAAACAACAACAACAACAAAGACAAAGAAAAAAAGAGTGACGTAGGAAAAAGTGACGAGTAAATGGAACCAGTTGCTAATTCCGCGAAAGACGTTTTAAATATACATTTTTTTTGTTCGATATTCGAGCCAAGGTCCTCCCAGCACGTACGGCTGGGTAAAATGTGACCGGAAAGACATTTCAGGCAAAAATGTTTGAAAATAAAAGAAGAGAGAGCGTTGAATCGGCTCGTGATAATGACGATATTTCATTGTATAACCGATTAACGAGGGTGAAGGAAGATAAGCGATATAAAAAAAAGAGGAAAAGAAGACAGAGAGTTCGTTTACGCGGACTTTTGCTCAGCCTCAGTTGATACATCGGGTCTCGTGAATTCCGTCAAACGCGCGCGTATAGTAACACGAAGAATGAACAGATGGCGTACGTCGATACGCGAGCAGCGCTACGGAGTTGTGTCTCGGCATAAACGGAATCTCTTACGTGCGTTTCATCATTTACGCGATCCTAAATTACCGAACTCAGCTTGAGTAAAAGTTCGCGCAAACGAATCCCGTAGACACTAACGATATTTATTGATAATGTGTATATGATTACCGCGCAAAGGGAAGCCCCGTAGTCCCAGCTCGACTCAACAAGGATCCTAGTCAACTTATAGTCGCCTTAGATAGGTAACTAACTTGTATAATTTTTTCTACATTTCATATAGCGATAAAAAAAATTATTAAAAAAGCGGAGGAGTCGAGTTGGGGCTGTTAAGGAACTTCTCGGAGGTCCCCCAACCCCCCCGCCCAAAAAAAAAAAACATTTAAAAAAAGAAATTATTCCCATTTATGAGATTTCGTTTTGAACACTTTTTTCGGGGGCCAGCTGTGATACGTTACCCAAACCACTTTATGCTCTCATTAAGTCATCATTTTTCGATAGTTTAAGAACGAGAATAACAAGAAAAATAAAATAAAATAGAAAAGTTATTTCGTTGGTGGGCTATACGAGGAAAATCACGAATTCATTTTGGACATCGTGTTGACGTGCGATTATTTAGTTTTCGTAAACTTGGTTGTCTTCCTCGTGATTTCAGTGTAGTCACCGATTAAATGTCCTTTTTTTTTCCATTGAGTTTCCTTACTCTTTCGACAAACGCGTTCAATATATTGATAACATAGATATTCAGGGAGAAAGTAAAATATTTTCAGTGCGTCAAGCGAATCCAAAGAGAATTTGGGACAAATCTTTGCACAGACACACACACAGACACACAAAACACACACAAAGGATTGGTGATTACGAGACACTCAAAACCCTCTACGGGGATATATTGCGTCAATTAGAACTCAAATCGCGGATGCTATGCTTGGATTTGAAAACAAATAATAATAATAATAATAATAATAATATTGATAAATAACGTACGAAAATAAACGAAAAACAAAAAAAAAGTAATAATAATTCTTTTTAAAAATTCTACTCGACACCGACTTCGAGTCCATTCTTCCTTTCAAAGTTCTATGAAACACACAGGCACCGATGTTCCATATTATATTTGTAAAAGGAAATTACGATGCGCCAAGAAGAAGAAAAAAAATTGAAATTCGATGCGAAAGAGGTGCCGACGAATTTTTCGTAATGACCACTTGACAAATCTCTCCGTTGAACCGAGCCTATTAAACATCTCAATGAATCGCTTTGTGCTTTCGTTTTTCAATCTTGGCACTGCCGTATACGGATCGTAAAATAACTTAAAACGTAGATATTTCGGCGAAGGGTCCATTGGTAATTCCAATCTCCGCCAATCTTGAACCCCGTTAAATCGACCGTTAAGGCTTTCGCTTTTGTTTCGATCACCGATAGCGGAAGACGATGAACATTGTTCGCGCACGTAGCCGGGAAAAAAGCGAAAAAGGTCACTCGCAACGGGAAGACGATTAAGCTGGTCCGAGAGATGTGAAAAAACAACGAACTAGCAAAAGAGAAGAAATAAAGAAATACAGGAAGACACACTATCGTACACGTACATTTAAATTCGGCATTTTAGTTAGCTCGCTAGCTCCGTAGGGCAACGAGAAAAGAAGAAAAATATAAAATAAAGTTTGTCTCGCGATTAGGCCTAATAAGAAGTTGCGTTACGATATCAAACACCTTGATTCATAAAAAGACACACACACACACACGCGCGCGCGCACACAAGACCTACGAAAGAAAAACCACTATGTAAATAATTGCCTAACTCTAAAATCTCTTTCTCTCTATCTCTCTCTCTCGCACGTTGCATTTACGACGGCAACAATAGAAGAAAATCCTTGTCCGTCAGTCCCTAAAAAATATGAAATATAAAAATTGTACGGGAACGAGAGCGAGCCGAAGAGACGGACGTTTGGCAATCTACGGAGAGAGACCGAAATCGAGTCCTAAACCCGAGCGTTTATTCGTTCAAGGAGAAGTTGGGAGAATTGAAGAAAAAAGTAAATGTGTCGAGAGGAATACGCACAACGCTTCTTTATGTGCAATAACGAGCGTCGATATTCCCGCTAAATTGCCGGATGAGAACGAGAGAAACAAAAAAAAAAAAAAAAAAAAAGAGACGATATTACGTGAGAGTGAGAATGAGAAAATAAGACGAATGGAGCAGGGAAAATGGGACTCAAAATGCTTTGGGTAATAAACGAAACGAATGAATATTTCCGTGTTAATGAGAGTATTATTTATTTCACATAAGCACATTGGTCGCGTGGATACCCTTTGGAATTGGGATGACAGATTGGGAATGCGAATCTCGCGGTGAAATCGCGAAATGAGCAAAACGGCGTTTTATATTCGTGACAGTGGAATACCAAATGGGACAGAAACGTTAATAAAATTGAATATAAACGAACGTTGGAAAACATTCCAAATGAAATATCTCGAATGAAAAATGTTCTATATTTATCAACCATATTTTTGTTGAAAGCGCTGAGATTGCCATGTTCGCACAATTATTTCAATAAAATTGTACAATATGACTTCTAACATGATTTCCGTACCTCAATGTTCCCTGAATAATTCATTAAAATTTTAACTAATCATTTCAACGGTATAACATGTTTTCAAATATTGTTTGTTATCCTCAATATCTAAAGCTCAAACCTCCGTAACACCTTTCACTCCAATATATCCGTCTCTTACTACACCCATTCTCCTGCCTTCCGGAAAAACAGCTTAATGATAAAGGTGTTTAACCTTTGCAGCCAAATATATTAACATATTTCCGTCGTGTAACGAGCATTTGATAAAATGAAAAGTTGGCAATAACCTCGGAAGTCATGAATTTATCATTGGATCGGAAGAAATATGTAAATAAGTATTCCCCGAGACTTGCAACAAAAAATACGGTTGGTATCTACTGGAAGACGGAAGATGCCATTATTTGATGCATTTATATTTAATCTAGTTTATGAATAATTGTCGCAAACAGAAGTTTCCAATCCTTTTAGTCGGTTCGGTATATTAATCTTCGAATGTCCATGTTGTTTACTTCTTGATCCGCCACCGTGCGTCTCTCCATCTGTTTTCCCGATATTCGTTTATCCACATCCTTTACCGTATCTAATTAGCCCTTCACCATGACAGCAACGGATTAACGACGGTGGCCCTGCAATCGCACGCGTCATAGCCGTTCGAAACTTCAGTTTGTGAGGTTGGTAAACGATATTTGGTATATTATTCATGTTGATGAGAATTTAGTGATATGGAAAGTTAGAAATTGCCTCGAAAGTCATTAAATAAATATGAGCGAATACCTAAATCTTCACACAAAAAATACGATTAGATATATATATATATATATATCTGTATTATATAAATATATCGCCGCCGTGTACAAGAGTTGAGGAAGTGAGTTGGGTCAGGTTAGATGGAATGAGACGACGGGAGAATGGTGAAATGAAACGATCGTAAAATGAATCAACGACGGGGATCCCGGACTGGATCTCTGACTTTGTCCAGTTGCGTGGAGAGTCAGCCTGCCGACCGTCGTCCAAAAAGTCATTCTTTCGATTTCTCGCGTTTTACGATTTTCGGTGTTATTCCGCATCGGCAGAATATTTCCGATCGGAAATGGTATCGAACCAATTTTCTAATTTTTTCTCTACTTTTTCAGAAACCTAAAAATGTCGAAATTTCAAATGGCCATAACTTGGCTCCCGTTTGATCGATTTTTAATTTTGAGGGGGGTTTTCTAAACGGCTCGAGTAGACTCGGAAAATGCATTTTGGATCATCCCGATATCTCAATTATTGTAGCGGTGAGAGCGGGTTGAAAATTGGCGAAAAAAATGAGAAGCGGTACGTATGGAAAAATTCGTAAAAATCGATGGTCCAACTTTGAAAATCTATGAAAAATCGAAAAAAAAATCGTAGCTCAATAAACGAAGCGGCATTTTAAAGGTTGAACGGTTACGAAAAGAATGAGCGCAGAGTGGGCTTCCAGATTCATCGCGGAGCAACGTTACAGCGATTTTAGTGAAGCCACTTCTGTTTGGCCGGAAGGCAAAAAAATTTCGATTTTTTAAATTTTCTCCAAGGACGCTATATCGATGTATTTTGACTCGCTGATTACTAATTCAGTAGCCATTTCTTTGAGAAACTCAAAATTCCGTTGAAAACGTTCAAAAAGTGATTTATCGGATTTTCACGTTTTTTACATTGATTTTTAGAATTTCGACAAAAGCGTCAATCGTAATCAGCGGTAAATTTCCGATCGATTAGGGTATCGAAACGTTGGAAAAAATGAAAATCAAAACCGTAGCGATTCGGATCACTCGATAAATAACTAGTATTCTTCCTGTAATTTATTTAGAGGCAATTTATTTATTTTTCACGCTCTATGCTTTGAAAACATCGTATAAAGCAATTTATCATTAGGACTTCTGTAATTTGCTATACTTTTTCGTTAAGTGGAGTCAAGCACATTTCGAAATCGCAATTAAAAGGCGAGTGTATCAACCTTGATTATCGTAGCGAGCAATCTCGAAAACTCTTGTCATTCCCTCGTAATCTCCCTCGTCAATGCCAAAATAAAATCTCTATTCTTCCAATTTTCTCGTACTTGAGTTTGTCTAAATCTCGAGCGTAGCGCTCACGAGCGCCACCGTTCGTACACGGCAGGAATCTCGTGGATCGCCACTGCATTCGGGTCCCGCGCGTTCCTCCGGACGGTCTCCGTTAGATTGGCGAAAAAACAAAAAAAAACGTTCAAATCCCGCGATCGAGTTCTCAATACCAAACGTTAATTGCGAAAGAATAGATAAAACAATTATGTACATTTATTCCTAATTAATCTGTTAAATAAACATTTCGAAACTTACAAGTTTTCAATAACAAAAGAGGTTATTTCAACAAAACAAAGAAGAAAATAATAATAATGGTGTAATAAAATTGCTGTGGGAGTTGGTCGATTCAAAATGAGCATGAGAGAGAAACAAAATTGTCCTTGAGAAGGATCAACCTGAGAAGTGCACCGGTACGATAGGGCGGGGGAAAGAGATGTTGAGAAACATACGAATTCTCGATGAACGCGAGTGAGAGAGAGAGAGAGAGTGCGAGAGCAAGATTCATGGGTCGAATAACCCAGGTGAAGAGTGAAAGAAAACACTCGAGAACCCGCGACTCGGCCGATCGGTGCTGCGCGCCATGCACGCCGGGTCGACGTTTCTATACGTACGTAAACTTCGTGATCGTTCGTTCGTTCCCGTCCGAGTTCGGGGATTTTCGTTCGGCGGTGGGAGAACCCCCAGTGTATCCGTGACGTCACATAATTAGAGTAAATACAAAGTAGTCTTGATGGGACAGTGGCGTGCGCCACACCGTGAGTCGCAGGTCCGCGCGCTTCAATTTTTACTATACTGTATACATTGTTATTATACATATATATATATATATGTGTGTGTGTATATATATACGTGTATATATATAAATAGATAAATATATATACGTACACATATATCATTGTATACATAAATATTTAAATACATACGTCTGTATCGCGCGACATAGACGGATCTAAAAGTATGTGCGCGAACTAAAAATATTATTTTAAAAAGTTGCAAATTTTTTTTTTTTTTTCAAACCCGTGTTCTCGTGGTATAACCGTCTCGAAACAACACAGTGCTCGCGAGGTTAGTGTTGGTGAGAGTGTGATTTTTTAATTGAAAAAAAAAAAAAAATGTGTATATATACGTATAGATATATATATAGATGAGCGTGAAATTAGTGTGTGTAATACGGGACTAAGAACGATGGATAAAGTAGAGGTGAGTACATTTTTTTTAACGTACATTGAAAAAATTAATATTATATAAACGTACATAATACGAATGCACGTAATGATCATAATAATGATATATGTAATCGTAATACTGCCCATTATAATAATACTATAAAATGCAATAACACGGAACTTTAGTAAATTGTGAATTCGTCAAAAATCTTTCGTAATGAATTTTTTTTTTATAACGCGAGGTTTTACTTTCGTAATTTTGAATGCAAAAGTGACGGTAGACGATTTTTCGACGATAGTCGGCGGAGAATGGGGTGGGGGGAACTCCGATTGTGCAGTTAAACATCTGGCAACGAATGTAAAGTCGTGTGTATCTTCGAACGAAGGATACGATTAGATGGACTGGTTACTCTCTCGCTCGTTTTTCTCACACACGCTTTCCGTCACTCTCCCCCACCCCCCCCCGCCCCACTCTCTGCTCGACTAGTTCTCCCACTCCGATCCGGGGATTTCCCCACTTCGTTCCCTCGCTCGTTCTATCCACCTCTTGCATTCTGTTTATACTACATATAACTCTCTCGTGCGCTCCTCGTCGCTCTTTCCCCCCTCGTTCTCATCGTTCGTTCATCCTCTTTTTTATTATTATTTTCCCTCTCTCTTTTTCTCCGTCTCTCTCCCGTTGTCGAGCGAGAGAGAAATATTTATAGATGCGCGCCTTAACCCGATTCAATACCATCGCGAATTCGTATTTTCTTCGCAAATTCATAAAAATGTATTTTTTCTTTTTTTTTCGGGCAATTTGCGTGAATTGTGATTGATAATAACGATAATGTCCGTTCCGGGTTATCGAGCGAAAAAGAAATTGATTTTGTACACTTCCCAACGACTTGGTAAATTTAAAATCGCTTTCGATGTTTCATGATGATTCGTGAGAAAATAAAAATGTTAATTTCACGCGGGGGAGGTTCGGAGACGTCGACTATGGAATTTATTTTCACGTTGTTTGGAAACCCTGAGGCTGTTAAGCGCGCTAACCGAGACAATGGCTTTCAAAATTTTCAATGTGTAGCGTTATACGTGTGCGTATACGTGTACGCATTGCTCGAGAGTATACGGGCAATCGCACATAGAAGTGCTCCAGTTTAGTCGCGAGAAACGAGCGTATTATTCGGATACTTATTTTTTCTTCTTAGTATCGCTCTCTCTTTTTCTCTCTCCCTCTCTCTTCCACTCGTTCCTCAATCGTGCGTCTCTTATCAGCGTTTATTTTCTTTTCAATTAACGACCAAGTTTGATCTTTGAACGGAACGCATTACGCTTCTATACGCTATTAATGTGTGCCTGTTAAAAATATTTTTATAGTGTTCCTTCGAATATTTAGTTTATATATTTGTGCAGAAAAAAAAAAGATTTTATTTTCGCGAATTCATTATAAATTCTAACGCGCATACAAAATAACAAGTCGGTTTGATGAATCGATGCGATGAGTCAAATAAAATATGTGAACGGAGGAAATAAGTGTGAAAAATAAATAAAATTCAAGACTCAATCGTCCGTTCGTTTTCGTGGAAAACGAATGGATATAAAAAAGTAAAATGTCGTTTCGACGAACTAAGACGACGCATGAAATAGAAAAAAAAAATATATTAATAATGCAAATAGGGGTAAAAAGATTGAAATCGATAATCGTAGGTTGAGATCGCTACGAGGCTGTGCTTTTTTTTAAATATACGTATGCGCGCTTTCTCTCTCTCTCTGTTTTAAGGCTGCCTGCAGTGTCTATTTAAGCCGAGGAAAAAATATTTCTGTTACCCCACCGCTTTTGCCTCATCCTCTCTGACGGTTCTCCGCTCCTTCGGCCCTTTCAGTGAATCTCCCCTTGGCCTCCCTCAGATTTTTTTTTCATCCATCTCTCTTTCTCTATACTCTATATCTATACTCTTCTCTCTTTTAACGGGTATTCCAGGAACCGAGCCAAACCATTTACGACTGCCGTACACTCCCGTCCACCGTACGGAATACCGACTACATTTTTAAACCGAATAACCATTTTATTTTTTTACACTTCCGAGTTCTGATGCAGGTGAATACGAAGTCCGAGAGAGTGCAAATTTATTATCTCTTCAATTTCACATCAAATCCCATTTCTCAGAGTCACTCTCCGTCGTACATACGAAACAACTGAGTATTGAAGAAAAAAAAACATATCGCCAATGTCTGACGTAACATTTGTGATATGTATCTCATACTCGCGATCGGTGAATAGAGTATTTACGAATATTGACTGGACATATTTATTTTCAACGACGAAACGTGTTTTTCATCCTTCTATATATATGCATCTTGGAATCCATATATTTTCTCATATCTCATTATATTGCTACATTATTATTGTTGTTGCTATTATTATTATTATTATTATTATTATTATTATTATTATTATTATTATTATTATTATTATTATTATTATTGCTGGACTATTGGTCCAGGAAACATTAGATGTCGACCATGTCGTATCACGGTCTTTATTACCACATTGCACTCAATCACGAAATTTTTGTTGACGTGAAATTATTTTTCTGTTTTTTTTTATCGATCACACTGATTCCACCATGTTGCATTTTCACTTTTAATATGAAATCAGCGACGCTAATAACGTCGATGTGCCAAATTTACGTTTCATGGCCGGCGTATTTGATCCATAATTTTTAATTGTCGATCGATTTGATTGTCCTTGATTTACTTCCACGAGTCAATCGGTACGGTTGGTTCCTGTCAAAGTTTCATGAAAATTAGGGCGGGAGAAACTCGGGGGGCTGAAATATCAATGAGTCACGTTACAATGCAGAGACGAGTTATCGTTACAATTAATAATAATATGGGAAAATATGAAAATAATAAAAATAATGCTGTTTATTATTTTTGTATTTTCAAAATTTATTATTATTATTTATAAACGTACGAGGCTAGTTTACGTAAAACGTACATTCTCAAAGTAAACACTTTTTCTGTTTTATTTATCCAATATAATCGTTGACTCGCGAGCGTTTTCTGCGAGAGATTCTCCTCTTTCTCTATCCCTCATTCCCCTTATTACAGCGCTCGATAATGCGTCCTCGATGTTCGTGTTCTTTTTTTTTTTTTTTTTTTATTCCCGCACAGGCGTGTCTCGACATTTTTTCATCACTCTCGCGGAATTCTTATCGAATATTGTATATGTTTACTTATTTGTAGATATATGTCTACAGAATGGATTATAATTTCGATGTTCCAAAGAAATAACGAGAAAATAATAATGATATAATCTATAGTCTTCCATCTCTAGCTGTGAATCCGAACGATAAAACGAAATATCTTATTGTTATTATTATTATTATTGTGCGAAATATATTCTTGTACGAAATTGCATACCGAATCGAAAATACCATTTGTTGTCGCGCGAAGCGAACGAGTGACAGACAGAGAGAGAGAGACGAGCGGGTTCAGCGGATTAAACGAGAGTGAGAGAACGAGTGAGTGGAGTGCTCGAGATAGTGTCGTACGGGTATATAGTTGTATGTGGTGGGGGAAAAATCCGAGGATACTCGTATAGTACGAACGGGACTCTCCATCTCGCTTCTCTCTCTCTCTGTCTCTTTATCTCTCGTTTGTGTCGATATATACACATATATATGTATATATATGTATATAAAATCTCGAGCTGACAAGAATATTTGATTTAGTCTGTACATCATGCTAAAATTCTAATCGGCAAAATTAGTCTTCGCGGAGGCGGGCGGAGGGCGACGTGGCGAACGGCGAGGTAAACCGAGGGAGCGGTACAGTCGAACATGAAAATATCGTTGACCGCGATTCTTGGGTTGAAAAAAAAAAAAAAAAATTAAGAAACCAATAGCGACCGACCGTGGAATCGGCATGGTCGCGTCGTCAACGCCACTCACAGGCGCACATTTTGCTTGCACAACTTACACGTACACGCGATCCGTCGCCACATTTCTCATTAATTTCACGATTTTTATCACCTTGCCAGTCGAATTAATCGAGATCAGGGATAGGCACCGTTCGTGTGCAAACAAAAAACCATTTAATCGACTTTCCGTAGTAATTGCATACGCGAATGACATTAATAAGTTTTTTAATTCAGGATTACTTTGATTAATTATTATTTTATAGGTTCGATTGTTATTAGTTTCGAAAAATGATTATATTTTTTGAAAAATCAGAAAATTGAATTTCATATTTATTTATTATTGTTTTTTCGGAGTAACACGATGGTAGCAGTAACGTCGTGGCAATCACTTTTTTCTGGCAAACTCAAGATTAGTTTGATTAGTTAAATTACGCGGTGAATATCCTATTGTTTGCTAAGAGTCGATATATGCATATTTATATATCGTGTACAATTTGCATATATGGGGAATTCCCAGAAAAATCTACGGAAACCACCACGGTTTTAAATTTCTTTTTGTCTTTCGTATCTTGTAGGACGATAGAAAAAAAAAACAAAAGCTATGAAGATTCCTTCACGGATGAGTGAGTCTGATAGATCGTACTGAAAAATGAACATTCGTTTCTGTCTGTTCTTTATTTTATTTTATTTATTTATTTATTTTTCATATTTTTGTTATATGAACAAATTATATGTAAAATGATTTTGAAAAAACAATTATTTTCACTGCCAAGTTAAGGTTTCGAGGTATAAAAAAAAATCGCAGTAATAAAAACGGCTTGTGAAACATAAGATATTATAAAATAAGTGTGTCAAAGAGAGAGAGAGAGAGAGAGAAAGAAAGAAGAATACGACTGAAAATTTTGAAAATCTTTGTCTCTCGGTAATCTCGAACCTTCCCACTTAGAACCCGTAACGTAGTTTTTTTTTCGCGAAACTTTTCTATCTCAGGAGAGAGGACCCTTTGTCGCTTTTCAACACAGCGAAGGTGAGCCATAAACGCGATGTTATTATTCTCATTCCCGCAGGGCCGTGGTTGTCCTCTCTTTTATCCCTCTCCCCTCCCTAAAATTATTTCGATCTCATGCGCGAACGCACATGCGCGAGAGAGCAACCCTGCTTATACTTCTTTTTTTTTTCTCGCTTTATCCGAAGCGCCACGTTGGGAGAATCGTTAAATTCGTTCATGCTCTACCTACACTCTCTATTATCGTTTCCCCTATTCCTCCTCTATTCCTCTTTTTTTTCTCTCGCGTACTCGAATCTCCCCCCCTTCTATACCGTACAATATGACTTTCTCTTTCAATTCGTTTACCATATGCCATCCAATGCGTACGCGTACGTATTGTGCATGTATATTTGTATATGTATATAAATATTTGTGTACCTGCACACGTTACTCTCGTATGTGTGCTTATTTTTCTCTCCGTCCCCCGCTTTACGACGATTCATCAGACGCGGCGATTGTGCAATCAACGAGACGGACGTTCCATTATCGTGCCGACATCGGTAATTAATAAATCTTCCACGATTACTTGATTTGAATAATTTTTTTTTCTCCTAATTGTTTTTCAATTGCTGATTCATAATGAATACACTTATGAATTATCGTTCTATATGGAATTTTGACGCGTTTTTATTTCGTCATTATTTAATGGTGAAATAATTTGTGTTTAATTGAATATAGGAAAGGAAAAAGTTTCGAGCCGTTGAAGTTGAGAGTATGAATTATTGAAATTTTAACGTTAAAATTTAAAAAATACTTCACCAACGAATGGCATCGTATATTAATATTGTATTTAAAAATATTTTTTACTATATTTTTAGTCGAACAATGGTATATAGTTGCGTCCTAAATTCTTTTTTTCTAATTTCCTCATTTTTTACGTTAAAAAAAACGGGAAAAAAAATTATTCCGCATTTTTCTGTAGCATCCGTACGGTAGAACCACACCCATCTTCGAAGAAATGGGAGAAAAAAAATGTTTCTATCAAGAAGAAGTTGTCGTAAAATTGTTGGAAAAGTCGGTTTGAAGTCTCGTTTTGCGTCACTCCAGGCCTAGAACATGGTGGATGGAAACAAAATGGCAAATTGTTAAGGATTATAAGCCTTTTAAATTTCGCTGTAATTCCTTGTTTCCTATATATTGATACGTAAACGGGAAAAGGGTTGAATAACGTTGTAATTTGATAACCTACCGATATCCTTCGTAATTAAAAATATTCATATCTATGTCCTATTATTTTCGATAAATATATATTATTTAATCGGCTTGTGCGCATCTCGCGCGCTATTGCACGCGTCGTTTGAGCGAAAATCGCGGAGCTCGTACACTTTTTAGTTCTCTCGCTCTTGTACCCCAAGAAGCTCTTCGATGCTTCTTGGGGTACCACTGTACCGCGTTACTTATTAGACTCGTCGTGTTCTCGCGAGTATCTCCCGTGAGAGGGCAACGAGTCAACGGCATACAGGCATATAAAAGCACACGGATATAATATCTCGCTTGTAATACGTGAGTCCCGTACAAACGCATTAAAATTAATCCGTCAAATCTAAAACGATTTTCATCGTTAATCTCGTGAAATAATTAAGTACGAGGCGTGCAAACAAAACAAAAAAAAATCAATCGTTCGAACAGACATGTTTTTGAACTTTTACGGTTTTATTATTTCCGGTTAATTTTTTCGTTCAATTTCCCCTTTTTCATTGCGCTATCGATTTCCAGTTTTCAATGACCGTACGTTCAAAATGTGCCGACACGTAGAAAAAACAGAATTGCAAACAAATTCCGTGTACGAGTGTGCCTGCCAAAATGAAATGTCCGTAACTACAAAAGACTCAAATGATATTACACTTCTGGTATAATTTCATTAGTTTCCTTCTAGAAAAATAATATCTCATTTTGGTGTAATTAATTGTTCCAATTAATTGTCCAACTTTGTGCCTTCGTTCGGATTAAATTTCCTCCATGGTTTATATATTTAATGTCATTTACATTGTATATCGAATGAAACATGAAACGGCGACAATTTTCACGAAATGTTATATTTTCCATAACGATTTCTCAAATTATCAGAGAGGATATAAAAATATATATGTAAATCGTTCGCTTTTACACCGAATACTCGAGCGATATTTTTCCGCGTTCTCGTATCTGTGTCGAAAGCTTTTCTCTCTCGCTCTTTCGTTCTCACTCTCAAACTCGCGGAGCACGCGTCGTTTCGGCGAATAATGGATATGGTTCGTTTCGTCCTCGTACGTTTGACCATGTCGATTCGGTGTGGTGTAAGCTGCGTTATATTATTTCCGTAATACGCGTGTACGCGTTATTACGCACAGCGATGAATATGAATAGTAAGAACATGTAGCCACCAAACACCGATAAGATCGAGCGCTATCCGCGTAAGAAACCCGGGCATAAAGCTCTCAACGAGAGAAAAGGGACACAAATTCGTTCTCCCGATCCGATTGTGAAATAAAGGCGCGCGAGCTCAATGGTATTTAATCGTTTTTTCTTTCGTTTCACTACAGTTTTTTTCGACCGGACAAAAATCGCTATATATCGATTGAAATAGTTGCGTCATATCGTCGGGACAAATTTACATTTTTCTAACGTCGAGTAAACGAGACGAACGTAGATTATTCTCTTTAACATCGTCAATGAAACGAATAACGTATGTCGAGCAAACCGGACAAACGTGAGTTCTAAAGGAGTCGAACGAACGAAACGAATAATATTTCTTTTTTAGTTGTTAACTCAACGCGACAAGTTTAAGAGAGTAATTCAGTGCATTAGCATATTTTATCTCGTCACCAAACCAAAATGTTTATTTATGTCTGAGAAAAAAAAATCATATTTTGTCGCGTATCGATATCGTCAAATATCTCCCCGTTAAAGCGAGAGATGAGACAATGGTGAAAAAAAAAAAAACCCGGCAGATGTCGTCGGACGTTCGTTTTAATCGAGTGGGAATGCGGAAAGAGGGAAAAAAGGAAGAAAAGAACGTGCGAGAGAGAAAGGAATCAGCGGAACGTGGTGTGTTTATAACGCGATGGCTGACTGATACTAGGCATTTAAATTACGTGAAGAACGCGCGAGCGCGGAGAGACTCGGCCAAAAGTCCTGCGGCGGCAATGAGTGGGGGAACTCTATAGAAGAGAGAGAGAGAGCGCGCGCAAGGGAGATAACGACGAAGCGAGCAAACGCTGGAGAACGAGAAAGAGCGAAAGAGCGCGACGGAGAAAATGGCGAATGAGCGCAAGGGAGCGACGGGGGTGAAAGCGAGCGAGAGAGAGCGCGCGAGTGAATCTTGACGGGCGGAGGGGATACCACGATATCTCCAGCCTCTGTACATCGGTGGGTTGGCGAAGCTCAGGACCGTACTATTAAAAGGAGCCGGGCGTCCCGCTCTCCGCCGTATCGTTTCGAAACGTGAAATAAATCCGATGACTACTCCGGTCACCGGAAATCGCCTCGTTATATTCCGCGATAAACATTACGGCTCAGAGTCGTCGGTGAAAATTTAAAAAATCATTTTCTTCATACTCCCTTCTAAATCCACACGGAAACAAACCCAAAAAACCATATGTAGTTACATCATTTTTGTTGTTGTCAATTAAACACTCGACGGTCGAGTATCAATGAGGATTATCAAATCGATGGAAGATGCTATGGGCCAATATATAATGTCTATAAAAACTTTTAGTTCTTCCTTAGTAATATATTAACGGATATCGACATGTATATCTGTGTTGTAAGAAGGTGAAGTTCACGGTTGCGAAATGAAATTATAAATTCTATGCGAATCCTCGCGACCGTCGGGCGCTCGCCTCCGATAATCGTGACGGGGGTTCTCGAGTTCTCCGACCGGAGGCAAACAGTGAAAATGTTTACAGAGGCAATTTCTGTGTTGACCCCCCAAGAGAGAAAGAGAAAGGAGATAGAGGGATCCCCCGCACCTCGACCAAAGGGCGTCCGGTGATGGTTATGGCTGAGTTTTCTCTTAGTCCGTCCCTGCTATGACGGTATTTTAATATATATATATATATATATATATATATATATATATATATATATATATATATATATATATAGCAGATGCGGGATCCACATAACTGGGGAGAGTTACAATCGTGTGTATACACGTGTATATATATAGACAAAAAGAGGGGGCGGAAAACCCGATGTATAAGGGCGAGGAAGGGAAAGAGAGAGGTCCGATGTAATTACTGCTGGGAATTGGACAAATGGAAAATGCATTCTATTATTATACTCGATTCTTTGGCACAAGATTGTAAGAAAAATTACTAGTAAAAATAAGAAAATATAATTAGGGCTGACAAAGAAAAAAACACACCAGCAGTAAAAATTAATTAATTCTTTCTACAATGAAATTTGACACCTTTTCTGATATTTTTCATATATTTTTTTTACCTTTTTAACTTTTTTGTAGTAATTATTTTTATTGGGCTTGTGTTATCGTGAGTAATCAGCATTCGTTGAAATAAAATTTTCATACATTTTCACATTCAATCATTCATATTTATCGATTAAACATCAATTATTATTGTTATTGGCTTCGATGGTTCCGCGAACAATCGGCGTCAGCTTTATTTCATTAATGTTATATATTTCGTTTTAATTTGCATATTTTGCTATTTATTTTTGTCGATTGAATATCGATTATTATTATTATTGTTATCATCATCATCATTATTGGACCGTGTGACGGCAGCGATGTTTTTTTATAATATAGAGATGAATGTTGTCACTTGCGCTATATGATGGTTTTAATAATAAATTTTTAACGCTTGTTTACCTGCTCACGACGCGGCGCACCCGGGCGAATGGACTTCCGGTCGGCGTCAAGGCGCTCTCGGTCTTGCATTATAAATGCCCATATATGTTTTATAGATACAGGACATTCCGGGCTAAATCGACGGTTCTTGACGAGTTTGAAATGTTGTCCCCTCTTTTCAGTGGGCACGAAGAGCAAAAAAAACAATTCACGCAAATTTTCATATTTTTTCGAAAATTGGTGCGATCATTATCAAGAAAAGTGTTACATCATCGCTGCTACGTCAGCGGACCGTTATCGAATGGTTATCAAACCTTTTGTTCAATAATTTTACTTTCTTACAGCCAAAATTTTCCCTCTAGAATTTAAAAAGAAAAGAAAAAAAAATGTATACGGCGAGAAATACGGATTTATCGCTTTAGCCTGAAGTGGCCTATACATCTACAATAATCTACCATCTATAAAACCAGTACCGAATATTTCGCTTCCTGCCGGAACCGTTTTTTTTTATCGTTGCATTTTTTTCTCTATTCCACTCCCTTTGTCCACTATGTACTTTTTTCCTTCAAATTCTTATCCGTGAAATGGTTTCACCACCGGCTGATTCGAGGTTGTGCGTTTTTTTTTCTTCAATATTTTTGTTTTCCCGTTAATCAAAGACCTTACCTCGAAAGACGATTCAACATTGCAATGATGTTGAAGTTTGCATCGTTGGAATGCAACGAAAATAGATTTTTTACAGCATTAATCGCCCGCAAGATTGGATTATCGATGAGAAATATCGTTAAAACGTTTTATTGCCGTCTCCTTCAAGGATCTGGGCCTAAATGGCCACGAGAAGCAAGAGCAATACTGAAAATAAAAATTAAAAAACCTATTTGCGTTGCGTTCCAACGATCCAAACTTCAGCATCATCCATTTCGAAGATATTACTTTGAAAAACATGTCGACTATCGCAAAGTGTTTTTGATATTATGGTATAACCAATTAGATACGTGTGCTAATTCGGTCTCGAGATTACGGTGTGTGTAACGTCATTCCGTGGAATATAATCGAAGGCTGACGAAACTTGGACGAAGCCTCGACGAGTCGCGAGAGTCTCGCATTGCGAGATCATAATGATATATTATTTATCAATTATAGCCCGCGGTGGTGAATAGTCATTTGTAGAATTTCGAAAAATAACATGAGGCATGTGATTTTTCGCGATGATCTCGTAAGCCGTTGGGAACGAGGGAGAAAAAAAAATTATTTTTCACAAAGTATCAACGATGTCGCGGGTAATTACAATAAAGAAAGTATTGCAATGTGATGAGTGACTAGTGAATTAATAATTTCCAAATTATTGTCGTCTTTTACGATATATTCTAATGACATATCGTAATTTAATATACGCGCGGAATATGACTGCGCGCGTAAAGTACGAGCAGTTTCCAGTGGGACGATTTTTTTCTTCCCATACTTTACATACGTAGATAAGTCGTGTTGTTTAGCTTCGAGATAAGCAAAGACTTATCGATTGCCGTGTGCACACTGCCGTCGCTGCTTTGACTTCGAGATAGCTGTGGGCGTTACGTGTACGATTATACATGCGTACACGTACAAATGTACATATGTATATATATTTAAGGAAAAAATATGAGAAAATTTGTATATATGGGACATTCTAAGCCTAATCGACAGAGTTTACTAGTCTCACCGTGTTTTTTTTGTTTTTTCTTTTTCTATGGCGTGGGACGAAAAAAAATAGAAGTCCACACCAATAGACCGACATTGTTCTGTCGAAAATTCGTTTGGTCGTTATCAACGAAAATAACAAATTACGATAATTCATGGTTAAAAAAAACCAAGCTGTTTTTTTAATGAAGAATCAATATTTTATATATCTTATCTGTTATTTATTATTTAGAAAATTCTTCGTGACGGTAAATTAAAGTTATAAAACATCACTAAAATTTTAATTAAACAATTATTTCGGAAAATTATTAATAGCTATCGTTACTAAACTATTTTCAATTATTTTTAAACTTTCGTTGACGACGATCCAACTAATTTTCCTAAAAGAAAATTGGAATATTCGCGCAGACCGCTTTTTTGTGTCACTCTGTGCGTTAAAGCGAGAAGAAAAAAAATGAAAATAAGCCGAGCGTACACATTTTTTCTTCTATTTCTCTTATTTCTTTTCAATCTTTTAGCCCCTCCCCCACTCGTCCATTCTCGTTTTCTCATTCTCCGCGTAGAGAACTCGTGCTCGTGCTCGTAAAGTTTTTCGGACAATCGGGTCCGGTGCGGAGTACGCGGTCAGAGGTCTCGTCTCGCGCGCCCATACGGCCTGAAATGAAAACTTTTTCACGCAGCCATCCCTGTTCCTCCCTGCACCATCAACGTATCTCACTCCCGTGCACCAAAAAGTCATCGATTGCCGCGTGTGTGCGTGTGTTTTCTATATGTCGCACCCGAGCGTTGAGCTCATCCGATACGTGCGGGTGTATAAAATAACACGATGCTTCAAAGTAAGAAAACGGAAGGGAAAAAAAATTAAATCACGAGGATTACCGTGCACGCGTGCGAGCTCGCACAATCTAAAATCACGATACAATGCGTATATATATATATATATATATATGTACGCAAAATGCTGAGTCTGATTGTGACCTGCAATATAGGGTCACTAATATCTTCGATGTTTTTCAAGGAAATTCTTCAAAAATTTTATAGTATATACTTAAATATACGTATAAAATATTCTCAAAGTTTCAATAAATTATATTCATTTTTTATACTATAAAAAAATTCATGAAAATCATTGAGAAAACGCTGTCCTAACCCTATTTCCCCCCTTCATGGCTTATAACAATAGAACGAGTCGGAATTTTCATTTTTTATTTTGGGAACATATTTTTCAATAGTTTTACTAACAATTTGAGAAATAAAAAAAAATCGATTTGTTGAACCGTCTAACTCCATTTCCCCCCTTAATTGACTACAGTTTTTTTTTAAATTTATCGACCGTCTCAGATTTTTTGGCTTTTTGAAATATTTAAAAAATATCTCTGGTTTCCGCAATTTTTTAGATATCGGGCTAAACTTTTTTTTTCTCACAAACGGACCATCGTCGAAGGACGCTTGGTATTGAATTTCGCGAAAAATCGGCGAGAGTTTGGATTTTATGAAATTTTGGATTTTTACGGAAAAAAATAGTCGGTGTATAACTTCCGCGAAATTTTAAATATCGGAGGAAATTTTTTTATACGAATCGGATAATCATTAACTAACACACGTACCGTGTCGTCGTTAATTTTTATTTGTGCAATATATACGTGTTTCCATGTTGGCCACGCGAAGCACCGCGACTGTGAACGATCGAATCGAAAAATTAGAGATTTTGGCCATTTCCTAACGATGTCCGAGGATGAGTAAAATAAAAATAACAAGTCGGATGACCTCGCGACGAATCTCTCGTTTGAGCAAGACGCACACACCGTCGAATACACACGGACATTTATCCCGCGAGTGTCCGAATCTTTATTGGTGATAAAAAAATATAATATAAATAAAAATTCAAATAACAAAAAAGAGAATACGACCAAACCGAAGCAGCCTACCGCACGGGTAAAAGCCGGAATAAAAAAGTCAGTCGAGTAACGAAAACCTTTCCGCGGGAATAATAACGATAATGACCCTAGGGCCCCGGATAATAATAACCTCTTGCGTCGAGCAAAGCGAAGGAGAACGATGTCAGGAACCCAGACCTTTTTGCCGTGGAACGTTGACCGGGGTGGAAACGGCGAGGGAGAGAGAAAGATAGAGCGAGGAAGAGGGAGAAAGAGAGGAAGAGAATGAGAATTATGGGAAGGACTAGCGGGGTGTAAACAGGGAGAGAGAGAGAGAGAGAGAGAGAGAGAACTCGGGAAGACGATGGGGAATGACGACGAGGATATTGATGGCGATAGTGTACCGCGTGATGCACCAATACCGACGTAAAAAATTCCCTTAGATCGACCAAGTTCACCCTTCATTTTGCTCTGTGAAAAGTAAAAACGGTGGTGGAAAGATCGAGTTTTTATTTTATTTCATTTGGTATTTATTCCAGAGCACGAAATTCAAATATATCACGATTAAATGTTCGGAACGAACGCACGGCAAAGCACACATTTCTGTTGCAATAAACAAACAATCTGTTGTATCGACAGCGGTGGATACGGTGGTCGGTGCGCGACTTTGGCGATCACTCAGCACTCGCCGGCGCGCCGACCGTACAGCGGGATTTTATTGCGTTTCCGATGTAGTAAATACAACCGAAAGACTCGGTGAAAACAAAGCCGTCCGTACCGACACGGGTTTACCGCGGTTTCCCCGTGTCCATCGCAAATGGAGTTAGATTAGCGTAGCGAACCGCGTGTACGCAGTGACAGAGGGGAAAAAATGAAAAAGTGTACGTTGAAACAATGAAAAAATATTAACAATAATAGCGATCGAAAAAACAAAACGGAGGAAATACTTTGGCCTCGCCTCGAACGTAAAACAATGTTTGCTCGTGTTTTTGCCGATCGGACGAAGTTGGAGGGAAAAAAAAACAGCAAAATAAAATCTTTAAATGGCCGTAAGTGCTTTGTTGGGTGTTCGGCTGACGAGTCAAGTGTATCCGTATCCACGGACTTGGGTTCGTCGTGTGCGTGGGGTCCCACACTCGTCGTCTCCTCTCCTCGAGCGAGAGTCTCTCGCCCTCGTTGTTTGTGTGCAATTTAAATTTACGTGGCCGTACGTGTGATTTACGTGTGTGTAACGAGTTTGCGCGTGTGTCTCTCCCGCTGACTCGCTCGAGATCACTCGCTCATCCAGTATAGAACTCTGTTCAACTTGCGTGAATGTGTGTCCGTGTGTGCGTGTGTGTCGTACGCGCGACTCGTTTTTAAAGGCCCGTTCACAAGTGGAAAAAGTTTTTACGCGATGGATTTTCATTTATCGATCTCCGTGCCTCTGTTCTCGGGATAGGACGAAATAAAATAGATACATCGTAAAATAAAACTAAAGTGCTTCGAAGTTTCAAAGACTCGAGAAAAAAGTTTTTCTTTTTTGACTTAATAATAACAATCGAGAATCGGTTTTGAACATCATTTATGTTTACTCATGGGAGTACGGAAACGTATGCTACCGAGGCGACGACATCGGATTGTGAATATTCTGAAATGTTACATTCATTTCCAATTGACAAAGTAAATCGAGGTGGCAAAATAATAATTGTGGAGAATGAAAAGAAAACATTTTTCGAAAATACATCTTTGAAAATCTATGAAATTCACAAAATCTTGTACTTAAAAATGTACGTTCCGTTCAAAATCAATATTTCGAAATGAATCCAGGAAAATATCTAATCGACGTCTGAAAAAGATTTTCAGAGAGAAAATTTTACTTTGTGTAAACTTCAGGATACAATCATTCGTCCTAAAAATAAATTTCCTGTGGAAAATAAATTTTTAAAGAATAATATTCATTTCACCGAACTGTATTATACAGAAAAATATATTTTCTATTTTAAATAATATTTTCGGAACAACTAACGTTTCATAAATTCTGTGAAATTTCAAAAATGTTATTTTCTTTCGTACGTCAATTTTTTTTTTTAATCAATTGACCTCGAAATCTTTGCGTTACAAGCAAGAGCTCGGGGCACCACTGCTCGACTCACGATCTCTCGAGTGATTCATCAGCCACTCGGTATATACTTATTTAAAGTAACGCAAAAATTTCGAAGAAATAATAATAAAGAAGAGAAAAATATTAATAATAACGCAAAAATAATCGGTTATCCAAACGATCGTTAAGAATTTTATTTATAACTCGTGAAAATGTGTAATTTATATTCACTTGAGATTTCCGGCAAACGATATGTTATATATATATATACATACACGCAATGGCTGTAATTAGTTATGTGCATGAATTTTGCTAATTGTATCCGCAGAGATAATACATTTGTACGCCGCGTGACGGTACAGATATAACTTGGATATCGTTAGATCGATCGAGAAGAGAGCTATCGTGAGAATTATAATTGAAAGAGAAATTATAAGAAGAAAAAAAAGAGTAATTTAAAAAAAGTAATGGAAAAAGAAGAAAATGGAACGAAGCATGAGCGTGCAATCAATGGCAAAATAGTACGAGAAGAAGGGATTGCAGCAGTAAATGCAGCTGCCACACGAAACGCGATTAACGCTATAAATATACCGCACCGGACGAGAGAGAGGCGAATATATACGTGTTGTGTGTTTGGATGTTATATAGTGAGAGAGAGAGAGAGAGCGAGTAATCCGTGTTCCCTGTCGGTGAACGAAGGAGGAAGAAGACAAAAAATGCAACAAAAAAATATATACATAATAACTTTTTGCTCGGACTGTACCCTTAAAACATTGGAAATAGTTATGGCAGCGGTGCTCAGTCTCATCGTTTTAAATCCAGAGAAACTCGAACGAGACACTCGCGGGCTCGATCGAGAGCGCTAGCGAACCCGGCCATTTATCGATTCAATTATGTAACCCGACTCGATTAGCCGTTACAACGTGTGCAAAAACTCTTAGGCCGTTAAACAATCTAATAAATTTGTCAATCGTCAAGTCCCTCGAGCGATTCGATTGAATTTTTTCTATCGAAACATATTTTTAAGAAATTTTCTTTGGTTTGGTTTGGTTTTATTACCGATAACTTACACATTTTTATGATCAAACGATTTTATGACGATAATCACTATTATTATAATTATTATCAGGAATGTTATTTATAAAAAATGCCATAAAATACATTTTTCAAACGACGATAATACGAACCGTAATTTTGTTCATATTCGTACGTTGGATTTTTTTTTCCAGCTTCACCGGAGTTTCGTACGGTTAAAATCTGTTGAATTTCAAATGCCCGGTAAATAAAGCAACAGAAGTGTAGTGGGCAAACTCGCTGCAAAAGCATCGCCCGAGCTCTTAGAGAATCGCTCGTACAGTCCGTGCAAACGGCGAGGTCGAACGATTTTGCTTGGTCGCGAATATCTCTCTCTCTCTCTCTCTCTCTCTCTCTTCTCGGCTATACTTTGCTACCGCGAATTCGTCGTCTCGCGAGGAAGTATAAAAGAAGGAAAAAAAAGGAAAAAAAAAGAAGAGAGAAAAAATACTTTTTGCTCGTTGTGTACGAGACTCGCTGGTATTCTCGAGTGTTTCGTTAATCATAGCCTTCTTCTTTTTTTTCTCCCTTTTATTATTTCTTTATATATTCTCTTTAACTTTTCTGTTTCGATAACGTCCACACGTTTCAACGTACCATCGGTCGCGGCTGCGGTTGGACATGACGAACAAAAAAAAAATATATATATTACGAGACTATATGAATTTTCGTATCGACTGGCTAATCTTTTTCCTTTTCTTCCTTGTTTATTATCGGATCATGATCGCAGTTTTAGCGTGGAATTTCACGTTTTCCGACTCCGGGAACGGCTCTCCGTGTGACGCATCGATGCGTCTTGTCCTTGAAAACTATACACTTTAATGCTACAATTAGATGAGCGGAATCGTCATCTGTATTTGTCATATACATAGTGATACAGAATCGGTGCACTCGAGAGTTAAAAAAACATATTTCCTTCCAACACCGGTTATCGAACATTTCGAATTTCTTTTTTTTAACTCATTCCCATATCGCAATTAGATTTCTTTCCACTGTTTTAATAGCGATATTTTTTTTTTATCATTTTATTCATTGTTACGTTATAAATGTTGAAATATCTTTACGAAATTAGGTTATTATCATTTCTTATGAGAGATGGAAAAAGTAAAAAAAGAAAATAAAAATATTTCTCGGACGAGAGAAGTCGCTCCGCGAGAATAATGGCGATCGATTCTGTGTGGGAATTCACGAGAGGGGGATAGACGATTCCATGTGACGCAAAGCCCGCGTATTATATTAAGAAGTATCGCATGCCTTGTGTGATGCATAAATAGGAATCTTCGAGGGTGCAGCGGTATTCCTCGTTCCTCGCAGACTGCGATACATATATGAATTTTTTTCTATTATATATTATATATAAAATATAAAATATATAATAGATTACGTCACGAGTCTCTACGCTCACGTGGATTGAAAAAGAAAAGGGATCGTTATAGTTCTCTCGTATATGGGTTTTCGATCTATAGCGCAGCCTCGTTGTTCTTACGATTGTCATCGCTGACTTTTAAGGTAGTAGTCTGGTAACTTAAGCCGATTTTCATGTTTTTTTTGGAGGCGTTTTTTTGTAGGAAAATAAAAATGAATCGTTTTGGATATTTGGGATGTTTTTATTTACATATTAAAGATACAAAAAAAAAAATTTTTGAAAAAATTTAATAGTTTATTATTATTATTATTATTGATCGAAGTTGACGCCTCGAAGTTGGCAGCCCGGGTCCTAACTTTTTTTCTACCGAACCGATTGCTTTCAAATTTTAACAGGCTACTCTACACACTTATAGTTCTCGTCGGAACTACCGAGAAGTTTTTTCACCCCTAACTTTTTATTTTATAACCCCTTCTTTGCTATAATAAAAGGACTTTAGCAAAGGAGGGGTTGTAAAATAAAAAGTTAGGGGTGAAAAAATTTCTCGGTAGTTCCGACGAGAACTATAAGTGTGTAGAGTAGCCTGTTAAAATTTGAAACCAATCGGTTCGGTAGAAAAAAAGTTAGGACCCGGGCTGCCAACTTCGATCAATAATAATAATAATAATAAACTATAAAATGAAAAAAAAAATTGTTTTTTGTATCTTTAATATGTAAATAAAAACATCTTAAATATCCAAAACGATTCATTTTTATTTTCCTACAAAAAAACGCCCTCCAAAAAAGACATGAAAATCGGCTCAAGTTACCAGACTACTACCTTAAAAGAAAAACACGGGCCACCGTTTCGACCGGAATTTATTGGTATTTTATAAATGACACCAATTTGAACATTTTGCAAAAACAATACACTAATCCTTGAATATGCCTCTTAAAGTCAGGTTAAAAATCGATATTTCAATAACGATGTTGATTTGATGAAAAAATTGCTCCAATTCGTATGGTTTCAGTTGCTGGGCGGTGCTTGCTTCAGTCATGGCCCGTACACGTTTTACAAGGCCGTGCGAATCGGCGATGGTCGTGTTCTGAGGCTCGGTAGTTTTTTCCTAACAAAATTGTGGACCGACGCTGATCTCGTCAGTATCGGCGAATTACAGTTGCTCTGGCTCGACAGTCGTGGCTCAAATCAGCCTCTGGCGTCGTTGCGTCTGTACTTCCTGCCGGAGAACACACCGGACGGTCGTAGAAACACACACGGAGAGGTGAGTCCCTCCGATATATATCTATGTAGCCATGTATATATTTTAAGACTTTTCATTTCCCTTCGACACCGCTGATTGCACGTGTATACGTCACTCGCGTCTAGTTCGCGCGACGCTTTTCCGATCGTTGATTCGCGACGCGCGCGCTTGAATGGAAGCGTACGAACAGGCGCGTTTCGGAGCCGAGCATCGAGGTTAATGAAAAACCATTATAAATCATTTTCATTGTTAAACTCAATTCATTCACGATTTAATTGATTCATTATGGAATATATGTAATGTACAAAAAGAATATTCATCGCGAAAGAATAATTATTCCCAATTTATTCTCATTTATATGCGAAAGAAAGAAAAAAAACACTGCGATATAATTACACAATGATTGTAGCATCATTTTTTTATGCTTCTTTCGTCACTTATCGTCACCGTTTATTTCATCCTTTTTTTAAATAATTATGTGAAACGACATATGAATACGATATTTCCTTCTGAATACGTACGTGCGCGCGCGTATCCAACGACAAGTGCGTCGAAACGACAGAATCGCGAGTTTAATTCTTTTCCCCGATAGTTTGCTCGGGGACGAAAACTCTGCTGGACGAGAGAGAGAGAAAAAAAAAATGGAAATCATTATTGAACCGAGGTTTCGTGATTCGAATGCAAAGAGGGTCGAAGGTTGATTCGAGAATAAAAAAAATGTCGCGAGGGTTTGACGTATGGTGGTCGAAGGAAAACGAGCGAGAAACGGAACGTAGGGCCGTGGAGAGCATGGGGCTCGGGCGAATTGATGTTGGAAAAAAAGAGGGTCGCTTTTAGTGGCGGTGGATATCGTACAACCGTACGCACGCTCGTACGCGCATATATCTGTACAAGTACATTGTATAAATATATACGAGAAGGGAGACCGAGAAGCCTGGAACGATGAATGTTCGCTCGCGAGGGACGAAAGATGGACGTGCGAGGGATGAAAAAATTATGATTAAAGCCCCTCTTATTTTTCTCTTAATATACATATTTCTCCATACGTATGAATAAAAGGGGCGAGAAAAAAAAACAATATTCTCGGCGATATTCATTTTTTTCGACATATACGGTTGCTTTCCGTTCACGCACAAACATCAACGGTAAATCATCATTATCAGATGGTACTAAAAACATAATATTTCGCAAAAAAATATACGATCAACGGGGGTTTACTGTTGTTTCCCGCGTTAACTGGCGCTGGCTGACTTGGGCCGACTGGGAATGAGCGGCCATATTGGATAGTCACCGTGGTAATTCCCAATAGTAGAAAAGTGTCGTCCTAATAGTAGAAATTTCAATATTATCATTATCGTCCCAACCTACGATAACCGTACAGAGAGACCGTGGGCAGGCGTTTGTTTGACCCTTTTTTTTTTAAACAACTACCTGCCGTCGGGATACCGCCGGTTCTCTTGATAGTTCTTGGATTTATCAAACTCTGTTCAATTTACGTTTATATAGTACACGTCAAATCCCCCCCTCCATCTTTTCCCCGTGACTCGCGATGTTCCGCATTAAGCGGGACGTGCGTGTACTCGTCACGCGCATGCCGCGGGGTCATCTCGCGAGAGAGTGGCCTCTCGCACGCAACTCACGCGATTAAAGCAGTCAGGCACCCAATAGACGATTATAAATATAGAACGAATTTTTAATTGTTTTTTTATTGTTTTTTTTTTTTTTTTTTTTTTTTTTTGACAAATGTCATTTTCATTTCTATTCCTTTTTCATAACAAACGATGCACGCTTTTGAAATCATCGATCCGTTGTTTTTTCGACGTTTTCTATATTTCAAGATTTCTCAGAGATGCGGACTCTTGAAATTGTTGGAGAAACGATGAAGCGGTTGTGATTTTTTGAAATTTCATGCTATTCGCAAAAAATTGGGATTTACAATACGTATATTGTTGCTTCCTCGAAATTGCATACAATGCTCAAAAGTGACTTTACGGGGAAGTCAAAATTGAGAAAGCTAGGCTCTGAACATTGTGTGAAATTTCCCGAAAGCAACGTGCGCGTTGTCAACTTGCAGCTTTTTTCCCATGATTACTTTCCTGAGATATCTCGTCGATTTTAATATTCTTGTATAGAATTTGAATGAAAACTTGTTCGAATTATGTATAATATGTGCCTACATAACGCGAAACGTTTCTATCCACAAGCTGAGTAAACAAAATGGTGCAATTAAATTGTAATTTGTCTACCGCTTCCTCGTAATTTTTTGCGCGTTCATAAATTGTTCTCTGTGAGCGAAAGGCTTTTTTAATTTTGCCTTCTTCGTGCAGGAAGTTTTGTGTACGCGCGATACTGATGAGAAATATGCAAATTTAACTTTGTTCCATTTTTTGCTCTCCCCTAACTCGATAGTGTGGAGTTTTCTTGATTTTTTAATACAACTGCTAATTCTCAAAACGATTGGTTGAAAACTTTTCAAACTAGCGTGTACGCAAGTTAAAAAAAAGTCGTTTTCAGAAAAACGCGTTTGAAAAAATAGTACCAAGAAAAACAAGCAATACGGGGTCGTTAATATTTTATAGTATATACTTAAATATATGTATAAAAATTTTATAGTATATACTTAAATATATGTATAAAATATTCTCAAAGTTTCAATAAATTATATTAATTTTTTATACTATAAAAAAATTCGTGAAAATTATTGAGAAAACGCTGTCCTAACCCTATTTCCGCCCTTAATGGCTTATAACAATAGAACGAGTCAGAATTGTCATTTCAAACTTTGGAAACATATTTTTCAATAGTTTTACTAACAATTTATGAAATAAAAAAAAACCGATTTTTTGAACCGTCTAACGCTATTTCGGCCCTTAACTAATAAAATTATCAGACTTAAATGCGAATGAATGATACGATGTATGTGATTTATCTCGATAAACCGATATAAACTCTGGCAAATGAACCGGAGCCTCTCTTGTCCCGCGTGCACCGAGATTTTATCAAACGGATAACGCGACTAATCGCACTTGACGTCGCGCAAGGCAAAAAAGATAACGCTCGTGTTTGTGTACGGCTGTTTGCCACAGGCTCGCGCGTCGGTGTAATATCCTCGCGAGGTTCGAGTATACATATACGATGGGTTAACAAAGAGGAACGAAGAGACGAGCAGGCGAGAGGAGATGCAACGGCCACGGTTTACCCCAAGGGCGTAATTTCAATTTGCTCGTTGCACTCGCGGGCGTTCCTCGCGCGTACCGGTACACGAGAAACGGGCGTATTGGCATTCGCGAATGCACACACGCGTTTATCATGATATTACACTATTATCCTCGCACAATAATGAGACGCGTGACGCCATTATCATATTTTATTTTGCATAAAATTCGAATAGATTGGTCAAAAAGCGAAATTCATTCGGGTTGATTGATTTTGTATTTTATTAAATTAATTCTTGGCGTACCCCCAGCGCGCAAAATGACGTCATTGTGCCTTTCTGTTTTATGAATAATTGTAAACTTCTCACGTATCTATAAACATACGAAGAATAAAATAGCCATGATTATTTTTTGCGTTTGAAACAATTTCAGGGAAAAAAAATAGATATTACATGTTTATACAGAAATGTTTGTTTGTTCAAATCGTCTATTCACGTATATAGAAGGAATTCTTTCAACGAAATATCGCAGAAATACATGCGGCGTATATAATAACCACGATGTGTGAAAAAGATTATTTCACAAAGTTCGTACCAATTTCGCGTCCCATATCGACGCGTATAATTATAACAATTATTATCGTCGATTACCGCCACACGAATGACTTCCCCCCCCCCCCCCCCCCTCTATAGCCCCTCGCAATTTTCTCGGTTCGCGCCAGTGCGCCTCCCTCCTCTCGAGTCTCAAGGTTTCTAAATAAAACACGCGGAGAATTCGCCTCGTAACTCAGTTGACTCCTCGAGCTCGTTGAAAATGCGAATCGGACCACGAAACGGGTTGAACGCACCCGAACAAAAAAACACGAACGAGTATTTCTCACGCAACGTATATGTACGATCAATTTCAGCCCGAAATAACAAAAGCAACGCTGCATTTTCAGAATTCTTTCGCGGAACAACGCTAATGAATAAATATTTTATTTTTTTTATTCGCATTATCACCGTAATAACGTTAGAGCTTCGCGCAGCGTGACAACCAAACGCTATATATTGTAAGTTCATTCGAGGAATAACGTCGATGAGTAAATATTAATGTTCCATTTTTTTACGTTCGAGGAACAATATTAATTGATAAATATTCTTTTTTTTTTTCCAATCTCAAAATCAACGTGACAAAATGAATGTCATTGAAAATGACGAGCGAACCCCATTTTTCACACTCGTTCGAGAAACGACCTTCGTAAATAAATATAAATTGTTGCAATTGCACCGGATAACATGGCGGGATAGCGGGTAACGAGCGGATAAAAATAACTTGAAACGAGAAACTCGTTAGTTTTTTCTCATTATTTTTCGCAGAAATTTCCTACAAAGTTCGAGTTCTCGATTCGGAAAGAAACGTCGGGTTAAAGAATTATCGCCGACGTAAAAAAGAGCGAAAAAAATGGGTGTTCGCTCCGGCGTTGATTGATTTAGAAAAAAAGATGGGAAATTCAATTATCTACAAGAAAGGTTATTACCATTTTTGGCCTAAAGTGCACGGTAACGGTGATATTGGCCAATACGGTTTTCCTTAAAATGGCGGCACTTCCGCCCCCTTAATTTGTAACCATTTTGTTAATTCACATTCAGTACGTGATACTGAACATAATAAAAAAAAAAAGAAGAATGTCCTTTATTTTTCATGCGCCACAATATTCTCTATTGATTGTACTACTTACCGCGCGGAGTATACAGAGAGTTCGCGCGAGACACGAGCCGACGAAAAATAAATTGAAAAAAGTGAGTTCTTTTCGATTTTTCGACTCGACACTAATAGCATTTGCTCGGTTTCACGAATATTTTTTCTTTACAATCGTTACATTCAATTCGCGTTTTTCGAAGGACAACGACAAAAAAGCACAAAAAAACAACTCTTTTTTAAAATCTAATACGTCATCTCGTCAATATCGTAATGGATTTCCGATGTACATCGAACAGCATCGATCTCTCCAACGGTATTCTGGCACGTGATTTTTTATTTGTTGGCTCTTTTTTTTTCCTACCTCTATATATATTTGTAAACTGCCGTTGCACTTCCTCCTGTGGGGGCGCCGCGAAGCGTATTAAAATGAAATATCAGAACGTCCGTTTGGTTTAACCGACACGCCGGATATCGACTCATCTCCATTTTGCCTCTTCCAACCCCCTCTCTTTCTCTCTCTCTCTCTCTGCCTCTCTTTTACCACTCGCTCGTTCCAACTTCAAATATTTCACTTTTTTTTCTGCTCTTGTACGCCGAAGCACAAAGGTTTTGGGCACAGAGCTTATATACGAGGTCTGTTAAAAAAGTATCGCGAATTTTGAATTTCCGCGGGCTACGTATATTCGATTTTCGTTTTTTTTGTGGCGTTAGGTTGGTACTCGTGTCCCTTATGCTGAAAAAAATCGGCCATTTTGAATGTTTAGTTAATTGTTGACAGCTGTTTTGGTTAGACGTGTTTTGGATTGTCTTCGATTTTTGCCTATTCCAAAAAAGCAGCTTCCATTGCGATGATCGAGCTTTGGTTTCCACGTCATAACCATAAACCCATGATTCGTCACCAGTTATGACCCTCTGGAGCAAATTTGGGTCGTCGCGGACCGAGTCCAACGGCTCCTTAGCGACGTTAACGCGACACTGTTTTTGTTCGAAATTGAGTAATTTTGGCACGAATTTCGCGGCGACCCGTCACATGCCCAAATCATTGGTAAAAATCGAATAGCACGAGCCAATCGATATGTTTAGTTCCTAAGCAACTTCTCTAACGGTGATTCGACGATTGGCCAATATTATTTTCTTCGCTTCATCAATGTTTTCGTCCGTTGATGATGTGCTCGGGCGTCCGGAACGCATTTCGTTGTTCGCATCTTCTCGGCCCTCTGAGAACATTTTGTACCACCGATAAACGTTGCTTTGGTCCTCAAGGTAGCTTCACCATATGCCACAGTCAACATTCGGAATGCGTCCGCGCACTTAATTTTGTTTTTCACACAAAATTTCATACGGATTCTTTGATCCATTTTTTGGAATAGGCAAAAATCGAAGACAAGCCAAAACGCGTCTAACCAAAACAGCTGTCAACAATTAACTAAACATTCAAAATGGCCGATTTTTTTCAGCATAAGGGACACGAGTACCAACCTAACGCCACAAAAAAATCGAAAATCGAATATACGTAGCCCGTGGAAATTCAAAATTCACGATACTTTTTGAACAGACCTTGTATCCGCTGCAGATTATCAATATTTTCCGGTTTAATGCGTCTAAGTTTTTTTAGTCCTTATTTTTCCTTTTATCGTTGAAATTTGATTGAACGATGTTGATATTGACGGTGAGAGAGACCGAGCTTTCTCATCGTTCTCGTGACGTTGAATCTTCTCACCGTTAACGAGTACGGTGAAAAACTCAATAAATTACGAACGTTTGTTTCGTCGACCGAATTTCATTGATTCGCTTAATCAATCATTAACCACCTTTATCGCTTCCTCGTGAAGGAAGCTTTTTTTTTGTTAGCGAAAACAATTTTTTACCAAATTTCAATGACACCACGTTCAACACGCGCCGATAGGTTGGAAAAAGACATTTACAAAAAAATATCCGTAGGATGTGTGCGCGTGTGATAAAGGCTGTAAAAATCAAAATTCTTAACTTCGGAATGAACCAATGTTTTACGTACTCGTTCGTTACTACGAATAACTCGTTCGGATTTGACATGATTATAAATTTCCTCAAAAATGTCAGTTGAGAGCATGACTCGCGCAATTATCGAGCTATCGGACGAAAACTTTAAACGGAAATAGACTCATCGTGAAGTACCGTCGATACTGAATTTAAAGAAAATCCATAAGATACGTTCGAAAAATTGATGGAACGTTGAATTGTTGTAGAATTAAATAGGCCGGTATCGGTGCGCGTAGACGTTTGCTCGAAACGAAAATAAACCGAAACGAAAATAATCGAGCAGGTAATTAAAAAAAAGTTTTTGAGAACGCCTGCCTTTATAGACTAACTTGGCATAATAATCATAAGATTTAAACTTTTTTACATCTATATAGCTCGATACACGTATTATTATCTGCTAAAATGCTCCTTTTACTTTAATTATATCAATTAAATTGTCGAGCATATCGGAGCCCGTGACAGAACTTCCACGGATTAATCGTATCGCCATCGTCGCATTCGTATTTTCTATCGCTCTCCTCGAGTTTTCGTTCCTTTCTCTCTCATCTTTTTCACTCGGAGGAGAGATCGTATCTCGTCGCGAAGGCTCGATAAATGCATAACTCGTTTTGCACAAAGTGCAGTCCACGCGCGTGTGAATACTATATATATATATATATATATATATATATATATATATATATATATATATATATATATATATATATGTACATGCTGTGTACTCGTTTTCGCGCTGCGTTTTACGAGAGAGTTGGGCTTTTTATTGTGCAATCTACGGCAGCCATGCGGCATATCGTGAATAACCACGGTACAAGTATATAATAATGCTAACTGTGTTGCCGATCCCTCGGAGATTCTTCGATAAGCTCAAAAAATGAGTCACGAATTAATAACGATAATCATTCGCGTGGAATTAAATCATTTTAAAAAATTTATTTTTCTGACATTTTTTTACGTCCAGCAAAACAAACTTTAATTTATTAACCCGTTCGTAATATGATAATAATAATAACGGTTATATATACTATTATTTCTATTATACGACGGACGTATTTATCGTTTGTATAAGAATTAAAACTAAACGGATTCGGGTATGTCCGTCTCTTGATAATAATAATAATTGTTATTATTATTATTATTACAAATTAGGCTCGTGTAATGAAAAACGAGCATATACTCGTATCGATTCGGATTCTCACAAACGCATTCTTTCCAATTTTCCTTTCAACAGTCGCCCTTTGAAAAAAAAAAAAAAAAAAAAAAAACAAACAAAAAGAACAATAGCAATATTTCGAAATTTACGTCATTTTATGTGTACTCCCCGTCGTTCGCTTTCTCATTCGCGTCAACGTAAAATCAAATAGCGGATTTATATGAAAATTTCCGTGATAAATTCGTAACAACCGCCAACACGTGGAAGGACGAAGTGCAACGTGTACCGAATATATTGGTGTGTATGTCCGGATGAAAATAAAAAACGTGGTATTTCACGTCTGTGAATTCCAGTTTGAACATTGTATAATCGAAATTCTGGTAAATTCCAATTCTCGTTCGAAATTTCGTGCCTTTCCTCTCTTTCTCTCTCTCTCTCTCTCTCTCTCTCTCTCTCTCTTTGAATGCCGCAGGTGAGCTCCAATTTTCAATTTCGAAGCTACGAACGACTCATCGACGCTCGTACATTCCCGTGTAATAATAATATAAATCGCGTTAGAATTATTCGGTAAAAAGAATTTTCGTGTTACGTAAAAAAAATTATAGATTTTATCCGCGTGACGATAAATCCGAGTTTATACGCATCCGAGAATGAGACCGGACAAGTGACCCGTATATGTCCATAATATATGTGTATAGGGCATTCCATGGCAAATCGACGTACCGTTTTAGTTTTAAGGTAGTAGTCTGGTAACTTGAGCCGATTTTCATGTCTTTTTTGGAGGGCGTTTTTTTGTAGGAAAATGAAAATGAATCGTTTTGGATATTTAGGATGTTTTCATTTACATATTAATGATACAAATAAATTTTTGTTGACAAAATTTAATAGTTTATTATTATTATTATTATTATTATTGATCGAAGTTGGCACCTCGAAAAAAAAGCGCGTGGGTGGCCCCGGTGATTTTGGCTCTTGATGTTATCTGAAATCAAAAATTCTTGATAATTCTTAATCTATAGACATTATTCGAGTAAAATAGTAGCAACAGTAAAAAATAGCTGACTAACACAATTATTTTGTTAATATTTCTAGTTTTTATGGTTAACTGATTTTTAATGTCTTTGGTATTTCATCATGTTTAAGGTAGTAGTCTGGTAACTTAAGCCGATTTTCATGTCATTTTTGGAGGGCGTTTTTTTGTAGGAAAATAAAAATGAATCGTTTTGGATATTTAGGATGTTTTTATTTACATATTAAAGATACAAAAAAAAAAATTTGTTGAAAAAATTTAATAGTTTATCAACTTAATAGGTTATTATGTATCTTTAATATGTAAATAAAAACATCCTAAATATCCAAAACGATTCATTTTTATTTTCCTACAAAAAAACGCCCTCCAAAAAAGACATGAAAATCGGCTTAAGTCACCAGACTACTACCTTAAACATGATGAAATACCAAAGACATTAAAAATCAGTTAACCATAAAAACTAGAAATATTTAAAAAATAATTGCGTTAGTCAGCTATCCTTTACTGTCGCTATTATTTTACTCGAATAATGTTTCCTATTCGCCCTAGCCGTCTTTATCAATCGTGAAACCGATTGTTTAAACATCGAATAACAAAAATAACTAAAACAACAATAATTTGTCACCAGAACCGACTCAACCGTCTCGTTGACAACGATCGAACCAATATTCGTAAAAATCAGGCAATCGACGCGAAGCATGTTCGCCGCGTTACCCTGTACCGTACTAGAGTGAAATTTTGCAAAATTATATGGACATTTTTCCTGGAACGTCCCGTACATATAAAAACGAATTCCGTGTGCAGAGAAGACGAGAGCGGTTTATACGTTGCGACGAGGGGTGGCGCACGAGGAGGGTTAAAGCCAAAGACAGAGACGCGGAGGGAAAAAGTGTAGCGAGAGGGTGGTTCGTGGGCGGGGTTGGAAGGGGTGCTGCTCGCTCGCGAGATGGGACGGTCGGGCTATATATAGGGGAACGAGAACAGCTCGAATTGTAAGAGTAAGGGGTGCGGGGGTCGGCGTTGCGGGAGGGACGGGGGGCGGATAGAAAGTATATGGTTAAGTTCCCGTGAGGGGCGGTACGACCCAAGGGGTGAGGGGTGTTATTGGTTTTTGTTGCGCATGCCCACTGGACGGCGCCAATCTCGCGAATTATTAGCCAACTTTAACCTACGGGGAGATGAGATGCTGCTTTTACCGGTTACTCTCTTTTACTGGTTGTACGCGCGTCCATGCGTTTGCGTGCCCTCGTCATTTAATCTTTAATTCCTTGCCCGTTGCTTTTCTCCATATAGACTTTTATCTTGGCCTCATATTTCGCGAACGACGTCGAAAATTTAAGGAGAAGCAAAAAATCAATGTATACGAGATTCGAAAAATCTGATAGTAATTATTATTTTTTTATGTCAATAGAGAATGAGAATGAAGATATGGGATTACATATACACGACGATACGAGTAACCGCAAGATTCGTGACGGACCGATAAGTGGTTAATCGATTTCACCCGAGAGTCGAACGAACATAATTGCGTGCGTCGTTGTGGGGTGGGGTGAGGGGGGGGGGGGGGGGGGGTAGTGAGAGAAAAAAAGGATTTTCATCAATTTGTTTAAACTAACCATTCGGGTGAATAACCGAAGAAAAAATTACGTTACAAATTTCAATTCAACGCAGTTCGATTCGATTCAATTTCAATTTAAACGAATCTCGATATTCCAACGAAAGAATTGTTTTTTTTTTCTTAAATAAATTCCATTTGTTTTCGATTTTATGGAAATTAACGAGCGTGACTTGGAAAACCGTTACTGTACCAACGAGTATTTCAGTTTCTTTTGCAAATGAAATTTTCGTGCGCCCGGTGCATTTGCATTCGTATCTCGTACGTTTACTCGTGTTCCCGAGAGTTTCCGGCGCTGCGGGCCTCGGATTCTCGAGTACACGAGTAGAAGGGGACGTAAAAAGGGAGAGGAAAAGGAACGAGAGTGAGTGACTCGATCCGATGTTGAATTTGTCGGTTGCGATACCTATACTGCTCGGTAACGGTGACGAGACACTTTCCATCTCTTCTTATTCTCATTCTCCGATACGGACCTTCTCGTTCGGTTTCTCCCACGCGTGCTACGAAATTTTACGAGTCAATCGTTTGTCCCAGCATTCCGTCCGGTAGTCGAGTGCGTTATACCGCCGTTACAGTTGCCGAAAGTACACGCGGTACACTACATTCTTTTCACTCTTTATTTCTTGGGAAGCCTCGAGTGTCGTAATCGCGTTCGCGAAATCGTTATACCGGGAACGGTGTAAGATTTTTTAAAGACGTACGTATTTACACGGGGCAAAAGGTGCGATGATGATTCCGCGGACCACCGTGCATTTACGTATTTAAATCTTTTTCTTTTTTTCTCCCTATTACTAGTTATGTATCCTCCTAAATAGATATGCCATAGAAGTTTGCGGTAAAGAGCGAACGGAGTAGGGGTCGGGATAATTCTAATAAGGAATCGTTCGCGCTGGCGTCCGCGCACTCGCGTTGGTATACCATCACCTTTGACCAACTCCAATCACAGCAGTGGGGGAAGGAGGATTCTCCTATGGACCTTTTCTCTTCTCTCTCTCTCTCGTCGGCATTCACGAATATCGGAAACTGGGGGGGGGGGGGGGGGGGGGGGTTGTGAGCCAGGTCCATTATAAGTTTCTCGCTTTCCCATGTACATCTTCGTGGCTCCGAGATCCGATCGCAGGGTAGACTAACCGGTTTTAGCCATTTTTTTTTCTTCTTATTTCTATTATTTTATAGCTGTTTTTGTTTTTTATTACATTTTTACACCTCATCGCATATTTTCGTAATTATCCGCGATATTTCATTTCAACTCAGTTACAGATCGATGAACTTTTTTTCTTCTTTTTATTACCGTTGATTTCGAGACATTTGATAAACGTTTTAAATTAAATTTCTCGGAAACGAGACTTCTAATTTTTGCTTCCTTTGAAACTTATTTTTTTACCATTACCATGCAAATTGTTGTATTTATCCACGTTATTTCATTTAAATTCGGTTACCGGTCGATCAACAATTTAACGATTAATTTTATTCGTCATTGAATAAAAAGATAAAAATAACACTTTTTCCAAGTCAAAGATCTCGGCGAATATAATTTATTTAGTTTATTATAGCTATTATTTATTTATCAGTGCTTACATCGTATTCCTTTTCGCGTTTTATGTTCCTTCCCCACCTTTATTTCCTTTCCTCCTTTCTTTGAAGTGAGAATATATATATAAATGACTTAATGCCAAAACGGCCTCGAATGTATGAACCACACTCGATACGCCCTTTTGAAACTAAACCGTCGATATATAAGTTTATATTATATACTATATATATATATATATATATTTATATATGAACCCCGTTGGCACTTTGTGTGTGATACTTTGCAAAACCCACGTTCGAAAACGCGCGTTTGGATAACGTCGCGTTCCGTGCATCGATCGACACCTCCGATTTTTTTCCTTTATTTCTCGTTTTTTTCCCCCAATGCTTCTCCGCTGCGCCCTTCCGTCGTTGTTCTCTCACAGGCTTTTTCCATTTTCCGATCTATTTTTTGCGATCGCGGAAACGCTACTCGCGAAAGGGAAGAAAAACTGTTCGTACAATTCAATTTAACAATCCCGCGTAAAGTTTTTCGTGCCAAAATCATACGCAAACTTTGCAATGAAAAAAAAGTGATGAATCGCCGCGAAAATATTTCACAACTGTACCGCGATCGTTTAAATGGAATTACCGGATAATTTTTTTCCCCATCATCGACGAATGATTAAATGATCGTTTAAGCATGTTTATAGTTATCCGTTTCTCGGGTCGATGTTTGTGCGGGAGGGGGTTTAAAAAAAGTTCCTTTCCCGGCGCCATTGGCAGTCCTGACGTCCATTAAAGAGCCGTCGGGCCCTTGTCCTCTCCCTTACGTACGATGGGAGAACGAGAGAAGGGACAAAAAACCAGAAAACGTAAAAGGCAAACGTAAAAGGCGTTCGTTCGAAAACCAGTTCACGCGAGGTTGTATCGTCTCGTTGGCAGCGCGACGTATCGTTGTATATATATATATGTAGGTGGATATATGTGTATAAACTATATAGATTGCATATATATTAAGTCGTATATATCCGAGATTCAAGACGACGGAAGATTCTCTTTTGGTTCGTTGTCTACGCCAATGTGCGCGCCCTCCCTGGCTCACTCTCGTTGAATAAGTATTTCTCAGAGTATATACCGCTCTCATTGACTCGCGATATTGTTGGCTTAGCATAGAAATAAAAGCAACTGTTTTTATTTTCGACATTATAAATAAAACGATTGTCATTTTTGTTTGTACTTCCGTGGACGGTGACGGTATTGGTTAACGTCGTTCGATCGTAATGCCGTTCACGGAAATACATTGTACAATTAAAAGTATTATTAACGCGAATAATCGAATTTGTGCTTGTTTTCTTTGTCGACCAAAAATTCGAGAGAACAGAAATTCAAAAAATATTATCCGACACGGTTATTTGTAAAAAATTTTTTTTCTCAATTTTCCCTCTGGGTGTCATCGGTTTTTGAATCCCTCTCGATGCAAAAAGCGAACTCTCGTCCGGTCGACGAATGGAATTTCCTTATGGTCAAATAAAAATTGTACCCTTTCGATGATCTTACGGAGCCCGTGTAAAATATCGTCAACTTCGCGCTCGCCGTTCGTTCGGCTGTCTATTTATTTATTAGTAACTCTTTTTAATTTCGTAACAATGGTAGCCCATTTTCACGCTTGATTAGGAGAGGATATATACATGCACTCTATGGGTGTGTGTATATACATATGGCGAAAGATTCTCGCGCGGTCTCCGGGTTAAATTAATATAAATGCTAATGACGCGTCTTTCGGAAGAGAGAGGAAGAAAAAAAAAAGGAAAAGAGATAGCGTGTCGCGTTTTGCGGCCTGTTATTACGAAGACCTTGCGGTTCGGTCCGTCTGTTCGTTGCAATTTTTTCTATACACACGAAATATATCCGTGCTACGGGAACTCGATATTTTTTTTTTCCGTACAGACGACAATAAATAATCGTTTTGTTAAATCATCTTGACGCAATGATAATTCAACCGTACGATATTAAATTTCGCGAAAATCTCATTTGTCAAGACTCTCCACCTCACCCTCGTCTCGCTGATCCATCCCCCTGATTTTGTGATTTTAACGACTTCGCACGTCGATATATAACTTTGCCTCCTCATCCAATTCCGCAGCCGGTGCGAGCTCTTTCATTATTTCGTTCGCTAATTTTTCGCTATACCCTTCCTTCCTCCTCGTTAATCATTCACGACGAGGCGCGGAAAAGAAAAAGAAAAAAAAATAAACACTTTCGGCGGTTATCAAATAATGCGCGAAAGTTAAATTCCGAAATGATTCGATAACATTTTGGATCCTCGCAACATTTCGATACATAGAGGAGTTGGAAATAAAGCATAATTTCTGCTTTACGCTTATTGGTTATTAATTTTTACGTTGTTTTAATAAAATTAAAATTTTAATAAATTAACAGTGGACATCTAAAAATTCCTCGAGGGAACATTTAACTGCGACCGAGTAAAAAATTGTAGGAAAAAATCGTAGGAAAAAACCCAAAAGAGAAATTGTTAGAAACTCATCAACGATCATGGTGACGAATATTGAGATAACATTTTTTTTTCAAAATAATACAAACGAAGCACGATGTATCATGTACCAATTTGATGATTTTTGTACATGACCAGAAAAGTATTTCGAACAACTTGTCGTTTGGGATTTACGACACGATATTTTTTTGGCAAATAGAAAAAAAAAATAAACACGTTTTGTCTGATTTTTCCATACGCTGTTACGAGCCGAATCGACCCATCGATTCATTAATTCCATTAATTAGTTCTCAATTAATTTTTAAGTCATAAAAATAATGGTTTAAAGAATTTGTTATTAGTCGGAAACGATACAGTCAACGGGAGTAATAATAAAATTAATTTCCACAGCTGAGCGGATGCGTGATGTCACAAACAGAGAATCGACAGCCTCTTTCCTCCTCTCTCTTCGTCTCTTGTCCTATATATACAATATACGTACAAACACAAACATATGCATTCATGCATTTGGGATTTTGAGTTATGACGATGTATAGTATGTTTGCCTATAATTGTGTATCTGGGGTTATTCCTTTATATCGATGGCTCAGCGTCAAACGGTCGTATCTAGTGTGTATAAGCACGAGTTTCACGTTCTCCGTGGTGTTGAGCCATCGTTACGTCCGCGTGTGTGTTTATGTTATATCGCGTATAACCTGTACACATGTATTCTATATATCCAAGTGGCTGGCTGGAAGAGATGCGTATCCATGGCAACCCATCCCTCCCGCGTCAATTTTGTCCCACTCTCTCTTCGTCTCTCGTCCACTCGCTCCCTCGTTTCGTCGTTCGTTCTCATTTGATATATATATATATATATACACACACGAAAATAGTCAGCCATGTATGGGGTGTTCGAGGTCGAATCGACGGGTCAGTGACCCTCATAATTTTTTTTTTCTCATTTATTAGCTTGTACAATACGAAAACAATGCTCCAGACCATTTATTCGAAATTTTTTATGTTCGTCATCTACCAAAGTTTTCAATTGATACCGAACGTTATGGATTTTTTTTTTTCATTTCTAAAGGTCACATCTTTGTGCATTTCTATAGATTTTTCATTCTTTCGGTAATTACTAAAAATAAATAATATTTGAAAGGAAAGAAATTAAAAATCGTTCAACGGTTTCGCGGTTGAGATCTCGCAATGAAGAGAATACAGCGACGAGCGTACCTTCGCTCTGTCAGCCGTGGACTATCGCTATAATCATAAAAATAATAAAACTACAAATTTAGTCACTATTGTTTTGGAGCAGAGAATTTACCGTTGAAATAGAAAAAAATCAATGATATTTTTCTCCTTCAAAAATGCCGTCACTCGATGAGCATGTGTTTGACTATGGCAAAATCCATTTTTAAAAATACAAATTTTTATAAACGAATTTGATATGAAAAGAATAAAAGATATTTCATTTTCACCGAACAACTTGGCGTAAAAATTTCAACAATTTTATCATTTGTCTTGATAACGAGCACGCAAATTTTGCAAAAGTTCTTATAATTCATATGGCGTTTTGTATCGTTCATACAAAAACACAAATAGAACCGTTGAGAGATAAAAAAATATCCTTTCGATTTGGCCCGGAACGACCCATATTTAGATATATTCGACTTTTTTCATCCATCTTTCTCCGGCTACCACCCCGGTAACGCGGACCATTCGAGACACTCGTTCGCTTTTATATACAAAAACCTCCGCCCTCGGTTGCCCGCGCTTCTCTAATGCAGAAGAAACTATTCATTGTTAATACTCGAAGCCCATAGTTCGGAATCCACAACCGGCCGAAACAAACTCCCGACGTCCCGATCGAATTATATACGAGGTCTGTTCACAAAGTATCGCGAATTTTGAATTTCCGCGGGCTACGTATATTCGATTTTCGATTTTTTGCGGCGTTAGGTTGGTACTCGTGTCCCTCACTTATGCTGAAAAAATCGGCCATTTTGAATGTTTAGTTAATTGTTGACAGCTGTTTTGGTTAGACGCGTTTTGGCTTGTCTTCGATTTTTGCCTATTCCAAAAAATGGATCAAAGAATCTGTATCAAATTTTGTGTGAAAAAGAAAATTAAGTCCGCGGACGCATTCCGAATGTTGACCGAAGCAACGTTTATCGGTGGTACAAAATGTTCTCAGAGGGCCGAGAAGATGCGAACAACGAAATGCGTTCGGGACACCCGGGCACATCAACAACCGACGAAAACATTGATGAAGCGAAGAAAATAACATTGGCCAATCGTCGAATCACCGTTAGAGAAGTTGCTGAGGAACTAAACATATCGATTGGCTCGTGCCAAAACAGTGTCGCGTTAACATCGCTAAGGAGCCGTTGGACTCGGTCCTACGACGATCCGAATTTGCTCCGGCGGGTCATAACTGGTGACGAATCATGGGTTCATGGTTATGACGTGGAAACCAAAGCTCGATCATCGCGATGGAAGCTGCTTTTTTGGAATAGGCAAAAATCGAAGACAAGCCAAAATACGTCTAACCAAAACAGCTGTCAACAATTAAGGTAGTAGTCTGGTAACTTAAGCCGATTTTCATGTCTTTTTTGAAGGGCGTTTTTTTGTAGGAAAATAAAAATGAATCGTTTTGGATATTTAGGATGTTTTTATTTACATATTAAAGATACAGAAAAAAATTTGTTGAAAAAATTTAATCGTTTATTCTTATTATTATTATTATTGATATTATTGATCGAAGTTGTCACCTCGAAAAAAAGCGCGTGGGTGGCCCCGGTGATTTTGGCTCTTGATGTTATCTGAAATAAAAAATTCTTGATAATTCTTAATCTATAGACGTGTCATTCTGGTCGGAACTACTGAAGTTAAATTTCATGGATAAATAACAAAATGGCGGACTTTGGAAAAAAGTTTTTTTTTCTCCAAAATCCGCCATTTCGTTATTTATTCATGAAATTTAACTTCAGTAGTTCCGATCAGAATGACACGTCTACAGATTAAGAATTATCAAGAATTTTTCATTTCAGATAACATCAAGAGCCAAAATCACCGGGGCCACCCACGCGCTTTTTTTTCGAGGTGACAACTTCGATCAACAATAATAATAATAATAAACTATTAAATAAAAAAAAAAACCTTTTTTCTATCTTTAATATGTAAATAAAAACATCACAAATATCCAAAACGATTCATTTTTATTTTCCTACAAAAAAACGCTTAAGTTACCAGACTACTACCTTAACTAAACATTCAAAACGGCCGATTTTTTTAAGCATAAGTGAGGGACACGAGTACCAACCTAACGCCACAAAAAAATCGATAATCGAATATACGTAGCTCGCGGAAATTAAAAATTCGCGATACTTTTTGAACAGACCTCGTACTCGTATGAGCGAGTGAGAGAGGTTGATGGGGCATTGAAGTGTCGTCGAAAGTTCGATGTATACGGGTGTGCACGGTATACATCGTTCAGAATTGTTTTCAAAGCAATTTTATCGTCGAAAGCTTCGACAATGGCGAAACATCGATACCGGCTGTACGTAGGAAAAATATTTAATTACATTGAATATTTCACTCAATTGCCATCGTACGCGTATGCACTTTGTACCTGGTAAATGTTCAATAATCTAATTTATTTTCATCTCTCTTTGTATTCTACCGATTCTCTTTTTGTCTTTCATTATCATAGGATAACTGTCGGGAAAATAATTTTCACGAATTTCCCCAGGCGCTTTAACGAACGCTCCGAGGTGGATGCTGCTGGATGCACGAGAAGCCTCGAGGGAGTCGGAACGACGTATTTCGCGAACTCGCGTAATCCACGTTAATTGGTATTCAGAGGATACGACTCGTCGTATGGTGTTTTGTTTTTTTTTTAACTGTCCCTCACAAACTCCCGACTTCCCGCGAACCCCGTACTAATCTGCAAAAGGTATTTGATTATATGCATGCACGACGATGTATACCAAATGCACGGGACGCGTATGTACAAAGGCGAATGCGTATGTACGAGAGCGCACCACCGTAAACTCCGGCAGCAAACCCCCCACGCCCACGTTCTTCGGCTGGTCTCTCGCTCCTTTTTCTCTCTCTTTCTCCCTTTTTTTTACTCCTCAGACGCTCTTGTCCTCTTTCTCACACCGATCGAGGGCATTCCGCGTGGCCCTGTAACGCACGCGACTCGCCCTCCCCCTCATCCCGCATTTCTCACATCGCGACATCTTCCCGCCTGGAAGCTACCGAGCAAAAGTGAATTTTCCGCGCGTTTCCCGTTACGATTTCGATCTCAAGATTGTATATACAATCTTCTTCGTTGCTCGGGATAATTGTTGTTTTTATTATGATTATTACTCTATACGTTACGTTATCTTTGTGACGTCGCGGATATCTGGGTCAAACAAAGTTGAGATTCAACGTTTACAATTTATCATTTTTGTCCTCTCGTTAGTCCGCCATTGAATCTACCGACCCTATGACTTCCGTTCGCTTCTCGAGAACCGTATTATATTTCCAACGTCACGAAAACTTTTTTGACAAATAAACATGCAAATGCCGTTTTATTTCAGTCTTAAAACTAAATTATGACTTTGCGTCGTTTATTTGTTAGATTTTGTATATCGGAGTAAAAGTCGGTTCCGCGAAACAGTTTATTGACTGTTCCAATTCGACCGTCGGGCATTTTGGCGCCCCGTTTGTTCGTCGGCTACGGCTACGGTCAAACGCGTCAATCGATTCGCTTCTCGACGACAATTGAGAAATGGTAGTTATCACCGAACAAAAAATAACCAATCGTTTCATTTCAATCGACATTTTCAGAGGTTTTCCGATGCCCCGATCTCGGGGCCTCCGAACACGAAGCTTCCACTCTGGATGAAACAAAATGCACAAATTTATTGGGTATCCAATAATAATTCTTATTGAAATCCCCTCCAGTACTTTTTGATATCCAATTTCCCCGGGAATTTGATGAATTAATTAACGAAAAAAAGGCACGCGCGATTATCCGAGTACGCCAATGGTCTTACGTTAGCGAGCGTAGCCCGTCCAACGTTTTAAATTCAGTGGCGCGGTCAACTATATATTTCGACGGTGGAACTCGCGCACGCCGGCGCGGACTTAACCCGGATCCTCATCCTCTCTTTTTTTCCTCCTTCTCGTTTCTCTCTTTCGGCGATTTATAATTTACAAATTGCTCTTGGCAAGCGACGCGTACTCGCGGGCACACTCTTTCGCGCCATACTCTCGTGCAGATATCTTCATTCCCCCTTCTCCCGCAATACTATGAATATTTTAGAATTCTCCTTGCTATATTCACAAAATCCAACTTCTCCGTATACTTCTTTCTCTCTTTGGTTCTGTCTCGGGCAACGATCAAAGAAAAATATATATATATATAAATAATTCAAATTATTAAAGCAATGATAACTTTTTATTTTCATATTATAATATTCTAATGTTATATTATTATCATTATTCACGAATCAAATCAATCTCTATTTTCGCACGAATAATGTGTAAATGTAAAAATTTCGAGATTTCAATTATATCCAAAGTTTTGTCAATAATATCATTGGCGAATAATGCAATCTCACGATTTTTTAAACCGGCAGATTTTCTCAATTGTTCTCATGGTATACCCGCGATATGCGAGCATGTAGCTGATGCTCGTGCGGGACGATTACAGTTTAATTAATACCAGAAATAATTACGTTGCATTTTCGCCATTTATTGAGAGCCAATCGATCGTCGGAATTTCGTAATAATAACTATTCGCGAATAATTCAATTGGCGAAACGTGAAATTAACCTCAAACTTCGTACGGGTCCACCGACGATAATACTAATGGTCATTCAGGCTCGTGATTATTTGCGCAATTGCGAATTAAAATCTGGTCTATTACTCTTAATGAAGAAAAAATTCTCGGCTCATTCCTATTTCTATTATGCATATACATGCAGACAGAATAGTTGCACGCCCCCGCGCGCGTCCGTGCGTGCACGTCCTCGATCCGTACAATCCCCGTCATCTCCTTCTCGTCAAGCGTAATTGGCCATAATAGTTCGTCGAACAATCACTCTCTCGTCCTTACCACACATACATGGGACATCATTACCCGCAAACAATTTTCTTTTCTCCCTTCTCATTGCCGAGAGTTGAAAATTTTAGCGAGCTCGTCGGAGAACGAAGACAACCGGGGGCGACCCGTCAACCGATCGTTCCTTGGCGTTGCTCTCGTTATTTATTTTAAATATTATTTTATTTATTATTATCTCGTTGCTTCTTCTCTGCCCCGGGGCATTCTTCGCGGCGGGCTGCATCTCCCGTGAACGAAAGTATTTGAACGTTTGCTGCAACTCGCGTCTCTGCGGAGTTTGCCAAAGACGAGTCCCCTCTTACCGACGCCAATGGACCGGCCTTGACAGCCGTGTAAGATGCTGTGAAAATCTTGTCCATCCAACCGTCTCTTTCGACCTTAACGATGGGACAACATTTTTTCTCCTGACTATATATATATATATACGAGAGGGCTTTCACAATAATAGAAAAGAAAAAAAGGCGATCTCTGCTATTCGGGAACCAAAGCGGTTATTTCTCACTATAAGTTAATAATCCCTTATATTTTGATAACGTTCTTATTTTTCGCATTTTATGAGTATACTCACGATACGCGTAAGCATATCGTATAATAGAAATCGGTATTCGGTTTATATTTGTTAGAAATTTCGTTTATTTGAAATCCGAAGAAGAATTTCATTAGTCGAACATCAGCGATATTTCATTTTCATTTAATATAATTCACCGCAAATCGAACTTCTATTTCATTATTTCGTTTCGTTATTAAAGGGGACTCCTAGATTCTTTTCGACTTAGTGAGAAACAAAAATCGTATCGAATATTTCAAACGTGCGATTCGTTGGAAATGCTTTCGAACCTGCAAACGAATATTCACATTTTTAAATATTCCCGAGACGATTAAATTGTTTTTAAAATGAAACAACTATTACAGACAATAGAGCTCGTCCTGAGATTTTTTATATACCAATCGGTTTATTTTTTTTAACTGTTTTTTACAACTTTTGATTTAAAAAAAATGATAATTCATCCAAATTCCCAGAGAGTTTCCCTTGGGATCTCAAACCGAGCAGAAACATTCGTCGTGTTTTGATTCCCAACTTTTCCGTAGCTCGCTGCCGTTTCAGCTTGCTATTAGAATCTCTCTAGAAATTTGAATCCGCCCTTTTCCTCATCTCCGTCTCTCTCATTCTCTTTTTCCCCTTTTTTTTTCGTCCGGTCCGCTCAATGTTTCCCACAGTTCAGCGTATCTCTTCTACAAACTCCGGAATTTTCCCTCCCGTGCCTCTATTCCCGCGGACCACGAAACTTCTGTCACTCGTTTCGTCCCACAAACTACCCTCTCGAAGCTTTCTCTCGTTCGCGTATACTCGTCCACGTGGTTACGTCTCAAAATGTCGTCTCTATCTATGTCCTTTGAGGAGAGACTTCTCCGCGAAGCACTCTGAAATGAACGATAAAACGTTGATTTCTTCAACCCTCTCCAATAAAATCGTTCCCAATCTCTCGAAAGATTATTCCTCGAGATGTACACTCGGAGAAAACCCATTTTATTCGATAGCTTCTTAACATATATTTTTTTCTCTTAATCGACTTTGGACATTTTTGCCGTTGCGTTAGAGAAGATAGAAGGGGTTTTCAGGAAAAAGATTAAACTTTCCGTTTCGATGTCCTTGTTCTAATACGTAAACACGTATTAACTATACCGCATTACACTCGAGACGAATTTTTTACCGCTCGAAAAATAAATAAATTGTCCGTTAGTGATTTTGTTACTCGCAGGGATATCGTAAAACGATACGAGGTTTCTCAATTTAATTTTCACTCAATACACGAGATCCCTATCGAGCCAACATAATTCTGGGTCAACATCACCGTGAGAGAAAGAGAGAGAGAGAGAGAGAGAGAGCTCGACAAACCGGGATTACGTGCCTCTCTCACGTTGAAATTGAATGATATTGCTCGTTTCGCGAAGATCGCGTGTCACGTGAAAGAGCAATATGCATGTATATTGTACGGAAAAGTACAGCGAGGCGGTGGAGTAAATTGCAAGATCGGTTTGCTTCGGTAAAGAGAAGAAGTAAAAAAAACATTTTTAATCATTTAGATATTTAGTTGAGCTGGCTTCGCGCGCGCGCGCGTCCGTTGACTTTGCAATTTCCGCACATTTTACCTGTGAAATCGACGCGTGTACGTACACGTCTGTCTGGAAAATTCGAAGGGAGTGCGCGGGTGTGAGTTTTGTGTGTGTATACTAAAACGAACACCCCCGCGAACTCTCGATATAACCCCATCAAGGTATCGATCCTTTCCGCTATATTCGCCAAGAGACTTCGCGGAACAAATTTTCATACATTTTTATTGGCTTTTTTAAAAGCACGAACGTAAAATAATATACAATTTTCTTGATAAAACAAACTATTTCGTATAGTTCGTTAGAATCAACTTTATCGTCGTAATCGTCGTTCACTTTCGGGGAATATTAAATTTGTACCGATACAGAATAAATAACATTCATTCTGTATTAATTAATTTTCCAGTTATTTCGTAACACATCGTGGAACAACGAGAAATCAATTAATTCTTTGTTATCGTCCCGCAAACGAATGAAAATTGACCCGTGAATAATTAATTTATGAGTAAATTTGCTACGAAACAACGCGAGAGAGAGGGAGAGAGAGAGAGAGAGTCGTTTAGAGCAGCAGCATCAGTGGCCCAACAGGCAGGAGCTCTTTACGCTCTGGATACGAACCAGGTACGCGTATCGATCTCCCTGATAATTTACGCTCACGCTGTACACAACAATTTCGACAGAATAATTTCAGTCAAATTACATCGGCTGACCGAACTCGGCCGTCCTGTTGCCAGGACATTTTTAACTCGACCACGCTCCCGAGCACCACACCACCTGATAAGATCCTTACGTTCGTTCTCGATATATTATTATTATTATTATTATTATTATTATTATTATTATTATTATTATTATTATTATTATTATTATTATTATTATTATTATTATTATTATTGTTATGGCAACCGTTACAATTCTTAATATACGTCTTACATTGAAATTCAAGATATATTGCGCAATTAAATTGCAGCAGATGGCTTTCGATGTTGCTGACCCGATTTGTAACTGGTTCATCAAATATCCATTTATATTGACGAAAAACATTTGTACTTCTACGTTGGACAGAGTACTTCATTGATTAATGTATCGACAGATAATTCCCATTTGATTAATCGGGTCTTCGAACTACTTCAAGTGTGGTAATGTAACAATATCAACATAAATATAAAAAACCGGTAACAAGCATGAGGATAATTAAAATCGTTTATTACCGCGACGACACCACTGTTAGATATTAGATATTTTCATAAAATTTCATATATCTCAAAAACCAATAAAAATTTCGATATTGCTATAGTTTTCCTCTAAATTTCCCGTACATACCTTCGCATATGAGAATTGTTTTGAAATTTTCGATGAACCGGTTTATAAATTAAGGGGGTGAGTAAAAAAACGAATCTTTTTATGAAATATTTTTTTCAATCCTTAAAGTAAGCCTTATAAAACGAAACATGATAATTATCCAAAAGTTTTGTAAAAACAAACAAAACGAAAAATGAAAGATTCAAAATAATATCATTATCATTTTTCATAAATATATTTTTCGTTTTATTTGTCATTTTGTTTATCTTAACTCTGAGAGTTTGTGTGTTTTGTCAAAGATTTAAAAAAAACATTTGTTTTATATAATGCAATAATGCATTGCCAGATTAATTTTACTTCCAATTCCAATACCCAACAATTGTTGCATAAGATAAACCCTAAAAAGTACAAAGGGCTGAAACAATCGACAAAAAAAAATATTTTCATTCAAAAAATATTGCTACATTTAATTTTATTTGAATTCTGAAAAACACTCGAGAGTTTGATAAACTTTTATTCGATTTTTGTTTATTACTTCAACCGGCGAGGTAACTGAAATATAGTAATCGCGGTGTTGGTACTTGAGAGTTACGGACAGATATATATATATAGAGAGAGAGAGAGAGAGAGAGAGAAAGAAAGAGAAGGAGGAGAACTCGTGGGATCGTGATATCTCATATCGTAGTCGAGGAACTTTATTATCATTCCGGATTAGCGAAACGTTCTTGGTGCTCGCTGTACCATAGCTACAAGCTTTTCTCGATCCGTATTAGTTGCGAAGTTACTGGTATATACTATGGAGCTCTAGTGAGGCTGGATTGTAAGAAAAGCCTGTGCGCATGTATGTAATATTCTTTACCCGCAAATTCTCACACCACCATCATTTTATATACACGTATATGTAACGTCCGCTTGTGTTTGCCATTGCTCAAAGTTATTTATAATGCTTCGTTCCCGAGCGTGCTTGAGACACGAAATATTACTGTTTATGATGGAATCGCGACGAATGGTTATAGCGAATGCCTCATCCTTCGTTACGGTAATCGACAAAATTTCATTTTAAACGGAAAGTTATGAGGAAACAATATGTTTTCAATTTACAAGATTTTTCAAATGTATTATCGTGGATTTAGGCTCATTGAATAATCAAAAAAAAAAAACCAAAAAATGTATCTATTTACATTTTTCTAGTCCGTTATGCCAATATATTTTTGGTACTTGCATCCGGAAGTTTTTTGTCTAAATCATTTCCAACGAAACATCTTCCCTTTTTCAACGAATAATGGTTCACCGATATTAATTAAAAATGTTGCGAGTAGAATTAACAAATTATCAAAGAAAATATTAATAACCGTACGATTGCACATCGCGTATTTTTCATTTGAACGAATGAAATCGGTTGTTTATGTCCGTCGTCTCATAATTATCGTTAAAATGTTTGTGTGCATGTATGTACCAACTACAAATATACTGCCGAGAGAGAGAGAGAGAGAGATGCGGTATACCGATCCCACGGACATATTAATCGGACGCATTAACTTAATTAGACGCTCGGTTAGTTATACGCTCCGTCGAGCTCGCCGTTGAGTCTCGTCTCCCCCTAAACCGCACTGGACTGCCGATATCAATACAGGCAATAATCGTTGAGATTCGTGGTTTAATTGTCCATAATCGCGTCGCATATTTGGAAAAATTAATCTCTGTATCTCGTTTTTTTTGTGTACACGATACGAAGAAAAAGCATCTCTCGATAACTAGTCGTACGTATTAGGTCGCGAGAGGGTGAAATTATTTTTAATTCCAACATCGAAACTCCCGTTTTGAGCAATGCACGCGGGAACATGCGACGTAAAAAAAAGAGTATGGTTTCCAAAAGTGTGCAATTTATGTACGCGATATGGTCGTAGCGGATATAACCGAAGGTCGTTGCTCGTATGATATTTCATACGACCCGAACTACGTCCAACCTCCGATCTTCTGGAATTTGGTCCACGATTTTGTATATTATTCTTCCAACTGTAAAAATCGGAAGTACTTTTTTTCGTGATACTATTCGATAGTCATTGCTTAAAACACACTTTCAATGAAACAGTTTGCCATAAGTTGAAAAAAACGGGCATATCGTTTCCTCCTCATTTTATCTCGCTGAAAAATCTCCTCCATGAACGAGTTAGTTCGACAATTTTGGCTTCCGCACAGAGGAAGCTGCGTCAGCGAGACAAAATAATAAGAAAGATGATGGTGAAGTTTGCATCGTTGGAACGCAACGAATAGATTTTTTACGCCATTAATCGCCCTCAAGATTGGATTATCGATGACAAAAATCGTTAAAACGTTTTATTGCCGTCTCCTTCAAGGACCTGGGCCTAAATGGCCACGAGAAGCAAGAGCAATACTGAAAATGAACATTTAAAAACCTATTTGCGTTGCGTTCCAACGATGCAAACTTCAGCATCATTAAGAAAGTAATATGTGTAAGTTTCTAATATGCGTGTTCTTTTTTCCACCGCAATAGACTCGAACGATTCTAAGGTACCACAGATTGCGAAGTTCCGTGATTCTTCATTATCAATCCGTAAAACTTAGAGAATTTGGAGCATGCTCACTAATTTTTCAAAATATACAAAAGTTCAAACGTTCAATATTTTTTTTCACGGACAATGATATAAAAAAGCGCGGAGCAAATTCGTAGCGGTCAAAAGTAATTCGAGTTCGCAAGGAATGTCCAATTGATGCAAAGTATATGTAACATCGAGCAAACTATATACCGACGAGTTGTTTCGTAATAAAGCAAAGACAACGACGACAATGTGCTTCGAGAGTGAAGGATCGGGAGAAATTGAAAGATTTGAAAAAGTCCACGAACAAATACGAGGTAGCCTCTCCCCCGTCATAAAAAAGATTTATTCCCGAAGCTGACTAACTCGGCATAATGTACGCCGTCGATGTCGCGCTCGGAGTTCGTTTATGCGCGTATTTCGGATCGCACGACGAACCGAACCTACGAAACACCTATATGTATCTTTCTTTTTGTCCTTGCCTTTGCAAGGACAAAAAGAAAGTATCAGAGCCGATGCGTCGTTAAACTTTATACAAAAATATCCATTTTTATATATACTATTTCAGAAAAATACCCGTGAATTTCAAGAGAAGTATTTCCATCACGGTTAAACGTAAATAATAACAAAGACATTTATAAAAAATGCATACTTCATTTTGTACGTTAAAGAGTGAAAAAAAAGTGCTACGAGAGACTTTTGTAAAAAGTCACGTTAATAAGGTTCCATGTCTAAACATCACGTTGCAATTACTTTACAGATAATAACATCGCAGGCGAAAACTACACAGCACATATTTACACATGCGGTTTAATGGGTTTTATTGGGTTTTGAACGCAGCAACGCAAACTCAAAACCCAACAAAACCCAACAAAACCCACTAAAACGGATGTGTAAATATGTGCTGTGTAGTTTTCGCCTGCGATGTTATTATCAGTAAAGTTTTTGCATTTGATGTTTAGACGTGCTACCGTCAATAATCGGTCATGTAACACACGCGTCCTTTTGTGTGTATACATATCAGAAATATACGTGTGCCAAAAATACATTCCGATATTATAAATATATGAAAAAAATAGGATGTTTCGAGTCGCGGTACTCGTCGAGTCGAGTGCACCTGGCGAAACGCGGCGCGGCTTCGTTATTGAATTAATAACGGGTGCCCCGGAGGCTCTGCCAAATGGTGGTCGCGCTCCGTGCACGACAGAGGCCTCTTTTTCACATGTATATATACGTACATGAATTCCCGCGAGTTTAACGAATGATAACATTATTTTCGAGCCTGTGATTCACTCTCTATACGTGACTACGGTAATCTCCCCTTTCCTCGTCCATTTCAACTCCCGCTCGTCTGCTCTGTCTCTCTCGTAGTTCCGATAACAGTTTCGGATGTTGAGCACGAATGCAGCGACACGATAAAAGGCTTTACCTCTGGTGTTCTCGCGTTCGGACCTTCTCCCCCCACTGTCAATTTCATACGGCGTACAATAAAAAAAATATCAAAAATTGTTTCGTTGTACTCGATGCATACACGGACGAGAGAGAGCGAATGGGCTTTATAAACGCATGTTCACGAGTGCGTGGCAGAGTTGCGCTATTGCACAAACAAACATTTTGTGAAAGTACCGCACCGAATAGAGAAGTCGTTGGTCGTTCAAGGCTTTTTTTATATTTAAAAAAAATGAACCGTACCTCTACATATGTATTTGAAGTGTTAGTCAGATTGGTACAGTTCTATTGTGTACTTTTAAAGCGGGAATGGAAGAAAATTCCCTACCGCGATGCACTCTACGCAAGTAAGTGCTCCTTTTTTTTTTTACACACACGACGTATGTCCTCCTATTGGCCAAAACATGACCAGATAAAAGATGCTATTGGGCAAATTATACTTCATCGAGCGACAGCGATCTCTCGTGTTAATGGGAGAGATTCGGGATCTATGAAATTGTGAATGTTCAAAACTCGTTTCTGACGGCTCTAGCTTCCGCAAACGTCAGTTATCGGACTAGAATTCTCTGTGTGAATACGATATTATTTAAAGTTCATTGTTATTGCGAGAAACGGCCGCGTATATGGGCCAAGAATCGATGGAGCCATTCGGATTTTATGACATTTTGTATTTTTCCAAAAATCCGTTTTTTCAACTTTTACAAATTTTGACGCGTCGCATTGGAACTTGAACGATAAATGGCATACAATTAAATTATGCTTGGTATTTAATTTTGTGAGATTCGATGAAACTGCGTAGATTTCGTGAAAGATTCAATTTTTCGAAAAGTCTGATAATGACAATATATGCGGAAAACGAGCTGCAAGGTGGGACTCGCCAGTCGCTTTCTCGAAATTTCACGCAATGCTTCGGAGGAAGTCAAAATTGAGAAAGATATACGGTTCGTTATATATAAAGGAGGCTTCGAGCATATTGTGTAAAATTTCGAAGAAGCTTTTTTTTAGCACAGAAACGAAAATATCATAGTTTTATCGAAAACTCGGACAGCGTCAATACTTGAGGCATTTAGGTTACTCGATTGATGTTTGGAAGACTCACCTTCGCATGAAAATAAGAAAAAAACAGTTTTTTTTTCTTCAAGTATTACTTTTGCGACAATGTGCAATTTTTTAAAAACCGAGAATATATTTTTTTCAATCTGAAAACAGCCGAAAATAATAGTCGTGTGTGAGTGTGCACGATCACGGTCGCATCGAATTCGTTTTGAATATCAAGCGCGCATATAGTTCGACCCCGAGCCCGCGCCGAGTCGTTCGTGGTGTGCCAAATATATCCGTTACACAGATTCACAAATGCACAACTGATTTCTACTCGACCGTAACTGCCGTATGCCCCGAGACTCACTTTAATTTGATCACCAAACAAAACTGTGACATAGTTTCGATAAAAAGTTGTTTCAATAAACGAATACTAGCCGGCACAATGAGGATTTAATTTTTTTTAATTCGGTAAAACTGCCTCTCGTTTGGAAACACCGAATTAGCGCACCGAACGCACGCGTCCGCCGGCTATGTCGATGATAAAATAATTATTTTTCCTCTCCACCGCTATTCCCCGCCAAGATAATTCCTGAGCATCCCATTGAGAGAGGCAATGTCCGGACCAAAGTGTATACCTACATATATGTTTACGGTAGTATGGTGGATACAGGCGAGCGTGCGCGGGGTTGTCCAACTTCGTCATCGGCGACGTTCCTTCCTCGTGAGCGACGCGTCAGTCGTTGACTCTCACGCGTTTCGCGTGATACACACACGCGGCACTTCTTATCGCGACCACCGGTTATTTCGCGTGTCACACACCCGCTCCGTTCATCCAGCAAACGCGTAAAGCGTCTCCCGTGTAGCGCCATTTTTGCCAAAGAGTCGATAGAAAAAAAAAAGGAATAATTATAAATTACAGGTTGAGAATGACGAAGAAAGAGGCTAGAAGAGAGGATGAGCACAAGAAAAACACTCGAACGCGACCGATAGTTAAGAAAAGCCTAATAAAAGCGAGAAAGGGTTACGGAGCGTGAGATAGAGATAGAGACGAGAACAACAGGGTTGAAACGTGAAGAAGCCGTCGAGTTTATCGGGCTTTTCCATCGTACATTCCCGTATTCCGGTTCATTACCGTATTTTCTTTTCTACCACCGACCACCGACCTCTCGCCGTTTGTACCGTTCTATTTTCATTTTCATGCTGATGTATACATACATATCGCGTATACACGCGTATACATTTTTCTTCTGGCAAGCGAATTATATACACGCGTCCGTAAAATTTAAAGCTGCCGCTACGCACATTTTTTCCATTTGCCGTCTCTTTCTTTGCCACTTGGTCGGAGAAAATTGGACGGTACGTCGATCCAGACTTCCTAACGAGAACGGAGCGTAATTCAAGATTTTTAAAAGTTAAAAATTCAACGAATTACGCGCCTATATTTATCCGTGGAATATAAAACATAGAAATGTAGCACTCCGTCAAAGTATTTTTGGGTAAACGCATTTAGATTCTAAATGTCCGTCTTTAAGAACGGCAACTTCGGGGTAGCACGTCTAAACATCACGTTGCAATAATTTTACTGATAATAACATCGCAGGCGAAAACTACACAGCATATATTTACACATCCGTTTTAGTGGGTTTTTTTGGGTTTTGTTGGGGTTTGTTGGGTTTGTTGGGTTTTGTTGGCACCCATTAAACCGCATGTGTAAATATGTGCTGTGTAGTTTTCGCCTGCGATGTTATTATCCGTAATGTAATTGCAACGTGACGTTTAGACATGGAACCAGGCACTTAAGGTATGAGGTGGGGGTCGAAATAGCGAAAGACCAACAAATTGTCCGGCCGAAATGGGAACGACCAAAAAGTCGAATACCAATGGGCGCATTCTAACGACCCTTTGGTAGTCGACTTTTTGGTCCCCCGCTGTTTCGACCGTTCGATGGTGTTTCGTTATTTTAACCCCCATCCGACTGAACTTTGCCAACTAATGGAAATGCTTGAACGAGCTGAACGGGAAAGGTGTTTTGTCAACGGCCAAATTGAATATTTCGCGTAGAGTAAAATTCCGAATTAATCGACGTACCTATAGATCTAACGGACACAGCGAGTATGCACGAGTTTAAAGCGCATTATTATCGCGGTACAATGTGGCATAGAATTGCCCGGAACCTCGAATGTATTCGATAAATATACCGCGCGTTGGTTTTCCCAAAGCTACGTATAAAACGGAGTTTCAGCTCTCTTCCACGTGTGGCGCGGTTTCGTCAGGGTTCGACTTTTTCTTCATTTTTCTCCTCGAACGCGCCAACTTTCTCGAAGAGCTCTTTTTTCCTCTCTCCCGAGAGCTTGTATATCCGACAACTCGTAAAAACAAAATATCCCGTACAGTTTCAAAGTTTTCTCTATCGCAATTGTTCGAGCATTTTTTGAGTGTGCAATTCCATTTCGATCGCTCTTTTACCTCTTTTTTTCTTCATCCCTCCGACGACGTTTTATTAAATCCGTGCTAATAAATCGTGTTTTAATCACGATCACGAAACTTTTGTTTGCCAAGCTCGCTCCGAGCTCGCTCATGCAATATTAATTTTCCGATACACATATATACACACGTATATACATATCGATCAAATTATTCCACGAGCGTCTCCCCGAGTGACGAGTGCACATTGCGCCCCCCTTTTCTCTCTCGTTTTGTTACGTTGCGTTTACCGACGGAACTTTTTTTTCCATGTTATTATAAATCCCGAATACGGCGGAGATTTGGCGACGTTATATTTTACAGTGCGAAATCGCTGTGAGTGAACACTTTACGCCTTCATTTTTCCTCAAATATTTCCAATCCAAATTAACACGCTGTCTATTAAAAATTCGCTTCCATGCTGTTACGAAGTTTACAATTAATTCACCCGATTTCCATGAAATTCGACAATCCGGCAGGGATTCCTGAAATTTATGCATCATACAATGGACGATGAACGATTCAAAATTCATTTCCCTACGTACTTAAATTAACGCAATTTCAATTGGAAATTACAAAGATTTGTTTGTTAACGTAACGTTTTATGAGCGTAGATTCGACGACTACGTCAATTGAAATTCAACGGAGAGTCTCTGGAAAAATAATCGATTTCCAAATATTGAACATCGAAAAAAGAATAAAACGAAATCGTCGGTAGAGTAAAACCCGTTATATATATACGTCAGAAGCGAACGAGAATTGGATTGCTCCCGTTCCGTAATCCCGGAAAAACGTAAAAGCGGCTCTTCGACATCGCATTTAGTTTAGGTAATCACTCCGGGATGAATGTGGCAACGAGAGAGAGAGAGAGAGAGAGAGAGAGAGAGAGAGAGAGAGAGAGAATTGGGAAGTCCTTTCAAACCCGATAGCCACATCATCGGTTTGCAAAAAAATATGAAAAAATTTGACAACTCCTGACAAATTGAAGGAAGTTTTTCTCACTTTTTCCACACACACACACGTACACAGGCACAAAAATCTATAAACATTAACCGTATCCGTGTATGTCCTTTGAATCGTATCTCTCGAGTTCTCTCCATTTCTCGCGGTATAACGCACGTACCAGAGACAAATATCGCGCGTTGCTACACGCTGGTCAATAATTTTCCAACGCGACGCATCGCTAAAGATTTTTCTCATTCGTGTTGGAAAAAATGTCGTTACTCCGTATCTAACAGCATTGTTAGATATTTTTGTGCATTATACAAAGACATCACGTTCAATGTCACGTATTTAATATGATACAAAAGTTGGATAGAGGTAAAATATGTACTTTTGTAATGATATGAAAAATGAAACTGTCGTGGCAGCGTCGGTTTAATGAAATTTTATGGAACCGGGATTCATACATTTGGTATGGTCTTGAGAGAAAGAGAGAGTTCGAAGCACAAATTCACGAATAATTTCGGTACATGTTGATACAGGACATTATTTTCTTTGACCGAGAGTTTGGCACGTCTTCGGCGAGAAATAATAACAACAGAATAACCAAGAATTTTGCTTTATCGGCGTAAATTGGCAATTTTGAGGAGAAAAAAAACGTGTGAGAGATCGTTATACCCAATGAGGAGCGCGTAGAATCGTTTCTACATCGAAAGTTCGAGAAAGGAGAATCGGAGATAAAAGCCTTTGAATTCTCTCCGGGTTTGATAGGGAGCAAAGCGATCGACCGGCCACCCACATTCGTCGAACACGACGAATGTGGCAAGTGACGCGTATTTTTCAACTACAGAGTTTGAAACGAGCCTCAAGGCCGGAATATAATGTGTGGCAAAGGAAAAAAATATAAATGAAAAAAAAATGAAGCGAGCTACACCGAGATAGATATCTATTAAAAATTGAACCGAGTCACGATTCATTTAACTGATATTATTTACTCGGCTCCATTTACATCGATGTTTATATTCGAATCGAATAAATTTTATTTCAGTTAAATCCAGACTTGATTCAAATAAATAATATCTCTACGTGTCCTGTTGAGATATAAGTTTGTTGGGTTGTCGTGCATAATATTATTTGTCTCAATTAAAATTAAAATATCATTAGTGTTGGGTACAGCTGTTGAGGTGTTTACATTCCTTCCCGTTTGCGCCCTTCCACCGCCGTTGGTAACTAAAATTCAGTAATAATAGTAAAACATTTATTTTTTAAGCATTCGACACTCTTGTCACTATTTGTGCTCTTTTTACAAGTGCGTTGTTTTACACACGTTTTGTGTGCGCGCGTATGTTTTGTATGTAAGGCACTCGATTGTGTTTAAGTACACACGCGATCCAAGCGCGTTAAAACAGAGCGGTCGAGTCAATTAACGCACGAAATGTCTGTCGAAAGAACCTCCGTAAAAAGTTGGTACGGGCAGGTTATTTTATAGTCTACTGACTAGAACGAACGAGGAGATTAAAGAAAAGTTATATGCTGCGTATCACACTAGTCAAATCAGTGCTAAATTTTTTTCATCGTTTCTACAAATTATCGTAAATTAATGAACGGTAACGGAGATTGGATTATACTGCCGTCATGTGATATATGATTAAAATATTTGTAACAATGGTTTCGTCAAGAAATCGACTAATTTGTCATAGATTTTCCACTTTCTATTGAAATATACCCTTATGTTTTCGTTAAATACTGGAGCAACAGATCGAAGATTAATCTGATAGTTTAAACAACTTTTTTTTTTTTTCAATACGACCATTCGTATCTACCGGAAGTTCAAATGGCATTGCACAATATATTATTCCGCGAGTTGTGGAAACGCCTTTAGCCTTTGGTTCTATCGCGCGTCGCGGGGCTGAATAAGCGGCAACATAGTCGCTGGGCGGTTCGCGGAGAGTGGGGCGTGCCACCGTAGACTTCTATTTATTAATTATAAATATCTGAGTAACTAGACGGTCGATCATTCTGACATTTTTACGGAATGTCCGGACGGTGCGTCTCCAACGACTCGTGGTTTTTCATTAAAATCCCAAGATGCGTTCGAAAGTTGCGATAAAGAAATGACGTGAAAACTGCTTGTTTTTGAGGGCGAATATCTCACGTTTGGGAATATTATCATCTAATATTCTCATGCAAAATATTAGATGATATCTCGCTCAACGGCCGAGCCGAGTTTTAACGAATTCTCAAGAAAACTCTATTTCGATAGAACTACCTTGAAACATCGGAAATTCCACTCTTCCCGTTCGAGAAAAAGGTGTCTCGCCTCTCCGGTCCCGTCCATTATACCCGGTCTCGTCTTTTGTATCTTTCGAAATTCAGATCCTCTCGGAGAGAAGATTAGCAAAAGAGAGAAATGTCTTTTTTTACGAGGAGTATTAGAAAGAAATGTTATTCCCTTGTAGCATACATAGCGTATTGTATCGAGAAGTTAATCTCAAATTGTTGTTTGGTAATTGAATTCTTGGAAAAATACAATTTTTCCTTCGATTTTCGATTATCATCGTGATAACGACATTTCAGTCTCTTATTCGCGCTCGATGTATAATTGCGTACCAAAGGCTCGTTGCCATCCGTCATTATATCCGTGATACTCGTTACTCCTCGAGCGGATACTCGACTCGTCTCTCACTCCCGTCGTTCTCATCGGAGGGTACTCGATGAAAGCTCCGCGAGAGAGATAGCACGAGAGTGAGCGAGGGAGAGCAGTTTTTTCTACGCGAATCGTGAATTAAAATACGTTTTATTTATCAGGGTACAAAACTATGTTTACCAATCAAATAGAATAATTCGATCGAATTAATTACCATTCCGTTGTTCTTGCTGACCATTTTTTGTCGGATTGAGAAAATTATAATCGATTGCATTTATTTTTTAATGCGTCAATCAGTTATTTACCACAACGAGAGAAGTAATTCGATCACACCAAAGACCACCTCGGTAATATTCGACCCGCAATTAAATGCATTAATGAAATTATAATCTATTGGATACAATCTTAATTGCTTCAATGAAATATTTATTGGAACTATATTTTGCTTTCCATTGCCAATTTATGCAAAGACGCGTTGATTCTGAGCGTGCCGTTCGCGCTGTTATCTCGTGCCTCTTTTCCTGGTCACAGCTAACTTTGCGCAACGAGAAACATATACGAGGTGTGTAAATTGAGTAATGAGACTGGCAACGTAGCGTTCGATCCGGCAACACTTGAGGCGCTGGGCTTGAAGGGGCTACATGGGAACATGTGATACGCCTTCAGTACGGGTTTGAACTCGCTCGAGTCATTCGGTTGTCCGTAGCGATTGTTTTGTCAAACAGTTTTTTCAATTGTGTTCTAAAAATGAGTGACATGAATTTCGAGCAACGGTGTGCTATTAGGTTTTGCTCAAACTTGGGCACACTACAACGGAAACTCTTGCTAGACTTCAGCAGGCCTACGGAGACAGTGTTTTGTCAAGAGCCCAGGTTTTTCGGTAGTTTAAAGCATTTTCAGAAGGGTGAGAGTCGATTGAAGATGAACCACGAAGCGGAAGGCCTTCATCTTCACGAACTGATGAAAATGTCGACAGAATCCGGGATCTTGTGCGTTCAGATCGTCGCTTGACAGTCAGAATGATCGGTGAAGAGTTGAATTTGACTCACACCACCGTTCATCAGATTTTGACCAATGAATTGGGGATGAGAACAATCACGATAATGCTCCTTGCCACACGGCAATTTCAATAAACGAGTTTTTGGCCAGTAAAAACATTCCTGTGGCTCCTCAGCCTTCTTATTCGCCTGACTTGAGTCGTTGTGACTTTTTTCTCTTTCGGAGATTGAAAAATCACCTCAAGGGAACTCATTTTGGGACACTCGAAAAGATTCAAACGGCTGTAACCGACCAGCTGAAGGCTATTCCAGTATCGGAGTTCCAGCACTGCTATGAGGATTGGAAAAACCAATCCTCATAGCAGTTTGAGGGTGACAATATAAAATTGTAATTCTATTTGAATAAAAAAAAATGAAAAAAATCAGTCTCATTACTTAATTTACACACCTCGTATGCTCCACGTGGTAATCGGTTAGCGTACCGTATACGAATGATTGATCTTCAACGCTTATAACATTATAGGCCTTTGTACGAAAATGCAGATCAGCCGAACAAATTGACGAGTCGCGCGTTTATCATTTTACATGTCTGTCAAAGACGAATAAATACCGATACGAGATATCGAGACAACGTTCGGTGATCTCTTTATTCAACTCCATTTCGATTATTATACTTGAAAAAAATCGCAAAACTCAATTATCATTATTTTTTTCTTCATTTTTCAATACAATCTCCGAGTTATTTAAAAATAACGTTTATATTTAATTACGAGAATCAATCAATAATAATAATATTCTTCAAGTTTGAAGCTGAATTTTTTTTTCGCTCATTCGATGCTTCTGAATGATCAAAAAATCTATTTTTAAATTAGTAGTCGTTTAATTAGTAGTTGTTATCTCTCAATTCCTCGTGTAACATATACGCATATATATATCGCGGTGCTCGTTGTTCCGAACAATTTATAGTTCCTGCCAATGACAACTGGTTTTAAATAATAAGTGCCTCATCCTCCTGTTTCTTCCTCTTTTTTTTATCCTTTCCTCTTTCCTTCTTATTCTTCTTTTCTTCACCCGGTGGCCTCCGATCGTAGCGTGCATTCGTGTTCGTGCATATCTACGAATCTCGCGCGCGCGTGTTGCCGTGTGTGTAGAGAGAGAGAGAGAGAGAGAGGAAAGAGAGGTTTTGAATTGGTGATAGCGAAGAAGCGTATATAGGAGATGAAGAGAATATAAAAAAAGATAGAAAAGCCAGAACGCTCGAGCGAGTGTATCCGGTCGTTGCCACGTCCCAGAGCTCGTTCACTTGTTTTGTCTCCCTCCACCGCTTCTTCCCGTGTGTGTGCAGTTAAGGGTGCGTGCACAAAGTTCCTAAAAATAGGAAAATCATTATTATTAACGTATTCAATTGATTACGTCGTTATTCTCGATTATAATTTTGTCATTATATGAAAAATGATCGGCGGTAAAATAATAAAATTATTCGATGGTACACGTTAAAAGTGAATTAATGCGAACGCGATGATATCTCGGTGAATTCGAGTTTCCTCCGGACGGTAAACCGGACAAACTTTCCGCGCGTAGAGTTGCCAAGAGACCTCGTGAGAACGGTGTCTCGTCTCGTTTAATACGATCAGCTGGCATGTCGGAGCATCAATTTACCGACTCGAGGCTTCGAGGTGTCGATATACACAGATATACTGCAAAACGGCGGGAGAAAATGCAATTGATCGCTCTCGATGTTTTTGTTTCGAGAGTTTCGCGTTACTCCACCTAACCCCCTTGCCCGTGCTCGTACACTCGATTACGTGTGTACGTTAGTACGTGTACGTTTGCACATGAGAATACGAACGTAAACCATCTCTGTGTGCGCGACGTCAATTTAACATGTTCAATTTTTATTCGCGATGCTCTTACAGCTGATCGCCTTTCGTTTAATTCGTTCTTTATCTCCGCGAGGTCATCAACGAACTCATAATTATGTTTTTTTTCTTCTTTATTCCGATTACTTTGTCCTCTTGAAACACGATCGTGTTTTCAATACGTGTGGAAGAATTTTTTTTTTTTTTCTACGAGGCGAGTTGGCTTTTCTGGCAAAAGCTTGTCCAGGTGACGTACGTGAGATTGATGGACGAATGTGAGCTTTTTCGCTATTTTCCGAATAGTCAGTGTATATACGCGTATGAAAAAAAAAAAATTGTCTCGACATCGCAGCTATCTGATTCGGTAAAAAGTTTCGTTACCGAACGCTGCAATAATTAGTTGTACAGGCAGATTATTTATATTTTAATCAAATCGTGCGTGGAACCAGAGCTCTTTCCTTGAATTTTATTAACATATTTTATTTACGAGAGAGAAGTTTCGAAGATGAAATAAAAATGAATGCAATCCACAAAGAGCGTTCCACGCATACCCCATGTACTACCATATATTAGAAATTAGATATTCCTTCGAAGCTCAGCCTCGTACGTATCGTATCTCCGTTCCAATCGTACACGCATACATTTTCCTCATTTTTCCTCGATCCCCGGGATTTCAACTTAAATACCGCGATTCAACTTCGAAGTTTAACTATTGTCCCCCGACTCTGAGGCAGTACTTTGCGTTACGAACGTCGAGAGAGTGGAACGAGGGCGCGTGTCGTAACGCCGGAAACAAAATGAACCGAATACCGTGCGTTTCTCGCCAATCTGTCGCGTCAAAATTCTTACAAATTCATTTTCGCTCTAAAGCGTAAAATTCATGAATTTAATTCGATCAAAAATATCCATTTCAATACAAACATTTCATTTGAGAAATTTTAGTATTTGTGAACATTTTATAATGATTATTTCACTTTTCTATACATGGTAAAAAATTGTTTCGTATTATGAAAAAATTTGTAGTTTTATTATTATTTGTGCATCAGAAGAAAAAAATCATGTGTATACTCATTTTTTTTCGTTATTTTTTTCAATACAATACGTAACATTAATATGTTTGGCTGCGAAATTTTTCGTTACGACCGAATCTTCGAACGAAGAATTAGCGTTATTATTTGCTTTTTTTTTTGTTCGAACGAACAATATTTTTCGTAATATTTTGCGGAGAGGAAAAAAGGAAAAATCGTCGTATATTAAAAAAGAAGGTCGAGCAATATTTCGCGGTTTCATAAATTTATACGAGCCGTCGGCGGTTTTCTCGGTCGCTCGTTCGTGTTTTCCTCGCCGATTCTCGTTTCGCTCTTTTGCCATCTTTATCTTCCCTTCTCTCGTTCCCTAACCTCTCTTCCCGGTGTGTGTCTCTCGTCGACCATTTTCCCCGGACAATATTTTACCGGTTTGGCCACGTTACTATGGCAACGCCGACTTGAGTACGAACTCTGCGACTGTAGTCCAGAGTTTTCTCCCTTTTTTGTTTTTCTTTTAATTTTTTTATTTTTTACTATTCGCAATACACTCGTACATAAATTCTTGTACAGCGGGGTAAATGTGTTGGGTCGTGCGAAACACACGTATACAAATATTCACTGTGCGTGAATATTCGTTTTTTTTCTTTTCACTTTTTCGTTTGTTCATTACGCAACGATTTGTTCTTTTCAAATTCTCCTCTGGCAAACTCCATTACGGACTTTTCGCGCCTCAACGCGTTTCTCCCGAACCTTTACATATCCGGATTTGTCGTGTAAGGGTTCGTGAACCGAATGAACTACCAACTTGTTTTTTTCCGCTCTAATCAAACGTCTATATAGAGACAAAACAGCAATGCAAAAATGCAAGATTAAAACCTGGAAAAATAATGAAATACAAAAAAATAAACTACAATTTGAAATTTCCTTAGTCAAAATTTCGCGCAATGCTCAAAGCGTGCTCCACAAGTAACTATATCTTTCTCATTTTTGGTTTCCCGATGGAGCATCCTTTGAGCATTGTGTGAAATTTCACGGAAGCAACTTGCAGCTTTTTTCCGAACGTCTATTGGAAATCCCTAATTTTTTCTAAATCTTATTTTCCGATGTTCTCGAACATTTTAAACACAATGGCATTAGAAACTATTATAAATGTTTCATGCTCGTGTTACCGCTTCGTTTGCTGTTCGTGACAGCTGCTCTTGCCCTCGTCGAATCCAGTTAGCAATTATTATCCCGAGTTTACGTCAGAGAAACAAGTGTGTGTGTATGTGCATGAGAGCGAGAATGAATCGTGGATATTCTCGTTCAGGGACGAGAAAAGTCGTGGCCACGGTTCAAACGAACTTGAGGAAGTCCGAGACCGCGAAAAACCGCACGTGTCTCTGGCGTTGGCGCTTATCGTAATTGAGGTAATTCCGGGAAAAATAACCACGTTCTTCTTCGCTCACGAAATACGTTTAAAATAAAACATTTATCTAATTAAAGCTTATTCAGCAAAAAAATCGCACGACTCGGTATATTAAGCTTGTCTTTTTTTTTTTTTAATTAATCAAACTCCGTTAAAATCTCATTATCGACATTGCTTGCTGAACACAGCTTCGTTAGATTCATTATTAAACACTTTTTGTTGAAGAAAAACAATGGCCCGAATGAACATAACATTTTTTAATCTCAAATAAAACATTTATTCGTGTAAGCACGGTAAGAAAGAGTAATATAGTTCCTCAGATATCGGCAACTTTGTATTGGAATTGTCCGTACGTACCTTGTACCAAAAATAAAAGTCATTATTTACATACAATTTCTAAAGAATTTTCAACAGTCAATGTATGAATGCATATTTGGCTATAAGAAAAATATAATTCATTCTTTCGTATACCGAGTCGAAAAAAATCAATATTTTTACTAATTGAATGAAATCTTGGAGCAAACTTGAAAAAAAAAAAAAAAAAACAACGATGCAGAGATATATAAAAAATGTATGTTAAACAGATATCTTGCACTACCGTTTAATTATCAATTTTACTGGAGTGTCAATAATTTTTACTGGGACTCGGTCGTTATAATATTTGTGTAATTTTTATTAGTCCCGAAAATAAAGATTGCGATTCACACTATAATCCATCTCTCATCGTAAGACGTTGAATTTTCTCTTTCTAATTCCGTAACGCAAATTTTTTCTCCGGCCATTAATGTTTTTTTCCGAATAAATTCGATGTAAATAAATAATCTTTTATGAAATTTAAATGAATTCACATCCGATTTCATTCCTGTTAGATTCGGACAGGTGAAAAAGTGTGAGTGATAACTCGGCACCACCGTACTATCGACATTCTCCACCCCCTCTTTCCACTACACTCTTATAGCTTCGTATCCTGCGCGAATCAAATTAAATCGAGAAGTCGGGGCAGCGAGAGTTTTACGAGGAGGTTGTGAAGGAGGGTAGGGGTAAAGGAAACTCGATAAAAGGAGGTACGAGGTTGTGTGTTTCATCGGGTCGATGAAAGCATTCCTTACATACCCGGTAGTATATATACCATAACTTCGAGCCTCCCTTCCCCTTAGCCAAAGTTTTACTCGTGCATATTATTTCACGGTTGAATAATGCATGACCAAACTGGAGTGTGCTGTTTAAATACTGTTGTGGCTTTGGGTTTACGTAACGCCGCTGGACTTGGGGCGTATATTAAAATATCAAATACATAATGTTACGTGTATATATATGTGTGTGTGTATTTGAGGCATTCCAGCCCACCTCGCAATTCTATGGAAGGGCACTTTAACAAAACTAGTTTACGATTTGTTTGGTGCGATTTTTTTTACTCCGATTGAAGGAATTATTAACAATAGAAAATAATAAAAATTTCATTCATATAGAAGAAACGAACTGCAAATTGAATGTTGCAGGTTGCTTCCTTGAAATTTCACGCAACGCTTATAGCGTCCTGTACGAAGAAGTAGGTCTATCTCAATTTTGGCATCCACACACAGGGAGCCTTAATCGAATTTCAACTTCTTTCCATACGTATGTTGAAAATGATAAATTTTACAAATTGTTGCAAATGATATACGTGCACAACCGTCTCATGGACTCTGGCTACGTTCGACCTCAATCATTCTTTAAGGGAGGAAATAGGGTTAGGACAGCGTTTTACCAATGATTTTCATGAATTTTTTTTATAGTATAAAAAATGAATATAATTTATTGAAACTTTGAGAATATTTTATACATATATTTAAGTATATACTATAAAATTTTTATACATATATTTGAGTATATACCATAAAATTTTTATACATATATTTAAGTATATACTATAAAATATTAGCGACCCCATATTGCAGGTCACAATCAGACTCAGCATTTTGCGTACATTCTGGAAGCCGCAATTTTCATCCGAAATCAAACGAGGTTGGAATTTACTTTTATTATATGTCTCTCTTCTATATGAACCTAAATGCTATCAAAAAAATAGAAAATTGAATTTTTTACAGGGGTCAAAACAAAAAAGCATGATTTTTTGCCATTTTTTACAACTTTATTTGCAAAAAAAAATTATTTTACATAATGATAATGATCCGATTTTAGGTTCATATAGAGCGCAATACTATGAAAAAAGTAACTGCCAATTTTCAAAACGATTGGTTGAAAACTTTTCAAAATAGCGTGTACGCGAGTTAAAAAAAAGACGTTTTCAGAAAAACGCGTTTGAAAAAATAGTACCAAGAAAAACAAGTAATATGGGGTCGCTAATGTTTTATAGTATATACTTAAATATATGTATACAAATTTTATGGTATATACTTAAATATATGTATAAAATATTCTCAAAGTTTCAATAAATTATATTCATTTTTTATACTATAAAAAAATTCATGAAAATCATTGAGAAAACGCTGTCCTAACCCTATTTCCTCCCTTAATGGCTTATAACAATAGAACGAGTCGGAATTTTCATTTAAAATTTTGGGAACATATTTTTCAATGGTTTTACTAACAATTTATGAAATTAAAAAAAAATCGATTTTTTGAACCGTCTAACCCTATTTCCCCCCTTAATGACAGTCCATCTGTGTACAAGATTTTACCCGGAAATTTATTAAGTTCGGTACATGTCGCACGAACTAGTCTCTTAATAAACGTGGATTGATTTTTTTAATTCACATTCAAAACGGCGTATTCTTTGATAGTAGTACCCAAACGAACTTTTGGCTCGATGGTCGACGAACAAATTTAAAAAAATTATAGAGAAATACCGAGCGAAGGCCTTTTTAAAGTTGAGCAATTAATTTAAAAAAATCATTACCAAAATCCAAAAGGATAGGAGTAAAAATGAGATTCCACTTTGTCGTGGAATGCATCCTACAAAAATACCGTGCACACGGAACGAATATGTTGAACTATCGACCGATCGTATTTAGCAGAAATTCAATTCCCGAACACATATGTGAATAGAAAATTTCACTTTTTCCATATTCAATTTTCCTTTCCTCCTCGGGCATTCCACTTTCAATTATAATATACACATTTATGCATCATGGTACGTTCGCAATCGGGTCGCGTTGTGAAAAAATAATTTGCGGGAAAAGTATTGCCGACGATGAGAAAAAGAAAAATGTCATTCCAAACGAATAGATAAATAAAATACGGACGAAGAAAAACAAAATGTTCGCACAATTGTCGAGACTTCGTGTGAGTATATAAACGCGTGTGTTTCGTTGAATTTTGCGATTGTGCAAATGTGAGGCCTTCGTTATTATATCTTTGACGATGTCGCGCTAGAGTTGGTGAGGCTCACGAGAGAGACGAACAAGGACAACTCGTTGAGGCACAAGTAATTCCATTCCTCCTTCTCCTCCTGTCCTCTCACTCCCCCTTCCCTTTCTCTCTTTCTCTCTTTTTCGTTTAACAAGGTCTTTACGCGTCGATTATTCATGCACCGGGTGTCACACATACGCGAGTTACTCTCTCGACTGATTGTGTGTACACGCGATCATTTATACACGAAGGCAAACATAATATATATACAATAAATTTATACGAGAATCCTGCACTCGCGAATTAAGGAATTTTAACACAATGTTGGTGAGTCTGATCGTTGTACAAGTATGAGAGCGTATGTGCGTGTAAATATATATATGTATATTCGGGGTAATGAAAATTCAGACGACAGCATATATCGGGTATCAGCCTATCGCAAAATTGTGTTACATAGCCGCGAGCACATGCACGATTTCGCGCGTTATTTAACGGTTTCTCTTTTTGGTTCGCGAACGGATAACGCACACAAACACGAGATTATTGCTTGTATCACGATACTTGCCGCGTTATTTTTCTCGGAGATCCATAATTAAATGCATTTATAATATGATTGAAAGCACATCCGAAATAATGCTCGTAATTGCGTAATACTCATTTAATTTTTACTTTCTTGTTTGTTCCAGGTAAGAGAATTTACGATGTACTACGACACGAAAGAGAATTTGTAATTCGATGATGGTGCAAACACGATCGGCATACGTAATGTAATTTATTTATTTTTAATATGATAAGTTTTTTTTTATATATATATAATTCCACGAAATCGAGCGAGTTCAGTTTGTGCAGAATTATTAATGTTTGAGAAATAATGTAGTGACGAAATTGCGCGGACACGAGTCTTATAAATAATGTAAATGATTTTTTTCATTCGATTGGTAATTCATTTTAATAATGCACGTAGATCGAGATATTTTTTTTTTTTGAGAGAGACAATTAATTGTAAGCGTAATCATTTTGGAGAAATGATGTTTAGGCGAAATTTTAATCGAGAGTGACGTATGAAACGGGAGAGTCGGCCAAAATATACCAGAGGGACGGAAGCTGCACCGTAATTGTTTGGCCTATAATGAGAATTTTAGTGTTGGAAGATTTTTTTTTATTTTCATTTTTTAAATCTCTTTTAAGATTCTTATATGTCGATGTTAATTATCTCGCATTGGTTCACGCGTCCGTTACCCATTTTCTTGAAATTTGAAAATAAAAAAATATGATTTTTTTCTTCACCATAGGACACGACCGGTATACAATGGAGGGCGTGCCTTTTATAACAGATACACGAATGTACCGATACGCGGTACAATCGATTCGCTGTTTGAAATCTCTCGTCGCGACTAACGACCCATCGCAAATTTTCCGATACTTCCTAGCTAGCTTAATTAAAGTGCCTCTCACAACGCGATGCCCACAAATGTCACTTTCTCGCGGAGAGTTTGCGCGACACGAATGTCCCTTCCCCTCACGACCGTTTGGCAATTAGAATATCGATTGTGACCTCGAAGGGGGTCGCGTGGCGAGACTCTATCAAAACGCAACAGTGAAACGCGTTCGCCTCGATAACAAGTAGTTGAAAAAAAAAATCCCTCTACAAAGCCCGGGTCCAATTAAAAAATCAAAGGAATAAAAAACACAATTGTATACTCCGTAGAAATTGTTATTGAAACAATTTTTTACCATCACAAAGTTTTCTTCCGTAAGAAGGGAAAATCTTGAACGTTTTTTTCTCTATAATAACAGTGAAATGCTTAGTTATGTTGATCGATGAAATAATTCAGCATGTAAAACACTGATACCGTTGAGGAAAAATACAAATTTCACTACTTCCACAATTTTTCATAGAAACAAAATGTTTATCGCTTTCTCTATCGACCGTTTCGCGCGCGACTGAAAATATCGTTTGAACGAGAATTACGGATTTGAAATTGTTATACCGTTATTGGCATTATCTTCGTACGTGTAAAGTTCGAAAAAGATTAGCCTGTTCGCTACTGAGGTATGTAGTACACGAGCGTTGTGAAGATACTGTAAATCACGCTATACACTATTGATATAATTCAAATATTAACTTCGATATATCATAGCTCGGTTTCTGGACGATAAAAATTCGTGACATTTTTACGAGACAAGTCTTGGGCAGTTTTTAAATAACAAAATCTTGGATTTTTTTTCTCAGTACTTTAAAGCAATATTCAAACAACGCGGAGTATGCAAATTACAATATTTCTAGACTTGCTTCATTATTGATAATGTTTTTTTATAGCAAATATTTCGGAGAATGGCGATATACTGATTATGCTTGAAAAAAAAAAAATGACGCCACAGTTGTACCTCGTTAGTGCATTTTCATTCGAATGGTGACCATTTTTTTTTTAAATACCGAACTTGAAAAAAAGTAAAACGTCAATGACGAGCGTCACATATCTCGTTAGCGTCGCGTATACTGATTATTACTGCGACATAGAAAGGAGAGATGCGGAGGGTGGGTCGTAAGGGTTCTTAATTATCGCCACTACCGCTGTCGCTAAAAATCTTTCGTTAACCTCCCGCTAATTGGCAAACCAGCATATAGCCCTCTCTCCCTCTCCCTCTCTTTCTCTCCCGGATGAGATGCAGCTTCGTAATATAGTCTAGTGGCACATCACGATATCATCATATATATGGTACATCACGACCATTCTGCGGGGGAAACCGTGCTAATATTAGCCAGTTGAAAATTCTGGCCCATTGTGGATTTCCAAGAATCTACGAGTCAAGAGTCTTATCAAGATCAATTGTTTTCCAGCTTCTTACCAACGTCCGCGAGAATTCACGGTACCTTAATAGCGTTCTCTTCGTAACTTATCTAGGAAAGGTTTATCGGCGGTTTATAATTTTAGGTTTTTCCATCTAAGAAATCCGAACAACGGAATCAAGTTTTCCGAGGTCTCGGATGGCCAGCAATATCCCATTTGCCCTATCCTATATATAACGTGTGCACGAATAAACTTCTGGAAAGTCTCTGGAACGCGCGCGAATAAGAAGACCGAGTTAAAGGGTGGCCCTAACTCGATTCTCCTCGAACTCAATGTGGAGGGTCCTTTCTGGTGTGGTATAACTACGGGGTACATGTTGCGTAATTAAACGTATAATTAGTCGTCCATTCCTCCATTCGCGTTTGTAAAATAGACATTCGCCAATGAAAAGCGTTATCATAATTGTGTATTCAACCAGTCGACATCTTTGAAGGCAAAAGTCTATGTACGTTTGTTTTGTAAAGCAACGATGCAACCACGATAATCTTGATCCGACGGGATACTTTGGTAATTATTCGAGATTCAATTTTCCTCGGGAATCTTCGCGAGTTTCGGGGAGCGCGCGTTTCTCGCTCAACGAAATGAAGTTGAGGGAGACTCCGAACTTTCTCAATGAATTACATTAACCGTGCTCAGTTATACTCTTCGCTTCGCTGCAACTTTAGCGTTATTGTCTCAGCTGTATATATGATTTTTTCATATATACATATATATAAGTGTAGTCGCACCCTGTTTGTCGCAACAGCCGGCTGCAGCATCAGGATTTAAATGAAAAGATATAAAGTCTGGTCATAATAAGTTAACAAGCACGTGACGTTATCCAGTTGGCTGTGCATTCTCTCTTCCGTGTTGCTCTTCAACTTTCATTGCATTTCTATATTACAAATTTCACGTCTGGAAAAACGCCATTTTGTCACACCGTATGACAATACGGTGTCACAAAAACAGTCCACGTCCAATTTAAGTTTTTTATTCTTAAATTAGTACGATCTTGATAATCTGAACTGTTAATTTGACCACGAGGGCCGTTATCAATTGTGTTTAACCTTACACGGTAAATTCCTCAATAGAAAATCTTTTGTAATAATTTACATTATTACGACCTCATACATTTTCGAACAATACCTAATAACTGATGTCATTATTTTGTTTCACTCTGTATAACATTGTTGAAAGGAAAACAATTGAAACAAACGTCGAGGATCTCAGCCACGTTGAGTTAGCGTTGAATGCCCCATATGTATATCTACGTATATATAACGGTGTGTATATGGATATATAAGTTAAACTTTTATTCTCAGTCGAGCTCGCGCGCTATAATCGAGAAAAACGTGACTCCACATCCTTCTCCCGAAGATGTACCATCTTCCTCTCGTTCTCGATACACACATACTCACCTGACGTGCCGCGAAGAAGCGTGGCCAAGCTCTCGCTCCGGAGAAGGGTGAAAGAAGTTGCAGTGAAATAAATTATGCAAAATACTTTCCTTACTCCGGAATATGAAATCGTGGTCCGTATATTACGTACATATATGTATATATACACGAAGAGTTAGTGTCACACGAAGCCAAAAAAAGAAAATTCGTTGATGCGGTTTTTCTAAGCGGGATTGTGCGCAAAATGGTCCGCAACATCTGAAAATCATACCCAAAATGCCCATGGATGCGCGTATGTCCGCGTGCGATAGGAGTGCAAATGTGCAACCGTTGCAAATTGGAATTTGTTTGAACTTTCAGGCCGAAGTTTCATCCGCATAAAGTCACGCATGAATCTCTGTAGAATTTTTCGAATCGCTCGTCACTGAAAACATCCGCGTGTAATTTTTCGAGACAAAGCCATTTCCCCGCGTTATAAAAAAGGGCCCTGGTCAAAAATGTACGTTTCACGCAAGATGGAGTGGCGCTGCACCCTGCCTACATAGAAGGGCTTTCCACCGGTTTATCGCGGGACTCGAGTAATCGATATGAACAATTGTTAATGAGAATTGTTTATAACGCTCCCGACCGCGCGAATTAGGAATATACACAAAGATATTATCACTAAAATACAGATGAAAATTTCAAAGACAAAAATTCGTCGGGTGTCAGTTGCTCGTCAATTGAGAGGAGACCGTAAAATCCATTGATATCTCTATCACCAATCCGCTATCGAATTTGACATAAAATTTGTATCGTAATGCCTGGAAACTTTTTGACGGTTGATGCCGATTGGGAATCGTCCTATGACGGAATGAACGATCTATTAGCGTTGTTACTCGTACGTACCGTACGGAAATTTACGGAAGTTATTCCAACCCCATCCACTCGATTCCGACGAGCTCGGGTGAATCACGCGTTGGAGAAGCCACGAACCCGTCGACACGTCGTACAAACTCTGGACAACTCGTTCGATGGCCAACGGCACGCCGTTCGCTGTGCTGCTGTGTGTGCGCTCGTAACGAGACCCAGGAAATCGTCTAAAACGGGTGTGCCAAGTTTTCTATCTGTACAAAACTCTCATCCCGCTCTGTCTCCATCGAACGATATACAACCCATAAACATTTCAAAATTAAATTTAACACACTCGTAACGTACACGATTCTCCATATAATTATCTTTTATATTCGTATTCCATGTAACCCGTGTAACCCGTGCCACGTGCGAAACGAAAAAAAAATATATATGGAAGATTCCGTGCCATTTTTTTTTAACTTTTTAAACCGGTACTTGTTCAATAATTTATAAAAATAGGAACGATGTAACGAAAAATCTGGAAAAATATCACCGATGCTCGCTCGGGTAGTAACAACGGTATAATAAAAATGAGGGCAATTTAAAATGATCAAATGGCCAAAAGTTGTGCGAGTCGTCACGCAATGCCCCCTATACGGGCGATCTGCAAAAAAATCGCCCACCGGTGTTAAATCATTTTTAACCCCATCGGGGTTTTTTTTTCCCGACCATATTATAAGTATACGGACTTTAAGGGGGGAAATAGGGTTAGGACAGCGTTTTCTCAATGATTTTCATGAATTTTTTTATAGTATAAAAAATGAATATAATTTATTGAAACTTTGAGAATATTTTATACATATATTTAAGTATATACTATAAAATTTGTATACATATATTTAAGTATATACTATAAAATATTAGCGACCCCATATTGCAGGTCACAATCAGACTCAGCATTTTGCGTACATTCTGAAAGCCGCAATTTTCATCTAAAATTAAACGAGCTTGGAATTTACTTTTATTATACGTCTCTCTTCTATATGAATCTAAATGCTATAAAAAAAAATTAAAAATTGAATTTTTTACAGGGGTCAAAACAAAAAAGCATGATTTTTTGCCATTTTTGACAACTTTATTTGCAAAAAAAAAATTATTTTAAATAATGATAATATTCCAATTTTAGGCTCATATAGTGCGCAATACTATGAAGAAAGTAACTGCCAATTTACAAAACGATTGGTTGAAAAGTTTTCAAACTAGCGTGTACGCAAATAAAAAAAAAAGTCGTTTTCAGAAAAACGCGTTTGAAAGACGTGGCACGCTCGGGGACTGAAGGAGAGCTACTCACTTTAATGGCTTATAACAATAGAACAAGTCGGAATTTTCATTAAAAATTTTGGGAACATATTTTTCAATAGTTTTACTAACAATTTATGAAATAAAAAAAAATCGATTATTTCAACCGTCTAACCCTATTTCCCCCCTTAATATGCGATAGGCCAACCGCTTGATTTCTATGCCCTGACTCATCGATTCTCGAATTAGCCGCCGAGTCTTCGATAAAGCCACGAGTCGCAAATATATATTATTCGGTAAACTACGTCGAGTCGAGTTCCAAATTTTTTGCGATCACGAATTTTTTTTACCGATGAAAAAATCCTTGAGTTAGGTCACGATAAAATTCGATGTGCCATAGAATATCGAATTTATTTGTTTCGAAGATTCAACCTCTTCGCGATATATAGTATTATTATCCGTTCCCTCTTGTTCTTTTTTGTAGCTCGTGACTCGGCTACTTATATATGTATGTATGCACTTGTACATGCACATCTTTATATATATATATGGGACACTCTAGGTCAAATCGTTGAGAGCGTGGTGATCGCCATTTTTTATTACAAGTTCTTTTTAGGATGTTATGGAACGAGATGGAAAAACACTTGAAATTAATTTTTAGGTTCTTTTAAAAAATTGAAGTTCGTTGAATACATGAAATTTGTTCTGATACCATTACAGTAAATAAATTTCGGTCATCTCAATGTCAGTGTCGTTCCAAGCTTATAGACACTGCAGAAAAATGAAGTCGACTTTTTTTCAACGTATCACGGAAATATAAAAAAAAATCACAAAAAGTCATGTTCCTTTTTCCGTAGGACCTGTACCAAAACCACTCTCGTCTGAGGGGCAGGGGAGGGCTGTACAAAATTCATTTTTCCACAAATAATTTCTTTTAAAAATGTTGGAAATATTGATAATGGTCAAGTACTTGGGCTATCGGTACGTTCGTCGATAACGACCGTACGAAATGGCAATTCTTTGTGTCGCCCTATAAAGATACCAAAGAAATCAAATCGAAAATGATGGATGACTCGTGTATATGGAGCATTTCACGTCAGATCGACCTGGCTGTGTCCTCGATATTCGTTATTTTTCTTCCTCCATGTGTCTCAGTTACGGAGTGAGCCAGAAAATTTGTTGAAAAAATCTGAAAATTAGTGCGGATGATTTTCTTTGGTTACTCCGTGACGTACTTGAAGAGAAAAAAAATAAGAAAAGGTTCGTAGGGAGGTCGAGTTGGGGCCGAATGCCCCATATATATTATATACAAAATAGTAGATACACGAGAAGATTGTTCACGTGCACGGGTATTATGCGGGTCGCCTTGGCGAAAGCAAAGTATGCATGTCCTTTGCTCCGTCGTTTCACTCTATACTCGGTACCAACACGCGACCGAACTATATAAATGCAATGCCAGCCGTGCATGTACACGATGCATATACATTGATGCAGCGTATACGTAAAAGAGTGCATATACACCGCTGGGAATACAGCTCTGTGCGCGACGGGTCCTCCTACCACCAAGCTTCCCCGAAGTTTCCCACCGAGCACCACTCGCACAGATTTCCACACATACACACACGAGCATTAATATATATTTCAACGGAGCTATATATATCCGTCGTATTATTTATCGTTGCAATTCTCATTAAACTTTGCCGAGTTCTCTTCTCGGGCTTCCTCCAATAATTCCGCGGATTCCTCGCGATTAATCTTTGATTAATTTTTTTTGTTTCATCACGTATATTCGTTAAACTTGGACGATCGCGAATGGACCGCACTTTATATTAGTTTTATGAATAATACGCGTTACACCGTTTCCATTACGTGCCAATGATTAAATTGTTTGTTGAAACAGCTCACGAATATCATTGTATTACTTTCTTTTTTTAGTCGAATCTTCACTTATCGATTATCCGTTGGGCGTAGTGATTCCAGCTTTTTTTATTTGTAGATTTGCATTTTGGATTCATATTTGGGGGGCTCAACGTCTCTATGTATGAATTTTAATTCAAAATAATTTTATTTTTTAGCGATCGTTCGATCGTCATTGATTCGACCGTTCGCTGAAGAAAACATTGCGGAAATAATTTTTTTTTTCAACAAAGAGTCGGCCCCGTCACTATGGCATTTGTCGGTAAACATTCTTTTTCAACTTCGAACAATGTTCTACAATTGTTCTTAACCTTTATTTTTAGATCTCCGAGGACTTTACGGTCTCCATCCACAGTTAGTTCTTTCAGCGACGTTCCCCTCGGACCATTAGTTGCGCGTCTGTCGCGAAATCGCTCTCCGAGACTTTATGACGAGAGAATGAGGAAAAAAGGAGAAAAGGAAAATCGGGCAGAGCCGGGAAAAGCGACCGAAAATGGTATTAAAAGAAAAGAGAAAATGGACAAGAGGGTTTTTTTAAAATAAATGTTGAGTCTTGCCGGCAATCAATTTCACTCGTCGCGCTATCGATCAGGCGCGAAACGTGTCCGAGTAGTTCGCGAGGTACGGGGGACCAAAGATTACTCCAGTCGACATTATCGGATCTTTAAAAATCCCGAAACCTCGTATCTGTCTCCTCGTGAAATTCTGATTTCGGCGGCAAGCGCGTCTCAAATACACGGTTTTTTTCAACATTTTCGTACTCGCAACAATATCGAATTTAATTTGAAGAAGATATCGAACAAATTTTTAAACGTTAACGAAAATCTATTGTTGCGTTCGGCCGCGATTAATATTGCCTCGAGACGTATCGATACGAGACGAAGAGTCACGGGAGAGAGAGAAAGAGAGAGACAGAGAAAGTTGGAACGAGATGAAAAGAAAACAGATGTATGCGTGAATCTGAATAATTTTAGAAGGTCGTGTGGAGCAACCCCACACGTGCTACCAGCCCTCACCACGTAGTTATACGTCTTTTTTAATCTGCATATATACACACACGTATACTCCTCAACCGTAAGCAACCCCCCGGAGCGTCAACGGTACTTCCTCCGACGATACTCTCCCTTTCTCTCGCAGCTTCCCCCTTTCAAAACTCCCTTCCTCTTCTATATTTTTCGCCGTACCGGGGGACTAAGAGGATCGTATATACGAAGGGAGAAATGCTTGTAAAATGAAAAACGTTTTTACGCACGTAGGAGAAAACTGCCGAGAACCGCACGATGTAAAATTCCGGGAGGCGTGATATTTTCCTCTTTTGCGAGAGAGCGATGCCATAATGTATTTTAGATTTCGTCGATGCGTTATAAAATCCATACAACCGGCCCTAAAAGCTCTCGTCGTGATATCGCGACAATTTAAATCCCAATAGAGACTCATTGAAAGTGGCCTCCGTGTATTATTCTCGTTGGATAACTACATGCAACTTTTTTATTTATTGGATCGTGTAATTGGACGCTTTGATACTTTGCACAATCGTAATTTAAACAATTCAATTTTTCATAAACAAATAGACGGCAAGTGATTCGGTAAAAAGGGTTATCGCATTTGTGATTAGCGACCTCGAAAACATAAATTCCAACGGTAAAAACTGCTGAACAAACAAATAATTTCTATGATGATAAAAAATTCCATGACGCTACGAAAACGCTTCGTTAGTTATTGAGAAATCGTGAAACACAATTTTCGTTTCATGCATTTCTACGCACATACGCGCACACAGACGTGACTTCGAAAATAGTCGAAAAACATTGTCGAGACCTTGAAACGTGAAGATACGTTAAATATTCGTTTTTCAATTTTCGTGGTGATAACAATAACTTCCTCTATCGGGAAGTTAAAACTTTCCTCTATCGAGGAAACTAGAACGATATACATCTTGTATATTCACGTAAAGAAATTGAGACTTATTCACTATCGCTTTCCATCGTTGTAATAAAATCATCGGACTATAGAACGCCATTGTACGGAGAAATTTATAGTATCGTTATTTCAAAGGGATCATTTCAAAGCCCAATTTCCACGAACCTCTCGTCCTTTCGCCCTTTGCAACAACATTGTTTCGAGATAGAATATCGAGCGTGATCAGATTCCCGTTTGGTGCATTAAAGCGCGATAAAGCTCGCGGTGAACCAACGTGGCATCGGGGATGCTGTACGGAAAGCAGAAAAGAAAGAGACTAGAAGGAGGGAAACATTGAGTTTTTGGAATCGATCGACGCCGGTGCCGGAATATCTCCCGCGACGAAAACATTCGTCGTAGCGTGCTTTGCGATACTCCGCACCACAAATACTACACCCCACAACGCTACGAATACCAACGATGTTATCGACCATGAACGTTTATCGGAATACCACACCCACACACTCGAGTTTCCCTCCGACCAATAAACGTTAATGAAATTATTTTCCAAGCGAAAATTCCCAGCCTCGAACACGCGATAATGGTATTCGGTCAGATTCACATTTTTATTATTATTTCTATATTTAAATTTCGAGAACAATATTTTGCCAATTATTGAAAATGATCTTTTTTTACGCAAGAATTTTGTCAACACAAATGCCGCACAACAACGCACATACCGATGTTAATATCGTGAACTTTTGTTGGAATATCCACGGTAACATCGAATTTTCGCTCCTAAATTAATAAAAATTAATCAATACAGTAATTTTCGGAGTGAAAATCTCCAATACCGGTACGTATTAATGATTATACCGTCAGGTACACTTTAATCACCGAGTCTCGGAGATGCTAACGGGACGAAAAGGAAAAGTGAAATTGTACGGAATATCGCATGCTCGATGCCCCCGCGATCAATGCGCACGCTCTCTCACTTTCCAATCTCGATCCAAAACCAGGTCCTTCTGAAAAATACACACACATACATACTCACACCTCGAGTGTCGCGGATCGATAAGATCCTTCGTCCACGTGTACGTAGGGTGTTTCAGAGAAATAGCAAATTAGATAGTTTTCGCGAAGTATTTCGAGTATATCGGCGTAGTCGCGGGAGTACGTATATTCGTATGACGTTTCGAAAATGTTATTCGATCCAATCCTCGCTCGCTATTTATCGCTTAAGGTAGTAGTCTGGTAACTTGAGCCGATTTTCATGTCTTTTTTGGAGGGCGTTTTTTTGTAGGAAAATAAAAATGAATCGTTTTGGATATTTAGGATGTTTTTATTTACATATTAAAGATACAAAAAAAAAAATTTGTTGAAAAAATTTAATAGTTTATTATTATTATTATTATTATTATTATTGATCGAAGTTGGCACCTCGAAAAAAAAGCGCGTGGGTGGCCCCGGTGATTTTGGCCCTTGATGTTATCTGAAATAAAAAATTCTTGATAATTCTTAATCTATAGACGTATCATTCTGGTCGGAACTACTGAAGTTAAATTTCATGGATAAATAACAAAATGGCGGACTTTGGAAAAAGTTGTTTTTTCCAAAGTCCGCCATTTTGTTATTTATCCATGAAATTTAACTTCAGTAGTTCCGACCAGAATGACACGTCTATAGATTAAGAAATATCAAGAATTTTTTATTTCAGATAACATCAAGGGCCAAAATCACCGGGGCCACCCACGCGCTTTTTTTCGAGGTGCCAACTTCGATCAATAATAATAATAATAATAATAAACTATTAAATTTTTTCAAACTCATTTTTTTTTGTATCTTTAATATGTAAATAAAAACATCCTAAATATCCGAAACGATTCATTTTTATTTTCCTACAAAAAAACGCCCCCCAAAAAAGACATGAAAATAGGCTTAAGTTACCAGACAACTACCTTAAAAACATCCTATTATCGCTTCTCGCGAGATTCATCATTCGCGCTGTAAAAAATAATAATAACCACGGTGCAAAATTGATTCGAACCTCGTCTCGGAGAGGTGAGCCATTCTAAAAATATATAATGCGCAATAATATTTTTATTATTATAATTTGTTATTCTTAATAATAACAATGGAAGAATGTTGGCTCAGCGCGAGTTTGTCCTTGCGAAGACAATAAAAAAAAATAAATAAAATAGCTAACGAATAGAAATGTGTCGTGTCGTTGCGCCGATTAAGAACCGTCAAAGTTGTCGCTCACGGCCAATCGTGAATGTGCGTTTGCGTGTTATGTACCGGCTACATGTATTTAAAAAACCCGCGAAGTGATGAACACGTACGAAAGTCACGAGTACACATATACGCGATATCGATACGCGAGAGTCACGGACTGCATCAGTGGCTACCAAAAATAAACTCTTCGAATATTTTCGGGTCTCCCGAACTTTCAGACTTTGCGATATTTTATCGCGATATATTCCCCTTCGTATTTAAATGATTTTTTTTTCAAAAAAATCGTCACGACACTATTATTATATTAATCGTTTGAATTAATGAATATTATTGATTATTAAAATTCACATTGTTATTAATTATTATTATTTATCTTACGAGGTTACGACGCTTACTTTACCCCACACTTTTGTTCGATCGTAACTTCGAAAAAAACAATGTTCGGATCTTTTCATATTTTTCGTATACGTAAACGCGGCTGGGATGTTGAAAAAAATGAATTAAACCATTCTCGTAAAACAAAATTGATTACCAATATTATGGATTAATATTAATTGTTATCTAATTTTTTTTTCATTCTAGTTTCTCCGCTGTGGAATTAATTCCAGAATAAACATACGCGCATCACCGCGAAGATAAAATCACAAATTTTCCATCACCAGTAATCGAATTAATGAAACTCGTGACAAAGAGGTTTTTAATCCGTTAAAAAAAACATACGATGACTAATAATAATCGCTGACGATAATCATTTTTTGTCACTCGCAATGTTTCGCGCGCGTGTTTGTGTGCGTTATACGTACCGTATAATCGGAATATATGACGCACGCGAATTCTGCAACGAACTCTCGGTAAACTAATAATCGGAAACGGCCCGTCGATTTCAGAGATTGGATTATTGAAAGATAATTTTTTTAAATCCGAGTCGAAACACTAATGATTTGATAAAGGCGTCATTTCGCGAATTCATCGTATTCTCCGGATCACCATAGTTTCGTGGCGAGAGTCAAATAGACGCGAAGCATATTTTTATCATAATTTTTTTTTTCCACACTCGACTTTTTCTCCCGGGTAGATAAAATGTATGTGCGAACATATATCCTAAGAATATATTATTCATATTGTATGCATGTTGTGTATTAATAATATATGAATTAAATATATTTTCATCCGACATATATTTGGATTATAAAAATATATATTTTCGCATATAAATGATATCCGTGTCTGAGATATATGGAGTATATAGTTGCGCAATCACGAGAGACAATAAAAAAATGAAATTATCTGAAAAATTTTGAGAACCACTGTAGCAAGCAGGTTGACTACCTCCCCTCTTCCCCGCGACGCTGTACCTCTGCACAGTCCCTCCGCCCCTCCGGCCGCCCGCACTCTTCATCCCTGCCGCCCCTCTATCCGCGATACCGAACTCGAGTCCGTGTTACACGCTGTGGACTTTATCTCGAACTTCAATCGATACCGAATTTCATCAATTAAAAGCCCATAGAACACGATATTTTACTAACTCTCTTTCTCTAAATTTTTTTTTTTTTCCTCGCAAATCTTTCCTCCTGAATTTTCGTCTCTTGTTTACTCCGCCACTCTTCGATGGTTGGCATTTTTATCCCCCTCCCCGTTCGCGAGCCTTTGGCATTATCCACAATTTATTTAATATCGCAATACGTTCCGTGCTCTATCGCGATCCATTTAACGTGTTTTTAATACAAAACGAATGTCAGTGCGCAATGTAGCTCGTAGAGTACCGAAATTATATCTACGCGAAAGGTAGTAATCGTTTCATCAATTTTTTATTATTATTACTACCATTATCGTTATAATTGTTATTGTTGTTATCGGTGAGGTTGGATGTGTCGATATATATATCGAGAATTATTCGTCAGTTGGTTGAAAAATAACGGAGCGCATTTTTCACAGTCATTTTATAAATGTCGATTTTTTCTCGTCGTTCGTAATCGTTAAGAGCATGTAAAATATTTGTTATTAAAATTGTAATGTTCGTTCGAAGGTGTCTTGGGTTTTGGGAAAAGGGTCAAATCTTACGGACTAATTCCATCGATAAATTAATACACCTATGAGTAAAATTTCAATTTCATTTGAATAAAAGATTTAGGGTGGGGATAGAGTTCAAACGGAGGCTCTTATGGCCGTAACGCCAATTGTTGACGTCATTCTATCGCTTAACGAGCAAACACTACGGTTGTCTTCGAACAGATTAGAGCTATGTTGTTTAACGCGTTCTCTCTTTAAAACGGCAGCGGAAACAGCGTACCAGCAACGTGTGACGTGTTTCTCGAGTTTTATACACACCGATACACGCATCTCGCTCAGTTTCGCTCACACGCGCATCCGTGTATACGTGTATCTCGACGTTGCGGAAAGAAAAATAATAAAATTTGAAAAAAATAAAAATAATAAAAAATATCTGGCGAAAATGGCCGCGCTCCCCCTCCCCCGATACACTATCGAAAGAGCGAAAACTTCTTCCGAACGGTCGACGTGGCACGCTGGAATTGTAATATTTATAGTCGAGACATTAGGCAGAGGCATGTGAGCCCGTTCGAGAGGTACAGTTTATCGTAAAAGTTTTCGAACATTTTTGCGATGTATATGTATATTTCTACAGTCTCGATACATCGAATACATCCTTCTTTTGGAATTTCAAAGGAAAAAAATAAAATAATTAAGTCCTTTGAATTAGAAATTCAGGATTTGTCCCAATTAAATTTATATCAATCGTAGTCTCGCAAGAACTTGGCTCCGCTCATTTTTTTTTTCGCTTACAATCTTTTTCGCCTCGACACTCTCGTTAATTAATTCCGTCGCGGCTCCGCGAGGTCGGATGAAAATTATTTTTGCTCATTTCGTCGGATTTGCCTCTTCTCTCTCGTGTATATACGTACATATATATTATATTATGAGTATGGTAGAGCAAAAAAAACGATAAAATACGAGAAGAGTTTCTGATTGAAAGAAATTTGTAAACTATTCGTCGATTCGTTTTAACAGTCAACTACTCCGGTTTGAAAACTGATTTTTTCATATTTTGAATTGACGCATGAAATTTCATGTTTTATAGAATTATTCATCCACGAGGAGCTGGAGTCTGAGGTATACGAGAATAATGCAAAAAGACGAGAATTCATGTAGTTTGATATTTTTGAAAAGTTCGTTGACCCGTGCTTCCTATCTTTGTCACTCTCTTGGGGATAATATTATAGTCTATCAACTTCCGACAAACAATAGGGCATAAGTCGTGCTAATTTACTTGCAAAATCTTGCTAGTTACGTCCTTCTGTGATTCTGAAAATTTTGTTATATATTAATATACATATATACACATGATACACTATTAAGGCACAGTTATCCGAAGTTTGAACGTAATATGGGAGACTTTTGGGTGAAACTGTACGAGAGCAAAGCCGTAACGAGGTTGCGGCAGGAGGGTGGACGGAAAACCTCTCTCCCTCTCTACCGAGAGCTCGCCGCGTTTAACTTGCACGAGCGACTGTACGCTGAAATAGAAATGATTAAAGTTTTAATAACTGTAGGGCCCCGAACGAGAGACAGTAAAAGAGGGAGAGAGAATATATTGCAACGAGCGAATATTGCATAGCGTCTGTCCTTGATTATGAAAACGGAGAATAGCTGCTAATTGTTTGCCAATAATTAGAAAAAAAAAAAAAAAAGATAAATTAAAACTTGGGACATTGCTTTTACGTAAATTTTGTCGCTTTCACAAATCCTTGTTTTTGAGTTAATGATTTTCACAATGTTGGCTTCTTCGTACATAGAGAGAGCACGATTTTCACAACTGTTTCTTACTTAATTATGGGTTTTTTTGCTCGTTTGCTTGATTTTTAATTTGAAAAAGATTTTTCTCGAAAAAAATCAATATTTTTGCATATCAGGAGTCAGATTTGATTTTTCTCGATAAATTGTAAGCATCAAACATTCTCGGAGCATCGCTCCAATTGTGAAGAAAGTTTCTTTACGTTACTATCATTATACTAACCCGGATTATTTGGATTAAAAATTTTAGTCGATAACTTCGAATTTGTTAAAATTGGTTTTTCTAAAAAAAATACAAATTCGATTATATCCTGATGCGTTCGTAAATCTTGATTAAAAATTGCCCCTATCAAAGACTATATATTTATGTTAGTCGGACTGAAAAATGCTCAAATTCTTCAATCTACAACTTGTTGGAGAAATAACCAAATTTGACTTGTGATATTACGTAATTTTATTGTTTTTTATTTTCAATCTATCTAAAATTCAAAAACAAAAAAACTTCAGCCTCTGAAGTTAAATAATAAAGAAAAAAACTAGAGATTTACATGCATCCCGGCGTTTTTTTCCAAGTGTGATTCGCCGAAGGAATCATTTTGATCGCGGTGATAAAAATAAAAAATTCGATTGAAAAATTAAATAATTTTCAAAAACATCACTAATTCCATCGGTAAAAGAGAAAACAAGAAAACCAACCAATTTCGAAAATTAATAGTAAGAAAACAAACGTTCTTTACATTTTGAAACGGTATATTCTCATCCTCATAGAAAACAAACTGACATTAATTTAGCCTCTCGAACTTTATTAGTATGAATAATTCAACGGCAATTCTTGGAAAGTTTGGAATGAATTTCCCAAGAGTACGTAGACGGAACGTTGCAAAATGAAAATCTATCGCAATTGACTGGGTATATATCTTATTTTTAATCGCTGGAGAGTACAGATAGAGTGGATACTGTCCGTTATTTTATTTTTTCCCTTTTCTCATCCCGTGCCGTACTCCATCGGCGTTGATTGAATAATCAAAGCTTTGTTTTCCTCTCTTTAGTCGACTCACCGCGAGTGCACCGATCGACTATACCAGTTTGCGGTGATATATATAATATATACATCTATACGCATACCTTTGTCCTCTTTTTCACTCTTTTGTGCTTTTCTTCAATTTCGTCGTTCGCACGAGAGATAACACTCTCGGGGAATGTCGTGTGATTTCAACACAGAGTGAGAAACGTGTAAAATGTATTGAATCTGCTCGCGCACTATGAAAGATCAATTAACGCCCTCTTCTTGTTCCCGACTCCCTCCTAATATTCAGTTTGATGCATTTAAAAAAATATAATTTTCGATGGAAAATTGGCTTTACACAGTAGCAAAAACAAATTTTTGACGAATCTATTATATTCAATGATCAAATTGAACTTTTAGATTTCGGCTGACCTTTGTGTAGAAAAAAAAAGAAGTATTCGCTCAAGGTCGTAAGAGCGGAAAATAAAAGAAAAGAGAAGACATAAAACAGAGTATATTGCGACCGGGATAAATCAATAACGGGTTGATCTCACGCGGATTGAATAACGAAAATGTCCGTTTGGCGTCGTTCCTCTCGCGGGGCTTTATCATGCGAATTTTTTTGTTACCAGCGCAGAAATCGCTTTTATCGATGACGCGAACTATGTGGGTACAAGCTCGACACGCGCGGCCGAGATCTCTCTCTCTTGTTTTACCGAATGGCAAAGTTTGTTTGCCTTTCGCGAACGAGCGTAAGAGCGCACGTTATTCGCGCGAGCATGAAAAACGCAAGTACAATCGAGCGGAGGTTTGCGCCTCACGCGCACTCCTCTCGCTGCACCCTCGCCCATTGCCCGACACAAATATAATCATGACGTCACTTACTTTTATATCTTTTTATAAAAACTGGCCTTGACGCTTTGAGGACGAAATAAAATGTGCTATTTTCCCTTTTTACCCTGGTAGTCGTGTCGAGCACCGAAAACATTTCTGATTCTCGGGGAAAAACAAAATTCTCGTGCCTTTGAGAATAAGTCTGGCAATAATAATGGGCGAGGTAACGAGGGTCGGGCGTATTGATATGGCATTTTCAATTATTCGGCGCTGTGAAGCACGAACATTTATGATGACATCGTGATATCATCGTAGATTCGAATAATCATTAATATTTTCTATTGAACCGACGATTCACCGGTCGTCAGCCATTTTTTCTGCACCACTACCGAACCAGATAGCGTCTGATCAAGCGGTCAAATTATAGCGAGATCGTTATAATGCGATCTCCTCGGTGTGTGTGTGTGTGTGTGTTTAATATCAACGCAAGCCCGTTGTCAATTAACCAAACAGTAGCTACCTACATAATCCCGGAGAGGAGAAATTCCAGGAGACTGGCTCCTAATGGCAAAGTTCCAGATCCGCCCACGTCCCCGTGCCCGGGTACGTTCTCAATATATAAGCTCCCTCCAACCCTAACCGTACCCACTCCCCGAATTATAGCTCGCGTCGTGCATCCAAATGAGTGTTACTCTGGAAAAAGTGACGCAACCGTGTAAAACGAAATACGACGTTGTAGCATCGTCCTCCGTACTTGATATTTATTCATAGTAACATTCAATCGTAAATTAACGAAAATGATCCACATAATATTGAGCCTGCACGACAAGTTACAAAAATAATCCAACTACATTCTTTCGATCCAATAACGAAATAATTAAATTGAAAACAATTATTTTTCAAATTTACAAATTTTTCCTTCGGTTCGCACCGCCGTGCAACACGAAAGTTGATAGCTCCTTGTACTCTTGATATTATTCACTGATAATTAATAATTTAATAAAAGTCCGTCAATTATTATTTCTCCTTAACAACGGATTAACTTTTTGTTATAACTGCCGCGTTGGATTTGGTTTAAAAAATATTTCAACCTAATCCATGGGTATCGCGTATCGCGCATCGATAAAATTAAATATTTTCTACTGCTCGGAAAGTTGTAACAGCGGCTTAACCTCCCCCGGCTGCTCCCTCGAGAATCAATTCCATGGTCCAGGGGTTGTTTCTAGGAACTCGACGAGCTCCGCGAAGGGTTGAATCGAGACGTAAGCGCGAACCGCGAGGTGGGTGAAAGAGAAACCAAAGAGATTCGGAGCTTGCGCGGGAGAGGAACCAGCGGTTGGTCGCCGCGGCGATGTTGCGCAGGGGGGGGGGGGGGCTCCAACCGGTAGACAATCGTTGTTTATGAGTTTTATATACGTCCACAGAGATTTTCTCCGTTTCCTTCATTTTCGTAAAGCACATATAACGCGTGTATAAATTCTTACTGGTGCATTTCCAAACGCTTTTACCGCGCGCGCTCGTCACATCATTATTAACTTCCATAATTCGCCGTGCATGCGTGTGAGTTTATGAGTTTATGTTACAATTTACATATTGCGCATTGTGACGTAGACGTCTCGTTCGATTATACTTATTCGCGCTAATGTCTATGCGCTAAGGATCTTTGGATGATCAATCACCCGCGTTTGTTACGACTCTGACTCGAGTAATTTTTGGGTTATCGAGCCAAAATTTCGCACGTATCGTAGATCTTTAACGGCTAAAAAATTTCAAGGAGTACGCAAGTTTAAGGTAGTAGTTCGGTAACTTAAGCCGATTTTCATGTCTTTTTTAGAGGGCGTTTTTTGTAGGAGAATAAAAATGAATCGTTTTGGATATTTAAGATGTTTTTATTTACATATTAAAGATACAAACAAAAAAAATTTTTGAAAAAATGTAATAGTTTATTATTATTATTATTTATCGAAGTTGGCACCTCGAAATAAAAGCGCGTGGGTGGCCCCGGTGATTTTGGCTCTAGATGTTATCTGAAATCAAAAATTCTTGATAATTCTTAATCTATAGACATGTCATTCTGGTCGGAACTACTGAAGGAAAAAAGTTTTTTTTTCCAAAGTCCGCCATTTTGTTATTTATCCGTGAAATTTAACTTCAGTAGTTCCGACCAGAATGACACGTCTATAGATTAAGAATTATCAAGAATTTTCGATTTCAGATAACATCAAGAGCCAAAATCACCGGGGCCACCAACGCGCTTTTTTTTCGAGGTGCCAACTTCGATCAATAATAATAATAATAATAAACTATTGAATTTTTTCAAAAAATTTTTTTTTTGTATCTTTAATATGTAAATAAAAACATCTTAAATATCCAAAACGATTCATTTTTATTCTCCTACAAAGAAACGCTCTCCAAAAAAGACATGAAAATCGGCTTAAGTTACCAGACTACTACCTTAAAAGATACCGAAAGTTTTGTAAGAGAGGAACAACGTTTGGTAATAATATACTTTTTTAGACGCTGACGTAAGTGGTTATTTTATATAATCAATATGTTCGTCGTTATTGCGATATTAGGAGGTTCGGTATTACTCGCTGTCCGATATTCCCGTCATCTCATATGGCTGATCGTTAGCTTTAGTCACGAGAAACGCATTGTTTTCTATTTTTTCGGGCAGCATAACGAGAGGCTCAGTATTTTTATTACAATAGGCCACTTTATATCCGCATTTTCATTTTCACGCGACTAAAAATTGAACCGATTTTTTCGTCATTTTTTGCACTTTAAATGAAAACTTGAAGAAAAAGATGATAATCGTGGTTGAGGCTTCGCGTGTCGTTGCCTATACGGAAGGACCGCGAGAATCGCTACCGGTGGTCACGAGCAGCTTCTTTGGGTCGCGGCTGTACGAAACCACGAGCCGTCAGATTCTGTTTCACTCGTTCTCACTCTCGACGCGCGTACCTACGGGCCGCACAGTGTGCGTGTACAAAGCTATATAACTATAGGTAGGTCAGGTGTGTTAGGCGTTTCGGTAGGTCGAGAGAGGGAAAATGACCTCGCGAATCTCTCGTGACGCTCGTATACGTACATACCAATGAGGTAAAACAGTGTGCAAATACACACACAGGCGCGCGGCGCACAGAGAAAGCTCCCCCTCGAGTATCGTAGGCTCTGCTGCAAGCCCGTTAACGTCACGTTTATGTTGCGTTTATGTTACGACCAGGTTTTACGATCGTCCGGCTTTTTGACGCCCCCATGTACGTGTGCAACTTACGACAAGTATGTACGTCTAAATTTACGTTATTAATTAATTATACTCTCTTTACCAATCGATCAAAAACATATTAATGTTTTTTTCATAAACAACTCAAAAGCGTCATTATCATTATTACTTTTTATAACATTTATTTGAGAGCCATTAAACACCCGATTTAAGTAAACCCCCATTACTTTTTATTCTCCCGGTGAGTATGCACTTTTGTAAGATTGAAAGTGATTATTTTAAGCACGATCACACTGTGGAATGCTCAAGAGATAATTCTCATAAAATTGTGACAGTTAAGCTTCAAATGAAAATTTAACGTGCTTTATTTTTGCATTATCCTTTGGGAGAGAGAATTAACGCTCGATAAACTCGGGTGGATTACTGGAATATCAAAAGGTTCGGTGGTCAATTGGTGATATCGGATATCTGATGAAATATCAAATATACCCCGAAGTCATTCTCGTTTTATTACGAGAAGCTTCGAGGATTTATTCCTAAGAGGCGATGATAATCGCAATGGACCGACTCTCTCACTCGAGCGTGCATCCATTGCCCCCATTCCATAGCGAGCCGACTTTTCTGTATATTATATATCTATATATAATATATACATTATTATAATAAAATATTTCCCGGATAATGTATATGCAGCGTTATGTATTATATTTTACCAAACCAGGCAAAGTTCAATCTAATTGTTAAAGTTTGCATTAATTTATATAATGGTGAACACACAAGAGCGAACGCTCATTTCCAATTACCTTCTAATTAAGAATTCCATTGGAAGTGGAAGCACATACAAGTTTCGTAGTGCGCTTTCTCTCTCTCTGTCTTTTTCATTGTGCTTATGGGATCGAGGACACCTCCCTTCGCAAATTTATCGAATTATAATTTCGCAAAAATTACGGATAAGATATATATACACTACACCCCCCCCCCCCCCAACTCTTGTACACGGCGGCGGCGATATATTTCTATAATATAGAGATATATACATATTAGGGCGATTTTTTTTTTTTTTCGACTCTTTTTTTTTCTCAGTCCCCACCTGAAATTTTGTTGGATGTGTCGAAAAACAAATTCCCTGAAAATTACAGCCCTTCATATTAATTCTAAGTACTTTCCCTTAGCGTGAGAAGATTTTCCATCGACGTAAATCGATTCACACGTAAATCGAATTTTTTTTTTTCAACTTTCTATAACTCAGCCGCATTTTATGCTATCATATTGTTCTTGGTTTCGATTTACTCAGAATAAAACAATCTAAAAAAGTGCCTTTTGCGGCGAAAGTGTAAATTGTACTGGTGAGTCGGTACGGGTCACTGAAGTTGATTTTTACCCAAAAAAATCTCCGTTATCTCCGAAACAATTAACTTTACGAAAAAAATGTAAATGAAAAATTTGTTGGAAATTTAATTTCCTACAAAAAAGGTCCTATCGACGCAATTGCTTAGATTAATATTTCTTGAGATATTGAACTTTATTTAAAAAAATTTTTTTTATTATTTAATATTTCATATTTTATAAATTTTATACTACTCATAAGTTAAAGTTCAATATTTTTTTTTTTTTTAGTTACATTTTTTTCGTAAAGATAATTATTTCGGAGATAACAGCAAAAAGCGAGAATTTTGGGTAAAAATCAACTTCAGTGACCCGTACCAATTCACCAGTACAATTTACACTTTCGTCGCAAAAGGCACTTTTTTAGATTGTTTTATTCTGAGTAAGTCGAAACCAAGAACAATATGATAGCATAAAATGCGGCTGAGTGATAGAAATTTGAAAAAAAAAAAATTCGATTTACGTGTATTTTAGATGGAAAATCTTCTCACGCTAAGGGAAAGTACTTAGAATTAATAATAAGGGCTGTAACTTTCAGGGAATTTCTTTTTCGACATATCCAACAAAATTTCGGGTGGGGACTGAAAAAAAAAAATAGTCGAAAAAAAAATCGCCCTAATACATATATATATATATATATATATTTTAATATAATTACATAAACCATTTTATATAATATAAATACATATGAAAAAGCGTTTGAAAGGCTCAAGAGCGTACTATTTCATGAGGAATTGTAGCGATATCTAACGTTTGCTATGTATGCCGAGTACTTGTTGTACTCTTAAATGAAAAACTCATTGACATAGAGAATTTTTTAGGAAAAAAAAAACACTGCAGTGATTTTATACTAAGCTGTAGTTTCGCGGATACGAAAATGATGAAACGTCGTGAGAAAAAACCCCACGTACGAAAATATGCTTCCAAAAGATTTATACCGGAATGACAAGCAGTTGAGATTGTGCCGAAAAATATTGTCACCGATAATTGACGCGAGATCCGTTCGACGAGCACAAATGTGCTCACCCTCGCTGAAATCTCTCGGTGTGAAACGACTCGTCGTATCATTGAATAAACGCCAAGTGTTGTGTAGGTAAAGCCTCATGGAAACTTCATAACTCGCTCCGTACTTCACATTTTCGCCGTTCTCGTCGCGTTGCCTTTGCTTGAATTAACTATAAAGTTTGCTCGTGAAAACCATTGCTGTACCGCGCTCTAATTGCGTAGTTCGCTAATTGGTTGTTGTTTATTAATTCACACGGTGAACGAAATACAGTTTGACCGAAATTCCCTCTGTTCATCCTGGTTGCAGATTTCCTGCGATATTTTGATTAACCGTCGGCGAATCGTGAACGGAATGAAATATTTAAAAAAAGACATTTCGGTGTGGTTGGTCGATGTACGATGCTGGAGGTTTGAACGAAATGAAAAACTTTTTTTATTTTCCTCCTTGTCATTTTTCATTTTGCGAGTTGAACCACGAATTGGAGGTCGAATAATCGATTCCCGTAGTTGCTCTTGTGTTGTATATTGTGTGTGTGTGTGTGCGCGCGACACGGGAGGTAGGGGCGATGAAGCAACCATTGAATTATCGACTCTGGAAACTTTTTGGTCACCCTATATTTCCGGAAAACGAACCATTGCTCTATCTCCTCAACCAACGATCTCTCTCTATCTTTCTCTTTCACTGGCCCTCCCTCTCCCGCCGGGGTTTAATCTAACAATGATTTATGCCGAGGCAGTAGCTCTCATTTCGCGGAGTTTCGCCGTTTCTCCGAGGATTTTACCCTCTTTTGTTTATTATCACAACCTCCCTCGAAGCGAACCACTCCCTCGTAGCGTTAAAAAGTAATTCATTCGACGCTCCTCTCCTCATTGGGTCTAATTAAAGCGAGAGTGCCCTCCCTCGGCTTCGCGATAATAACCGCGCTTCGGTATCATATGGGAAACGGAAAAGTTTTCTAATTCGCTCGAAAAATTGTCACAAACGAATTCATTGAATTAAAATTTATTTAAATTTTGTTACATTTATATCTTTGTTCGGTTGAAATAATTTCATTGTGATAAATTATATAATGTCGTTTGATGAAACTGGTATTAAATCTTATTAAATTTATTCTCAATAGCTAAATGAAAAACCGTATTAATTATTATCGTGTTAACGAAAGAAACTCAAAATAATTTTTTATTCAACTTGGCCCTAAAGTCGGACTCATTGGAATGATTATTTAAAAATCTTGAAACGTAATGATCTTACATTTTCAGCACGGTTGAGTGTCACTGACGGGCCACGTAGCAATTCCGTATTATATACGAAATTCGTTTAAATTATATTCAATGTAAATTTATATGCTTCTTGAAAAAAATTTCAAATAATTCAACGAATTATGGAATGAAATGTTATTTAATCAAACTCCTGTAAAATTTCATTAAATACTTTTGCATTACGATTGGTAAAAAAAATGTAAAAAAAGAATGACCATTTGTTAAAATATTGTGTTGAAATAGTAAAAAAAAAGTATATCATTTTATAGCGGTTAAGCGTCACCGACGGGTCAGGTACCAATACAAGATTCGTTCAAATGACATTGAGATAAAATTTTGTATCTCGTGAAATCAATTTCAATTACTCCTGTCAAGTTTGAAGTTGGTGGTGATAAAAAAAAACCGAATGAAACTTGTTAAAATATTTATTGAAAAAGTAGAGCGTCACTGAAATTCTCTAGTTTACGCGACATTCGTTCAAATTATATTGAAAGTACAGTAATTATATTAAAAGTATTTCGTGAAAATCAATATCAAATATTGTTCAATAAATTGTGAAATTACATGCGGTTCAATCGAACTCCGGTGTAACTGCATCAAATTAAGGTAGTAGTCTGGTAACTTGAGCCGATTTTCATGTCTTTTTTGGGGGGCATTTTTTTGTAGGAAAATAAAAATGAATCGTTTTGGATATTTAGGATGTTTTTATTTATATATTAAAGATACAAAAAAAAAATTTGTTTGAAAAAATTTAACAGTTTATAATTATTATTATTATTGATCGAAGTTGGCACCTCAAAAAAAAGCGAGTGGGTGGCCCCGGTGATTTTTTGGCTTTTGATGTTATCTGAAATAAAAAATTCTTGATTATTCTTAATCTAAATCACCGGGGCCACCCACGCGCTTTTTTTCGAGGTGCCAACTTCGATCAATAATAATAATAATAATAAGCTATTAAATTTTTTCAAAAAAATCTTTGTTTGTATCTTTAATATGTAAATAAAAACATTCTAAATATCCAAAACGATTCATTTTTATTTTCATACAAAAAAACGCCCTCAAAAAAAGACATGAAAATCGGCTCAAGTTACCAGACTACTACCTTAAGCTCGTTTGCTAATAAAAGCGATAAAAAGCAATAGCGTTAAAAAAAACTAACTAAAACATGGTCAAACTATTATTGAGAAAGTAAAAAAAAATAGCGATCTTATCGCAGTTGAGTGTCACTGGCACGCAGAGGTACCAATTCGCTGTTTTATATATGTGGATGTATATGCTCGCCTATGAATGTATTATGTACACCAAACGAATATGTCAACGGCAGCAATATCGTCAGCAGAAGCAATGGTATTATAGACTAGAAAGAGAAAGAGAGAGAGAGAGTATCGACAATATTCCCATGCGTTTTGCCACGTGTGTGAGCCTCTAATTTTTTATGATTATGCGACGGATTCTACTCGCTTAATAGGTATACATATATTTCACGATCGGCTCGCGGATCCTTGGACAGATTCCAATTATCGGAAACGCCATCGGCATTTCACGAACCCCACACGTATGCTCACACACAACACGCGCGTATCACCTCGTTGGCGAAGCTCACCCCTCGTTGCAATCATCGCCGAGTTGCGTGCCGAGAGTGAACGGATTGATAATCGATAATACGCGTTAAAAAGAAGAATACATAAATAAAATAAAAATAAAAAACGATTACGAATACAGACGTTTTCGATGTCTCTCCCTGTCAGATTCGTAGTGATTTAAAACCGTTCAACACAGATCGAACCGCGTGCGAATCGTTAAACGAACGTAGGAGAGACTGATGGGGGGTAAATTGGAAGACTGGCTGTTCGGGCCAGTCTATACGTTCTTCGATATACGTATACGATCTTTCACCACTTTTTCCCGGTGACTTTTTTTACTTTTACCCACTTGAGATAACTTTTTCTTATGCAATGAGAAATATCGAATACATCTAAATGTTTTTTAGTCACGTATTGTGATTTTTAAGTATACATATCAAACCATCGGTATGGCATTTTCGAATGGGAAAATTAGCGCGAGGGACGTTAGTTAATCATTCGTTCAGCATCAAAGGATCCACGGTACCGACGTTCGAAACAACCGGGCACACCAATTGCGTGACGCTGTGTGCATAGCTCCCGATGACCCCACCCTCTGTCTCGTTGCCACGTATGTATCTCGAGAATTTCATGTGAAACGCGATGATTTTCGGTCGAGGGGATATTTCGAAGCCCTTTGAGGAGAGGCTCAAGCCCCCTCCATTTTCTCACCACCGACGAGTGCGAGTGACAGGGCTAAAATGTTCAACACATTTCGGTCGAAAACGACTTTGTGAAATCAATAACGAATGGTTAGGTCGTACGTGTACGTGTAAAGTATACGTATACGATGCGGCGACTTTTTTTTTCTTTCATTCCATAAATCTCGTGTCGAAAACAATCCGTTGAAATATTTTTGACGTTACGTCGAACTCGAGTGAGCTCGTAACTCTCATTACATTTCCCTCGGTGATAAACGCGCGAAATTCAATGATGTTATTGGCGGTAGATGCGGAAAAATGGCACGTACGTTTTTCTCCAAATTAACACGAATATATGATTATTTTAGGAAAAGTTCATTGGCGCTCGCTTCGTCAGCCGGAAATAGGGGATTTAGCCACCCGTTAAGGGGGCAATCGTGATATTAACGTGTTCAACGATTTCAAGTCGCTTCATTCTAACGCTACGCGGGAACGATGTCTGGATACCCTCGTTATTTGGCTTGTCGCCGGCTAAGGAGCGTGTGTAGTATAAAAAATCAAGGTTAATGAAAATTGAATAATGGCACGTATCGTATTCAGGACGTGGGGCTGTTACTTTGTAGTCAACTGAGTGTCGAAATAAAATCTAAACAATTCGTCCACTTTTTTAAACTCGATATTGAATGCAGTATTTTCTTTAAATAGTGCGTTCTGTATTATGTTAAAATTAGAAGTATATGTCGTATATACATATTAGGGCGATTTTTTTTTTCGACTATGTTTTTTTTTCAATCCCCACCCGAAATTTTGATGGATATGTCGAAAAAGAAATTCCCTGAAAGTTACAGCTCTTAATATTAATTCTAAGTATTTTTCCAAAGCGTGAGAAGATTTTCCATCTAAAATACACGTAAATCGATTTTTTTTTTTCAAATCTCTATAACTCAGCCGCATTTTATGCTATCATATTGTTCTTGGTTTCGATTTAATCAAAATAAAACAATCTAAAAAAGTCCTCTTGCGGCGAAAGTGTAAATTGTAATGGTGAGTTGGTACGGGTCACTGAAGTTGATTTTATCCAAAATTCTCGTTTTTTTTTGCTGTTATCTCCGAAACAATTAACTTTACGAAAAAAATGCAAATGAAAAATTTGTTGGAAATTTAATTTCCTACAAAAAAGGTCCTATCGACCCACATGCTGAGATTAATATTTCTTGAGATATTGAACTTTAACTTATGAGTAGTATAAAATTTATAAAATATGAAATATTAAATAATAAAAAAAAATAAAAAATAAAAAAGTTCAATATCTCAAGAAATATTAATCTAAGCAATTGAGTCGATAGGACCTTTTTTATAGAAAATTAAATTTCCAACAAATTTTTCGTTTATATTTTTTTCGTAAAGTTAATTGTTTCGGAGATATCAGCAAAAAAACGTGACTATTGCGTAAAAATCAACTTCAGTGACCCGTACCAACTCACCAGTACAATTTACACTTTCGTCGCAAAAGGCACTTTTTTAGATTGTTTTATTCTGAGTAAATCGAAACCAAGAACAATATGATAGCATAAAATGCGGCTGAGTTACAGAAATTTGAAAAAAAAAATATATATATTCGATTTACGTGTATTTTAGACGGAAAATCTTCTCAGGCTTTGGGAAAGTACTTAGAATTAATATTAAGGGCTGTAACTTTCAGGGGATTTCTTTTTCGACATATCCAACAAAATTTCGGGTGAGGACTGAAAAAAAAATCGCCCTAATACATATATATATATATATATATATATATATATATATATATATATATATATATATATATATATATATATATATATATATATATTAAGAAAAAAAAACGTTATTAATGTCCTTCTAGTAACCAAATTTCTGCTGTGACTCAGATTTGTCATTAAAAATTTTACTCGGCGATTTTACGGAGCACTTTCCAACGAAGAGATTAATGTAAATTCTAATCGAACGAACATTACGATTTAAAGTTGGAAAAAAGCGTATGGAAATGTACCATTTTGGCTATTTGTTCACAACCAAAGTGTTTTTTGATAAATTTATAACTTAGCATTTTGTACGTATTAAGAACGTGTTTATTGAACGAAATACGTTTTTTTTTTTCACGTTCGTCACGGATTCGACTGGCACTTCGTTTATTTGCGGTGGCTTTAAAAAAATAAATAAAAAACACTCACTTATAAGCAAAATTGTAGAAGCTTATTTTTCGTAATATTTGGTTTGTAGTCAACCTTCACGAATTAACCGTCTTAAAAAATTCTGGTCTCTAAAAAATCGTTAAACTTTACGTGAAAAATCCCACATATAGACATACGGATCCGTGCGTTAGTTATACATATACGAACCATTTATAAATGAAACCGACGCGTTATATATCGGTCGTTAACCCTTTTCTCCCCTAACCCCTAGCCCTGCAACCCTTGTACCTCTGTAACACTGTTCGCCCCACTTTGCCTACGCCATTTACCAAACCCTACCCCTTTTCGTACTCTTTTTCCCTCCCTCTGCTTGTGGTGTTTACGAGGGCGGTTCCACAGCCGAGTGGGAGCTCCCTACCTTTGTACACGTATATATAGGTACGTATATACCTAAACAAATGTGTATATACAGAAATTATATATATGGGACATTCCGTACCAAATTGAGCTACGCTCGACCCTCACCGTCCTCTCGTAATCAACCCACTGTTTTGTACATTCTGCTTTTTTTTTTCACATTCCTTTTCGCTCAAAATTATTTAACAGTAATATTTTTTAACATTCTAAATGGAAGAAAAAGTTGACCCAAGTAAAAAATTCTAACAATAGTCTCAAACTTTGAATTGTTTTTTCTTCGTGGAAATTCGCGCATTTGTGAATTTCGACCAGATTTTTGGTTTATCCTGAAAGTTTACAAAATCGTTACGAACAATGATGCTAAGGTTGGCAAAGAATGTCGTAAAAAACTGGAACTCTTCGACAATTCAAAAACGGAATACCTTTTATACGTGAATTTTCGTTAGAAGAACAATTTAAAAAATTGACGTGGAATACCTCGTATGTACACTTATGTCCGTATATAAATTGTACATGTATAGATATCGTACAACGAAACATTGCAACGTATAATATTTGAGCGTCCGGTTTAGTATTGGTGAATTGATACGTTATCGATGTATTTAGGGGAGAGTCTTTCGGGTCGCGATCAAAATTGCCATAGCAACGATGAAGTACATTTTAGCCATCACCGCTATTTACTAAATACATTACACCATTTGTGAAAATATCATGAAATTGGAAAATATTAAAGGGCAGTACGACAAACTGCACCGTGCGATTGAAATGAAATAAACACTATAGTACATTCGGCTCAATACGCGACGGATATCGTAGACGGATATCAGTGCCTTTTTATACGATCATTCACTATTTTCCAATCACTTTTTATATAAAATATTTACACTCTGTTAATGCACATTTTTTTCTTTTTCGAAATACACTCGAGTGCAATTATTTCGAAAGGTCTTTCCCACGATACCTCTCAGTTTCGCTATATCCGGATGACCGAATTAATTCTTATCGGTTCGTCTATTGTCACTCTCGTATAGAAAATTATGTAAATTTTACTGATCGTTCATAAATGGAATTAGGTGGAGAAAACGACACAAAGAAAGGGAGAGTCAGAGCGACGTAAACCAAAGAGAAGAAAAAAATGTATATATATAAAATATATATATAACAAATGGAGGGAGCGAAATGGCCAAAGAGGGTGAGCGTGCACGACATAGACTCTTATCCGGCGCACGGGGTCACGCGAAGGGTTTCGACAATTTTTTTTTTAAGAGATGACTCATCCCCCTCGCTCGAAAAACGTTCTTGCTCCAATTTTCACGAAATAACATACGCACCGTCGTTAATCTCGTTCGTTCGTCGTATTTGACAAGAAATGGTGGGGAAAAGTGTGTTTTCTTTTTCTTCTTCCGTAAAACTGAACTATCACTCGAGGTGAAACTGAAAAATGTTTGTTTAGCGGGTCAAATGATTTAATTGGTAGTTTCATTGAAATTCAGATCGCGGAATAATTAATCGTGCGAATTACGTCGATGAGCGAGATATCCGTATATATCTGTATATTTTGGCTACCCAGGATACGATGAAATTATCGTTGATCCAGAGGACGCGAGAGTGGATAACTATGTGCAGTATACTCGTCGTTTCGGCGTCTAAACCGCCCTGAATATACCATTTGAACATTATGTGTGTGCGTGTATTTCTGACTGTACACGAGGCATTCCACTTCAACTTGACCCGCCTCGGACTCGAGTAATTTTTGAATCGTTTATTCAATCAGTATGTTGCACGGCGTCCTGAAAGATTGCTACGAAAAAGTGTCATACTTTTTTAAACATTTTGGAATGAACAAAAAGAGTTTAATCAACATTGTTAGTCGAAATCGATATTTCTTTATATTTTTTAATATCCTTTTTCTCCGTTATTTTTCAGCTGTATCCGAAAATGGGCGTCGTTCTAATTCCGTTGCCATAGAGAAACGAAGATCATCTTAAATTGAGAAAAAAAAAAGAAAAAAAAATTGGATAATTAACAAAATATATTACGTTATAAAACAATTGGGAACGTACGCGAATAAATTACTGGAGTGAAAAACTAATGAAAATAATTTTAACATTAAATAATTGGTTCCCTTTAGAGTGTTTCTAGGTATTTCTTCTTAACTTGCTTATAAAGTCGAATTATTGTTTAAATGATGAAAATGAAATATTATTCACAGTTGTTAAAAGGAAAATTGTCTCCGGATAGGTGTAGCGACGGAACCGAAACCACGACCGTTTTTCAACAAGTTTCAACAATGTTATTTGTGGCATAATTTGTGGTATAATTTTCTTGGTTACGGAAAAAAATCTTTTTCAAAATATTTAAACAAATGTTGCTCCGTATTTTTTTGTGACAGCCTGTAACATAACGAATAAAGGAAAAGGGCCGAGAAATGTGTATCGCGTAAACACGAGCATGCATCTTTATAGACGATACAGAAGGAATACCGTGGCGTTGGTTGTTCGGCCCTGTATTATATATTAGCCCCACTACGATCGTTCTCCGGTATTGTATTCGCAAGCTGGCAAAAATTTTTAGTTGTTATTCGATTGTTCAGTAGCTGTATTACTTCGTTCAAAGTTCGAGGTATTCGCGCTACCTTCCGGAACTCTCGGTTGATGAAGCAGGAAACTCGGTTGCCCATAATCGATCTACTCCCAAATTTATTTGCCCTCCATCGGTAACAATGATTTCAGCACAAAATTAATAACTTCAAACGGGGATTAACGGTGGTCTAATTTAGGGACGCTATGTTTATGACGCATATAAATATATTATAACGCCAATAGATTGGTCGAAGAGTAAATAGGTTAATATTAAAAAAAAAAAACACCAATTAGAGAAGACCGTATTTACAATGCTTTGTATGGATTTTTCAATAATTCCTGAATGTTCTCGAATAAACTCGACTAGGAAGCTCGGTGGGAAAAATGACATCCCGCTCAGAGATCCAATGCGCCGGTCACCCACCCAAGTACCGAACGCAAACATTGCTGCCCAACACGGGAGACCGCCAATGCCCAATATCGCTGCCGGTTCATATAAATATCTTATTGCGCAAAAGCATCAACTAGGTCAATTAGTTTTGGCAAGCCTTGGAATAAAATAAATAATTAAAAATACGAATTGTCAATGACGTAATTTACGTGACGAAGCAAAACAAATTTTTAACGGCACAATGTAGTCGTACAGCGTCTATAATCCAGAGAAATATATTATAACGCTGAGAGGCGTATAACGACGTAAATTTAAGCACGTTGGACCTATGAACATTAAGATCACATTCCCAACAATCAACTACAAATTCAATTTGTCATATCTCTAATTCTTTTACCATTTGTTTGTTTCATTTCAGGACGAAGTGTTGACGATCTCGGAAAAGGTGGTCGTGAGAGTTCACGATCTCGTAACTTGGCTCTCGCCATCGGTCGAATGGTCCTGGGGAAGAGAAATTTTACATCCTATATCACCAAAGTTATCGTCCCCGGAAAGCAGTCCGCGAAAGCACGATGGAAATTATCCTCAGGTACTCACGGATCCGGGAATTGATTTTACGGACGTTGATAAACAACAGAAGGAATTCGAAACGAATCTCGGTACGACGAACAAACAGGAGGATGATAATACGATTTCGTCGCAAACGAAAGTCGTGGTACTATCGTATCCGAGGTATTGCCGGTATCGTGCCCTCTTACGAAGGCTCGAGGGTGCCGAGCCATCGTGGCTTTGTTCATCGGTCGCTGCGGCCCTCGGCGGTTTCACAGCACTTCCCGGCACGAGAGTTTTATTCTGCAGAGACACGTTCGACTATCCCGATCTCGAAACACACGAACTACTGTGCAATCACTTGGGTAATAATTTACAATGTTTTTATTATTATTTTCCATTATCCTTTATTCTTTTCGATATATCCTTTATTCTTTTCGATCGATAAACCGAGGTAAGTCGTTCTGCGAATCAAGTTCGTGTACAAAAAATTGATTGAATTGAAATTCCGCAACGTGACATTGTTCGGATGGTCTTCGTTGACCATCGCGAACAAGTTTCACGCCGGAATATTAAACATTGCGCAAGGACATTTCCTTTTTGAATCTCCAATAATCTCGCCGTCCTTATTTTTTTTCTAGATGCTTTATATCCCGACCAAGTTCTAAATAGGCTTTCATTAGGGAACAAATAAACGCGTAAGAGCGCCATTTACTTTTGTCCAGAATATCGAGAATCTCGGAGGAATTTGTTATAGATTGCTGTACCCTTCGGATTGCCTTGTAAAAAAATGTTATCTCTTAGCTGTAACAACGAGATAAAATCAGGAACCCCCTTTTCACTGAGAATTATATAGAACAAAAAATCGGTAGATTTACTGATATTGTCGATGGTGGCGCTAAAATCGCGTCATGGCCGCTCGAAAGTAACATTCTACTCAACACGTAAACATTGGGCCCAGAGATAAAAAAATGCCAACAAAGTAATACAAATGTTCAATTACTACTATAATAATAATTGTTATTATAATACATTGTACATATAATTTATATTTTCTCGTCGATTTACTTCAACGTTATAAATATCTTCTCCCAAGCGTTTCTCATCTCCGCCTTAGCATCTTTTATTTTCTTATCTACAAAGAATATAACACTTTATATATATTTAAGCAAGTTTTCAATGTTTTGCCAGATCTGTGCCATTCTCTTTAAAAGTTTTGCCATTTTCAAACTAAAAGGAGATTTACTAGGTTTGCCGGGTCATGGCATTTCCTTCAAGCGTAAAAAGCTTAGTGATAATAAACGAGGTCGAGAAACTATCTGATTTTCCCCATAGGATTTCATTTGAATGTACTCCATCATTGTGCCATCCTTTATTTATTTTCTATGCCTTTTTTCTTGAGTTAAAACGGCGCGAACACGAAATGCCATGGAAGGGCTTATGTTAAATTGCGAATTTGTTATATTAAATCTTCGAGAACCGGTCTGTCCGTGCGTAGACACGGAATATAAAATTAAAATTTATAAAAGTTCGGTGCATTTTCGGTCCATCTAGTGAACCTCTCTTATATCCGATTCCTCCAACGTTAATCTAAGTTTAAACGCAGTTCTCGAAACTATAAAAAAAATAGAACCCTGTTTACACCGCGTCGTCGGTGGAATCGGGCACTAGTGTCTTTGACTCTCTTATATGATCCAAACGACAGCGATAAGGTCACCGCTGGTCGATCCTTTACGTTCGTTTTGTTTTGCATCATATTCGCTCGACGCTCGACGAGCGGTATCACAGTAGAGAACAGGCCTTCGAGCGGCGAGCCGGTTGATCCGACCTGTCCGCGAGCATCTCCCGAAACGCCGGTTCTCCTATCTCTCTACGCTCTCTCTGTGCTCTTCAGATTTATCTCGTAACACACTCGCGACGAGAACATTGAATGTGAGATACGTACGTGAATCACCCTCGTAAATAGACGTGCATCCATAATTCATTACGTTTGCAAATTCGTCGGTTTGTTTAAACGTTGTCAACACCAGTTTTTTTTTAATTATTGTTTCGTTTAGTTTTACGCGTCTTATTTTGTTTAGTGTCGTGGCGTACGAAGGTTGTGCAACGAGAACGAAATATAGGGTCGCGATAGAAGGAACAAAAATATCATTTAGTTTCGTATATGACCGTTGCTGGAGAGGCGATTATCGTTTCGGGCTAACGTTTACGACGTAAAACCGAACACGTGCTTCCACGCGAGATAGAGCTCTCGCTTCCACGGTTTTATTTTCACGTGTCTCGCTGGCGACTGACGCGATGGCTATTGTTATGAGAATACGAGACAACAGAGTCGTTTATTTAAAGATTGACGGTGAGTCGTTGGACCATTTATATTATTACCATTTTCAATAAATAAATAAAGAAACTTGTCGAACTACGAAAATTGATTTAAGGCAATTGGTATAAAGTAATGTCGTACAGATCTGATTTAGCGACACATATGTCATATAAAGTACCGTGGTCAAACAAAAATGTCAACGAGGTTTAATAATCATTAGATAAGAGGCTCGGATTATCAGATTTTATTTTCACAGATTCTGGAAAAGTATCATGTTTACCCATAGAGACATTTTATACCTTAGTTGCAATTAATCCCGTTTGTCTCGCAATCGCGGTATTTATTCTAGAAAACCCCATAATACAAATACGGTAATGGCACTTTGGATAATTTTTTTTCCTTTCTACTTTTGCTATTAATTATTGTTTTCTGAATTCTTCTCTCTTTTTGCGAACATGATGTGCACATGCCCCTGGGCCAGTGGCTAGGTTTAGAAATTTGACACCAGATGTCAAATCGGTGCTTTTAAATTCCCATTTCATGCACTTCGCAATTGTACTTCGTATGCAATCTGTAGAATTGGCTCGGTGAGAAGTAAATGAGGTTTTTTTTAATTCTTGGCGATCAATCGAGTATCATGGCACACCGGTAGTCCCATAAGTTAGCGATCGTACTTATCGACGAACATATTTCACCAATTGTTGATTATTTCGCTCAGAGTAATGCAAACTACTAAGTGATTCCGGAAAAATACTTTCGTCGGCGATGATATTTACCGACAAACATTTTTTTTCTCAAATTGTTCATTATATCAAATCATTGCGAACAAAAACTTAGCGAGGCTGGCTTCGCTGCGATAATTAAGTATTTATTGTTGAAATTTCACTCGGTTCCATTCAGCAATCACGGATAAAGTTTGACTAAGAATTTCAAAGTTACGTCGAGTTTCAGGATCTGCGTACCCTCGAGAGATTTATAGGCCCACATATATGTTACAGACACTAAATTTATTTACATTTTAAACCTCAAACTCATTTCCCACCAACATGACCTTTGGAGATCCGTTTGTCACGGAGCAAGTTCCTAATTTGTACAAATTTTCTTGTTTCAGCGCCAAAACTGAAAGGCCGACCCAGAAGAAAGCGCAAAAAGCGCAGTGCATCTCCCGGCGAGTCGAGTAACGAGAGCGAGGCATCGGTCGCCTCGACGTCAAGGGGGGCAATCTCAAATTTGAGTCTCGTTCCTGCACTGAGAGTGCAGTCGGGTGTACGTCGCAGTGAAAGAAATACGAGTGGTGAAGAAAAACGATTCCTCAATGATATTCACAGTTTCATGAGGTCACGGGGTACACCTGTTGGAAAAATGCCATTGCTGGGTTACAGGCAAAGTAAGTACATGTGCGATACTTAACGATAATAATAAATATGATATCGTTCGGTCACAACATACCAAAATGGAAGGCAATTAAAACTATGAGCGTGCATAGCGCATCGAGAAACTATTCGTCTCAATTATCAGGTTGTTGATTTGACATTTAATTTGCAAACTTGAGATAATCAACAAGCGATACCGATTGATTTGCATCGGAACTGGAGTTACGACGAAACGTTGATGGCAAAATCCATAGACAAAGAATTTGTAGGCAAAATATCTGCACCCCAAAACACCTATTGACAAACAATACCATTTAAATAAAAAGGTCCTTATGAAATTGATATTGAAATTGATATTAATAGCGAACCAACAAACTAACGTTCGATACCAAATGTCCTGTATGTATTTATTAGCACTGTTTATTGCAATAATCAAACATAAGTTTGCCTCAGCGCTCAACTGTACATCATGAATTGAAGTTAACTTCAACATTTCAATCATAAATCAACTTCGATAATTGAATAATCGATGATATATTTGTCTAGTGATATATTTGGTGATATAGGCCAATGTTGAACAAAAAGGCACTTATGAAATCGGTAATAAGCGCGGAACAATACACCGTTATTTGATATGACATATGTGCAAATCAAAAACTTGCACACTCTTTCCTCATTGCTTTATCTCGGTCACATAGCATCCTCTATCGGGAGGTCAACATTGAAAAACTAATTTTCTCGTAGGGCGACACTTGTGAGCCAGTTAAAATAAAGAGGAAGCAATGTGCAAGTTTCCAATTTGCACGCTTTTCTTTTTGACACTTACAGTCGAATATCTTCATTATCATGTCTTTTTATCCCGTTTTTCAGTTGATCTCTTCCTATTTTATACGAAAGTACAGAAACTCGGTGGTTACGATTCCGTGAGCGGTGGACGTCTCTGGAAATCGATTTACGATGATATAGGTGGAAATGTTGGTTCCACAAGCGCGGCTACGATAACCCGAAGACACTACGAGAGGTAACGAACAATAACGAATAATTATGTTTATTAGTTAAAAATAAATAAAAATACATGCGCTATTTTCACGAATTTCAAGATCTACCGTTCGGTTGGGTTAATGACGCGCGAGAAAGTTGTTGGGAAACGATTTTCCTATGAATTAATGATAAATTTACATTTTCATATAAATAAGATTGTTGCTACCGTACGAGAGGCATCAGCGAGGTGAGGAGACCAAAGTGAGGCCTACGCACGGGAGACGAATGAAAAACGGCAGTCTGTCCGAAGATTCGATCGAGTCTAAGCCGGAAATCGGAAGGATAACAACGTCCGAGACACCACCACCACTGGAAGCGCCAACAGCCGCTTCTCCGGTTCCACCACTCCAGTCAATCTTATCCTCATCGGTAAAGATCCCATTTTTTTTTCCTTCATTTAATCACTGGCACATTGAGGCCAGAGGATGCATTCGAAATAATCCGGTCATGCACAACAAAAATTGTTTAACAATCCCTTCTAAAGGAAGATACACTGTTTATCCCTTTTTCCATCTCCTGAATATGTATTTAACGCAGAAAAAGACAGATCACTAGCAATTCACTCGGAGATTGTTTGGTTTATCGTAATTTCTCAAAAGATTTTTCCCTCGAAAAATCAATTTGTATCTCGAAAAATGTAATATTATTCGAGACATGTTTCAGCGAAATCATAGAAAATCTTATAACAAACGAGCCGCGAAACGTTAAAACAGATTTTTTATCGCTCAAAAACTGAATGAAAATTTACCTTTTCGAAAATTACAATAAATTAGGCAATCTCTATGCAAATTTATAGTCATTTTTGCTTTTATAGTATCAACTGAATACTCGTTTGAACGTACAAACGATAATAAACGTCGTAGCTTGCTAATGGAAAGATTATCGAAATAATTTATTTCTATTTTACACATTTTCAAAATTCAATCAACGAAACTTTTCTTGTCTGTTAAACTTCAGCTCGAGGCATGCCGGGTGTATAGAATTATGACAAATTTAACCTCATGATACATGCCGAAATACACGTTCGTTCGGACATTTGTCACATTTTGAATCAGCCTTGAAAAGTAAAAAAGAAAATTCCTCAATGGGAATTTTCGGAATGTTCGATTACTCGCGCCATTCACACCGGTCGTTTTCGTTGTTTCAGCCTTTCCTACCTGGCGACAAGCCAAAGACTGAGGGCGGCAAAACGTCGTCGCTGCGTAGCGTTAGAGTGAAACCCGAGCGTTTGAAATCGTTAAACACGATAATAGCGAACAGTACACCGGTAGTCAATCAAAATATTCAACTGCCAAGTCCGAGTCCGCCACCATCGTCCAACGTCTCGAACACGTCAACGTCCGACACACCGTGCAATACACCGTCGACGACGCCAACGGTGCCGGTAAATGACGCTGGCGGTGCCGTCATTGTTGGTCAGAGTGTACTCGAGCGTCAGCTCAACAGTCCGTTGATATCGCAACAATTGCCACCTTCGACATCACCGTCGATATTACCGGTTGTTGCGGTAACGACAAACACGACGACGGTCGTGACGTTAACGCCACCTCCCGAAAAGGATATCAAGGAGATAAAGCTCGAGGCCAAACCCGCTACGATTATAGCACAGGGGAAAGAGAACATTCCGATGTTCGGTGAGAAACCAGCTTTCACGGAAAAGAGTCTTCTTGTACCGCCCAAATCACCGGAAGTCATTGATCTCGAGATGGAGAACGACGCGAGTCGCGACAAGATCGTTATACCGAGTTTTAAGAAGAGGAAATTGGAGATACTTCGCGAGGGTGGACTGGAAGTGACGGCGGTTGATTTGGACGCTAGACCGAGTGTGATACAAGCTACTATTGTACCGGTTACGGCATCATCGCCGCTCGGTACAAAGATCGACGAGAAGACCGTTCAGACATTTTCCTCGTCGAACACGTCAAATTCCGTACCTAAATTGATATCCGTCACTGTTACACCGGATATCGGTCACATATTGCCCTCGCATCATGAACAACACATGGTCAATGGAAATTCTCATCAGCAGTCACATACGAGACTGGCAAACACGAAATCATCGTCGAATCATCAAAATCATCAGCCTATTCGCCAAATAAATAACAACAGCAGTGCCGTTACGAACAACAACACGAACAACAACAACAACAATAGTCGAGTTATCAACGTTGGTAGTCCGAGTAACGCGAGTTTGTTGCAACTCTATGCGAACGCAACGAACTCCGTACAACCAGTTTCCCCAGTGACGCCACCGCAAAATCATCGTTTCGTACCACCCTCGTCCACGAACGAGAGGCTAGCACCGCCAAAAGTCACTCAATCACGCTCTATTTTCGCTCACAGTGAAAAGATGGTTTACGGCAATCCCAAAGAGATTCTCATACCGCCGAAGTATCATCATCCAATGATCACGCCCCACCAGCAATCGTCGCGCGTATCAAGCAACAATATCAATTCAACGACCGCCAGCGGCATTCTCGATCTTACACAGAGGCAAAACGATCATTCTTTTGCACGTCCAAATCTCGAGATAGTACGAGTACCCGTTGTTCCACGACCCAATCCCCTCAATCTTGAGATTAAAAATTCCATCACCAAGGAGAAGTTGCCCGAGGGAAATTTGCGAAAATCAACGTTTCCCGTTTACCCCGGTATGCTCGATAGTCGCACAATGGCTTCGAATAATCTTGAAATAACTCTCGTAAGTCCGAAACATCGTGGTCATTCGGCGACATCACCGCATCGGCAAGTTCATCAACCCTCGCCCAGTCCACCGATCGTGAGGCTTCAGAACAGCATTAGCAACAACGTTAATAATTGTAATAACGCTGTGAATAACGTTCTAGCGAGTCATCAGACACAGAGACGTCAGCAGAATGGCAAATATCCCTCGAGATCCGAGCCTGTGTCGCCGTACGCGACGAGAAAGCCTAGTCATCAGACGATTATTCCAAACGTACCGAATCTTCATCATCTCAATAGTACGGCTTACGGATCGTCGAGAACGAGCACGATGCAGCAACAAATGTTTGTCGATAAGAGAAAAACTATTAACGAACCGACGAGTCGAGATTCGAACACGAATAATCATAATCATCATCAACATCAACATCAACATCATCACCCTCATCGACGAACGAGCGAGAGTGAAAAAACATCGACTACGGGACAACAACAGGGACACAAGGTAAACTCGTCGCAACGACAAACTGACTCGTCGAGAAGACACAGCGTACCAACGAGCTTACCAAACGCTTACGTCGGCTCGTTGCCACAAAGTACATCTGGTTTTCTCGGACAAGTGCCAAATCCAGCTACCAAGTTCCTACCAATGTTCGATCCGTTGTACTATTCGGCGCTTTGCAACGGTATCTTTCCACCACAAATGCAATCGACCTCTCAACCCTATATAACGCCCGAATTTGATGCTTATTACAAGGAATTGTTGGCATCCTCGCAGCCGAGATTGGCGATGACGGGACAGCATCAGCCGGCTGTTCCAACGTCCAAGTAGACGACAAATTTTTCGATTTAGGCATGAAGAACAAACGGAAGGGTGGTGTTTGAGGAAGAGAATTTCGAGACTAACGTTTTGAGAGAAAAAATAGAGGCATCGTTTCGCGCTCTGGGCGATCTTGAAATGTAACAACCTTCCGGGACTCCGAATGGTAAACGAAAATTAGCTTTTCCCATTTTTCTTCCCACGGATGATTGATATTTTGGTCGAAATGGAGATTGTCTCGAATAAAAAACTGTTTCAAGTACTTTTTTTTACAATCAATGATTATGGGTTACTGCTAAGTATGAATATCGATTGTCTAAAAGAATACTTACTCTCAATTATTCATAATTATAACAATAACAAAAGAAAACGGTTTTTTTGTTTCTACGCTACAATGAGGATAATTATTTATTTAAAAAAAGTATTTTTCGTGGTATTTTATTCGAACGGTGCCGATCTGTGCATTAAAAGCAAATAATAAATACCATGTGGCAAAAAGAAGTTGTTCAAAAGTTATGTCCCTGTATCTAATCGTCTCTGAGAGAATAGGGGAAAGGCTTTGTTACCATCGGAGTCTGTGCACATTGCCCGGGGGCGTTCGTGATACACACGCAAAATGGAACGTAGACTAGTCGGGAAGAGGAAAAAAAAAATGACGAGACACTCGATGGCCAATCTGGTCGTTGTAGATAGGATAGAAATCAGAGTTGAAATATGTATGTACACAAACACACGCGTATATATATTGTAGAGTATATTTCCTTCGCGGTTAAAAAAAAAGGCGGATCGGTGATGATTCACCGTAATAAAGATGTGGAGCATGTGATCGCAGGACAATTTCGTTTATGGAAATGCTCGCGGATGCTCTATTATATTTCTTCGAGTCCTAATGAAAAATAAAAGAATTACGAAAGTTGTGTAGAGAGCGAGAGATAAAGAGAGAGAGAGAGAGAGAGAGTGAGAGCGAGTGGCGGGGAGGTGCGTAAGGCGACAATTTGTTAACAAATTCGTCGTTTCCTCGATGTTTTATATATATTTTTTTTTCGTTCGTCCTTGCCTTTACGCGAGCCTGTGATAGGCGAACGAGGTAATTTTCTTTTTTTTTTCCTTTTTTTTTCTTTCTTCATATCACGAATTATCCTCGTTCTGCATTTTTGTTGTCATTCTTTCTCTCCCGGCCACGGTTTTTTGGTTCGTGATTAGCGGGATAAAAATGTGTGAACCGATGGCTGGATCACCGGGTGCAAATATTTGTTTCTCACGTTCTTGGTTAGAAAAAAAAAAAAAAAAGAAGAAGAAAAAGAAATACTGAGAAGATAACATTGGGAGCGCGATGTTAAGACGAGCGCTTCCGTCCTCCGACTTCGTAATGTAAACGAGTTAGCCAATTTTCAACGATACGAAACACACCGTATAGACGTGTAAGAAGAGGGGAGACAAAAAAAGAGGAGAAAAAACTGATTTTTAGTCAGCTATAGAAGTGCACCGCAAGAAAAATGCTATGGGTTCATTTAGAGGCCGAAATGCGACTGTACATAATGTATATATCTCGCACTAAGCGATATTTACATAGTTGGTAAACTTCAGCATTATATTTGAATATATTACGCAATAAGAGTTAAGTTTAGCATGTATGTGTGTACAGGATGTCGGAATTTTTCGTGGCACGTGGCGGTCTTGAGCGTGATATTTCTCGAGAGAAAGAAAAAGAAGAAATTACAACGAACCGTCCATTACGAGAGAAAAAAAAAATTGTTTCCTCGACGCTGGATCGCGTCTCAATAATGTGTCACTTTGCACGAACAATGTACGATGGATCTCCAATTTTTGTTGTTCTTTTTTATCGTCGCCACTATGAGCAAAAGAAATACAGTTGTTTTTTTTTTTAATTTTATTTTTTAATTTTAAAGATTTGTGATGTTTGGCGTCTAACGAAAAAAAACCCTATTTAAAAACGTACAAGCACATTTTTTTTTCGTACGACGAAAGAATTGTACGATAAAGCTTGCCGACCGTCACCTGCCACGACTCTCGGTACACTCGATCGTATATATATTCGTTTTAAGAGCCGTAGACACATTACCGAGGCAATATGTTCGTTTTAGGATAATCTAATAAAAAAAAAAACAAACAAAACAATGAAAGAAACAGAAATAAAAGAAGAAATTAAAAAAAAAAAACAAGAGGTAGAAGCAAAGATAGAAGAGGAGAGTAATGCGCTTCGCGAAACTCGCAACAAAGGTTTAACGAAGAATGTGAGAAAAAGAAAGACCTGATGTCTCGTTACGATCACTCTTTTCATTCAATTATCCGCGATACGAATATGTTCAACGTAAATTTCACCGTTTAATTTGTCCGAATCCTCGAGATTAACATGTACAAAGAGTCGTATTACCAATTTCGAAAAGCACCGTCGTCCGAATATACGATACCAAAGTTCGAGAATCGTTCGAATGAAAAAAAAAAAAAAATATGGATTTAAAACATTTTTCCAATCGAATAATGACGAATAATTGTTACAAATTATTCTCAATTAGTCGATAAAAATTCCAACTTTTGTGTTTTGTTTTTGCCAATATTTCGTTTATAATTATTTTGTCGTTAAATTATTCTTTGTGATTTTCCATTCGAACGATGTTAATGGTTTCACTTTATTGTTGAGCTCTGTAATGACGCCATAAAATCGTCAAGTTTTTTTTGCACACTATTTGGTATAAATAATACGATTTGCGATGTCAAACGTGTTTTTACGATCTTTGACAAACGGAGGATGCGATGATTTAAAAGACATTCGATGGTTTTGAAAATTGCAGTTTTTCAGTAAGTTAAGATATTGAAAATTTCATACATAATTTTTGTATCTAATACATAAAACTACGTATCGTTCCGTCATCATCTCTTAATTTATTAGAAACTGCATTTTTTACTTCCTTCAAATTTTTTCAACATTTTTGTGTCCTTCATAAGTGTGTGCTTAAAGAAAAATCGTAATTCGCCAAATCGTGTACAAAAAGAATTGTCACGGTTGAACAACGGAAAAAAAATTATTACAGTTCAACAATATGACCTTCCAATCTTCCGCCCCGTGTAAATCTCAAGTTTCTTTTTATATTTTTGCTTGTTTTCTTTTTTTTCTTTTTTTTTTCTTTCTTTCGATTTTGTTCTCATCAACCGAAAATGTTTGTTCGCAAAAGTTACGTGCCATAAATGTGATCATGCTCACGGTGAACGTGCGCGTTACCCGGAGACAAACGAAACGACACGGTGTACTAATAAAACTACGTGCAACAACAAAAAAAAGCCTTGTGAGAGGGGACAGGTTAAAAAAAAATGAAAGGGAAAAAATGCCGTTTCTTTATGTTCTGTTATACCACAGGGTTGTTTTTTTTACATCAAGAATTTTTAACGTTGCGTGAATGTATGAGTGAGATAATTGTGCGTGCGCGAATGAGAGGAGAGAGAGAGAGCGAAAGAAAACACGATATTGGCGTTTCAGCACGATGAGTTCAACGTCTTTCGTGTATTTATTTTTTAATTCTATTTTTTTTCTTTTTTTTTTTTTCGTGAGTTGTCAGCATCTTCCCCGAAATTCTTTCTTGTTTTTGTACCTCGAGAAGTGATTTTTCCGTAATCCTCGATTTTTCCTATTTTGATAATAACTAATTATTACGACCTCGAATATTTTTTATTATATGGGCATTTCAGTTCCTAAGTTGGAAATAAAATATCTACCACGAAGACATCTTCCTATATATATATAAATATATATATATATATAAAATTGTTCGACGATGAAACGGACAATTGTGTTTGTGTCGTTAAATCGAGATAAACAATCTGTCTCGATTTGTTTGTACGTTTTTTTTCCAAGCCATAGTTATGACATGACTTTATTCCGCGGCAACATTCGGACGCGGATAACGATTCATTATTACTCAATATACGTGCTATTTCCAATATTTTTTTATCGATCGGTGACATTGAAAAAAATTCTACTGCATCGAATATTTAATCCTTTTTGTTTTGTTTCTTATCATTTTTGTTCTTATAGTTGTCGTCAGTCTACTTCCCGATCAATTGTAATTTGTTAGTGACATTTTTTCACCGGATGTTTGCTTCAAAAACTTTCTTCGTTGCTTTTTATTAATCATCTTTCTTTTTACTTTATTATTATATTATTCAACAACAATCATCGCGATCTCAAATATTTTCCGTAACTCTCATATTTCAATCGTAAAATCGGTAATGCGAGAATATCGGGAAGAAAAATTGATCATCTCCTTGTTTCGTGATCGTGAGAGATGAAAGTACGATTTTTTCGTTTGAAAATCGATAATTGGGAACAATCATTGCCGACGGTATTAAAAAAAAGTTCTACGTAGTTATTTAGGTCAACAAATTGAAAATAAGAGGATGAACCGGTAATGGATCTTATCGTCCGACCGAGATCGATTAAATGTTTGAAAAGCCGAAGAAGATTCGTCATCGAGGATCACGTCAGGTAAGATCCGTTTGTATTATTCATTTTCTATCGTTTATTCGTGATAATCCGCGTCTGTGTAGAAAACCAAAGATTGTTTCAGCGTCGTAACTGTAGTTTCATGATCATCGTGACTCCGTAACGTTCGCTTGGTAAACGTTGCTAATTATGTAAGAGTTCATAGCGATTGCTTCATATAATTACTCTTGGTATAGTATAAATGCCAATGGGCCTTAATTGCGCGAATATGGGGCGGGGGGGTCATGAAAAATCGAGCGTTCAACGATCCCGTGACCATAGCTCGATTTATGCTGACGAATAGACGTTGGGTGTGAGAGAGAAAAATGCCACAATGTCTGATTCATAATAATCGAATTTTGACTACCCAACTGTACCACATCGACGACCTCGATACTTTCAAGAAACGATGAGAAGCGGAAATGCGTAAAATCAAACTTTTCGATCGGGAAAAAAAAAATGCCGACATATTCTATTCGAATAAATATTCCATATCCAATTCTCAATGGAATTTTCATATTAAGGGGGGAAATAGGGTTAGACGGTTCAAAAAATCGATTTTTTTTAAATTTCATAAATTGTTAGTAAAACTATTGAAAAATATGTTCCGAAAATTTTAAATGAAAATTCCGACTCGTTCTATTGTTATAAGCCATTGAGGGGGGAAATAGGGTTAGGACAGCGTTTTCTCAATGATTTTCATGAATTTTTTTATAGTATAAAAAATGAATATAATTTATTGAAACTTTGAGAATATTTTATACATATATTTAACAATATACTATAAAATTTGTATACATATATTTAAGTATATACTATAAAATATTAGCGACCCCATGTTGCTTGTTTTTCTTGGTACTATTTTTTCAAACGCGTTTTTCTGAAAACGTCTTGTTTTGAACTTGCGTACACGCTAGTTCGAAAAGTTTTCAACCAATCGTTTTGAAAATTGGCAGTTACTTTCTTCATAATATTGCGCTCTATATGAACCTAAAATCGGAATATTATCATTATTGAAAATAATTTTTTTTTGCAAATAAAGTTGTAAAAAATGGCAAAAAATCATGCTTTTTTGTTTTGACCCCTGTAAAAAGTTCAATTTTCTATTTTTTTGATAGCATTCAGGTTCATATAGAAGAGAGACATATAATAAAAGTAAATTCCAACCTCGTTTGATTTCGGATGAAAATTGCGGCTTCCAGAATGTACGCAAAATGCTGAGTCTGATTGTGACCTGCAATATGGGGTCGCTAATATTGTATAGTATATACTTAAATATATGTATACAAATTTTATAGTATATACTTAAATATATGTATAAAATATTCTCAAAGTTTCAATAAATTATATTCATTTTTTATACTGTAAAAAAATTCATGAAAATCATTGAGAAAACGCTGTCCTAACCCTATTTCCCCCCTTAACTCGATACTCGGCAACGTAAAACGTGATTTTTTAATTTGTTGGGCTTTCACGCGATATCTCTTAGTGTGCGGAACAAAAACTCCGCCTGATTCGTAGTCAGCGGTAAATATCGGATCCAAAACATATAAGACGAAAAGAATGATTCTCAATTCAATATCCGACATCCCTGACGCGGTAAGTTTGGGTCCGATAGGTCAAAATATACACGAGAGTGTTTACAAAGATTTTTCAAAATATGTAAATCTCATAAAATATTAATGGATTTCAATCGATCGTTAACGGACCATCATCACTCACAAAGGAGAATGAATGATATAATTGTTTTTTTTTTTTCAGTCTCAAGAAGTCAGCACAGAGTGCGATAGACATTCGTGATAAAGAATGTTCAGTGTTATTTAATATACGAAACACATCGAATAAACGGAAAATTCGATTACCTGCCTCTTCCTCTTTTTTACGAGAAAGAGGAAACTTTATTTTGCGAGTATTACCGACGGTCAACAAAGTACGGTGCAATGAAAAAACTGACTACGTCGAGTGCTTAAAAAGTTGAGAGAAAAAAGCCAAAGTCCCCGTCGGGTCTGTATATATATACGAGCGTTGTAACGGTAGCTACGGTGGAGTGAGAACGCACAAGGGCTAGAGAGAAATTTAATAAATAAAAAAAAAGGTTCAACCGAGCGGTGCGTGCGGAATGCACTGGGAGCATGTGCCGCGAAATTTAAAATCGTTTTACGGCAGCCATAAACTGATAACCTGTTTAACCAGTCTGCCAGTGCCACGGCAGAAAGAACGGCGCTCTAGTAACAACGGGGGGGGGGTTCGCGTTTTGCCTTGGTAAATCGTTTCTACATTTTTCTCCTTCGTGTTCCGCTTTATTATACATCCTTTCTTCACTCTTTTTTCAAACGAACTTTTATTCGTCGAGTCTGTATATCCACATTCGTCATAGTGCAACCGATACGGTTTACTCGTCATTGTATACAACGGCAATGATTCGATCGACCGCAATTGCACTTTAAGCAACTTTTGCGATAAACAATAATTTCACTACTTTTCTATCCTCGGACTTTTTAACTCTTTTATTTGTGTTTTCTAAGCTCTTACTTTCAACTCCGTCGTTTTTATTCTTCGACACACCGTAATGGATACAGTTTAGTTCCAATTGTGTCGTTTCGATTGTTCGATCGATTGCAATTGCAGTTTGTTAAGTTTATCCAACGGAAATTTGGTGCAACGTTTTTTATTTCCCGTTGTGACGTATTGTACCCTCTTTCTTTACAGGTTCATCTTCAATTTCTATTTCACCGACTCGGAACTTATGAAAATACAAGAGACTCAATAATGTATCAATGAGAAAATTAACGCATAAAAGTTTTGCACATATTAAGTTCGATCATAATAATTTCATTTCTCAGTAAATTTGTCTTAATCATAATTAAGCGCCCGTTCGAAGGGGTAACAATGTCGGATCGTCAGTTTGCGAAGATCGAGCAAACTTTCCAAGAGTTTCGCAAGAGGGTTGGCGGTTGATCGAAGGCATTGGGTCAGTGGGATCGAAGAAAAATCTATCTATCTTTATGAAAACAACTTAAGGGGGCAAATAGGGTTAGGACAGCGTTTTCTCAATGATTTTCATGAATTTTTTCATAGTATAAAAAATAAATATAATTTATTGAAACTTTGAGAATATTTTATACATATATTTAAGTATGTACTATAAAATTTGTATAGTATATACTACAAAAACACTGGAGATATTAGCGACCCCATATTGCAGGTCACAATCAGACTCAGCATTTTGCGTACATTCTGGAAGCCGCAATTTTCATCTGAAATCAAACGCGGTTGGAATTTACTTTTATTATATGTCTCTCTTCTATATCAACCTAAATGCTATGAAAAAAATTGAAAATTGAATTTTTTACAGGGGTCAAAACAAAAATGCATGATTTTTTGCCATTTTTTACAACTTTATTTGCAAAAAAAAATTATTCTAAATAATGATAATATTCCGATTTTAGGTGCATATAGAGCGCAATACTATGAAGAAATTAACTGCCAATTTTCAAAACGATTGGTTGAAAACTTTTCAAACTAGCGTGTACGCAAGTTAAAAAAAAGTCGTTTTCAGACAAACGCGTTCGAAAAAATAGCGCGCTCGGGGCCTGAAGGAGAGCTACTCACTTTAATGGCTTATAACAATAGAACGAGTCGAAATTTTCATTTAAAATTTTGCGAACATATTTTTCAATAGTTTTACTAACAATTTATGAAGTTAAAAAAAAATCGATTTTTTGAACCGTCTAGCCCTATTTCCTCCCTTAATCGTTGAAGAAAGGTCCAGGGCCTTATAAATGAGATCGCGATCGACGTATCGAAACGATCGTGGCGTTCTTCTTGAAAACAAAATCACGTTCATCGTTATCGACGCGTCGTTTTACCGCCGGATAAACACCGGATAACCACCGGATAAACACCGTACATGGAAAAGAGAAAGAGGGAGGGAGAGAGAGAGAGAGACGGAAAATCAGACAATGGTTTGCCAGTATCGACCCTTTGTATATCCCCTACCCTCTTCACCCACGCAATTTCATCCCCTTTAATTTGCCCCCGCGCGCGCATTCACTCCTTAACCATCCGCATCCACTCTCTCGCTCGTCTTCCAGCAACAACAAGAAAAACATCTAGAAATCGACCAATCGACCGTACGACATAATGGATAATTTTTGTTTCAAGGAGGTATGCATCGTGGTATCGAGGCCAAATGATGGTCCAATCACCAACGAGTTAAAATCTAATTCTATAGTTCGTTCATTGGTAAACTCGGAGTAACGTGTATCAGGTCATCTTAGAGTATAAAACTTTTTTTTATTGACTTGACGTTAAGACGCTGCCGCGTCTCTTAAGGTCGTAGGCTGGTCTAGAGCGAGATTTTTGACGTCATTTCTAATGTGCAATAACGTTTAAACCGTTTTAGTTGTCTTGATGAAAATTTACACGTGCATTTATTGATCCTTAGAGAATACTTGTACATTTTTAAAAAAAATTATTTAAAATATTTTCATGTAGTTTTTTGCCTTGTTGCAACATGGTGCGCCGAAATCGGCGCCCACTCTGGACGATGTTGTATGCATCTGAAAAAAAAAAAATATATATATTCTCAATCTGTATGAGTGTTCTGAGCACTGGTACTTAAAAAAGCAGAATTGGTACTTAAACATTTTTTTTATTGATTCGAACAATAATTTTGCCGACATTTTATAACTCGTCGAATACCCGAAAATGTATGAAATATCATTAATGAAAGTTCAACAGGCCGCCATTTTGTCAAACATTTTTTTTAAGTACCAATTCTGCTACCAGTGCTCAGAATACTCATAGAATATATATATATATTTTTTTTCAGATGCATACAACATCGTCCAGAGTGGGCGCCGATTTCGGCGCACCATGTTGCAACAAGGCAAAAAACTACATGAAAATATTTAAAATAATTTAAAAAAAAAATGTACAAGTATTCTCTAAGGATCAATAAATGCACGTGCAAATTTTCATCAAGACAACTTCAACGGCTTAAACGTTATTGCACATTAGAAATGACGTCAAAAATCTCGCTCTAGACCAGACTACGGCCTTAATATGATCAACCCTCTTTTATCATAATAATTCTCAGTTGATATTCCCAGGGGCGTTTGTAATGGCGCCGAATTTGATAATAGATTCAATTGTACCAATAAGAAAACATATACGTATAGCAAACAAATATTCCACGGTATAACTTTTTAGGTTTGTCCGTCTCTTCCTCTTTCTTACCGTGTCCGTTGCGTTCCTCGAGACTCCCACTTTCCTCCAGAGGGCTATCCGTAGTCGCTCTTCCCTAACGCACTACCGCAGCAACATTGCAACAACATTTGCACGAGGGCACGGGCAAGCTGGGGAAAACCTGGCTGATACAGGCGGTTACACTCGACTGACTTTCCGTCGCAGTACCATGAGAAACTCAGAAAAAAGTGCCTTCCGCTCGGTAGTCGCCGTGTTAACTGGTGCACCGTTAACCGGTCACCCATCCGATTATTGACCGTGGCCAATACCGCTTAGCAGACGTCGAAGCAGCGCACCCGCGGCGATAAAAATTGCTCGAACGGCGTGAATTATTCTTCGAAAATATTGAATGACGGAGCGGACCTTTCGGAAATCAGGAATCTCTGTGTACCGGGTAATAATGAACTATAGTATACCGTAAGAGCAGAAGTCATTCTCGATTAATTGATAAAAGTTTGAGAAACAATATTTAGAATTTAACGCCGCATTGTTCGGTTCGTAGTGCTGTTTAGTTTCAATAACTATTCGATCAATCAATTTACTCGTTCGAATAAACAATGTCGACGTAATATGTAATGAAACGAAGGAGTATTTGCAATTAGCTCTCTTTGTCGTTTATGAACTTTCTCTAATATATTCGATCGCAAACTGGTATATACGTATTAACGATGATGCACGCGCGTAGTGACCCCGGATCGTAAGGGTTATCTTCTGGCTCACCTCTCTCGCGAAAAAACGAATCGACGATAGATATCAGGATGCCAGACCCGAGTGCACGTATCGTTTGTGTACGTTCAATGGTGCACGAGAATGTTGCTCTTTCACTTTCTCTCTCACTCGTTGTTGTCGGGAGACTCACAATTATTTGCCGATCGATCGTTACGACGACGGTTAATTAATTCATTTATTTATTTATTATAATCGCTTTGTCAGCGCGAATTCGCGTTATTGCATCGATTGTACAATGCAACAACGCACATTTTCCGTCAAAGTGACAATCACGTTGATTTTCTTTTTATTTTCACCAATGCATTCTTATTCGTGTCCAATTGATTGGTCATTATTAAGGTAGTAGTGTGGTAACTTAAGCCGATTTTCATGTCTTTTTTGGAGGGCGTTTTTTTGTAGGAAAATAAGATACAAAAAAAAAATTTGTTGGAAAAATGTTATAGTTTTTTATTATTATTATTATTATTGATCGAAGTTGGCACCTCGAAAAAAAAGCGCGTGGGTGGCCCCGGTGATTTTGGCTCTTGATGTTATCTGAAATAAAAAATTCTTAATATTTCTTAATCTATAGACATGTCATTCTGGTCGGAACTACTGAAGTTAAATTTCATGGATAAATAACAAAATGGCGGACTTTGGAAAAAACAACTTTTTCCAAAGTCCGCCATTTTGTTATTTATCCATGAAATTTAACTTCAGTAGTTCCGACCAGAATGACATGTCTATAGATTAAGAAATATTAAGAATTTTTGATTCTCCAAAAAGACATGAAAATCGGCTTAAGTTACCAGACTACTATCTTAAGGAAATTGTCTCGTGGCATCAAGATCAAGGGTCGTTCCGATCAGCAACGGGTTAAAAATATCAACGCCTCTAAATGTGTCAAATTAAATTCATGAAGAATGAATTTACGAATTAAATTTATGATTTATGAAAATTGAATTTGTGAATTAAATATAATTCGATAGAAATGAATTACGTATCTTTCGTGTTTTAATTCGCGGCTTTTGGACCTACTTTCTCGATCGTTTTGTTAATATTTCTTTGTCAAATATCCTTCAACTTTTAAATAGGATTTAACGATAACAAAAGTGTGTACTTAATTTCGAAAATGTTTGAAATTGGTCACTTGATCTAACGCGCTTGATACGACGAGACAACCTCGTTAAAGTAGTTGCTGCGGGAATAAAAAAAACAATTGATACACATAAATTACGCGAACTTTAGTCATTTTCGGCTGGAATACGAGATATGAAGTGAAATTGAAAAAGAATTGAATTTAAAAAATGAAAAAAAAATCTATAGGCGGAGATTTATAATGGAAAAAATGATGTCCAAATTTTTATCGAATAATTAATTTTTATTAGCAACAAATGCCGGGCTAATGATCCCGCTTCGAATAAATCATTTGTCTGGGTATACACGTCGATCATCGCGGACAACGGGAGCGCCACGGGTATCAGGAGGGCACACCGCGAGAGCTCACGACCGCAACCGACTTTAAACGCTCTTTTTCCCTTCTCTCTCTCTCTCTTGCGCTCTCGTACCGTTTCGTTTTTACGATTTTACTGCGGTTGTGTGTGCAACGCGAAACAGTGAGTCTTTGGTCTACTTGGATATCTCGGGACAGCTCCAAGAGTTTCGTTCAAACCGTTCTCGACGAAAGAATTCACGAGTCCGCGAGCGTGCGAAAAATCGCTTACAACGTTAAAATTTGTCCTCACCGCGCACTTCCGGAAGTTTTGGTGATCTTCTTTTTTTTGCATCAAGAATGCGTTTTAGTGGTGAAAACTAAAAACGTGAAGACCGATTAGTGCGCGATCGAGACCTAACGCACCGGTTCTGTTACCAACGATACTTCGATACAATGAAAATTTTGGAATTTTCAATCACATGATTATGATTCAACAATGACTCGATAAATTTTTCAAGTGTTTGTGTTTCAAGTGTTAGTTTTCAAGTGTTTCAAGAAGTGAATTATGTCCCGAATGTTTGTAAGAGTAAAAAATGTTTTAGATTTTTGACAAATTCATCAAATTGTTATCGGCAAATTTACATCGCACGTAATTAATTCCGGTAAATTTAACGATAGCTTGATAACAAGCAATTGGTGATGTACACAAAGTTTTACGAACAAATAGTTGCAAAAACTGCAAAATTTTGAATATTGCACTTCAATCGTTGAAATGATCGTGATTGTAGGGTAATTAATTCCAGTATTTTTAGTTGACTTTTAATTTGATACAATTTTATTTTTAGAAAATGTGACTTTTTTCCACGACGTTTCGACTTTATACCTTAACGATCACTTTAATTTTACCATTTAAACTTGTGACCTTTCCTTTGAGATAACTAAATTCCATTAGTCTATACTCGAAAGTACGCTGGTTTATGCAACCTTTTGATGAAATTTGCATAACCTATTGTTATTATGACTCATATAATTATCGCGACTACCGTTTTTTATCCGACTGTTTTCTGCTAATTTTTTATTTCATCATCTTTATAACGAAAATCTCTGAGGTGTTTTATGATGTTGAAGTTTGCATCGTTGGAACACAACGAAAATAGGTTTTTTATATTTTCATTTTCAGTATTGCTCTCGCGTCTCTCGCCCATTTAGGCCCAGGTCCTCGAAGGAGATCCCAAAAAAGGTTTTAACGATTTTCCTCTTGAAAAATTCAACCTTAAATCGGTTGAATGGTATAAAAAAAAATCTATCTTCGTTGCTTTCCAACGATGCAAACTTCCACATTGTCGTGTTTTTCGGTGTTTTGGGATTATAAACTTTCATACGCACGATGCCATTTAACGAGTAGCGAGAAGCAGCAGTTTTTAAGAAGTTACTAAAAAAAGCGCTCCCTTCCCTTCCGTCGCGGGCGTCTGACTGAAAAATTGTTCGATTGATCAACCTGAAATTCGACAGTTTTAGAGTGAGGCGTTTCGAAGATGGCCCTTGCACGATACCCTTGTCGCATCAAGTGTGTCGCATCCTTGACCGATTTTTCTTTAGTACTTTTTTCAGTACAAAATAGTACCATCAAGGTGCCGTTTTATGTGAAAAGCCGCAGTTTTTGACAGTAATTCACTAGTAAGTTATTTTAGTAGGAGTTTTTTAGTAAGTTACTAAAAAAGCCAACTGCTTTTCACTGCTCATAAAATGGCGGGAGCGTGTCAAAGTGCGGCAAGTCAAATTCCAGACACGACTCTAGTGTACGAGGTCTGTTCAAAAAGTATCGCGAATTTTGAATTTCCGCGGGCTACGTATATTCGATTTTCGATTTGTTTTTGTGGCGTTAGGTTGGTACTCGTGTCCCTCACTTATGCTGAAAAAATTGGCCATTTTGAATGTTTAGTTAATTGTTGACAGCTGCTTTGGTTAGACGTGTTTTGGCTTGTCTTCGATTTTTGCCTGTTCAAAAAAATGGATCTGTATCAAATTTTGTGTGAAAAACAAATTTAAGTGCGCGGACGCATTTCGAATGTTGACTGTGGCATATGGTGATGCCATCTTGGACCAAAGCAACGTTTATCGGTGGTACAAAATGTTCTCAGAGGGCCCAGAAGATGCGAACAACGAAATGCGTTCCGGACGCCCGAGCACATCAGCAACAGACGAAAACATTGATAAAATGAAGAAAATAATATTGGCCAATCGTCGAATCACCGGTAGAGAAGTTACTGAGGAACTAAACATATCGATTGGCTCGTGCTATTCGATTTTCACCAATGATTTGGGCACGAGACGGGTCGCCGTCTGAAAGCTGCTTTTTTGGAATAGCCAAAAATCGAAGACAAGCCAAAACACGACTAACCAAAACAGCTGTCAACAATTAACTAAACGTTCAAAATGGCCGATTTTTTCAGCTTAAGTGAGGGACACGAGTACCAACCTAACGCCACAAAAGAATCGATAATCGAATATACGTAGCCCGCGGAAATTCAAAATTCGCGATACTTTTTGAACAGACCTCGTATAGCTACTCGTGTATTGTTTTGTAGCTGTTTGTATGTGTCGTTGGTATTTTGAGTGTCGGGACTTTGATATACTACCGAAATGGTATCTTCAAGGTCGCGTGAAGCACCGACGGCCGGTAACAAAAACTGTAACGAATGTTTCTCAGGCATAGTAGATCTTTATTGGAAAGAACGTAAAATTTAATGCTCTGAATATTCGATAGATCGATGACGCGAGTGCGTGAGATTTTGATTTTGTCCCAAACATCAACCTTTCCCGAGAACAATGCCTCAAAAAGTAATCTTCTATATCTCCTCGCACTCGTACGAATTTCATCCCCTTAAGGAAATACAAACTTGCAACTATGACTCCAACCAATTATCCAAATTATCAGCTGGCTCGATTACGTGAAATTTTTATTTTCCAACATTGCGTTCGTGTTTTTTTCCCATTACACTTTACACTTTACTTAAATTTCAACATCAACTTAAACTTTCATCTTTTTTGTTGACAAAATTTTTTACCATTTGTCGCGTCTCTCTTCCTTGAAATCCTATCTTTAAACGTTTCCACTTGTATTTTCGTGTTTTTCTTTACGCAAATGAACATTATGCTCGTTTGAAAGAAGAAACAAAATTATCATCCCTATCGTGTGTTTTTGTTTTTCTCGCGTATTTCACATGGATTCGGTAAGCATGAAGGGTGTGTGAAGTTCTCGCGAATTTTCCCGCGTGTCGAGTGAGAGAGGGAAGAGAGAGAGAGAGAACCCTGAAGCGCTCTGATCTTCTCATTGTCGCCTAATAGAATGACGTTCCGGGCAGTCGCCATGCAACCCTCGACCCATCGAACCCAACGCCCTCCCCCATATACAACACCACCCTCTCTCTCACTTTCTCGCAGAGGGGATAGCGGGTCGGCAAGGGCTGGGGTTGAACCTTATTGATTTTTAGGGTGACACTGTCAACCGGTGGGCCTCCCCGAGCGCCGAGTGTGAGTAAGAGAGAGAGAGAGAGCGAGAGAAAAAGGAAGGAAAAAAAAAACATGACGCCACGCGGCTGGAAAATGCTCGTCGCTCGTGAGCAACCCCCGCGAGCAAGAACGCTCTTGCCTCCCTCAGTCGCGTTCTCTTTCTTCGTCTATATTTTAAATAACAGTAATTTCTTTCGTATCGTAACGTTACAAGGACTAACGAAGGAAAAGGGCTCGTTCGCCAGACGCACATAGAACAAATAGGCGCTTCGCGAGGGGTGCAAGTACCACAATAATATGGGGTACGGTGGGAGCACTGGCGTAGACGCGCAGCATTTTTTTCCATCTCTTTTATCCCTAGCTTTTGCCTAGATATCGTTATGAAAAAAAAGTGCATAGTGTGCAAGAGTGAGGGAAAAACGGTAACTGCGGCGTGGGTATACGGAACCGCTGCGGTCGGGGGGTTGCTTCCCCGTAAAACAGGGCCGTAGGCATTCGAGAAAACTCGAATGCGCGAAACGACACGTGCTCTTGACGATTTTTTTAAATGACAGATTTCTTATTCGGGAGGATAATTTTTTTAAAATAAATTGCCACAGGGTTATTTGTACATTTGAATATTGACTGAAACACACGACAAAGTATCCTGATAATAACTCGCTGTCGTTGACGAGATGTTTAAACATTTGAATTTGAGGTTGCGTTTATCATTTTTTTTTGTAAATTCTTGAAGGCGTTCAATTTAAACACTGATTAAAAGACGTTTAAACGGTATTTTCATATGTGTCGATGAGGTTTTATTAAATTTGAATTGCGAAAGTAAAATTTTCATTCTTTCAATTGTGAAAGCTGATCAATTCGAATATTGAACCGAAACAACATCTAAACAATATATTGGAAGCGTTATTTCTCGATGATGGAAAAGATTTATTTAATTTTCATTCAAACGACACATCGATGATTAAAATCAGTTTGTCGTAAACTTTTCAACGATCATTTCATGGATTTTCAATCATTTTTTCGTACGTTTTTTTTTGCAATTTCATTCTTTTTTTCGAAGCGACGTCCCTGCTCACGGAATCACTGATCGTAGGTCAACGCGCGACGTCTTTTTTTCCGTGCAAAAATTCTAGACTGCGCAATGGCCACGGCCACACACCGTCGGACCGTACTATACAGCTCGTTGGTATATCGTCTGTCGCGATTCTCGTCCGAAGAAAAGTGTACAGTCAGATGCGGCCGAGAGCGAACGTGCGTCCAACGCCGTCAGTGTGTTTTTTATCGTTGCTCTTGCACGTCACTTTTTTTTTCCACTTCCGAAAACGCTTTTGTACGTCTTTACCGTTTCTTTTTATTTATTACGAAAAAAAAATTCATATTATTATTTTTGGTCAATGGAGAAACGCGATCTCTCGACAATCTTGATGATCGACGAATTCGACGCTCGTGCTTTTCCGCGTCTATACTGTAAACTATAAGCGCGTGTTGTACACATACACGCACGCAACAGTGCGGGAATATGCAACAGGCGACACCCCCGTTGCCAAAGTTTCCCGTTTGATTAATCGGTCAGGGGAGTCACGACGGCGTGTAATGGTTACGTGTTTATATACGCATATATATTATATGTGTTTATATACGTATATAGATATTTCTGTTGATCAAAGTATAGAGCGTGTACGAGGGCGATAAAGAAGACGATAGACGCGTGACACTGGACTTGTGATTGTCGAAATGAAACTTTACTAAACCGCGCACAATGTAACGAACATTACGGAACAATAATTGCGCAATTAGTCATTGTTTCTCGGCCGATATTGAAACGAAAAAACATTAAGTGACTAGGCTATCGTTAACGTTGAAAACTAAAAGCACGATAATTCGTGAAATAAATGAATACCAATGAGCCCGTGGTTTTTAAAATAAACTTTATTAAACGTATATCACGTGATCTTGTACAATGAAATGAAAAAAAGGTCTAGCCTCAACGTGATAACGGGCGAAATAAATCACCAATTCTTGCGGTTATTGAAATCAACTTCAGAAAACGTACAATTTTACTGATCTTCTCGTAACATTTCCATTCTTAGTCATTTTTTTTAAACAAACATTTACTCAGTTATCGGGAAAAAAATAATAATAAAATTAACATAAGGGCACGTGTTAATCCGTAAAACGTAAAGGACGGTAAATCGTGGAATTTGATAAACCTCATTACTCTCCGTGAACAATTGTGAATTGTGAGTGTGAGGTGCGATGTAATTTTCGTCCCTATATATTCGATCATTTCGGTAGACGTAAACAAAAGAGAAAAATTTTGCGTCACCGCGAAATAAACGTGGGCGCGTTTCATCGAGTGTCTCTCTCGATGGGTTCTTTTCTCAGTCGGTCCGTCGAAACTTGTGTCTATTGGTTTTCGCGTGCCAGCGCGTAAATAAGGAACACGCTTAACGCGCGACGCGCATGAAGAACTTACACTTATTAATAGAGAGGCCAAAAACATGACAAAGCGTAGTTTAGGAAGAAAATCGCTGGATAAAGAACGCTGCAAAAGACCGAAAAGGAGATCCAGTTGACATTCGGGCAGACTGGGTGACCCGAGCACGTGGTCCGCGAGGTCAAAGGTCGCGTGCACGCAGCACCAAGAATCAGCGGTCTGAGAAGGACGTAGAAAGAGAGAAAGGGAGAGAGAGAGAGAAAAAGAGACATTTTGCCGTTCCTTGCTGTTTCCTTGGGTCAAAAAATTCTTCCAAACGTTCTCGTAAAAAATCAAGCATTCCCACGATCTATGGATCTAAACGATCGAACAAAACTTGTTATTTTTATGTACAGCAAAAAAAAAACGTTCTAGCATTTTTTTGACGTACGTGGTACCGAAGAAATTGACGGCGCCTCGTTTCACGTACAGAGTCCTTGCAGAGATCGTACGAAGTACAAAGTATCACGCTGATCGTTGAGCGACCGTACGAAGTTTAACGAGAAAAAAAAAACAATTTCTCACGAGTGAGAATTAAACAAAAAAGATAAAACATCGGAAATAACGAGTAACGAAACAGCAAAGAAGAATTGGGAAGTAATCCAGCGTTGCGCGACAAAGATTTTCGTTTATTTTTCATCTGGAAATTCATCGCGTTCCTCGCCCGGTAATGTCATGTATTTCGTTGGTAAATTGTCGCGTTGGTAGGTCAATTGACTCCGGTGGTGTTTATTCGCGCTTGGGTCTTCCTCGTCGCGCGCGCGCGCACGCTCTCTCTCTCGCTCGCTCGCGCGCGCAGTATCGCACTCGCGCCGTGTGTTGTCGGCCGAAACGCGAGGGAGAGAATCTGACTCTCTTTTTTTTTTTTATGTTCCCCTCCCCCGCCCGTTATCGCGCAAATGTGACGTGATGAAAAAAAAAAAAAATGAATGAAGTGCGCGATGTATCGTGGATGTTCGGAGCGGGGTGAGAAGATTTTGTTAGATAAAACGTGTGTGCTTGTGAAACGGTATAAAAAAAGTATACCACTGGCCGTGATGATTTTTCGTGGCCGGGAAGCCCGATAAACGTGAAGAAAAAATGCCGGCAATCGTATTGCTCCGTGACGGTTGCAACATCGCCGCGTTATTGACACTTTGGCCGGCGTTTCTGCGTGAAAAATAACGACCCGAACGGAAAGCCTTGAAACATTAACGATTGACAAAGCGTTTAACGCGCTTCCACGAGGCTCTCGTGTGCGATTGAAAGCGCGTCCAGTGGTTTTTATAGGTTAGGTCGCCGGGGAACGTAACCTCAAAAAACGTTCGTCGACAACATTGATTAATTTTATCATTTTTACGTCGGAAATTTCTCTCACGTGCGAGTCACGAGTGTTTCAGTGATTTTTCTTTTTTTTTTCTTCATTTTTTTACTTTATTCCGTAAGAAGTGCAGAGTGAATTGTGTCGAATTTTAATTTTGAAGCAAAAGGATCGAACGCGATGGAGTGAGTCCGTGGGCTGCTCGGCAACGATGAAGGCCAATGGAACTAATAATGGTGATCTTTTGTTTCTTTCTTTATTGATACTTGGAAGAAAATTCCTTTTTGCCTGTTTAATTTGTCCCGTGCGTTGACTCGCGCTAAGATTCTGTTTGCTGTTACGCAGCTGAGAGCCGATGAAGCTGGAGTGTGATTCAAAGGCGTTGCTGCGATTTTTATTATTTTGTTTATACCAGGGACTTGACGTCGAAGGAGTTTTCAAGCTTTCCAAAATCCGAAAACAATAATAACGTTGGCCATACGCTGCGAACGCTTGGGAGTGTGTTGTTGCGCTTGGGCTAGATTCTATTTGTGAATTTGCGGAAGGAACGACGCTGGAGAATGTGATAAACAGCGATTGATTGGCGTACTACTGTTTTTTTTGTCGGAGGTGGAACGTGACTCGGAGAAAATATAAAAATCATTGCTTTTTGAGGTAGCGCAATGTCCAAAATTTCTTGGAATATTATCATTTGGCAATAAACCAGAGTACAATCAAAAGGCACCGCACTGTTGTTGTTGTGGAAATGAAGAGCGATTCTTTGGCGTTGTCTTTAAGTTTTCTAAGGTCTGCGAATGATTAAAACATTGGTCGTTCTGTGATTAAGCTTGCGAGTGTATTATTGTTTTTAGGGAACAGCAAATTTGTAAACTGGCGGAAGGAACGACACTGAAGAATCTGATAAACAGTGATTGATTGGCGTACTACTGTTTTTTTAGTCGAAGGTGAAACGTGACTCGGAGAAAGTATAAAGATAACTGCTTTTTGAGGTAGCGCAATGTCCAAAATTTCTTGGAATATTATCATTTGGCAATAAACCAGAGTACAATCAAAAGGTACCGCACTGTTATTGTTATGGAAATGAAGAGCGATTCTTTGGCGTTGTTTTTAAGTTTTCTGAAGTCTGCGAATGATTAAAACATTGGTCGTTCTGTGATTAAGCTTGCGAGTGTATTATTGTTTTTAGAGAAGAGCAAATTTGTAAACTGGTGGAAGGCACCGCGGTCAAAAGCCGAAACCAGTAATCGGTTAGCGTACTATCGACGTTTAATCCAAAGAGATATTATCCTTCCCCCATTACCATTTATCGCAGCTTTAAATCTTTCTTTAAGAAAGAGTTGTCTAGCAAAATTCTTGAAGTCTTAGTACTTGATGCGGGCATATCGTTATTTGATCAGGCTCGGTATAATATGCTTATTACTCTTTGGACACCGGAGGACAATGGAAAGTTCTTGCGCCGTTGTTAATTATCATCGGTATACCAAAAGATTATTGGCAATGAAGTTTTTAGGTTTTGTAAAGCCAGGAAAAAATAATAATTTTGGCTCAACCGTGCGAAAGCTTCCGAGCGTATTGTGGTGTTTCTATGGGAATACATTTTTGAGTTGCGTAACGAAGGATACTGAAAAGCAATAGTCAGCGATGGGTTTTGCGTACTATCGTTATTTCGTGCAAAGAGGAATTAACCTTCGAGACAAAATGTAACTCATTGGCTAACGCAAGCCACAATCTCATTTCGAGGTAACGCATTGCTTAGGAAATTCTTAGGAGTTTCGTTAGTTAATAAGCCATAATATAATAGACTTATCGTACGATAGCTCCGGTCATGTTACATTCTATGTCTCAATTTAAAGTCAAGACGCAGAAGCCATCGCGGTTACTGAAATTGTTTTTATTTCTATTTATTTTGTTCATACATTTTCTTTGGGTCGCGTAAGTGGAATTGTCCTTTTAAATCTTTTAGGCTGTAGCTCAATTTGACTGTTTGTAAAGTTTCATTATTTGCCTAGGCTCAGTGGTTAGAAATAAATTGATCGGGCACTACGTTTGATCGTTATATTTTACTCGGCTCAACATTGAGTCAGAAGTCATACATTGAAATCATCGAAGTTATTTTCTTTTTTACTGCTTCAACAAATCTTTACATGTATTTTCCAAACAATTTTGGAAAACTAATATAAAATTTTGCTGGAAAATGTTTGCATCCTGCAGCTGCTTAAATACAGGCAATTATTCTCCCTAAATTAATTTAGACGTTTTATTTCTTTTAACTTTTAGCGATTGTAAATTAGTTTATCATTTGTTAGCTCTGTTGACTTAAGAATTCTCATTTCAATGATCCTCTACACCATTGCATTCACAGAAAGTACTTTTTTTCATCCGTCGCTTCTATAAATTGGTTAATTTTTTTTCCGAATAATAGCATTAGGATTTACGAGATTCATTACTTGAAAATTGTGCGTTTGATTACTTTTGATTCGTGATAATTAATACGAAACTTAATTGTAAAATATTGTCAGATAGAACATCAGCAAATACGTTCAACATAAGTGAAATACGTAAAATATAGATAATTGAAAGGTTATAGACGACTGTTTATCTTTTAACCATAACACGAGTCCTATATCTGGGTTGTACGGAGTGGTCACCTGAGATATACCGTTATTATTTAACTGCTTTTGAAGTTTCACCATATGCTGAGTCAGTATATATGCTTATTGTAGACAAGCGCTCTGTTCTTTCTACATTGCAGTCATCAAGTTTTCTTTTCTATTCCATTGGCTCGTAGAGGAAATTTTGTTTATATTTGTGTACGTGTACACGAGTGGCTTCCAAAATTCAATTGACCATACGCGAAAATAACTTTGCGCAATAAGTTAACGTGGCCACTAAGAATTTTTATTATCTCAAAAGGTCAACCTTGTCTGAATGTATGACATTACCGACCGAGCCCCTCATGCAGAGAGAAACAGGAAGCTTATGCTCGTCTCCACCGGTTAAGGTTTACAGATCGTATAAGGTTTTCAATTTTTCAAAAATGTCTGTCATCGCTATAACTTTCGTAAATTTTCAATTATCGAGCCAAAACTTTCTTCACATATGAACCAAGAGTCAAGGACATTTGTTATTGAATTTGGCGAGAGTCGACAAATGGGTTGAAATATGAAGAAATAAAAAAATTTTCGCGAACTGTTTTTGAATGATTTAAATCAAGTAAATTTCTAGCCATCAATCTTTTTTTTCTTCAAATAAATTGACGTTACAGAATGTTTGATGCGGAATTTGGTGAGAATCGACAAAACGGTCACACATTATTCTTCACACGAACGAGGGTGGAAAAAAGGTGCTAATTGAAATTTTCAATTATCGAGCCAAAACTTTCTTCACATATGAACTAAGAGTCAAGGACATTTGTTATTGAATTTGGCGAGAGTCGACAAATGGGTTGAAATATGAAGAAATAAAAAAAATTACGAGAACTGTTTTTAAATGATTTAAATCAAGTAAATTTCTAGCCATCAACCTTTTTTTTTCTTCAAATAAATTGACGTCACAGAATGTTTGATGCGGAATTTGGTGAGAATCGACAAAACGGTCACACATTATTCTCCACACTAACGAGGGTGGAAAAAAGGTGCTAATTGAAATGAGGAAGAGAGAATTCGTAAGTCAAAACGAAGAAAGTCACTTGTTCATAGTGGGAGGTTTGTGTAACACTTCGAAATCAAGAAAGAAGGGATGTAAAAGTTTTGGTTTGCAACGTTTTTTACTTTTTCATTTTTCAAGCAATTTATGAAAACTATTATGAAAATGTATCGATAAATATCGCGCGCCCATGATTACGTGACGAGACTACTCGTTATCAACAATTTACGCACTTTTCCTATTTACCTAGTGGCGATAAATATGCTCGTCACTTACCGGCTCTGGTACATTGTCGTTGTTGAAATTCTTTTCTTCTCCCTCGTTAACACGTATTATTTTTTAAACATATTACAAGTAATGAATATAATTGGTGAAAAATTAATGAAAAAATTCAATCGTCAAATGTCGCAGGCTGTAGCCGCCTGAATACACCACTAGCAGCAACTACCACGCTGGAGGACCCGGGGACACCGGCGTCCTGGAAGGGACCGCCACCCGGTTCCGAGGCATCGCCGTTTACCCCAAATTCCGTGGGTCCGGGTGGCGGTGGCGGCGGCGGAGGTGGTGGCGGCGGCGGTGGCCCGCCGTCGGGTCCTTACAACAGTTCGGGCGGTCCTCCGAGCAATGCCGGAGGTTTTCAAGGACCAAGTCCGTTTCCCGGTGGCGCCGGTAGTCCGGCTGGTGCACCGCCTTATCAGGGTCCGCCACCTGGTTCGGGGACACCTCAGTACACCGCGTCACCGGCACCGAGTGGCTCGTCGACACCCGGTCCAGGGCCACCACCCAATCAGGGTGGTTTTCCACCGCCGCCAAACAATTCGGGACCACCGTACAACGGCCCGGGACCCAGTCCGTTTGGTTCGCCTTCCGGTGGTCCACCGCAATTTGTCAGTAGACCAGGCTCTTCGGGACCACCTTTTGTATCACCGGGCGCCGGTAATCCGCACTTTCCCTCACCCGGACAACCCTTCGGTGGACCGCAGTACGGAATGCCACCCGGTAGCCCTTTCGGACCCGGCGGACATCCGATGGGTGGACAAATGGGACCGGGACATCCGGCGATGATGGGACCCGGCGGACCAGTCGACAGGATTGATCAAGGGTGAGTCAGGAAATATTACGTAAACAAACGATTTTCACCAGCGCAATATCGTGTACGACACAGAAAAATTACTTTTGCCAAATGCGCCATTTTGTTTCGTTCAATGTATACGAGTAAGTCGCTTCCATGGAAGCTTCAGTTACGCAATCAGGTTCATCGAATCGTCGATAATTCTTTTCATATATATTTTTTGTGAACGAAAAGGCGGGCGAGGGCGAGAATATATTTTGGTGTAATTCAAGGTAAGCTTGACCAAAGCGTCTCATAAATAAACCAGGAGCACACGACGATAATGTGAGATAATCTCGAGAGAGGGTAAAAAAACGTACAAAACGCCGTCGTTAAAGATTGAAAGACGAGAGTGTTTTGTCGGACATCAACGGGGCTTTAAAAAAAAATGATCGATATTTCATTGCCAACTTTTATATTCACCCTCCTTCGTTCTCGGTACGGCAATAAATCTGCTTCCTTTCGTTATAACGTATGTGCTGTGGAAAAGCGTAAGGAGCTCCTTCCCGAGATATATTTATACTTTTTTTTGCTTCTCCAAAGGGAAGACTTCATTTTCGGGAAAAAACATTTTTATTTACGTCTGTGTAATTGTCGAAATCTCAGTCGGAAAAAAGTGCGCGAATTATAAATGTGCACATTGCATCCCTCTTATTTCGTCTAGCTCGCGGAATTTTCTCTATGAGGAAGTGAGGAATGAAAACAAATTAACTCGCGCATACAGTGGGATTCGTGAGCGAGGTAAAATAATGCGGAAGCAATATGGAAGTTTGTAACTTGGACCCTTTTTTTTTTTACGATGAAATTATACTTGGAATATTGTTGAAAAGACGGACAACACTAGAACGCCCGTTTTCGTTATCGAATTTATCAGATAAATACCATAAGTCCAGGAGAGTTTGTTTCGTGTAACATAACATACGAGATGTTAAAAGGCATAATGCCGAGGGGCTGGGGGGGGGGTTTCGCTCCCATACAGCAAGTGTGCTGCCAACGTCGTCACGAGATAACGCGTGGTAACCATTCCCTGATGTCTAACCTCGGCGCAGGTAGTAGTCTCGGAAGAGACTCGTTATTTATTGCTCATCCGCCGGTTCGTCCACATTCTTATACCGATAACTCACGACGGCGATGGTTTTCGCCCTTTCAAATCCATCTCGATCGCGTACACATCGCCATACGGGCACTCAAACCGTTTTTATATGACGATCACAACCAGACAGTGAAACAAAAAGAAAAAAAACTTGAGTAAATAAAAGAAAGAGTAAATAAAGATGAGTGAAAAAGTTAGCTGATGAAAGTGCGTTTTGTAAACTTACGCGGAACTCCACTGTACGAACCCTCGGGACTAGGAAAAAAAAAATGAGAACTTGGATTTGTTAAAAGACATACGTTTTGGGGATTGGAATAACAGGACAAAAAGAGCTTTACTTTATTGCGATTATAGAAGCAAAAACTTTTCGACTTGCAGTCGAAACCTAAGCTTTTTTTAAACCTCGGTGGACACTAAATACATTTTGTTTACCCTTAAAATACAATATTCGCGACGTTAACGTTTAGTTGTGTAACGGCTCACCGGCACCTAGCGTACATCCTTGAAAAGTACGTTGTCACGATTGCGAGTGAAATCGCAAAACAAAGTTTCGAATCGTCTGCGGTGTTTTCGCACAATAAACATCCATCTACTGAGCCATGTAAAAAAAAAAATGATTGACACACTACAGCCCAGTAAAGTAGAAACTGCCCGCGATCGTACGATGAGAAAAAAAAAACGCTACAAGTGCACACGACATCGATATGCAGCACGTGTGGAGTCTTCGCGACCTCGAAACTCGAGTACATAAGCATAATGTGATTTTGTCTACCGCGAAATTTTCTCGCGTGTAGCCGATACTCGAGAGAATCACCGGTAGACGGGACGTATATTTGCTTTTGGCGCGAAAAAGCTTTTTGCATCGATTGTACCGTAGTTACGCGACAACATCGGCGGCGGACCGGTGCCGCAGGGGGGCGACGAGTACTTTTGTACGTGATTGTACGCGACCCATCTCTCTCCACTTCACCTCCGAGCAACCCCTCCCACCTTTCTCCCTAAGCCACCCCGTGATACGACCGAGCAAAGGTGGGGGAAGAACGGTGGTTCTCATGTTCCATGATGTAACTTTTTTTTTCGGTACACACTATTATTCGTATATTTTTTCAATTTCACCACCGTCATAATCAATTTTTGTTTCGCCATAAAAAATCTACTGGAATAACAAATTGTTCATCCATTTCAAATGTGAAAAATAACAATTTTCAATAATTTAAAATGCACAAAACAACAATTACAAATGACAACATTTTCATCATATTTTCAACCACTTTAACTTTGCCAGTTTTTTCGAACGTAAAGTTATTTAAAATGTCCCAAATAAAGAATTTCAACAGTTTCAACTGGTGTAAAATAATAAAATATTCAAGCAATTCAAATGTCCCAAATTATGCCGTTGTATAGCATTATTGGGGCGATTTTTTTTTTCGACTATTGTTTTTTCAGTCCCCACCCGAAATTTTGTTGGATATGTCGAAAAAGAAATTCCCTGAAAGTTACAACCCTTAATATTAATTCTAAGTACTATCCCAAAGCGTGAGAAGATTTTCCATCTAAAATACACGTAAATCGATTTTTTTTTTTTTTTTTCAAATTTCTATAACTCAGCCGCATTTTATGCTATCATATTGTTCTTGGTTTCGATTTACTCAGAATAAAATCATCTAAAAAAGTGCCTTTTGCGGCGAAAGTGTAAATTGTACTGGTGAGTTTGTACGGGTCACTAAAGTTGATTTTTACCCAAAATTCTCGTTTTTTTGCTGTTATCTCCGAGACAATTAACTTTACGAAAAAAATGTAAACGAAAAATTTGTTGGAAATTTAATTTCCTAGAAAAAAGGTCCTATCGACCCAAGTGCTTAGTTAATATTTCTTGAGATATTGAACTTTTTTTATTTTTGATTTTTTTTATTATTTAATATTTCATATTTTATAAATTTTATACTACTCATAAGTTAAAGTTCAATATCTCAAGAAATATTAATCTAAGCAATTGGGTCGATAGGACCTTTTTTGTAGGAAATTAAATTTCCAACAAATTTTTCATTTACATTTTTTTCGTAAAGTTAATTGTTCTGGAGATAACAGCAAAAAAACGGGAATTTTGGGTAAAAATCAACTTCAGTGAGCCGTACCAACTCACCAGTACAATTTACACTTTCACCGCAAAAGGCACTTTTTTAGATTGTTTTATTCTGAGTAAATCGAAACCAAGAACAATATGATAGCATAAAATGCGGCTGAGTTATAAAAATTTGAAAAAAAAAAAAATTCGATTTACGTGTATTTTAGATGGAAAATCTTCTCGCGCTTTGGGAAAGTACTTAGAATTAATATTGATGGCTTTAACCTTCAGGGAATTTCTTTTTCGACATATCCAATAAAATTTCGGGTGGGGACTGAAAAAAAAAATAGTCGAAAAAAAAAAAATCGCCTAACGCGTTATGTTATACAAAATGTCTCAAATAACAATTACAAAGAATATATTTTTCATCCATTTCAAATCTCCCAAATATAAATTTTTGTTGATCTTTTTCAATTTCATCGTACACGAGATATTTGTATTAAATTTTCTTTTTTCAACTACGAATCCGATTGAGAACCACGTGGATGTGTTTCGCGTAGCGTATTCCCCTCCTGTCGCTTCCCTTCTCCTTCGTAAGAAGAACGAAAAGAGAAACAGGAGAAAGAAGAAGAGGAAGTAGAAGGAGGAGGAGGAGGAGGAGAATGAGGCTTCGTTCTCTCGGTACGTCCGACGACTCTCGGTCGCTCGCGCGCGTGTATTTCCACCTCCGTTTGCACTTTCGCGTATAGCATCTGACGAAAGCGCGCGTACCGTGTTGAATACACGGTGGAAAGAAAAAAAAAGGGGGGAAAAAAGGGCGAATTTGTTTTTATCGGCGTTGTCACCTGCAAGGCAAAAAGATTTTCAACAAATATATAATCCTTGCATACGTCATTGAAAAATTAACATTAATTATTTCAGTAAAATTGTGTAGGGCTTTCCTGTTGTATTCCGTATTCTGTCTTTTATACTCCTCGTCCATGCTCCCTGTCGTTAAGGTCACCGACGGCACAGGGTAACGGCGAAAAACCTGTGCCGGTACGGTCGGTACCTTTCCAATTTCCCGATGATTAACGCGGGTAAATTCAACAGCGATCACCGGAGTGTATAATTAACGGGGAAACACTTCCCTACAGCGATTTTGTGTGCCAGCTAAATGCACTATAGTTAGGCGGTTATCTTATGATCGATGAAAATCGCTCGGGAAAAATACCCTTATAGCAAATAGACCGAATACCCATTATCTGCGTGGTGATGAAAAATCTATCGGTGTCGGTAAGGGTAGAACCTTGGGTAACCGTGTGGTGAACTCGAACTGTCGCCTGCTCTACATTAATTAATTCACGAGTCCAATTTTACACTCCCCCACCGAAGCGGAATTTTGCAGCGTACGACGTATGCCGAGGCTTACAACCCTCTCATAGATCCCCAGAAATGACAGATTTTATGCCTCTCTAGAGTGAGCGGAAAAAAACAATTCCTTGCGTTCGTTCCACGAATGAAAACGTTTTCTTAAACTAGCCAGGAAGTAGGTTGAAAGGTGAAACGAGAATCTCGAAACCTTCAATAAATCTCCTCAAGTGATATGTTCTACCCTTTTCAATTCGTCGGCGGTGTCAGAGGTTATTAAACTGCCATCCGTCTCTATTTGCTTTCATCCGCGTCTCATTGCCCGAACAAAAACAAGCTGCTGAAACTTGGAAGTTGTTTTCTCGAAATTTCATACAACCCTTGAAGCGTCCTCTATGTTCTGAGGATCACGTTTTTCTCATAGAGGACAAAGGGTAAAGGGCCTCTGGATTGTACGTCATTTTCAATGTCTTAAATGTTGTATTTTTTGCAAAATTAGTGTGTTCGCGCGATCGATAGTAAATTTTGCAGAATGATAATGGAGAATCATGAAACTTTGTAACTCGTGATAATCAGAAATTTGCACCTTTCTTCGACATTATTTTATCGCGCTCACAAAGCTATCTCTATGAGGTACCCAAAATTGAAGAAGTAACTCGCTCGTAGAGGAGAATTTGGGAGCGGGATAAAATAACGTAGCTGCAAAATGTGCAGGTTTTTGAATTTTTTTTTTTTTTCCACGGGTCACGCATACGCGACGAGGCACGTTTCTCGGGTCGTTCGGGCTATTTCCACGATCGGCATTGAGGGGGAAATAGGGTTAGGACAGCGTTTTCTCAATGATTTTCATGAATTTTTTTATAGTATAAAAAATGAATATAATTTATTGAAACTTTGCGAATATTTTATACATATATTTAAGTATATACTATAAAATTTTTATACATATATTTAAGTATATACTATAAAATATTAGCGACCCCATATTGCAGGTCACAATCAGACTCAGCATTTTGCGTCCATTCTGGAAGCCGCAATTTTCGTCTGAAATCAAACGAGGTTGGAATTTACTTTTATCATATGTCTCTCTTCTATATGAACCTAAATACTATCAAAAAAATAGAAAATTGAATTTTTTGTACAGGGGTCGAAACAAAAAAGCATGATTTTTTGCCATTTTTCACAACTTTATTTGCAAAAAAAAATGATTTTAAATAATGATAATATTCCGATTTTAGGTTCATATAGAGCGCAATACTATTAAGAAAACTTTTCAAACTAGCGTGTACGCAAGTTCAAAAAAAGTCGTTTTCAGAAAAACGCGTTTGAAAAAAAAGTGACCGCTCGGTTATACACGCACTCGGGGCCTGAAGGAGAGCTACTCACTTTAATGGCTCATAACAATAGAACGAGTCGGAATTTTCATTTAAAATTTTGGGAACATATTTTTCAATAGTTTTACTCACAATTTATGAAATTAAAAAAAAATCGATTTTTCGAACCGTCTAACCCTATTTCCTCCCTTAAAACCGATGACAACCGTACACGTATCAATAATAAGGCCAACCAGAGAGTTATCAAGGGAATGTGAGATGGTACAGGAGCGTTCAATAATTCGTAAGCGTGCATGATCCGGCGATGACGTGCCTCATTGATTGACAACGAAGCTCGACTTTCTGTATCGAGTACTCACCTTTCGCGTACCAAAATCAGTGTATACGCAATGTTATACACAGATGTAAACAATTACGAGTTGCCGTCCGAGACACGCGTCATTCGGCCAATTAATTCGGATTAAATCGGAAATCAATTTGTCGAATATCGATTATACATCAACAAATTCGTCATCATTAACGGGGTAATGAATAAATAATTAATTACCGATGATCATCGATGTCTCACAAGATCGGATGATTGTAGGAATTTACAGACACAAACGTGCGCGCGCACACAAACGCACATATCTATATATACACAAGCTCATAGACATTGTCGTTAATTAAGCAACGCTAATGTATGTAAGAGAGAATGAGAAAGGAAACGATATGTATAGATGAGGAAAAGAGAGAAAGATCGATTCCCGCGTGCGTCCCGAGACGGTCATTAATTCCTCCCCGTTGACCCCGAGACTCGTTAGTAGTCACGCGAGGTTCGACCGGGGTCGGCCACAACAATGTCCAAGGGGCGACTAGAAAAGGGATGGGTGGCAGGGTCGAGCAAACGACGAGGAGGTCGACCAGATGCGCGCGAGTAAGTGACAATATTTTTATTCTCTTTTTTCCCCATCCCATCGACCAAGTTCCAGAGTCTGTTCTCCGTTGTTGCCGGTCCTCGTGCCTTTCTTCGCATCGATTATCGAGACTGATCGATGTTCTCACTGATAATTAATCGATAGGACGCGAGAGTGGAGGCTGAAAACCGCAAATTTTCTCTTTCCCGTACTCTATCGAAGTTCTTAGACTTTTTGTTATCGTCAATCTCGATCGCGAGAAGCACGATGTTGCGTTGGCATCTCTCTCGTTGGTTTCTCGTGTATATCTCGTGATCAATCTCCGCGGGCAATTCTTTTTATCAGTCTTGAAATCTTTCTTCGCTCGTATCAATCGCCGGATTTTTGGCAGTTTGTCTCTCTCATCGCGTTGCATTATTAACTTTACGCGAATGGGGTGGTGCACGTCGGTGAACCGAGAAAAGAGAGAAAGTATTGATTTTTACCGATATTTAGTCGAGGAATTATCCCCTCTATCCCTCCCCCGCCTACACTTCTCCCCTCTGAGTTATCTCTTTCTCTCTCGCTCCCTCTCTTTTTACGCGTATACGTCTACTTCCCTCCCGACTGCGTTGGGACACCCTCTGCAGCTTGAATGTGCCTTCTCGCTACCACCCTTCGTCGACGTATCCAACCCCTCGGAGCAACGAAACCAGCCACCAACTACCGCGTACTATATACCACCAATATCACGATTTCTGCACCCTCGATCCTCGCATATTCAACCCTGAGTAGGAGTTAGGTGGGCCAGCGATGATATTCGTAAAGGTACGTGTGTGCACTCGTACATCGGAAGCTCAAACGGAGAAGACGTTTCTTGTGATCAAATCTTCTTGGTCGAAGTTGCGCGCCTGTCGATACTGGTGTGACGCGATCTTGACGGAAATGAGCCGAGAGACGTACGGATCTGGTGCATTTCGCTTTTGCTACGTTTGCCTCCAGGAACCTGCTCTTGATGATTTAGGAAAAAATCCTTTTGAGCTTAACGAGAAAACGTTATTTTTATTGATATAAACATTTTTCTTCCTTCCTACAGGCTTGTTTAATCAGATTTCATTGATCTCGAAGCCTCATTTCCGTCAATCTTGTTTTTTTCGGTTAAAATGTTTCCGTCCCCTAACCCCGTCGGACTTTCAATAAAAACTCTTTCTTGAACAAAACTAACGAGATAATTACAATTTTATACGATATTATAATTTTATCAGGGTCGACGCTCGATCGGAAAATTTGGAGAATTCGGGGATGCCGATAGTCCTGTAAGAGTCACGGAATTTGAATAATCCCGGAGAAGTTAGCAAATTCCGATATATTTTGAAGTCAAGAAATATTTTGGAAAGACAGGGAAAAAAACGTTGTGAAATGGAAAAATAAACGTCAAACCCCAATGAACGGACATTTGTTTTTGTTTGGTTTTGAATGGCTCAAGAAATTAGTATAGAAAATTAATTTAACACAATCATTCGTCACCAAACTACCTTGGCAATGACATGCATTGGCCCGAGTGTTTTTCCTTCAAAGTAAAAATTCATTAGTATTTTAGGCCACGCTGCCAGCTGAGCTCACATATAAAAGAGTCGATAGGATTTCAAAAGCCTTGATGTAGCGGCCCGTGGGATGGGCGGCTGCACAACTGCAGCGAAGAATTCTATTTCTTGCCCCCTGAGGTGTACTTTGTCGCACCTGCGATCGAGCCGGGACTCGTCACGCGCGCTCTTCATTTTATAGCTCACCTCCCTCGCGAACTCCCCAACATATTAGACACATATAAAACTCGTACGTACAAGGATTGGTTGGCCGTTTTATGTCGCATAGGTGGCGACATCCAGCGATTTGCATCGTCACTTCTTGCCATCGTGTCTCTCGAAAACTTTCTCTCGCTCGATAATGCCGTGTACCAACCGAGTGGTAAAAAAAACGTCACGCACCGACGTCGAATCGAAGCTCTTTAAAAACATTTTCGCTCTCCGTATTTCTACGAAATTCTTTGGTTAAAGGGTCCGTTGGCAATTAACATTTTTTCCCCGATCGGATTCACACCTTTGACTGTCCCCGATGCGTGATATCGGACTTGCGATAGATATCTTGATGGTATGTGTTGCGAGTCGCTAAACGAGGCAGCATCAATTTTGCTACCAAGGGAGATAATACACGGAGCGATAGACCGTTTAGGGCAGTTTTCCATGTTTCTGAAACGAGAGAGGGTAAAGCACTAATTTATATATGTATAAGAAAAAAGAGATGGGGAGAGCAGGAGCTTTGCCACCGTGGCGTGTGGCGTTGGTCGCTCCTTACTAAAATTCAAAGTTACCCGGGGAAACTTTACGACGGCGTCTAGCCGGCGCGGCGCTCTTTTTTCCTCCCCTAGTCTTCCAGTGCTATCGCACACGTACAATACATAGGCGCACACATACACACAGTTCTGATATTCTCTCCTATAAGCTCGAGTCATTTCTGTCTCACTCTCCTTTTTTTTCCCCCTTATTTTTCTCCATCTTCTATCTCTCTCCCGAAACGTCGCTACACTCGTATACTCAGCTATATCCTTGGATATTTCTCTCTCAACTCTTCCTTCGCTCCTCTTTCCTCGTTTCCTTACGTTCATCTTCTTTCTATCCCATCGCCCGTATAAATATAGAGTGAACTACTGCCGAGCGAAAAGGCGCAACCCCGTGCAATTTAACGGTCAGAGTGATGTGGATTACGCCTTTTGGTTTGCTACGAGTGTGGCTCGCATCGAACATTAGGAAACGAAAGGGCGCAACGTATACAATTTAACGTTTTCAAGGGATGTTGGGCTACGCCATTTTGTTTGCTAGCCGTCGACGTACTTGGATACTTGCTTCTATATATATTACTATATCCGCGCGGATATTTTTCTTCTCACTCGCATCCCCGGTAGCCCGTTCTCTCTTCTACGCGAGCGGGGCACTTTTGCCGACATTCTTTATCCTCTCCTCGTTCCCGAACGAAGCCAAAACGGGGGAGTGTACGTGGGGCATTCCACGCCAACTCGATACGACTACGACCTTAACCATTTTTTTTTGTAATTTATCTTTTAGGGCAATGACAAATGTTTTAGTGAAAAATATCAGAAATAATAACTCGGAGTCTTTTTTTTTTATTCGAGCTCTCCGTTTGTCCCATGGTAATACTTTTGAAATGAACAAATAATAAGAAAAGAAAACTTGCAACGTTTGTTCGAAGAAACAGTGTACCTTGACTTGGGGGTTTTGCCACTTAAAATGAAGCTACGAGTATAAGCGAAATGGTCTAAAAAAATGTAGTCTTTATCGAGAAATTTATTGTGTAAATTTGAAGATGATCGGTAACGGTTTTCATGGTCGAGAACCACGTTTTAGATTGTTACGATTACACCGATTTTCGAAAAAAATTTGCAAATGCATCTGGATCATTTTTTTTAGTGTCGTCACAAATTCCACGAAGGAAAATCGAATGAAAAATTGTTAGAGTCACAGCCAGGTCGAGTTCGCGTAGAATGACCCATATGTAAGTGCAGGACCGAAAAGATCGTAAACGGGAAGCGGAAGAGCCAAGAGATGTATATGGGTCGCGTCATAACGAAACGCTCTCGTGTGTTTCAACCCTCTTGGTGCTTTCTTTCTCTCTCTCTCTCTCTCTCTGTGTATCTCTTGCACACTTTATCCCTAGTATGCTCTAGGAAACCCTCGGGTATAGTCACGATGTCTTCAATAAAGTCTTCGGACATTTGCGCAAATTAAGGTGGCGCCTTCTTATCGAGCGTTCCCTGTGTGCTTTTCCACGCCGGTGGGTGTCTGCCCGTGTGGTTCTGTAATAACGTGTTCGTTGACACGCGTCTGCGTACATTCACTTATCTACCCCAGAACATCCCCCAGATCCCATACACCGTATGTATACACCCAAAGAGCAAATTTATTTCCGGCGATAAATGCTTAACGGTTCGTGTAATTTGAGCCACTACAAGCAGCAGCGGGTCAACGCGTTTTTGTTCTGTCATCATATTCCCCGCAAAGACATTTTTAATGTCGCGAGTATATTCGACGATTTACCTTCCCAAACTATATCAATTTCGCTTCGTGTCAAATTCTATAGAAACTTTGACGAATGGTCAGTTTTAGTTTTGATTATTTATGGGCGATCAATTTTTTATTTATCAATTTTGCTTCCTCGTGGAGGAAGCTTGGTAGCGATGAAAATGTTTGTTTTTGAATTTTAAGTGTCAATGTGTCGACGTACATCGAAACAAGCTGTAAGTTGAAACTTGCGAATTGCTTCCTCAAAATTTCGCACATCGTTCAAAGGTCAGAGCTTTCGCGATGACGAAGCAAAAATTAAGAAAGTAGTTTCTCATAGAGGGGTCTCTGACCATTGAGCGTTGCGTGAAATTTCGAGGAAGTGATTCGCAAGTTTCGACTTGCAGCTTGTTTTGTTCGTTCCAAGACTTTTCGCTCGATCCTACCAACAATGGTCAACTTTTAACCTCCCGAGCACTAAGTTGCTTCAATCAATCAAATGTTTTTTATGAATTTTTATAATTAACCGCACTCGCGTGGAATTGGTAAATGAATATTGCCAAAATAATTGCAATGAGTCTCGAGGATGTAATAGCTTTGTTACAAGAACGTGATTTACAATCATGAAATTCGCAATGACCGCGTAATTTATTCGTTGACCATCGGGTTCTCCACCCTTATGCTTCGGACTTGCGCCCTTCTCTAGTCATACATGTAGCGGCACGATTGTATGAGTCACTCTCAATTTCTAGGGCACAATCGCACATCTGTTACCCGAATGTTCTCATGTGCTCGGTTTATCGAAATGGTCCCGCGAAACCGCCGTTATGAATCGTTCGCGAAGCCTTTTTGCTTTCGCTCGTGATAAAATTCGAAATACGGCAAACCAGCTTCAGTCGCCATTTGATCCGACGATGCTTCACGTGTTATTGTTAAAAAATAAATAATTTTGTTAAGAGAAGATCTGCGTATGAAATTTACAAATCCGGCTTTTCGAAACACGTGTTAATTGGCATTTGGCTGTATTTTCACAGGACCAAATAAACAATATATTATTGGCAATTTGTACCTATGAAATATCACTTTGGATGTATACGAGGTCTGTTCAAAAAGTATCGCGAATTTTGAATTTCCGCGGGCTACGTATATTCGATTTTCGATTTTTTTGTGGCGTTAGGTTGGTACTCGTGTCCCTCACTTATGCTGAAAAAATCGGCCGTTTTGAATGTTTAGTTAATTGTTGACAGCTGTTTTGGTTAGACGTGTTTTTTGGCTTGTCTTCGAATTTTGCCTATTCCAAAAAATGGATCAAACAATCCGTATGAAATTTTGTGTGAAAAACAAAATTAAGTGCGCAAACGCATTCCGAATGTTGACTGTGGCATACGGTGAAGCTACCTCGGGCCAAAGCAACGTTTATCGGTGGTACAAAAAATCGAAAATCGTATATACGTAGCCCGCGGAAATTCAAAATTCGCGATACTTTTTGAACAGACCTCGTATGATTCTATCTTCGGCGGGCTCGGAACTCCAAAAACTTTTATGACCATTCAATATGACTTTGATGGGATTTTGTATTAAGAATCGCGATACTTGTCGCGATCGTACGAGCATCACAACAAATCGGCACAAAATCACTGACGATATTCGATGCGCATGGCACTTTTTATAACTCTATAAATAATAAATGCCCGTTAACATCTGTATTAAAATGTTGGATCTGGACATTTGAGTTAAACCTCCGCTTAACGTGAGGGAGAGCGGTTATGAATGTAACGTGGTTCGAATATAAAATTCGCTCTCGTAACGCCCCCTGTGGCGATAGACGGCTGACGCTAATGCGTGCGATCGTAAAGTACAATGATAACTTATTTTATAATTAGCGCTGGTCCGCAAAACTTGATACAAATTGAAAGTTTCTGCTTTGAGTAATCGGACCAGATTTAATTTTCCCGTAAAATATCCATCGATAATAGTCCCGCTACCAGGGTCGAAAGTAACAAATTACCTTTTCCATTCAAACAACAAGTACCGTCATCGATGACTAGAAGTACGGTCATTATTCATGAATATTTGTGAAGTCATAAGAAGCGGAAGTTGACAAATTTATAAATGGATCACAATTAATTGCCCGTTATCACGTCGAACGACAAAACAGTTTTTATTAAATTTCACTTTATTTAAAAAAAATTACCACTTTAGATACTCCGGCAGTATCCACATTGAAGTACATAGAAATATGTAACTCGGAATCCATCGGGCGAGTGTACGTATCGTGTGCGGCATGTCACCGGTACTTTGAGTACGGAAATTTCTCGACGTATCCGCTAATTGGTGAAACGTGGGTACGCCGGGCTGCGTTTTCTACGGAATGCGGAGCACGTAGTTCCTTCTCGGACTGTCTTTCTCTCTCTCTCTCTCTATCGCTAATGCTCCCAGGGCGGGAATGTGTAAGGCCCTTGGCGCGTTTCCATTGCCTTCTCACATTTATATTTTTACACATACAGAAATACTCCGGCAGCTTCGTTGCGTATATATGTTGTCTTCGATCGTGTGCGCTTCGTACACTCTTGGAATTGAACTTTTAGTGTATACGGACGGTCAGCTTGACGTTCTTGTGCCGCGAAAAATCTCGAAAATTTAAAATTGCCGTGACCAGCATACGCAGCCACAACGGTGGATAATGCGGTCCACGTTCTTTTCCCCGATAGAACGCTATGTCGCTAGCGCGGTAGCCAACTTTTTTAAAGGCCCGTGTAAAAAAAATGAAGTCTACGTTAAGTCTTTCACGTGGTCTACGGAAAGTCTCCCTATTGAAACAAATGTAGCCTTGAATGTAGATTTCTGAACTCGGTGATTAAATCCATTATAAGTCTACGAAAGTCTATATCTCTCGACAGTGCATGATACGTTCCATATTGAGTTTACTATAAGTCTACAGGATGTCTATGTCCGATTCTTACGATCACAACTCGCGAGTAAATTTACGGTAGACCTGGTGTGGATTTATAATAGACTTTTTCCGGCTACAAAGTCTATATTTCAATAAATAATAGATACATCGAGCAAACTCACCGTAAATTTACTTGCGAGTTATGATCGTAAGAATTGGGCATAGACATCCTGTAGACTTATAGTAAACTCAATATGGAACGTATCATACGCTATCGAGAGATATAGACTTTCGTAGACTTATAATGGATTTAATCACCGAGTTCAGAAATCTACATTCAAGGCTACATTTGTTCCAATGGGGAGACTTTTCGTAGACCACGTGAAAGATTCAATGTAGACTTAATTTTTTTTTACACGGGGAATCATCAGTGATGGTACAGTCGCGTCAATCGTGTACGAAGGCTTCAAAAACGCTATTGTTTGTACGCTATTTCGAACCAATGCGAATGGAAGACAGAAAAAAAACTTTTGGACATAATAGTTCGAAAAAACGGCACGAAGGACTGCTCGTCCTTCGCGCCTGGCAAAGGGTTCGCGGGCACGGGGATTTTTTTAAGTTTACACTTTTTGCGAGATGCGCCGCGACACACAGCGCGACAAATACGACACTAGGGCCATTAGCACGGGAGTCACCCCGTTATTAAAGACAATGAAGCAAACTTTATACGGCCTGCCGGCTCGGATGAGGGGGTTCGAAGGGATGAGAGAGGCAGGGCAGCCAATTACTTGGCAATTAGTCGAGCGAGCAACAAGTGAGCGTCGCCACGGTCTCGTCTTCCTACCTTAAATCCCCCCCTCTCCATCTTGCTCACCGTTGCTGCCCGAGGCTCTGGGAATTCCCCGTTCTCCGCTTCCTCAGCTCGTATACACGCCTGCTGACCCGGGGAGACGCGACGTCGTCACGGACGTCGAAGACGTCGTGCACGCGGAAAGAGCCGCGCGCGTTTAATTGCCGATCGACGAGCGCAGGTCCGACCCCGAGAAATATTCTCTCATGTTTCGAGAGGAGAGACCCCGAGAAAACTGTTCTCAAGAGTGGTTATTCTCGGAATTTCACTGTCTTCTCGATCGCGAGAAAAAAAAATCTTTGTTCTTCTCTTTTTTCGCAGTACCGCCTATTTCTCTGTCCGTGACGTACCACTTTTTCGCAGAACCCGAACGATCGATTAAAATACAGAATTGTAATTTTCATTTATCTTTCGCCAAGTTTTCCAATGGATTTATTTCTTTTTTCATTATACATTTCAATTCACCGTCACGAAAATACAAAAAACAACGTACTTTCGGAGTGACGAATCTAACGGGGTTTGCCCTTTTTAACGTATTTAACGCGATTAATTTTTTACGAAATTGCGCAGTTGTACGATTTCGAGTTATTTGTTGCTCACTTTGGCGATTGTGTCAAGTTCCTCGACGAGTTTACTTTGCAATTTTGTTCTCTGAAACAAATATATCGGTATGCACACGATGGGGAATGCTCGATCAAACAGTGTGTGCGCGCCAGAGAGTGGCCGGAGATAATCCGTAGAAAAATGTCAAAGTTTGCCACCAGACCCAGTGCGCGCACCTGTCCGCGGTACGCTGTTACTCGGGTTCACGGGAGAAACCGCGTCGATGACGGATTCGAGCTGTATACACACGTCGTTTTTTTTCTGATCCCCGATATCCCACAAATGGATAAATCTATACACGTATATATTTATACTTACGTACACAAATTTGCGTTACGTACCATCGCTGTAGCATTCGGTCGAGCGAACGTAAATACAGATTCCAGAATATACGGGGAACGTTCAAGGGGTACTCGGTACATTCGGTCACAAAATTTTATTCCTCAATTCGAAGACACATAAAGAAAAATAATCATCTCTCTCGATAATCCCTGATGATTCGCGAAACTCCCTTTTTTTCGGATGGTGTCTCGTTCGGAAAAGTTTTCAACGGGCCATTCGAATGTCCGAGCGCAAATTAGCGTGTACCATGAAAAGAAGGTGGTGTACACGTGCCAGTGAGACCAAACGCGGAATATATAACCAATTGGGGGGTAGTTTTACCTGGATCTGTACCACCCCTCCCGCTTTCAGTGCCGAGCGCGGAAGAGGAGACCTCTCGCGCACCAAGGGATGGTGTGCGCTGGTCTCCCTCTCTCCCTCCCTCATTCCCGTTTTCTCACTCACCACAGTGTGCAGAACGGAGGCTGCGGCGGGCGTTTTTCAAATAATTACATTGAACCGCGGCGACGGTGGAGGCGATGGTATCGGTATAGCGGTAGCGGGAAATCTCCATGGCAACCGCGGTTGCCTCCAACATCCAGCCTCAATGTAGAACTTCGGTGCAACCGAACGATGCAACCATAGAGAACGCATTCGAGCGAGATGCATCGAGGTACGCGGATTGACCAGGTTTCCTTCTCGTTGTATAGGTATATCATCGACAGCGGTGAACGCGCGGTCGGTGCGGGGTTTCAGCGATCTACCATGTTGTACGCATTTGGCCGCGGCCAATACCGAGATTGATGACCGCTTAGGTGGGCGCCGGCTCGCGCGCCAACTATATACCCAGCGGGAAGTAGCGTTTCTGAGTTTCCGATGGTAACGCAAACTGAAACTCGGTAAAATGAGGTCGCCCGTATCGTGCGAATGTGATACCCGGTAGACAATCGGGAAAAAGTGACTGCCGAAAACGCTCTGGGGTCGGTTCTTAAGGAATGGAATGGCAATGGGAACGAGGGGGAAAGAGACGTAAAATCTACTAATAATAAAAATTGGATTCGAAACAGTTGGTACTGGTGTAATGGTAACTCGTGACTTTCTCATCACGTTTGTCAGTGGCGCGAAGTTGTTGCGACAAGACTGGGGTAAAATTACTAACGAAATAGTCCGCTCAATTTTGAAATGTATGGTTCACCTCTGACGAACGTTGAAGCACGTTGGAATATCACCACGTAGAGCCGGAAGTGGTCTAGCCGCAGCGTTACAGAACACTCACGTCGGGGCTTGCCACGATGTCACGCCGTCAACAGATAAACTAATATCTACCGCTTGCGCTCGGGATATCGTAAATGGAATTGGGTCGTTGTTCGCGTTATATGCCTCGCGCATAGCTCTTTACGTTGCTACGATTGCGAAAGACAATGGTGCTACGAGCTGTCAACTATGTACCGTTTTAGTCAGACTTCTTGTAAAATATTCGTTTCGGTAAACACCATCGGTTTGAATTATTTCATAGGAGTTAACGTCCACGTAATCAACCAGTCTCTTTGATACACGGAGGATGGGCATCGCACGAATTGAAAATCATCAAAAATAATTGTCCGTCGAAATTGATAGTAATAAGTATTGTGATGATTAAAATAAAATTCGAATAATTGAGATTAATGTTAAACAATTATTCTTCCATAAAGAATGTCAGGGGAGATCTGAGGAGTGCCGAGAGCTCAAGGACCACTCTTGAACTATAAACCTTGACATATAAAAACATTGTTTCAATCGGTACACGATCTTTTTTTTATCAAGTACATTTTTCAATTTATCGTATTATTCGTAATGAACAATTGAATACCATATCTGGATAAGTCAGACGGAACTAAAATTAAATAGGCCCACGATACGTAATTTTCTAACCGTAAGATCGTGACAACGAGAAATTTAGTCGTCGGCTTCCACACACTGAGAAGTTTTTCGGAGTGGCCGAGAGCTATTGCCTCCCAAGCGCCGTCCGGCATTACCCCGAAATCAAACGTTCGCATTATATCAACTTGAAACAAGTACGTGGTAAAGGAACGCTATTAAGGGGGGAAATAGGGTTAGGACAGCGTTTTCTCAATGATTTTCATGAATTTTTTTATAGTATAAAAAATGAATATAATTTATTGAAACTTTGAGAATATTATATACATATATTCAAGTATATACTATAAAATTTTTGAAGAATTTCCGTGAAAAACACCGAAAATATTAGCGACCCCATATTGCAGGTCACAATCAGACTCAGCATTTTGCGTACATTCTGGAAGCCGCAATTTTCATCTGAAATCGAACGAGGTTGGAATTTACATTTATTATATGTTTCTCTTCTATATGAACCTAAATGCTATGAAAAAAGTAGAAAATTGAATTTCTTACAGGGGTCAAAACAAAAAAGCATGATTTTTTGCCATTTTTTACAACTTTATTTGCAAAAAAAAAATTATTTTAAATAATGATAATATTCCGATCTTGAGTTCATATAGAGCGCAATACTATGAAGAAAGTAACTGCCAATTTTCAAAACGATTGGTCGAAAACTTTTCAAACTAGCGTGTACGCAAGGATAAAAAAAAGCCGTTTTCAGAAAAACGCGTTTGAAAAAATAGTACCAAGGGAGGCCTGAAGAAGAGCTACTCACTTTAATGGCTTATAACAATAGAACGAGTCGGAATTTTCATTTAAAATTTTGGGAACATATTTTTCAATAGTTTTACTAACAATTTATGATATTTAAAAAAAATCGATTTTTCGAACCGTCTAACCCTATTTCCCCCCTTAAAACATGAAATTCACGCTCAGTTAGTAAGGAATCGGGACTTGGGAGGTAAGTCGAGCTTGCCGAGTCATCAAAACCTGTCGAAAATAAAAACCGCTATAAGTTTGTTGCTACAAAATTTATAATAATAACTAGTAGGGTATGCATCTCCTTGAAAGAATATTTATTTTTTGCCAAGTGCCTGCTCGTAATTGAGTCGTTAGAATGCTATCTCGAATGGTTTTCTAATTGAATCGTGTTCGTCACTGTATTTCTGGGTTACATATATGCGATCCTCCGAAAAGTTTCGAGAAGTGCGTCTCATTGCTCCGTTCTGACGTGACGATGCAGAGTTCACTAACTTTGTATACATACACCTTACCTCACCTCTTAACGTTTCTGGTGGGGTCAAGGAAGTAGAGTTAACCCTATCTCTCTCTCTCTCTCTCTCTCTTTCTCTCTAACATGACGCGTAGAGCAAACATGTGCAGTGAGTATAGCGAGCGTAGGCGAGAGTTTGGGTCAGTTCATCGTGACCCAACCTCCCTGCCCCCTACCTCCTCCTACAACCCCTTGTCGACCACCTGTGGAAGCAACGAGTCAGGGTAACCCCCGCGGCCACTTCTCTTTCGGACGTTTGCGTACAACATCCTCGATGGTGAGTCGTCGGGTGCTTGGTGGGCGGTAGTGAACCCACTGGCGTGTGCGCGTCGAGTTTGGCCGAGAACCAAAAGACCCGCGATCGCGTATATAGCCCCCCCCCCCCCCCCCCCCCCCCGCTGAAGCGACGAGAAACACACGAGATTAAATGCACGTGTAGCACTTAACCGCTGAGAAAGTGATGACTAAACTCCCGAACGTTTCAACTTTTTAACCACAAACGGCAAATCTAATCGCCAAAGCCCCGATTGCTCTTATCGCACGAATGGTTACGTGTCTTCGTGTTAAAATGTGGAAGGGAGCGGATACCGTGAGTCGGAGTTTTTGGAGTCGTTACGAATAGCACCAAGTTTTTGTCGAATACTCAAAAAATCAATGGGAAATGTTTCGATTCCTCGAAAAGGAAAATGTTAATAGCTAACGTATAGCTCTCTATATTATATAAATATATCGCCGCCGCCGGCGTGTACAAGAATTGAGGTGGTCAGGGATGTACAAGAGTCGGGGAGAGCGAGCGGGGGAGGGCGGCCAGGTGACGGGGCTCTCTGGGGGCTTGGCGCGCGAAGCTCGCAGGGGGGGCGAGACAAATTTAAATTCCTATATTTTCCTGCAATTATATTAAGGTTAATGATCATCAACAGATTACGTTGTTTAGGATCAAAAGCGGAGTTTTTTTGCTTCCTGGTAAAGTCCTGTAGCTTCGCTATATTTATGTTGTAAACTCAGTTTGAATTTTTTTCCATTCTCGTTGCAGCTATTTGTTATAAAGTTTCTAACAAGATGAATTTTTACTTCTTACGAAACTATCATTCACCGTCTTCATTTCGTATAAACGCCCACGTTAATTCAACAATCCTCATATCCCCTTATAAATTCGTAATCCAGGTAGCTTAATTATCGATCTCTCTGTCTCTCTCTCTCTCTCACCCCGTTGCATATCATCATTTGCATAATCTGCGTATCGCAAAGCTCGTAACAATTACATCTGGGTATCTCGTAAGAAGTTGATACGGTTATCTTGTGTTGAAGTCCAATTTATCTATATATACGTATTAAACGAAAAAATACATACATATTCGTATGTGATGTATAAATGTAGGAGTGAAGATTATATTCACTCCATGCTCACGTCATAAATTTAATCTCGCTAATTCCACAACATTTATCACTGCTATTCGTGCACTGTGCCAGAGCCGCGAATATAGATATAGTTAGTGTTTGCACGGTTCGCTATATTATAGATATAAATACATGCCTTTTACTGTATGGCCTCGTGCATCATCTCTCGTACCTGTTGTACACTACGAGTACACAACTTTTCAGTTCTCGCGTTCTTGTACTCGTAGATGTACAAAAAGAGCGAGAGTGTGAAAGAACGAGGGAGAGTACAAGCGCGTGTGATCTTGCTTTCGCGCCATTTGACTTATTATTCAACATTATAGAGCGAGATAGGGAGCTGTCGAGGAGAAGTATAGTCGAGAGTGTCGAGTGTAGTTCCATTAAGGTGACTATCAAAGTCTTTGATAAATACGAACGAGTAACATACCCGCGGTCGGGACTCGCCGGTTTTCTCCCTGGACAACATTAAGGCACATATATACCATAAACATTTATATGCACGCGTCCTTACGGGTTCATTAGCACTCGCGCGCGGTTTTATTCACCCGCCATGGACGAGAGTTGAGAAGGTCAGCTTCGCCTTACGGGTTAGGGTCGCCCCTAACTCGTTTGGTGAAGCTGACCTCATAAAAAGTGACCGCAAATGCAGTGCTGCATTTACGGTCATTTTCGAAATGGAAAATCGGAAAATCAACCCTTATCAGACCTTTCATAATTGAGTGGGAAAGTGATAAATATGACGTGTAAAAAAAATTGAGTCTACGTGAAGTCTTTCGCGTGGTCTACGGAAAGTCTCCCTATTGGAACAAATGCAGCGTTGAATGTAGATTTCTGACTCAGTGATTAAATCTATTATAAGTCTACGAAAGTCTATATCTCTCGATAGTGTATGATACGTCCCACATTGAATTTACTGTAAGTCTACGGGATGTCTATGTCCGACTCTTTGAGTAGGATTACCAACAGTTGGCCCGAGATAATGAGTATAGATTTGAATCTAGATCCGATAGACCTCACGAAAGACTTCTAGCAGCGTTCTCCTACAAACTACCAATTTTATAGTAAAGTCTATAATCGTTAGAATACGCAGACTTTTGACATACTTAATAAATCGATCGCACACCGTTTATAGGCTTGATATACATTTTTCGTGTCACCTTCTACTGCAGACAATTAGATCTACATTAAGGTCCATAATCACTGTAACTTTTAGACTTCAGATAAACTAGCTTTAAAAAAACGATAGTAGACCTGGTGTGGACTTGTAATGGACTTTCCCGGATACAAAGTCTATATTTCAATCCATAATAAATACATCGGGCAAACTTACCATAAATTTGCGTGCGAGTTGCGATCGTGAACGTGAGGTCTATCGGGTCTATATTCAAATCTATACCCATTACCTCGGGCCAACTGTTGGTAATCCTGCTCGAAGAATCGGACATAGACATCCCGTAGACTTACAGTAAACTCAATGTGGAACGTATCATACACTATCGAGAGATATAGATTTCATCGACTTATAATGGATTTAATCACTGAGTTAAAAATCTACATTCAAGGCTGCATTTGTTCCAATAGAGAGACTTTTCGTAGACCACGTGAAAGACTTAATGTAGACTCAACTTTTTTTGCACGGGATGGTATTATTTATATGTATATTTCTGCTCGATAATTTCAGGTGAATTATGGACTCGTCGAATCACTTGAATGAAATGTTCAGACTGCACCCTGCTATTTATAAACAGCCCCTATCGGACTTTAGTTGAGTGGGAAAATGGCAAAAATAGAGATATTGCTGAAACATTACGGCTTATTTATCGGCTATGTAACCCTTTAAAGTCACATTGTCAAGATCCACCCCGTTATTTAAAATCAATCACTATCAGAAATCACGTATGACATCGCGCTGTCATTTCGTTACATCCTTGTGCATCTAGTTGTCACTATATTGCGCGTGATTGATTCAAGTTTCGCGAAGTTTACGGCACATGCCCGCTCTTTCGTATCCTCACTCTTACTCCTCTACATGTGTTACTTCTTATATACGTATGTATATTGCTGATCCACACCATGGACAAGCTTGATCGCAATGATGGTCGTTTCAGTATAGTACATATGCATACAGGATTATTTGTCCTCGGATCTCGAATCTTTCCATCGCTTCGACATATATATGTATATGTACATTTAGCGGAAACATCTCTGTATAAATATACTCGGAGCCTCATATCGCGGTAGCTGGATATCGTTGAGACAAGATACACAGAGGGAATCGACACGTTTTCCCGCGCTCCGTTGGCTATTAACCGTGGCTCCGATATCGGCTCGATCGATCGGTCGATCGATCGTCGCTTCCTCACTCTTTGTTCATCCCTCCGCCCCCCTCGCAAATCGCCATCCTCACTCGTTCTCTCTCTCTCTTTCTCGTTACGAGATCAGAGAGCACACCCGCGGTGAGGCAAGAGTAATACGTAACTCGCGTGCTCGCGCGTGTCCGATCGGGGGATAGCGCCACCGTACAGCAAGTGCCGATAGATATATATCCGCGCGACTCTTCTTCTCGCGTCGAGCTCATCCTCGCAGCTCGAATATCTTCTCCTTCGTTTCCTCTTGCTTCGATGGATCCGGTTGAGAGTCAGGGTCAACTCGGTGCCGAACACGGCTCGTAGCGCGAGAGAGAACATTGTATTCGTAGCACGAGGGAGATAGAGGAGACACACACGGAGGTACACGCAGCGTCTCTCTCGAGAACGCGACTGCTCTCGCGGCTTCGCACACGCTGATCCATAACGCATGTGGAACAGAAACGAAGAGAAGTAGCAGTCGAGAGAACGATGCGAAGAAACGTGATGTTACGGGCGGTGATAGGTACGAAGCGGGAAATAAAAGTCACTCTTAAAAGGGGGTCGGGGTCGCAACAACTATACACAACTATAAAACAACATAATTTTCATTCCGCTCGATTCGTAATTTTTCAATGTAGGTTGCAAGAAGTAGATGTTCAAGGCTGTTTCAACCCCTTAAAATATATATATTTTTCATTATCTGGTGGGTTCTTCGTTCCTTCGCATAAGGAACGCTTTAATTTTTGTTTCATCAAAATCGATGCACCGCTTGTATGTGAAACTGCAAAATCGCCCCTTGACCTGTGCAACTTTGTGGTTTCACCCCTTGAAACCATTTTTCCGCCGATAAACAAAAATACGTGTCGCTTAGTTTTTAATGCTCTATAATGAGTTTGAACAAAATCGGAGGGGGACACCTCGGGTACTTTCTTTGTTAGTAACGAGAAGAATCATTTCGGCGGAATAAAACATTTATCTTTGAACTCTGAACTCAACTTTGTCCGTCACTAAATCCACGTAGGTAACGATATCTGTACGAGTATCTAGATGACCATGTGTAGTACATATCTAAAGGCGAAACTATGAAATGGACGAAACACGAAAAAGAATAATTGAAAAACCGTTTTAATATTGTCAAAGAAGAGCTTTTCGATCCTCTCTCTCTCTCTCTGTTCGTGTTCGTGTTCGCTTTTCGCGGCGCCATTTCATTTTTACATTTTTCACACTTTTGTCTCTGGATAGAACAGCTTTGCGCTCCACGGGAGAGTCACTTTCTGGACGTGAAATACTCTGTCACGTCAGTACTGAAGCGAAAGGTCTCTCGAGCCCTTTGATTGCCTTTTCAACATCCAATCTCGTTATCCTTCGCTTTTTTCTAGTTCTTGTTTTTTTAAATTCATTTTTTTTTCAATTTTCTTCAACTATAAGAACCCTTCAAACACGTAGTCGAGTTTCGTTCCCATCTTTTGTACGTTCGCGTATAGAAAAGGTGAGAATGGAACACACTCGATATATATGTACAGACACAAGTGAGATGGCCGATATTCTCCGGTCAATAGAAATGCGATCCGTTAATAGCTCGCTGGTCAATAGATTTCCTATCGGTTCTTCGATCGCCTCCGCGTCGCCCTTCTCTCCTCTTATCCTCTTTCATATATGTACATATATTTTTTTTAAGCACCCCATCTCTGTGCATCACTCTGGTGTGCGATGCACCCACACAAGTCCCAGACTCTACCGAGCCCCTCCCTCTCTCTCTCTCTCTCTGTTGAACTATATAATATCCTCTTCTATATGTATAGCACATGCATATAAATTGTATGGGGCATTGAAACCCAAATCGGCGGGTCCTTAACCTTACCATGTTTCTTTTCCCATTTTACTTTTCAGTGATTATGGTACAAAGAGAGCTTCGCGCCCCAATTTATAGTTTTTTTCAAAAATTATTCTGGCCATTATCGACGAAGGTATTAGAATTACTGATCGACGTTTTCGAAAAAAAATTTGACGATTAGCGTGAATTATGTTTTCGGGGCGTCCGACAAAACATACTAGAAAAGAAGAAAATAAATATTCGACCTGGAACACCCGATATTTACTCGCTTCAGTTTATATCACATTATGTATGCACAGCTTATATGCGTTATATGTGGCTTTGTGTATACGTACGTTATTCTCGGTACATATTGTAGAGGAGAGAGTGACAGATACACTGTGCGCTCTCACCTTGGAACTATACGCTGCACCGAGAAAAGCATGAAGAAGCCACAAATTTTACTTCTGAAATATATGTATTTTTCTATTACGGTAATGAATCTCGGCAAACTTTTCTTTCAACCGCTGGCATTAAGGAAGGAAATAGGGTTAGGACAGCATTTTCTCAATGATTTTCATGAATTTTTTTATAGTATAAAAAATGAATATAATTTATTGAAACTTTGAGAATATTTTATACATATATTTAAGTATATACTATAAAATTTTTGAAGAATTTCCTTGAAAAACACCGAAGATATTAGCGACTCGGCATTTTGCGTACATTCTGGAAGCCGCAATTGTCATCTGAAATCGAACGAGGTTGGAATTTACTTTTATCATATGTGTCTCTTCTATATGAACCTAAATGCTATCAAAAAAATAGAAAATTTAATTTTTTACAGGGGTCAAAACAAAAAAGCATGATTTTTTGTCATTTTTTACAACATTAGTTGCAAAAAAAATTATTTTAAATAATGATAATATTCCGATTTTAGGTTCATATAGAGCGCAATACTATGAAGAAAGTAACTGCCAATTTTCAAAACGATTGGTTGAAAACTTTTCAAACTGGCGTGTACGCAAGTTCAAAAAAAGTCGTTTTCAGAAAAACGCGTTTGAAAAAATAGCGCGCTCGGGGCCTGGAGGAGAGCTACTGACTTTAATGGCTCATAACAATAGAACGAGTCGGAATTTTCATATAAAATTTTAGGAACATATTTTTCAATAGTTTTACTAACAATTTATGAAATAAAAAAAAAATCGATTTTTTGAACCGTCCAACCCTATTTCCTCCCTTAAGGAGCTGCCCCTCATACCCGCCGTCCGTAATGCAACATGGTGAAACTTACAGTATTTTCGCTCTGTTTCTCTCTCAGCTGAGCCCCCCCCCCCCCATATAAGAGTGAACGGTTTCCGCAACAAAAATTTAAATTATTAACAATAGCGTGATAAAACTCGTCGATTCTTTTCACAGCCAATTCCAATACCGGTTATTCCGACGGTCCTAATTGCTCATATCATCTTTGCAAGTACTCGAATACGAGCAATCTATAAAATGACGAAAAAAAAATCACACGGTAACCAAGGTTCTAACCAAGAAATTGCGTCTAAGATTTTCGGTCTCAAATATTTTACGTGCTCAATAGCAAATCATTTTCCGCGCGTCAATCGCTAGAATCTTTTGTGTTATACCGTTCTTGTTGGCTCACTCCTTACATTTCAACGTCGATATTACGTGGAAACGCGATTCTCCGTACTATCTTTGTTTTCCCGTGCCTGGTTGTACGTTCGTGCTTTAACATACATACGTATTCACTAGTGATTCATCGATCCATCGATCATTCGCTATTTATGAATGAAGCTGTACGTGGAATTTGCGCGCTATCGAGAAACCGTATGGCTCGTTCGAAACGTTCACGCGCCATTTATTTCGTTGCACCTGGACAACAACACGCGTAATAACCTCTCGCTCTCGGTCAATCGTGCGGTATCGCAAAAAAAGGTTCTTAAGGTAGTAGTCTGGTAACTTAAGCCGATTTTCATGTCTTTTTTGGAGGGCGTTTTTTTGTAGGAAAATAAAAATGAATCGTTTTGGATATTTAGGATATTTTTATTTACATATTAAAGATACAAAAAAAAATTTGATTGAAAAAATTTAATAGTTTATTATTATTATTATTATTGATCGAAGTTGGCACTTTGAAAAAAAAGCGCGTGGGTGGCCCCGGTGATTTTGGCTCTTGATGTTATCTGAAATGAAAAATTCTTGATAATTCTTAATCTATAGACATGTCATTCTGGTCGGAACTACTGAAGTTAAATTTCATGGATAAATAACAAAATGGCGGACTTTGGAAAAAAACTTTTTATTTTCCAAAAAAAGGTCTGAAATCCAAAAACCAAAAAGATTCTTGAAATTGATGAAATTTGTGGGTTCCTATCGGTATCCGATTTAAAAAAAATCCCTTCAAAATAAAATGGCGGCCATTTAAAGAAAAAAACTCATTTTTTTATGCTTTTTTTGGGCTTTGACGTTAAAAAAGAAATATTTACAATAATTTTTTCGAAAAAAACGCTCCGTCAGGGCCTTCTAAATTTGATTAGCTTTAATTTGAGGGGTGAAACTTTGAAATCGGTGCATTCCTCGAAGCTGTAGAGCGTACCGCGCGTCGAAAAACGTTGTTTCGAGAAAAACGCGTTTAAAGTTTTATGCTATATCATATATCGAAATATCCTTTCTCCCATGGATTCTTGACAACATAAAGATGAAAATTAAGCAAAAAAAAATTTTTCGATTTTTTCATCGATTTGGACGGGAACATTTCCTTAAGGTAGTTCTAACACAAATGAAGAAGTAATGCAAATTTAATGAGTTTTTGGGAAAACCTAGAAAAAGTACTGAAGAATACTTGTGCGAAATTTGAGACTGTTTCACCGTACCGTTTTCAAAATATCGTTTATCAAAAATTGCAAAATTTGCATACGAACGTATACCTATACCGTACGAAATGAGCACTTTCCGAATATTCAGTCACCAAAATGTACGAAGGAGTAATGAAAAATTCTTGAAATTTGGCACGAAAGTAGTTTAGTAGATGAAGAATAACATATAGTTTACAGTAAATTTTCGACCATACAGTAAAAAAGTATGGATTATTGAAAAAATATTGTTTTGAGGCTAGAAGAACTCGTGAGCATGACAACGTCGCTGCGCGACATGGCTGCCCGCCTCACGCACCGCTCCTTCTATCCCCTCCTATTTCTTGTGTTAGAACTACCTTAAGCTTATTTGATCGAAAATAATGGAAATTTCAGGATCGAAGATCTGTTTGTTATAAAAGGGATGAAATAACAAAACGTCGGATGCGATTCAACGAAACCTACCTGGGGAACACGGAGCGTCCAAGAAGAGACGATAGGGGTTTTCAGCTTGATTGTACCGGTGCAAGCTCGATTCCATTTTTTCCCCGGACGCCCTGTGCACTCTACCAACATGTATATAACCCCCCCCCCCCCCCCCCCATGTAATATATTTATCAAGTTTTCTCCCAGTTATAGCGTTGCCCGGAGGAGTTGTCGGCTTTCCGTCAATCTCATTGGCTGCTGTTACTTCCACAAAAATGGCGGCTGTCTACAAAAGCGTGCCCGTTTCAAACTCGAAATTTTCCCTCTTTAAGGTAGTAGTCTGGTAACTTAAGCCGATTTTCATATCTTTTTTGGAGGGCGTTTTTTTGTAGGAAAATAAAAATGAATCGTTTTGGATATTTAGGTTGTTTTTATTTACATATTAAAGATACAAAAAAAAATAGTTTGAAAAAATTTAATAGTTTATTATTATTATTATTATTGATCGAAGTTGGCACCTCGAAAAAAAAGCGCGTGGGTGGCCCCGGTGATTTTGGCTCTTGATGTTATCTGAAATGAAAAATTCTTGATAATTCTTAATCTATAGACATGTCATTCTGGTCGGAACTACTGAAGTTAAATTTCATGGATGAATAACAAAATGGCGGACTTTGGAAAAAAAACGTTTTTTTTTCCCAAAGTCCGCGAAGAAGGCAATATGTCACGTAACACATCGCGAAGCCGGTTACTCGTAATTTGCACAACACTGTATATAGACACTCGCGTGTATGGGCCATCTATAAGTTTATCACGTGTATGCATTCGCACGGTGGTTGATGATGGTGATGGTAGATTGTACCGCGAAAAGGAAGGAGTTCGTTGCGGCAGCAGCGGAGAGAGTATGTAAGGAGCGAGGTTTAGATGAAGATCCATACATCAACGACTAGTTAACAAACGGGCGTAACTTGGATGATTTGACACGCGAAGTAACGTTCGAAGTACATTCTTTTGTTTCCCAGCGGTTGATACGTACGCGCTTGATCACCAAGTGTAGTCGATCACACGGTAAACTATACAGTGATTGCCCACCTAAGTGGACGAAAAATATGTTATTGACATGCTTCTGTCTCTTTTCATCCAAGGCGATCTGCCGGCAAGACTGCCAATTACTGTGGGGTGGCTGACGAATGTATATTCGCTATTCTTACTTGACCACGAGATCGGCGTACTCGCACCAACACCCTCTCTACATGCATACACAATTCTATGCGCAAATGCGAAATGCATATAGACACACGTGGACGAGGGGACGAACACACGGAACACGTTCGTGGTTGCACTTGTCGGTAGTACGAGCGCGTCCGCCTCGACAGGGCCTCTCTCGTCGTTCCTGTATGAAATATATCGACTGCTGGCGAACGGAACAACGTCATTCCGCCATTTTTAAATACAAACTGCACAGAGTTAGGACCTTTTGTCCGCTACAAGTCGATATAGATATAGAAATTATCCAGCGGAGCATCGTCACGAGTTCTCGCTCTGCTCGTCGTTCTCGCTCATCTCCCTTTCATTTTCCATCCTTCTCGTTCGTACGTTTTTCCTCTCTTACAAATCTCGTTTTCTCCCTCTCTCTCTTTTTCTTCCATTTCCATATATATTTACATCCCCGTCCATAGCCTGAGAATGAACGAAGCTATATAGCCTCCTTCCGTAAACTCGAATCAAGATTCAAACGACGTATGCTAATACGAACCTTTCGGTATGCGTCACGTTGGACCCTCTCCCGCTTCACATTATGAAGATTTTCAATTTTACGCATTTCGTCCTGGTCTCTCTTTTTCTCTCTCTCTCTCTCTCTCTTTCTGCCCGGCCGTGCCTATGCGTGTGCGTCCTTCGGACAAATATTTGCCAAAAGTCGGCGCGCGCAAATCATCATCCACGTCTGATGTGGTACGGGCGCGAGCCACACACTCGGCACGTGCCCTCATCCTCGCGCGAAATTCCTCGGATATATATCCATCTTCGTGTAAGCCCCGCGGATGAGTTACAACCGGTAAAACACTGCAATAATACGAGAGGCCTTGATATTCGTGTACATATACTATTCACCAGTATTTGCAACACTAACCAAGTATATTATATACGCGTACGTTCGTATCGAAAAGTTTTGTTGTTTGAATAAATATAAGCTATTCAAATATCGAGATTAGGATTTTTTAGATCCTCTTTCTGCTAGACAGAGAAAATAGAGTAATCGTGCACCGGACCGATATTTCGAGGTCCGTAGAAACGAATCATCTTGAGATTTCTTCATTTTACGATGCGGGCAACGTTAAATACGATCAGACTTACAATCTAGTCCGACGATGGGAGGATGATACGTACCGTAAGAAAGTAGACAAATACACGAGACCCAAAGGTGAAAGGAGACACGGTAACACAAATTTAAGCAACTGTGCCCATGACTTTTCAGATAAAATTAAAAATACGGAAACGGCTCATTTTGCAAATTCCTCAATGCCGCGTAGATCCGGTATGTCTGTGACATTTTTCGGTATTCAACGTATCCTCTCAATTTCTTTGGGAAATGGACATTTCGAAAAGAAACTGCTATTACAATATTATAAAGCGCCCGAATCGTACCAATGCCGTAGTCATATTTTGGAAACGATGCGGCCATTTTTCGGACTAATCTTAAATCCCGGAAACTACGCAAATCCGAAAATTATAATGTTCGTGACGGCTTAACGAATACCGTCAAAGCATCGTTCCATCGGAAAATGACTCAAAGAAAATCTCAACCGGGGATAGTATGGTTTCGTTATTACGGTATGCACCGTACATACGTAATCAATTACCGAAACTCAGAAGCGTGTTCCCTCTGTAATTTCACGAGTGAAAAAAACGATGTAGGGCGCGCTGTTTTGACTTTTAACAGTCGATATGTACACACGTTTGTAACTTGGCAGAGTCGCGTGCGCGTCGTCATCCGAGTGGCGTGCTCGTTAGTGATCCACGGGTGCAACCACTTCCCGACATCTCCACGAGCACAGTTGATGCTACGGATTTTACTTTCGCCGTGTGTGTCTATCGAATATATAGAGTATACATATGCAGGAGCGCGAGAGGGAGAGAGGGGCTCCAGAAACGAGCGAGGCGTGTTTTCGCCCGCGGGTTACACGATTCAGGGGAACGAGCGGCGCGACGAGCACACACGAAACTCGGTCACGCGCCAACCCTCATTCCTATACAACATGATATATATATATATATATATATATATATATATATATATATATATATATATATATATATATATATAGGGGGATGCCATAATTCGAAGAATTGTATTACACGACGGAAACACGAATCGTCGATCGGCTGGCAGTGAGAACAAGATTTTGGCAAAAGTTCCATTGTTATACTTTGTGCGTTAATTCACTATGATAATAATCATACGTGTTCGATGCATTGAAACAGTGAATTGACACCTTACACACGAGAAACAGAAGAAATACGGAGCATAAAAGTCGAAAGCGAATATATGGAAAATAAAAATGGAACGAACCAAAGTCATATCGAAGCGCGTGTTTGCGGACGTCGCAAGGGAAACAGCGAATCCCTCAATTAGGGAATCGCAAAGGCCTCATTATCGTTAGAAGAGAGAAAAAGTGTGTGCGGAAGGAGGGGGTGGGGGGTTGTACTGCAGCCACGGTAACTTCGTTAGACCTTGCAATTGCGCGGCCGATGAGTTTGCACTTCCGTTGCACATTGCTCCACCTACCCTCCTTCTATCTCTTTTCACGCAAAGACACGCTACGCTAATACTAGAAACAAATATTTCTTGATCGCGCGTAGAGGCTTTAGGTAAATTATCCTGGCCTCTATATTTCATCTTACCTGAAATAAAAGCTGCGCAATGCGGGAGGTCAATAATTCAATTTGGGCATTTTTGTTCACCGATGTCTCGATATAACGATTCTCTAAAGTTCGGTCGTAGGTGCCAGAGCGAAGGAGACCGATGGCAATAGCTTTCGGGAGAGGCGCTCACTATCCTCCCTCTCGTTTCATTATAAATTATAGAGAATTAGAGAATTTTCTAGCATCACAGCTCCCTGATTTTTGTCGCCCCCCTCGATGATCCACGTTGGGGCGGAGCTCCATTGTGGATGTTGCAGAAAGAAAATATATCAATAGAAATGAGACGACTATAGCTCGTACGAGGCGCAGCCTGTTGCACGCTGGATGCACCTCGAGCGATTCACGACGACGGTGACGTTAACGCGGAAGACCGACCGAGTTTTCTAGGCTCGCGATTAGTTATTCGGTATTTCATTGGCGCGTGGGTGCAAGCTTTTACCGAAAAAATATATGTATATTAATGTATGCGCGTATATACTGTGTACGGATATATGTAGAGCTAAAAGAGCCAGGCGCCGCAACGACGGGCTCCTAGCCTAACCAGTTCCTTGGACGCGCCGAAAAGCGCGTCCGACGAGGCGTCTCGCGCGACTTCGACTAATATATCCATATATATATATATATCCCAGTATACAGAAAAGAATCTCTCGAAGTCTCAGCCAAGAGTCGGAGAGATGCTGGCGTACGTACAGCAGTATATAGCGACCACACAGCGAAGAACGACAGAGTCAAATCCGACGCGCAGGGCGAAACGATGCCGGACGAAGGGGGATTCTAGGATGAAAAGATTAGGACGAAAGGAGAAAAAGAGAGAAGTTTTTTTTTTTTTTTTTTTTTCGAGGACGATGTACCTAGCGATGCCAGAGAACGCTGACTCGGTTTACGGCTGATGATCGTTCGGCCCTGGCGATCGTTCTATGTATATCCGTGTATCGATGTATCTGTTCGTATGCACGCATATCTTGCATACTCCGCGTAACCGGGTACGGTACACTTTGAAGTTACCTTATATCGAGGGCGTTTGCACAGATGGGCATGAATATCCATGAACTGACCAGTAACGCGGTTAGGCACATCGGGTACAGATATACGAGGTCTGTTCAAAAAGTATCGCGAATTTTTAATTTCCGCGGGCTACGTATATTCGATTTTCGATTTTTTTTTGTGGCGTTAGGTTGGTACTCGTGTCCCTCACTTATGCTGAAAAAATCGGCCATTTTGAATGTTTAGTTAATTGTTGACAGCTGTTTCGATTAGAAGTGTTTTCGCTTGTCTTCGATTTTTGCCTATTCCAAAAAATGGATCAAAGAATCTGTAGGAAATTTTGTGTGAAAAAGAAAATTAAGTGCGCGGACGGATTCCGAATGTTGACTGTGGCATATGGTGAAGCTACCTTGGACCAGAGCAACGTTTATCGGTGGTACAAAATGTTCTCGGAGGGCCGAGAAGATGCGAACAACGAAATGCGTTCCGGACGCCCGAGCATATCAACAACGGACGAAGACATTGATGAAGCGAAGAAAATAATATTGGCCAATCGTCGAATCACCGTTGGAAAAGTTGCTGAGAAACTAAACATGTCGATTGGCTCGTGCTATTCGATTTTTACCAATGATTTGGGCATGAGACGGGTCGCCGCGAAATTCGTGCCAAAATTGCTCAATTTCGAACAAAAACAGTGTCGCGTTAACATTGCTAAGGAGCTGTCGGACTCGGTCCGCGACGACCCAAATTTGCTGCATGGGTTTATGGTTATGACGTGGAAACCAAAGCTCAATCATCGCAATGGAAGCTGCTTTTTTGGAATAGGCAAAAATCGAAGACATGCCAAAACACGTCTAACAAAAACAGCTGTCGACGATTAACCCTTAACTGGTAACGTCTTTTTCGACACCTTTAACTGGTAACGTCGGGTCACTCGTGTCCGGCGCTTAAAAAGGTACTCTAAAGTGTTCTTAAAAATCTGAAAAAAATTATGTAAATTCGTTAACTACCGTAGTTTAAGAATCAATTGCTATACTGCCGATTTTTTCATTTGTTTAAACAATATAATTGTTTAAACAAATGAAAACGTGAAAAAAAGATCGTTATTTTCAAAAAATCATTACTTTGACAAAAATCAACATTTTTTAAAAAATCCAACGGGAAATTGAAGATGAAGAATAGTACTTTTAAGAAAAAAATATAAAAAATTTGTATGAATTAATAGGGTACTCAAGTTTTGAGCATCAACATCACGTTTTTTCACTCGTGTCCGGCGCTTAAAAAAGTACTTTAAAGTGCTCTTAAAAATCTGAAAAAAATCGTGTAAATTCGTTAACTATCGTAGTTTAAGAACCAATTGCTATACTGCCGATTTTTTCATTTGTTTAAACAATATAATTGTTTAAACAAATGAAAACGTGAAAAAAAGATCATTCTTTTCAAACAATCATTACTTTGACAAAAATTAACATTTTTTAAAAAATCCAACGGGAAATTGAAGATGAAGAATAGTACTTTTAAGAAGAAAATATAAAAAGTTTGTATGAATTAATAGGATACTTAACCCTTAACTGGTAACGTCTTTTTCGACACCTTTAACTGGTAACGTCGGGTCACTCGTGCACTTTTCAAATTTCAACTAGCTCTCACAACGCCTGTTTACGCGCTGAGCCGTCGGTACTTTGGGTGCTAATAGTCTACTAGCATAAAATTTTTTCCAGGAAAAGTTTGGCCCCGTCCATCACCCCACCCTTCGAGCTACGGAACACAGTCAATTTCGTCAGGGCACGAGTGACCCGACGTTACCAGTTAAGGGTTAACTAAAATGGCCGATTTTTTCAGCAAAAGTGAGGGACACGAGCACCAACCTAACGCCACAAAAAAAATCGAAAATCGAATATACGTAGCCCGCGGAAATTCAAAATTCGCGATACTTTTTGAACAGACCTCGTGCATATTCGCCGATGGGAGAAATATGGAGTGAACATAGGGTTTCTCGCAACACACACACGCGACGAACAACCACCTGCCCGTAATGCTTCGGATGAAGAAAACGTGCGTGTGTATGTATGATTTTCTCTATATATCCAACGTGTATCTACATGGACGACGTTCCGAGTGTAGCTCAAGTGCAGAATGGAGTGCACGCAGTGAGTATTTCTATATGCGTACGTCGGACATGTAACGCGTATACATACGTTATATACTCTACGCACGATGTATAACCGTGCACATTTGAATCTATACGTGTCTCGTAGTTTACATATGACTCATCTACGATTGCGGTATTTATGTAAACGTTGGAAGGAATATCTAGCTACGTATGTCGAGTAAACTCTCCTGCATAGATATGGGTATATGGCGAAACTCACCGGGAACATGGAGTATAGATGGGTGGAATACGGAATCCGTGTGTATGTGCTCCAATTTCGTTCGGATGACGTTCCTCCACTTTTGTATTTCTCCGTTCTACCATCCGAGGAGCCTCTGTATTCGTCAACTCTTTTTCTCGTGTACGGTGGCCGATGCTCTTCTCTCTTTATCTCCACTACACATCACCACTTCTGTTCCCTTCTTTCTCATCATCCACGCGTGTGTTCCACTTCACGTCGTTCTACTTTCTCTATGGGGATTTCCCTCCCCCCGTGTGTCCGACACGGTGTCAAGAATCTTGATGCCGTTTCGTGAACTATTTGCAGACTTTGAGTACCAATTTAAAGGTCTGTGTCATGTCTGGAAACAACCATTTTTTCGTATGATGTTGAAGTTTGCATCGTTGGAATGCAACGAAAGTAGATGTTTTTTACACCATTAATCGCCCTCAAGATTGGATTATCGATGACAAAAATCGTTAAAGCGTTTTATTGCCTTCTCCTTCAACGACCTGGGCCTAAATGGCCACGAGAAGAGCAAGAGCAATACTGAAAATGAAAATTTAAAAACCTATTTGCGTTGCGTTCCAACGATGCAAACTTCAGCATCATTTTTTCGTAAATGATTCTGATAGATGTAACGACGCTCTACGGTAGCCCCAGCGAGCTTTTGGTTAACTTACTACCGATATAGAAGGCGCGTGATTACCAAACGGACACGAAGCTCCCGTTTGAGACGTCTCGACGACTTTGTTCGAGTATCACCGATCTCGGTGTTAGTCGCATCTCGTGTCATCTCGATACCATTCCGAATGCCCGACTCACGTTGCGCGTCTTCTCACTGCCGCTTACGGATAATCTTCGCGAGATGGTGTCGGTAAAGCTCCCGTTGCCGATCCAACAGACCTGTCCGAACGAGACATTCCGTCAACACTGTATTCGTCATCGCCGGTGATCGGGTAGTGACCGCCCGAAGATAAGCCAATCTTCGTCCTATACTCACGCGAGAATATAAGGCTTATGCAATTGTTAAATATTTTTTTTTTGTCGCGTTCAATCTTTGTAAAATAATTTTGTTTACATTTCGGAAAATGTTATTTATTCACGTATCTCAATATCTTGTTTCAATCAAATGAGACGCGCTTTAACATTACGCACGAGTCCGATGTCTTTGAATCCGATTTTTCCAAAGACCGGAAAAGAACGTGGCTTGGAAAATGTTAAGGTTAAAAAAACTCGTCGATGCGGCATCTCTCGGTATACATGTTGAAGATAAACAACAATTTTGTTCCTCTATCTTTATACATTTGCCCCTTCGTTTTTATCCTTTTTTTTTTCTTCCTTTCTTTCTCGCTCCGTAGAACTCTAACCCCCTCCTCTCATTCTCTCTACTCCCGCTTCTCTATTTTTTGCTCTCCTCCTCCTCCTCCTCCTCCTCATGCCATACCGACAACCACCCCAGCTCGCGTTTATTTATTTTTTGTTCTCTTTCGTTCGTTTTTTCTTCTCTTTTTTCCAGGTTTTTTTTTCCACCGCCCACACGCTCGGGCAATTTCATCCCTGCCCGGGTGCGAGGTTTTGCGGCCGTACGAGGCTGCAGTTGCCACGGGCAACACTGAGTCGCGAACGAGAAGATATTGTCCATAGCGCGGAAAAGCTCGGGAACGCGGCGCTCCGCGCGCTCGAGTGAGAATCAGCGGGGGAGCTTATGTGGAGCGAGTGCGCTAGAAACGCGGCGGGCGGCAGAGAGAGAGAGAGAGAGAGAGAGAAAAAGGGAGGGTGGAAGAGAGAAAGCCCAGAGCTAGAGTTCCATAGTGGTAGGAGCAGTGAGTCGGAGGAAGAGAAGGTGGCGGCGGTGGCAGCGGAAAAGGGGTTGGCGAAGAAGCCGGGGAACGGGGTGAGGGTGCGCACACCCAGTATCCTCTCTCTCTCTCTCTCTCCCTCTGCTTCCCTCCCTCCCTCTTTTTATCCCTGTCGCTCTTCTTCCGCGTCAGGGAGAAAAATTCAATCCGCCCGTTAAAGGGGATGCTCTATCCCTTTCCTTCATTTTCCATCGTTCCGCAGGAACTTCATTGACCCTTTCTGTTTTTTGCTCGGATACACTTTTTCCTCTGGAATTGGAAAGCAAAAAATACGACAAAATCAGATGAGAAACAAGAATTTTTTGCACTACGTTATTCGCGTGGGTAAGAAAGAACAAGTTCGGGTACATCGATGAAGATGGGAAGGGACTTCGTGGAAGGGACGGTGCAACGTGGAATGACCTTTCCACCCCTCATTATCCACCTGACGGTCCGCTGTCGAATTCCAGTAGCGGTTTAAACTAGAGAGCCTCGTAAAGTATGGCATCTGAGACAGCAAAGAGGAAGGCTTAGGCCTAGAAAGGGAATGTTGGGAGCTGAGAATGATGAAGTCACACGAAAAGATGCTGCGGAGGGACGAGCGATCGTTTAGAAAATTGCCACGGTGGCTTTCCTCGTTCCTCCTTTCCCATTCCCACACTCTCCTCACCCAAACAAAGAGAGAGAGAGAGAGAATTCAAGGGAGCAGAGAACTCGAAACAAATCCTTCACATTGTTTCTTTGTTGCGGTATTAGCGATCGTTTGGTACCTTCGTACTCATTCGTGCGACAAAATGTCCTGCAGTTTCACATATGTGGCTACTCAGTTCAACAGATATAAGAGAATGATGCATATATACCGCGAGAGCCACTATCTTATCGCCGATAAATATGTATGCGTTTACGAGTCTGTCGCCACCGCGCGAGAGTCACGTTGTAAGAACGCTCTTCTCCCCCTCTGACGTTTCCCATTCCCATGCTCAAGGTTTTTACCGATAACACACATCGAGCTGAGCTACACACAGCTATTATAACTCGGACAAGTGTGCCCGCGCGCGCGCCAGAGAGTCTCGAGTATTTCTTCCTTCCATATATACATTTTTTACAACTCTTTTTCTCTTCATCTTCGTTTCTCGGCCCTGTATCTCTCTCTCTCTCTCTCTCTCTCTCTCTTTCTCTCTATTCCTGTGTGTTCCGCAATCTGGTTTGTCCAGTTCTTTGCTACGTTCTCAACTACTACCCATAGTCCGGATCTTCTTGTTTCTTATACCTCGAGGTCCTACTGAACTCTGCTGTATAATCTTGGCGAGAGAAAGAAAAAGAGAGAGAGAGAGAGAGAGAGAGAGAGAGAGAGAGAGAGAGAGAGAGAGAGAGAGAGAGAGAGAGAGAGAGAGAGATAGGGAGAGAGAGAGAGAGAGAGAGAGAGAGAGAGCAAGCAACAGGACCGACAGAAAAGAAATGAAAATAAAAGAGAGAAAGGGTGCGCGCAAGCGAGAGCTGAAGTAGCATAGATATGAACACGAAGAGGTGGAGAAGAATATAAGATCGAGAGAGAGAGCACAGTATGAGAAAGAGTTGGGGAGTAGGAGAGGGCAGAACGATGAGAAATAAAAATAAAGGAAAAGTGGCGAGGGAGGCAGTATTTGAAACGTAGGCCTGCCACCTCTACGACTCTTCTTCTCCTAAAAAAAAACCTCTCCTCCCTTATTTTCTGTTCTTTTTTTTTCCGTTTTCTCTTTTTTCACTTGTCTTTCTTTTTTTCTAGAGTCTTCTCGACCCTCTCTCTACACACTGTCGTCTGTGCGTCTCCTTTTCTCTACTCTCCCTCTCCGCGTCCATCCATATATATATATATATCCATTCCTTTCCACATATACGTCTATTTCTTTCTCTATCTTGCTCTTGTTTTTTTCGCGCTTTTTTTCAGCCCTTCCGTGAATTCGCGAAGCTCCACTGCCGAGAGGACTCCTCCTCTAGTGCGCGCGCGCGCGGTCGCTAGTTCACCCCGCTGTGGGAAACCAGCACAGCATTCATTCCGCGACGACCGTCCACCCTGTGCACTCTTCTCTGTGCTTTGCCCATGCATTGGCGCCAAACAAGCGTACGCTAAAAGATACGCGTGGGCATTGCCACGCACAGCGCGTATAAGCACGTTTTGATCAACATATATATATAATATGTGGTTTTCCTCGATGTTTTGCGAGCAAATTCTCTCCAACAGATATATCTACATCGTAGACAAAACTCCTGACTCGGGTGTAATTATGCGGAAAATTGGATTGTATAATTTCTAAATTGTGTTCTCTATCCACTAGTCTCATTTCTCATCGCTGTCTCATTCTCATATAACAGAGACAGATTTTTGCTCGCTTTTATGCTCGTTTGCCCGTGGCCTTGAGGTTATACATAGGTATGAGAAATCGACGTCGTGACATCTCGATTATCGTCACCGGGATGTATACATTTTTAAATGTTTTTCCCATTTTTTTCCCCTTTTTTAATCTGTTCCGTCCACGTTTTCTCGTGGCTTCCGCGAGGTCCGTATTGATCATTCGAGTGGATTACTTCCATCGGGAAAATCATATCCATATCTTGCATATTTGATAATATTATTGAAAGCGACGAGTTAAGGACACGAGGCAGTGTCTCTCGTTTAATTGGCCCTATTAGACGTTGCGGAGGAGGAGAAAATTGCAAGGTGCGTCACGGGACTAATCGTTGGACTGTACAATTTTACTGGGTCGCGAGAGCTCGCGCATCTCGAACAGAAAGAAACTTGTTTCTGTACATTGCGTCTAGTGATATATATATAGTATGTATAAGACTTGGGTCCCGAACCTGCTTCACGGTTACGCGCTCCCGCCTGCTCGCTCGCTCGCGTTATATACCTATAGGATCCTCGAAACAAACCAGTATTCCTACTGCTGCTGCTGCTGCTGCGGAAGAAGAAGACAAGGAGAGAAGATAGAACACACCGGTGTGCACTCCTCCCGTGGATTCTCGAACGAAAGTTTGCGATACACATGCTCTCCTCCACGTACAAGCGGCGCACGTTGTAGCGGAAAAGAGAGAGGTCGAAGGAGTGAGAACAGGGAAAACGAAGTGGAATAGCGGGGGAAAGAGGACGAAGAGGAGGGGCCGGGGACGAAGAAAAGAAGTGGCAGAAGAGGGGTCAAGAAGACAGAGAAAGAGACTCGCGCGGTCCTCCCACGGAGGATCATCGCCCCAGTTACGACCTTCTTCCAGTAATCTTTCGTTCCTCGTGTTCATCGCACACAGCGAGATGAACAAGGACGAGGAGCGAGAGGCAACTCTTTCACGAAAAGAGAGAGTGAGAGAGAAAGCGAAAACGGAAAAAAAGGAATAACAAAAAAAGTAAAAAAAAATGGTACGTGCGCGCGGGTACCGCGCGGGGGGGATAGAGGAAAGAGATGGAAAAAAGAGAACTGGCTTGGGCCCGCGCGAGTGCATCTGGGACCCTCCGTGTCTCTCCGCGTGTGGAAAAGGGATGGCGCGAAACGAAGGGAGACGAGGCAGGGGGCTGAGGCGAAAGAAGAGAGACAACGCAAAAAGAAATAGAAGGAAACGAACGAGAGAGGAAAAAAAAGGATTTTGCGGGTCGAAGCCGCGTCGACAACGCCAGTAGAGCTATACGACAAGAACGAGAGAGGGAGAGAGCTATTGGACGGAGATGGAAACGACAGAGGCTGTTAAATAGAGAGAGGGAGGGAGAGAGAGGGTCGCGTCGAGAGGCGTCGGTGGAACCAAACAAGAAAGATAGAACCAGTCAGCCAGCCACCGAGCAAGCCAAGTTGTATGGCGAGAATAGTCCTCCCCGTAGAAGGAAAGAGACGGCGGAGCTCCGAGTGCAATGGCGATATCACGAAAAAGAAACGGAGGAAAATAGTGGAGAGAAGGATGGGAGATGGTACCAACAGAGATGAAGAAAAAAGACTCGCGGGAGAGAGTGAGAGGAATAACGACGAGGACAGAAGGAGACAGTGAGAGAGAGAGAGAGAGAGAGAGAGAGAGAGAGAGAGAGAGAGAGAGAGAGAAAGGTGGGAGATACACGCGGCAAACAATGGAAGTGCGCGTGCACGAACTCTACGATTTTCTATCTCTTTCATACCGTACACTCCCCCCGTATACTCTTCTGTCGGCCGTCTCTCGCTCTTTCGTTCCATTTCTCCCTCTTTCTCGCTTCCTCTCTGTCTTTCGGTGTTCGTCCGTCATGCTCCCGCTTTCGGACAGCATCTAGCTATCCTGGTCGCGCCAACACACGTCGCGGCGAAACATACAGAACTCGGTCCGTTCACAGCAAGTGCAACAGAGATATATATGCCTGTACACACACACGCACATATATATATATATATATATATATATATATATATATATATATACAGAGAGAGAGAGAGAAAGAGAGCGTTGGTGAAAGAAGGATAGACATAGGCCGAGGGAGATCGACATAGAGATCAAGAGAGACGGAGAAAGCTATAGAGAGAAAGATGGGGAGTCTCACAAATACACATATAGAAATGAGTGAGAAAGACAGAGAGGGAGCGAAACGCGGTGGCGACGGCGCATAGCAAGGTGAAAAGAGATGGAACTACAGAGGATGAGAGCGATCGGCGGACGAACGAGCGAGAGAGGAAGAGTGTAGAACTGGTTATAGCGAGTGGAGGGTGTGGGGTTGCGGGAGGTGAAGGGGAGAGGCGGCGTCGGGTGGCAAGGGGAGAAAGAGAAGAGAGAGAAGTGCACGAGAAGCGGTACGAGGACAGAGCGGGAGTGAGTGGAAGAGGTGCACGAGGAGAGGATGGGCTGAGAAGGAGAAAGACAGAGAGAGAGAGACGAGTACGATGAGTAGTATGTAGAAACAGGGAAGGAGAGTGAGAGAGCGATGGAACAACGAGGTGGCGGCGACGGAGAATTGGTGGGGAGAAAACTGGAATCCTGAGTAGCAACGGCGTAGCCGCGAAAGAGCCTGGGCTTCGAGCTTAAAGCGATAGATCACTGTACGAACGCTCCGCAGAGAGTAGCGAAGACATACATACACACAGATTGGGTCGTCGTCGTAGCCCGCGAAGCTCCTCGCGCCCGCGAATTCCCAATGTAGGCTGCCGACCCTTTCTACCGCCTCTGCCCTCCTCTTTTCTTCTCTTCGTGCGCTTCCCTCATGCTCGTATTTACTCCCGAGGAAAGAAGCACCCGCGAGGAAGCGGAGAGAAAGGTAACAGCACATAGCAATATGTGAGCGAAGAGTTTTCATCACACACTCTACGGTCCCATTCGGCGGGGTGACCACACGCGCCACAAATTTGAATCACAGAACCACACTGGTTCTCTTTCGAGACACATACACGAATTTTTTTACGCGAAGTCAGGCTGTAGAACGAAACAATTTTTTCTTTTCTTAAGGGAGGAAATGGGGTTAGGACAGCGTTTTCTCAATGATTTTCATGAATTTTTTAATATTATAAAAAATGAATATAATTTATTGAAACTTTGAGAATATTTTATACATATATTTAAGTATATACTATAAAATTTTTGAAGAATTTCCTTGAAAAACACCGAAGATATTAGCAACCCCATATTGCAGGTCACAATCAGACTCAGCATTTTGCGTACATTCTGGAAGCCGCAATTTTCATCTGAAATCAAACGAGGTTGGAATTTACTTTTATTATATGTCTCTCTTGTATATGAACCTAAATGCTATAAAAAAAATAGAAAATTGAATTTTTTACAGGGGTCAAAACAAAAAAGCATGATTTTTTGCCATTTTTTACAACTTTATTTGGAAAAAAAAATTATTTTAAATAATGATAATATTCCGATTTTAGGTTCAATATAGAGCGCAACACTATGAAGAAAGTAACTGCCAATTTTCAAAACGATTGGTTGAAAACTTTTCAAACTAGCGTGTACGCAAGTTCAAACAAAGTCGTTTTCAGAAAAACGCGTTTGAAAAAATAGCGCGCTCGGGGCCTGAAGGAGAGCTACTCACTTTAATGGCTTATAACAATAGAACGAGTCGGAATATTCATTAAAAATTTTAGGAACATATTTATCAATAGTTTTACTAACAATTTATGAAATAAAAAAAAATCGATTTTTTAAACCGTCTAACCCTATTTCCCCCCTTAAGACATACATCTCGGTGACGTGAAAAATATTCGAATTAGTCGTACCGACCGAAATGATCAAAGATAATTCATCTAGAAAAAAATAATAATTCGCACCGAATTGGCAATAATTATTGGGAATAGTTTTATAGGAATTATTTTGAAACCGATTCATTTTCAAATTAACATTCTCCATTAGTTTTTATCGTACGAAAGAAATAGATTTTTTAACAACTTTCCCCGTAGACATTTGTTGTTATTGTATTTTGAAAATTCGTAAGTATTACGTTATCAGATGAATTGTTGGGACAATGACTATTCATACATGTGTCTATTCGGTGCACGATCAAACGATTTATCGTACGCAAAAGTTAAATTATGGGAAGCCAGAGCCACGAAACTCGAAAAGTTCATCGTGCGTACACTTGTACACGGTTGAGCGCGCGCTTTTAACACACGTCCTCGTACATTTAACGCGAAACTAATTAAGAAATATGTTATTTTCTCGAATAACCGTGAACTAGACACGTACATAAAGCCCTTGCGATATGCGTGGGTCGTCTCTCTCGCGCGGCCAAACATAAATCTTTTAGTCAAATAGGCCGCGTCGTTTAGCAACGCTTTAACCGTATTAGTTGCTCTCTTGCGATTGACCGTTCAAACCTATTGTTATGACTTTATGATCGTTTTACTACGACGGCTCTCTCTCCCTCTCTTTCTCTCTCTCTCTCGCGGTGCCCCGTTGAATATTTGTTGCCTCTCATTATAGCCTCTCGTATATATAAAGCTCTCGTTATTGTTTTTTCTCTCTCTACACCGGCGTTTCACATTGCGTTAGCGGTAGTGTTATTTATTGGCGATTTTATATTGAATTAATTTGGATCATTCGTGCCAACTTTTCATTCTGTATATTTGACCCTGACCGGTCAATGAGAAGCCTCAGGACCGCGCGCGTTCAACCGTTCGAGTACTCATTCTCGAGTTAGTATGCGTATTTTCAAACGATCGCACTGTCCTTTAATGTTAATTACTACTTCGTATCAACCATTAACCTGGGTGTAATGATCGTTCTTATTTTCTCCAAAAATTTCATTATTGATCGACATTAAACGTCAGATTCAATCGCATGGATAATTGACATAATAAATTATGGCTCATTTAAGGTAGTAGTCTGGTAACTTGAGCCGATTTTTATGTCTTTTTTGGAGGGCGTTTTTTTGTAAGAAAATTAAAATGAATCATTTTGGATATTTAGGATGTTTTTGTTTACGTATTAAAGATACAAAAAAAAATTCTTTTGAAAAAATGTAATAGTTTATTATTATTATTATTGATCGAAGTTGGCACCTCAAAGTTGGCAGCCCGGGTCCTAACTTTTTTTCTACCGAACCGATTGCTTTCAAATTTTAACAGGCTACTCTACACACTTATAGTTCTCGTCGGAATCACCGAGAAATTTTTTCACCCCTAACTTTTTATTTTACAACCCCTTATTTGCTAAAGTTCTTTTATTTTAGCAAAGAAGGGGTTGTAAAATAAAAAATTATGGGTGAAAAAATTTCTCGGTGGGTTCGACGAGAACTATAAGTGTGTAGAGTAGCCTGTTAAAATTTGAAAGCGATCGGTTCGGTAGAAAAAAAAGTTAGGACCCGGGCTGCCAACTTCGAGATGCCAACTTCGATCAATAATAATAATAATAATAAACTATTAAATTTTGTCAAAAAATTTTTTTTTTGTATCTCTAATATGTAAATAATAACATCCTAAATATCCAAAACGATTCATTTTTATTTTCCTACAAAAAAACGCTCTCCAAAGAAGACATGAAAATCGGCTTAAGTTACCAGACTACTACCTTAACGAAAATTAGTTCTAAAAAATGATAGATTCTAGAAAAATTGATGGATATAATCGCGATGTTTTGAGAATATTTCCGCGGCCCTCACATATTAGACACTTGCAAACTTTTACGATCTTCCTGTTATCGGTTTCATAAATACATGTGTTTTCAATTGTTCAACGATCAAGAATGACAAAATGAAGACTGTCATTTGTAATTTAAAAAAATTGCGCAGTCGCCTCTTTTCATATGCTTTATCGCGGTTTCATATTTTTGTCTCATTATTGCGATGTAGTAAAAAAATGATCTTCGAATCTAATATAATCCGGTGTTACTGCAGCGTCAAATGACTTTGTTCGTATCGTCGGTGTATTTGATACGCGAAATAAAAAGAAGAAATTCCGTAAAGAGTACCTTTCAGACCGGATACCATTGCAACGAAATACCTTCGAGTCTCGATCTCAACCTGTTCACGGTTTGAGGTCGTGGTCCCCTCTGGAATTCTCACCGCGTACGGGGCGGGATGTTCTCTACCATCGGACCCTTCTTGCGTACATATATAGTTTACGTATACGTGTACCCGTATCATTTACTCGGAATCGTTCGTACTTTCTAGCCCGAATTTCCACAAATCTTTCACTGCCACGATGGGAAACATTATCCCCGTGCGCGTATTAACGTCTGCATTAATTATATTTTCCTAATCGGCGGGTGGGGATTTGTCGCGCGCGATCATATTCGGTTAATTCTCGAGTGTCCCGTCATCTCTTTCTCATCCGCTTTGCTTCGATCTCTGATGTGCGTGACACCGTATTCGCAATTTTCTCTTTCCTTCACAATCGGGACCAAGACGTATTCACGAAACGCGAATACAACATCGGCGGGTTGATGCCTCGCGAGAGAAAAAGCCCCAGGCGACTTCCGAAAACTCGCGGTGTTGGTATTCTCTCGTTGCTTGAAACAGTGGCATATCGTATATGTATACAAAACCACGCACGACCGTGGGGATGTGTGGGAGTATCGAGAGCGAGGATGCAGCCCTGGATCAGAAACGCGCGGCGTTGAAAGCTCTATCGTTGCTTCCCGAGGGGTGCGAGAAGGGCCCCCGACGGCGGTTTATCCCGTGCCCGTGTCGAGTGAGCGAGAGCTCCCGATCTCTTGTCTCGATATATATCAAGATACATCCATATATATATATATATACATATATATATATATATATATATATATATATATATATATATATATTAATTCTAAGTACTTTCCCTTAGCGTGAAAACATTTTCCATCTAACATACGCGTGAATCGAATTATTATTTTTTTTTCAAATTTCTATAACTCAGCCGCATTTTATGCTATCATATTGTTCCTGGTTTCGATTTACTCAGAATAAAACAATCTAAAAAAGTGCCTTTTGCGACGAAAGTGTAAATTGTAATGGTGAGTTGGTACGGGTCACTGAAGTTGACTTTTACCCAAAATTCTCGTTTTTTTGCTGTTATCTCCGAAACAATTAACTTTAGGAAAAAAATGTAAATAAAAAATTTGTTGGAAATTTAATTTTCTACAAAGAAAGTTCTATCGACTCAATTGCTTAGATTAATATTTCTTGGGATATTGAACTTTATTTTTTTTAATTTTTATTATTATTTAATATTTCATATTTTATAAATTTTATACTACTCATAAGTTAAAGTTCAATATCTCAAGAAATATTAATCTAAGCAATTGTGTCGATGGGACCTTTTTTGTAGGAAATTAAATTTTCAACAAATTTTTCATTTACATTTTTTTCGTAAAGTTAATTGTTTCGGAGATAACAGCAAAAAATGAGAATTTTGGGTAAAAATCAACTTCAGTGACCCGTACCAACTCACCAGTACAATTTACACTTTCGCCGCAAGAGGCACTTTTTCAGATTGTTTTATTCTGAGTAAATCGAAACCAAGAACGATATGATAGCATAAAATGCGGCTGAGTTATAGAAATTTGAGAAAAATAAAAAATTCGTTTTACGTGTATATTAGATGGAAAATCTTCTCACGCTAAGGGAAAGTACTTAGAATTAATATTAAGGGCTGTAACTTTCAGGGAATTTCTTTTTCGCCATATCCAAGAAAATTTCGGTTGGCGACTGAAAAAAAAATAGTCGAAAAAAAAAATCGCCCTAATATATATATATATATATATATACACATATGATATATAAATCGTGAATATACTTGGGTATTCACGATTCCTCGGGCAAGCATCGCGTGAATACTTGCTCGAGGAAATGCGTGCCAAGTATCGCAATAATCCGAGTCTTCATCGTGCGCCAAACTTTGCTCTTCCTTGTATTCTTGTATTGATAGAGGAGTCTATCGGAAATGCACGGCAACTTCCGCGTGCTATATAATTTCCCGAAAATGACGTATCCAAGTTTTATCGACATTGTGAACCCATGCATTGGTACATACTAACCGAAGACATTTTCGATCACACACAGCTTTGGTTTGTTTATAAAAAAATATATAATTTCACGAAAATATATCGTTCAAGAATTTCTACAGGTTTTTCGCAAACTTAAGGAGGCTTCGGCGAATTATGATGCTGAACTTTGCATCGTTGGAACGCAACGAAAATAGATTTATTTATATCATTCATCCACCTTCAGGCTGGATTTTCAAAGGCAAAAATCGTTAAAACGTTTTTTGCGGTTTCCTTCAAGGACCTGGACCGAAATCGGCAAGAGAAGCGAGAGCAATACTGAAAATGAAAATTGAAAAAAACGTATTTTCGTTGCGTTCCAACGATGCAAACTTCAACATCATGGCGAATTAGTGATTGGAAGATAACAATTTAACTTTTCAATATGTTCCAAGGAAACACTACACCTCGATGAATGCAAAATTTGAAGTCGAAGTAATTTTGAGATTTAAAATGAGAAGTAAAAAATGATATACGGACTAGAAAGTCGAAGTTAAATCTTAAAAGTGTTACGGACTAAAAAACAATTATGTACAAATATGGGATTATAGTTTTTTTTCAATTCACTGAATAACAACGATCTAAAATAATAATCGTGTTACGCAGCGAGATCGAAAAAATCTTAAAGTGTTGAACTAATGTGTCTGGAAGGTTAGAGGTCCGGCTCGGAATCGCTGAACCGAACGGGGGTTGTTCTGCATCGCGAAGAAACGTCAAAACGTCTCAGGGGCATCGTCCCTATCGGCGGTATATGGCGCGGTCTCCTCGTATCACGAAGACACCGAGACCGACGAAAGTACTTTTTCTCTCCTTCTCTTCTTGAGATCGGAATTCCCGAGCTTATTTCTCAGACATCCCTCTGTCCTTTGCGCTCGATCTCCGTTTATATCCCTCGAAACGTCCTCTCCCGTAGGTAAGGTACGCGCGCATTAGAGTCTCTATCACGCTCGCGGAATGAAGGCGTGCGGAAACTTTTGCACCTCGTTGCGCCTGGATTCTTCCGATTTTCACGCGTGTCCAATACGCACTTGCATTTTACTCATGATTTCACTCTTCGCTTTCAAACACGTTTATACGCAATAGTGTTCTGGTGAACGATCCAAAAATCTATATTAATGACCTAGAATAGTGTTTTAATTCTGCAATTTTACCACGTAAGGTGTTATTAATTATTGCTGTAATCAACGTTGCATTTGTATAATTGATAGACTTTATTGTATTATTTATAGAATTTCAATATTCTCTATGAAATCAATGAAAAAAAAATAAACCCTATTTGCAAATGAATTATATAACGAGTGTCAAAGGTCCGTAAGACATTTTGATGCAACTTGCTTGAGAAATATAGAGCGTTGAAATACCATCCTAGTTTCATAATGGGGAATTTTTTTTTTCGTCAAATTGTCAATACATCGATGGGAATTGTTGATTATTTCGACTACGTATTGTATTTTAATATCGGAAAGTAGGCTATGTAAAGGGGTTTGCGGGAGATAATATATCGTTATAGACCAAAAAGGAGTACAGTTCGATCGTACGGTTTCTCGATGTATTTAATCTGCGATAGTTTATTATTATTATTATTACTGATCGAAGTTGGCACCTAAAAAAAAAAGCGCGTGGGTGGCCCCGGTGATTTTGGCTCTTGATTTTATCTGAAATCAAATATTCTTGATAATTCTTAATCTATAGACATGTCATTCTGGTCGGAGCTACTGAAGTTAAATTTCATGGATAAATAACAAAATGGCGGACTTTGATAAAAAAAAGTTTTTTTTTCCATTCTGGAAAAACTTTGGAAAAAAGTTTTTTTTCCAAAGTCCGCCATTTTGTTATTTATCCATGAAATTTAACTTCAGTAGTTCCGACCAGAATGACATGTCTATAGATTAAGAATTATCAAGAATTTTTCATTTCAGATAACATCAAGAGCCAAAATCACCGGGGCGACCCACGCGCTTTTTTTTCGAGGTGCCAACTTCGATCAATAATAATAATAATAATGAACTATTAAATTTTTTCAAACTAATTTTTGAAAAAAAAAAAAACCCTGTTTGCAAATGAATTATATAGCGAATGTCAAAGGTCCATAAGACATTTTGATGCAACTTGCTTGAGAAATGTAGAGCGTTGAAATACCATCTTAGTTTCATAATAGGGAATTTTTTTTTCGTCAAATTGTCAATACATCGATGGGAATTGTTGATTATTTCGACTACGTATTCTATTTTAATATCGGAAAGTAGTCTATGTAAAGGGGTTTGCGGGAGATAATATATCGTTATAGACCAAAAAGGAGTACAGTTCGATCGTACGGTTTCTCGATGTATTTAATCTGTACGTGGCTGTATGGTCTTGGTTATTCATGGTGGTCGGGCGATGGTGGCGTCGCGAGGGGCTGGGGGAGAAAGTGAGGTATACATGCATATATATGTCCATATGTATACACGTATATGTATATGAATATATATATATATATATTTGGGCATATATAGAGAATATAGACATGTACATAAGGAGAGGGGGGAGAAGGGGGTGTAGTGAAGGGGTATGGTGTTCCACCACGAAGGGTGGGTATGGGGTGGGGGCGAGATATTGATCAAAACCTACCCTGGCACCGAGCATCCGCCCCCCTTACTCTCCCTACGTCCCACCCGCACCCTGGTTCGTTCTCTGCCACCCTCTCGCTTCGTCCCACCTACCCTTCACTCGTAGCCCGGCCGAGGCAACGCGCCGGGGCCAGTGGCTCTCAAACGGACCAATCTTTTGTTTCAATCGGTTCGTCCACGACGATATTACGCGTGCACGCGTCAACTACCCACAAACTACGAGCTACATCAAGTAACAGTGACCCAACTGCGAGACCATAATTAGTAATTACAAATGTTTATGCCATCAACGAGAATGGTCAATAAAACGCACGAGTACGCGAATGATCGCGGCGGGAGGTGTACGCATATTTCTCTATGAGGGAATAAAAAGTTGGGGTTAAATTCATTCCGTTTGTAGTCTGTGTCGTTCACTCTCGGCGTCATACTTAAACGAGGGGGTCTGAGAGCGAGTGCGCGAGTAAGGGTGCGTGAATCCCCCCCCCCCCCCCCCCCCCCCCAAGCGGTCTCACGCGCCCGTCAAGATCGAACGATCCATTAGGGCTCTCGCTCTCGCTCGCACTCTTCTTCGGGTCCATACCGCAGAGAGAATATGCGATTCTCGAGTTTCAAAGCTCTTTCTTCTAACTATGTCGATACGGGAGCCGTAATACGTAATTCATTTTGGCGTCGTGCATTTCCCGTTGTACATCCCGATATATTAGTTCCACAATGAACGATATTTCACGAGCTTTTAAAACTCCCGGCATTAGCCGTTCCTACTCGGGTTCGGTGGAATCAATAATTAAAATATATCTTTCGCTCTTCACCGTTCGAGAGATACTTAGTCAAATGAATTAATTAATTATCGTACAGATGAGTAAATATGCGTACGGTGCTTTCAAGCTTTCGGAACTTTGCGCGCAATCTAGGAACGGCTTGTATTCTGTGCCAGCACACTCGGGATCTAGGTTGGGTTTACCTGTACTTTCCATGGGATATAAAAAATAAAAACATAAAAGCCTTTTTAAATCGAGAGATGGAAAGCGCGGAGGACGAAAAATCTCTAAAAACAGGCGTATTTCAACGCTGCACTAGTCGAATATTAAGCGCATATATGCGGCGCACACGCGCACACCCTCGCCGTAGCCACCGCAGTAGCGACGGCCCGGTGTGCTCCGCAGCAACCAGGCTGATTTTAATCCGGCTTTAACCCAGGAACTGAAAGAGGTATCCATTAGCTACAAATTTCATAAACGCAACCCGGTCATTCGCCTTTCTATACCCCGTGACTGCTTTCGCTACTGGCCGTTGCAATAGCTCTTAGGGAACGTCGAATATGTGACAAATCTTCGTGTCGCTAATGTAAAATGTTGTCTACATTCGCGAATTTGAAACATCGTTATTATCGGACGCGGGAAGATAGTGTTAAACATCGGACATTAATGTTCGATGTTCGGGTGGATTTTGAGTTGCATATTCGTGGATTCGGTTAGGTGGATCGTTGACGTTTCCGTGTTGGCATCCGATCCAATGCGTAGTCGGATCGGATGCCAACACCGAAGGTTGGGGACAATTACAGGGATCTAGCCGGTTCCCTATCACAATTAAGGAGGGAAATAGGGTTAGGATAGCGTTTTCTCAATGATTTTCATGAATTTTTGTATAGTATAAAAAATGAATATAATTTATTGAAACTTTGAGAATATTTTATACACATATTTAAGTATATACTATAAAATTTTTGAAGAATTTTCTTGAAAAACACCGAAGATATTAGCGACCCCATATTGCAGGTCACAATCAGACTCAGCATTTTTGCGTACATTCTGGAAGCCGCAATTTTCATCGGAAATCAAACGAGGTTGGAATTCACTTTTATTATATGTCTTTCTTCTATATGAACCTAAATGCTATCAAATAAATAGAAAATTGAATTTTTTACAGGGGTCAAAACAAAAAAGCATGATTTTTTGCCGTTTTTTACAATTTTATTTGCAAAAAAAAAATTATTTTAAATAATGATAATGTTCCGATTTTAGGTTCATATAGACCGCAATACTATGAAGAAAGTAACTGCCAATTTTCAAAACGATTGGTTGAAAACTTTTCAAACTAGCGTGTACGCAAGTTCAAAAGAAGTCGTTTTCAGAAAAACGCGTTTGAAAGACGTGGCGCGCTCGGGGCCTGAAGGAGAGCTACTCACTTCAATGGCTTATAACAATAGAACGAGTCGGAATTTTCATTTTTAATTTTGGGAACATATTTTTCAATAGTCTTATTAACAATTTATGGAATTTAAAAAAAATCGATTTTTTGAACCGTCTAGGCCTATTTCTCCACTTAAGGGAGAACACCACTGTGACCCCCTGTTTTTTTTCACATTTTTAAAGAATTTTTTTTTGTGGAAAAAAAAAGAGATATTCGAAAAATTTTTTTGGGTTTTGTTCCTTGTTTATTAATGTATCAAAAAACATTTTTTTCACATTTTCCACGCCGCATGGTGGCGCTGGGGAAGCTCTCGCGTCAGATGCTGTTATCTCCGCGGCACGCAGCAGAACTCTCTTCAACGTCGATCTGAAAAAAAATACCGAGTGTTTTCGTTAATAATATGATATTTTGAAGAGAAGTACATAGGGATTTGGAAAAATATTGTTTTTAAAAAAAATAAGCACGCCTTTGAAATTAAAGTTAATTTCAAAGGCGTGCCTATTTTTTTGCACGGGACACCTTTCAAATAATTTCACAGTACAAATCGACTTTAGACCTCATTCACCCCCCCCCCCCCCTCAAGTTGTTATTCGGTATGCACACCCTCGAATTTGATCTACTCTTCTCAGGACTTCCGTCTTTTGATTTGCCAGAAAGAGAACGCAAGTGAGACAAGAAAAAACTCGAATATAGGGGTGGAAAGAAAAACAAGGCAACGAATGGAAGAACACGAAATCATTAGGCTGCAAGGATGCGTGCCAAGGTGTCTGGCACACGTCGTCGAGCTGCTCCCTACCCCCCGAGGCTACCACAGCCTCACCAAAACGTACACACACATGTAATATATATATATATTACATGTCCCAGCGGTGCGCCAGCCACCAAGTTTTTCTCACCATTCTCCCCGCTTACGCCCCCGCTCGACGACGAGCTTGAGGCATTTCGCGCGGCGAGGCATAGAGAGCGTCGTGATTTGTCGTCGGTCCGGTCTCACGCACTAAGTGCCCGTGTCCCGAGCTCATGTTTAACGAAACCTCCTGCGTCGCGACGGTCACACACCACCTCACCGATCTCCGCGGATCGTTCCGCTCCCTCCGTTACCACCGCCACCATCCCCCACCAACGGACGAACGACACACCAAACATTACGAAAAGCTCTTCCTCTTCGTGCGCCGTGATAGCTGGATAGGACGGCGGTCACAACCGTCGTCGTCGCAACGTTCGCGGTACACGTAAGCCCACCGGCGTGTACGACCGTGAATCGCAACGATTAATCATCTCGTGTACACGAGGGTTCACATATTTATTTATGCATGCAAAACGAACCGGGAAGAAAGTTTAACGATAACGAAAAAATGAAAATATTCCACATCGGATATCACGCGGATATCACGCGGATAGTTTTCTGAGATATACCCAATTTTCAGGATTTTTTTCGTAACTCTCTTCGAGCTCAATGACACAAAATTTAATTATGTTTTGTGCTCATTTAACAATCTAGGGAGTTTAAACCGTGCAGAAATTGTAGCTAGGGATCCAGATAGATCCCTGCGTTATTCTTGCGCTCTGGTAAGTATCCGAGTAGATACCGGATCGGATCCCAGCACGGAAACATCACGTTTGTATATTCAATCTCCGTAGGGACTCCCGACTAGATTTCCAACTGTAAAGCTTCCTGTACAACGTAGCAGAAACCTGAAGATCGGGGATGGGTTTCTTCCTACGTTCCTTCCTGACTGTGGGGACGCGAGACCTTAAAAACAGAAAAAAAATCGTGAAAACCAACTGCATAATCCCGTCACCATTACTTTTTGTTAGGCGAGTCGTGCGACGGAATAAGACATGTCGGAGGATCGGTGGATGTATCGTGTCTACCGTGTATTAGATACAAGCACCGCGAACTCGCGCCCCCGCGTGTGACCCGCGGCGCCGAGAAACTCGACGGTTCTCTTTTTCTCTCTCTCTCTCTCTCATCCTTTGCTCACCTTCGTTCAACTCTTCCGAGTGTCCCAGCTGGATTTTAATTACGCGCCAATTAATTACCACGTTTTTTTACACCCGAGGCGAACATTGCAGGACCTATTAGTGGGTCGGTTACGCGAGGAACGTGGAACATCACGTGGTGCATCCCCTCTTTTCGTTAGCTCTCCTCCTCTTTTCGGTTCTTTATTTCTCGCGTCTCTACGTATTTTTTCAACTAGTCGTCTCTCAACTACCCTTTTATTTCACCGTCTTACATTTACCGACTTTTTATCTTCGTTCATTCATGATGCTCTCGCCCCACAGCCTCTCCATCATTGTATACATCCTGTGTACAGAGTATCAGTCTTTTTATCCATCATTTTCCCAACTTTAGAATTAAAATCTGCGCTTTTTATTCCCTCCTTGTTGCATAGAAATTAGTGGATAATTAAGTCGAGTTTTATCCCCAGTTTGGTATACAAGATGTGAACTATATACAGGCATTATACAGTGGTGGGCATTTGAATGCGGATATCGTCGCCGATTTTAACCTCATTCACGTATCCTCGCTGATTTTCGCGAACTCTCTTTATTTAACGAATTTGAGAATTTCAAAAAAGTACATTCAAGAAAATTTGATAATCTTTCGAACGAAACGGGTCCCATTGAGGATGGTTAGGAACTGCGCACGTGCGCAACGAAAATGTGGGGGGTGGAAAATCGGGCGTTCCGTCGACCTCGTTATTCAGGAGGGGAGGGGGTTAAAGCGGAAATCTTTTGTCGGGGCTAGCGACGAAAACTGTTCAACCGATTAGGCTCATTTTTATCGTCGATGTATTATTCACGAGGGACTGTGACCTCGTAAAAAGAAGTTGGCGTTCCCCAAAAACGGTGGGGAGGTGTATCGCCAAAGTGGAATTTTCAATTTCGTAAAATTTTCGCGAAAATCGGCGATGATATCCGCATTCCACTTCAAATGGCCAGCACTGTATAAATGAGCGTGTAGATTAGGGTGATTTTTTTTTTTCGCCTATTTTTTGTTCTTCAGTCCCCACCCGAAATTTTGTTGGACATGTCGAAAAAGAAATTCCCTGAAAGTTACAGCCCTTAATATTAATTCTAAGTACTTTCCCAAAGCGTGAGAAGATTTTCCATCTAAAATACACGTAAATCGAATTTTTTTTTTTTCAAATTTCTATAACTCAGCCGCATTTTATGCTATCACATTGTTCTTGGTTTCGATTTACTCAGAATACAACAATCTAAAAAGTGCCTTTCGCGGCGAAAGTGTAAATTGTACTGGTGAGTTGGTACGGGTCACTGAAGTTGATTTGTACCCAAAATTCTCATTATTTTGCTGTTATCTCCGAAACAATTAACTTTACGAAATAATGTAAACGAAAAATTTGTTGGAAATTCAATTTCCTATAAAAAAGGTGCTATTGACCCAATTGCTTAGGTTAATATCTCTTGAGATATTGAAGTTTTTTTATTTTTTATTTTTTTTATTATTCAATATTTCATAATTTATAAATTTTATAGTACTCATAAGTTAAAGTTCAATATCTCAAGAAATATTAATCTCAGCAATTGGGTCGATAGGACTATTTTTGTAGGAAATTAAATTTCCAACAAACTTTTCATTAACATTTTTTTTGTAAAGTTAATTGTTTCGGAGAGAACAGCAAAAAAACGAGAATTGTCGGTAAAAATCAACTTCAGTGACCCGTACCAACTCACCAGTACAATTTACACTTTCGTCGCAAAAGGCACTTTTTTAGATTGTTTTATTCTGAGTAAATCGAAACCAAGAACGATATGATAGCATAAAATGCGGCTGAGTTATAGAAATTTGAAAAATAAATAAATTCAATTTACGTGTATTTTAGATCCAAAATCTTCTCACGCTTTGGGAAAGTACTTAGATCTAATATTAAGGGCTGTAAAATTTCGGGTGGGGACTGAAAAAAAAAATAGTCGAAAAAATAATAATTGCCCTAGTGTAGATAGATAGTTTATAATGATTACGAGAGAAAAAAGGATGGCGGCGTTAAGAGCTAAGGACGATACGAGAATTGTAAGTTTTGAAATGGCAATCCTTATCTTCGTCACCGCACAGATATACCTCGAACTTATCGCGCGTGGTGAAAAAATAAAATATCGGTTCCCGGAGTACGTGATCGCGTACCGCACGTTGCGATAACTCAATCGAACGCCAGTCTTTCGTGGACAAGACACGTGCGCAAATCCGAAACGCTCGATCTTCACGCGAGCTCTCATTTTGCACGCGAGTAACTCTACATATATATATATGTAAACCCTTCGTTTTCTTTCTCAGCCACGTGGTTCCCTTCGGTGTCCGCTCAGTTCATTCCTATTAATATAAATTTACGTCAACTTCTTGGAAAAACATAATGTTGATCAATTTTGAATGTCGTATAGCTAGAAATTACTCACCATTTCGCATTCATTGAGATTTTTTAAATAATTCTTGAACGCGAATGATTTTTATTATCCAATTTTGTTTTTGTTATTCTTTCTCATCGTTTAAGAAGTGCGTACAATTTGGGGTGAAAAAATGAATAATTTTAATTCAAACAAGATTTAATCAAGCAAACAATTTTTTTTTTAACTTCTATAACATCTATTTAGTGAAGTTACAAATTGGGCAACGCCGACTGAATAAATGTTATCGAATTTCAATTCGATTTTCCTTGCTTCGAACAACGTATTATTTAATTTTATTTAAAAAAATCCTCTTTCCGCCGTACGATGTCAAATTGTACGTTTATATAGATTTTTCATCATGAGGAATTATCGGACAAATCCTGCGTCGATGTGCGATAAGGAGATTCGGTTCCTTCAACGGAACGTGCTCGGTCGAGAGTTTGACCCCACAGCGTGGTTGGTTAAGGTAGTTCTAACACAAGAAATGGGAGGGGATAGAAGGAGCGGTGCGCGAGGCGGGCAGCCACGTCGCGCAGCGACGTTGTCATGCTCACGAGTTCTTCTAGCCTCAAAACAATATTTTTTCAATAATCCATACTTTTTTACTGTATGGTCGAAAATTTACTGTAAAATATATGTTATTCTTCATCTACTAAACTACTTTCGTGCCAAATTTCAAGAATTTTTCATTACTCCTTCGTACATTTTGGTGACTAAATATCCGGGAAGTGCTCATTTCGTACGGTATAGGTATCCGTTCGTATGAAAATTTTGCAATTTTTGCTAAACGATATCTTGAAAACGGTACGGTGAAACAGACTCAAATTTCGCATAAGTATTCTTCAGTACTTTTTCTAGGTTTTCCCAAAAATTCATTAAATTTGCATTACTCTTCATTTGCGTTAGAACTACCTTAAGAGGGGCTGTTGGAACCAAGAGAGATATAGCAGAGTATGTGTGCCTACCTACATATGTATATATTTATACATGTACAGAGTATATGTACCGGGTATATATATATACATTAGTGGCTGGCCCGAGGGTAGTTGGCTAGCCGCTAAGTATATATCGGGCTGTCCGATACTCGAGAAAGTCTTTGCCTCGCTCTCTCGCTTCGGGCTCGCGTCCAACACGGATGAAACGGTGTAGGGGAGTGAGAACGGCGTCTAAGATTCTCACCCTTGCAACGTATTGATGTGTATATATATTAGAAACAAGGGTTGTACGTAATGTCAAAGGCCTGTAGCTTTTGCACTTGCCCTTTACGGCAGCAGTTTGAGTACAGGCTAAACCGAGTTTATCGAATTAGGACAATCATATTTGACAGATCGTGTAAAACCTCAATTTAGCTTACTCATAAGGGAAGTATTATTGTCTTCGTGATTCGGTCTCCGATACATTCATCCGGAGAACCGCTCTCTCTCTCTCTCTCTCTCTCTCTCTCTCTCTCTCTCTCTCTCTCTCTCTCTCTCTCTCTCTCTCTCTCTCTCTCTCTCTCTCTCTCTCTCTCTCTCTCTCTCTCTCTGCCGACCCTCCACTTATTCGATAGCGTATTTTTGGCGACAAAAACTTTGATTATTAACAAGCAGGCGCTGTGAATTGTAGGAATTTTTTGCTGGGCCTCTGTAATAGATAAATCTACACTTTCCTGAAATTTTAATAAGCCACAACCTTTTTGTACTACCAACATCGAACGATTCAGCACATCGCACAGTGGTTGATCCATAAGATTGGATTTTGAGGATATGTTTACGATTTTTTATCTCGGAAAGTAAATTGCGAATCTTGTTAAAGTTTTGCAGGTGCGCCGAATATATGTTTACAAATGTGCCGGTAAAACTTTCAAATCGCTGCAACATTTTCTTTTATTCGAGCGGAACCTCCTTAAAGAACGCGTATAACGACGCCTCCTGTGGTTCCGGTACAAGATAACTTATCGGCCGGCGACGGGATAGTCTACTTTAAAAGAAGGGGCCACGCGCGCGCGCACGCTTCATCGTCGCGGGACGTCCGCGATCGTATACTCTCATACTCGCACGGCATTTACTCACTATATATACGATGAATCTCACGCGGTTCACTATCTCGATAAATCGACTCGGAGCGTGAGTCTGCACTAAACGAAACGATTTCTCTCTTTGTCTAGTCGATCATAACGATGTATAATATATTTTTGCACCGTATTAATAATTTGAAAAAATCAACAAATCCACAAATGTATATAGAGTGTTGGGCATTTAAAGTGGAGGGCGGATATTTTCATCGATTTGACGAAAAATGGACGTGTTTTAAGATTTTTGCTTCCGAGGGGTTGCGTATCCAATTGCTCCTGGAGTAGTTTTCATTCCTGTTCGTAACTCTTTAGTTGGATATCATATGTACCCTCTATCGCTTGCGCAACCCTTAAATCAAGAGGTTGACGGATCACCCGATTTCTCACCCCGTACACTTTCGTTACGCACGTGCGCGATCGTTGACCAATCTCAATGGGACCCATTTCGTTCGAAGGATTATCAAGTTTTCTCGAATGTACTTTTATAAAATTTTTAAATTCGTCCAATTTTCGGGAATATCGGCGAAAATATTCCCGTTCCACTTGAAATGCCCGACACTGTAGGAACGTAAGAAAAATTCCTCGAGTGTAAATGCGTAATCACACCAACTACTCGTTCCTGTCCGGAGATTAGTACGTTTACATTCATTCAATCTCTGTAAATATCGAACATTTTTAAGGGGGGGAAATGGGGTTAGGACAGCGTTTTCTCAATGATTTTCATGAATTTTTTTATAGTATAAAAAATGAATATAATTTATTGAAACTTTGAGAATATTTTATACATATATTTAAGTATATACTATAAAATTTTTGAAGAATTTCCTCGAAAAACACCGAAGATATTAGCGACCCCATATTGCAGGTCACAATCAGACTCAGCTCATTTTGCGTACATTCTGGAAGCCGCAATTTTTATCTGAAATCAAACGAGGTTGGAATTTACTTGTATTATGTGTCTCTCTTCTATATGAACCTAAATTCTATCAAAAAAATAGAAATTTGAATTTTTTACAGGGGTCAAAACAAAAATGCATGATTTTTTGCCATTTTTTACAACTTTATTTGCAAAAAAAAAATTATTTCAATTAATGATAATATTCCGATTTTAGGTTCATATAGAGCGCAATACTATGAAGAAAGTAACTGCCAATTTTCAAAACGATTGGTTGAAAACTTTTCAAACTAGCGTGTACGCAAGTTCAAAAAAAGTCGTTTTCAGAAAAACGCGTTTGAAAAAATAGTGAGGAGAGCTACTGAAGGAGAGCTACTCACTTTAATGGCTTATAACAATAGAACGAGTCGGAATTTTCATTTAAAATTTTGGGAAAATATTTTTCAATAGTTTTACTAACAATTTATGAAATTAAAAAAAATCGGTTTTTTGAACCGTCTAACCCTATTTCCTCCCTTAATAAACCGAAGTATCAGTTACCGCGCCAACGCAAATAATGAATTTTCAGTTTAGGAGCATGATCCTTATCTTCTCTTACTAATTCTCGCTCGATGTAATAATATGTCTGTATGTACATAGTTCTTTTTATCTTTCTTCATCTGAATTCTCGAAGTTTCCGATCGTGTAACTCGCACCCGGGAAAAATGACCTTCTCGACTTACACATCTCGCTCGAGGCTACTTCCCCCGCGCTGTTCTGTTTCTTTACCGGTATATACACTGCTAACGTGCAGCGCGTGGCCGTACAAGAGAACGAGATCGAAGAGTCGAAACTCAAGTCAAGGCTTTGAGGTATATATCCGTTTCTCATCTCGTTCACGAGGATGAAACGAGAGGAGAACGCGAGAGCGACGAAAGAATAAGAACGAGAAAACGCGAACGAACGGTGAGTAAATGCTCTCTCTTCACCGGAGGTCAATGTACAGGCGCACGCCGTGACCGAAATCACACACACGCTCGTTGCAACCCGCTCGACTGTGACTTTCCTCGTCTTTATTTGGCCTCTAATTGTCGTTCCCCCTTCCTCGCTTCGTCTCTCCGCGAGAAGCGGGCTGTCCGAGAGAAAGAGGAAGAGTGAAACGCGTAAAACAGAGGACGACAAGGCACGGAGCTCTTCTTTCTCATCGGCAATCTCCCCCGAGCCGGTCCTCGAACGCTTTCCGGTCTTTCAACCGATCGGTAATTTCTCGGCATCGCTTCTAAAAAAAAAAAACGAATTCACAGCATTTATATTTAATTTAATGCACAAGGCTGTTTTACACGACCCTCGTCCGTTTGTGATTATTTTTCAACATCGGAAAAGTACACCTCCTCATTGGCATCGAGGAAATAAAAAAGATTAGCTTTATTTACATTGAATTTCAAATAAACCCAATTTGTTTGACTTAAGGTTACTACGGAATTACGTTCTAACCAAATGAGAGTCTGATTAGCAAAAATTGTAGATTTAACGAGCCAGATTATGAGAATTTGCCAATAAATGAATGGAATAACACATTTCGTTGTGCGTGCAAGCTAATATCTCAAAACGAAAATTTATGTAAGCTATACTTTATTCGTACGTTACCGTGTAACATTGACGTATTAAAAAGCATAGTTAGATTCCACAATGAGCAAAAATAATTAACGATAAACCGTTCATTCACTGGCAGATTTAACCTATACATTTACAAATTTTTATCGACGGTTAGTGATTCGTTACTCGGCATCGAGAAAAATTCTTGGAAAAAAAGGCTCTCCTTTAAGGTGGTAGTCTGGTAACTTAAGCCGATTTTCATGTCTTTTTTGAAGGGCGTTTTTTTGTAGGAAAATAAAAAGAATCGTTTTGGATATTAAGGATATTTTTATTTACATATTGAAGATACAAAAAAAATTTTTTTGAAAAAATTTAATAGTTTATTATTATTATTATTATTATTATTGATCGAAGTTGTCACCGCGAAAAAGAAGCGCGTGGGTGGCCCCGGTGATTTTGGCTCTTGATGTTATCTGAAATCAAAAATTCTTGATAAATCGTAATCTATAGACGTGTCATTCTGGTCGGAACTACTAAAGTTAAATTTCATGGATAAATAACAAAATGGCGAACTTTGGAAAAAAAAGTTCTTTTATTTTAGCAAAGAAGGTGTTGTAAAATAAAAAGTTAGGGGCGAAAAAATTTCTCGGTAGTTCAGACGAGAACTATAAGTGTGTAGAGTAGCCTGTTAAAATTTAAAAGCAATCGGTTCGGTAGAAAAAAATGTTAGGACCCGGGCTGCCGATTTCGAGGTGCCAACTTCGATCAATAATAATAATAATAAACTATTGAATTTTTTGTATCTTTAATATGCAAATAAAAACATCCTAAATTTCCGAAACGATTCATTTTTATTTTCCTACAAAAAAACGCCCTCCAAAAAAGACATGATAATCGGCTTAAGTTACCAGACTACTACCTTAACTATACCTTCGATTGAACAAGTGCCCTATGGTAAATTGAATGTTTGTCCAAGGCGCAATCTTATTAGAAATCTCATTAGAATCTCATTAATCGATCGTATTAGGTTTTATCCGTCGTCAGGTTTCGGGATATCGTTCAATCGCAATTCTTACTCGTTTATTGATACAAAGTATGAGAAGAAAAACATGCACGGTGCGGCGAGTCACGGTGTTTCAAAATAGTATTTAAAAATCGATCCTTTCTCCGTTTCTTCGACACCTATATCAACATCCTTTCGAACATAGCAAAACTGAGGTGTACTATGTGTGCTATATATATTTTACCTCAGAACTTCTGGCATTTCTAACAGCGTACAGTCGGAGCACAAGCTTTCCCTTTCGACCCACTTTTTCGACCCATTCAACAGAGTGGATATATATATATATATATATATATGTGTTCTCGGGTGACCATCATCATCTTTTTAGTACGTGCCGGGTGTTATGATCCGGTCCACAAGGTCCGGTCCGCCGAGAGTCCGCAGCGCTGCACTGGAAACAAGTACCGGTGTGCGTCTTAGAAAGTCTCCATCGTCGTAGATGAACTCGCGTATACTCGCTCTTTTTTTTTTTTGAACGTACCGTTTGAATAAAAAAGTTTTCTCCTTCTCCTCCATTATTCTCGATTTCACGACTATCGCGAGCTCGACTTCTTTTCTTTCTTTTTTTTTTTTCATTCTTCTCTTTTTTACTCCAATGCAACGTGCAATTTTGTCGCGTCATCATTTGTCCACAATCATCGACGATGATCGATAAATAATCTGGATTTATTCGAGTACGTGTCATGCATGTTTTCAGCTCAAACGATGTGACGAATCATTCTCGTCTCGGTAGCTTATTCCCGCCAGATTTACCCCTGTCACTCGGTCTCAATCTCTCTCTCTCTCTCTTTCTTTCTTGCGACTTCATTCAAAGTATAAACCGTGCATATACCTCTGGGTATATATGTACCCAGGGGCCAACTTTGCCGAGACACGAAGCAGGAATAGTTGCAATTTGTCGCTCGTTTTTCCTCCTTCGCTCCAGATTTAGTCGCGTTCCGTCACGAAACTCACGGAGCGGCGCTTCTCTCACCGTGGTCAACATTATCCACGCCGACGAGAGAAAAAAAAAAGAGAGAAAGTGAGAGAGAGAGAGAGAGAGAGAAATGTACGCGTGTTCGTTGTTTCGCTGGTGACAAAATTGATCGGGCGTGTGCCTCGTCCCGCTTCTTCCTCGTCCTCCGCAAAACTCTCCTCTCCTTATTTAGCCTTTTTTTTGGCACACGTTCGTGCTCCGTGTGTCTCCTTTTTCAATTCTCAACGGACAGATATAGACTCGAGCCATGGCAAAGTGAACTAGGTAATACTTTTGACGGGCCCACTTAAGGCTCACCCAGGTCTATTAAGAACTCTGACGTTGCCACCGGACAATGTCCTCCCCCCCCCCCCCCCCGCCCCGCTCTTCTGGCCTATTCTTTTTCCTTCATTTTTGTTCTCGTCGTAGTTGTTCCGTTATGCATACTCGTCTCCTGCTCCGACACTTCTGTCTCTGTATACACGTACGGGCTATTTCACGTAAAATCCGGCGATTTTGCGGAAAGGGATTTCAAGGAGTCGTTGGAATTTCCTAATCGTGACCGAGAGAATGAGCTGAAACAAAAAAATTCTTCGATCTTGTTTACAAGATTGCTTCTTCTATTTGACTTTTCACAGTCAACGTTCGTGAATTTGACGAGCTTCGAAACGTTATCCCGGTTAAAAATGGTACAAGTTGCCATCGAATACCTTGTATATACGCGTATATACAGCGATCGCAGACTGGATCAGGTTGAGTCCTTCGAATCTATACCTGGCCGGACCCCAGCGACGACGGTGCGGCGGGGGAGAGAGAAGAACGCGCTTGGAACTCCGTCGGAGCCTCACGAGAAGCCAGTGAGGGGTGACGAGAGCGGAGGAGTCGAAGACAGAGCGAGAGAGAGAGAGAGAGAGAGAGAGAGACCCACGGGTGTCGCAGCGGGCCAGATTAATGGTCCCACTGAATTCTTGGTAGTCTACGCGCCGCCGGGCCCGAACCGGCTGGCTTTTCGGGGGTCCCGGGATCGCGGCAAATCCGTCGCCTCTCTTTTCTCTACCATCGTACATACATACATACATACACTCGCACAAGCACATATAATACTTGCCACCAATGGACGGTGGTCGGCTCGTGACGCGTATCGGACGCGTTTGAATCCAAATGCTCTTCTTCCTCACCCTCTTCCTTCATCCACGCGCATCTTTCTCTTCTCGGGACATCTTTCACCCCGCGCAACGTTACAGATTTGATTGCGTCCTCCCCCTACCATCGACTGTCCTTTTGTTTCGTGAAAATATAGAAATTCAATGTCTCGTCCGTTCTATATCCTCATTTCGTTGTATCTATAAACTTGTTACGCGTATGATTTATATACAATATTAAATATCGATTTACCACAAGGCTGTAGAACAGGCCTACGAAAGAGTAGAAGAGAGAGAGAGAGAGAGAGAGAGAGAGAAAGAAGAATTCATTCACGAAGGAATATAACCGGTTCGCCGCAAGTCGCCTGGCGCGCTTCTAATAAGTCATAACGAGTCATAATCTTGTGCGTGGGACGTTCAACACCAGGGACGATACAACCAAGAAATATTATATTTCTACAGCTTTTATGTTTCGATCTTCATTTTTCGTTTCCCCTCTCGCGACAGAACCTTTATTTCGCTGTGTCTATAAGATTTATCGTTTGCTCTATATTCTCCGTAAGATTTTATTGGAACAGCTTTGTTGCATTATTGAAGGATCAGGAAAGAGAGATCGACGTAATTGCCAAATGACAAAACAACGTTCCGTCGGAACGGACAATAATGTTTTAACGAAACCCTTTGTACGTGTGTTTTCATTATCGTGCTTTAAACATAATCCAAAGCACAATAACACTTTATGACTGGAATTTCCCCATTTTCATCACCGTTAAAACGTCGTAAAATACGCGGCCCAAAGAGACTCGATTGTCCGGAGTATGGTAAACGAACGTCGATTTGTTCGAAAAACTTCTCGACATACAGAGAGTACGGCGACGATCAACGTCACGAAACCCCAAAGTACAAAGCTTTTGGCTTCGATGTCGAACGACGGTTCGGTTGTGGAACATACAGAGTTTACCTGAGTCGTTTCGGTGGCGAGGGGGGATCTTCCTGTACCGTGTTCTCAGTGAGTGAGATCTCGAGTTTTGTGGGAGTCTCCCGGTCGCGGTTAAGGCCTCGTTATTGCCTTTGTACCGTTTCGGACCTGTTTCCCAGGGCGTTGTACCTGATCCACCGAACCCCGCGTTCGCCCCTTCTATCTATCTCTATCTCTCGCTCTTCCGCTTCTTCCTTTCTACCAGGTTTGCCGCGACTACGCTCCCTTTTTTCACGGCTCTCTCTCTCCCTTGCTGCGCCCATGCGCGGTGAAATGTAAAAAGAAATTCCTAGAAGTAACCCTCGGGAACTATCATGGGAAGGGAGGGGAACTTGCGATGTGGCCCCATTTTACGTTTCTGTAAGAGCACGGAAGGTCCCACGACGAAGGATTCTCTTGGTGACGAAATCAACATCGTCGGTGGTTCATTGAAACTTCGAGTGGATTTCTATTATGTACATAGGCACGCCTTAATACACTGGGTGTATGAGATACTTTGGAAAATATTTGGCTAAAATCAAACATGTTGGAAAAATCTAACATTCTCAAATTACACCCAAAAGACATGTAACTTCGAGTGTTTTAAGGTAGTAGTCTGGTAACTTAAGCCGATTTTCATGTCTATTTTGGAGGGCGTTTTTTTGTAGGAAAATAAAAATGAATCGTTTTGGATATTTAGGATGTTTTTATTTACATATTAAGGATACAAAAAAAAATTTGTTTGAAAAAATTTAATAGTTTATTATTATTATTATTATTGATCGAAGTTGTCACCTCGAAGTTGGCAGCCCGGGTCCTAACTTTTTTTCTACCGAACCGATTGTTTTCAAATTTTAACAGGCTACTCTACACACTTATAGTCCTCGTCGGAACTACCGAGAAATTTTTTCACCCCTAACTTTTTATTTTACAACCCCTTCTTTGCTAAAGTCTTTTTATTTTAGCAAAGAAGGGGTTGTAAAATAAAAAGTAAGGGGTGAAAAAATTTCTCGGTAGTTCCGACGAGAACTATAAGTGTGTAGAGTAGCCTGTTGAAATTTGAAAGCAATCGGTTCGGTAGAAAAAAAGTTAGGACCCGGGCTGCCAACTTCGAGGTGCCAACTTCGATCAATAATAATAATAATAATAATAAACTATTAAATTTTTTCAAACTCATTTTTTTTTGTATCTTTAATATGTAAATAAAAACATCCTAAATATCCAAAACGATTCATTTTTATTTTCCTACAAAAAAACGCCCTCCAAAAAAGACATGAAAATCGGCTTAAGTTACCAGACTACTACCTCAATATCGAAAAAAACGGTATCGGTAACGAGTTTTATCGTGACGATCACCTATTGAAAAGTGAACGACAAACATAGACTGTCGTTTGCTAGAAGACTCTTCTAAAAATGATTGTACCGTCCTATTTTTGTGAGCTTTTTATTTTTTTGCATTTTAACAGGGATTTGCCAGGTTTAAAAAATGTTTGGCGCGCGTACATACTTTCTTTATTTTATGTGGAACAAAAATGGTCGTCGAACCACTCTAGCGTATATGAATACTGAGCGCGTCGATATACCGAATAGGGAATTGAACACAGAAGTTAAATATGGAAATAAAATCATTTCCACTAATCGCAAATCTTTTTATTTTTTAATCGTTAAATCTATAGATCGTAAACAACAAAAAAATGTTAACGGATATGAAAGTTAAAAAAATATTTAAAGCGTTACGGAAGGAGAATAAACAACGTAATAATTTGCTATGATCAGACGATATAATTAATATATTCGTCAATATTAGGGATGTTCGGTATTTTCTCGTTCGTTCTCCCTTACGTTGAACTACGAGGATGTCTCCGGTCCCGAAGTTCGAGATCAACTTATAAAGTACTTTACTGTACATTTTGTAAGGCACAGAAGATATGGAAAACGTTGAAATCCCATTTTCTCCAACGCGAACAGGATGCGCTTGGTATCCTATACATCGGCATGTAATATATATATATATATATATATATATATATATATATATATATATATATATATATATATATATATATATATAGCTGGAGTACGTTCGTACAGGACGGTAGTACGGAAGCATAGAACGGCGTGGCGAGCGATATCGCGTCGATTACTTTTTAATCCTAAATTACTTCGCGAGTAATCCAGTTATTAAGTTGCCTCGGCGGCTCGTAACTCGATTTCGAGTCAGTACCCTCTCTCCAACGTTGTGGGCTTTCGTCCTCGTGGCCGTCGACTCGTCGACGCGTGTATATATAACCCATACAAATATGTATTTATATATACAACATCTATTACCCTATAGTGGTACAAATAAAAAGGGACTCGACCGTAACGCGACAAAGGTCCACGCAAACACACACACGTATACAACTACGCGCCGGGTGATACAAGGAACCGCGAGATTTTGCAATTCCATAGGAATTACGACGAGAAGCACACCCCGCCGCATCTTTCGCGCGGTATAACGCGGAAAAGCAGAACCTCCCTCTCATTTGTACGAAAAAAACATCGCCCGGGCAAATTTCAGAACGGACCGAAAGAAGAAGATATTAAAGAAAAGAGGAAAAAAAAAAGTAGAAGAAAACAAATAACGAGAGAACGAAATTTGATTGGAAAATAATGCATACAAATGATTTATTTCCTCTGTGCAATGAGAATCGTAAATCAAAGCCACACCGTGGGCAGTGGCGAATCCGAACGAACATAGAGTCACAATATATAATATATGTATATATATAAATGCTGTGTATGTACTACACAACACACTAAGGACTTGAGAGGACGATTCTGCAACCGGTTTTCATACCAGTCAAATTATCGATCTCGGTCTGGCCGTGTATGTGTTTGCGTGTGTTTGGCCTTTGGAAATTCAAGGTCGTTCAACCATCGTCATTGTAAGCCGAGAAGTTTGCTTCACGGTTGGGATCAAATAAAACGTTCCAAGGGTTGGACGTTCGAGAGGTTGGTGCGCGTGTGCGTTGGGTTAAGCTTAAAAGAGCTGCAAAATGTGCCGTAACGCACGATTTTACAACGTTATTGTGGTTAACGAAATATTTGTGCCGTCGGTTAGATTCCGCTCGATTTTTCAACGAAATCGATGGTTTTTGGACGAACCGTAATATCCATTATGAAAAAGACATCGGGAAATCGGACACTGAACCAATAAAATTCAAATTACTAATTTTTATCCACAAACTCGATTATGGGATACGTTGCTCAATTTTTCATATACGATACATAGAGGGGCACGTTTATGAAAAGTTAAGCAAGGTTACCGACTATGATGGACACTAAATAAATAAATCCCGAATCGACAGATTTTGTATGGTCTTTTATGTAAATGTTTTTATCAGTAAAATAGTCTGTCAATCATCAGAAAAAATATAGTGAACAAAGGGCCAATGCTAATTTATTTGCGTGCCATATTGCATCCCGAAAGCGCGGTTTAAGGTAGTAGTCTGGTAACTTAAGCCGATTTTCATGTCTTTTTTAGAGGGCGTTTTTTTGTAGGAAAATAAAAATGAATCGTTTTGGATATTTAGGATGTTTTTATTTACATATTAAAGATACAAAAAAAAATTAGTTTGAAAAAATTTAATAGTTTACTATTATTATTATTATTGATCGAAGTTGGCACCTAGAAAAAAAAGCGTGTGGGTGGCCCCGGTGATTTTGGCTCTTGATGTTATCTGAAATAAAAAATTCTTGATAATTCTTAGTCTATAGACATGTCATTCTGGTTGGAACTACTGAAGTTAAATTTCATGGATAAATAACAAAATGGCGGACTTTGGAAAAAAAAGTTTTTTTTTCCAAAGTCCGCCAAAGTGGAAAAAAAAGTTTTTTTTTCCAAAGTCCGCCAAAGTGGAAATTTTTTTTTTTTCCCAAAGTCCGCCATTTTGTTATTTATCCATGAAATTTAACTTCAGTAGTTCCGACCAGAATGACATGTCTATAGATTAAGAATTATCCAAAATTTTTTATTTCAGATAACATCAAGAGCCAAAATGACCGGGGCCACCCACGCGCTTTTGTTCTAGGTGCCAACTTCGATCAATAATAATAATAATAATAATAAACTTAAATTTTTTCAAACTAATTTTTTCAAACAAATTTTTTTTTGTATCTTTAATATGTAAATAAAAACATTCTAAATATCCAAAACGATTCATTTTTATTTTCCTACAAAAAAACGCCCTCCAAAAAAAAACATGAAAATCGGCTTAAGTTACCAGACTACTACCTTAATTTGAAGCTACAGCGGTTTCTCTATTTCATCCCATCCCATTCTTTCTCAAAGTGATTTTCAATCTTCCGAAACATTTAAAACACATTGACATTAAAAACACGATTTTCTCCACGAAAACAAAGCTTCCTCTTTGAGGAGGCAAGGTAGTAATTATTTGTTCCTAAAAATAACAACCGTTGTTAAAAATGAAAACAATACTCTATAGTAACGATGCCTACGAATAGTCTTCGATTCATTATTTTTCCAGAGAACTCGGATTTGTACACTATTCATATATCTACATATCTAGAATAGGACTTGTTTTGTACATAAACTCATAAATTTTTAACGAAGTGCAAGAGAATCGAAATATGAAATGCGATACATGTACATCGATAAAAGTGAAGACGATGCAAGGACGAGTGAGAAGGTCTCTTCCAGTCACGTTTTCACGTAGTCAGCGTACTTCGCTCCGTTCAATCAGCGTACTTCGCTCCGTTGAATCTCGCCCCAGCTAATAGGGTTCCACCTGACCTAAAAACTTCGTTACCCTAGTCCGTGCAAAGGGCGAACGTTGGTCCCGGTTTAACCCGTTACACACTAATATTGTACATCATTTTTTTTCCAAAACCCGTTCGAACTTTACAATAAGGATTAATACAAAGTTTCGATCACTCGAGTGGCAACCACGGTTTGAGGAAAAAATCAGTGAAAAATCGATTTACGAGATTTTAACGTTGCATCACCACTGCATATCGAATATTTTGTTTACATCTTGTGGAAGAATAAAAAAATATTGTCAATTTAATAACGTCTCGTATCTATTCTAGATCCGAAATTCGGTGCACTTTTTGTCACGCTACGTATATACAAGAACAAGAAAGATACGCGGGTTGGTTTTCGACCGACGAACGGTCGGTGTTTCTCGAGCGCGCTCACGTGGCTCCCCCACCCAAGTGGCCGCGGGCGTCGTGCGTGAGACCCCCTCTCCACCCCCCGGCCCTCGCCGTCCACCTTTTCTCCCGGCACTGGTCGTCGTTGTTGGCGCTCTTCACCGCGCGCGATCCCTCGCGACGAGAAAGACCCCCGCACCAACGTCCGCCTCGTCCCCGCGCGTTTCCCCCCCACTCCGACACCGCCAACCTCCAAGGAGACTGCGAGAGCAAGCGGCATAGACGACGACGGCAGCGACTGAAGAGCGACGGCAGCGCCGCCACGCCCGCTGTTCCGCAGTAACGCGACCGCTTTCGAGGAGTGTGGTTCGTCGTCGATGTGAGAGAGAGAGAGAGAGTGCGTCGTGTTCGATACGTACCGTATAAAAATACGCGGTCATCCCGTCTCGTTCGCTCGATTTACGATAAAAACATATAATACAAAGAAGTTTTGACGTCAAGTGAAAAAAAAAACACGCGGTAACCGTGATACACGTTAATCGAAGGAACGGTGTGCGCGAACAAGAGGAAATAAGAAGACTGAGAGTGAGAGAGTCGGGAGTAACAACAAACCTGACAATGAGGCTAGCTTAGAAACGCGTCGAGCATCCTCAAAGATCAATTTATTATTATTTCAATCGACCACGCGGATACAAAACATATACTTCAAACTGTTGGTGCCGAACGCGTAAGCTATTTTCGAATTTATTCGTCGTTACGACGGAGTCTCGAAAAACTCGAACGAGACTGCGGAGCGGTTGAACGTGTTCTCGTGCGAACAGCTCGAAAAATCTTTCGCGCATCCGCATTATTGCGTGTCCAATTTTCACACAATTGTACACGGAAATCATTAAAAAAAAATCATCGATGCCGCTTGCTCCTGTCGAGATATGCAGGGGCAAGCGCGCGCGTTCGCTGGCGGGTTTTTGCTTGGGATCTCGAGGTTCTCTTGCGGAACGCCGAGCGGCGACTGATCGTCGTAACTACTGAGACGTCGAGGATACCGTCGTCCGAAAGAGAACGAGAGGGAGAGAGAAACAGCGAGTGGTTTGCGGCTGGTCGGCGGTCACGAGGGGTGGTGGTGGTGCGTATCGGCGAGCTTCTAGACATCGTAGGAGACACCCGCAGCCAGTGAATACGATATCGTTGCGAAGCGGCCGGGTCTACGCGCTCACGTATCCGCGTTTATCTAAATTTCTATGTGGAAGGAATTGAAGCTGACAAAAGGGTTGGTCAGGTTCGCGAAAACGATTTATCGAAAGTCCCGTGCCAATGTATAGAGGAGCTTTGGCGTGCGAATTGGCGAAATGCGTAAATAGGGCGATGGACGTCCCTGACGGTGGACGGTGTCGGGACGGAGGGCGTCGCGACGTTCGAAACGCGACAGCCACGTGCCGGGACCGGTAAATCTCACGCACGTTCGTCGACCGAACCGCGAGAGCGCGTATTCAACGAGAGCGCAAAGCAAGGAAAAAAGAGAGGCTCTGTCCAGCGGTGCGATCGTCGATCAGTCTCGACGATTCGCTACGGTCAAATACAGTGATTACAGTTTTGTTTCCCACTTCGAAATTACCGAGGTGCCGAGATACAGCCGTGTAGGATTTGTGATGAATTTGTGCGGATAGATGTGCGAAGATTTTAATGTGTGCAATAACCCAATTGAGACTTACGTCTCGGGAATTTCAGAGCTCGTTTACACGGGCCACTTAATCGAGTGAAAACGAAAATTTCTTTCGTCGAATTGTTGGATTAAAGTGACGTATATTCTGGGATTCGCGTTGGTGAGGTGTAAAATATTATTTCGTGTTATAAAGTAAGTGACAAGGTGGCGTCGCGGTGGCACGTGGCTTCGTTGAAGTGTCTCGAAGAACGAAACAAAAAAGAAAACGAATTCCATTCCCGACCTGTCCGAGGCTGAAACGCAAAATTTTCGACGCCCGCTCCAGTCGTGGAATGAACGACGGGAGATAAGTCGACGAAAAGAGGGGTAAAGAAGTAACCGCGAGAAGCCCGGAAGTCCGCGGTATCGAGTCTCGTCGAAGAATCGGCACGGGGGCGTCGTGGAGGGGGGAGTGATGCCGGTGAGGGTGGCGCAGCGCCCCCCAGGTGGAATACTCCACTCCGGCCCGGTACCGGTTGCGGGTGGCGCAGGTCCGTTGGGCGGAGGAGGAGGCCCGGGCCGTTGCCTCGGTGGGCCATCGGTGGCATCATCCCCGCCGCTGCCACCGTCCCTCGGCAGCCTCGGTCTGCCGCCAAACGGCAACAACAATCATCCCAACAGTCACGCCAACAACAATCAACACCATCATCTTCATCACCATCATCATCATCATCATCACGGAATTAACAACGGAGGCGCGAGCAACAATCTGAGCAATCTCGTTAACAGCGGAAGTGGCATTGGCAACGTAAACAGTTTGAACAACAGCGCGGTAGGAGGCGGTGTTACGGGGCCAAACGTGCCGAATCCCCTTCAGGCGATGGCCTCAGCGGCGGCTTCACTGACCCAGCTCAACAACATGGCGAACGGTCCGTTACCGCCACTCGGCAGCGGTCCGAGCGGTCCTAATCTACCGCCCCCGCAACCGGCAACGACACCGACCCACGGGGGTCCACCGACGCCCCACGGTGGCGGCGGCGGCGGCGGTGGTCCCGGTGTCGGAGGACCCGTTGGTCCCGGTGGTAGCGTTACCGGAGGACCGGGTCCTCATCTCAATGGTGCCTCCCCGAGTCCCCATCCGATGCCCCCTCACGGAATGATGACGGGATCACCGCACGCCCCCCATCCCGGTCATATGGGTGCCGGGGCTGGTGGAGGACCGTCCCCGCATCCTCATCATCCCGGTGCTCACATGGTTGGCTCGCCCCATCATCCGGGACCGCACATGGGTCCCGGTGGCATGATGGGACCGGGTGGTATGCAGCCCCAAGGGGGCCCTGGTATGTGCGGTCCAGGACCGGCCGGACCAATGGGTCCTCATCCGCACGGTCCTCAGGGACCCGGTGTTCCCGGACAACCTCATATGCACAACGATCCGTTCTACTGTTCACCGTTCGGCTCGCCGTATTACAGGTAAACTTTATTATTCCGCGATGGAATCGTGTTGTAGTCTCCCAAAATCGTTCGTGAAATTCGAATTGTTCGTCGATCCGCGGTCAAACATGAAAAAAATGCTGCCTTTGTTTTTTCTACATTGTTTCGTCTCTCTTACCCCCCGTTATGAAGAACGAGCTTACCATGAGAATGTAAGAAAATGTTTGAAGCGCCACGTAGGATACCCAAAGACGCGCGAGACACAGTCGGCAAACGGCAAGACCCGCGGCTCTTGTCTTTTTTCTTCTTCTTTTTTTTTTTTCACGGTTCGATGCCCCGTTCCGTGCCAATCGTCGGGCCTCTGCTGGTTGGCCGCACTCCTCGCTCGCTGCACGCTCGTTCGTACGTACGTCGCGGGTGCGGTAACAGTATATGCCAAGAATCCGTTATCATAAACGTGGTATCTCTCGCTCTAAACTTTGTTCGCAAACGCACATATACAATCCGGTAGTCGTGAACATCGGCCGTTTCCTGGTTGCGGTGTAGAGTTCCGGATCGCGAGCAAAAAGTCCCTGTTTTCACTTCTTTTTGTTCGTAAAACATTCGATCCTAATCGCTGCCGGATTGAGAGCAATCGTTATCCCCGTTAAATTGACGAGTAGCGGAATTTTAGGAGCACCGATGACAGCCTCGACGTCTTGACTCGTTCGTTGACGTACCTGCGAGTTCGACACCACTGGAGCAGAAAAATCTTACGAAAAAAGTACTTTTCTGACAAAATAATTATGAATAATTATTCATTATTTTGTCATAAAATTATTTTTAATTACTATTTTTTTTTCGAACGATTATCGTACCAGCTCGTATGTTATTAGCTTGACGCTCCTTAAACGACATCTAACGCCCGAATCATCCATCCTTAATTGATCAAAGCTTAAACTCAGTTCAGGCCTATCTATATAAGGCCTAAAAGATATTAAAATATGACCAATTATCGATGCACATAAAAGTGTGCCGATAATTGGTTACCCATCGTTCCTCAAAGGGACGATGATTGTCCGCGTCGGATTACGCGCTACACGAATTAATAAGAGACTCCGGAAAGATACGGGGTGTCAGGTGCATCGATCAGACAGTCGTCGTCGTCGTCGTTGTCGTCTCGAGAGAGTCACGTTCAGGTGTCACGCAGGTGGGAGGTATATGACCCACGGTTTCGCCTCCCTTATGCATTTTCTCCGATGCAGGTGCACGCCCCGCGATTAAACTCCCCGCACAAAACTTTCTTATCTGCCGTCTTCATCGTTTGCACAGGTTGTCGAAAAGAACGAAAAAAAATTGTTACCGTGACAAAGCCGATTATCCAGGACGATCCTCGATCTTAAATACATTTGTATACAGATTGTAGTAGATGAGCACAAACGAGAATTCTTTCTAATCGCGTTTCCTTGTATTCTACTTTTAGTCTTCCAACAGTCGACTCACATCACTCGCGATTTAACTTCGCGCTTCGTTTAATATTCATCGAAATACTATATAATATCAATATTTTGTTTAAACTTGAAAAGTTTATTAAATCTTAAGTATTTTCATAGGAACCTGGAACGTTTTTCAATGCACTCCTCTGTCATTCGTATTACGAAAAATAAACAAATCTGTTCCATCTCCCGGTTGATGGAGGTTGAATAATGCTCTCGAGAGTGACGTATTTTCCAAAAAACATTCGAAAATAAGCATCGCTCGTATATCGAGTGTCCTCCAGATGTCGGGCAACGCGTAGCGATCGCTCGGTGTTGCCGTTACGGTATAAGCTCGAGTCTTATCTTATCGTTACCCTCGGCAAGAGGATAAGGCGGGCCTTGATCGCTCGAATCGACGCTGGCAAAGAAAGAGAGAAAGAGAGAGAGAGACATACGGAACAAAATGTACGTAACACGTATAGTTATATATGCGAAATTACATCTATTGATACCGAATGTACACATTTGCTATGGATTTTTTTACTAAATCAAATGGATTTCCTTATGGGCAATTGCAATCTAATCGATCTCCATGTGATTTAACAGTTATATCATGTAAATCAGACACCCCATCAAATCGAACAAGGAATAATAGACCCGAGAATAGATGCGAAATTTTTGTTAAATAAAAGCGGGCGTGTGGTGTATCTGCAACATCCCATTTAAAAATCTTTGTTATTCACAAGTCTCGAGAATTTTCGGCTCAATTATCGTTCATCGTGTAGGATCTTACAAACAGAGAGAAGTCGTTTTTTCCGAAAATTGATGTATAAAAATCGTTGATGCATTGAAAATTTCATGCAAGAGTGGTAAATCATCGGTTCAATCTTCGGGCGCTGCGGTGTGTCAAGAACACACCGTGCGCTCGTTTTTGGATCAACAGAACCTGCTCTTGGACGTGCGCAATAAAACATTTTTTTAAATCTCGTACTTTTTTAAGGTAGTAGTCTGGTAACTTAAGCCGATTTTCATGTCTTTTTTGGAGGTCGTTTTTTTGTAGAAAAAGAAAAATGAATCGTTTTGGATATTTAGGATGTTTTTATTTACATATTAAAGATACAAAAAAAAAATGTTTGAAAAAAATTAATAGTTTATTATTATTATTATTATTGATCAAAGTTGGCACCTCGAAAAAAAAGCGCCTGGGGGCCCCGGTGATTTTGGCTCTTGATGTTATCTGAAATAAAAAATTCTTGATAATCCTTAATCTATAGACATGTCATTCTGGTCGGAACTACTGAAGTTAAATTTCATGGATAAATAATAAAATGGCGGATTTTGAAAAAAAAAGTCCTTTTATTTTAGCAAAGAAGGGGTTGTAAAATAAAAAGTTACGGGTGAAAAAATTACTCGGTAGTTCCGACGAGAACTATAAGTGTGTAGAGTAGCCTGTTAAAATTTGAAAGCAATCGGTTCGGTAGAAAAAAAAGTTAGGACCCGGGCTGCCAACTTCGAGGTGCCAACTTCGATCAATAATAATAATAATAATAAACTATTAAATTTTTTCAAAACATTTTTTTTGTATCTTTAATATGTAAATAAAAACATCCTAAATATCCAAAACGATTCGTTTTTATTTTCCTACAAAAAAACGCCCTCCAAAAAAGACATGAAAATCGGCTTAAGTTACCAGACTACTACCTTAAGGCAGTCTTCTAGTCTAACCGTGAATTTTTCTTCTAGGTTTAAACATAAATTCATAGGTTCTTTTAAATATTTCAACATCGGTCTTTTTTCCACTTATTTATTGATACTTGCGGGTACTCTGCAAGTTTTTTCAACTACAATAAAAATAAATTAAGGACGCTCCGTTTCAAGTGGCCATGTTCCCACGGCGACTGTGACCATGATTTCAGACGTTCTATTCGTCTGAAATAAAAAAAGCAAAAACATTATTGATCGGTACAAGTATGGCTATCGCACGAACTTCTAAAATTTTGCAGCAAAAATTTGAAACATTGTTTATGGTTGTTCGGAGATTTTAAAAAATTTCGAAAATCCGTACACACCGTTTGGAAGGTCGCCGTTTAGCGAATTTTTTTTTACTTCGAAATTTTAGAGGTTCGCGCGATAGCCATACTTGAACCGATCAGTAATCTTTTTGGTTTCTCTGTTTCAGATGAGTAGAACGTCTGGAATCACAGTCGCCATAGAACGAAGGCGACTTGAAACCGCGTAGCACCCTCAATTTATTTTTATTGTACTCGAAAAAATTTGCGGAGTATCCGCAAGTATCAATAAATAAGTGGAAAAAGACCGATGTTGAAATATTTAATAGTACCGACGATTTTTTTTTCTTTACCTCGAAAAAAATCCTCGTTTAAATTGGAACACTGCCTTAAACGTACATTATTAGCATATTTTATAATCAAAGACATCCTTTCGGCGTATCAGCGACCCAAATGAAATAGAATCAAACCATCTGTTACAATATTTACGAAACATCAATATTACCGTCGTTTCACAAGACATGTGGGATTATTGTACACGTCAAATCGATCCCTCGTGTACGATTCGATGGGTATACAGTATTGACTTTTGTATACGTGGTCTTCGTACAGTGTCCCACTGCTCGTAGCCCCTCGAATGTTATATCTCAGGAAAGAAAACGAGAGAGGAAGGGCTAGAGAGCTTTTAGTTTCTCGGCATATATCGAGAAGACGCGAGTGGTAAGGCCCCCATTGAGCGCGGAGACTCGTTCCTGGAATACGATATTCAATATCAACCGCGTGCGTAAGTGCGTACACCGATAAACTCTCTTCGAGTATATATCTTTCGAGGTGTCCTGTTTCTCGATTCTCACATCGTCTCAACTCCACGAGATACACACTTCACACATACACATAACGCGCACACATTTGGTCCGAGGGCATACCGAGAATCATCACTCTCGATCACCTTACATTCTTCCGTTTGATTTCTCAAGTCTGGCAAAAAAAAACATCGATAGATCGATGTCATCGAAGATCGATGCTTCGTTGGCCCAAGCAAAAATTATTTAAATGATAGATCCGAAGTATTTGTGAGACATTTCTTTTCTCCCTAATTCGGTAAATTACTCGTACCTCTTAAGCCCAGCCGCAGTTCTCATTGTATTCAGGGACTCGCAAGGGTACTCGGGTACTTGGGAATTTTGCACTTTTCAAAACGACTCGTCGCGCGTCGAGGCTTAGTGTAATATACAAGAGGAGACTCTATACCTACCGAGATCTCGCGGCCGAGGGTTTTAATGCTCGGGAGAGAGGAAAAATACTGGGTTCAGGTACGCGAGCGCAAGTATCGTGGTTAGCGGTCACGGGTGTGTTTAGCTCGTCACGGTAGCGAGGAGAAAGGCGAGTTACACGTTATACGCGAAGAGAAAGGGTTCCCCGATGGTTCGCTGTGTAGGTTGGTGACAATGAGGTACACGCGCGTTATTACACGAAAAAGACAGAGCGTGAGGTGAATAAAGAAAACAAGATAGGTGACGATATTGCCACGGGGTTTTTGGTGCACCTTCCTGAGTCAGGGTTTACCTAGAAACGTCCGCATGCAGGTGTCTCTTGGGAGACGACGGACACGGAACGGACAGGTGTAATTTGGCAAACGTTTGTCTCGGCATCGACGAGTGTTTTGCGCTTTGGGGGACCGGTTGCTGAAAGTTGCTTCACCTCTCTCGTTGCCTTTCTTTTCCGGAGTGAAAGGAAAGAAACAAAAAGTCGAACGTGTTATCGGGGGGGCAGAGGGAGAGTCAGAGAGAAAGAGAGAGAGAGTATATCGATCGTAACACGATTCGATCGATTAGCGCATAGCGACTTCCGGTTCGTTCGAACGGATATTGGAAATCAACGGGAAAGAAAATGGTAGCTGCTTGAGGTAGTAGTCTGGTAACTTAAGCCGATTTACATGTCTTTTTTGGAGGGCGTTTTTTTGTAGGAAAATAAAAATGAATCGTTTTGGATATTGAGGATGTTTTTATTTGCATATTAAAAATATTTAAAAAAATTTTGTTGTAAAAATTTAATAGTTTATTATTATTATTATTATTATTATTGATCGAAGTTGGTACCTCGAAATAAAAGCGCGTGGGTGGCCCCGGTGATTTTGGCTCTTGATGTTATCTGAAATGAAAAATTCTTGATAATTTTTAATCTATAGCCATGTCATTCTGGTCGGAACTACTGAAGTTAAATTTCATGGATAAATAACAAAATGGCGGACTTTGGAAAAAAAAGTCCTTTCATTTTAGCAAAGAAGGGGTTGTAAAATAAAAAGTTAGGTGTGAAAAAATTTCTCGGTAGTTCCGACGAGAACTATAAGTGTGTAGAGTAGCCTGTTAAAATTTGAAAGCAATCGGTTCGGTAGAAAAAAAGTTAGGATCCGGGCTGACCAGAAAAACACTGTTTTGAGAAAAACGCGTTTAAAATTCGAAAACTCATTATAACTCCGGAAGTATTTCGAATTTCGGTCTGAAATTTTCACAGTATATTCTCAAGATATTGTACTTTCAGATTGAGCAAAAAAAAAAATTTTGGATTTTTTGAACCCAAGTTACCAGACTATTACCTTAAACCTAGTCGGTCGAAGGTTCAACAATTTTATACAATCGTTGACGGTGTTGAACATTGAATTGAATCGTGAGGGATCATGTTTTTTAAAAAATAACACAAATCAAGTTTATGAGGACCGAGAGGGAGAGGCGTTGAAACTTTCTTTAACCAGACGTAAGATTATTACGGGAATTCTTCTTCGAGTTCTTCCTCATTTTGTTTCGATCTTAGACAACGAGGACATTTACGATTCCATATTGTCCCGAAAACTTTGATCGATCGTTATCGCGCTCACGCGGTTTCTCAAGGACGTTGATGTATATTTTTTTTTTATTCCCGCGGAAACCGCCCGGTGCTCGTTACGGCTTTTGGCTCATTTTCAAGATAGACGACACATTGTAATCCGAGAGCTATGTAGCTCACGGTCGAATTTTCTTTCTCTTATACCGCGATATCCTTATCGCGCACTCGCGGTCCTCAGATAAAACTCTAACGCCGGGTTATCATACACGGCCGACCGATGAGATACACGATGATATCGACTCGCGCGCTATCCCTCGGTGTCGATATACCGAGTTCTTCGCCTCGATCTGACGCACTTTCATTATCAAAATGCCTCACGCTGCAAAACAAATGTGTCTCCCGATATCGGGTCTCTTGTTATTTATCCTTTCATCATCATCATCATCGCTCGACTTTTATCTCTCATTCGGTGAAAAACAAAACTTGAGGTTAGTCGCGAGGCGGGAATGATTCACCGGATTAATCAAAGATACGATGAAATATCGAAATTATTCTTAAATAATTAATCCTACGAACTATAATAAGTCTTCACAATTATCATACATTATAATAAAATTGGTACGTGTTATCGGATTTTTAAGCTTTCTCCGCCGATAATTAACGCCTAAATGGATGATCAATTGACTGGTACGTCGCAAGGACGAACTTAAGGTAGGGGTCTGGTAACTTAAGCCGATTTTCATGTCTTTTTTCAAGGGCGTTTTTTTGTAGGAAAATAAAAATGAATCGTTTTGGATATTTAGGATGTTTTTATTTACATATTAAAGACACAAAAAAAAATTTGTTTGAAAAAATTTAATAGTTTATTATTATTATTATTATTGATCGAAGTTGGCACCTCGGAAAAAAAGCGCGTGGGTGGCCCCGGTGATTTTGGCTCTTGATGTTTTCTGAAATAAAAAATTCTTGATAATTCTTAATTTATAGACATGTCATTCTGGTCGGAACTACTGAAGTTAAATTTCATGGATAAATAACAAAATGGCGGACTGAGGAAAAAAAAATTTTTTTTTCTAAAGTAAGTGGCGGACTTTGGGAAAAAAGTTATTTTTTCTAAAGTAAGTGGCGACTTTGGGAAAAAAACGTTTTTTTTTTTCTTAAGTCCGCCATTTTGTTATTTATCCATGAAATTTAACTTCAATAGTTCCGACCAGAATGACATGTCTATAGATTAAGAATTATCAAGAATTTTTTATTTCAGATAACATCAAGAGCCAAAATCACCGGGGCCACCCACGCGCTATTTTTTCGAGGTGCCAACTTCGATCAATAATAATAATAATAATAATAAACTATTAAATTTTTTCAAACAAATTTTTTTTTGTATCTTCAATGTGTAAATAAAAACATCCTAAATATCCAAAACGATTCATTTTTATTTTCCTACAAAAAAACGCCCTCCAAAAAAGACATGAAAATCGGCTTAAGTTACCAGACTACTACCTTAAGACTATCAATAACGAACGGCGCAAAAAGTCGTGGGAAATTTGTTCGATTTCACCTATTTTCATTATGACCTTCCCGTTTATGACAGAAAGAGGCAGTTCAGTGCATTTGCAGACCAAATCGGCCACGAGTCGATTTTACTTATTTTTTTCCACCGTCGGGTCGTTTCGCTCCAGTTTATCCTTTTTCACTATGTTTTTCGGACATTCCTAGCACGCGCATTAACTCGAACTATATACATAAAATATGATTACCGAGAAAAAAAAAGTTTGACCATAGGTCTGGACTCATCATTACTTCGGGTTCATGCGTGGGTGTGTTTATACGCGTGAACGACATTCTTGGACCGAGACTCGTCGACATAAACATCCCTTATCTTCTTGCTCGTTTTCTCTCTCTCTCTCTCTCTCTCTCTAGCTCTTCTTCTCCCCTTTTTATTCTGCGCTTCTTCTGTCGACCCGCAGCCTTCTCTCTTTCTTTCCGTATCGAAGTTTCCTCGGGGCTAGTGAGGCCCCTGAAATTCTTCTTCAGTCGCCCTCGGAGATCTCGTCGAATTCGTCCGATTCTTTTTTTTTTTTTTCCAAACAAAATCTACCGTGCTACCATTTCAATGAACAAATAAAAATCTTAAAACAATTTTTTGAGAATATACGGAGATTTATGTACACGCGTATAATGGAATTGGCGATCCCTGTCCGAATGCAACACAGCAAAACAGCAGCGCAAACACGTGACCTCGCGAAGACCTATCTCCTCTCCTCGCGCGCCAAGTGTCTGTATTATACGTATATAGATATACTTACATATGGGGCATTCCATACCCACTCACGGAGCTTCGGTACCGACCAAATTCTATTTTCGTGATTTTTTTTCTCACAACGTCGTTACTACCGAAGAGATCATCCGTGATTTTTTCAGCATTTTTTCTCTATCCGTTCCCATTTTGTAAATTAGAGTATAATTATCGACGTTTAAAACATCCAAATAATCTAATACCGTGAAAAAAAAAGTTGAAAGCTCACCGGGTCCGGCTTGGGATGCGATACTTTGGTAAATTTTTTTTCAACAAAATTGAACGACGCGCTCTTATCGAAAAATCGATCTTTTGCGTCGCGCATTAGATTAAAAATTTTCAACGCGATCTTCAACATTTTTTCAAGTTTTCCAACGTTAAAATGCATTGGAAGATGAAAAAATTGACATGGTTCTTTTTCTAGATATATATTTTTTTAAATGCATTTCGATTTTTTTGAAGCCTCAAATCTCGCAATTATTCGATAATTCATAAAACGAGAATGGATGAATGAAAAAATTGAAAACAAATCAGACATGGTCTCTTCGGTGGTCACAACGGTATAAATAAAATCAGTGAAATTAAAATTGGTTAAGGGGGCGAAATAGGGTTAGGATAGCGTTTTCTTAATGATTTTCATGAATTTTTTTATAGTATAAAAAATGAATATAATTTATTGAAACTTTGAGAATGTTTTATACATATATTTAAGTATATGCTATAAAATTTTTGAAGAATTTCGTTGAAAAACACCGAAAATATTAGCGACCCCATATTGCAGGTCACAATCAGACTCAGCATTTTGTGTACATTCCGGAAGCCGCAATTTTCATCTGAAATCAAACGAGGTTGGAATTACTTTTATTATATGTCTCTCTTCTATATGAACCTAAATGCTATAAAAAAAAATAGAAAATTGAATTTTTTACAGGGATTAAAACAAAAAAGCATGATTTTTTGCCATTTTTACAACATTATTTGCAAAAAAAAATTATTTTGAATAATGATAATATTCCGATTTTAGGTTCATATAGAGCTCAATACTATGAAGAAAGTAACTGCCAATTTTCAAAACGATTGGTTGAAAACTTTTCAAACTAGCGTGTACGCAAGTTTGAAAAAAGTCGTTTTCGGAAAAACGCGTTTGAAAGTCAGAACGAGTCGGAATTTTCATGTAAAATTTTGGAAACATATTTTTCAATAGTTTTACTAACAATTTATGAAATAAAAAAAAATCGATTTTTTGAACCGTCTAACTCTATTTCCTCCCTTTATTTCAAAGTTGTGTGAGTTGACATGAAATGCCCCATATATATGTATATATCTATGAATATCTGCGGAGAGGCTGCCAGAGCCGTGTTCAGTGCTGCGGGGTTCAACCGACCTACCTGAGGCTCACTTCTCTCCACCACGGTGAGATCGGATCAGCGTCTCTCAACTTTCGTACGCAATGGCCCTTCTAGCACTCAACCTTCCGAATCTATAGTACCAATTTATTTCTCATTATACTCGTTTCGAGCTGTCTCTTCATTCCATATATCCGGCCAGGCCCGAACTCGTAGAATGAATAATTTTAAAAAAACAATAAAAACGTTAGGCTCAATAAAGTTGATGCAATTCCGTTAAAGTTTTTTTTCTCTCAATAATCACTTTTTTTAATCACATCTTCACTGTTGCGCGACTTCTTGAAAGTTTTTGGTTGCGTTAGTACTTCTTCAGAGTCGTTAAAATTAAAAACATAATTATATTACGTTTATCCAAAATAAAAGAAAAGATTTACTCGAATTATCGTGATAATTAATTCCGAATTAATACGTAATGAGTAATTAACCGTTGATTTGTTATAAATTTTATTACACCATTTATTTAGTTTCTATACATATATACGGGGAGATGCAATCGTGATACGCACGAGTGGTATATTAATCGATGGATATTAATGCATATATATGTATATATTTAATCGATACGGGATGAGAACCGCAAGTGATTTGCCAGTAAAGCAGTTCGTTCGCGTTGGACTTGCGGCTCTCGGCCGGTTGTTCTCCCCCCCCCCCCGCCACTCTCTCCCGGGTTGTGAGACCCGCGAGAGAGCCTACGTGGTCCGTGTTCTCAAGGCCGCCTCCTCGAATCCTCCTCCTTCTTCTCCTCCTCCTCGAATCCTCCTCGTCCTCCTCCCCTTCCTCACGTTCCCGCCGAACGAACGGCGGCCGTTTCCTCCGCCAACTACTCTCCGCCGCCCCTGCGGGTCTGTCCATACCTTTGACAACGACGACGACGAAGACGACGACGATTCACCTTAACTTTACCTCCGGTCGTATCCCAAGACTTGCTTCTACTCTGTTGCCGTGCGTTTTCACGATCCATTCGGACTTTTTGCGTGAAATCATCGCGCCTCCTCGATCCAGAAAACACACAAAATAAAAGAAGAAGATGGGTTTAGTGACTTTCGACACGCATTGTTTCGAGACATATTTCGTGTTTCAATTAACCCAACCGTTCCGTTTTTATCTTGATCACACTCCGAAACGGACGTTGCTCGTTACTTTGAGAACAAGCATTGTAAACGACTTTTCCAAAAGTCGATGGTCGAGCTTTGAAAATCTATAACAAAATTCAACAACAATCACGGTTACAGGAACAAAGTGTATTTACAAAGCTTTTTGATGATTAGGAAGAGAACGAGCACACGGTACGGTAGGAACTTCCCCGGAAGAAAATTGCAGTTATTTTGATAAACCAAATTTTCACCGAACCAACGTCGACATATTTTTTTTCTCACCTATCAGAAACCTCTTTTCCTTGAAAACTGAAGAATGTGCATGAAGAACGTCGAACAACTTTGGTTATGAACGCTGACCGTGTCACGGATGGTTACCACTGTCAAACGGAATAATTAGTTGATTAGGCGATTTTTTTATTCAATCCGTTATTCTTTAACTATTTTGCGCAAATATTTCGTTCGATCGGCTAAATATTCCACCGACCACCCGTAAAACATTATTTAGTTGATTAAAGCAAATCTTTTTCGTAAATGATTGTAAAAATAGAAAATTTTCGTTGGCAATCGTTTGTTTGATTCTTCACGACGATCGATCGATGTACCCCACGCTAGCTCACGGATAGATCCACGAATAGATAAATCCGTTGATCCTTTTTGTTGGGACTCTTCGATGTGATCCCTCAGTGCCATCGTAAACACGTGCTCGAAGAGGTAGCGTTAAAGCGAAGAGCGACGCGAGAGGGAGGGAAAAGAAATCGTATAAAATTCCAGTAGCGTGTCTATATTAGCATCACCCGGATTATTTCACCGGCATAATATATGACTTGTATTATATACATAGCGTATTGGTATAATGCGATAATCGAATCAATCTAATTCGTGTTCCTGATTAATTATACATGCATCCTGAATGACGGGGGGTATATAAAGTTGTATGTGAACGTATATAGTGCTATGTTTTTCGTATTTTGAATCTTGGTCGGACCCGTAAGATGAGTCGTCCCAAAGCTTAAAGCCGTGTTTGATTTTCGCGAGATTGTACGGTGCAGAGTTTTATTTTTTAATCTTCAAACACGATATCGAATTCTCGATCTTTATGAGAAAAGATCAAAATTCAAAGTCGGCTCGAACGAGTTTTAGTATTTCTGGATCACTTCTAATCGCCTGAGGAAAATGGATTTGTTGATTGAAATGAATTTTATTTACCGTCAAGAAATATTTATTTCCATCAAATAATATTTGTATCTCGATAAATAAACTGTATTGGTTTTTTATTTTCATCTCGAAGAAATTTGTTATTAATCAAATTTTGTTTCTTAGAAATACGTTTTTTTTTTTTTAAATCCAATAAATTCATTCAATGATTCCATATTCTTGCGTATGCTACGTGAATCTTTAATTCCGCTCCTCTGTGTTTTCTTCATATTTTGCGAGAAGTTACACATCTTCGTGTATTGACGAGGACACGCCGTTATATTCATCTCCCGCGCTCGTAGCTTATACCTTCGTAATTATGCGCAAGGTAGTAAAGACACGTATCTATACACTTTATGTACAACCTTCTATTGTAGACATCTGTACGTACGTACAAATATATATACATAAATATATTTATTCTCGAGAGGCCGGTCGCAACTCTCGACGATACCTTAAGGGGGGAAATAGGGTTAGGACAGCGTTTTCTCAATGATTTTCATGAATTTTTTTATAGCATAAAAAGTGAATGTGATTTATTGAAACTTTGAGAATATTTTATACATATATTTAAGTATATACTATAAAATTTGTGAAGAATTTTCTTGATAATCACCGGGGATATCAGTGACCCCATATTACAGTCACAATCAGACTCAGCTCATTTTGCGTACATTCTGGAAGCCGCAATTTTCATCTGAAATCAAACGAGGTTGGAATGTACTTTTATTATATGTCTCTCTTCTATATGATCCTAAATGCTATCAAAAAAATAGAAAATTGAATTTTTTATAGGAGTGAAAACAGAAAAGCATGATTTTTTGCCATTTTGTTACAACTTTATTTGCAAAAAGAAATTATTTTAAATAATGATAATATTCCGATTTTAGGTTCATATAGAGCGCAATACTATGAAGAAAGTAACTGCCAATTTTCAAAACAATTTATTGAAAACTTTTCAAACTAGCGTGTACGCAAGTTTACAAAAAGTCGTTTTCAGAAAAACGCGTTTGAAAAAATAGTGACCGCTCGGTTATAAACGTGGCGCACTCGGGGCCTGAAGGAGAGCTACTCACTTTAATGGCTTATAACAATAGAACGAGTCGGAATTTTCATTTAAAATTTTGGGAACATATTTCTCAATAGTTTTACTAACAATTTATGAAATTTAAAAAAAATCGATTTTTTGGACCGTCTAACCGTATTTCCAACCTTAAGCTGGATCTCGTTCGCTCTCGCCTTTTATCCCCCGAACTTATTACGTCGCGTGAGTTTAGGACGCGAAAAAAAGAACAATTTTCCTTTGGTTATTCAGAGTTTGGTCGGATTGTTTCAGACACGTCGAGGATGAGACAGTGGCCCGAGAAATGCGATATATAGGGATTATGACAATTAATAATTATTTCTCGTATGTATAGTACGTCGAGCATTTTTCTTCGCACATATTTCATTGCTCGGATCAATCTTAAGAAAAATATTCAATTCCCTAAAGCTTTGCTTTGGAGAAAAACTTTTTTTAATGGACTTTTCATTTGATTCTAGTTTTTTTTCTCTAATTAAAAAAAAATTATTTTCATTTGTCTCCGTATGAAATTTCACATCGACAGACATTCCCACGACCAAGGGATAATCTATTTAACCACACTCTTTTTCACACAAACTCTCAAACGACATTTCGTGGAAGTTCATCCTCCGATGCACGGATGAATTTTCCCATAGCTTTGTAGTTTCTCTCTCACCTCGATAATAATAGGATCGACCGCAAGAGTGTCGTAATTCTTCGGAGCCACACGAGCAAATGACAAAAACGTCGCGATCCCTCGACGACGAAACTTTCAGCGTAAGTCTTTCAAGAAAATAGCCTCGAAACCGCGGACGTCGTACACGTTAAGCGTGGATCGTATAATATCGTGATTTATAGTCAATCAGACGTGGGTCATTGCGGAGGCCGAGGACGTTTCGTGAAACGAAGAAAATTCTATAAAACAAGAATTTATTAGATACCTCCCGTTCAAACAGCGACAATATATATATAATTATTTTTGTTTATCGGAGTACTTTGATCGGATCTTTTATTTTTTTAATCAAATCCGTACGGCTTTATATATTTAACATTTTATAAATGTACGTGTCGGAGACATTCGCTCGTGACGCTCGCATAAACGTACTGTTTCACGATGCATACATTATACCCTATACTCGTGCATCTCCCTCTATTTTCCCCTCCATTTTCACGATGTGTGCGCGCGCGCGGGCCTGTGTGTATATCCGCGCGGTATCGTGTCGTGAGAGTTACACAGGACTTATCATATACACGAGGCGTTTCTTAAAGTACTCTGTGGCATGCGCGTCCGTGTGTACCTCAGTCACGTTGCTATGTACGGGGTGATTCAGAACTCGGAAAACTACCGATAGTCGCTCCATTCTCGATTAAATATCAAGAGCTTTCGTTTTTCTTCTTCTTCCACTCTTTCGCGTTCTGTCGTCCTCGAGTAACGATTAAAACTGAACGTTATCCGAACATTTACGAAAAACTTTAATTATATTTATTGAATACATGAATTACCGGTTTCAAGCAGGTTTCGAGTAAGCCGAGCACAAGTTGTGCCTAAATCAAGCACAAGATGAGTACAAATTCTACTTCGGTTGAGTACGAGTCGGATCTAAATCCAGTACAAACGTTGCTTAAGTTCATTACGAGTTCTGGCCTAAATTGATTGCAAGTTGATTACGAGTATTGAAATTACGTTCGCAACGTTGTAAATACTTCTCTTCGGTAGTGCTAATTGTTGGAACAATGGTGAAAGCCGACGAGTTTCAGAACATTTTGAGCTGCCATTTGATTGATCTACCTACGTCGCTAATTGCTCGAAATGAATCAGACCGAGAATCATTTAAAACAAAACAAAATACTCGATTTTTCTCACCAATTGGTACGTTACCAGAACTGTGCAGTCTTGAATCACCCGGTACATAGGATTCACACACATATCGCTATATCTATGTATATAGTGGTCGTAGGCTCAGCAATAGTCGTAGAACTCACGATCGGTGCATAAAAATCTGCGACCTCTCTTGGGGTATACTCTCCCGGCATACCTGGCGGTATATACAGGCTATATATACGGGCCAATGTGCGTTTCTATGTACAAAGTCTCCGAAGGTACGTTCACACCGAACACTTTTACAAATGTGTACCGACACACGGAGTAAAGAAACTAGGAATAGTCTGGAGGAGGAATTGTTACGGTCGAATCGGGACAAATTACATTCGTGCAACGAAACATTTGGGAATTGTTTCGACGACGCGATGGCAACGATTCCCCAACCTTTAATCACGAATGTTATTTTTTCCGGGTACCATAATTCGTCGCCGGAGTATTCCTACTTTTTTTTCGCACTGTGCAGACCGTTGCGGGCAGAAAAACGTGAGTAGGAATTAAAAAATAATTATTATCAATCGACAAAATGGACGAATTGATAGTCCGGTCCGATCTAATTTGATTCACTTTTTAACGCTCAACTTCGTCTCAACTATTGCACGTTGTTCCTTATTTTTCTAACGCAATTTTTAACAAATTCACAAGTAACGTTGTTATTCCCACGTAAAAATGTCACACTTGTCACGCGTGTAAAAAGTGACTAGTTACAATAATTTTCGTCACGAACTGTGGGACACTTCTATTCCGTTGGAAAATGTCCGTCACGATTCGAACAACGCACAGATGATACTTGGATGGTCTCTCGGCGAATTACTTACGCCGTTTACCGTCAAGGCTTATATTATTTATGTGGTTAGTCTCGTCACGGGGGGAGATGACAGAGGCAACGGTATCACGTGATCTTTCTCTGCATCGTGATTGTATAAAGGAAAGATGGAAAAAAAATTACGAAAAAAATATCTGCGTGTACGAATCGCGCGTACATGCTACTAGTACCTGCGAGTGCAACTACTCTTTTTCCGTTTGCCTTCTCTCTCTCTCTCTCTCTCTCTCTCTCTCTCTCTCTCTCTCTCTCTCTCTCTCTCTCTCTCTCTCTCTCTCTCTCTCTCTCTGTCTGTATGTATGCTGTATGCGGTAAAGAGCAAGCGGCAACCGCGGTCAGCAGTTTTCTCTTCTGTGAATGGTCGTTGGGCCGTTTGGAGACCATTTTGCCAAGAGAACGAGAGGACTTTGGCTTTTGTTCCCGGGCAAAAAAGTCCTCTCGGTTACTGCCCCCCGGGTCCTCTTGCTTATCCAGCATCTTTCCTACAATACCTAACTATCGTATATACATGACTGTACTACACGTGCACATTTATTTATATGTATATTTGTGTACTAGCGCGTTCCTCGCAACTTTAAAAAATAAAAAAAAATTGAATTCAGACTGAATTACGGTATTGGAATACCATCTTCGATAATTCATTGCTCCAATCACCTTAAAATAAGACTTATAAGATCCTATAGGGCAACTTGATAATGACGTAATGGACACGTTGGAAACAATTTCAATTTTTAATTCTTCAAAACTGGACATTGTACGGGGCCCTCTCTGTAATATAAATATATATCAATACTTTCACATTTGTAATCGACAACAGTATTGGTCGCGGTCGGTACTGGGATGGATGACCACTCGAACGTACACTCGTTTGTACGTCGACTACCGAGCGGGAGACAGTTTTTATTCTAAATTTCTGATGATAATAAAGCTGTAACTCGTCTCTTCCACCCGTAACCGTGTTTCCGTCTACGAGACTTTAACGATAATATTTTTCTTCGACGGTCGCCTCGAAATGTACGTTTCTCGAATGACGAGTTTAAAGAAATCATAAGACCAGCTGTTCCAGCCAAAATGAAGTCAGTTCAGCGCATAATTTGAGGAAAGAAAAAAAATTCATACAAGTAACAAATAATTTCAACACACATCTGTATCGGTTGATTGTGAACGAGTCCTCACCTCGATTCTCGCTCCTCCTCTCTCGAGAACGCGTCGTGAGCTTAGCGCCCGGGCTGTGACCGTGAAAGAGACGATGGCCCCCGGGTGCGTCTCGCACCTCGTTTAAACAGGGAGAGAGAGAGAGAGAGAGAGAGAGTGAGAAATAAAGAAATAAAGAAAGAGAGTCAGCAACCAGCAGAGGTCGGCCACGTTGAATATCGACGGAGCGTATGTAACGAGAGAAAAGCGAGCGATAGAGACGGAAGAAAAAAAAAAAAAGTCGGGTCGAGTTCACCCGCGTACGTGGGACTCACGGTCGGATAAAACGTTAAGAAATGAATATATAGCGAGAGCGCGCAAAGGAAGAAGAAAAAATAAAAAGAACCACGGTGTGTCTCGGAGCAGACGGTTTTTTCCACGATCGTACACGCTTCTAGTAGACCGCAGATGAGATCAATATTATATACGTACATATATATATATATATATATATATATATATATACACATATTTATTTAATAACATATATAAGATGAATCTGCGCGTTGGTGTGTGTGCGATCTGTGGGAGATTGATCGAGAGGGATCGACGTAACTAGGAAGTCTGACTCTCGCGCACGTTGCTATGGAACTTACAGTTATGTAGCCAGAATGTCAGTGACGTGACTGTAACTCTCTATACCTCTATTATACCGTGTGGTATGTACGGGTGTTGCTAAAAAAAATATCACCCGAGGCCTTAGTTGTCTTATTACGTGCGATGATAGAAAATCGAGCCTAATAATAATAATAATAATAATAATAATAACAACAACAAGAAGAGGAAGAAAAAGAAGACAAATGGAAGGAAGATGTTGAAGCAGACAGCAAATAGAAAAAAGCTAGCTAAAAGATAAAACAAAAAAAAGAGCGGGAATAAAAAGACCGAGAGGGAGGGGAAAAACGGTACTCGGAGGATACAAGCGGCCGTATGAACGCACGCGGCGCTGCTCGTCGATCGCTTTTGTGCCGTTGCTCTCGGTTGCGCGATGGTGATGTTGCACCCGGTCCCTAGTATTCGTGTGTACGTATCTATAGTCTCGAAGATACACCACGTACACCAATCTACGTGTACATAGACGGATTCCCACGGGACGTTTCGTGCCTCGATCGCGGGGAAGCGCGCGCCGTCTTCCTAATATTATATATCCCATCCGATGCAAAGGATCCGTTTGCCGCGCTCGCTTCGTGTTCCCACGTGCTTCCGCGTGTGTGCGAAGCTCGTACAACACACGAGAGCGCATAGCGCGCTTTTGCCTCGTCCGATGCATGCGCGGTAGAACATTTTCCGCGACCAACCAACGAAAACCCCTCTTACCGCGCAAGCGTCATGTGCAAACGCGGCGTTTCGTACAGTTTGTATAGATAGAGCGCTGTGTACTAGAATACATATGAATACGTATGATACGCGTGTAGACTAGGTATCGCTATACGTTTTATGACTGTAGCGTCATCCATACGCCCAGAAGCATTTGTGGAACTGTAGAGACTATAAGCAGATCGGAGTTTGCGCGATTTTGTTTCGTTCCACCGACTGTCCCTGGAATTATTTTCGAGAACAGTGTTTTAACGTTCTAAATTCTAACCTCGGAAGATTTTGCGCGGCAAATATAATAGCATTGCCGGAGACTAAACAAAAGTTAAATTACCGAGATCATTCTTAAACTACCCGTGTACGCGTGGTCGGTGCGCGGCTTCGGCGATCTCTCGTGTTAAGGGGGGAAATGGGGTTGGGACAGCATTTTCTCAATGATTTTCATGAATTTGTTTATAGTATAAAAAATTAATATGATTTATCGAAACTTTGAGAATATTTTATACATATATTTAAGTATATACTATAAAATTTTTTAAGAATTTCCTTGAAAAACACCGAAGATATTAGCGACCCAATATTGCAGGTCACAATCAGACTCAGCATTTTGCGTACATTCTGGAAGCCGCAATTTTCATCTGAAATCAAACGAGGTTGGAATTTACTTTTATTATATGTCTCTCTTCTATATGAACCTAAATACTATCAAAAAAATAGAAAATTGAATTTTTTACAGGGGTCAAAACAAAAAAGCATGATTTTTTGCCATTTTTTACAACTTTATTTGCAAAAAACAAATTATTTCAAATAATGATAATATTCCGATTTTAGGTTCATATAGAGCGCAATGCTATGAAGAAAGTAACTGCCAATTTTCAAAACGATTGGTTGAAAACTTTTCAAACTAGCGTGTACGCAATTTAAAAAAGAGTCGTTTTCAGAAAAACGCGTTTGAAAAAGTAGTACCAAAAAAAACAAAGTCAAGGCAGTCATAAATTTTTTTAAATTACTTACAGGTTAATCTGCTATTCCAGCACCATAAAGCAATCCCTCTTCTTTTTGAAATTCCTCATTTTGAGCTCGTAGCTCGTCTTTTCGGGTTTTTCGAGCTTCTCTGGTCTCCAAAGCGCTGCGTCGATTTTGTCGCTTACTACGTACTGATTTGAACGGTGCAGAGTTGCAATGTACAAATCCCCCCCCAGAAAAAGGTCGCGTCACGAAATATCTCGAAATGCGATTTATTTTCGAAGCCGGCTAACTCGTCAATATGATTGGCCGTCGATGTCGCGCTCCGTGTACGTTCGTGCGCGTACTTCAGATCGCGCGATCGTAGACAACGAACTTAACCTAACAGCGGCGCGCGTGGCGCGCACATCGATTCTAGTAAGAACGAAAGATATATGGCTCAACCGAGCAGTGCCGTACGGGTGTACACATGATCGACACGGGCACTCGGCAACGCGCTTCGCTTCAACGTATTGAATCGCGCGTTATAACTCGTCGTTCTCTCTGCCACCCTTGCGCCGAGACATCCGATGTTTCACCCTCCCGTTTGCGGTGTGTGCTCTCCCGGAAGTCCGGCGTCGCGACGACCAAGTCCTCCTCTGCGACCCTTCGGAGGGGTTCTGACAACGCTATACACTTTTCTGCTATATGGACACACATGTTTATATAAATATATATATAATCGTCCGCATTAGGAAAAAATAAATAGACAGCTTGCGGGCATCGTGCTTTTTTAAAGTCTTACGATCTTTAGCCCGTCGCGACTTTCCGCGATCATCCTGCTCGTTCTAAAAAGTCAAAGAATTTAGCTCCGACTACTCCGTACACATTCAACTACCGTCACGTACGTATAGAAGAAGAAAATAAAAAAAGTACAGCGTACGTACAAGCACGCGTGCACGCACGTTCGCTGCGTGCCTGACAAGGCCGGTGCGTTTTTATCGGGAGGAGCAATTGCTCTCTCTTCCCTTCCGCGTTTCTCTGTTTCTCTCTCGCGATTTTCTTCTTTCGCGTCACGTCTCCACGAGGTATCGGTATATCTCGCGAAGATTCCGCAAAACGTATTTTATCGAAAATTACTTTGTGTTTTTCTTTTTTTACGACGAACGAGCAACAAATATCGTTTCGTTTAAAAGACATCGCGCCACTTGACTATGGACAACGTTCGTCGAGTCAACGTACACACACGCGTTTAACCTAGTTCCGTATTTGGCGTCGTTCGTCGTCGGTTTCGCGAATCCGGTCTGCACGAGATAGCGTACCTCGAGACGATTTTCTACCGCGACGACGACTTCCCACACTCTCGTCATTCCGTTCGGATCTCGTGTAGATTGAGCGAGAGAGAAAGAGAGTAAAAAAAAGTTATTACTCATTATTTTGATTTTGTTTTTTATTCTCGGTGAAGTTGTCGTTCTTTTGAGGTCAAAGATCCGTTATTGCTGGGACTTGCGCGAAATTCATTTCGGGCATATGGGACATTCCGAATGAAGTGGGAAAAAATTTCAGACGAGAGGGTTTTATGAAGTATTTAATTCAACAATGGTAGGATCAAGAAAAAAAAATCAGTGATCCGGACTTACAACGATTATAGAGTCTATCTCTTTAATTTATTTTCTACAACCACCGCCATAACGTGGAGGGCGTACGAAAAAATGTCGTACGCCGAATTTATCGCTCTAATTCACATGGAATACCCCATATGTAGACGCTGATTAAGGGAGGAAATAGGGTTAGGACAGCGTTTTCTCAATGATTTTCATGAATTTTTTTATAGTATAAAAAATGAATATAATTTATTGAAACTTTGAGAATATTTTATACATATATTTAAGTATGTACTATAAAATTTTTGAAGAATTTCCTTGAATAACACCGAAGATATTAGCTCCCCCATATTGCCAGGTCACAATCAGACTCAGCATTTTGCGTACATTCTGGAAGCCGCAATTTTCATCTGAAATCAAACGAGGTTGGAATTTACTTTTATTATATGTCTCTCTTCTATATGAACCTAAATGCTATAAAAAAAATAGAAAATTGAATTTTTTACAGGGGTCAAAACAAAGAAGCATGATTTTTTGCCATTTTTTACAACTTTATTTGGAAAAAAAAAATTATTTTAAATAATGATAATATTCCGATTTTAGGTTCATAGAGAGCGCAATACTATGGAGAAAGTAACTGCCAATTTTCAAAACGATTTGTTGAAAACTTTTCAAACTAGCGTGTACGCAAGTTAAAAAAAAGTCGTTTTCAGAAAAACGCTTTTGAAAAAATAGTGACCGCTCGGTTATACACGTGGCGCGCTCGGGGCCTGAAGGAGAGCTACTCACTTTAATGGCTTATAACAATAGAACGAGTCGGAATTTTCATTTAAAATTTTAGGGACATATTTTTCAATAGTTTTACTAACAATTTATGAAATAAAAAAAAATTGATTTTTTGAACCGTCTAACCCTATTTCCCCTCTTAAGAAGAACATTTACTCCGACTGGTTGTCGAGATTGTCAAGATTTTGGTTAGGACAAGATTTTTTGGTTGCCAAAATCAGATGTTTAAGGTGACTTAGGGGATTTTTTAAAAATTAAGTAATATTTTATTTGCCATCCGGTGACCCACAGATTTAGTCTGACTAAATTTATTTCATTTTATCTATATATTTATACATTTGCATATACATACAATCAGACCCCAATTATTTCGTGACCGAGTAATGCTCGTCCAACTGCTCTACCAGTCTCGTTTTTTTTTCCTTCAGACTTCTCTCTCTCTCTCTCTCTTTCTTGTGTTCGAACGACTTTGATTAATCGTTCGCAATACGACCGATAAGAAATGATTTTATGGGGCATTGTTGTTTCGTCGAATTGGCACAACTGCAATATCGTATATCGATATTTCCATGAGAAGCTCTCTCTCTCACGCTCGAGTCCTAGAAAGTTGAACGCGTTTTTTTTTCAATTTTTCACTAATTCTCGATTTTCTCTGAAAGAAAAAAAAACGTCCAAGATGTTTCAGATAGGGTTTAAGAAATGTTCCAAATACCCAGGGAATCGCATTTCGGAAAAAAAATGTTCGGATGGACACGAGCGTTTGTGCTGTGCGTGATTATGGGTACCAGAAATAAATCCTTCGTAATTCGAGAACATTTTCGACTATCGAGTTGAAACTCGACACAAAAACTGAGCAATGATTCGTCGTTGAAAAAGAAAACATGTGGGGAATCTATTTGGTAGTTGTTTACTTTCAGGGTTTATTTTTTAAATAACACGACATATGCAACGTTTTGTCTATTCGGGATTTGCTTGGCATATGCTAAAGACAAATTGTCAAAAGAAGTGCGGAGTGTGTCGTGCCGTTGAGCTTTAGATGCGTTCGCTGTCTCTCGCTCTCTCTCTTCTTCGTGGATATATTTCGCGAGAGCGTTAACGAGCATTAGTTATACTTGTCTCGCGATCCTCGAGACTAAAGGCGCCCGTTTTCTTTGCGCTATGCTTTCCTCGGTACAAGAAGTATATAGCGTCGCGGTATGGCGTTTCGTATAGAAGGTTTCACTATATTTAGACCGATAAAAATACCATCGCGCCTCCCGCATGACGGCCTCCTGGCCCGCCATTCCTGATTTAACACTCCTTACTCCCTCCTCACCCTGACGGTGGTAGTTGCCGCCTCGAGCACCCCGCGATCTCTATCCTCTGACACCCGAAATGCCAACACTCGCGAGAACAGCGCGCAACTTCTCGATCTCAAGGGATAGTTGTGGCCCGCTGAATCAAAACTTGTCGAATATATCCGGAAAATATTGACGACGCGTTGTAAAATGCTCTCCTTTGACTCGAGTTTCGTTTTCTTATTTTTACTCCATTTCATATTTAAACATTTATTTTCCAATTTTACTATTAATGAATTATCTTTCAAAATACTTTGAGATTATATTGCCATCGTTACTTACAGTCGCTCCATTTAATGTTCAAACCTTTATTTTTCGATTTAACTTCATGTCAATATTGAGTCTTTTTTTTTTTCTTCATTCCGTAACGACGATAAAAATTTCCTAACGAAATCTTCGTTTTTCGCGCTGTTGGTCCAACATTCTAACGTTTCTATATAAAATAGTGCAAATTGAAACTTCCTCGTCATTTTTCCAACTCTATTTGTGCGTAAAAATAATTGGGAAGAAATATGCAAGTTTCAATTTGTATTATTTTTTCTCTCCTATAATTGACAGTGCGAAGTTCCACAAGCTAAAGCTTCAACAAGCACCTCTACCACGATTTTACGAAAAATTCAAAATTCCATAATATTTGCATATCACCATCGAACACAATGGCGAACGGTACTTGCCGAGGGTCTGTTTATGTAGAAAGTTTAAGTCCGATAGCTCGAAAGTTAAATGGGTTATGCTCTGAAAAAGATTTTTGAAAAAATAAATAAAAAAAAGTCTTACATCAGATTCAACTTTGCACTATCTTTTAATTCTACACTATTTTACATTTATAAACATTTGTTTTTGTAATTAAACTCGAATATTAAATTCCATTTATTATTAGAACCTTTATTCATTAATTTGATTCAATTTAATATTAATTTTTGTTTGTTGTTTTATGTATAGTTCTGTGTAATGACGACGTGAATTTTGTTTTTCGAACGAAATCTTCGTCTTTTTCGCATTTCCGGCCGTCATATCCATATGCGAGGTCTGTTCGAAAAGTATCGCAAATTTTGAATTTCCGCGGGCTACGTATATTCGATTTTTGATTTTTTTATGGCGTTAGGTTGGTACTCGTGTCCCTCACTTATGCTGAAATAATCGGTGATTTCGAATGTTTAGTTAATTGTTGACAGCTGTTTTGGTTAGACGTGTTTTGGCTTGTCTTCGATTTTTGCCTATTCCAAAAAATGGATCAAAGAATCCGTATGAAATTTTGTGTGAAAAACAAAATTAAGTGCGCGGACGCATTCCGAATATTGACTGTGGCATATGGTGAAGCTACCTTGGACCAAAGCCACGTTTATCGGTGGTACAAAATGTTCTCAGAGGGCCGAGAAGATGCGAACAACGAAATGCGTTCGGGACGCCCAAGCACATCAATAACGGACGAAAACATTGATGAAGTAAAAAAAATAATATTGACCAATCGTCGAATCACCGTTAGAGAAGTTGCCGAGGAACTAAACGTATCGATTGGCTCGTGCTATTCGATTTTTGAGACGGGTCGCCGCGAAATTCGTGCCAAAATTGCTCAATTTCGAAAAAAAACAGCGTCGCGTTAAGATCGCTAAGGAGCTGTTGAACTCGGTCCGCGACGACCCAAATTTGCTCCAGAGGGTCATAACTGGTGACGAATCATGGGTTTATGGTTATGACGTGAAAACCAAAGCTCAATCATCGCAATGGGAGCTGCTTTTTTGTAATAGGCAAAAATCGAAGACAAGCCAAAACACGTCTAACCAAAACAGCTGTCAACAATTAACTAAACATTCAAAAGGGCCGATTTTTTCAGCATAAGTGAGGGACACGAGTACCAACCTAACGCCACAAAAAAATCGGAAATCGAATATACGTAGCCCGCGAAAATTAAAAATTCGCGATACTTTTTGAACGGACCTCGTATAGCGATGAGACGACACACGTGGCGTGAGAGAAGAACTCGCCCAAAGGTCGTTTCATCGCGTTACTTTGACCAAGCGCTTCGTAAGCGCTCTCGTTTACGTGGCCTCCGTCGCGAACACCTTCTCAGTCTCGTTCATCTCTCTCTCTCTCTCTCTCTATATATATATATATAAATCTATGTGCGCCGATGTCCGTTGTTGTCGCGTGTACAAAAGCTCGTCACGAATCGCATGCACCACGGCCTCGACGCGTCGTTGCATAATGATAACGACCGCGAGCATATATATATATATATATATATATATATATATAAAAGTTCGAAACACGACGAAGACGCGAGACACGCGGACTCCCGCGCTAACGACGACGATGATAATGACAGCGATGCTCTTGTAAAATGACCACTGCTTGCTGTGGATGCTACTATTGTAACTCACAAAACGCTATAATATTGACACAGTAAATATCGATCGTTCGATATTTTTCATTAATCTATCTAGTTATCCGCCCGATGTTTCTACGCAATATACGATAATGAAATAAATAAATGAATAAATAAAATTACGATCACTCAAGCAGTTTCGAACGAGATCAGTCCTTTTCATCTGTTTTATAAACCTCGGAGTGACAGGGTAAATTTTTTTTTACAGTGATTACCAGTGTTCGAATAACAAATTATCTAAAGTAAATTGTTAAAAGTCGTGAGATTGTTCGAAATGCTTTTTTGTAAACATTTATTCGTCATTTCGATATAGAAAAAATTGTAAGACGAATTCTGTTTTTTTTTTTAAATATTCATCTTCTATACCTACAACTTTTTTTTATTCGGATTCGAATATTCATTTGTTTGTTGATAATATTTTTTTCTCCGTAAGTTGAAAAAATCGTGGAATTCTAGTTAGTTACGCGAGCAATCTATCTATTTTTTTGTTATCTTTCCACAATGATTCTTCACAAGTACTTTATACCTTGTCGTAAAATCATTCCAAATGTTTTTCCAATCGAACGGCGTTCGGCTACTGATTTGATTTGACGAAGGCACCTATTGTTTTTGCAATATTAGAATATCGCGAAACCATCTTTCGCGGCACCTGATGTTTTACTCTTACGTAAGTTCGTAGCTACGTGGCAACCAGCACGACCGTGCGAACGACAACGACAACATATTAAATTGACGACGACGATAAGGATTTTATTTAATAACCGCAACGATTAATGACAATGATAGGGTATTTTTTACCCCACGAGCGTTTTTAGCGGGATAAAGCATTCCGTTCGAGAATCATAAAAATGTTCAGCACTTTATCTACATTCGAAGAGCAAGCTCGCGTATACGTAACTTACGCCCTGCTTCCTCACAATTTTTCGTCGTTCCACGGGCTCTCTGTCGCTTTACGAGCTAGAGAAATGTTACTCCACACGCTGCTACTACGCGTCTTTTCACGTTTTTCTTCTTTCTTTCCTTCTTGACTTTTTTCCGTCCTCTTTCTCTCTCTCTTTCTCTCTGTCCGATCGCGAGATCTTTTCGTGATTCCGCGAGTTCTTGCGTACATTCACCAGACACGCGAGTCGTGGCTAACCGTTGTTGCGGAGAACTTTTTACGTACGTGCGTGATCGTCACACGCGCCTCCGCGCGTTTCAACGCGTTGCACCCGCTGTACGTGTGTATTCCACCAATCTTTTCCTCTTCTTCTCTCTGTCTCTCCCACGTCTTTCTCTTTTTTTTTGTATCTCCGTCCCTCTTGCCGCTGTATAGCAGTGTGGCATGTGTGTTCTCCGGTATCGCGATTGCGTAAACACCGATTGAAGCTCGCGCCAAACCGTCGCGGCTCACGGGAAACCGCGATTTTCTAGCGCTCCAAGAAAACTCCTAGATACGAGATTCTCGGCAAGGCACGCCGCCACTATCCGTCACGGAGTACGTATATTCCACTGGCCGTCAAAATAAACCGGTATAATCCACGACATTTCAACCATCAAGAGGTTTGTTTTCATCAATATAGGCATTGGTGTCTCACGAGCTCGAAATGAAAATGAACATGGACGTGACGTACAGCTTAATTTTTTAAATTGTCTCGTAACACGTGTTATACATCAGCATTGGATTACCACCCCGGTGACTTCCAAAACACTGCCGCTAGAGTACCTTCTAAATTATTGAACGAAAACCCGTTGGATTTTCTGTAAATTGATCAATATATACGATTGATCCAGTCTTCATTTATATGAGTGTCTTTTCGAAAATGTAGATGATCAGTTTTTGTATACCGGGTACTCGATCAAAGCGATTTGTGTCGCTGAAGCTTCTTTAAGTGGAGAGGCGCGAACGGATCGATCGAGGCATCGAGGTGTTCGGTCGCACACCTGTTCTCGTGTGCACGGTAACGCACGTGCCTGACAAGCGTGCTAATGCAGAAACAGCACCAGGATCATCGAAGTTACGGTGGTTCAGCTCTTAGCAACATATACGATGAGAGAGAGAGTGGAAGAGAAGAAAAAAGAGAAGGAGGAGGGCTGTTGATGCTCGTGCTGGTGAGATGATCCACCGCTCCTTGTCTCTCTCGTGTCTTTCTCGGTTCTCGGCAAAGGCTTCGGGGCTGTCTTCACGCTTGTCACGCGTCGGGACGTCTCGTACATACCGTCTCTCTGTGCCCACATGGATAATGTTGAGCAAAAAAAAGATGTACTTGAACGAGAGCGCGTGAAACGATCCAACGTGCTTTACGCTATCGATCTCGTGTGATCTTTGCGGATGTATGAAATTCTGTCAATTTTTTTACTCGAGAATATCTCCCCCCAAAAAAAAGACACTTCACGAAATATCTCGAAATGCGATTCATTTCTGAAGCCGCTAAGTCATCACTTTGATCGTGCTCGGAGTTTGTTCGTATGCGTACCTCCGATTGTACGTTCGTAGACGACGAACCTAAGCTAAAAAGCTGTGCGCTAAGCGCAGATTCTAGCATGGTGTACGTACCATACTGTTCTCATATCAAATACGTCAAATTTCTGCGAAAATCAGCGAAGATACGTGCATTCCGCTTCGAATGCCCAGCACTGTATACCTTCATTAAGGTAGTAGTCTGGTAACTTAAGCCGATTTTCATGTCTTTTTTGGAGGGCGTTTTTTTGTAGGAAAATAAAAATGAATCGTTTTGGATATTTAGAATGTTTTTAATTACATATTAAAGATACAAAAAAAAATTGCTTTGAAAAAATTTAATAGTTTATTATTATTATTGATCGAAGTTGGCACCTCGAAGTTGGCAGCCCGGATCCTAACTTTTTTTCTACCGAACCGATTGCTTTCAAATTTTAGCGGGCTACTCTACACACTTATAGTTCTCGTCGGAACTACCGAGAATTTTTTTCACCCCTAACTTTTTATTTGACAACTCTTTCTTTGCTAAAGTCCTTTTATTTCAGCAAAGAACGGGTTGTAAAATAAAAAGTTAAGGGTGAAAAAATTTCTCGGTCGTTCCGACGAGAACTATCAGTGCGTAGAGTAGCTTGTTAAAATTTGAAACCAATCGGTTCGGTAGAAAAAAAGTTAGGACCCGGGCTGCCAACTTCGAGGTGCCAACTTCGATCAATAATAATAATAATAATAAACTATTAAATTTTGTCAAAAAAATTTTTTTTTGTGTCTTTAATATGTAAATAAAAACATCCTAAATATCCAAAACGATTCATTTTTATTTTCCTACAAAAAAACGCCCTCCAAAAAAGACATAAAAATCGGCTTAAGTTACCAGACTACTACCTTAATTATAATTATTGTTATTGTACCTGTTACACGGTACATTGGGAAAACGACGACTTTTTAAGGCGTACATTTCTCCGCAGCGACGGTGTACGAATAATTACTGTTGCGAGTCTATCCCAGCCTCCTGATAAAATACACGGGAGAAATTATAAGCGGTTATAACGCTGCGGCTTGGGCATCGCGAGAAATGTTTATAGATTTCTATACGCGTCCTGGGTTCCCCGAAGCGCGAGTTAGGCAGTTCCGATTAGCCGTCAAAATCTATTTGAGTCTGGTGCTATTTCGAGAATGGTCGTCGTTCGGCGACTATACGGTGCAAAGACGGGGTGACGAGACGCGTTGAAACGAGAAGAGGGTTAGGCGCGGGCGCGTACTCTCGTTATTGGTGAGCCGCATCAACCGAGAAATATATTAGTGTACAATAAGTCGCATCTTCGTTATACACAACCTTTTAAAATTATCCGGTCTCTTGAGGAATTTAGTAATTCGTAAAGATAAGTAATTTTTACTTTGATCTCGTCATCCCTCAACGTCAATTTCCTTGGTGGATGCGTTGACCGTCAAAATTGTCCCTTTTTCATTTTTTTCTAAAGATTCTTCTCTCCGCCAGCTTCGAACTCCGCTGACCCAAATATCAATTCCCGCCATCCACCAACTTGAGGAAGTTCTATAAGCAACGAAAATTGTAACTTTTGCCGTGTCTCTCGTCCTTTACCCCGTGACCTTTCGAACTTTTGTGAGTCCACTCGCGACTCGCTGTATACCGCGCTGATTTCATTGGCACCGCGATCAATTCAATTTCATTCAATCACTTGACCAATCGATACCACGATTTCACGTACAATTGTACTCCCGCATCGTCCTACGTCTTGTCGAACATGCGCGATACCCAAAGTTGGTTTTGTCTTCGCGGCTACGCAGCGTGTTTACATTTCAGGCGTCGATTTTAGGGTGTACGTACAGACGCGAGAGAGAGGGATAGAGCGACGGATAGCAGCAGCGAACGATGAGAAACGGAGGGCGGAAGAAGCTGCGCGAGTTCGAGAGAGGGTTTTGGATCGCGTCGCGGTCTTCGATGGCCTAAATTTGTCGACTTGGGAGGCAAAGAGAGAGAGAGAGAGGAAAGTCTTCTACCGCGTGATTCACTGTATATAACACGCCGGGATTGTACGAGAAGGAGAGTATCGAGGGTTTGAGCTAATTTCGTCCGGGAGCACTCACTCGTTAACTCCCTTCTCGCGAACGTGTATATATAGCTTACGCAACTCTCTCGATGATGCTCTCTAAAGCCGTGGTCCTCGCACGTGAGTCTCGGAGAAAATTCGAGTTAATCGCGCGTATATCGGGCATTTTACCGATCGCAGCATCCGGAAAGATGTATTTGAATCTAGTGTCTTTGAGATAAAAGAAAAACAATGACCTATAATTTGCAAAACAATGGTTCGTTCGTTTAAGGTAGTAGTCTGGTAACTTAAGCCGATTTTCATGTCTTTTTTGGAGGCCGTTTTTTTCTAGGAAAATAAAAATGAATCGTTTTGGATAAATAGGATGTTTTTATTTACATATTAAAGATACAAAAAAAAATTTTTTTGAAAAAATTTAATAGTTCATTATTATTATTATTGATCGAAGTTGGCAACTCGAAAAAAAGCGCGTGGGTGGCCCCGGTGATTTTGGCTCTTGATGTTATCTGAAATAAAAAATTCTTGATAATTCTTAATCTATAGACATGTCATTCTGGTCGGAACTACTGAAGTTAAATTTCATGGATAAATAACAAAATGGAAAAGGACATTTTTTTCCAAGGTCCGCCATTTTGTTATTTATCAATGAAATTTAACTTCAGTAGTTCCAACCAGAATGACATGTCTATAGATTAAGAATTATCAAGAATTTTTTATTTCAGATTACATCAAGAGCCAAAATCACCGGGGCCACCCACGCACTTTTTTTTCGAGATGCCAACTTCGATCAATAATAATAATAATAAGCTATTAAATTTTTTCAAAAAATTTTTTTTTTGTATCTTTAATATGTAAATAAAAACATCCTAAATATCCAAAACGATTCATCTTTATTTTCCTAAAAAAAAAACGCCCTCAAAAAAAGACATGAAAATCGGCTTAAGTTACCAGACTACTACTTAAACGTAAACGTTCACATTTTAATCAAACTAATTTGACCTTAATTAAAGAATTCATTTGATTCTAAGAAATTTTCTCCCCGAGCGCACACGATAGAGAATCATTCCGAAAAACTGTTTGTTAAAATTTGGAAAATGACAACGAAGCAATATCTGCCGTTTCCATTTCATTCCTTGAGACCCTGCCCACCCCCCGCGACTAAAACCGTTCCCGCTCCTTCCTAATAATGCACGACTGTGTGGCATTTCCACGAGGGCACAGGGAAACTGCGGAAAACCTGATCGGTACAGGCGACCGGATATGACCGAGTTGCAGTTGCGTGGCCATCAGAAAAAAATGCCCCTCACTCGGTAGTCCGCGTTCGAGCCAGTGCACGGCTAATCAGTCACCCATCCCAGTATTGACCGCGGCCAATAACGCTTAACTCGGGAGACCCCCTACGCCGCGCCCCGGCACGCGCGTGCTGTGCGTTCTATAAGTTTTATCATTCCCTCGTGAACGATATATGTATATTAATCAGTCGTCTCTCTTTACGCAATCGACCATAAATATATGTCACAAGAATTTAAAACGTTTTCCTAATACATAGTTATATATACAGTGGGCGTGCGAAAGTTTTGGGCCACCCGTTTTTTTTCAGTTAATTGATAAAATATCTAATTTCTCTGCACGTTAATCATTTCAAATCTTTAAGGTAGTAGTCTGGTAACTTAAGCCGATTTTCATGTCTTTTTTGGAGGGCGTCTTTTTGTAGGAAAATAAAAATGAATCGTTTTGGATATTTAGGATGTTTTTATTTATATATTAAAGATACAAAAAAAAATTTGTCTGAAAAAATGTAATAGTTTATTATTATTATTATTATTGATCGAAGTTGGCACCTCGAAAAAAAAGCGCGTGGGTGGCCCCGGTGAGTTTGGCTCTTGATGTCATCTGAAATCAAAAATTCTTGATAATTCTTAATCTATAGACATGTCATTCTGGTCGGAACTACTGAAGTTAAATTTCATGGATAAATAACAAAATGGCGGACTTTGGAAAAAAAAGTTTTTTTTTTGTATCTTTAATATGTAAATAAAAACATCCTAAATATCCAAAACGATTCATTTTTATTTTCCTACAAAAAAAGCCCTCCAAAAAAGACATGAATATCGGCTTAAGTTACCAGACTGCTACCTTAAGAGAGCTAGCAAATGGATAACAGCGTGGAATATTATTTGTTTGCACGACGTATTTATGGTGTACTGCGTGAAACGAGTTTCGTCGGTGTGCAAAAGTATCGGGCCGCTATCTCGCCGCGGCCCTGTACGCACGGTTTGTTTACGTTTTCTTCCGTATTAATTTCAAAACATGCTTTACAATGGAAAATCAGTCTTATTTCTGCTACCATGCCGAAACACACGAACATTCAGGTCCGTCGAATCGTGTTAAAACTTTCTGCAGAAGCAAAGAGTTCTCGTGATATTGCGACGACTTTATCTATAGGAAAAAGTACAGTTAATCGTATTATCGCTAAATATGAATTATCAAACTCGTTGTGTGAAAAAAATCGGAATAGTAGACCGCGAAAAACTTCGGAACGTGTCGACAAAATTCTAAAAACGATATGCGCCATAGATCCGCGAAAAACTGCTGCAGACATTTCACGGGAATTACAAAGTGAAATTCTTGCTGATATTAGTCGGAGTACGGTATCTTGGCGACCGAAGGCTGTGGGACTAATTGGTCGTATTGGTGTTAAAAAACAACTAATCAGTAAAAAGAATAAGAAGTCTAGATTAAACTTTGCAAAAAAATATCAGCATTGGACAGCATCAGATTGGCGAAAAGTAGTTTTTTCCGACGAATCCAAATTTCAATTATTTGGAAGTGACGGTCAGAAGTACGTAAAACGTCCAGCAGGTACCAGATACAATGTGAGATACCAAATTCCTACCGTAAAACACGGTGGTGGCAACATTAAAGTTTGGGGAGCATTTTCCAGTGACGGCGTTGGTCCGATGGTGGAAATTCAAGGCAATATGGACGCTACAATGTATACAAAATATATTGCAAGACCATATGCTTCCATTTGCAACGAAAAATACGAAGTCGCCGGACTTAAATCCGATTGAACACTTGTGGCAAGACCTGAAACATCGTGTGGGAATGAAAAATCACTCTAACAAGACGAAATTGTGGAAAAATTTGCGTCATTAGTGGGAAAAATGACCACAAGAACGGATCTCGTAATTAATTGCGTCCATGCCTCGTAGGTGCGCTGCAGTTATCGCTGCTAAGGGCATGGCAGCAAAGTATTGAGTCAAGCGAAGAAAGTCAAATCGTATTTTCTTATTTTCAGAAATTTTTTGTTACTATTTTCATAGGCAATAGTACGCGGCCCGATACTTTTGCACAGTCATTACTTGAAAATTGTTAAACAATTAATTATTTAAGAGTAGTATCAATGTATACAATTCATTGTTTTCGTGTTGTGTCCAATTCATAAGTGAATACCTATGGTTATTACTCATTTTCATTTCTACACCGTCGTATTTCTATGAAATATGCATGAAAAATGGGGTGGCCCAAAACTTTTGCACGCCACTGTAAAAATAAATATTGCTATTTTAATTGTGTTTGGCGGTCTCTTGACCGGTAAACGCGATTCTTGGAGGAAAAGATATCGTTGCACTTCTCTTCAAATGTTAATCCCATTTTTTTAGCGACGGGGGACGAGCGCTAAAATTTCACGTCACCCCCAGTTGGAAAGAAACGAATATGTTAATTCGAACGAGTGTGCCCGGCTGACCGTGTGTCCCGTTCGATGTTTGAGCAACGAAAAAACACGAACGATATCTTTCTCCCTCGTTCCCCCTGCTATACTCTATCCCGTTGAGAACGAACGAACTCGATCGTGGCACGAAATTGCAATTCGATCAGCGATAATTAGTCCGTCGTTCCTGTATGGACTCGATGTTCGTTTTTGCACAACGCGAAAGTTCAGTGGGTACACTCGCGACAGATACGTATACGTGCAACACACGTACATATCGACGTCGCGACGCTCCCTCGCTAAATTCACCGATAGAATTCGTTATTCCGCGCGCCCAACGAAATATTTAATTGACCTCCTCATCGAAATAATTGAAAGTAAATTGAATTTGTTCTATCTCTATCCGCGACTGTGCACGCATCCATCCGAACGCGCGAGAAGGGTGTCCAAACATTTTTATTATTATGTTTTTTTTTGTTTCTTCGTATTTTGCTTTATCCGAGCAGAAGTGAGATGAAACACGCGTTATAAATTCGGATTTTGAGACTGGATGTAGTGTGTTCGCGAAACGGATCGGCGTTGATGAACAATCAAAAATTTACGAAGTCAAGAGTTTCTCGAGACACACGTCCGATGACCCGGATTGTTTCTCAAACTTGTCGTCTGCACATTGAACTTTCTCGATCGTCGCGGAATGCTTAACGTCAACGGCACGGATTTCGTTATTTCGTTAATTTATCATCGACATAGACAAGCAGTACGGTGACTTTCGATCGCAAATACAACACATAACGAACGGGATGAAATATTATTCGACGTGACTTTATATTCTGGATGCAATATTTTTATTGGCAATTCTTTCCTCGTTGGTGGACAATTTGAATAGACAAATGTCGCGAGGAAGTAAGATCGAAAGAAAACAAAAGAAAAACGGTTGTACTTTCTTCGTCGTTCGCACCACCGATCTTATGCCGCGACGGGAACATGTACGAACGAAACTTGTACACGCATCGAGTACTTTTGCATCGCGGGAGCTTCTTCGAGACCTTGTCCCGCTTAAGGCAATTAATGGCTCAATAAGGATTGAGCTGATTGAGCCTTTATAAGGGCGTATATGAGACAAGAGAGAGTGAGAAGGAGCGAGAGAGAGTGAGTGAGAGGAGAGAAGAACTAGAGAGAAGACGAGTAACGCGTGGCTGGACTTCGCAATGTGTAGAATGCACTTGCCTGCCCGCATTTATTAACGCGCGAGGCATGAACCCAATTAAGGAGTTGGCGAGGGAGTCGGGGGATTCCGCCTCCGGGCTTAGATGGGTATACAAGTTGAACGGGTCGCGTGCATTCGCCCATACAACGGTAGTAAAAGTACGCATATATATAAAATACAATAAGTGTTGCTCTTGCTCGATTTTTCGCAATTCCATTCTAATATTGAGCTCGTTTCGTGATTTTTCTTCGAGACTGACATTTCCTCTCGCTTATAATCAATGAATTTAGCGAGTGAGGCCAATGGAAACAAAAAAAGCTCGCCACAACGAGGGACAAATAGTTTTAACCCTCGATTAACACTCTCGTATTAATGTCGTCCGTGTAGAAGCGTTAGGGACACTGAAATCGGTGTAATTCGCCGCTCAAACCCACTTAGGATTCGTTCTCAGTGAGATCCCCTATTTTTCCGATTATTCAATTTTTGGGAGAAGCTCTGAGAATTTTATCGTATTTTCCGAAGTTTTCACCGCGTGACGCGCGATGCAACGAAACGACATCGGGGCATGTATCGGAAGGGACACAATAATGAGCAAGGGAGACAGGAAGAAAGCGGAGTGAGATATTATAGCAGCCGTTTAGCGAGAAAAAGAGATATACACACAAATACACGTAAATATACAGGTATACTTATAGTACATTTGTACTCGGTGCGTGCCGGACACAGAGACAAGTGACGTTAATGTGCAATAAATTAGCAGCCTCCCACGCGAGAGAACACCACGGAGAGAGAACCTCGACGAGTGGCACGGTGTGCTTCGCGTTAGTCACGCTCTCGTAAGTCTCTTGGAAGTCTCTAGCGTCCTCGGTCAACGGACACACACACACACACACACACACACAAACGCACGCGCACACAGCCTCTTATTTAAGAGTTCGAAAAAGAAAAGTTTCGCTCCAACTTTCCGACACATATTCGAACCTTATGACCGAGAAACGGCTCTCACGTGCCTACATTTACAAAACACACGTTTCACTTATCTTACCTTTTTCATCGTAAGCTCGAATCAATCATTTTCTCGTACATCTTGATTACACGCGAGTTACACGTAAATAACGTGTCTTCTCGGTTACGCTACACACGTTGTTTCGTGCTTCGGGGTGTGCGAATTCGAAATATATATACATGTATAATATATATATATATAAACATGTGTATACATGTATTTACTGTAAGCATGCCGATTTTCGCCGAGTTCAAGTTACACACACCGCACGATCAAAATACGATATCTTATCGACATACGGGGTATTCCAGAACGAAACTACAGGGACTTACAACTTTTAATAGTTTTCTTCTTTTTTTTTTTAGGGTCGCGCAGGATTACACGTATAAACACAACAATTTTCCGATTTTTTTCGAAAATCCGTGTGGTCGTTACGAACGAAGACAAATATGGAGCAAAGGGACCCACTTCCGATTGACTTGCCTTTAATATATGTTGTCTAGGGACCCTTTCTGAACAACTTTTTCCTCTGACACAATTGGGGGTCGTTATTTATTGAAAAGTTGTTAACAAATAAAGTTAATAATTCATATAGCTATTTTCCTTATAGCAGCCAGTCGTATTCATCTTGTCCTTCACATGTGTTGTTAAGAATACCCCCCTGAGTAACGTACCAAAAGTTTTATCCGTTCTCATTGTTTGTCGAAAAGTTATTAACAATAGAAAATTCATAAATAGAATATGAAATACTTGCATGGTGGCCAGTACACGTATGACCGGAGGGGCTGCGGCCCCCACCGCATACCAGCCCACAGACAAACCAAAAACAACCCAAAACAACCCCAGTAACCTAAAGAAACAAACAGACAAATCTAACAAACAAACAAACAAACCCAAAACCAGCGTATGTATCCGCTTCATAATATAAATAATGAATAAAACAAATAATTGTTTGTTTATATGTTTGTTTGCGTTGTTTTTGGGTTGTTTTTGGGCTGTTTTTGGGTTGTTTTTGGGTCGTTTTTTGGTTTATATTTGGGCTGGTGAGTGGAGGATTGCAGGGGGGCGCAGCCTCCCCTCTCATGTGTGTGCTGTTCACCATACACTGGAACAATTAGTTCATGTTTGATTTATGAAACTTTGTTTCTTAATAACTTTTTAACAAACAATGAGCGACGGATAAAACTTTTTGTATGCTACTCAGGGGTGTATTCGTAAGAACAAATGTGAAGGACAAGATGATTAGGACTGGCTGGTATAAGGAAAATAGCTATATGAATTATTAACTTTATTTGTTAATAACTTTTTAATAAATAACGACCCCCAATTGTGTCAGAGGAAAAAGTTGTTCGGGAAGGGTCCCTACACAACATATATTAAAGGCAAGTCAATTGGAAGTGGGTCCCCTTTGCTCCATATTTACCCGAACGAAAGTTAAATTAGCACCGTTCGAAATTCTTGACATTGGAAACATTTTGTAATTAAATTGTCGATCAAATATCGACACTTTCGAACTCCTCAGTGAAGGTTCTTTTTTTTTTAGGTGTTCAAAAAATAAAATTACTATTAACTTTTTCAAGTTTTAGAAATACAATCATTTCGAATATTTTAGTATTAAAAAAAACTCTTTAATCTTTAATGTACGAAAGAATTGAAAATAGATTTTTTTTACCCACGAATATGCTGTAATGATGTAAAAAATATATAAAGTTCAACATCGTTAATATAACGCTTTCGTTGATAACGATCAAACCAATTTTGAAAAAAAAAAACATGAAAATGAAAATTGATACGGAGTGTTTTCTTGTTTTGTCCGAAAAAAATGCTGAAGAGCAAAACATAAGTAAATAAAATTGTCAACGCGACGGTTTTGTTGATTTGACCTGGAATGCCCTATATATTATATACGTTTGTATCGAACAAATGCAATGCGGGTACGAAAATCAATCGAGGCTGGATTGCGATCTCTCTCTCTGGTCTAAATCACCGGGGTAGTCCCTGTCAGGGTTGGTCAGGGGTTTATTGAGGGGTTCGGGCGTACGTTAGCCTCCCGACGCAATGACCCCGTATATGTATATATGGATATATAGCACGGCGATGTATAACCATCGAAGCGAAAGCGCGAAATCGCCGCTACAGTTTCGTGGTGCTTGTGAATACATAGATACGGCTCCGTGCCAGCGCGCGACCCTAAACCACCCTTCCACCCCTCTCGAACGTTCTCTCTCACGCGGAAAGTGTGAATCACTCTTTCGATCCTTATGTCGGTTTTTCCGATCCGCAGAAGGTCAAATCCGAAATCCCGTGACCAGAGCCCGTGTATCGACCGAATTAAAGCTATTCGAAACAATTTTATTAAATGTTTAATAATAAATTAATTTTTTTCGGCTATTTCTATAATTGATTCTGCGATTCAATTTTAAGGATAATTGTGGGTAGGGGTTGGAACAGTGAAACACCAAAAAGTCGAGTACCAATCGGTCATTCGAATGCGCCCATTGGTATTCGACTTTTGATTCGATCGTTTCGACCGCACGATTTATTGAATTTTCGCTATTTTACCCCCGTCCATAATGACGAATAGATTTTTTTTTAATGTCACTACTTTTCGTAATAATTCGTAATTATTTCGTCCTAAAATATTCTTTATTGTTTTTTTTTGTATCCGAATAATCTACCCTCGCTCATGACACACACATAACGTATGTAACCGTTGAATGTATCGCCATATGGCATATCTCTTTGGCATGTCTACGCATGTATACATATTAATCATAAAAAAGTACTTCGATCAAATCATATCGTGAACTCTCTGGCCGACAAATCTTTTTATGTTTCGGTTTTTAAAAAATTATTTTATCGTCTGGATTAATTATCAATTTCGTACGGCCATGGCCTTTGGACTCTTGACTTATCGTCACGAGTGCACCAAAGAGTGCGGGAGAAAGAGTGAGGAAAAAAAGAGAAGAAAGTTGCGCGCAACTTGACTGATGGACCTCCGGATCGACGAGAGGTCGGTCAGGGTGTCTCTCGTTCGTTCAACGTAGTCCGTCGTTTGTCGCTAATGCTAAATTATTATAATGTTGCTCCGATCAATCGTAATAACATATCAATATCACGATTCGCGTTCGGATCGATGCGTAGCTTACCGACCCAGACTGCTGTACAATTCTTGCTCGTCATACAATGTGTCTCGTTCTTATGGACGTACTTTGTACGTATATATGCAGTATTGTTGCTCTCTTTCCATCTCCTACCACCGTTAATAATATCTCGGCGTAACCCTACTCAGCCATTAAATTTCTTAGTACTCTCCGAGTATTGGTAATAAAATTTCGCTACTGCCGGGATTTTCTTTTCCCGTCACTAAACTTAAGAAATCCCGAGACACACGCGCACAGGCGCGCCCGCACGCGCGTATGATACATATCTACGTTTCGCCATGAGATTTGACTCACGAGTATCTTGTGGGACCGTTCACTTTTTCACACTCTGTACTATATGGATACATGCACAGGGAGATTCAGAAAAGATACACTCGATAGTTAGTAGAATTTTCGAACAGTGGTCCGAGCAAAACTGTTTGTCCATTCGTCCTTTGAAATTTGCAACGGTGCTTTTCAAATGAGAAGCATTGGATGATGTCTACAATGATCGTAGCTCGTGACTTTCCCGCGCGTGACACGTTATCGATATCGAAAGATGGCGCGGCGAACGCCGGACGAGACCGACAGGTTCGAAGGCACTTTCAACGATACCGTGGAAGATTTTGTAAGAAACATTGTGAAATATTTTTCTCATTTACCATCGAGTATAGTGCGAAAGATCTTGAGAAAACTACTATGAACAATACACCGACAGAAGTGGACGCGTGATCGGTGCGCGGCTTCGCGCGGTCTTCGAAGTTAAGGTAGTAGTCTGGTAACTTAAACCGATTTTCATGTTTTTTTTGGAGGGCGTTTTTTTGTAGGAAAATAAAAATGAATCGTTTTGGATGTTTAGGATGTTTTTATTTACATATTAAAGATACAAAAAAAAAATTTGTTTGAAAAAATTTAATAGTTTATTATTATTATTATTATTGATCGAAGTTGGCACCTCGAAAAAAAAGCGCGTGGGTGGCCCCGGTGATTTTGGCTCTTAATGTTATCTGAAATCAAAAATTCTTGATAATTCTTAATCTATAGACATGTCATTCTGGTCGGAACTACTGAAGTTGAATTTCATGGATAAATAACAAAATGGCGGACAAAAGTTTTTTTTTCTCCAAAGTCCGCCATTTAGTTATTTATCCATGAAATTTAACTTCAGTAGTTCCAACCAGAATGACATGTCTATAGATTAAGAATTATCAAGAATTTTTCATTTCAGATAACATCAAGAGCCAAAATCACCGGGGCCACCCACGCGCTTTTTTTTCGAGGTGCCAACTTCGATCAATAATAATAATAATAATAAACTATTAAATTTTTTCAAACAAATTTTTTTTGTATCTTTAATATGTAAATAAAAACATCCTAAATATCCAAAACGATTCATTTTTATTTTCCTACAAAAAAACGCCCTCCAAAAAAAACATGAAAATCGGCTCAAGTTACCAGACTACTACCTTAAGCGATATTGACCGCGGTCAATACCGAGATGGGTGATTGTTTAGCCGTGCACTGGTTTACACGCCGAGTACCGAGCGCGAGTTTTCAGGGAATTTCCAATTCATGATGACGCTCGACTTTCATTGATCGATATATCAACACTTTCCAATGCTTCTCAAGAAACAAAGTATTACCAATTTCAGAAAAGGTGAAGAATTGTTTTTGATCAACCTTCACCGTACCAAAATCACCCACCACCCAACGAAGTAGTCCATTGATGCCTCAATCACCAATTTCATATCAACTTGATGTTAAGCTATTTTAAATCATCCTGTATATATAATATATCTTATAGCTTATGTGTGATACCTGTGGTCGTTTGTTGGAAACCCGCCCCGTGTATTTACTGCTCCGCGACGATGCCGTCGATACTGTAGGTCGATGGACCTGTATATATATATAGGTACCGTAGAACGCGCTCCGGATAAATCTCACAGCGGTATTATTGGCCGTTTATGGCGAGGCTATCACGATGTGGTCGCCTACCGCGTCGTGGGCCCGCACGGAATTATTTCTCTCTTCTATCTTCGTAGTGTTTTCTATCTTCTCTATAGCACGTTCCCACGACAGAAGAGGCCTGTCCGTCTGTAGTATACGGTTACATATATATACACACCACATTGCGGAGAGTACGTCCAAGTCATGCCAAGACCGCTTCTAGGACCGGGATATGACTGCCTCTCGTCGTACGTTTCGTTTTTTTTTCTTTCATCATTCCACTTGGTGTGGCAACTCTTTCGAGGATTTTCTTAACTACGAGCCGAGTGTGCTCTCTCGCTGATCGACCCGCAGTCCTCTCAGGCTCCTTGTATCCACTTCGCACTGTATTTTCTAGGACCAAGTGGAAAGAAAAGAAAAGAAGGATAGAAGGGAAGAGGAATTTTACTTCTCTCTTCGGTGCACATGTTGGACATCGAGAGATCTCTTTGGCAAAAAGGTGTCGAGAAGCCAAACTCGTGATCCGCACGTTAGATTATACAGCAAGGGAATACTTTGAGACGGAGATCATTCGTGAATTTTCATAGTTGAATTGACGGTGAGCATTATCCTCCGCGGTCGATTACGCCCTGGTATAGGTTTAAATTTAGAGAAATCTTCGAATTCTGTTAAATTGAGTTTGCAGTTCATTCCCTCCTTTGGATGTAATATTTAACGTAAAAAATCACGTCGTTCTCTCGGTATTGAATCAAGAACCGTGGCTGCGAAGGCTCTCTATAGTTAACGGACATTTTTAATAGCTCGGCAAATAGTAAGCCTCGATCGACGTCGCCATTTGGAAATTCGGCATTTGTACATTGCAGTCCAAATCCGCGAAACTGAAACATTTTTGCGTACCAATTTTTGATGAGTGAATTTACCTTAAGGTTTTCTTGGTTGGCCATATTAATTTTGCAATTTTGAATCTCGAAAATTTCATTTTGTATTAGAATTTTTAGTTTTCATTCAATTTTCATTAAAATTGAAAGATTTCTTTACTCTTACAGCGAGCCATTTTGATTTTGCGCCCTGTTAACTCTGAGTTTGACATCAGCGATCTGAATAACTTTCGGGTATAAATTTTCATCGAAATCGTCTAATTTGACGTTTTGTTTTTGGTCCGTCATCAAATTAAACTGTCGAATTTGATTTTTTTTTTCGTCAATACGTCTTGAAATTACGTCTTAAGGTAGTAGTCTGGAAACTTAAGCCGATTTTCATGTCTTTTTTGGAGGGCGTTTTTTTGTAGGAAAATAAAAATGAATCGTTTTGGATATTTAGGATGTTTTTATTTACATATTAAAGATACAAAAAAAAAATTTGTTTGAAAAAATGTAATAGTTTATTATTATTATTATTATTATTGATCGAAGTTGGCACCTCGAAAAAAAAGCGCGTGGGTGGCCCCGGTGATTTTGGCTCTTGATGTTATCTGAAATCAAAAATTCTTGATAATTCTTAATCTATAGACATGTCATTCTGGTCTATTAAATTTTTTCAAACATTTTTTTTTTTGTATCTTTAATATGTAAATAAAAACATCCTAAATATCCAAAACGATTCATTTTTATTTTCCTACAAAAAAAAGCCCTCCAAAAAAGACATGAAATCGGCTTAAGTTATCAGACTACTACCTTAACTAGAAGTTACGCACGGATCCCCTTTCGTCGAGAGGCAAAAGATTGGGTCACCAGTGGAACATCAGTGTCCAGACGTTGTGACACCCTTGTGTCAAATACGATGATCGATTGCTCTGGTTAATCGCTTCCTCACGCGTCCCCGCATTCTTGCCCATAGGTTTACCAAAAGGTCAAACACACAGGGTGGCGCGACATCGCGATTTTGCTTTGTTCGTGTCGCGCGAAATCCCGGTCGACCGCAGCGGTTTCCCGTATGTCTCGTATTTGCTTTTTTTTCGCGTTTATCCGTTCGAAACGATTCTGGGAAAACTTTGAGGCACTTCATGACGAGAGTTCGTGAACCATCGCGCTCGATCAGCGGATTCACGGAAGCCTCTTCTTTTTGACCCATTTTATTTTCGCACAAAACTCGCGGACGGTACCCCGGTCGATTTTTCTCATTGATTGGCTAGGTTCGAGAGTCCTTTTACAATATGGGAATTCGTTATTCTTGACCGAGTATACTTGGTCGGTGCTCAACGTGTAACGATGTTGCAGTGCTTATAGAAATTCTATAAACACTGTATACCATGGGAGTACCAAATCGCGCACCATCAAATTTCACCTACCCATTTTTAATCACCCGGTGTACCATTTGAAGTTCTAACCGTGTGAAAATTCTTCGAAATAATATTTTATACTTGCAACAGTAACGCGCGTCGTTAAGTGACACATTGCTTGCGATATATATAGTTTCTCTCGCGTAACGAAAGATCGAGCTTCGTGTTTCTCGCCTCAATTTAAAATATCACCATTTATATATTTATACGTACCTATATTACATAAGTATATTGTGTATATATAGTTGAACCGTATTCCATACGAGTTTGCAATACGACCGCGTCTGCACCTGTCCAAGACGTTTATTCGCCGTTAGTAGGTGGGCTATCGCGTGCAGAGCTCGCGTCTCAGGCGCAACGAGAGAGAGTAACTTAACAATTTCTTCGGAGCGTCACTCTCCTTCACTCCTACAACCAATTTCTTTTCCTCCGATAGTTCTCACTTATTTCCCCTTTTCCGTCATCTTTTTTTTTTGTATTTTTTTCTTCTTGAACGCGTGTCTTCGGCCTCTTTTGGCCTCGTTTCGTAAATAACAAATTCTGCAGTTAGCGCCGAGTGGCAATCCAAACACGTCATCGCGTCGTAAAGCCCGCGAAACTCGTTACAAACTCATTTATATTATTCCGGCATCCGTTATGAAAATGAAAGTCGAGAAAAATTGATTTATTTAATTTAAATGGCCTTTTTGTCAAAATCAAAATCTCATCGAAATTTATGTTAAGAATGGAGCAAACTGTCTTTCATTGAAATTTATTCGTACACGGACATTGTCCAATTGGCAAATAAATTTTCTTTCCGAAGATTTGGTTTGGTCTGATTGTAAAGGTAATTTATGTTAACGAATTAATGTCATGTAAATCAATCTTTCTCAATGTTACGATTCGAAAGGGGGAAGCGAAAAAGCACATCGTAAATCAGACAAAGACGCGAAAAAAAACGAAAACAATGTTTATGTCGTACGTTAAAAAAAAAAGAAGTGATTTATATGTTTCTGAGCACAACTTATATGTATAGGAAGTTATTTGAGGGAGGAAATAGGGTTAGGACAGCGTTTTCTCAATGATTTTCATGAATTTTTTTATAGTATAAAAAATTAATATAATTTATTGAAACTTTGAGAGTATTTTATACATATATTTAAGTATATACTATAAAATTTTTGAAGAATTTCCTTGAAAAACACCGAAAAAATTAGCGACCCCATATTGCAGGTCACAATCAGACTCAGCATTTTGCGTACATTCTGGAAGCCGCAATTTTCATCTGAAATCAAACGAGGTTGGAATTTACTTTTATTATATGTCTCTCTTCTATATGAACCTAAATGCTATAAAAAAAATAGAAAATTGAATTTTTTACAGTGGTCAAAACAAAAAAGCATGGTTTTTTGCCATTCTTTACAACTTTATTTGCAAAAAAAAATTATTTTAAATAATGATAATATTCCGATTTTAGGTTCATATAGAGCGCAATACTAGGAAGAAAGTAACTGCCAATTTTCAAAACGATTGGTTGAAAACTTTTCAAACTAGCGTGTACGCAAGTTAAAAAAAAAGTCGTTTTCAGAAAAACGAGTTTGAAAAAATAGTACCGCGAAAAACAAAGTCAAGGCAGTCATAAATTTTTTCGGTGTTTTTCAAGGAAATTCTTCAAAAATTTTATAGTATACACTTAAATATATGTATCAAATATTCTCGAAGTTTCAATAAATTATATTCACTTTTTATACTAAAAAAAAAATTGATGAAAATCATTGAGAAAACGCTGTCCTAACCCTATTTCCCCCCTTAATGGCTTATTTTCATTAAAAATTTTGGGAACATATTTTTCAATAGTTTTACTAACAATTTATGAAGTGAAAAAAAATCGATTCTTTGAACCGTCTAACCCTATTTCCTCCCTTAAGCTTCGTGATCTTAGGTTGAGGGATATTGCTTCGGAGGAGAATCGATATTCGATGATCGACTCCTCTCTTCTCTGGAAAACTAGTCGAGCCTCTCTAGAACTATTCTTACGATATATCCTTATATATACGCACATAAATACATGTATTTATCCATATATATGCACAGAGATAGAAACCCGAATGAAACTTGGACGCACACGTGCGCATCTTCTATGTAAATTACATGTATTTCGCTCCCTGCTCGGCCGACTTTGGCGAGAAGTTTGCAACCTGCGAAATCACTTACGTACCAGCTTTTCAGAGAGTTGGTACTCGCAACACACACGCGTTTATCTTGGGATCCCACGTGGTTTTTTGGAACTTCCGATACAAATTTATCCAACAAACGATAAATATTTCGATGCGCGTGTCATCGTGGCTTACCTCATATGTATCTTGGACGCAGCTCGAGTGTTATAAGATATTTACGATGTTTGAATATAAATGCAAAAAAAACGTATTCATATTATCGCTGAAGTACGCTTGACGTCGGGAAGTATAATACAACAACCGGAGATATTCGCTTATAGAATATCTCGAAAACGGTTCCAATCAATGGGTTGACATTTTTTTGTACCGATACCATTATCTGATTTGTGTCGAGCGAAAGGATAAAAAAAAAACCTCGATGCTATTCACAAATATGGAATTTTTGCCGAGCAGGGCGATCTATTCAGAGTATCAGCACTTTATACAAAAAAAAAAGTATTTACTTAATGTTAACCGTGCTTTTTTTTTGTCAATATCGCAAAGTCACTTTATTCATTACGATGTAATCTGTACAACTGGAGCACATTTATTAATTCATCGTACAATAATAAAAATCCATGTTTTGCGTGATACCAATCGAAAAGAATGGTCAGCGTTAAATAAACTCTTTTTCCCCGGTGTGCACAATCAATCGACAATTCCCCAGGAGCTTGCGATCACCGTGTTATATGGTCGAAGGTGAGAGGTCAAGAACACGTTGTACACGCAAACTCGGTCATCCTCGCCACTTTTGTAGGCCACCCACGCGCGCGAAAACCTACGATAGAAAGAAAAAAAAAACAGTTTGATCCTCTACCCGACTATTAGAATCATCGGTTGAACGGATTAACGTGTCCATTGAACTCGTTAATTACGGAGATACGAAATTTGTCTTCGGCCTCGTTAACGAAAAAAAAAAATCATCGCACCCGTGCATTAACTTCTCAGCGACGATCGCTAGTGTATATCCGGTGGATAATACGCGCTTACGATCATAAATACATTCACGGTTCTATATCTCCGCGTGCGTTCTCTCTGCATTACCGCCGACTGACGGGGGTAATGCATACATATACACACGTTATGTACCAATGCAGCAACGTACAGTACATATTACCGTACATATTTTCAGCATATGTACATTTTACATACGTTATACATAACCCTCTGTAACGTTGTACATAAGATCTCCATACATGCGTCTACGACACGTACATAACGGTATACATATGTATTTTATGTATATACAAGAGAGTGGCGAGAGGGATAAAGAGGAGAAGGGCGGGGGGGTAGAGGAGGGGGCGAAATATACACGTGTGTCCTGACTATATATAGACTTCAGGGGTGACTAGCATGACTCTCTGGCATTGATCGCGCACTGCCACCCCATGAGCAACCCCTAATAACACCCTCTTGCCCACCCTTTCCGCCTCTTCCTATCGTCTATATATACCGTCGAACTCTACACCCCTCTTCTTGCTCTTTCCATTTCTCTCCTTCGCTCTTCACCGTCTATATATGTACAGAGTGATTCAGAATAAGTCTCGAACAAGAAAATTTTACGATTCCCGACCATGGCGTAACTGATTCGCTGTTTTTATTGATTCAATATAGTTTTGCAATTAGAGTCATTGTACGTTGACGCGCCCACCAACGACACAGTTGGACCTTCCCACAATGAGAGTCGACGGTGAATGTTGAGATTTCTGTAGGTTGTCAATCGCGTGGACAATTTTTCGACTACGGTTCGGTTACTCGCGAGCCTCGATGACTGCAAAATCGGTCCCATGAGACCCAACTCGCGTATCTCGATATTCACCCTTCCCCCGAATTATCGACTCCTAGCGTGGGAAGATCCGGTCATTGTCGTTGGCCGACTCGTTAGCGTGTTCCGATGGGTATAATTAAAAAAATTGTTTGAATTTAAAGAAACGTCCGAGTAGTTAGTGGTCGGAACGTCGCGCGGAATTGGACAATTTCACGTTCGATACCTATTCTGAATCATCCTGTATATGCATAGAAATATATATACGTGTATCTGCCATCTTTGTTTCACACATTTTGAGCTGGGAGATGAAAAAAAAAAAAAAAAAAAAAACGTGCGAGAGGGATAAAAGACCAGCACCCAACTGTGGTGGTTGTTTCGACCCTTCTTCTCTCGGTGCTATAACCCAATCTGAGAATTCAGGGCGCAGTGGTGCTCAAAAATCTTCGCACAGATCAATCCGTTGTACCTCGTGTCATTCCCGACGTTCGTCTTCGTCATGTGGCGCGGTAATTTATCCTCTCCGTACGAGGTTGAATCAACGATATCAGCTGGTCGTCAGCTGATTGCAGGGCCGCTAAGAACTCCGACCCCGTGTACGATATCCCCATTAGCCAACTAAACCCATTAACCCCGAGCTTAATAACTAAACTGCGGGTGCTTTAGAGGGTTTGCGCACTTGTATACATGTGCGATGCGCGTATACTCTTGCCGGAGTCTCTTCACCTCGGAGTGACTATTACCGCGCACGCTATGTGTAAGTATGCACTGGGAAAGCTAAACGAGGGATTCCCCGATGTCTCTCTGTGCTATACCATTTTCAACGAGTCGCGTGCGCGTGACAACCGGAATTCCCTCGCGACACACGAGACGATTTTTCTCCTTTACATTTTTTTTCCAACCACGAATCAATAAAAACCGTTGATAGAGTGACGATGGTCAGCGTGTGACGTATCGAATCGTAGAATCTCCTCGGAGATTTGTATCCGATTGAGTATATATAAACTCGTAACCCCTGCGCTGGCAACCCTTCTTTATAACTTTCTCTCTTTCACATCTGTGTTCATCTCGTTTGCTCTCTCTCTCTCTCTCTCTCTGTGCAGTTTACCGTATATGGCATATATACATGTCACGCCAGTTTAGCCTTTGGAACCCCTGTCTCGCGATCCCCCCCTCCTGGGTCTCGTTTCGAAAATTCTCCCCTTTTTCGTCGTTTGCACACCCCGTACTGCCCCCGATCCCGCATCCCGCGTTGTAGGTTTATTTTTCTATGCGAATATGTACACCGACCTCTCGGGATCCGACCGATCGGTTGGTTGTACGAGGCCCCGAACGTGTGTGTTGGCTCGTCGCGGAATGGCGAAGGAGATTGCGAGAGGGTCGAGGGTCAGAGTTAAGTTGCTCGTTGTCTCGAAGGTTGATCGATCTTTGCGCGCAGAGGCCACCGAGTCAGTCCGCATTACGAGCCCCTACCAGACAGAAATATATATATAAACAAATATGATAACCGTATATATCTGTTATGCATCTGTTTGATTGGCTTTTTTATACTCGCATCATCGGTACCACGTTACGTGCGGGGCGTGCCTCATTGAATTCATCAATGAACGCTGAATGATCGATGCTCTACCCGTTATAGTTCATTTATAAACTTGTTGTCAATATATCTTTTTTTTTCTTCTTTCCCCATCGAGCTTCCTCTTTTTCTTGACTCGCTTGACCCTCTATCTCATTTTGTTTCGCCTTTTTCTCTGATCGGTGATGATAAAATATATCAAGCATCCGAGCTTGACGAGTTTTTAACCTTCTCCGATTTAACAGCCGTTTGTCGGAAGGGTGGATGAGCTCTCTATTACCCATGTCGACTCTCGGGCTTTATATATATATATATTTACTCGTTATTATTAATCACCGAGCAGTTTTGCTCCTCTCTCTCGTTTTCTCCTTTTCACCGTGTAAGTATGTGTTTCCTTCCTTAATGATGCCTCGCCACGTTACTCTACGCGTATCCACGCGTCTCCATACATTATTATACGCGTATATATTATCTTTACTCTCGCGCGAGATTTGCGAGTTTTGCCGGTGGACTCTCGCGGGTTCAGTCGCGAATCGAGAATTAAAGTATCTTTCCAGCTCACGCGCATTATACAACGGTAATTTCTTCGTTGCCTGACGAGTTTTGCCATTTTGTATATTGATATTTGCACATATACGCGTGCCGCTTTCATCACCGTCTTATCGATTCAAGACGCGATCTAATTGAGCACCACGTTAAGCGAAGCGGTTAATCCGGAATCCTCGAGACCCGTGATCTTGACTAACTTTCCAACTTCCGCGCGAAGATTGATTATATTATTACATTTAATACGATCACCCGTTATCATATATTTAATACCACTTTCTTATCGTTACGTGCGGGAAAATAAATATGTTGGATTATTATATTAACGATGATTATTGCGCCAAGTTAGCTCACAGAAGGGCTTCTCGAATAAAACTTTTGATCGCGTAACATGCGCATTCTTGTTAAAGTTGATAAACTTCTTTCATTGTTCAATAGATTGCTTTATTTACCATACTTCAGCTGATTTACAACTCTTGATTTATCTCATATCTAAGCTCTTCTCGATCGAAGTATTCGCGTTACATTCATTCGTGTTTGTCAATATTTTGCTCGAAAAAACTCTCGTTTAAGGGGCGAAATAGGGTTAGGACAGCGTTTTCTCAATGATTTTCATGAATTTTTTTATAGTATAAAAAATCAATAAAATTTATTAAAACTTTGAGATTATTTTATACATATATTTAAGTATATACTATAAAATATTAGCGACCCCATATTGCAGGTCACAATCAGACTCAGCATTTTGCGTACGTTCTGGAAGCCGCAATTTTCATCTGAAATCAAACGAGGTTGGAATTTACTTTTATTATATGTCTCTCTTCTATATGAACCTAAATGCTATCAAATAAATTGAAAATTGAATTTTTTACAGGGGTCAAAATAAAAAAGCTGATTTTTTGCCATTTTTTACAACTTTATTTGCAAAAAAAAAATTATTTTAAAGAACGATAATATTCCGATTTTAGGTTCATATAGAGCGCAATACTATGAAGAAAGTAACTGCCAATTTTCAAAACGATTGGCTGTGTACGCAAGTTCAAAAAAAGTCGTTTTCAGAAAAACGCGTTTGGAAAAATAGTACCAAGAAAAACAAACAGTATGCGGTCGCTAATATTTTATAGTATATACTTAAATATATGTATAAAATATTCTCAAAGTTTCAATAAATTATATTCATTTTTTATACTCTAAAAAAATTCATGAAAATCATTGAGAAAACGCTGTTCTAACCCTATTTCTCTCCTTAATAGCTTATAACAATAGAACGAGTCGGAATTTTCATTTAAAATTTTGGGAACATATTTTTCAATAGTTTTACTAACAATTTATGAAATAAAAAAAAAATCGATTTTTTGAACCGTCTAACCCTATTTCCCCCCTTAAACATTTTCTGATATAATCCACTCGTCCACCGCACTTCTGTGGCCAATTCGCAGCCCGTTCGATAACTTTCGATGGATGTGTGTTTTTCTGTGCGAGAAATTCGACCATTTTCGTTATCTTTATACGAAACTCCGCCGTTTATTGTTATTAACGATTCATTTATTTGAATTGATTTTTGAAGGAGAACAGTGTGATATTGCGAGATAAAAGTTAAATGCAAAAATGTTCCTCCATTGAAAAGAAATAAACGACATCGTTAGACGCGCAGCCGTAATTACTGTGCGTTAATGAGATTTTTGGGAATAAACGAGCCGCGGACGTTCAATAAAAATTGTTATTACAATTTTTTTCAATCGTTCCACGTGTATTGCCGTTTTATAAATCGGACAATAATGCCTCTATGGGCACAACGGGTGATGAGCCATTTCGATGGAAAATTCGCGATAATAAAATCGTTTCAATCGATCATTCACCGGTGCAAACTTTCTCCATATTAAAACTACACAAAATCAATGACGTTACATTACGTAACGTTATATTATATAATCGTTATTTTTCATTGGTACAGTACAAATGTAAAGTTAGGCACATGAAAATTTCTTTTTTTTTTTTTTTTTTTTTACAAATCGTACGCTTGTACCTCAAGCGTTATAAGATAGAAAAAAAAATTGCATGTTATACACGTGACGACATACACGAAATATAATACACACAGTTAAACTATATACTATACAGTAATACACAGCACCCTAACATGACCGATCGGTCTGTGGTCTGACAGATCGTTACCTGTCCCCAGGAGGCACACTCCGTACTTTGGACAACCGGACTACCGACTCTACGAACTCAACAAGAGGTTACAGCAGCGGACCGAGGTGAGTTAATTTTCAACGATTATTTAAATATAGATATATCTCATTATAAAACCTATTTCTCATCCGCTTGTCTGAAATATCCTCTTCGGCACCGATATTCGCATCGTTTTTCCCATTCGATATACGGGTCGTTCCGACGTAAACAGTAGTCGTTATTTGTCGGAAATTATTTATTAATTAGTGGGATGAATCGTCCGAGTAACAAAAAAAAAAGAAAAAAAATTGGTCAAACCACGAAGATACTTCGTGCCCCGAGGGAAGTCGGTTTACCGTTGACACCATTGCTAGGTACCAAACTTTGTTTTCATTAAGGTAGTAGTCTGGTAACTTGAGCCGATTTTCATGTCTTTTTTGGAGGGCGTTTTTTCGTAGGAAAATAAAAATGAATCTTTTTGGATATTTAGGATGTTTTTATTTACATATTAAAGATACAAAAAAAAAAATTTTGAAAAAATTTAATAGTTTATTATTATTATTATTATTGATCGAAGTTGGCACCTCGAAGTTGGCAGCCCGGGTCCTAACTTTTTTTTTACCGAACCGATTGCTTTCAAATTTTAACAGGCTACTCTACACACTTATAGTTCTCGTCGGAACCACCGAGAAATTTTTTCACCCGTAACTTTTTATTTTACAACCCCTTCTTTGCTAAAGTCCTTTTATTCTAGCAAAGCAGGGGTTGTAAAATAAAGGGCCTGTTAAAATTTGAAAGCAATCGGTTCGGTAGAAAAAAAGTTAGGACCCGGGCTGCCAATTTCGAGGTGCCAACTTTGATCAATGATAATAACAATAATAAACTATTAAATATTTTCAAAAAATTTTTTTTTTGTATCTTTAATATGTACATAAAAACATCCTAAATATCCAAAACGATTCATTTTTATTTTCCGACAAAAAAACGCCCTCCAAAAAAGACATGAAAATTTGCTTAAGTTACCAGACCACTACCTTAAGATCCATATTATTGAGAATGTTCATTGCAATAAGAATTTAAAAAATTTGCTTATTTTTTGGGATCGCACATTTTGGACTCTTTTAATTCTCGAAAAAAAAATATATATTTTCTCAAAAATGGCTCTCCGGCCGTCTTTTGAACATCTCACATTCTAGCCGCGTGCCAAATTTCAAGCTGATAGATTTTAAGCTGCGATGCCCTCGTCTTTCTTTCGAGAAGGACCGACGGACACGCCGTCATGACGGTTCCGGTTTTCGGTACGGAACCCTAGAAATGAGACCAAACGAGTGTTAGAAAATTTTTTTAAAAATAATTATCCTTTTGCATTTTTTGTTCGCAATTATTTTCCAATTTTCCTCGAATACCCGATATACATATTAATCCCACGAATTCACGATTTGCACAGATTTATAACTCACTCGGCGCGTCTCATAGGCACCTAAATCGAAGTTTACTCGGAATATCGATTGTAAAAGTATATCGAGGGTGTTTTATCGCGTCGAAAGAGTTCGTGTCATATATACGCGACACGCTGACAGCCAGCACGAAGGGAAAAGTGAAAGAGAGCGCGCGCGTGTGGTGAAAAATGCCCGCGGTGACGGTGCAGAGAATGCTCCGGGCCATTGGCTCGATCGGGATAAGGCTGTTAAACTCGCTCGGCATCCCGCACGAAAACTCCTCGCTCTACTACATCACGAATCTATATACGCGTATACAGAGTGATTCAGAATTGAGACAACTACGGATAATGTCGTAATGTGTGGATGATGAATCGAAAACTTTTGCCTTTTTTTTCTAATATCGTCCGTCGATGAGTTTTCCTCAATTATAGATCGAATTTGACCAATCGCAACGTCTTTAAACATTTACCAATCGTTTTATGTTTTAAAAAATGTTTATACAATTGTGCGATAAGAGTGATTGCGTAGGTTGTGAACAATTCGGGGGTACTGATTGCGAGTTGAGTACACATCCAATGAAAACATTGGATTTTTAACATTTGTCGTCGGAAGCTGCCGTGTCTCTTGATGCGAATGCTCGAGGGGGACGGGACGGATAGTATCGAAGGACATTTTCAGACGGGATTTGTTAAATTTTTCCAAACACTTTTTTCCATCAACTTCTGAAAATGATCCGAGAAAATACTTTAATTTTCCAATTTTAACCCGCATCTGAAAAAAATACTTTAATTTTCCAATTTTACGCCCCTAACACAGGGGCGTAAACCGCATGATTTAACGAGGAAAGTCACGTGGTATACGGTCTTCCGTTTGCTAACAGTCAATACCCGGGTATACACGGGTCGAGTATATCAACGACGTTCGCGCTGTTGCCTTTGCATATTATAAAATTATCTGGGCCATATAACGCGCGAGCTATACGGGGGGAGACTTCGCGCGAACACACGCGCTCGAGGAAGAAGAGAGAGGGAGCGCCGCGTCGATTTTCGATAAGAGATTAGATACGAGAACGAGAAGTCATCGTCTAGCTTTTCCTGACGTGAGCATACAAACGCACACCCACGCACTAACTTCTCGTTGTTCGGAACGATACGTTACATCGTTAATACTTCGTTGATAGATTTTACCACTCTCCGTTCTCCTCTCCTACGCAATTATTCATCCTCACTGACAAAAATAAGTGTTTCGTTTGACTAAATCGGCGTTCACCCTCTTCCGAAATTTTTTTTAGCTAGTACAAGTAAATTATTAGTTTCTTCAACGATCATTAGGGTCAGTTGACTAAAATTCCTTACGGCAAACAGAATATTTGTAGTACCAACGAAAAATTGGTTTGAAGGAGGGTGAACGCCGATTTAGTCAATCCAAACACTTTCTTTTCGGTGTGAATTACCAAGCAGTGAATTTTTATCGTTAAATACACAGAGATGAAACGATCGATATGTACGACAGGCCGCACGCGAGAGAATACGATCTTTGTTTCCGTCTTCTTCTTTTTTTTGGCGGATTCGAAGCACGCGCCTTGCGTCTCGTAAATTGGATATTAGAGAGAGCACCTTTTTAGTTTCGACGAAGACTAACCGGTTCATCCCGTCGTCATTACGGGGACCAGTTTTTCTTCCTTTTGCTTTCTACTTCCTTCGAGATATAGAGAGAGAGAGAGAGAGAAAGCACGGAGCAGAAATATTAATGACTTCGAATGCTTGTCTAATGATCTTTGCGTGTTCTTCGCGATTCTTTGGAAGTGTGTCAAGAATTTGATACATATACTTCGTGATATTTTGTCACTTTAGTGTTTTTTATTTTGTTTTAAATCGAAAATTAACGGAAAATCATAGTTTTGAGGGGATTCGGTGCTGGTTCGTGGTACGAAAAGACGGATTTATTATAAGAGTAAGGCACAGTATTTATTCATAACAAATTACAAAATTAATTAGCAAAAATTAGTTGGCGCGGTGAATGAATTTGTGAATTGAACAGAGAGTCAGTTGAGTTGTTGCCGCGGCGCTTGTTCGTTAGAAACTGAATTCGTCAACAAGAGATTTTCTGACGGTCTGCTCGTTGACGGAGAGAAAATATCGGTGAGAGGGTAGGAAAGTTTTTACGAGAAACAAAGGTTTAGAAAATGCAAAAGTGCGCGTGGGCCCTTTTGGCCGCCAAATGAGACTCCCCGTAAAACAGACTCGGGAGCGACTCGACTGAGACCCGCACGCACTCGAGTTTTATGACAGGGGAAACTGAGAGACGGTTGTTCTATTTTGTAGACGAAGGAATGAAAAGAGTCGAAGATATAAACGCGTGAGAAAGAATCGAGTCCTTACAAAGAAATGACTGTTGAGAAGAAAATGCATATTGAAAATGAAATAAAATGAAATAAAATAAATGCGACCAGAGGGTGGTGGTGACGCCGTCACCACAGTTTCTTTCATTTAAACGCAAAATTCGTGATAATCACGGTAAAAAGTGCCTTGTATTTTATTTTTCCTCCCCTTTTTTTTTACATCGACGTCCAATTTATCATCGAGTTTCTGTATGCAAATTTTTTTGTTGTCTTCTCATCTCCATAACCACGTGTCTCTCGTCTTTCGTACGTGCCCGACTGTTTCATCTTACGGGAAAAATCGATCGTTCTTAGGAAAAGGGTCAGAGTCGAGAACTCTCGAAGTTTCACGAATGTACAATTTCATGTCTTTCGGTGTCTATCGTCGAAGATACGCGAAAATATGGTATATATCGTGATGAGTTATGGGGTTAAACATTTCCGGGAAACTTTAACCGAGTACCTTTCGTGTCGCATAAAATCAGTAGTGTACGTGTTGCGCGTGGGTGTGTTTTCTAAATATAAACTCGCTGACGAACGATGATTGGGCGTGAGACGACATAGTGCCAACTTTGCCACTTTCGTGAAAACGACAAAAGCTCTCGTACGTAAAGTCGAATCTTCGCGGAGTGACGACACTGGGCCGTATCGTTCGCGAGAGCTCGAAATACTCTTGAACATCGCAATGTATCGAAAGCTCGAAGAGGCCAAAGAGTTTTGCATTTCCTACGAATCTAGGGGTATGCGGTATGGTTCGATTTAATATTTTTTGAAATCTTAATTTAGTAATGTATTAATTGTCCAATTATCGGCAGTTTTCTTCAAAATATTCATCGCTAATTAATTCTGTAATTAGCTATTAATTACGAGGCCCATTTTTTTTATTGCATTTCAATAACATTTTGCACGAAAGAACCATGAATTAAAACCATAATCGTTGAAAACCCGGCATTTTCTGGTTGAATGAAAATTCAACTTAAAACCACTACTTGAGGGTGCTAAATATAACGGAAGGAGCTATAAGTTATTGGATAAATAAAAAATTCATGGTGGCAACATTTTGTAGACGAAATTTTTTTTTACTTCATCATTAATGTCTTTCCGGTATTATTATTGTTTAAAAGCAATGTTCTTAGAATCGCCAATTCGATTGGTTTTTTTTTTTTCTTTAAACTTTTAACTCATTGGAATTTATCGACAGATTTGCAAAATGGTTAAGCATTTTTTGAAACAGTTTTTAAAACTGAAATCACGTTTCATCGTGTGGTTAAACATTTTGAGTACCCAACGACGTGTTTGGAGAACTAAATTTTCCTCAAAATCCATAAATGAATCAATGCTGAAAATATATGACGTATGTATTCGACCCTAAGGACGAAAGGTTAAATTCTTTCACCCAATCACCGAGGATAAACCGATTTCTGTATCGCGATACAAAATGAGCATCGAAAAGCCTCCCGGGGCTAATGAGAACAATTTTCTCGCGGAATAAAAAACCGAAAGTCGGCGTATGTGCACATGAATTTGAGAAAATTCATTCAAATTACGAGCGTACCTGGTCAGTTGTTCTCATATGCTAATACGCGAGTACAAAGCGAATCCGTGGAAAGTTGGCGTGTTAGGGAGTAATAAATCATCTTCTCTCGCGGTATCGTCGTCGCGAATCTCTCCTCGAACGCTGTCAGCGTGCGTGTGCCGTATATATACGGTTCGCCGAGCTCGACAGAAACGCAGACCGCGGTTACTTCCGCGGTTCACCCTTCTTACGGGTGTACACGCGGTTCTCCTTTTCCGCGCGTCGAGACCTTCCCTCACGGTAACAACCCCTCTCTGTGACTCGCTACGCCAACCTCGTAGACTCGTTAACCCTCGGGAATGACGCTTCGTGGCGACGACGTCTATGACGGGGAATTTCTTACACGATTTTTATCCCATGGGAAAATTGAAAGGGTGAAGAAAAAAAAGCTGCATTCGCAAACTACTTTACTTATATTACGCAATCTTTTTCTTTGTGTTTGACTTACAACTAATAATTTACTCGTTTCGTACCGTCCAGTAATATGCAGATTGTTTCGCTCCAAATGTATCCATCCACATTGTCTCTATCTATATTGAACATTTTTTTATTATTATTAATTCACGCGTTACACCGTAGTTGCGAGACAGACAGATCAGAAGTGCTGACGAGTCGACGTAAGGTCGACTCGTCGAGAGCCGAGGGCGTTTTTTTGTAGGAAAATAAAAATTAATCGTTTTGGATATTTAGGATGTTTTTATTTACATATTAAAGATACAAAAAAAATTTGTTTGAAAAAATTTGATAGTTTATTATTATTATTATTATTATTATTTATCGAAGTTGGCACCTCGAAAAAAAAGCGCGTGGGTGGCCCCGGTGATTTTGGCTCTTGATGTTATCTGAAATAAAAAATTCTTGATAATTCTTAATCTATAGACATGTCATTCTGGTCGGAACTACTGAAGTTAAATTTCATGGATAAATAACAAAATGGCGGACTTTGGAAAAAAAAACGTCCTTTTCCATTTTGTTGTTTATCCATGAAACTTAACTTCAGTAGTTCCGACGAGAATGGCATGTCTATAGATTAAGAATTATCAAGAATTTTTGATTTCAGATAACATCAAGAGCCAAAATCACCGGGGCCACCCACGCGCTTCTTTTTCGAGGTGCCAACATCGATCAGTAATAATAATAATAATAATAAACTATTAAATTTTTTCAAACAAATTTTTTTTTGCATCTTTAATATGTAAATAAAAATATCCTAAATGTCCAAAACGATTCATTTTTATTTTCCTACAAAAAAACGCCCTCCAAAAAAGACATGAAAAACGGCTTAAGTTACTAGATTACTACCTTAAATTCGACAATGTTGTATGTGCTTTGTGAGGTTGGTGATCGTTGAGTCTTTGATGACATTTTTCTAAGGGAAATTCGTATTTGCACCCGAGAGTGAAAAATGTTATTGAGATCCGGTTGCGCGTGACCAGGAAACAACCTAAAAGGTAACGTCTTAAGAAACGAAGCTTTTTGTTCATCGCGATACAAGAACATACGGAACGCCGTCACGTACCATCGAAACAACCCATTGAGACCGAGCCACCGTTGGAGAAGTGACTTCCAGCAGCAGCAAAACGTTGGCAGAGAAGAAGCAGATTCGGTGGCGTCGACCAAATCTCCTTTCGTCCTATACCGAGGTCATCGAGGTAACGATGACCTCGTTCCACTCACCGGACGTTCCATCCGACCATGGGGTATACTCGACGTCCCTGACCGGTCGATGTCCAAATCCTATGGCAATTCGAAAGATGAAAATATCCGAGGATCTTCCGTCTTTCCCGTGTCTACGTTACACTCTTGAACCGTTAATGCGTGAAACTAATCGATCATGTTGAATCAACAAAACGACTTTTCGCACGCTCTTTGTATACGTGAAACGAGATGTCATGACGCGATCGTCTTGGAGAGCAAAGATTGGAATTTGTCCATTTTATTTATTTTTTATTCTTTTTTTTTGCGCGACTTTTCAAATGGATTTGTAATTACAATTTTTGTTTATTACACTTTGGACGAAGCGACCATAAGGAACATGATTTTTTTGTGATTATCTGGTCGTTAAATATTCAAATTTTTAGTGCGTTATTTTATATGCGTTTCCGTGAAGCACGTTTTGTAATCGAAAAACTTGGATCGGTGCACAGGTGATTCATTGATTGAATTTTCACACGACCAAAATACTCAAAATATTCAAAATTTAAAAAAAACATTCAAAATACCATAAATTTGGAACTCCTCGATCAATTTTCTCCAAATTCAACAGTGTGTTTGATGATAGATTACTTGCACAGAAAGATTTTAGCCGAATAGATCGAAAATTCCACGAGTTATCGCGCTTAAAAGACATTTCTTTAAATGTCCGCTGAGACATTAAATAAATTGGAAAACTTCGGCTCGATCGGTTAGGCCATTTCGTATTTATAGAAGTTCGATTTTCACAGCGTCATCACCCCCCACGCACACACACGCACTTCGGACAAAAATTGTAAAAAAAAACTGTTTTCACCAGAACAAAGGTCAGTCTATGAGGAAGCAAAACCGTAAATATATCACGAACTAGCTGACCTTCCAACTCGTCCAAAGAGTATATTCGATTAGGCGAAAGATCGATAATTCAATTAATCATTGATCCGTTAGCCGATAAGTTGGAGAAAAAAAAATGTTTGCGTAGACGTGCCACGCGCCGTTATCACCAATAAGAAGCTCTTTCGAGCAACGAGACAATTTCATAACGTACATCGACGCATACACGCATACACGCACGTATATATCGTAATAATAGTTGGAAATATTCCGTAACGATCCTCCCGCCGTCTCCACCTACCGCGTAGTTACGTTACGAGGCCATTAAACGGATTATTAATAGTGGAACGTTGCAATATTCAGGTTTTTGGGTTACCTGCTCCGATATACCTATGGCAAGCGCAACTCGCCAATGCTTCTATCTATCTTTCTCTCCCTATATTCTTCACATTGTCATTTCGCTTGGTCGAGAATCGAGGCTATATCGCCCGTCGTAACATGTAGGCAGTTCCGTCACGAAAAAGTATCACACGTTCCGATTCGAAGATATATATATATATATATGGGAGAAAAAAAACAGTTGAACAGCAACATACCGAACTATTTTTTTTGCCTCTCCGTTTAATCTCACGGATTCGAACTCGAAGTACCAGCGATTATAATAGAAATATCGCAGTTCGGTTATCTCAAAACGTGAAATGTGGAAGAAAAAAAAGTTCTATTTTTTTTTAAGATCATTTTGAACATCCATTGCGATGCGAAAGTAAAACTTCAAAGTGCCATTCAATTTCTCATTTCCGGTACCAACTCAAACATTCCCCCTGCCTTCGGGTTTCAATAAACAGTGAAGCTCATTTTTTTTAATCATATCCATTCGATCATAAACTTAATCCTGACTCAAAATTACTTACAACTTGATTATTAATTACCCTAATTTTTGAGTTAAAATATGAATTAAAAATGATTAAATATTGCAGCGAAAAGGGTCGACTTTTAGATTTGTTATTGTCGATAGTTGGTTGTTTTATTGAATGTCAGCATCGAAGTATATTTTGTTCTTGTTAAAGTGAGGGTATTAGTTACACTTTGTAGAGTCTATATATATTTGGTCGGAATGTGCGGTGAATCCTTATCGTAAAGCGGAGCACTATCATTGGTTGCGAGTTCTATGGGCCCAGGCGATAGTCTTCGGGTGGTCCTGCGGTGAGAAGACCCGACCGACAAGGCTTTTGGCCTCAGGATTCTCAGAGTGAGTACTCACTTCTCTCGCTCTCTCTCTCTCTTTCTCTCCGCTCTCGATACCCTTTTGGCCCTATTAGCTGAATCTTGCTACGCTGCACGGTACAAGGAAAGTGCGATATAACGCTCCTGCTTCTATTACCACCGGATATAGTACGCCAGGAAAGATATCGACTATTAACAAACAAAAGGGCATAACGAACATCACTTCAAGTATTTCAATCTTGAGTGGGTTACGACCTTTCGTTAGACGATAACCTCTCGGTGGTTATACTTCGCGAGCGAGAAATGGCATACAGACCGCGAAAAAGACGAGAACCAGGGTTGGCGGGTACGCGGAGGCGGAGTTGGTACACCGCGGGTACTCCTACTACGTGAAATTGTCCTTCATTAAATACAAAGATGTTTTCTTCATTGCGAATGTCGTGAAATGTGTTAAGAATTACGTTGGCGGGGAAACACATTAAGGGGTATACGAAAAATAACTACGATACTATTTAATGGCAATTGTAATTATTAGTGACAATATTGCGTATTGTGTAGGCGTACTTAGGTGGTCATACATTTTCTGCGACATGGTTCGTAACTATTTTCTCTTCGAACAATGAGTAAATGTTAACGAGAATTTCGTGGAACGAGGGTTTTAAAGGGTGGATAGAGGGGATAACGCCAATGTCCGGAGAAATAAATATAGGGGGAAAAAAAATAAAATGAAAGAAACTTGGGAGTGCCCACGAGAAGATTTCGTGCTGCTGGGCGTTCTCTCTTCGTTGGTGCTCTCTTAGTGGAACGAAACCGTGGATTGCACACGTACATGTACACGAACGTTCACAGTTTAACCGAAGTACTTCCACGTGCTTTCTCTCGGTACTTTCTCGACGGTCTCGAAAGACGAAGCTACTTCCTTTCCCTTTGGGGCCTGTCGAGATAAGAAACGTGGCTTAGGCCTCGACACTGTCGCGCTTACACGCCTGGTTTACACTGTAAACCCGACTTCTCTCCCCCCTCCCCTCCTCTCTTTTTCCCCGGCACTTCTGTACGACTCAGACTCACAACGTCCTCAACTTCTATCCTTTTCTCTCCTTGGCATTACTCCAAAACAATAAAAGATATAGTGTTTAATAGACAAGGGAAGCAAAGATAGGCCGAAAGAAGTGTCGCGAATGTTGGTCGCGCTCCGAACAACCATCCGACAAGCGTTGCTCTTCTATCGTCTAGTGTATAATTCTTAAATTACGCGAAACCTTTGATGTTAAATGTAATTTTTCAATTATATTTAAAAACGACAATTCCATTTTTCATCATCGAACCACCATTTTTCTAAATTATCATTGCATTTCACTAGAAATGTTAACCGGCTAGCAATTTACATCAACAATTTGATAATCCACTGACAGACAATTTGGATTTATGGTTTTTCAAATGTGACGAAAAGAGTAATTCGATTTTCCACGTCCTTGCAATGAGGTGTAATCGTTCGAATAAATGCAATCCGTTTGGCAATGAATACAAAAAATAATTTCTAAGATTTTCACTCTGACAAATCTTGAAGTTATCGAGGTAAAACTGTTTAGAAATTCTGAACAAAGTTCAAAAGGTTGTTGCACTTTGAAATCAGAAAGGATCGATATTCGCTGTCAAGTGTTGAGATTTATTTCCAAAAACGATCGCTCCAAGCGACCTACAAGTTAGCGAATTGAAATGTAAACGTTGGTAAGTTTACATACCGAAAACGCAAACGTGTAATTTAAACTTCCAGGTTGTTTCCTCAGTCTTTTCGATATCGTCCACAAACCTTTTTTTTCAACTGTTAGCGACATTAAGGGGGGAGTAGGGTTAGGACAGCGTTTTCTCAATTATTTTCATGAATATTTTTATAGTATAAAAAATGAATATAATTTATTGAAACTTTGAGAATATTTTATACAGATATTTAAGTATATACTATAAAATTTTTGTACCTATATTTAAGTATATACTATAAAATATTAGCGACCCCATATTGGAGGTCACAATCAGACTCAGCATTTTGCTCACATTCTAGAAGCTGCAATTTTCATCTGAAATCAAACGAGGTTGGAATTTACTTTTATTATATGTCTCTCTCCTATATGAACCTAAATGCTATCAAAAAAATAGAAAATTGAATTTTTTACAGGGGTCAAAACAAAAAAGCATGATTTTTTGCCATTTTTTACAACTTTATTTGCAAAAAAAAATTATTTTAAATAATGATAATATTCCGATTTTAGGTTCATATAGAGCGCAATACTATGAAGAAAGTAACTGCCAATTTCCAAAACGATTGGTTGAAAACTTTTCAAACTAGCGTGTACGCAAGTTCAAAAAAAGTCGTTTTCAGAAAAACGCGTTTGAAAAAATAGTACCAAGAAAAACAAGCAATATGGGGTCGCTAATATTTTATAGTATATACTTAAATATATGTATACAAATTTTATAGTATATACTTAAATATATGTATAAAATATTCTCAAAGTTTCAATAAATTATATTCATTTTTTATACTATAAAAAAATTCATGAAAATCATTGAGAAAACGCTGTCCTAACCCTATTTCCCCCCTTAATGGCTTATACCAATAGAACGAGTCGGAATTTTCATTTAAAATTTTGGGAACATATTTTTCAATAGTTTTTTCGTACCGTCTAACCCTATTTCCCCCCTTAATCATTAACGTTCAATTCCCAAAGTGACTCCAAGTTACTACGACCGTTAACGTCAAATTAAGTTACAAAATGTTTTCGAATTATGGAATTTAAATGCAAATTTTGTAACGTTTACATTCTGAAAAAGCACGTTCGCGGAAATGAAACTTGCACATTATTTTCCTATTTTTCCCATTTTCCTTTTCCATCATCGACGAACCTTCTTTTCAACCGTGAGCAGATTCATTATAGTCATAAGCTTTAATCTCAATTTGTCGCGGAATTATTAAAAAAAAGTAATACGAAATTGAATCCTTCCAATTACGACTGCGTCGTTTTTTTTTGTGGTCTCGAGGACACGTTATATCGTATAAATCGTCAATACCAAATTCACTCCGAGTTACTAAAAGGGTTAATTCCAAGATTCAATCCTGCTCATTTTGTCTACGTCTTTCAAAAGTCTCGAGGACACGGGGTGACGACTCGTCGTCACCCAAAGCTAGCGAAGTCATTTTGTCGACGTAATACATTTTTTTGCTCATCCCCGCCTCAATAAACCCACCCGACGGAACTTTTCCTTTGATTCTGGCCACAGGTCGACTTTCCTACAAGAGAGTGAAGAGCCCCTGATATCTCTCTCTCTCTCTCTCTCTCTCTCTCTCTCTCTCTGTACATGTCCACGCTTCATCAACGCGCGAGTAGCTATCGGGCAACCCCTGAGTGCAAGAGAGAGATATCAAGGCTTGTTTACACGACATAATCCGCGTGCTTCTGGGTTTGGATGCATACACACATTGACGAGGGGTACACGAGTGTGCATCTCTCTCTCTCTCCTTCTCCTATGTCTCTGGTAAAAGTTTTTCGTTTCGGCGAAGTTGAGAACCTTTACGCGAGCCCGGGGTAATAAAATGAGGGCCCCTGGCCCTCCCTCGGGGGTGGGGTTCCCCCCTCGATAACCCATATTGTACCCCCTCACCATCCTCATCCCATCCCCCTCGTCCTTTCCTCCCCCTTCTCCAAATGCCCACCCCTCCGCCCCGTTCTCCCCCCGGCGGCCCGACTCGCCGCCGCCGCTGGCCGTATATACTCGAGCAAGCAGCGTCAGTTTTGTCCCTCGTCCGCGAGCCAGAGGGAAAACTTACGAATTAACCGACATCGCCAATTTTCATGTGAAATTTTTGAAAAATGATGGGTCACCGCGTCACATTTTTCCCGATATTTTCATGTTCGTATCGTCACGATCGGCTCAATGAATCGTAAATTAAGACTTTTTCTTTATAAATGAGAGAGGTGGAGCTCATCGACAATACTTTATCAGCATCGTATATACACGATCATATACCACCCCTAGTCTCCCTGCCTCCTTCCCTATCCTCCTTCTCCCCCCTGCCCCCCCTCGCCGCCCCAACAACAGCGGGGTGGTACAGTCCGGACGAAAAACCCTGCGTCACTCGTTCAGGCTCGTATAAACCGTGGCAAAAGGCATTCTTTTTTTTTTCTTTTTTTTTTCAACGAGACATTCGAGAGTTTAACAAATTTTTGTCCAACAAATTTACCTCGTATCGATCGCGAAGCGTCGGCGGAGCAGTTGTTTTTCTTTTAGCTTCTAGGATAAAATTTGTTGTTTGCCCGGGGAGATATCAGGGATTTTCTTTCGGGGGTTTGCGTATTTGGGAAAATCAATGTTTCATGAAAATGAATGAATTTTTTTTTTTCATTATTCGTAAAATATTGCCGTGTTGATCCGCAGCCTCAAGGACCAAACTTGGAAAATGCAATTTTTCGACGTTTCGGAGTAAAATATTTTTTTTGTTTTTTTCCCGTTGGATCACACTGATTTTTAAGGGTTAAAACAGAGTAGAATGTATTTCAAGATAAAATGATCGAATTGGAAGAAAAAAATCGTACTATATCGATTTATGTTTATCAATATGTTTGTATTAAAATTGTTTGAAATGTGCATTTCAAGACGCGTCGATGAAATCGTGCACAAAATAGATCGCCATTCTTCCAGTCCCAAAAGTACTACGACCCGTAAATCCGGTGTACCACTAATCAAAACGTCAACACGGTCAATTTTCGGACGTGTGATGTTATACAGTGATACACATAGTTTGCAAATTTTGTCCACTTGTTTTATATCCTCGCTTTCGCGTAATACCGTGTATGATTTAAGGTAGTAGTCTGGTAACTTAAGCCGATTTTCATGTCTTTTTTGGAGGGCGTTTTTTTGTAGGAAAATAAAAATGAATCGTTTTGGGTATTTAGGATGTTTTTATTTACATATTAAAGATACAAAAAAAAAAATTTTGAAAAAATTTAATAGTTTATTATTATTATTATTATTATTATTATTGATCGAAGTTGGCACCTCGAAAAAAAAGCGCGTGGGTGGCCCCGGTGATTTTGGCTCTTGATGTTATCTGAAATAAAAAATTCTTGATAATTCTTAATCTATAGACATGTCATTCTGGTCGGAACTACCGAAGTTAAATTTCATGGATAAATAACAAAATGGCGGACTTTGGAGAAAAAAAAACATTTTTTTCCAAATCCAACTTCGATCAATAATAATAATAATAATAAACTATTAAATTTTTTCAAACAAAATTTTTTTTGTATCTTTAATATGTAAATAAAAACATCCTAAATATCCAAAACGATTCATTTTTATTTTCCTACAAAAAAACGCCCTCCAAAAAAGACATGAAAATCGGCTTAAGTTACCAGACTACTACCTTAACGTTCGTTTGATGCGACCGGCTGTTTACCCGCATCAAAAATCTTTCTCGCCGCGCAAACTTTTGCCAGAAATATCAATTTGTCCGGTTGCTAGAGTGGCAACAGTTTGCTTGATTTGGCACGCACTCGCGAGTTACGAGAAGGAAATATAAATCATCTCATTTTTGTATTTTTTATTTTCGCGAATATACGTACGATACAATGGTAAGTCGCCGGTCCATCGTCGTGGGTAGATCGTACATCAAAAGTGGATGTCTTATAGTTTATACACATAATAAACAGACATCTATATCATCGTTAGGCAGAAAAATAGTGAATAGATCTTTGGCTTATACGAATTTCTCGTCGGGCTGGCTCTCTTCTTTTCAATGCTAAATTCAGTGCAGTCAGGACATACGATTATTAGTTACGATCCAACAACGAAATTTGACATTTTTTTATGAATTACACGAAGACTTCATGCGTTCATTCTCAGCATTTAAATAATACTGACCATTTAGTTTCTTTGCGGAACGATGTAAAAGTTTACCACTTTAGATCGAACAAAGCACATCGCTTTGTGTAGACTATCACACCAGGGTTCGGTTACCACCGATTTGGTGCTCGTTCAACCAACTAATGTCTTTGAATAACTCACCGTCGATACGTTAAACACGATATATAATTTTTTTAAAGCTGCAAGCCGACACTTGCAAGTTGCTTCCTCGAAATTTCACGCAATGCTCAAAGCCTCCTCTCGTAAGGAACTATATCTTTTCTCATTTTTGGTTAAATCGTAGAGGATGATTCGAGATTTGTGTGAAATTGTGCCGAAGCAAGTTTCAACTTGCAACTTTTTTTCCCTACATGTACTGTAACTTTGAAATTTATAGAATATTTTGAAATGTCATACAGTCGCAACCGTTTCATCGGTTTTCGCGAAATTCTACAACAATCATGCTTCAATAATATTTTATTTATATACAAAATTGTACTGCAAAATTTACAAAAGTGTTGTTCAATCTTTACAAAAATTATATCGGTCAAAAGGGACTGGGCCACTTGCCTTCGATGTTTTAGCCTCATCGGTTTATAAGCCATTTCGGAGTTATTAGAACTTTGATTTTTCCAACCTCGTCACACACATCCTATCAGAAATTATTTATAAATGTGTTTTCCGACGTTCTGACACATTTTAAAAATATTCTGCTAAAATAGGAACTAGTAAATCACCTTTTGACACCCTGCCCGAATGTCCAGTGTGAAGAAGAAAAAAAAAACGATCAACGATTATAATCATTCTATTCCCTCTCTCCTTCTTCGCGAGTTCCCAAAGTCGTTATTTCAATGTTCACGATTAGTAGCTCAAAGAGTCAACGAAGAATAAAAAGAGCCCTCCTTTTCCTCTTAGTTTTGGTTCACGATATATATACGTGTATTATATAAAAGTGCTATAGACCACGTTGGAACACCTCAACTCTTTCTCTCTCTCTCTATCTCTCGTCTACCGTGCGTATTACGACCACTTTACACGGCCCGCGAACTTTTTCGTACCAACTTTCCCATCGTACATTCAACTTCACCCGAGGGGGCTTTACTTCACAATGAAAGAAAAAAAGCCACCAAAACTGCTCGGGAAAGTTGCGTTCGAAACTTATTCCGAGATGTGCGGAAGATCCCGCGCCCTGTACAAAATATACACTCCTCTCTCTCCTTCTCTCATCCGGGACTCGGATCAAAAAATTTGCCAGTTCCTTCGCACGTGTTTCTTCCATTGTTTTATTTATTTTTTCTCGAACTCGCGAATTTTAACGAAAATACGTGGAGGAATAGAATACGGTGAACGACACGGGGAGTAATGATAAGAATGTTAATAATAATAATCGTAACGTCGACGGGGTAAGAATAATAAGGCGAGCGTGTTTAGATGCATAATTGAATGAAAACGCGGTGAACGGAAATGGGGGATGGTTCTCGGGGACTTGGGAGGGTTGATATGCAGCTATAATTTCAACCCAGACAGTCATGCGTTATTCAGCGACCAGAGATAGTAATATATATATATATATAGCAAGCACCTCTCCCAACATTTCTCGTTTGTCCTTCGTATTTCTCTGGATTCTTCGTTCTTCCCCGCCCCCCATCTTTCGTCATAACGCTCTCATCCTTTTTTTCCATCCTCACTCTCGATCTATCGACGATTCTCGATAATCAAACATTTATCTTTCCTTCCTCTCGCTCCTCACTCATTACGAATGGTTTTTTTTTTTTATATCTTCGGTCGCAACTTGAACAGATGTAATATATTTTTGGCGATTCGTAACGTTTTTCAATTTTTATATATTCTTTGTTTCAGGACAGCGACAACCTCTGGTGGGACTCGTTCGCGAACGAATTTTTCGAGGACGATGCCACCTTTACCCTCACGTTTTGCCTAGACGACGGACCCAAGAGATACAGTGAGTTAAATAAAGAATTTGTCCCGTCAATGATCAAATTCTTATAAATTAATTTTTAAAGAAAAAAAAATCTCGTAAAAAAGTCGCCTTCAAGTAAACTCATGAAAATCTACAATGATCGTTTCGACGCTGCTTACGAAAAGTAGCACGATTCAAATTTCTTACGAAAACTAACACGTTTCGAATTCCACCACGAAAATCAACACGTTTCGATATTCGACGCGAAAACTAGCATGTTTCGGCTTTCATCGCGAAAACCAGCATGATTCGGCTTCTGCCGCGAAAAGTGGCATGTTTCGGCTTCCGCCGCGAAAACTAGCATATTTCGATTTGCACTCGAAAAAGTAGTATATTTGCCGAACTAAATCGAATAAGATTCGGAACTTTCCCAAAGGTTTTAATAATTTTTTCGGGAGCACTATAAGGAATAAGTGAAAAACATTAAGGATGTATCACCCGTACACCCTTAAACATTTATATTCGTTTTCTATTTAAAAAATAATAACATTATTGAAAATACGATTCGCAAATACGATACGCAATATTCCACCACTCAAAAACTAAAATTGTTCATCAATGATATTTTTCATGGCTTCAAGTTTCGGAGTCAGCGATGGAATTGAACAAAATAATTGTTTATAAAAAGTATATTCTACTTACAGTCTGAAGAATCGTTCATTGTGTTTTTATTTCATTTAAAAAAAACACAATCTTGGAGTGATCAAAGACTAAAGTGTATAGTACAGTATAAGTATAAAGTACAGTTGACAAAATCTTCGAAACAATCGATTGAGATATCTCGAGCAATGTCAGGTCTTGGACGAAGTAGCAAGAGGGAAAAAAACTGACATTGTTAACTTTGCATACACCGCAATTGTTTTCGATTTTCTTTTCTCTAATTTTTCTGACCATGGGTTTCTTTACTCCAAAATGACGAGGCATTTGCTGTTCGCCATCTTATGATAAGCCTAGCAGACCAAAATTCAAACGGTAAAATATGTATGAAATAAATTCAAACAAAAAATAAAACGGCATAAAATGACAAGCATAAATATTTCGTCAATTTGGAGTAAAAAAGGATGTTCAAAAAACGTGGAGTAAAAATTGAGAAACACTTCCAGTGATACTGAAACGCGCTAATTTTCGCGGTGAAAATCGAAACCTGCTAGTTATCGTGGTAAAAGTCGAAACATGCTAGTTTTTGCGGCGAATATCGAAATGTGCTAGTTTTCGTGGCAACAGCCGAAACATGCTAGTTTACGCGCGGATATCAAGCGTGCTTGTTTTCGTAAGAAATCTGAAACATGCTAGTTTTCGTGAGCAGCGTCGGTTTGATGGTTGCAACGATTCGGCTAAATGAAATTACGAAGGGAAGCAGGAACTAAAGTAACACCGGTCGGATATAACACTTGTTCTAACGACACCACCTTTGGAGTTAAATGGCTGTCATTACGCGTGTTTACAAAGTATGATGATGACAATATTGTTAAAAAGTATTGTTGTCATTCGAAAACTCATGAGACTTTTGTGCCAAAGTCACAATTTTTCGGACAGTTCGAGTAAACTTTTTGACTTTCCGAAAATATGTGACACCGGCTCGCTATCGCTGAATGAAATGTGCTGGACGAAGTCAAAAATCAGAAATCCCCGCAACCGTTTGTGTTATTCGATAATAAAGAATTGTAAAGTTAAATCAGAGAAAATCAATCGTCGTGTTGTCGACGCGATAAGTGAAATTTTCATTTCCGGCCATTTGTAAAGTCATATCTCAATTATTTCGGCCATGATTGATTGTGTTGAAATTGCAAGAGGACGAAATCGGCGATTATATGAATCTAGAAAAATTGCCCGCTGGAAAATTGGCACACAGAAAAATGGCCCTCGGAAATAAATGACGGTGGAGACGGGTGTTTAGGCGCGGAGTCCGGTGGAGGTGCATAACGGTGAACCACCACTAAAAACTATTCTTCGCGGCAACCGAAAAAAAAAAACTCAAACTCACCAATTGGACGCCAATTTTCCAGGAGGCAATGTTTCTGTCACGGGTTGTATGCTGATTTTAACCGTTCAGCAACTGTTACTTTCCTCGTTCCAATCATCCCCGCTAACGGAGTCGAAATTAACAAATTTACTTCCACCATTAAAACAACGATTAAACGGCCGATATCAGATTAAAATTTCCATCGAAACGCGTTACCGTACTTTCTGACCCTCTAAATTACAAGTCGGTACTAAATGGTACATGATAAAACACAAACTTTAAAACCCAAGAACTATAACGACGTTTTTCTTTTCCTCGTCTGTTCCACAGCGATAGGAAGGACGTTAATACCGAGGTACTTTCGTTCGATATTCGAGGGTGGAGTTACGGAACTTTACTACAACATGAAGCATCCCAAGGAATCTTTTCACAATACGAGCATAACGCTCGACTGTGAACACTGCGTGATGGTTACGCATCACGGGAAACCGATGGTTGCTAAGGTAATGCCCAACGATACTATACTTATTGTATACGTTTTTTTTTTCGTTTTTAGAGAAAATTTGTTATATCTACATTGAAAGTTGCGTTACAAATTCAGTTTCGATGTAGCTTCGAGCCGTAGTGATACGTAGCGAAGATTTTCAGCCCTCGGAGCTGCTTAAAGTTCATTTAGAAATACAACCCGAGTAGCTTCCGTAGAGTAAACCGAGAGATTTCAAATCTTTCATTAAACCTCTCGCAGTATTATATTTGACTCGTTAAAACTGAACGGAATGATATTTGGAGAGTCTAAATCTCAACTCGGTCAATCAACGCGTGTGACACTCGGAAAGAGACGTCGAAAGTTTAACGGACCGCTGATGTATTCGTCACGAAGAAGCACAGCGGCGGTGTTTAAGATGTTCTCTCTCACTGATTTCACAAATGGAAATCCCGTCCGTCGTTCGTCAATGACGAAAAGAGCGATAGACAGAGCCTAGTTACATAATTGTCCGTAAGAACTTTTGACGTGAAGTTTTCTGTTCTGAGTTCTCGCGGGAAAATGACTTGTTTTTGTCAATGTGCGTGATATTTTCATGCGCGAACCAGAAGTTACCGGGCCACTTGTCAAACGTCAGCTTTTGTATCAAACTGTTTTTAACACCGGACACTCGTTCCTCTCTATCATTACACTTGGCATTGTTGAACCGGAACGATCCGCGCCGAATATACGTTAGTCCACTTTGCCATTGAGGCCCTTCTGCCCTTCTCTCTGATCCAGGAATTTCTCTATCGCGCTGATTTCCTCGCTATAATTCTCCGTCTTCCAGCACGGTCTATATACGGTCACTCCCTATGAGCCATGTGAATTTCCGAGTCCGTGAACACGCGCCCGACCACAGGGTCGTCGCATCGTCGTCGCGTAGTCGTGGCCCACATACTCATCCAGTGTTAACCGATCTGGGTTTGCCTTCGGCATTTGCGATACGACCACGATCGTGAACATCGATGTAAATACTCGACGATTCGGTTGAGATAAACCTCCGTGGGATTTGATATTGAAGCGCACGGAGTATTACTTTGTACTAGGAGCGAGCGAGCGAGCGAGCGAAATAGAGTGAGAGAGAAAGAGAGGGAGAGACGATGAAAGGAGAGAGGAAAGGCAATAGAAACATCGGAAAGAAATATATTGAAAAATATATCTTTGAGATATAGAAAGAATACTTACACGAATGACGAATTTCGAACAAAATATTCAAAGCTATATATCCCACGACAAAATATCCCAAAATAATCAAATATAATTAACGACAAGAAACAAAAAAAAAGTGTGCAAATTACAGACTTTTGCACATTGGGTTCCTCATTATTTCATTTCGCTTAAAAATCCTCGTCTATGAGAAAGTTAGTTTTTCAATTCAGACTTCCTTATGGAGGAAGCGATGACAAACATTTTTTTTTGGGAAGGTAATTGCTCTTGAATCGATCGTTCTCTAATAACGTGAAATCTTTGATTAACAATTTTTAGGTGTGTACGGAAGGAAGGCTAATATTGGAGTTTACATTCGATGATCTTATGAGGATAAAGTCGTGGCACATGTCGGTCAGAGGTCATCGAGAACTGGTACCGAGATCGGTGGTAGGGATGAACGTGTCAACGGCACAACAGGATCCTTCGGGACTCGAACAGCTCACCAAAAACATCACCAGAAATGGCATCACGAATTCTACACTAAATTATCTTAGGGTGGGTATTATCGTCGTTGTAAATGACATCTGTAAACCAAAACGATCGTATACTTTTTATTTTTGTTATATTTTAACGTATACCCTATTCGGGTTTTTAAGACCCATCACTTTTTCACTAACCCCTTCCCCCTTGTGTTCCATCCTGGAGACGGGCACGGGGACGGCTATATTTTATTGAGATTCAGATTTATTGCCATTATAAACTCAGAAAAACTGCCTGCCGATCGGTATTAGGTGTGGAAGTCAGTGCACGGCCAAGTGGTCACCCATCTTACTACTGATCGTGGTCAATACCGCTTAAAATGTGAGATCGCCGAAGCGGTGCACTGATCGCGTGTCCACTTCTGTCGTTTTCTCTCGTATACTTTCGAGCCAACTAAAATTATCAAAAAAGCAATTCGATGTTTAACGTAGTAGTCTGGTAACTTAAGCGGATTTTCATGTCTTTTTTGGAGGGCGTTTTTTTGTAGGAAAATAAAAATTAATCGTTTTGGATATTTAGGATGTTTTTATTTACATATTAAAGATACAAAAAAAATTAGTTTGAAATTTTTTTATAGTTTATTATTATTATTATTATTATTATTATTATTATTATTATTATTATTATTATTATTATTATTATTATTATTATTATTATTATTATTATTGATCGAAGTTGGCACCTCGAAAAAAAGCGCGTGGGTGGCCCCGGTGATTTTGGCTTTTGATGTTATCTGAAATCAAAAATTCTTAATAATTCTTAATCTATAGACATGTCATTCTGGTCGGAACTACTGAAGTTAAATTTCATGGATAAATAACAAAATGGCGGACTTTGGAAAAGGACTTTTTTTTCCAAAGTCCGGCATTTTGTTATTTATCCATGAAATTTAACTTCAGTAGTTCCGACCACAATGACATGTCTATAGATGAAGTATTATCAAGAATTTTTGATTTCAGATAACATCAAGAGCCAAAATCACCGGGGCCACCCACGCGTTTTTTTTTCGTGGTGCCAACTTCGATCAATAATAATAATAATAATAAACTATTAAATTTTTCCAAACAAATTTTTGTTTGTATCTTTAATATGTAAATAGCAACATCCTAAATATCCAAAACGATTCATTTTTATTTTCCTACAAAAAAACGCCCTCCAAAAAAGACATGAAAATCGGCTTAAGTTACCAGACTACTACCTTAAGGATTAATGTCCCCGGGCTGTTGAGTTTCTACTCAACTGAATGTTCTGGTTTTTGTTTTCTATATAATATTTATAGGCTAACTAAAATTGTTATCGCATCCAGAAGGATTGAAGTGAAGTGCGTTCCTAAAGATGTTTTTTTTAAATTTTGTATTTTACGATTGCAGTTATGCGTGATATTGGAACCGATGCAGGAACTAATGTCGAGGCACAAGGCTTACGCGCTTTCGCCACGTGACTGCCTGAAGACAACGCTGTTCCAGAAGTGGCAGAGGATGGTTGCCCCGCCGGGTAAGAGAGGTAGACGGACAGTTGCTTTACAAATGAGACATCCCACCAGCAAGTGGAGCCAATCCGGCCGTTCAACTTTTCACGGCCAGGAACAATTTTCTCGAGTTGAAGCCGTTTTTTTTTTATTTTTCAATTTTTTCATTTTTAAATCTAATCAACACTCTCGTCGAGGAACGAAAAAATACAATATATTCGGTCATTCCATCTAAAGTGTACGCGTGCGGTGGTTGGGCTTCCAGTTTCTTCGTTTCTATGCCATTCCTTTTTTTTCTTTAATAATTATTTTTATCCCTTTGTTTGTAATCGGAGATGAAAGAAAATTTTAATTGGCTCTTTTAAAAGGTCTGTTAGAAATTCGGTAAAAATATAAATGTTAAAAACTAGAGGGTTAATGGACAAAGATTCCGAGAGCTTCCAATATCACAAAAATAATGTCAACGTGTCCGTGAAAAAAAAATACGCGTTGCAATTTGTTGTACCGACCGTCGGTATTTCCGATCGCATTAAAAATTTCCGAATTGTCAATATGTAAAATACATTACTAGTTATTTTTAGAACTTTTTCCATTCTTCAAGAGTTTCGCGTCTCACGAGAGCCAATCCCTCGTACATCGAGCATGGTACCCCCCCCCCCCCCCCCCCCCCCCCGCCGTGGTCTTCACGGAGTGCAATTTTCCTTGCAATGGTAACCCTCTTTACTATTCGGCTTCGTTTCCTCTCCGTTATCCATGGTTGAGCTCATTCGGCGGGCATTAACCAGGGGCCTGGGCTCCTGAACCGTCTTATCGCACGCCTTTATCGTTCTCCTCGCTTCCGTTCCCTTGACTCACGGCTGTTTTCGTTTCTCTCTTTCGCACCTGAGCAAGTGCCAACGACCGTATATCCTTGTGGCAAGGTCGACGGAACCTTGGAAGACCCGGCCAAACCCCGCGTACACGATTATCAATTCGATTTTATTTCTTATATAAAAATAATAATCTTAAAGTAACAATCATTGGAATGAAAATTCATCGCGTTAAAACTGAAACTTTTATTCGTACCAAATTCATAACCATAGACGACGTAAAGTATCTGTCTATTTGTCTGTGACTTGCATGCATGCCTGTGTGACTAACCGTGCATACCGTCAGAGACCTTTGATATCGAGAAAGGTCCACAGCTGGGTAGAAATATATTTTAAACTTACGTCCGTAAAGACGTATTGAAATTATGTGCTATTTAGAGGATTCTTAGGTCGTTTCGCTGATCAATGTGCGCTAATCAGTGTGTGTTTTTTCCTGAAATTGATATTCCAGAATCTCAGAGGCCAACGAGCAAGAGAAGAAAGCGAAAGGGTAGTACGTCAGGACCTGGTAACAATGCCCCACCTGCGCCTAGTAAAAAAAGATCACCAGGACCTAATTTCGCACTCGCCTCGCAGGTTTGTTGAAGATCCTTTCTCGAATATTTATATATATAACGTATGCTTCACGCTTCGTTTCAATTTCACGAGAAAAAAAAACTTATGGAACATTTCGGACGAGCCACTGTTGGAAATACTTTTACGATCGTGCAGATGTACAAATATTCCGATCCGAATCTAAAGAATTGCAGGCGATGCATTTTTTTTTTAATAATACGAATATTTACAAAAAGCTGTAAAATGAAACTTGTAGTAAGCGAATTTCACCAAATGCCCGAAGCCCCCCCGTATAAGAAATTATATATCTCTTTAATTTTGGTTTCCTCACGGAGGAAGCTTCGGTATTGTGTGAAATTTTGAGAAAGCGACTTGCAAGTTTCAACTCGCTGCTTTTCCCCTGCATGTATTGTAAATCCCGTATTTTTTCGGATAAATTGAAAAATTCAATTAAACACGCCTTGATCAATTTTCCTTCAAATTCAATACCTTGCGGTAGTAATGCATTTCTGTGCAATGTTTTAGCCCGACAGTTTAACTTTTCACGCACTATTTTGAAAACTTTCAAAATCTTATTAAAATTTGAAACAAAAATTGTCGATTGTCACAGGAATTGCCGTTAACAAATCGTCGCTACTGATTTACTCGTGGGTAAAATTTCAGCCCGAAAACTCTTTCACCCCCAATGCACCGCGTACACACACACGCGCGCACACACATATATGAGGACGCAAGATATAATTTCAGTTACAATTTTTCATATACCGATTTGAACATTTTTTTTACATTATCAGAAAAACATTTCGAAAAAATGATCTATTTCTCGTATCGGATTTCCCATAGGATATTTTTTTTTCCGCAAAATAAGAAACCAACAACGTTTTTAGCCTGTTTTGAAGCGCGAGGCTTCCCTCCTCAAAAGTAAAGAGATGTATTAAAACTTAACTAGCCGAAATTCAATAAACCAATAGGACGTGATGGTCGTGGGTGAACCGTCCCTGATGGGTGGTGAATTTGGCGACGAGGATGAGAGATTAATAACGAGGCTCGAAAATTCACAATACGACGCTGCTAACAGTCTGGACCCTCACAGTCACGACACATCCGGTGGACCACCGCAGCATCCGCATCAGTTTCACTCGGAACCGACACCGGGTAACTCTTGGCCACCGGATCGTGGTCCAGGTCCACCACAGGGAGGACCCGGCAGTCAGGTAATTAAAATCGCGTCAAGACGTACCTCTCGAGGGCGGTCGACGATGTTTTAGGAACAAAGAGAGATGGAGAGAGCGGGGAGAGTGAGAGAGACCCCATTTTGTTGTGAACGATGATTCCAGAAGAAGAACAGAGGTTCGAGTTTTTTTCATTGAGTGCATTTAACGTTATTAAAATGATATGAAACCCCTATCTACGCACAACCCCAAAAAAAATATTCGGAATAAAGTAAAATTAGAAAAAAAAAGAATTGATTAATGAAGTTCGATCTTCGCCTGAAATTCCAAAAACTTAAAAAAATTCATAACAGTTTTTATTGCCGTTAATCGGCGTCTCGCGTAATCTTTAATCACGAGAAAGGGACGACGAAGTAGTCAGGCATAACGAGCCTAAAAAAAAACGTGTCATATTTCGAATTCATCAAGCGATGCGGTAGCGACTTGACGCCAAGCAATTAAAACAGAGTTTTTAAGTACGCCTTCCGCTTGTCTCTATACACCAAGACGGCCTATAAAATTTTACTATAATTTAAAAACAAAAAAAAAGCTTCGTGCAATCTCGTGTCTCATTTTCGATTATGTCGTTGTTTCTTTTTTTAAGGGAGTACAAGGACCTCAAGGTGGCGGAGGAGCCGGTGTACAGGGACCTCAGGACGCGAATCAGCAGCAGCAAGATAAGAAGAGCCCCGCGGTGAGCCAGTGAGGCCAGGAGTCCCCGCGGCCCTCCACCAGGGGCCGACGGGGGCGCAGGCCCAAAAACGTGGCTCCCTAGCGGGGCGAGAATCCTAATATCACGAGCTCTTATCTGACCTCATCAACGGCTTCGCGATATACGTCACATTCTATCGGTGTAATGCCATCGATCGGTTGTCCCCCTGGTCTCACAATTCTACCCGATCACCACCAACAACAGCAACAGCAGCAACAACAACAACAACAACAGCAGCACGGTCACGCCCCGTCAATGGGAATGGAAGCCTCGGAAATCGTGGCGGCTCATCAGGCTGCCCAGCAAAGACAGCAAAGATTAATTGCCGATGGAGAAAACGTCGTTGGTAGTTCGATTCTGTCGCAGACTGCTCAGCCTACTGGTGGAGGCTTGACGCAGCCGTTACACCAGGGACAAGCGCAGAGTCAGGATCCGTTGCAGAGTCTCGTACAGCAATTATTGTACTTGCAGCAGCTCGACTATATCCTTGGACAGCGTGGACACATGTAATATTTCGTTGGAATAAAAATAGAAGAAAGCAAATTCGAGCATAGAGGGGGGGGGGACAAGAACTGAGAGTGACAGAGAGAGAGAGAGAGAGAGAGAGAGAGAGAGACAGACACAAACACATATATAGAGATTGAGTGAGTGATTGAGAGGGAGAGAGGGAGAGAATTCGGGGAGGTTGTATGTGATGAACAAAGTTTTCCCGTTCGTCGATTCGAAATCCTCGTTTCAACACCACGAACAATCTCATGAGCGAGAAGCTCGCGAGGACAATTTGTTCGGAGGGGCGTGAAATTCGCTCTGGAATACCTCGATTTAACGCGAAAAAGCCACGTGATCGTCAACAATTATCCGCGCACAAAAACACACAGGCGCATACACACACAGACACACACACAAAGTATTAACGCTACGTGGAGGTACGATCGAGGAAAAGGGGAGAATAACAATACAAGAAGGAGGGAAGTTTTATTCTCCGCAAGAACTCTCGCACCGAGGCCAAGTGACGTCGAATCCAACGACTCAGCGTGTGATAAAACGATGTATATATATATATATATACATATATGTATATATATATACATATATGTAGCGAGAGGGGGAGGTGAAAAGACGTACCGTGAGTGAACTCAGTGAAAGAGGGCTAAATAAATTTTTTTTTTTTTTAAGTTGAAAGAAACGCAAAATGATGAGCCACGCGCGACAGAGACGATCGTATCCGCTCTGATGCGAGCTGTGAATGAATCTCTATCCGTCAACAGTATTGATATAATTATAGAGTAAATGAATATAATATTGTAAGGAGGTATAGAGTAAGTACGTATTGTGCAAGCGATTTAAAAAAAACCGAGCGAGAGAGAGAGAGAGAAAGAGAGGAATAAATTGTAAGAGGGTGAGTGAAAAAGAATCAATGGAAAAGAAAAAGAACGGTAGAGGAGTTATGTACGGGATTGGTGTGTGTGTGCACGCGCGCGCTTTCGTTGGAGATTTTTTTCCGAGCTAGAATCCATAGATCAAAGTCGCCACAGAATTTTATCGACTGAAATACGCGTGAAGTAGGAGATCGAATCCGAACGTTGGTTAGTAGGATCTTGAGACTATGTGACTCGCTCGACGTTCAACGGGTAACATATTCTCTTTGCCTATTTTTGCTCTCTCCGAGACGGTCGACATTACGGACAAAAACGAATTGCTTCTGAATGCTCAATTGATAGAAACACTGAAATCATTTTTCTTTTGTTCGGAGTGTTAAATGTCTGAAAGAAAAACAATAGGAAAATCGAGTTACCCCTTGACTACGTCCTTGCGTTATTGTATATCCTCAATGCTCGACTAAATTCGTCTCTTAGATTCGTTACTCGAACTGACAGTCAAGATCGAGGTAGATTTCGTTTTTAGCCCCGAGTCGACACGCACGAATTTTAGTTCGGACTGAAGACCGAACTTTCGTACTCGAGTGTGAACTTAAGTTCGAACTTCATTTGCGTTCTTAGATTATTTACGGAAGTTCAAAATTGAGCCAAAATTCAAACCTGCAAAATCACATAGTATCTGAGCCTCAAGCTCATGATTTTCGAATCCGGTTACGAAACTAACTTCGTACTTTCACGGTTAAGTTCAAGTACGCGATCCCCCAACTCCTTATTTACACGTGTAATGCACAAAAACAGGTCCAAATACCCTCGAAATTCATAAAAGTTGAATTCATCAAAATGAAGTTCGAACTTGACTTTGCCCTTAATTTCGAACTTCATTTTCGATTGAAATTTCGATCGAAGTCTCAACTTGGTTCAACAGTCAAGTTCGATCTTAATTGAGAAACTTGTTTGAGACTCGTATTCGCAACTTTGAGCTAAAATTCGAGTTCACGCTAACGATTGTCGATTTAGGCCTTGAATACAAATTCGCTATCAAGTTCGAACATGATTTCATCGTCGGGCCTGAAATTACTTTTGTGCAAAAATGCACTCCAGTTTGGAGATCAAGTTTGAGGTTAAGTACGAATCTAAGAACGATATCAAGTGACAACTTTAGTTCTTTATTTAAGTCGCGCCAATGTTGAACTTTGGTACAAACGTTAATTGAGAATCCGGTACGAACTCAAGTTCTTACTCGAGTCGAAACTTCGGTGTTTATGTAAATTTATCATCAAGTTGAAACTTGAGGATGTATTCAAGAGCTTGGCCACCGTCGGCTGATTTCGGTCTCTTATTCTATTCTTCGTCGAGATTTTATTCTTCTTTCTTAATATATATATTTTTTCATTATTTCACGAAATTCGATGTCGTCGTAGTTCAAGTATCATTTTTCCCCCCTTTCGTCACATTCAATGTGAATATCTCGAAATGTACGGGAGCCAAGACAGTTGTCAGTAGAGCCCCCAAGGCCGAATTAACGTCGTTTTTTTCTGTTCGCTATGTCTCGATGCTAATGAAAGTAAACTGCAACGGTCGAGGAATTGCACAAGATTCACATGAGACAAATCCATCGTGTAAATACAGTCAAGAGATTGGTTCTTTTTTTTGCAATTTTTCAGATTTCGAAAAAGATTCAACGAATCGGTGATTACCCGTTTTTTGAAAAATTTGCAATGATTCCTCAAATAATGGTGTAATCGTCGTCTTGTGCACAAAGCTAGAATTCATTTTCATCGCACCCCCCCCCCCCCCCCCCCAAAACGTTGATTGTACAAAGTTCCTCGCGCATTACGTTATACCATTGTATATGTTCCTCATTGTATTTGTTCCTATTTTTTTGTACTACTCTTCGGTATACCTTCGACGATTTTCCCCATCCACGAGACTCGAACGACGTCTTTTTTTGTTTCTCAAAATCGCCCAAATGAAGATACTCTTTTTTTTTATTGCGTTTCTAGCGCAATTTCTCGCACGCTCCGATAAATTTCATTGGGCGACACCACGGGGGCTAATGAAATTTTGTCTTGTTCGGCTTTGTGCACGTGAAACTTGCGCACTCGGTACGAGCCGAATTCACGGCAATTTTAATAATAGTTATGGGCAAAAAACCGATAAATTGAGCCTATTTCGATCTTAAAACCGAAAGCTTGCGCATGAAGCGATTTAACGATCTCAAGAAAATCATATATCGACGCTTGTAATTTTCAAAATCTTTATGGCTTTAAATTTAGCAAAGTTGCGCCACATTGACAGCTGTCGGAAAAAGAAATTGTGACTATTCGTTAGAATCGCTTTACTTGGGTCAACGAAACTTTTCCGCGCATAGGATCGAAATAATTTCCTGAATATTCTCAAGTATTGTAGAAAGTAGAGAGAGAAAAAAGCATTTCAGCCATCAGGAAACTTTTGCGCAGACTACTTGCCGAAACTTTTCTTCGGTATCTTTATTCTGGTATCTTCAGAGATATTATGGAAAGTAAAATAAAAATAAAAGCTCAACTCAGAGGACACTTTTTCATTAACAGCAAAAAAACTTATAGCTCACGAAAAAGTGACAGCTGTCAATGATATCGGTTGGAGCAAAGTTTTTAACTTTTATGTCATGAATATTTCATTAATTTCTCCTGTTGTTTATTCTCCTAAACGATATTTGAACAAAAATGTTCCTGAGTAAAAACCTAAAGGTGCCGGATAGTGAATGTAATGATATTTTTTTTCTGTAATTTGCACTTATCCAGAGATCGTTAAACGTTTTAGGCTTAGCCAAGTGTCTGATCCAAGCTAAAATACATTTTTTTAACCATAAATTTCGTGCCTGCGTCGTGTAATTGAGGGGCTTGTTTTTTTTTGTTATGAAAAAAATTTCGAAGACAGAGGCCGAAAGTTTGTCGGTGTTAAGTCGTACAGGTCGGATATAGATGAATTTTTAGAGAAAAAAAAAAAAAACAAACCGCGGACTCTAAAAGTCCCGCATGTACAAAGTCATCACACATCGTTTATATATTCGTATGAATGAAAATAGGAATTACGAGGGAGAGATTGAGAAATACGTGGATACATCACTCGACGCAATTTTATCGTGAAAAAAAAAGAAAAAGAAAACCCTTCCTCAATCGAGCAACGGCGAATGTTGCTCGTCGTTTTGCAATTGTGTATAAAGATGAATTATACATACGAGCCAATGTAGTTTATAAGAATCAGAAGAAAGAAAGAGAGCGAGAGAGACAGGGAGTGATTGTGAGTGCGTGTGTGCCCGCGTGCGTGTGTATGTGTGTGGGATGTGTGTCCGACCGAGTACAGGCACGCACATCCGACATTCACACAATAAATCGCACAGTGATTGAGAAAAAAAAATCAATAGACGTTCATGTTCAATCCTACGGGTTCATCGAACACGTGTCTATGAAATCATAAAATTTAGTTGAAATAAACACGTCGAGCCAGTAAAGTCCTCATTCGTCGAACGTGCGAGACTGTAGGAAGAAAAGTGAAAAAATAAATGGAAAATAACAAATCTCTCATCAATACCAACGAGCGCGCGTGTGCTATGCGTGTGTGTGTGTGTGTGTGTGCGCGAGAAGGAGAGAGTGAAAGAAAGTTTATGACAATGAGAGATATAATCGCGTGTTTGTCGTACGCGAGGTATGATGGGTTTTAGTATAAATGATCTATTGACAAATGTTGTATATTATTACGAATTATAATGACACTATTATAATTAATTAATTATTATACCATAATAATGTGAATTGACTTTAAAGAAAAACAAAAAACAACAAAAAATACATGAATGATAAGTAATAGGAAATTTTGAATTGTTAGTGGAAAAGCACACGCGGAGACGCCATTTGCGACAGATTAGATTGAACTCGATGATAAGCATAACCGATGAAAAAGAAGAAAAAAAATATGAAAACGATCGAACGCGTCGATCGAAGATCGATCGTTCTTTCGATCACTGGCCGATGGCGAATCGTGGATATCGATTTTTTTTTGTCAACAAAGCGTGCGGGATTATTTGAAAATTGGGCGGTACAAAATGGCGTTCTTTTTTTCCCCGACAACGTTGATCAGTTTCCCTGCAACTCCATTCTTCGTATATAATTGTGTGCAAACAAAAAAACGTACGTTCCTTTCTAATCTCAAATTAACGAACCTCGGGCGATTAGTCGACGATAATCGGCCGCGGGTGTGTAAATACATACGTAAATTATTCTTCCAGATAACACTTTTTTTTTTTCATTTCCAAATGTTAACGGTTAAATGTCGACGAATGGAAGTTGGCTCGGAAGGACCTCAACGTTGAGCAGACTTTTGTGAGAAATATCATAATAATGTGACGTAACGTAAATGAAATTCGGGGAATAAACGGAACAAGAGGATTTTCGTGGAACTAATGAGCACTCCATGTATGGAAAATAAACCATTAACCCTGAAGATGACAAAAAATCGACAAACTAGGTTTTTTTTTTGGATAATGTAGATATTTTAAAAATGTGAGATCGTTGATTGTTCGGTTTGTGGCCAGAAAAGAGCATTGATTGGACAAAATTGTCAGTAACAATTGCAAAAAAACCAAATATTAGCCAATATTCAATTGATCGGTACGCTTTTACGAATAACAATATTCGCGTTCGAAATCGAGCAGAGGTAGGAGAGGAATGCTAAAGCCGAGTTCATTTGTACATTGTATTGGATTTGATGTTGTCGACGATGACTGTGGCGTTGATGATGAATTTAAGAGAAAAAGAGAGAAAGAGAGAGAGAGTTGACGATGCTTGTGGTGACGATAGTTACGATTATTAACAATGACGACGATCACAGCGATTATTATTATTATTAATTAATTATTATTACATGTTCTGAAGCAGTGTACAAATAAAATTTCCAATCACTTACAAAAATCTACAATAATTTATATAACATTCACCGGCACGTTTTGTTCGATCATTACAAACGTATGTTTTACGTAAATATCTTTTTTATTGACGATTTTGTGTTAGAAAGGTGGTTCTGCGAATTGTCGAAACATATTAAGGTAGTAGTCTGGTAACTTAAGTCGATTTTCATGTCTTTTTTGGAGGGCGTTTTTTTGTAGGAAAATAAAAATGTATCGTTTTGGATATTTAGGATGTTTTTATTTACATATTAAAGATACAAAAAAAATTTTTTTTGAAAAAATTTAATAGTTTATTATTATTGGTCGAAGTTGGCACCTCGAAAAAAAAGCGCGTGGGTGGCTCCGGTGATTTTGGCTCTTGATGTTATCTGAAATTAAAAATTCTTGATAATTCTTAATCTAAAGACATGTCATTCTGATCGGAACTACTGAAGTTAAATTTCATGGATGAATAACAAAATTTAACTTCAGTAGTTCCGACCAGAATGACATGTCTATAGATTAAGAATTATCAAGAATTTTTGATTTCAGATAACATCAAGAGCCAAAATCACCGGGGCCACTCACGCGCTTTTTTTTCGAGGTGCCAACTTCGATCAATAATAATAATAATAATAAACTATTAAATTTTTTCAAAAATTTTTTTTTGTATCTTTAATATGTAAATAAAAACATCCTAAATATCCAAAACGATTCATTTTTATTTATCTACAAAAAAACGCCCTCCAAAAAAGACATGAAAATCGGCTTAAGTTACCAGATTACTACCTTAATGATGGTTGAGCGGCATTCACGCAGGTATAATGGCCGTTTGGAGGTTTAACATTTTGGGCTTAAGAGAGCGATATTTGAAAAAGTTTAGAGGAAAAATATATACTATTTTTGTTGTTTAACGAGGATTTTAGGAAATTAAACGTTGGGAATTGCCTCGGGAGTCATATTTTACGAATTAATTGAAAGAAATGTGTGGATAGATAAGCTTGAAGGAGGGCTACAAGTTCCTTTTCAACGTGGCAACAGAAAAAAAACTATCAAAAATCTAAAAACGAGTGATTGTTCAAAATGCTCTTACAATCATGTTCAAAAATATTGAAATCTGATTCGAAAAAAATGTGCGGGGAGATTCGCAAAAAAAAAAATACATATTTAAAAATGGCATTCTCATAGTTTTTCATGCAACGTTCCGAATTTTCGTTTCACGATCAGAGAAGCATTTGGAACAATCTCGTGCTTTTGATTTTCGATAACATTTTTTTTACAAATAAAAAAAACACATTTTTTCCCAACATTTTCGTCTACGGCTTTTTATTTTCGACCCTTGAAACCAAAGATACGGTTAAGAATATAATGCACACACATTCCCATCCGTAAATTATATATCGTTCTAAAATAATCTCAAAATCAAATGTAACACTTTTATTTCAGTTTATTCATCATGTTCGCTAACGTTTGTGCTCAAACTGCAGTTTCTCCTGACATTTGCAGTATTTCGACCCGTTAGGTCTTGGCTCGAATTTGAACGTTATTGTTAGAACGGTAATTTTGTTCATCCATCGATTCGACCGTCGGATCACATCAGATGTCGCGTTCCTTAATCTCTTTTCCCCAATAGCAGGAATAATAAACGGGTCTAAGGTCAATATTCATTTGCAAAAATTGAACATGCAATCTCTCGCTGGAAGCCTTTTTTGTGTACACGCAGATTGGCTGGTCTAATCGCGATTTATTTTATCGCGAAACCTACCAGATATTTCATTGCATTGAGAGCTAAAAGATATTTCAAATTATCGTTAATAGATGGTCAATAAACTCTGTACAGTGGTAAAAAAAAAATAGACTCGCGTTCATCGTGAATTGTTGTTTTTCGATAAAAAGGATGGATCTCGAGCAACGAGTCTCCAAAATTCAGAAAACCACACGAGAGATTATTATATTATAAATTTGAATCTCCGCGTGACTTTGTGTGAAATAGAAAAATAAAAAGTCAACCGGCAAGTTTTTGTTCAACGAGCTTTTGTCTATACTCTACACGCACATTTTTGCTTCGAGCAATAGATTGTATATCGTGAAAAAAACATTCTTGAATTCGTATTTGAAGTTTGTACAAAAAATGTCCCCTTAAATGCCCTAATGTCTGTGATCCACGAGAAAACAAAAAAAAAAAACGAGACAATGGTCTATTATCGGGAACGAGTTATCGCTAAATATCAGACCAGTCTATTTGCGATGAATGTACACAGTTTAGTGTAAAGAAAACAACAAGAAAAAGTATTAGTTAATTAAGAGTGATTGATGCAAGCAAGGATTATAAAGTTTTAACCCTATAAGTGGACACGAGACAAGCTCGGTATATTATATTAATATACATTCAAAGCTGACTCGTTGCCATTGCGTTAATAAGAAAAGAAAGAAAGAAAAAAACGAATAAAATAAATTGTCATCTACATCAACATTTTTACGCACTCGAAAATTTTTATCCTCGTCATTTGTATTATAGCGACACACGTCTTTTCCAAAATCACATTATATGTAATGTAATCAAAATTGTAACTGAAAAAAAAAAACAATACGTTAATAAAAAAAATGAAATAAACCGATTTGGCAAGACGAACTTACCCATTAATAAATGTTAACCGTTAATTGGGACCTCTTTATCTCCGATAGGAAAATTTCTAGAAACACATGTGCGGTAAATCCTTTTTTATGTGTTATTACATTGAGGCTAGTTTATATTTTTAAACGTGAATGTAAACAATTTGTTGATACATGCAGCCAGCAACTTTTCATTGTTAATTGTTGTTCTAGTTGCCATTGTTTACGATATGCAAAAAATAAGTTGCTTGCGAACAATCTTCTCGCTAAATGTGGTCATGCCTTAAGGTGGGAAATAGAGTTAAGACAGCGTTTTCTCAATGATTTTCATGAATTTTTTTATAGTATAAAAAATGAATATAATTTATTGAAACTTTGAGAATATTTGATACATATATTTAAGTATATACTATAAAATTTTTGAAGAATTTCCTTGAAAAACAACGAAGATATTAGCGATCCCATATTGCAGGTCACAATCAGACTCAGCATTTTGCGTACATTCTGGAAGCCGCAATTTTCGTCTGAAATCAAACGAGGTGGGAATTTACTTCTATTATATGTCTCTCTTCTATATGAACCTAAATGCTATCACAAAAATAGAAAATTGAATTCTTTAAAGGGGTCAAAACAAAAAAGCATGATTTTTTGCCATTTTTTACAACTTTATTTGCAAAAAAAAATTATTTTAAATAATTATAATATTCCGATTTTAGGTTCATATAGTGCGCAATACTATGAAGAAAGTAACTGCCAATTTTCAAAACGATTGGTTGAAAACTTTTCGAACTAACGTGTACGCAAGTTAAAAAAAAAGTCGTTTTCAGAAAACCGCGTTTGAAAAAATAACAAAATGCTGAGTCTGATTGTGACCTGCAATATGGGGTCGCTAATATCTTCGGTGTTTTTCAAGGAAATTCTTCAAAAATTTTATAGCATATACTTAAATATATGTATAAAGTATTCTCAAAGTTTCAAAAAATTATATTCATTTTTTATACTATAAAAAAATTCATGAAAATCATTGAGAAAACGCTGTCCTAACCCTATTTTCCCCATTAACGGCTTATAACAATAGAACGAGTCGGAATTTTCATTGAAAATTTTGGGAATATATTTTTCAATAGTTTTAGATTTTTTTAACCGTCTAACCCCATTTCCGCCCTTAATGCAATAATTCTTGAAATCGCTATATTAACGGTGAAACAATAAAATCGTGAAGTTACATCATCGACTAATTTTAAATACCGGAAGTGGTCACTTGAATGCGCGCAGGTACTTTATATTGCTCGTTCCCTACGTCATTAACAAAATGTTAACAATTCTCCAAAACAATAATTCTCCTGTTATGAACGGAACGTAATTTCTCGAAGTTTCGTAAGATTTTATGAAACGCTTACAATTTTAGTGTCTCGATTGATGGTTATCGATGGAACATTCGCGATGATTCTCGAACAAGCGAGAGTCGGAGAAGAAGCCGTCAAAATCTAATTGGCCACGTCGTTTAGAACCGAACCCGTGATTTGCTGCTGAAAACTTCGGTTCCCCCCCGTCAACGCGACCCATTCCTCTGGTGGAGTAGACGCAAAGTTGGTGTTGCCGTAGACTCTGCGCATTACAAGACAAAGATCATCGGCAGCGGCGTGTAGCGAGCATTGCGAGTGCGAGCCATCCAGCGATAGCAAGCGATAGTTGCATCATACACACGTGAAGTCCATAGGGCTGTTCCGCGTTTCCGGGCTCGAAGATTCCTTTATTCCTCGTCGGAAAAAGTTTCTTAGACGACGAATAACACGTATAACTAACGAAAGAAAGAAAAAAAAAACGAATAAAAATGTTGACCGCTGCGAGATTGCTATCACGAGGTTGTACCGGTGTAACTTGCGGAGTAACGAGGAAAAATCAATTCAGCACGATACTGAAAAACGTGAGTTCTTTACGATCTAAGTTTTTTCTTCTTTTGCCATGATGAATATCAACGACCCGGCTGCTTGCCATCGTTGAAAATTCTATCATTTCGTGCTCTGTGTGATGAAATCCGTACTTATCAACTTTTTTTTATCGATACACGATTCCTTCTTCGTCTTACGTCGAATCACGGTAACTTTACACCATTTCGGGATTCTTTAAAGTTGGCGTCACTACGCTCACGAGACCGGTATGCAAACTTAATTCTTAGATTGTAGTTTCGTTCTTATTCGGGCAATGGTTACTTACATCGGATACGTGCTTTTCGATGTTTCCCCAAGCGATTTGTATTGTAGCTTTTTCTTTTTGCTGAGAATCGTAGTTACCGGTGCGACGCTCTCGGGGAAATTCGACTACGAGAAAAGCATCGCGAACGAGACACGTGCTGATACGAATTTAGGTACTTGGTGGTTACGTGGATTTTATGGTTCCAAGGTCCTTCGGGACTTCGTGTTCACTTAGAGTCTTAGAGATTTACGCCCAGTCCTTCGTACGGATGCTATTTTGAAAAGATTCATAATTCTTTAGGTATAACACGAAATTTTGTTGGTTAAGTTATGTAATCGGGCTCAAGGCTAGCCGCACACTCGACTAAGGCATATTCGTTCGACGATTGTGGTATATATCTTTTTATTTATTTATTTTATTTGTGTTGTCCGAGATTTGTAGAGGGATAACAACTTTTATAAACAATGATAACTTTTATTGAGAGCTAATACGAACGATCAACGACGTTCTTTCTTAGATCGGACCAACTATGTAGAAAAACTGTCGCTAGTTTTATTTTGTTTGCTTCGATTTAACGTAAAAATAACATTCCACTCGTGATAATAGCAAATTGGTTTTTGCAAACGAGAATTTCCAATGGAAATACATATGAATGATGCGACCGGCGATAATAGAAAGGATTCGAATTTTTGCGATTGCATGATTGATCAACAATTTTCTTGTATTGCAGTCTGTCGCGCCAACCTTATCGGCGAATCAAAGATCCAACGATGTCCAACAGTATAGGTTCAAGTGAGTTTGATATTAGCGCAATGTGTACTTATTTACTCATATAATACCGAGGAAACGTTTTTTTTTTTCTTGTTCAACAGATCCGATGGCGTTAAGGGTGCAGTCATTGGCATTGATCTTGGCACGACATTCTCGTGCGTCGCGGTCATGGAAGGAAAGCAGGCCAGAGTTATTGAGAATGCGGAAGGTTCCAGAACGACGCCATCTTACATAGCTTTTTCGAAAGGTCAGCTTGCAATTACAAATCCCTCTTAATAATAGGGTGTGACAAAGTCTCGAATTTTGGAGATACTTTCATATTATGCTCGTAATATGTCAAGGTCATTACTCGGACTAGTCCCATAGATGTATCTTCGTAAAGAATCTCTAGAATGTTCCTCTTAATTGATGTTGCACTCGGGTTGTTGAAAGAAAATCATAGAATTGTTAAAGATTCTTCAAAATGGACAAATTTTATTGTGGCATCAAAAAAATGTAACGCTTCCTCTTACAGGAAGGTTTATTTTCATTAAAAAACAATGAAAAATTATGTATTCAATGTTATTGCGTTCAAAATGTTTCAAAATATCAAGATAAAATTTATATTTTTATACCATAAGAATGAAACAATTTCATTGATGAATTGGAAAATATTTTGTTAGACATTTTTCAGCAAAACCTATGTGCTCTTTTTATTTCTCAGACGGTGAACGTTTGGTCGGTATGCCAGCGAAACGTCAAGCTGTGACGAACTCCGCCAACACATTCTACGCGACAAAGCGTTTGATAGGACGAAAATTCGAGGATCCCGAAGTAAAGAAAGACATGTGAGCGGAATATATTTTACTGTATCCTCTTTCTTTTACAGACGGATATCTCATTATTCGTTACGAAATTAAAAAATTATGTTTATCTTTTGCTTCATCGCAGGAAAACTGTCTCGTACAAAATAGTTCGTGCATCGAACGGTGACGCTTGGGTACAGGGAGCCGACGGTAAGATGTATTCTCCCAGTCAAATTGGAGCTTTCGTATTAATGAAAATGAGGGAAACGGCCGAAGCTTATTTGGGCACACCCGTGAAAAATGCCGTTATTACCGTACCCGCGTACTTCAACGACTCCCAGAGACAAGCGACAAAGGATGCTGGTCAGATAGCCGGTCTCAACGTGCTCCGAGTAATCAACGAACCGACCGCAGCTGCTCTGGCGTACGGCATGGACAAAACTGAGGACAAAGTGTAAGAGAAAGATTCGCATTAAAAAAAAAAAATAATAAGTTAATACCGAAATTTATTGAAAAATTGCTCGAAATTGTTCAATTCCGAAATATCTAAATTTACTCGAAAATCATTCTATTATTGGTTCGTTTAATCGATAAATAATTTTCCATTAAAATAACTTAATAACCATTGGAGGGGTGCGCTAGAAGTGTGCTCTAGAATGCACAATGATGTTATTATTTTTCGTCTCTCAAAGCGGCGTACACTTTGCTCGCACGTGTGGACATGATTGACTGATTTTTATATTTTCCGATACATCTCCAAATTATTATCGCTGTGCAGACATTAAAGAATAAATAATTTTGTTTTTCAGAATTGCCGTTTATGATCTCGGCGGTGGCACTTTCGATATCTCGATATTGGAAATACAGAAAGGAGTTTTCGAGGTTAAATCGACGAACGGTGATACTTTCTTAGGTGGTGAGGATTTTGATAACGCTCTAGTCAATTATTTGGCCAACGAATTCAAAAAGGATCAGGGTATAGACGTTGCAAAGGACGCAATGGCGATGCAGCGTTTGAAGGAAGCTGCGGAAAAGGCAAAGATCGAATTGTCAAGTTCGTCACAAACTGACATAAATTTGCCGTATCTAACGATGGACGCGAGCGGTCCCAAGCACTTGAATCTCAAACTCTCGCGGAGCAAATTTGAGAGTCTCGTCGGCGATTTGATCAAGCGTACGGTACAACCCTGTCAGAAGGCTCTCACGGACGCTGAAATTTCAAAATCCGAGATCGGCGAAGTTCTTCTCGTTGGTGGCATGACACGCGTCCCAAAAGTTCAAGCTACCGTTCAAGAGATCTTTGGACGTACACCGTCAAGAGCGGTCAATCCGGACGAGGCTGTTGCGGTCGGTGCTGCTGTTCAGGGTGGAGTTCTCGCTGGTGACGTCACGGACGTTCTTCTTCTCGACGTTACACCACTGTCGTTAGGTACGAAGGTCTAGCAACATTCACTTGCAATAAATCGATCGTTAAAAATCTCTTCACAATGATGTTTATACGACTAATCTTCTCTCTGACAAAACCAATGCGGAAAAAGATTTTACTGAGTTTTTTTTTATAAATCATGCTTAGTCCAGGTTGAATTACACCGTTGTAAATTTTAATGGAGAGTCCCGGCTGTGATTTTTCTCTCGCAGGAATTGAGACACTCGGCGGTGTATTCACAAGGCTCATATCCCGCAACACAACAATTCCGACGAAGAAGAGTCAGGTATTCTCAACGGCGGCTGACGGCCAGACTCAGGTCGAGATCAAGGTACACCAGGGTGAGCGCGAAATGGCAAATGACAACAAACAGTTGGGACAATTTACCCTCGTTGGTATTCCACCGGCGCCTCGTGGTGTACCACAGATCGAAGTTACGTTCGACATTGACGCTAACGGCATCGTTCACGTGTCGGCGAGGGACAAGGGAACCGGCAAGGAACAACAGAGTATGTTCGAAATCCTCTTTTTTTTCGTCGGTTTTTCATATTCTTAATATAAAAAAATCATCAAGATGAACAGAAAAAATTATCGTTCGTTCGTCGTCGTAGTATGTACTCTTTGCAAAGCTCGAGGATAATTGTACATGATGATATTATTTTTCGTCGCTCAATGTTGCTTTTCAAACGAAGTAGCAACGCGTGTGGACAACATTTTCTGACAATTAATGTTCGAGATAACAGGATGTTAAATTGTGTTAGAAAATTTGTGAATGTTCGAATCGTTTGATTGCAGTCGTTATCCAATCCAGTGGTGGTCTTAGCAAAGACGAGATCGAGAACATGGTGAAGAATGCCGAACAGTACGCCAAGGAAGACAAAATAAAGAAGGACAGAGTCGAGGCTGTTAATCAGGCTGAGGGAATCGTTCACGACACCGAGGCCAAGATCGAAGAATTCAAAGCACAGTTGCCACAGGAAGAGGTATGTCGCGACATATTGAAATCTTTAATTTCTCCATTAACACAGGGTATACGGGTCATTCCAATGCGAATTCGGGTATTTTTTTTGCATTGAAAAATAAGTCATACGACAACGAGAATAAAATGTCGTTCCCATTTCTACCTCTATACGTTTTGGTTTAGCAATTTTTGCGATTTTTCGAATTTAGTTTCGGCACTCGAATAACATTATTCTCATGGCCGATTCTAAGAATATGCAAATAGAAATAAATTTTTCGCTATGGCTCGGCAAAATATCATCTTTCCCTCTTCCCCTTAACTTCTGCCGCTCGTAAAGTTCTAGTATAAACTAAATGTTGCGTCTTCATTTGCCAGTGCGACAAGCTCAGAGAATTGGTCGCAAAGATGCGCGAGACGTTGGCGAAGAAGGACGACATCGATCCCGAGGAGATTAAGAAACAAACGAACGAACTTCAACAGGCGAGTCTTAAGCTCTTCGAGATGGCGTATAAGAAGATGGCTGCCGAACGGGAAGGGGGTAACACGCAGGGTTCGCAGCAGGAACAACAGTCCGAGGGCGAAAAGAAGGAGGAGAAGAACTAAAAGAAAGAACAAAAAAAGACACAACGTCGTACAATTAATACTTAAACGAGGAAAAAAAAAACACAAACCGTTTGGCGCAGAGCCGTATTCGCCATTACCGGTCACTATGATCACGATCCGTGTAGGGAAATAATTATAATAGGCCAATTCGATGCATCGATATCCGAATCGGGCTCCGACAAAACACGCGACCAAGCATCACACCAAAGTTTAAACAACTATCACAGTGACTTTCAATTATGTTTCATTTTCGTCTAAAAGTAATGTTAACGAGTGGCAATGCGAACCGTCGAGCGGCAGGCTCGCAAGCTCGAGACTGCATCGAGGCAATCGGACTTGTCGGAAGTTCGAATTTCAGTAATGTTTTTTTCGTTACTTTTTGGCAATTTCGGGAAACTCGAGCAGTTCGGGAGTGAGGACCATAGTCGGCGGTTCCACGTCCTTTCGTGGAATTAAACTGGGCGGTGTTGATTCGCAATTTGAAAATTTCCAAACGAATCGCAATCGGGAGAAGGATTGCATAAATGTCTTTTGCAAGGGCTTCGAAGGAGTTTTAGTCACTACTCGTTTTCGCCGATATACATTTCGTGAAAAACTTCTCTAACATCTCATACTGATAACAAACAAAAACAAAAACGTTTAGCAACAGCATGTAGTAGTACGCTTACATCGTAGAAGAAAAAAATCATCATGTAAATTGTGTACATAATTGATCACGTGAAATACTACGTGCGCTTGTGTTCGCTACTTAACGACGACTACAGAAGCAAAATGTAGCCACAGAGTGGAATCATTACGTCTCGGTGACGGTTTAAATGTTTCTTCTTTTTTTTCTTTTTTTTTTTCACGCTCGACAGTTACGGACGTTCGTTGAATCCAGTGAAGTCGTTAGTCCCGCAGTAGAGTTGGGATAAACGTTACGGTGGTTTGGTTTTTTCTCTGCAAGTTCGCAGCTATATGAAGAGCACGAGGAAGAACAGCAATGAGGCGTACACCGATGTCATTGGATCTTCAGCAACGGAACGTTTATCCCACTCTCAGTTACCGAGGTACAGGTGACTGATGGGTTATCCAGAATGAATGATGTATTACCGTGTATGAGGTTGAGAGATTGACGCTAAATGTATGTGTGATCGATGTGCTACATAAGTTAAGTGAACAAACAATATTTAGATTATTACGTTTAATGAAAAGGACAAACTGTTGTATTACAATGTAATAGTCATGCCCGATCCTTTTTTTTTTATTTGCATTATACGCAGGTATCGTACATGAAATGTTTTAGTTGTCTCCTTCAATAAATGATTACAACTTTAATTTGGTTTGTTCGGCGTAGCGTTAAAGATACGGTGGACTGTCCCATTTCACTCATCAAATTCAAATGTTTTAATGCCATAAATTTCTTTTCAGGTTTTACTGATATTCAATGTTGTACGAGAAAATATGGCTCAATTCACCACCATTCATCCAGCCATTCGGGGCAAAAATTTTGATTTCGCGTCATTCTCGCACAACGCATTACATTCGTAAGAGTAAATGCTGTGTAAAATTGCAGCCCTGAAAGTAGTATCTCTGTGAATTAGGTGGCTAGGTTCCCGGAGGTATGAATTATTCCATATTTCATAATTGACATCTGCATTACCGATAGCAATTTTTAGGACTTATCGGCGAGTGATAAAACGAAATACTGAAAAAAAATCGATAATACAGTTGCGGCAGGACAATCGACCTCAATAACATATCGATTGTTGTGATAAAAAGCAATCGATTATTCGACAATCTAGACGAACGTTGGTGGCGGTTGGTGGTGATCGGCGAATAACATCGCCCGTCTCAATTCTCAAATTTGGCACTTGTGTTTCACTTGCGTCTACCTGGACGTCCGTTAGGGCCATTGTTTTCTATTGTCATTGTTTTATAGATACAAAAAAAACTTGATTATGCCAGACAGCTCCGATGAGGAACTCGACGGCGTCGATGATAGAATCGGAAGTTCTTGGGTACCTTACAGAGATCGGGAAGAATGGAAAGACGTTGTTCCTCTACCGCAAGATGATGGACCGCACCCCATAGTCGCGATCGCTTATTCGGACAAGTGTAAGTCTATACTTTACCATTTATCTATTTTATTTCGATTTTTATATCATTATTCTAAAATACAATAACTACTGATTTACATTTTCTGTTACAATTTTTCGGCGTCGGTCAATTTTAACATCGAGGGTTAGGAATTTTTTTTCTAACCTCTCTTCGGCACATCGTAATTCACTGGACGACGAATATCACGTGCAATATAGTGCCATGGTCCCATAGGATAAATTCGAATGCATAAAATTCTTGGTTTAATTTTTAATTATTCGTGATAGGACAAACTGCACGAATCTTATTAAACTGCAGACGGTGTAAGAATAGTTATGTTGATACGGACAGATTCCATGTTTCAATGAACACAGTGCAGAAATCATAAGAAAAGGAAGTTTTATTATTCATACGCATGTCTCGGTCTCTCCCATGCACACAGCACGCTCACAGAGATAAGACATCTTTTCTTTTTCTCAATTATTATTCATTTTTCTATTTAATTATTGTATTCAATAAAATAATTCCCATTCACGTTGAACTCGGTTATAATTCCAACGGACACAATATTTCTCACGACCATATCCGCTTAGGAACTACTGTATATTCTGATTTTTTTGTACTATAATAATTCTACATTTTCACACGGGCAGTTAAGGACGCTTACGATTACTTCCGTGCTGTACTCAAATCCGGCGAAAAGTCGGAAAGAACGTTGTCACTGACGGTCGATTGTATCAAGTTGAATCCGGCAAATTACACGGTATGGCAATACAGACGAGAAATACTGGAGTTTCTCGGCAAGGATCTCAGAGACGAATTGAGATACATAGATTCCATGATAAGTTCGAATTCAAAGAATTATCAAGTATGGCATCACAGAAAGGTCATTGTCGAGTGGTTGCAGGATGCCAGTGACGAAATTGCATTTACCGAGGTTATATTGCAAACAGACGCAAAGAATTATCACACCTGGCAACACCGACAATGGTGTATCAAGACGTTCAAGTGAGTTTGCGACGGAATATCGACAAGGGAATTTCACCGTTTTTAATCCATTTTCATTTTTGTTTGTTCCGTTCTTCGTTTCTCTTTTCTCAGTCTCTTCGACAGAGAACTCGAGTACGTGGAACGATTACTTCTGGATGATATCAGAAACAATTCGGCGTGGAATCAGCGTTATTTCGTACTTAATCACACGACGAAATTTGAACAGGACATTGTAGATAGGGAGGTTGACTTTGCTCTGGCAAAAATAATGATAGTCAAGGGCAACGAGAGTGCGTGGAATTATCTGAGAGGGTATTTAACTGTTCAGTTCGAGCTTCAGTTTCATTGAACGCGATGGTCGTACGTATTTAATGTTATCCAAAATGTTTTTTTTTTTTTTTTCATTCTCTTTTTCAGTATTCTGATGCACGATAAGCAGGGCGGTCTTTCCAGAAACGAGAAAGTCATAAGACACTGCGAGGAATTGTATCTGACCGGTTGTCGGGCGAATCATCTACTCGCTTGTATAATTGACATTTGTCGTGACGGACAACGTAACGATTCAACGGAAACGTTTTACACGATCGAACGAGCGCTTACGGTACGTATCGATTCGGAAACGTGGTTGAAACCCGGCTACCTCGCTGTTAAATTTCTAATTTTTTTGTATTTTTTTCAGCTTTGTAAAGAATTGTCCGAGGAGCACGATAAAATAAGGAGGAGGTACTGGGATTATGTTACGCAACAAATAACGGATAAAATGCACGTAGAATCATAATTTACGAGGGATGGAAGTTTGTTACTCACTTGATGTTCATACGAATAAACGTTTGCTATAATATCTTGCCCCACGTTATTTCGTTGATTCTTGTCATTTAATAAATTTACATTAAAACTTAGTTTAAGGCGGGTTCTGAAGCACCGCAAATTGACAGAAGAAAGACACCTAGAAATTTTTTTATTCGTTCCGATGGTGGCATTCGAATGCTGAACTTACGGGTGGCGGTTTGGGGGGATGATCGATCGTACCACTTCTCGTCCTTCAACTATTTATTTCAAACATTCACAAATATTATTCAGTTGAATCGGGGAACAGAGCTGATTTCTATGCGTTATATGTCGGAAATTATTGTATTTCCGTTGTAAACGTTTCAAAATATTCTTTTGCAAAATAACCAATGTTAACCCGAGATCTTTTTCGTAATGGCACCACAGGGAATGGAGCGCCGCCATCGTTATTCCAGCTGCCCTATACAATTCTGAAAAAAAACCCAATAAGTGTTGTCAGTGGCCACAATGAAGTGAACCATCGTGGAATTTTCCACATGGTAGAAAAGTATTTTTCATGAGGGAACACATACACTGGAAAATGTTAGGAGGTTTGCAAGATACGTCAATAACGTTAATCATCTATTTATTTATAAAATAGTTACATACTCCCATTTATAATACAATAAACTATATCTGTAATAATAATATTTGTAATAGTTGCTTGACTTTGGCAATAAAACAAAGGGTGGCTCTTTATGCGCAGCGACTTGTTAGTTGAATTTTGTGGTTTATATACTTTAGCGACACACGTAATGCGGTTAAAATTTGTTTCATTAGATATTCTTTGTGTGTTGTATGACTCGCGCGGGAAAAAAACTTATCGTTAAACTGTTGCCCTTAAAAAGAGGCTACATTGATATGATGTCTCCGTGCCAAGGGTTGATCGGTCCCTTTACAGGCAGTGACACGAGACTTCGAAGCAAAAGCAATTGTACGTCTCTCTCTTTCTCTCCGTCTCTTTCTCGGATAAATATGGAGCAAAGGGGACCCACTTCCGATTGACTTGCCTTTACTATATGTTGTCTAGGGACCCTTTCCGAACAACTTTTTCCTCGGACACAATTGGGGGTCGTTATTTATTAAAAAGTTATTAACAAATAAAGTTAATAATTTATATAGCTATTTTCCTTATAGCAGCCAGGCCCAATCATCTTGTCCTTCACATGTGTTGTTAAAAATTCCCCCCTGAGTAACATACTAAAAGTTTTATCCGTCCTCATTGTTTGTTAAAAAGTTATAAACAAATGAAAATTCATAAATAGAATATGAAATACTTGCATGGTGACCAGTACACGTATGACCGAAGGGGCTGCGGCCCCCTTGCCCCCACCGCATACCAGTCCATAGACAAACCAAAAACAACCCAAAACAACCCCAGTAACCTAAAAAAACAAACAGACAAATCTAACAAACAAACAAACAAACCCGACAAACAAACCCAAAACCCAAACGAACAAATCCAACAAACAAATCCAAAACAAACCCAAACCCAATAAACAAACAAATCCAAAACAAACCCAAACCCAATAAACAAACAAAAAACCCAAATAACCTAAACAATCCAAAAACAACCAAAATAATCCGAACAAACAACCCAACTGAACAACCTAACCTAACAACCTAAACGAAGAAACCCAACAAACCCACGAATCCAAAATAAACCCAAACCAAAAACCCAAACCCAATAAACAAACAAATAAAAAACAAACAACCTAAACAACCCAACCCAACAAACAAGCCAACTAAACAACCCAATCAAATAACCCAACCAAGCAACCCAACCATACAAACAAACAAACCCAAAACAGCCACCGAACAAATCAAACAAACAAACCCAAACGAACAAAAAGGACAAGATGATTAGGACTGGCTGGTATAAGGAAAATAGCTATATGAATTATTAACTTTATTTGTTAATAACTTTTAAATAAATAACGACCCCCAATTGTGTCAGAGAAAAAAGTTGTTCAGGAAGGGTCCCTACACAACATATATTAAAGGCAAGTCAATCGGAAGTGGGTCCCCTTTGCTCCATATTTACCCTTTCTCGTTTCTTTTTTTCTTTTCGCGAAAGAAACATCTCCATCGGACTCGGATAACAATCGAACAAATGTGACATCGCTTTTGTAACCATAATCGTCCCGTTTTAGCAAATATTTATTCGTACATACGCTCAATTAAAATGAACGGCTTTTACTTAAATCAGCTATCATCGATCAGTACATTGGGAAAGTCATATTTATACTTTCTGTAACGTTTATAAAAAGCTGCTGTAAATATGAAAATTATTAGCTGAACGTAACGCAAAAGCATGTTGCTGAGCTTTGTGTACATCTTTGGGGGTATGATTTTCTTTCCTCTTCAATTTTATATATATATATATATTTTTTTTTGTTTTTCTCTTTAAATCTCTCGGATACGTATGGTACTAACATTTAACAATCAACATCCAAACAATTAGATTACACACTCGACCTCGGAGCTCTGGGTAGGGGAGCGCATCAGTTTTTTTTTTTCGGACAAGTGGAGACCGGATGTGTTATATCGTTTCTGATTATTGTTTTTTTTTCACCTCTTTAGTTGGCTATCAGCAAACTCGGAAACATTCAATATTCGCCCTCGGGCGGAAAAAAAAATTGTAAACCTGAGTTCCTGGTCTGTCGATAAAAAGTTCGCATCTGCCAAATTACACATTGATGAGTATCGATTTAAAGCTATTTAACACGTAGGTCTTACCACGCCATATACACATTTACCACCGAAAATATATTGCCGCGTGTATTATTTATCGTTTAAAATCCTTCATATTTAACGTCATATATTTGTTTTGTTTTGTTTGTTTGTTTATTTATTTTTTCTCATATTCAACTGTTTCGTTCTCTGGGAAACGTTTATCGTCTGAGAATCGTGCGATATTGGCTCTCGGATAATTGCCACTCGAAATACACGTTATTTGCTATAACGAACAAGAAAAATATCAATGTTCATAAAATCGGACGATTTTCAGGCGCTATACGATCGGGCGAGGAGTAATTTTGTTGTTCTCTCTTCGAATCGTTCATTTTTTGTTCCGTTATCTCTTAAACGTACGATTATACAATATAGTCTATGATTGGACCATCTGACCATATTTTAAATAAATCATTCGTTAAGTATTTTGCTTTTCGGTTTAACTATGATTTTCGGACGTGCAAATCGAAAATACGTATACTCTTTCTAAATATGTTCTTCGTGGTTTTGTAAATGTTTTTTTTTTTATGATTTATTATTCCGTCACTCAATCGCTTCAAACTCATTCTCGATTACGTCGACCATTATTCCGTAATTAATCCCTGCATCGTGAGGTCCGCTACGTTAGACAAGCCATCGAGATTAGAGATAGATCGTGTATAGTAAAGAATAGCTATATTTGCAAACTATTTTTGCCTTTTTTTAAATATTCTGGTTTTTTTCATTTCGATTAGCGTTTATCTATATCGAATTTGAGACGACAATACGAGTATTTGTTGGCCGAAGAAGATTGGCGAAAGAAAGAATTTAAACTCCACACGCGATGTTGGGTGTCGTGTTACGTTTTGGAAAGATCATAAAGAATGCACGAACAATCCAGAGTAAATTTGAGAGAAGAGTTTCACTACAAGGAATTTCAATCGTGCAATCCTTAGTGCACTTCGTGGCCGATCTTTCTAAATTCAATTTCACTATTATGCGGGACACTCGCTAAGTTAAATGAACAACTTTGCTACTTTCAACCGAAGCGGATCGAAGAACTGAGATTTTTGTTTTTATAGTAAATATTTCGAGGCTATTGTTGCTAATAAATTGACGAAATTACAGATAGAACAATTGAGATATGGATAGTACCCGATTAAGTGCTACCCGTAGTTTATAGTATTGTTTTTTTTTTTCGTTTCTAGATATAATTACACGATACGATAGAGTTTGGGAAACTTGCAAACAGTTTTCACACTGTCGCCGAGAGGCTCGTTACTTTTTCAGGTATTATACTCTGTATATCATCGATGGCAAAAGACTCCAGTTCCATCAGCTTTTGTGCGAATTTTCATTATCAATAATAAAATTCGGAGATTCGTCAAAAATTTCGAACGTTACATTGAAAAAGATATATGTTTTGGATCACCAATAATGTGTTTTATTTAGAAAAAAATTGTCTCCCCTTAAAGTTTGTCAGAATCGTACCCGAATATTTTTCAACCTGATTGTGGGAGCGTTCGGAACATCCATTCGTTTGGCATTTTTAATAAAATTACTGTTTTTCGGCAATTTAAAAAGGAAACTGAAAATGAAACAATATTTGCATCGATGAAAAATGGGCTGGGAAAAAAAATTAATTATAAAAATGATTAATATGGTTCTTTAACGAAGTTTCAAAATTTCATATGTGCATAATGAATTTATTTTCACGATTGTCAAGTGACTCAACCATTTTTAAATTTCTTATAGAAATAATTATTCACTGATTGAACCCCCCACATTGGCAAAAGTGGGTAATAAAAGACGATAGAACGGAGCTTTCGCAATCCTTCAAACGTCATATACATATATATGTTACTTTTTTAATTATCTTCCTAATGTCGGTGGTTGTTAACACGTTTCTAACGTTAGATAAACTTTAAACCCTTCGAACTCTGCGTGGAGAACGACACCGAGATATTTGCACGCCTAAACGCGCACTTCTTCCTCGGTTTCGTTTTAACCTTCTTTTTACATATTTTCTTTTTGCTTTTATTCCGTCATTACGAGTAACTTCAAAGACATGCGGTAGTGACCGTGTTGATATGAGACAACGTTCGATGTAAAATCTCGGTTAATCTCAGTTTACACCATAATTAACTTAACGTCTAATTGGCGCTGCTAAAAATCGACACATTAACTAGTTTCTTTTCATCTCTCTCACCAGCCAATTTTACTTCTTCCCTGACGCTTTTGCGCGAAACGTGTGTTTTTTTTCTTCTTTTTTTTTTTACTTTCGAAGCATCGTAGGATTGCGTGTGTCACGTGTCTTTAAATTTCTCGTACAAATTGTTGATGCACGCGTTGACTTCAATATCCTATTATAATTGTTTTCGTGGTTTTATCAGCTGTTTCAACGCGAGGACAATACGACCGTAAATCATAATACGGAAATAAGCGAGATAATATTTTCAAAATATGTATTCGTTATTTTCGATGCATCGTTGTCTATAATCGCGCACTCAATTTTATTTTTCTTTCTTTCTTTTCATCCTCTCACTCCTTATTATAATTAATTCGAAGTAGGCAGTGATAAAAAATTATACATCCCTGCAAAACTTCGTCTCGCGTGAAAACCAATTTGCACCAATTTCATTGGTCTCTGCCTTGATAAGATTTATTCCCAAGTGACTCCGGAAGTTTTTATCTATATAGCCCATCGATATATATACATATATACGAAGCATTCTTCATGAGCTCGATCTGGCTGAAAAAATCAACATTACGGGCATAACTGAAATAGTCCCTATTTTTTTTGTCTATCGAGGAATTTAGTGCGGTTAATTTGAATAAAATCGATAATGATTCTATTAACAATTTCCTTTATTACGACCACACCAATTTTCAAACAAATCAATGAAAATCGGTGAGGTGTACAACCTGGTCGAGTTGGGGTGGAATGCCGCGTATATACAGGGTGATTCAGATTTTTTTTTATATAATTCGTAAATAAGACGCATTAGAATTGTGGATTTCTCGGCTAATGTGTGGCAATTGTTTTCTTTGACCGTAGAAACCGATCCCTTGGTTCTCCATCTTGATTCTACGTCATTGGGATGTCTTCCGTCAAGGCAAATCTCGGTCCTCGCATTGGCCGAGAAATCCACAATTCTATTGCTTCTCATTTATAAGACAGGCCGAAAAAAAATAACATTCGAAATCTGAAAATTTCGATACCTATTCTGAATCACACTGTATATATATTAGGGCGATTTTTTTTTTCGACTATTTTTTTTTTTTCAGTCCCCACCCGAAATTTTGTTGGATATGTCGAAAAAGAAATTCCCTGAAAGTTACAGCCCTTAATATTAATTCTAAGTACTTTCCCAAAGCGTGAGAAGATTTTCCATCTAAAATACAGGTAAATTGAATTTTTTTTTTTTTCAAATTTGTATAACTCAGCCGCATTTTATGCTATCATATTGTTCTTGGTTTCGATTTACTCAGAATAAAACAATCTAAAAAAGTGCCTTGTGCGGCGAAAGTGTAAATTGTACTGCTGACTTGGTACGGGTCACTGAAGTTCATTTTTACCCAAAATTCTCGTTTTTTTTGCTGTTATCTCCAAAACAATTAACTTTACGAAAAGAATGTAAATGAAAAATTTGTTGGAAATTTAACTTCCTATAAAAAAGGTCCTATCGACTCAATTGCTTAGATTAATATTTCTTGAGATATTGAACTTTTTATATTTTTTATATTTTTAATTATTTAATATTTCATATTTTATAAATTTTATACTATTCATAAGTTAAAGTTCAATATCTCAAGAAATATTAATCGAAGTAATTGGGTCGATAAGACCTTTTTTGTAGGAAATTAAATTTCCAACAAATTCTTCATTTACATTTTTTTCGTAAAGTTAATTGTTTCGGAGATAACAGCAAAAAAACGAGAATTTTGGGTAAAAATCAACTTAAGTGACCCGTACCAACTCACCAGTACAATTTACACTTTCACCGTAAAAAGCACTTTTTAGATTGTTTCATTCTGAGTAAATCGAAACCAAGAACAATATGTTAGCATAAAATGCGGCTGAGTTATAGAAATTTGAAAAAATAAAATTTGATTTACGTGTATTTTAGATGGAAAATCTTCTTACGCTTTGGGAAAGTACTTAGAAATAATATTAAGAGCTGTAACTATCAGGGAATTTCTTTTTCGACATATCCAACAAAATTTTGGGTGGGGACTGAAAAAAAAATAGTCGAAAAAAAACGCCCTAATATATATATATATGTATATATATGTATATATATATATATATATATATATATATATATATATATATATATATATATATATATATATATATATATATGTTTATGTATGATCGTTTCACTCGTTCATTCTCTCTTTAGCAGCACAAACACTTACGACATCTAAAACTTTTTTTACGCTATCATTTTTTATATACCCTTTAAGCATTTCACAAAAATAAATAGTTTTGTATCGTTTTACACACACATCGCTTGGTTATATACTAGGAAACAACAAGTTTGGGGATTCGGGAATTCGCCAACACGACGAAAGTAGTGTTTCAATCTCAAATTTTCTTTTTTTTTGTTCCCCTCATTTACACACTTCTACGCTTTTGTTAGAAGCTTGGGAAGATAACGAAAAGTGGAGGAAGGCGGGAGCTAATTGTCGATGAAGAATTATTGGAGTGGAAGGGGGCGCGAAGAAACTAAGACAAAATAAAGTCAATTGAAATCTAATCTAAGAATTTCATTATCTCAAAACTTAGTGTATACTCGAAAAACTATTTAAAAATCAACTTTCGCCATACTAAACGTCACTTGAAAATATCTTTGACGTTCCGCATGTAGCTTTTTGAATGGAGCTTTTTACTTTTAATTAAAATCTTTCGGTGCGAGCCCAATACAGAATCCTATATAGAATCGTTACAGGTAAATTCGTGATATGCAGAGGTAAATTTTCTATGGCCAGATGGAACGGATTTAATAATATTTGAGAACGAAACAGGTTCCGCGACGATAAAAAAAAATGTGGGAAAAAATACTGTTCCGCGTACTCGAGCTCTCCTATCTAATCTGACAATGAAAAATTTCGCTCTACGGAATAATTCTTTGTCGCCGATCGTTTTTTTTTTTCGCTGTTCCTCGTCGTTTATAACGAAAAATCTGTCTCGCAAATCTCGGCCCATTTTTAGTTCTATTTTTTGGCACCTTCCGTGACCCGTGGCCAATTGGCTATATGTCTTGAATCTCTCTAATCAATTATTTTATTGACGAACAACTTGTGAACTCTTTCGAGTTGTCGATCGCTAGTAAAATTCTTAACTAAAACCGCTTCGGCAATTTTTGTTCCGAGCTTTGATGACGTTAAAAAAAAAAAAGTATCGCCCGTTATCAAATCGCGATAATCTGATTTCATATTTCGATACAAATCGTTTTTTTTTTATAACGTGTGTTTATTAAAAAGAAAAAGAAAATTTCATTATCCATATTCGAGCTCTTTTTCCCAAAGTTCTCGGTCCTATATCCTCGAGACTAAAATATGTCTTTCGGACATTGTCGTAAGGCAACCGGTGAGTAATGACGATTCGGCCTTTGCCATTCTCATCTTCGTCTCACCTACGGCACGGACTCGTAATTTTTTTTTCTTCCTCCTCGTTATCGGGGAGAGACAATATATTGAGCGATTAATTTTCCGGCTGAACGTTTCGGGACTCATTCAGGTCCACGGTGTGTAACGAGGACGCGTTGCCGGGTGTCAGAAGGCCGTATCCAGGGCTGCTATGTTAGCCGAGATTTCCGGATCGTCACGACACGCCTCGAGAAACTCCGAGAGCGTTACCACTCCGTCTTTGTTACCGTCCATTTTCTAGAAATAAAAAATTTCGGTTTACAATAATTCGTCAACTAACGCTGGATTTGGAAATTTTATTGTTATACTATGTGCTATATAATGTCAAGTTGCCGCGCCCGTGTTAACTGATATGTATCTTTAAAAAAAATCAATATTTTGCAAATCGACATTTTTTTAAATTAAAAATATGATCACACTCTTCTTTTATGAGGGGACAAAGGGATTCTGCAGAGCCTTGATTTTTAGGTAGAATGTATATACATTCTCAATTTTAATACAGTATATATCGACGCTGCTTACGAAAACTAGCATGTTTTAGATTTCTTACGAAAACAAGCACGCTTGATATCTGCGCGAAAACTAGCATGTTTCGGCTTTTACCACGAAAACTAGCACATTTCGATATTCGCTGCGAAAACTAGCATGTTTCGGCTTTTACCACGAAAACTAGCAGGTTTCGACTTTCACCGCGAAAATTAGAACGTTTCAGTATCACTGGAAGTGTTTCTCATTTTTTACTCCACGTTTTTTGAACATCCTTTTTTACTCCAAATCGACGAAATATTTATGCTTGTTATTTTATACTGTTTTATTTTTTGTTTGGATTTATTTCATACATATTTTACTGTTTGAATTTTGGTCTGCTAGGCTTATCATAGGATGGCAAACGGCAAATGCCTCGTCATATTGGAGTAAAAAAACCATGGTCAAAAAAATTAGAGAAGAGAAAATCGAAAACAATTGCGGTGTATGCAAAGTTAACAATGTCAGTTTTTTCCCCCTCTTGCTACTTCGTCCAAGACCTGACATTTCTCGAGGTATCTCAATCGATTGTTTCGAAGATTTTGTCAATTGTACTTTATCCTTATACTGTACTTTATACTTTAGTCGTTGATCACTCCAAGATTGTGTTTTTTTGTATGAAATAAAAACACAATGAACGATTCTTCAGACTGTAAGTAGAATATACTTTTTATAAACAATAATTTTGTTCAATTCCATCGCTGACTCAGAAACTTGAAGTCATGAAAAGTATCATTGGTGAACAATTTTAGTTTTTGAGTGGTGGAATATTGCGTATCGTATTTGCGAATCGTATTTTCAATAATGTTATTTTTTTTAATAGAAAACGAATATAAATGTTTAAGGGTGTACGGGCGATACACCCTTAGTGTTTTTCATTTATTCCTTATCGTGCTCCCGAAAAAATGATTAAAACATTTGTGAAAGTTCCGAATCTTATTCGATTTAGTTCGGTAAATATACTACTTTTTCCAGTGCAAATCGAAATATGCTAGTTTTTGCGACGGAAGCCGAAACATGCCGCTTTTCGCGGTAGAAACCGAATCATGCTAGTTTTCGCGATGAAAGCCGAAACATGCTAGTTTTCGCGTCGAATATCGAAACGTGTTGATTTTCGTGGTGGAATTCGAAACGTGTTAGTTTTTGTAAGAAATTTGAATCGTGCTACTTTTCGTAAGCAGCGCCGATATAGTTAAAAGCTCAAAACGTCGTAATCAACTCGAAAAGAGTTTCCATTTGAACCTATAAAAATATTCATTGATAGCTCAATATATATAATTTTTATTGTAATTTGTAATTTATTCAAATTATTAATCAATGAAAATGATATATATTCAAGTGACAGTCCGAACAGAGATTTAAATAACATTCAGACATATTACTTCTCAATATTTTATTCATCGCCGGAAAAAACTGCAAAATTTTCACCGTATGAAAAATTGTGTGCCTCGCAGCAATGTTTCGTCGAGTTCCAACTCCGCCAACGGAACGCGAAGAGGATCCATTGTGTTCGCCATGTAATCAGCTCTTTCCGAGGTGATTACGACGTTTTGAGCTTTTTAACTATGTATATATACTGTACTAAAATTGAGAATGTATAGGAGCTACGCTCGCACAGGATTATGTTCCGGCATCGCAAAATTATTTAAAAAAATGCTTCGGGACTGAAAATTAATTTTCGCCGTAATCTGCCTTAGCAAAGATCTCCATTTGGTAAATCCAGCCGCGCGGGGACGCCTGCTCCAAAATTCGACGAGTGAGAAGGAGGGCAGGTGATGATGCTGGAGAACGAGAGAGAGAGAGTGAAAAGCGCCAGTACAGAGGGAAATAGGGCTACGCAGTGAAATAAAGCTCGTTCGTTTCGAGAGCAGTTCGTTGGAACAATGGGACGGATTATCTCGGTTCGAGCGGACTCGTTTTCAATTAAAGCTGCGCGGTCGACAATACGTGACGAAAATCGGCGCGTTCGCTGCACTTCGTTCGAACATCCATTCGATAACCTCCTTGCCCACTCGTCGCTCTCAATTTTATATATGATACACTCGCGAAAAAAAGGCTCATTGCTTCGTGAATAATTCTTCAAATTCATATATATGGTTATCGAAAAAAAAAACCGAAAGATTTATTGTTGTTCAGTTACCCATTTTCTGACTACCGCTGTGGAAAAGTTTTGTTTTTTCATCCGTGTGGACATCGTCGGTGAATCGTCACGAGATTCGACGTTCAATCTTTTATCGAAATTCCAGATACGTTGCCAAGTCGTAAAGTATCGTTAAAATACACATCCGGATAATTGATTTATACGTATCGCATTATATTAGTTTATCCGGCGCCAGCAACGCTTACTCTCTTGGTGTGTTCAGCCTCGGTAAGATATACACGCAATCCATATTATATGTATTAGGGTGGGTCAAATAAAATGACTAATTTTTTTTTTCCTCGATATAATGAAAAATGTATTGTTTGGCATCTCAAAAAAACCCTCTGCAAGTACGAGCCCTTCATATTTAAATTAAGAAGTCCCTCGTCGCGAATTTTCATTTCCCATTTAAGTAACATGGAAACATTTTTTTTTTAACTTTGGAATTTTATTAGACTTAAACCGTTGATGTTACGAGAGTTTTCTAGCACATTTTTGTAGAACATTTGATGCTCTACAAAAAAGCTCTCTTCTGTCTAATCGATAAAAGTAACCGTACAATAAATAATCAGTGATAATTAGCTCTGGATTCTCTCATATTTGTTTGAAAACAATTAGTAGTATATTAGTAGTATATTAGTATTTTAGTAATATATTAGTATTTTGGTAATATATTAGTAGTATATATTAGTAGTATATTTATTCATATTGATAACTAAGATTTTTTAAAATTCGAAATTTATGTACTAAAAACGAGATAAGTAGAATCCAGAGCTAATTATCACAGATTATTTTTTGTACGGTTACTTTTATCAATTAGACACAAGAGAGCTTTTTTGTAGAGCATCAAATGTTCTACAAAAATATGCTAAAAGACTCTCCTATCATCAACGGTTTAAGTTTAATAAAATTCCAAAGTTAAAAAAAAAATGTTTCCATGTTATTTGAATGGGAAATGACAATTCGCGATGAGGGATCTCTTAATTTAAGGTAGTCGTCTAGTGACTTAAGCCGATTTTCATGTCTTTTTTGGAGGGCGTTTTTTTGTAGGAAAATAAAAATGAATCGTTTTGGATATTTAGGATGTTTTTATTTACATATTAAAGATACAAAAAAAAATTTGTCTGAAAAAATTTGATAGTTTATTATTATTTTTATTATTATTGATCGAAATTGGCACCTTGAAGTTGGCAGCCCGGGTTCTAACTTTTTTTCTACCGAACCGATTGCTTTCAAATTTCAACAGGCTACTCTACACACTTATAGTTCTCGTCGGAACTACCGAGAAATTTTTTCACCCCTAACTTTTTATTTTACAACCCCTTCTTTGCTAAAGTCCTTTTAATTCAGCAAAGAAGGGGTTGTAAAATAAAAAGTTAGGGGTGAAAAAATTTCTTGGTAGTTCCGACGAGAACTATAAGTGTGTAGAGTAGCCTGCTAAAATTTGAAGGCAATCGGTTCGGTAGAAAAAAAAATAGGACCCGGGTTGCCAACTTCGGGGTGCCAACTTCGATCAATAATAATAATAATAATAAACTATTAAATTTTCAAAAAAATTTTTTTTTGTATCTTTAATATGTAAATAAAAACATCCTAAATATCCAAAACGATTCATTTTTATTTTCCTACAAAAAAACGCTCTCCAAAAAAGACATGAAAATCGGCTTAAGTTACCAGACTACTATCTTAAATATGAAGGGCTCATACTTGCAGAGGCTTTTTTTGAGATGCCAAACAATACATTTTTCATTATATCGAGGAAAAAAGAAATTAGTCATTTTATTTGACACGACCTAATATGTATACATTTATACATATATATATATTTTTCGCAATTATGTACGGCTATATACATATAATTTATTAGATACTCATCGGCCATGCATGTAACACATATAGCATGGTTTACTTGGATACTTCCATTATCACGTCAAATACGTTATATACTTTATTCACCCCACGACGAGCATTAGGAGAGCCGTTCTCACCAGTTTCTCCCTTCCTCGTTCCCTCTTTTTTTTCCATATCCCCTACGGCTTCGGGTGTAGTTTTTTTTTGCTTCTTTTTGCCCTCACGAGCCTTTTTCTCTTTCGTTTCCTCTTTTGCTCCGGCAACTCTACCCAACGCAAGTTCGTCCCGCACACGTACAGCACCAGCTGAGAATTGTTTTTTTTTCCTCTCGCGAAACCCCCAAACAAGCTCGCTGATGCTCTTTCGTGCTCGACATACGGACAATACAAAGCCATTTTCCCTCTCAAACTTGTACGAAAACTGCACGCTATTCGCAGTGATTATATAAATAATTAAAAGGCACGAGCAACCATAATTCCAGCAACGATATAGGCGGAATTAAATAAAAATGTAACTACTTGTTTTTCATATGAACTGACGAAAAAAAAATGCTGGGCATTAGAAATTTACGCATTGTTTCGTTTCGAGGAAGTAAAATGCGAGAGACGGTCACGAGGAAGTAAAAGAATGAAAAAGAATTTAACAACTTCGATCCGATTTGGCGAATCATCGTTCCGTTGAAGACGCTCGGTTATTCTGTTTTATACCGAGAATAAATCTCTGTCAATCACTCTGAGGATGAGGAATTTTGACTATGTATGGAAGAGTGTTAAAATTGTAGTGGTGTCAAACTGTTGTATATATAGGAGGTAGAGCTTTATGCAGTAGCATAGAGGCTAAGTTTCTTGTTGCGAACTTACGGATGGATCGGCGGTTAGATTCCAAGCTGCGGGCTGATTCAGGAAGAAATCTCAAGATTTTTGGACCAACGGAGTGATGGTGGCTAATTACGCGCACACTCCGATCACAGAGTTACGCTTGCAATGTGTGGTGGCTGCGTTTGTTTGTGTGTGTGTGTGTGTGAACAAATAACACTTCGTAACAAGTTTTCGGGCAGTTTGTGTGAAATAAGGATTTTTTAATCGAATTTTTAGGTTGAAAAATGTTTGCGGATTGGAAACTCCAAGATGGATTAAGGTAGTAGTCTGGTAAGTTAAGCCGATTTTAATGTCTCTTTTGGAGGGCGTTTTTTTGTAGGAAAATAAAAATGAATCGTTTTGGATATTTAGGATGTTTTTATTTACATATTAAAGATACAAAGAAAACATTTTTTGACAAAATTTTATAGTTTATTATTATTATTATTATTGATCGAAGTTAATAGTAGAATAATAAAATGGCGGACTTTGGGAAAAAAGTTTTTTTTTCGAAGTCCGCCATTTTGTTATTTATCCATGAAATTTAACTTCAGTAGTTCCGACCAGAATGACATGTCTATAGATTAAGAATTATCAAGAATTTTTGATTTCAGATAACATCAAGAGCAAAAATCACCGGGGCCACCCACGCGCTTTTTTTCGAGGTGCCAACTTCGATCAATAATATTAATAATAATAAACTATTATATTTAAAAAAAAAATTTTTTTTTTCTATCTTTAATGTGTAAATAAAAACATCCTAAATATCCAAAACGATTCATTTTTACTTTCCTACAAAAAAACGCCCTCCAAAAAAGACATGAAAATCGGCTTAAGTTACCAGACTAATACCTTAAGCACGTTTAGCAAAAAGAAGCGCTCGTATAGTAAAAGAAACGTTCGACTGAACTTTCGGGAGGAAATATTTTCTCTTTACACATATCAATATTTTTCACTATATACACAATACACGTATGTATATGCGATTGTTGGGTTTCGCTCTAAACGCGGATGAAAGAGGGGCTTAACTCAACTCAGAGCCGTTCAAAGGTACACGTAAGCACTCGACAGTTGAACCAGGCGAAGCTTGTGAAAGCGCACTTCCTTGTGAAAGCAGCAAGAACCGCAAATAGGCAAACACACCTTTCCAACAGACTAAAACCGAGATGTTTTTGGATTGGCATTAGCCCTTCCGTTTCAAACTCGTGCGCTACGATATGAAGGGTGTTTACCGAATTCAATATGCGCATATGAATGATAGGTACACACAAACACATCTACACACTCGGATTGTGTCCCAATTTGATTGGGAATTGCTGGGGTTCCCGACACGAGTCAAACTAGCACTAATCCACCGAGTTCGTCTTGTTAATAGATTAATTCGCGCTATTACGAATCATGTCAAGTGATAGGCACGTACGTCGCAAGCCACGATTTCAGATTGCTATTCATCGGACAGATTACTTATCAAATTTAAGGCCTTACATACGTCGAGAATTTTCAAAAAATCGATATTTTTTTGTTTACAGATTATTATTCCTTATAGTCTTAGGCGTTACTATTTCTGTGTAAGCTGATTGTAAAAATTCCCCACAGTTCAAAAGTTATTGTAGAACCGGAAAATGCGAACCGGCTGAAACACGCTCGAATCAACGCTACCAAAGCAACAAAAGAGGCCAGAATAATTCGTCGATTAGAAAAAAATAAACAATAACAATTTTTTACTGACAAGGAAGGCGTACAATATGAAGCTGGAATGGGAGATTAGACGTAAGTTAACTAAATAAATTAAAAAAATTCATAAAGTTCTTGCTCCAGCCGCGCGCGACTTCGAGCGAAACGCGCTTGAAACTTTAAACGCGTTTTTCTCAAAACTACTTTTTCTGACACGGTCGGCATGATAACTCGTACGGTTTTTAATATTTTTTGATGATTTTTTTTTTTTAATATTCGGAATTGTTTCTTCTATAGTCTGTCAAGCCGGATTTTTAAAATTATAATTAGAAAATTTTATAAAAACAATTAAAGTGTGACTTTTTTGACTCAAACTTAACATTTTTTTTAATTACCGTAAATTGTTTAGTTTTTCGAATTTCAAAAATCCGGCTCGACAGACTATAACTACTACCTTATTTTACAAGAATTTCTTTACATTTTGCAGTTCCGTCAACATTTGAGGAAGAAATACTGCCGACCGTGGAGCAACTTTTTTTTTACAGTGCTTCAAAAAATGTGATTTTTCATGTTGTAATTTTTGAAAAAAAAATTGAAATAAATTTTTTTACAAACTTAACACAGTAATAAACAATGTGTAAGAATTTTTTTATCAATTTCTATTTCTATCCCTCCTAAAAACAGTTTTTCTTTTGGTACGTTTTCGGTACCGCTGGACGTATGTAAGTCCTTAATTTAATCATTCGTCTTCGAGATTTTGTGCGAATTGAGAGTATTTAAAGGACTAAAAAATTGACGGTGTTGTGTTGTATATATAAAGAAAATATCCCAAATTCACCTCACCTGAAACATCCGATCGACCTTCTCCCTGACACGATCATGATTCATATTAGGATCCGAGAATTTTCCCATCAATTCGTATACAGCCGTGACGATGTCAGTCATTTCTTCTCTCGTGATACAACCGTCCCCGTTTATGTCGTACAGGGAAAAAGTCCATCGAAGCTTTTCGTCCATAGAACCCCGCGATAGTATGCTAAGACCGACCACAAAGTCCTGAAACAAGTCGATAATGAACAGTATTGATAAGGTTAAACATACAAATTTACAATAGGATAAGTTGGGATGACATCGAAAGATGGAAATATAGATTTTCGGGTTGATTGTTACAATGTCCCTTTCGTATGAATTAAGGTAGTAGTCTGGTAACTTAAGCCGTTTTTAAGGTCTTTTTTGGAGAGCGTTTTTTTGTAGGAAAATAAAAATGAATCGTTTTGGATATTTAGGATGTTTTTATTTACATATTGAAGATACAAAAAAAAATTTTGTTGACAAAATTTAATAGTTTATTATTATTATTATTATTGATCGAAGTTGGCACCCCGAAGTTGGCAGCCCGGGTCCTAACTTTTTTTCTACCGAACCGATTGCTTTCAAATTTTAACAGGCTACTCTACACACTTATAGTTCTCGTCGGAACTACCGAGAAATTTTTTCACCCCTAACTTTTTATTTTACAACCCTTTCTTTGCTAAAATAAAAGGACTTTAACAAGGAAGGGGTTGTAAAATAAAAAGTTAGGGGTGAAAAAATGTCTCGGTAGTTCCGACGAGAACTATAAGTGTGTAGAGTAGCCTGTTAAAATTTGAAAGCAATCGGTTCGGTAGAAAAAAAGTTAGGACCCGGGCTGCCAACTTCGAAGTGCCAACTTCGATCAATAATAATAATAACAATAATAAATTATTAAATTTTTTCAAACAAATTTTTTTTTGTATCTCTAATATGTAAATAAAAACATCCTGAATATCCAAAACGATTCATTTTTATTTTCCAACAAAAAAACGCCCTCCAAAAAAGACATGAAAATCGGCTTAAGTTACCAGACTACTACCTTAACGAGAAAGTTCACTCGAGTACTACAGTTTGAAAAATTATTTATATTTTTAAAACAAATGTAATTTCAATTAAGGTGGATTTAGTCCGAAAAACATCCACTTCATATATTAAAAATTAGTAATGATGAATGCAAGTATTAATCGAGACAATACTATACAGTTAACATTTAAAAAATCTTGACGAAAATATGTCTTGTGGATTTTTCGCGTTATTCTTCCGTAAATTGCTCATAATTTATATGTTTTTCTAAAAAAATCCAGAGATTCTTTAATCAAGTTTTACCTTCACTCTCAACGGTTTCCCTCTGGAAATATAAACGAACAATTTCCCAAGACTTTCGATGATTTCTTAATGTCGTACGATAAAATAAGGAATACAACGATCAACTCGAGTAACCGGAGATTTCGATATTAGGAAATTAATTTGCCATCTGACTGCGTTCACCGCGTCCTCGTACGGCAAAGTTTCTCATGAGATTCGTAAAGCGACATGGGAGCGAAAACGCGTGCTTTCGCAGAGTAAAATCCAATTCCCCCGAGAGGGAATGCCCGTGTGTGCAAAGTGCAAAGTACGTATAAGTGCATTCATACTTGTTCACATATATATTACAGATACGTGCATACAGCAGGTACACGAGAACGACAATGGTACCTAAGTAAATCGGTTACGTGTATATATATATGAGCTCCTACCGCGAAAAGCGACAGGAGCACTCTGAAAGCTGTCTCTATTCGTTCGCGCCAATTATTATGGAAATTCTGCTAGGCTCTCTCGCAGTTCCTTCCGAAAGACGTGTACCATCTAGATGAAAATCCGCCACATCCATTTATGTATATACGTACCCATCCTAACTATGTTATATCGGATACTGCGTCACGCATGTTTGGATATTCAACATCTGTTTTCTATACACATGTATATCGCTTCCTATCAAGCAGAACGACGCAACTCTTATAATTATACGCGTTTGACCGTTTGAATTGCGACCTTTTGTTTGGAAAGAGTCCGTATATCGGAGAGAGGAAGTGAAAAACAGGGAGAATATAGAGGTAGTGAATTACACGATAGAATAAGTTGGAGTTCGTCATATCGTAACATATACGACCTGTTCACTCGCCGAGTTTAGAGCTATGCTTGACTGAATATCAGTTTTCATTTGCATAACCGATTCGATAGAACTACGACTTGTTCGATCGATGAACTTAATGAGCTCGCCATTATTTTTGAATGAATAAATTTCCATTTCATTTTACTTTCTTCGGGAAAGGATAAGCTTGGAGAAGTGCGAATTATCGTAACAACGGAACCTACACAGAAATGTTTTATTTGAATTCTCATCTATAACTACGACGAGATTTATATGACTGGAATGGGTTTTTTTCGGTTCAAAATATAAACAATTGCTGGATTTAAAAATATGATTTTTGATTATTTAGTTTAATTAAATAAATCTCAATTTAATCGTGTATATTTAAAATTAAGTCCGAAATTCAGTAGATAGTGATTCAACAAACGTCTATTTAATGGACTAGATTTTACATTGAGATTTTTTTTCGTGATATTAGTCTGTCGATTGTATTAGAAAATCAATGCAAGTATAAAGATTATTGTGACAAGCAATAAAATTTATAACCTAAGCCATAATATAGTGTCTGTATTTTTTTATTGGTTTATTTGGTAACAGGGGTCCTTATTGTGAAACAGTGTTATCGGTATTTCTCCGAAATGGAAGGAAAAGAGGATTGAAAAGCCCTGAATTTACTCTGCTATTTTTTTAATCCTATAAATGTCCAATTGTACGTTTCAAACGACTGTTATAATGAATAATCACACGAAAAGTTCGTAAAAACTTTATTAAAACGATAGATGGTGTTTTAAGTGATCTACAATTCTGGACATATACACTGTGAATTATTTCATGGTTTTTACTGGATATCAGATCGCATTAATATCCCAGATAGTTCTTTTAAATGAAATTATCCCTTAGCGTGCGGGGTCCTTGTCTGTCAAGAACCTATATTTACCCAGTTGGCGAACACGAAGTACATCGATCAATTATATGATATGGCCGTAAACTTCCGACACAATTCAGTGAAGTGACCGCCTGTACGCAATACAAATATATAATTTGTAAAACTTTGTGACATTGAACAAATATTTATAGTCGGCAGTTCAACAGTAATATATTTATTAGGACGATTATTTTTTTTCGACTATTTTTTTTCCAGTTCCCACCCGAAATTTTGTTGGATATGTCGAAAAAGAAATTCCCTGAAAGTTACAGCCCTTAATATTAATTCTGAGTACTCTCCCAAAGCGTGAGAAGATTTTCCATCTAAAATACACGTAAATCGAATTTTTTTTTCTTCAAATTTCTATAACTCAGCCGCATTTTATGCTATCATATTGTTCTTGGTTTCGATTTACTCAGAATAAAACAATCTAAAAAAGTGCCTTCTGCGGCGAAAGTGTAAATTGTACTGGTGAGTTGGTACGGGTCACTGAAGTTGATTTTTACCCAAAATTCTCGTTTTTTTGCTGTTATCTCCGAAACAATTAACTTTACGAAAAAAATGTAAACGAAAAATTTGTTGGAAATTTAATTTCCTATAAATAAAGGTCCTATCGACCCAATTGCTTAGATTAATATTTCTTGAGATATTAAACTTTTTATTTTTTATTTTTTTTATTATTTAATATTTCATATTTTATCAATTTTATACTACTCATAAGTTAAAGTTCAATATCTCAAGAAATATTAATCTAAGCAATTGGGTCGATAGGGCCTTTTTTGTTGGAAATTAAATTTCAAACAAATTTTTTATTAACATTTTTTTCGTAAAGTTAATTGTTTCGGAGATAACAGCAAAAAAACGAGAATTTTGGATAAAAATCAACTTCAGTGACCCGTACCAACTCACCAGTACAATTTACACTTTCGCCGCAAAAGGCACTTTTTGAGATTGTTTTATTCTGAGTCAATCGAAACCAAGAACAATATGACAGCATAAAATGCGGCTGAGTTATAGAAATTTGAAAAAAAAAAAAAATTCGATTTACGTGTATTTTAGATGGAAAATCTTCTCACGCTTTGGGAGAGTACTTAGAATTAATATTAAGGGCTGTAACTTTCAGGGAATTTTTTTTTCGACATATCCAACAAAATTTCGGGTAGGGACTGAAAAAAAAAAATAGTCGAAAAAAAAATCGCCCTAATATTTATATATTATACAGTTTTTTTTTGGCAAGGAAATTACGAAGATTTTTCGTAATTTGATCTCTTCAATTTGTATAAATGTTTCATCGTACAACATTTCTACAATGAGCGCTTTTACGAGATTGTCTGAAAATGTCGTAAATTTGACAAATCTCAATTTGACAATTTAATTGCTTTTGTATGTGCACGGTGTTTATTTTACTGTGCATATCAATCATACGGGTATTGCAGTAATATCAGTACCGTTTCATAGACTATAAATGTTTTTCCTCTTTGATGCCAGACTGAAGGGAGGACATCAGCTTAAGAGAAAAATAAAGTCGAGAGTGCCTTCTATATTCCTCACAAAGACGACGCCAAGCCCCACAATGATCAAATAAATAGGGGAAAAAAAACTGATTTGAATTGGGACCGTACGGAATAGCCACTTTTGCAGCTGCGTTCATATTCCCTCTACATTTTCTCTACTATCCAAAGACGCTCTCGTAAATAATTCATACAATTTTCTGGCTCGATATGCTGAATTATATATTTATTATGGAAACTTCTCTACGAGATAATATTGTAATATTGATACAAGAGAGGGATATGTATATAAATATATATAGGAAGCCAAGAGGGCAAAAATTTTGCGAGAGTAAAACGAATTTTGTTGAAGGGCTCGTCGGGTTTGACAATTTATGATCTAACTGCAATCTCTCAAAGTCGTACAAACACGCGCGCGCGCGTACACACACGCGCACACTTGTTTAATTTACAAGGGCTGTGACGAAGTTAAACGTTTCAGATATCACTCAGGGTAGTTCAATAAACGGAAAGAGGGTGGTGGCAGTGTAAGCGGTTCGCCGATGCGAGATCGTCGAGCTTATATGGTCCGGTCGTCACACACGAGTTGCGGTGACCCCGTGGAATGGCTCGGTGGCCGTTTTAGTCTCTCTTCGCCCTTTCCACGGTAATGGTGCTTGCAATGCTTCCAACCCCAAGATTGCGGAATCGAACGAGAGAGCAAGTGGCTTTCTCGAGCGCTGTAACGTCACGAGTTCCCTCAAGGGTTGATTGATTTCTATCATTGGAGCACTAGAACTCACTGACCCCCAACTATTTGGGAGTTTCAACGATGAACGAGACGATTGACACTGCAGCTTTGATTCATGAACGGTCGCGCATATCCATAGTTGATTCTCGCAATAGCAACGCAAAATTAATAATATTCTATTCGTGTAGAGAATTTTGGTCCCATATATAGGACTCGCGGAAGCTAGAGCTATCGGGAACGATTTTAAAAATATTGAAAATTTTATAAAACCCGAACCCTTCCATCGATTTCCGCCAAAATCAGGTATCGACTGTTTGTTAATAAAAAAAGTTATATTCAAAATGATATACAAAAAATTACGTCGATGTCTTAAAATTTTCGTAAGTTAGAGGGTGTACAGATATTTTTAGAAATTTCGCAAAAACCCATAAAATCTGACCCGCTCCATAATTTTTTATAAAAGTTGCAGTAAATAAAGCGGACGTACTGCTCTATTTGTGTGCAAAATTTCAGCGCTGTAGTTCAAACCGTTTCCGAGATACAGACGTTTGAATTTTGCAGGGTCGTTACATACCCACACACACACACACACGCGCGTCCAGATATTTTTTTCTAAATGTGATATGGAAGCAAAAACGATGAAGAACACGAGTAGGATACATCTGACGTAGTTTAATTAAAAGGTGCGTGGGATACGACGGTAAAAAATGGCAGCACTTTGGAATTGGGCTCTCCCATCCCTAACACGAAAGTTGTTTGTCTAATTGGGATCGAGACTCGAGTCAGGAAATTTCCCCCTTCCCCCCTCTGGAACGAACTCTCGCAACATCGGTGATGTTTGCATACCGTCGTGTTCGGTACATTCGTGAATTATGGTAAATCGAGTTAGAACTTGTCTTTTAACGTGGTACACAGAAAGGTAAACTCTCTCGACTACATAGCGTACATCCACTCAGACTCTTGGGTCTCTCTTTCTCTCCTTGGAAAACTCGCTCCAAAGCTCATTTTGGAAAGCTCTATCTATCTCTCGCGTAAAATCATGGCTGAAGGACACGGGAGAAAGGAGCTTTCCTTCGTTCCAGAACAGCGAGATCGTATCGTTTGCTAACATCCGTCTGACGGTTCAAGGGAACTCGTTATTCTCGATTAAATTATTAAAACTCATTAACCTCATTCACGGAAGACATTCGCAATTTCTTCACAATTTATATAGCCATTCGCGTATTAGTTGCAGCATCAAGTGCTTCTCGTTCTTTTTACAATCATTATACGACTGGTGTCGTTGTTTCGTCCCTCTATCCTCCAACCGAAAGAAATAGTCGCATCATGAACAGATTCTCATTTCCCTTAAGATCTTTATCTCCATGATGGTTATCCTTATCTTCATAGATAGTGAATTCACGGAGGCAAGTACATTTTTGGAAAATATAGCAGGACGACATGAGGATTCTGATAAGATCGATTCATATAACTGGTTCATTGAACTACGCTGATGTGGGAACGCGAAAAACCTTATGGCAAAATAGAGTGTACATGGAGAAAAGTGATTTCGAAGCTATGAGAATGATTCACAGAAAGTACCGAGAGGTTGCGAACTAATAAGGTCACTGGTTAACATAAACATTATGTTTCGGACAATACTACATTATGCTATGTGTCTCAACCTCTTGATATTTTCGATGAGTCATTGCCATATCTTTGGAGTCACTTTTCTCCGTGTATATTTAGAATGAAATGTACGTGGAAAATGAGAGAACGAGGTCTTTCCCAGTCTCCAATGTAGCGACGGATATACCAACGAACTAATTATACCAATTGCGAATTCAGCCGGGAGTGACGAAAGATAATTACTTTTTGGCTCGTAATTATTCGGACGATTTGTATCACGCCTTATTGCAGCGCTATATTGCCATCGATTTTTCATTGCGTGGCTTCTTTTTGAAACCTTCCGTCGGTCCTGCACAGTTTGCCGAGCTTTCATCGGGGAAGTTCCAAACTTTCTCTTTCATCGTTTACGAAACTTGGGACAACACTCGCGCGATTTCGTTAAGAACGTCCTTTTCACAGATGTCATTCGACTGTGAATTCGTCTGTGATTTTGTTATACTCTGTCTTCGTCTATGAATTCAGACCTCATTAAGTTTCGATCGTGCATATTATGTACGTGATTTACCAATAAACTAAACAGACATTGGTGCATTCAATTATTGCACAGTTACGTTTATACGAACACTAATTGTTCCTCCATACTCTAGTTACATATTCGGGTTGTACGTTGGCTATGTGGTGTATCCATCACGATATACGTATACTTACGATCGGGGCACGGGAAGTATACAATTCAGGATCGTTCAGCCGTGTTACAAGCGCACAGGTAATACGTTATATAGGGTCACGAAATGGTTCCGCACGATTGCCGATTTAATCGGAGAGCAAACTACCGACATGTCGAGATTAGCCAGGTCGATAGTCAATTTTCCATGGCCGCTCTGCCAGGCACCCGCACCAATTCGCTACCGAGAGAATCCGAAGCTCGATTGCATGTAACGTCGGTCTTAGCAACGATGCTGCGGTAGATCGGTTACAAATAGATTTTCTATATTTTTTTGTTCATCCCGTTCCTCATTGAAATTTTTGTAACGTTCATATGTGTCTACATATTTGCATGAATATTGTGAAAACTCACCTCGAAGCTGAGAAGTCCACTGTGATCCTGATCTAGGGTGTTAAAAACGTAGTGGGCGTATTGGCTCGTGTTCGCTGGAAAATAAATATTACGAAAAATGTATTATAATACTTTTGACATTTATAATATATCTTATAATATAGTGTTTATTATGTTTAATGTTATAGTTTATAATATAATTTATTAGTGATGGTGATTCGCGTCATCAAAGGACTTCAATAAGACTCAACTACCGTTGACGGTGCAAAAGACTTGCTTTGTGAAAAATGTTGTTCAAGGTTCTGAACAATTGTTAATTAATCACTTGTTAATTAATCAGCAAAAAAGTACATAATTATGTAAGTCATATTTCAAATTATATTATACGGGTGATTATGGGTATTTATTTGGTTCACATCTCGCATACAGTGGCCAATGACGTCCCAGTTGACAAACCTTTATCATTTCATGCAAAATATTGTGAAATATTGCACATATTATTTGCACTTTATCGACCGCTCGAATAGGTACCATCGGGAAACCTATCAAGATATATTTTTTATGCTCAACAGAACTCAAATTACTATGATTTATCCGAGGGATTTCGTGGTGATCTACGGAACTACGGTATTTCTCCATTCTCCTCTAAACGTATACGTTATATTTCAAGTCTTTCGCAATAATACAGTATCCGATGATATATATCGTTATTGTTATTACAAGTGGTGAGTGGTGCGTGATTTTCGGTGTGAAAATCGCTATTCAGAGCAATATCGACACCACCGGCAATTTAACGTTCGAAATAGCTTGGACGACGACCGAACGCCTGGAAGGAAAACACTTGCCGATAATGACTCCGGTCGTTCGAACTTTTCGAGCTTTTCCGCTCTTCTCGTGCCGAGAAAATGAAGCGAAAATAGAAAATACGAGGGCGCTACCTTATATTAATAAGCACTTCAATTTGTCGGTCTATGTTTACGAACTCGAGTGTTTCCGCGATATAGCACGGTATAATCAGGTCGTTGAGATTTGCATTTCATTCTCACACCGCCCCTCTTCTTGCTCAGGATATTTCAACGTAGTTTAGAAAAAATAACAAGCTCATGAATTCGACGAGACACGAGAAATCGTAAACATAACGAAGTGAAGGTCTTGGGAAACTCGATCCCATTTTTTTATAGCGGAAACTGGGAGTAATTCTAATATTTTTTGACATTGTCAATTTTCGGTATGACGGCCGATCAACGAGCGACAATCAATTTATTGGTGAAACATGATCTTTTACTGAGTAACTGTAAACTGTTCTTCTACCTAAATTTTCGGCCGTAAACACTATTTAAGAACATGTGAATGATCTGTTCTACGGACTCTGTACAGTCCCGACGAAATATACATGATAATATTAACCGTTGAAATTTAAGATTATAGAGATGTAATCTGTAATATATTCACTGATCGTATAGCTAAGTTAAATACATTCGTCGCAGGATCAGATTTTTCATTGTATTGAAAAAAGTCTAGCCGAGGTCTGTAAGATCAATATTTTTATTTTACAATACTTTAAATTTAATGTTTGTTGTGTTTGAATAACTTGATCATATTTAGGATCGAGTAGAACTACAGATATTCTCAATTAATGATGGAAAATAAATTTCCTTATGGTTTAAAAAAACGTGGCACAGGGAACTTACTGTGTCATACAATCTCGAAAAAAACGCACAATGGAGTGGACAGCGATCTCAGTGCATATGGCAGCGATAGTTTTACCTATATTCCGATCTAATCAGGAACAAAGTTTTCCTCGCGATTGATGGCGATAAAACAAATTGCCATCTATTCCGTGACAAAGAACACTGTGAGAGCCTGGTACGATATAAAAATTGATACAATATGTACGTAGATGAAGAAGCATTGAGGGTTTTTCCTTCTGGTGATTTAATCGAATGACTGAACCCTCGCCATTTCCACACGAGTCCTCTTTTTTCCGAATATTCATGTTCGACCCGCAAAATTCCTCTGGGAATATCGTTATCTGACGATTCCGGTGCTCGATATCAGATTCAAATTATTACGGATCGTGAGTTTCCAGGCCAATTTGTCCGTAAAAAAGAACGAACAAAAAGGGAACGATTTGTCTCATCCAAACGAGTTTAACGCGGTGATCCCGCTAGAAGCGACTAATCTCGTTTGGATACAAGTTCGGAACAAATTTTTGCCACAAACCATTTTTTTTACGCAGTTCACTGTATTCCAGATGTAATTTGCCTTCTTCAATTGTATATCGGAAAAGAGTTATTTAAAAAAGCCAGTTTCAGGGTTCCAAATCGAAATTTGGCGTGTCGCGCGATAGGAGGAGAATTGGAGGGATCCGAAAATTCGTCATGTTGGGAATCACTGGGTCGCGAGATGGAACGGACCGAGAGATAGAGCTTGACGAAGCGGAAAGAAAAAGTGTGGCTGAGAGAGCTGGCTGATGTCACGAGTTAAAATACGAACACGAGAGACCTCGTCGCGTATCAGGATCTGTCGGAGCGAGTTTGAGAATCTGGTTATTATCGATAACGACAAGGGTGGCAGTTTTCGAGTGGTTGGAGACAGTGGGTGAAACGGGATATATCGCATGGTCCTTTCGTAATCTTTCTTAGTACCGAAAGTTTTATGCAGCTACACCGATATTCTTTTACAGCAATGCTCTCGTTTCCGTCTTTTGTCTCTTTATACGCCCTTCAATGATTTCCCTGATGTCTGCGTTTAATGGAACGTAAATCATGGACAAGTAAAAAATATAAAAAAATCTACGATAGGAGGACGTAATCTCGGCGCATTAGCTCTCGATAAAAACGAGATGTACTCTGGGCTGCACGAAAGTTATGGAAATCCGCGACGAAAAGGTGTTAACGGTGATAAGGTGAATACACCCCTCACATCTTTGAAATTATGGTCGGGGATTATTAGATCCGATCGATTATTATTAGGTCAAATTATTAGATAATGTGATGAACTTTAAATGCATTGGGAATTATTAAGTACTCGGTTTTTCTATTGTTAAGTCCTAGGATTCCTGATCGAATTTTCTTTTTACGAAATGTTCAATGCCAAAATCGGAGATACAACATATTTTATGAATGAATTTCTTAATCAGCGTTTTAAACAAATCTTTGACACGCTTATTTTTGGCGATTAGAAAGCCATAGTCATTTAGTCATTAGAGTTCATAAAGAATTCGAGCCACTGGATATTTGACCAGGAAATATTAAGAGAACGATAAAGGAATACAAGTTTGAGTGTGGGAACGATTTTTTATACCGTTTTCAACGATGAAAACTGACGTATGAATAAAATAAATGGATGGAGAGGTAATTGAACGATTTAAATAAAAATGTATTAAACCGAACACAATGGGAGTTCGATGTTGAATGGATCAACTAGTGCATGGGCCGAGGCTACTCTTTCGAGGTACACATGAACAATAATGGACGAACGTCATTCCCATTATTCCGTTACATGGTGAATTCGTTAAACCCGCGATTTAACCAACACGTTTATCAGTAGATGCATTCGTGAGGGGGTATTACATTGTACAAGGTAAGGGAACTGCGCAATCAGCTTTAATATTCGTTGGGCATCCTGACGAGCCAACGCGAAGCCCGCATCTCTTTTTTGCATATACAACGTTGATTGTTCTCTTGATTACGCATCCAGACACATGTATGACCATAAATATAGCGAGTAAAAGTCGGCATCTATTTTGTGAGAATAATTTTACGGACCTAGTCGTGGTACATGGCGCATACGATGTTCTATTTAGCTGCGTGCCAAAAAGTTAGTACAAAGGATTCCAGCTCTACTGGTACCTGACACACGTGAACTTAACTACTTGGCAACGCGAAGCGGCCACTATATTTCATTTTGGCTGTACAAGCATTTAGTTGTAGGTCCATGTTTATTTCGCTCTTCTGACTCTTTATTGTAGAGAAAATTTGTTTACGTAGAATCTAAATTAATGAAAAATCTGCTTTTCAATTCTTTTCGTTTTCAAAGCTTTCAAGAGGTGACTGTTTAAAATGTTCCTAACAGTTAGAAAACCACATTTAGAAAAAAAAGGTCTGGGCGTATGTGTATGGTGCTACACGTCCGAACTCATACAACTTTGGCAGTAACCACTTTCGGTTTCCCTGATTTTTTGAATTTTTTTCAACGAGAATGCAGCGGGTGCTCTCGTCGAAAATCGATTCTCTGTGCTTTACATCAGTATAAAATGGTCAATACGATCTTTAACATTTTTTTCAAAAGACTACGATAAAGTGGTGATTGAACGAAAATTCGAGCGTAACTCACCGCCTTGTGGAAAGAATTGCGAATAGATGCACTTGAAGGTATCTTCTCTGACCACTCCCGTGGGGCATTCGGCCTTGAAACCTCGATAAATTCTTTTCAGTTCAGCCTCGGTGAAGCGCGTAGCTCGGCATAGACTCGACAGCGAGTCGGGCCTGTATCTCGGTGTTTGTTCCTCCTCGTACTCCGAATCTGTAATCCCATTAAATGGCATTATTTTAACAATGGAAAAACTCGGTTATTGCATTGTTCGGGTGGACCAAGTCGGGACCGGAATGATTTTCACTATTGCTTCATTTTAGGTTTTGTCATCGAGACTGCTCAACACGTTTGTTGTTTATATTGGTGTCTCTCAGAAAAGTGATATCTCGGAGGATCGAATAAAGAATTCAAGGAATCTCGGCAAGGATTACTTTTAGGGTAGAAAGTTCGGTCACTCAATGATAACGTCTATATAAGAACTTCACTCTAATGGATATATACACATACATACATATGTATGTACACCGTTTCGTACAGCTATACAGGGAGAAATAAAAAAAGGCTAAAGAAGAAATAAGCTGGAGAGTAAGTCCCTTCTGGGATTGGATAAAGACGTAAAAGACTCGGAAAGACTGGACGTTGTCTTCTAGAACATCACAACGAAAGTCCCGTCAGCTTTTTTCCGCTCTTCCCTCTATGCATACATATGTATATACACCGTTTCGTACAGCTATACAGGGAGAAATAAAAAAAGGCTAAAGAAGAAATAAGCTGGAGAGTAAGTCCCTTCTGGGATTGGATAAAGACGTAAAAGACTCGGAAAGACTGGACGTTGTCTTCTAGAAAATCACAACGAAAGTCCCGTCAGCTTTTTTCCGCTCTTCCATCATACGACAAATATTTACTGTGAAATTAATTTGATTTTTTCCCATTATTTTCTCATTTCTTTCGTTGGTTTAAAAATAATAATTTGAAAGAATGCTTGTAATCTCTTATCTTTCAATTTCAGAATCAAGTGAGCATATAGGTTTTTTGTCTTCTGACATATGTGATTAGAGTCATACGCTGATTCGTGGAGATTGGACAACTCGTTCAGGATTTACACGATTTTTAATTTTATTTAATGTCCGTAAGGAGTATAACTCGTTCAATTTTTGAGCTATTAGACTTCGCACCTTCTCTTCTATAATGCTATGTACCACGCCAATTAGATGGGTTTAAATGCCCCATATCTATACTATACGTATGTGTACTCTGCGGTGATGAAGGTATATATGATTGGTGGGCCGCAGAGGCTCCAGGGGATGGCGAAGTGGCTTTTGCGAATGCAAGCCGAGAAGAGATCCCTGTTAGCCGGACGCGATAGTCGTACGGTATCGCATACAACGCAAGACCCTCGCTAGTTAAACCCTACCTCCTGCCTAGTCTCCGGTCTACTAATACAATCTTCGACGAATGTTGTAGCGAGGATCCACACAACAGTCTGGGTGATTTTCGGCTTACATCGCTTCGAGCTCAGCAAACCGTAATAGTCACTGTTAACTTCGTGATCCTTATGGTGAAATTGATGAACATACAACGTGGGTCCCTCCGAGGGATAAACTCGGATGGACGTCGATCAGCTTCACCGTGCGGTCTAGTGAATTTACAAACACGGAGGTTCCTCATTGCCGAATCAGATCCCCGACATCACGATTAAAGTTACATTGAACTTGAGAGTTTGCTCGAGGCAACACGCAGATTAGATCAGACTATAAAATCCACGACTGGGGAATTGTGCTCTGAATAATACGTGAGACATTATACGAAGATCGATAAACTTATTATGTATAATTCAGAAGGTCTTTTCGACAAAAAGAATTCATACGCTTTTAATGCCCGGTATGCTTGAATAAAGTCGATAACGTAATGAAGAGAAACTGGCCATTTCCGGCGTAAAATCCGTTGAATATCGATATAGCGAATGCATGCGATACAGTTATGTTTCAAGATGGAGTGGCTGCGGGCGACAGTCTGGGCCGTCTAAAGGAATGGAATTAAAATGGGAACAAAGGACAAGGGAAGTAAAAACCTGAAAAGGGATATGATGGAAACGCTAATTAAAAAAAAAAAATGTTTAATCCATTTGTGGATTAAAATTATAATAAGAGCAGCAAGCAAACTGAGGATCTAAATAATTGAACTGTTTACAGACATACTTCTGGTTTGGTGAAACGGAGAAGGGAGGATGCGGACATCGGGGGTTGCTGTGTACGAATTTGTACACTTTTTTTTTTAATTCGTTTTTACAATAAACGAATTAAACAGACTGGAAATCGGAATGACTGAGTTGTAGACATTCCAGTTACATTCAGCCTTCCTTAGTGGTGAATAGATGGATGAATGAGTTATGAATAATTGGATAGATGGATCAATTGATACGCGAATAGATGGATCTATTGATGAAGGGATAGATAGATGGATGCCTTTCAATTCTATCTTTAAAGTGAACTTTTCGAAACATCGAAGGATGCAAGCGAGTCATTAACTTCACTCATAAACATATATACATACACATATACGAGGTCTGTTCAAAAAGTATCGCGAGTTTTTAATTTCCACGGGCTACGTATATTCGATTTTCGATTTTTTTGTGGCGTTAGGTTGGTACTCGTGTCCCTCACTTATGCTTAAAAAATCGGCCATTTTGAATGTTTAGTTAATTGTTGACAGCTGTTTGGTTAGACGTGTTTTGGCTTGTCTTCGATTTTTGCCTATTTCAAAAAATGGATCAAAGAATCTGTATAAAATTTTGTGTGAAAAACAAAATTAAGTGCGCGGACGCATTCCGAATGTTGACTGTGGCATATGGTGAAGCTACCTTGGACCAAAGCGACGTTTGTTGGTGGTACAAAATGTTCTCAGAGGGCCGAGAAGAAGCGAACAACGAAACGCGTTCCGGACGCCCGAGCACATCAACAACAGACGAAAACATTGATGAAGTGAAGAAAATAATATTGGCCAATCGTCGAATCACCGTAAGAGAAGTTGCTGAGGAACTAAACGTATCGATTGGCTCGTGCTATTCGACTTTTACCAATGATTTGGGCATGAGATGGGTCGCCGCGAAATTCGTGCCAAAATTGCTCAATTTCGAACAAAAACCGTGTCGCGTTAACATTGCTAAGGAGCCGTTGGACTCGGTCCGCGACGACCCAAATTTGCTCCAGAAGGTCATAACCGGTGACGAATCATGCATTTATGGTTATGACGTGGAAACCAAAGGTCAATCATCGCAATGGAAGCTGGTTTTTTGGAATAGGCAAAAATCGAAGACAAGCCAAAACACGTCTAACCAAAACAGCTGTCAACAATTAACTAAACATTCAAAATGGCCGAATTTTTCAGCAAGTCAGGGACATGAGTATCAACCTAACGCCACAAAAAAATAAAAAATCGAATATACGTAGCCCGCGGAAATTCGCGATACTTTTTGAACAGACCTCGTACTTGGGGTTTGGTGAAACGGAGAAGGGAGGATGCGGACATCGGGGGTTGCTATGTACGAATTTGTACATTTTTTGAAATTTGTTTTTACAATAAACGAATTAAATAGACTGGAAATCGGAATGACCGAGTTGTAGACATTCCAGTTACATTCAGCCATCCTTAGTGGTGAATAGATGGATGAATGAGTTATGAATAATTGGATGGATGGATCAATTGATACGCGAATAAATGGATCTATTCATGAAGGGATAAATGGATGGATGCCTTTAAAATCTATCTTTAAAGTGAACTTTTCTAAACATCGAAGGATGCAAGCGAGTATGCTCTTCACTTATATACATATATACATACACACATATGCATCTGCACTCTGCCTATCACTATATATATGTCGCGAAGCGCGAGAGCTTGCAACGCGTTACTCGTCATTCTCGCTGTCGTTGACGATTCGAAACTCGATGGTCCTTCGGGATTTGACAATGACGCGCTATTGAAACCTCGCGGTTAAAGAGCTGTTGATACGAAATCTATATGCGTACCCGTACATTTCGAGAACGGTCGATCGAGCGTGTAACTTTCACTGAACGACCTGTGGACGTAATAGTGCCTAATACGAGAGGGTTTGATGATTGAATTGAGGTGAACGGTTTCACACGCACGAGAGAATAAACCAGGATTTACAAATAAAATTTGACTAAACCATTTAGTTTAGTCAAATTTTATTTGTAAATTCCTTCAAAAAAGCACAGGTGGAAAATGGGTACGATCGATGGGGATTCAAGTCCAACATATTGATTTTTTGCGAATCAAGCGCGAGCAGTGTTGCAGCAAAAAAACTAAAAACTTAAAAACAATGCCCGAAATCGCGCCGCGCCCTCGTTTTTCGCTTACGCTGCGAAAACCGTGATAGACACGGGAAAAATCCTCTGGACCAATTTTGTAGAGGAAAAAATTTGCAATGAAAAATCACTGATACCACTATTTCCAGACTGATAGTTTGTGTATGATAAGCGTCTGAACATTAACGCCCGTGTCATGTTCCCGTGCGCTGGCATTTCAATTTAGTTGCCAAAGTCGGTTTCAACTATGAAATATACACTTTGCCGGGAATGAAATTTCACAATTGATTCGTAGGACGCTAATTCAGTACTTTTTTTTGTACGGACCAACTCGCCAATTTTCTAGTTAATTGTATTTTTTATTTATTATAAAAGAAAATTGAAACTCGGTCTCGCAATTAATTGGAGGTTGGGTGTAGTTTACCAAGCACATCATGTATACGGTATAAACTGCCTATATATCTGTATGGTGAATATTCAGGGTAGAGATGTATGAATTTTCATGAAGTTGTTGACCCGATGTGGAAGTCGAGAGAGAAGCGGAGAGTGAGGAAGGACGAGATAAAGGTGGCAGGCCGGTGATCCTCCCGGGTATACCGATGACGACGTCCACGGTTTTGGGAATAAGCTTCGCTTCGTATGCCCGTGAGGGTTCACTCTCGGCTTCTCGTGACACTAGGATAGGACGAGCAGGGATCATTGTAGAATGAAGGACACTTTCAGGTGTAGTAGGGAATGTTCTCACTCTATCTTCACCGCTACCCCTCCCGTGTCTGACAAATAGGTTGAGGCTTCCATTTATCATCTCTATGATTGGTAGCAAGAGAAACTCGGTCCATGAATATTTGACCGTTCGTCGTTGGTTGCGGGCGTGATGGAATTGGCCCAATCGTCGAATACACACTCAAACACTGTTTGTTCACCCATATACGAACGCATAAAGATATATGGTGAATTCCCCGGCAATCGTCGCTCCTCTCCATTTTGTATTCATTAACTTTTTGAATTAATATATTGCAAATACAGTTTAGTTTTGATTTAATAATTTAAACACCAACTATTATGTTAATTGATTGGTGTACCTAGAGCAAACTTGACGCCGGTCCAAGCTTGTCGTACGTAGTTTATGAAACGCCTGTAGAGAGGTCTCGGTGGTCTCTTCGGCGCTGTACCCTCCTCGTCGTCCTCGACCTCCTCGTTGTCCGACGTGCCGGGCGGTGGACCGACACCGCTGAGCGTCCCAATCTGATTTCTCTCACCGAGAATATTCACGACCTCGCGAAAACCTGGTCCGACACCCTCAAGTCCTGGCGGATAATTCGCGGGGGCGACACCGGCACCGAGTAAGGTCGAAGCGCCGCCCCCGCGTCCTCTGCCCCGTCCGCGTCCACCGCGACCCCAGGATCCGCCACCACCTTAATCGGGAATAATTTCTTTTTCGTTTTTCTAATCTCTCATCAATGCCCCCTTTTCATTGGCGACACAATTTTTTTCCACGTAGAAACGACGGGTAAAACTGATAGGAATCGTTTTTTTTTTTTTTCATAAGATAAAGTTACCCGGAGAAAAATTGATTGCATTTTTTTTTCTTTATTATCATCGGACACTTTACGATTTTTCTTATCGGAAAACATTTAAGTTTGATTTTTCGACTAATTGATCTTGGAATCGGATCATTTTTTTCCTGTCGCTTCATTTTTCTTCGTGTACGTCTTTAAATTGAGTGTTAAGGTAAAAGTTTGCAAAGTGGTCACGCGACAAACACTAAAATCCGAAATGCCGTCTAGGTGAAACCGAGGCTTATTTTAATGGTCAAAGTTTATTTGTTTGTGCAATGATTTTTCTTTAAATTAAGAAAATGTTTATATCAATATTCATCCAATCAATTTTTAATGCAGGTAATCATTTTCATATAACATTTTGCAATCCTGAGCGGTTACACGAATATATGCCGACAGATACACCGATGCTTCTCGCACAATTTTTGCGGGTGGATAGCTCTATTTGTTTCACGAAATTCACTCGCGGATGCATAGAATTTTTTAGTAATCTCGCGAAGGCCAATTCGTAAGATTCCACCATGTGTGCACGTAATAAATCCATATGATAAATCCTTTGATAAATCCGCGGAACCTCCATGTAGTAACGATGACTGGTTACATAAGTTTCACATTGAGCCATATAATAATAATTTGTTCGTGTGCAAATTTTGTCGGTCAAGAGGGAAAATAGGGTTAGACGGTTCAAAAAATCGATTTTTTTTTAATTTCATAAATTGTTAGTAGAACTATTGAAAAATATGTCCCCAAAATTTTGAATGAAAATTCCGACTCGTTCTATTGTTATAAACCATTAAGGGGGGAAATAGGGTTAGGACAGCGTTTTCTCAATGATGTTCATGAATTTTTTTATAGTATAAAAAAGTAATTTAATTTATTGAAACTTTGAAAATATTTTATACATATATTTAAGTATATACTATAAAATATTTGAAAAATTTTCTTAAAAAACACCGACGATATTAGCGACCCTATATTGCAGGTCACAATCAGACTCAGCATTTTGCTATTCTTTCAAACGCGTTTTTATGAAAACGACTTTTTTTGAACTTGCGTACACGCTAGTTTGAAAAATTTTCAACCAATCGTTTTGAAAATTGGCAGTTACTTTCTTCATAGTATTGCGCTCTATATGAACCTAAAATCGGAATATTATCATTATTTAAAATAATTTCTTTTTGCAAATAAAGTTGTAAAAAATGGCAAAAAATCATGCTCTTTTGTTTTGACCCCTGTGAAAAATTCAATTTTCTATTTTTTTGATAGCATTCAGGTTCATATAGAAGAGAGACATACAATAAAAAGAAATTCCAACCTCGTTTGATTTCAGATGAAAATTGCGGTGTTTTTCAAGGAAATTCTTCAAAAATTTTATAGTATATACTTAAATATATGTATAAAATATTCTCAAAGTTTCAATAAATTATATTCATTTTTCATACTATAAAAAAATTCATGAAAATCATTGAGAAAACGCTGTCCTAACCCTATTTCCCCCCTTAAGAGATGGAACTTTTGCCCTTCAGATATAATTACTACGCGATTCACAAATTGCATTTTTCGACATGATTTCGACCGAAAAAAATTGTACTTTGAAATGTTTGTTATTTTTACATTGAAGTTTTTGTCATATGCACATTGAAGTTTTTGTTATTTGTATATTGAAGTTTAGGTCATTCGTACATTAAAGTTTTCCCACATTGCATCTAGACGATTATCGAATTACAACTGTACGTTTATTTTCAATTGTACCTTGACGTTTTTTGTAGGAGGGGAGCCCCACCACGGGGCCGCATCCCCCCGCGCTCCCCGCGACCGAGGAGCTGATGGTGGTAAGACAGGGGGTCCCAGGACCGCCACCACCGCGTTTTTCGATCTCACGTCGACGGTTGCAACCGCCGCCCCCGCCTCCACCGCCGCCACCACCCCCGGCAGACAACACCACGACGAGTCCACGTGTACAGTGGCGGTCCTCTCGACTTGCGACTCTTGTAGAACCTCTCAACGACCAACAGCTTATTACCAATCGACTCTTTACTTTTCGTTCTCGTGCGAACCTACGAAGGAAAGAGAATCGTAACCTCGGGGACCAAAAAAAACGGCACACGAATAACATGATTTATTGCCTGTCGTTACAAATTATATACGAGAAAAGTGGACGTTTTTCGGGACGGAATGATGTTTATTAGGAGGAAAAATAAAGCAAAAAGAATTAATTTATGCACATTAGGGCGATTTTTTTTTCGACCATTTTTTTTTCTCAGTTTTTTTGCTGTTATCTCCGAAACAATTAACTTTACGAAAAAAATGTAAATCAAAAATTTGTTGGAAATTTAATTTCCTACAAAAAAGGTCTTATCGACCCAATTCCTTAGATTAATATTTCTTGAGATATTGAACTTAATTTTTTTATATTTTTTTTATTATTTAATATTTCATATTTTATAAATTTTATACTATTCATAAGTTAAAGTTCAATATCTCAAGAAATATTAATCTAAGCAATTGGGTCGATAGGACCTTTTTTGTAGGAAATTAAATTTCCAACAAATTTTTCGTTGACATTTTTTTTGTAAAGTTACTTGTTTCGGAGATAACAGCAAAAACAAGAATTTTGGGTAAAAATCAACCTCAGTGACCCGTACCAACTCACCAGTACAATTTACACTTTCGCCGTAAAAGGCACTTTTTTAGATTGTTTTATTCTGAGCAAATCGAAACCAAGAACAATATGATAGCATAAAATGCGGCTGAGTTATAGAAATTTGAAGAAAAAAAAATTCGATTTACGTGTATTTTGGGTAGATGGAAAATCTTCTCACGCTAAGGGAAAGTACTTAGAATTAATATTCACGGCTGTAACTTTCAGGGAATTTCTTTTTCGACATATCCAACAAAATTTCGGGTGGGGACTGAAAAAAAATAGCGGAAAAAAAAATCGCCCTAATGTACATATTAAATATATACACATATATTTTTTGTACGATTTCGTTACTGGCAATTCAGCCGAGAGAACACACAACAAAAAGTTCAGGAATAGTTCAGGGAATTCGCCGCGATTGAGCGCCTCGTGACAATTGAAAATTTTTTGTGCAATGTCGCATCGAAAAATATTGGATAATTCCAGAATTATTACGAAACGTAATTATTACTGACACGTACACCGTAAAATGAGGTCCCCTTACTGTATAATGAACCGTACTTTTTCCCAATATTGCAGTAATTTATCCCGCATTGGCGTGAATTATTACTAATTCCGTTTTTCTCCATTGGGTAGAACAATAGATAACTGTCGGCTTTTCCGGAACAAAGAAGTTTGTGAATGAATGAGCACACGTTAACTCCGGATGAACGAGAAGCCGGTGTTATATAATAAATATCCGTTGTTCAACTTCGCAGCTCGTGCACGCGTTTCGCGAGGGGTCGAATTTGTTTTTCGATTAATTTTTTTTCTTTCCGATTTATAACCGATCCCGTGGAAAAAATGAATTTCTCATTCGTCAGACAATATACCGCAAGCCACGAAGCTCGATACACTTTTGGCCAGTCAGCATTTTTAGTCTCGCGTAGCCGTGAGAAGGATGATTCTCTACTGCAAAGCGGTTTCTGTATCTTTGGAATATATCGAATATTCCAAAGCTGCATACACAGCGACATAAAAACTCGACTCGGTTTCAGTAACGCTCGATGAGCCGGAATCTCGAATGAAAATATAGAGATAAAGGATATTGGAGATAGAAAAAGAAGAATTTCGTAGAGTGGAGAAAAAGCGGCGGTATGTAATCGTAAGTTTTATTTTATGTTTTTGTTTTAAACACGGAGAAAAAGAGTGAGTTGGAGCAAGACCTCTTAGTGGGTTCGTTATCAACGGAGTTGTCGCAACTATATTGAATTTGTGACTGTAAAGCTTACCATCATCACCAGCAGCTGGCTGATAGGATGTTACAACTCGTAATATATTCAGAATATTGCCACCGTGACAGAAATTTGCCAGTTGTTACATTTACAAATATATTTTTACAAAAATGTTCGTTAAGAACAAAACTTGAGCAATTTTCGAGCTATCAGGCGAATACATTTTTACATAAATGGACTATCATCAACTACTGTTCGCTATTGAATTTGCCAAAAATCAATCGAGGCGTAATTATGGAATTTTGAATATTTGGAAAATGGTAATCTTGAATTTAAAAAAGTGCACAATGGTATTTTACTCCAACAAACATCATTTGATCGAGTTTATCGTTCTACATTGATGAATTAAGAAATAAAACTAGTGAGTGTGAAAAATTTTGCAAATTAGGAACCTCCATATTATATCCTCGTAACTGTTCATTATTTGCAAAGCATCCAGGGGAGTAACCTAAGAGTTTGATGTACTTTCTGTCGAAGGAATGCTCGTGTACAATGGAAAATTTCTATAGAATCAATGTGTGAATTTCCAATTGACGGGCATTTTCTTTTTATTATTGTGCAGTAGGAGGAAAAAAATTTATAAAATACTTGCTCACCCTGTGTAACGCCCGGGAACTCCGTGAAAAGTCTCTTCAGGGTTGAAACATTCAAATTTGCCGACGGCCGGCACCTCGTTTCCCTCCACCGCCCTCGTCAGGATGACGCGGACTCACGACTTATTCGTTTGTTTTTAGCGTGCCCGCGCGATGATAAAGCACCCGGAAGTAGGAAACGCCGTGGCTTTCCCACCCCTGTCTCGCACTATACGCGGACCACCACGTTTTTGTGTCTTCTCTTTCAAACACTTTGTTTTCCTCTTTCCCCACTTTCGCTATACTCGCACACCGTGAGCACCGAATTCGCCAGAGACGCTGCTGTTTTTTTTTTTCCCGGGACTCGCTGCGCCACACCCGGATCTCAGTTACAACTTAAGTCGATGGGGTGGTTTCCTCGACGGAGACATAATGCCAATGTTGCCACGGAGTTTTCAATTTTGCCTCTCCGCTCGTTGTTAGTCGCGACGTCAAAAAGCTCCTACCTTTCGTTCTGTTTTTTTTTGTCTATTTTCGTGTTAGTATCTGAAACAGGCGAACGGAGAGATTTTTTTGTTAAATCGAGGCCGAAAAAATTCGCTATTTAATGGATAATTAGTGACAATTTTTCTTTAGATGGTTAAGCTCGATGGAATGGATTTAAATTTTGTCAATCATATCGAAATGAAGCAAAGAATGAGATGATAATTGAAATATTTTTTAATCCATTTGTAGTTAATTGAGATTCTATAAAGGTTTGTATTGCTTCAAAAAGGAGTTTGCAAAAACGGTATTTCATATCCGTAGGGAGAGAGACGTGAAAAAAAACGAGAATAATGAAAGCCTGATGGCAGCAGAAATCTAAGGGGTGGTCTAAGAGTATACTTCCAACATATACCTCTATATATTTATGGGAAACGGGAGTTACAGAATTAATGCCGAGCAATGAAAATTGAAAGCACCATCAGCGTTGGCGGGGATCGAGGTTAGTCGGTAGCACCAGTATTTTATTTTATTTCTTGATTCCTTCGAGCCCCAAGGACCACCGCGCTCCGTTAAATATATATATTTGCATGCCCAGACTCTTCTAGTGGAGGGATAAAGGATTTTTAATTTAAACAAATTTTTTTTCGTTATACCCTCGAATGCCATGATGGGTTTTGGCCTGCTATGGTTGAGCGTATAAGAGCCCGGACAATGCGAAAGATGGAAATATATATCTGCGGTAGACGTGCCACGAAAAAGAAACCCCAAAGTGGAAAGTACCTGGGAAAACGAGTGCCCCAACTAAAGTTTAAGGGCTGTCGGTATATAGGTTCGTGAAACGTGTCTGAAGAATACTGCTGAGGGAGACAGAACTTCGAGTTATATCGTTACGCGGCGAGAATTTTTTTTTTTCAAAAGAATTCCATTCGCCAATTACACACAGGCTCGTTCTAACGAAGCAAAGTCGGTTCTTTCATGTTTTTTGGTTTTCTGATTGATGGGAATTTCGCAAAGTTTAATTTTTCTACCGGAGTTTTACGGGACGCCCTGTACAAGATTATTAATGGCAAGTTTTTGAGAATTCTACAAATCCACCGTTTCACCCCTTACTCAATATCTCACCCGTTCATTCTTTTTGTACTTTATTTCTCTCTTTCTCTCGCTATCTCTCTCTTCTTTGACGTCTGGATCAAACAGGAGGAAAAGTATATAGGTCGGGACTTTATTACAGAATATATATGTACTTCCTCTAAATACGAAGGTTTCTCTTCTTATGAGGCAATATAAAGTCGAAGGGCTATAAGGGTTCACACAAACGTTAAAGACGACCTACTTTATGGACTGTTCCAGGGTCGTGGTTTTGGCAAAGTGAATTCCATCGGTAAGGAATATTGCATCCTGTTTTAGAGTGCCAAGGTCCTTGACCATCTAGTGCACGACATAAAAATATATGACGGAATTTGAAGATTCCAACTTCAGGATAATACTCTGTTATATACGAGGGTCGTTCAACAAGTACTTAGCCTACAAAAGAAAAACGAAAATGTTTGAGAAGTGGCGATTTATTCTTCAACATAGTCTCTTTTTAGGTCTATACACTTGGCCCAGCGATGCTCCAAATTTTTTAACCCGTCCAAAAAGTAATTGTTGTTGAGGTCGGCAAAATAGTCCTCCGTGGCGGCGATGACCTCCTCATTCGACCCAAATCTATTCCCAGCGAGTGACTTTTTTAGGTTTGGAAGCAAATAAAAGTCACATGGGGCCAAATCTGGTGAATAAGGTGGATGGGGCAGCAATTCGTAGCGCAGTTCAACCAATTTGGCCATGGCGACGGCGGAGGTGTGAGCCGGCGCTTGTTGTCCGGCTTCAGCAAACGCGGCACCTATCGCGCTGACAGCTTCCTCATGCCCTGTTCTTCGTGTAGAATATTATGCGCGGTTCCTTCTGCGATGCCTACAGTCTCAGCTACTTGCGAACCTTTAATCTGCGGTCTGTCAACACGAGATCGTGGATCTTTTTTACGTTTTCCTCCGTAGAAGCCGTTTTCGGGGCACCAGGGCGTGGTTCATCTAAAACCGACGTGCGGCCACGAGCAAACTCGTTAAACCAATTCTTCACGGTCGCCATCGACGGAGAAGAGTCACCGTAGACAGCATCCAAGCGATCTTTGATTTCGCTGCGCGTTTTCCCTTCCAAAAACAAGAATCGAATCACCGAACGGTACTGCTCTTTTTTCATTTTTGTAAAACTGACTGACACGCTCGCTTCCAAAGGCTATCAAAACAGAACCAATAAAGGGAATTGAATGAAACTTTCACAGTAGGCTACTAAAAGTATGAACTGCACGATAGTAACACTGATCTGTAATAGCAGCGCCTTCGGGCGGTGAGGCTAAGTACTTGTTGAACGACCCTCGTATATAGCCGTGCGCGGCTTCAGTGATCTAACGATCAATACGTCATAACATGGGAGATCGCCGAAGTCGCGCACGACTATATATATCACAAAGTATTATCCTGAAGTTGGGTTCTTCAAATTCGCAGACTCAGTAAAAAAGAATAAAATCCGTCTACATTAGCACGGGTTTTCCGCGGTTTCCCTATGCCCATGGCAAGTGTGGTACAGAATAACTAAGACGTCTGCGGGCGCAATGAAAGTTAGGTTAGCTTAGCTAAGTGCGGGTAGAGAGTGACAGGGGGGAAAATGGGAAAAGAGAAATTGGGAATGATCGTACGTAATAATCCGAAAGAGGGTACACGTTGGAACAAAATAAAAATAAATATAAAATAAGAACGGATTGATAAAGAATCTACAAAATCACAGATAGTTTCGTCAGCAGTAATAACAATATTTTAAAAAATCAGAGAAATATAAAATTTTCAGACCTAAGGTTGTGCGGGTTCGTACGGAATGCCCCACGTATAAAAGTTGTGTGCCATGCGGATTATAACTCGCAGGTGGTGCACAATACTACAGAAACGAAGAGGGGAAACGTCAACGTGCTGCATCCCCCGACATTTCGTGCACTACCTAAAACCAGCATCTAATATAGCTATGGATACGAAATACACGAGTATATTGCTGAGTTAACAGGCTAGTAGAGCGTCCCCTGTCTTGCTACGTTATACGTCACCGAAGAGACGTAACACCCCATCCGATATATCACAACACACATCGTTCACGACATTCTACCGGGACGTGACATTTCTCCTGTCTCAGGAAGTTTGTTTCTCTCGCGTGCACCCAAAACCAACGTCACGAGCTTCACTCACTGCATAAGGGCTGAACACAATTTATGTATAACCTCGCAAATAACTTGATCCAATAAAGATTGCAGTCAAGTTAAATATACCATCGAACGGCTAAGACCTACTAACTGGACACGTCATGTTGATGCCAGCATAGTGTCGCGTTGTAAATTTCTTGGCTGTCTCGTATCTTTCCTGCCGTCTCACGCAAGTCTTGTCCGATTGATATTTCCCCGTTTCTCCTCCGTGGCTCGAATAATGCGCCCCCACGCGCCAAAACCTTCCACTTTTTGTGTCGCTTGAAAGTGTTTGTTACCCTCCCAATTTTCGTTTACCACATTATTCAATCGCTTCCGCTACATACAAATAGTAACTTCGTGATTTATCAATATTCGTTTTCGTGAGCAATCCTATGTCTACGTTTCAAACGTACATACACGGCTTTCGTCCCAAAGCCTTGCCACTCAGTCGCCAGAGTGAATTGATTCAGACTCGGTTTTCTGGTATATATGTACTATACGAGGTCTGTTAAAAAAGTATCGCGAATTTTGAATTTCCGCGGGCTACGTATATTCGATTTTCGATTTTCTTGTGGCGTTAGGTTGATACTCATACCCTCACTTATGCTGAAATCGGCCATTTTGAATGTTTAGTTAATTGTTGACAGCTGTTTTGGTTAGACGTGTTTTGACTTGTCTTCGATTTTTGCCCATTCCAAAAAAGCTTCCATTGCGATTATTGAGCTTTGGTTTCCACGTCATAACCATAAACCCACGATTCGTCACCGGTTATGACCCTCTGGAGCAAATTTGGGTCGTCGCGGACCGAGTTCAACAGCTCCTTAGCGATGTTAACGCGACACTGTTTTTGTTCGAAATTGAGCAATTTTGGCACGAATTTCGCGGCGACCCTTCTCGTGCCCGAATCATTGGTAAAAATCGAATAGCACGAGCCAATCGTAATGTTTAGTTCCTCAACAACTTCTCTAACGGTGATTCGACGACTGGCCAATATTATTTTCTTCACTTCATCGATGTTTTCGTCCGTTGTTGATGTGCTCGGGCGTCCGGAACGCATTTCGTTGTTCGCATTTTCTCGGCCCACTGAGAACATTTTGCACCACCGATAAACGTTGCTCTGGTCCAGGGTGGCTTCACCATATGCCACAGTCAACATTCGGAATGCGTCCGCGCACTTAATTTTGTTTTTCACACAAAATTTGATACAGATACTTTGATCCATTTTTTGGAATATGCAAAAATCGAAGACAAGCCAAAACACGTCCAAACAAAACAGCTGTCAACAATTAACTAAACATTCAGAATGGCCGATTTTTTCAGCATAAGTGAGGGACATGAGCACCAACCTAACGCCACAAAAAAATCGAAAATCGAATATACGTAGCCCGCGGAAATTCAAAATTCGCGATACTTTTTGAACAGACCTCGTATATCATTCGCAAATTTACTCGAGCGTTTCCGAGTTTCTTCGTTTGGTTGGAAACCGATCCGGCGACAAAGCTAACTTGTGTCCACGGATGTAATTATATTGTTATATCTGTATGTCAGTTATAAGAGGAGCTGTATCCATCGTTGTTCCGCAGAGTGCGCGAAACGCGTGACAAACCGGATGTCCGTGCCAACAAGACCTCCAGAATTGAGAATGCACAAAGCTCGCTCACGACTTGTGTACAGGCATAGAGAAAGCAAAGCTTCGCGCTCAACAACGGGCTGATCAAGCTAGAGGGCAAGAATATACATGTTTGCCAGTGAGAAAGGGTCAAACTTTGCAACATTCATGTTGCACATACCCGGTCTGTAAGCGACGATCTCCCTGCGGTCGTTTGCTGTCACGGAGAGATTGATGAAAAGCGTCAACCGACCAAATGTAAAATTAACGACCGAACCAAATCATCACGTCCGCATATATACATTCCCATATCATCGTACATTCGTCACACAATTTTATTGGCTCTGACACAAGCACAAGAGATTAAACTTTCTACTCATGCTTCATGCTTTCTTCGTCCTCTCAACTTTTTTTGCACGATTTTTGATATATTTTGTAAATTTATGAAGGTCTGTTTCGTTCAAGCACCTGTACAGCGAGTTTCCTTTAGTACATTGTAGTGATTTAGTATGTTTAGAAATACATGTGTGGCATAATAGCCCTCATGAATTTTCGTTCGGTTCGGGCCAATTGAAAAACTTCGTCCCGTGGGGCTAGATAAATGAAGAAAAATAAATTGTACCGAGAGCGTGCGTGTGTGAAAAGAGAGAAAGAGAGGGATATCGAGGGGGCGTGATGGAAGGCGGGTATCTTCGCATTTTATATCCTGGGGAACCCAGCAAAGTCACATGATAGGGGATTGATACGGAGATGTTTATGGCAAGGGATTGAATAAGGGGCACAGACTTTAACGTGCCTGCATAATAAATTCGGTGATCCTCAAGACTTTTTTCTCCTTCCCCTCAACGGCTATACGTCAAGCTTGAGCTTGGCTCGGTATAGAGGCGACTAATTTCTGCCTTATTTGAATTTTACTCCACTCTCCTTTGCCATTCCGCCTAAGTAATGATTCTGAGAAAAAAAAACACAACGAAATAAAAGGGCTAGCTTGTGTAATCTATGGGTGATTAATCGTTGCCGTTCTATAAATTCAGTACGAGAATTTTTAGATCCCTTGCTACAGATAAAACTTATGTAACTTGCAAGAAGCGCTGTTTAGAACAATTTGCTCTAATCAGGGAATAATTGTTTTCTCATAGAGGTTAATGAAAAGAGTTTTCAAATGCTATTACGTTCAAAATGTTTCAAAATATTTGGATGTACTTGGAGGTGTGTGCGTGTGCTTGTGATAAGGCTGCAAAATTAAAACGACTGTAACTTTGCATCAGGTTGGAGCTATCGGATTGAAATTTAGCGTACGAGTATGGACAATTAACAAGTCTGTTCCGATTTTATAGGCTTTTCAAAAAGTTAAAAAATCTGTGTTAAAGAGATAATCACTCAATTTTCGGTTTATTGCATTGTGTGAAATTTCAAGGAGGCAATTCGTAAGTTTCAGCTTGAAGTTCTTCATAACTCGCGATCGTACGTTGCATTAACATTTTCATTTCGCTAAGGTAGATTTATTATTCTAGTGAGTTTGTAATGAGAAATTGTTTAACCTTCCGGAGATCACTCTATCGATGTAATTCGCCAGTTATCAATAGTACAATATGCAAATTGTCAATTACTTCACTACGGAACAGTGGCTGTTCATATATATTACGTGTATTCGATCGGAATACAGTGAAGAAATTAGCTCGACCAGACTAATTCGTAGTTCGCATCACGTCGAAAATAATTCGATCTCTTCTCCGCGTAGTCTGATAATACGATTGGAAGTTTCGCTGAATTGTTAACAACGCTAGGAGTGCAATAGGATTCTGTAAGGCTTTTGTGTCGATCAGTCATCGGGGAGGAGCTATCGATTGGTTTCCAAAGCCTGCGGCATGGATGGTCGAACACGCGAAAATCGGTCAGCCACCCGTTCGTGCAGCGATAATTAAGTCAATTAAAATGCTAAACAGTATAGCACTGTCGGGAGTGGAATGGCAAAGAGACACCGTGACGCGTGAGTTTGCATTGGTTAATTTCGAGAGTTGCATTTATTACGGAGAGACTCTGATGAAAATACTGTATGGACGGATTCTGCAGTACATGACAGAACGGAACAAAGATCGGCTCGCTATAATCAATCAGAAAGAACGATCAATGTATTGAAATTCATAACAACTCGCTCATTGGTTTCTCATTATTTTTACGCATACATGAATCTTCCTTCACGGGCAAGCGGCTTTCTCAACTCGTGCTTTCACATAGTGAAAGCTATGAAGTGTATGCGCAAAAATAATGAAGATGCAAAGTGCACGTAGCATTTTTCATTCTTTTTCTCTCTTCTCGAGCGTGATAGTTTGATGTTTACCTATCTTATTTGTTCAGTACTTGGCACATTCCACACAACAATTCCAAACGTACCCCATCCTATTTTATCCGAAGGTTTCCCTCCCCCTCCCGTCAAGGGCGCATTCTTTGGCGATAGTCCATTTCATTTGTGTGGAAAGTTTTACCTCGATAGTTCAGAAATTACACAATCTACAGTGCTAACAAAAATTTAGTTTGATTTTTTTTTTTATAAAAAATTCCATAAATCTCTCTCTCTCTCTCTCTCTATCTAGCACAGTGGTGGCTGTGTAGAATTCGAAACTCCTGTCAGCGGAGATTGTACATAATTATAGTACCTAAATCGAGAGTTACGTCGACGGATGTTGTTAAGCTGAGGGACTGATTCAAGATTAAATTGAACGGATGGTCTGTATTAACGAATATAGTTATAATCTAATTTTAATGCAATATCAAATGCAATTATTTATATTAACACGCCATTAGCAAACGGGGTAATCAGTTGGCCTTATCCCACATACAGTGGGTCAAAAAAGTATTCATACACCTTGTGTTTTTGCGATAACTTTATAGACATAAGCGATACGCTAAGAAAGCCAATTTTATTTTATAGTAGATCAGGTACGGAGATAAACTGCAAATGAAGAATTTTTTCCCAGGAAAGAGAAGAATTATGCAAAAAAAAACGAAAATTTTCGAGCCAAAAAAGTATTCGTACACTTACGATTGAGCTGCTAAACCTCGATATTCACTCACGGACGGTCTGACCTCTGCGTACAATGTAAACGAGTCTTCCTTTACACAATGGTTTTGACCTATTCCATGCGGTAGTAGATCTTCAAGCTCTGAACAGACATGATGGCAAAGAAAAGCGAAATATCAATATCCATACGAGATAGAGTGATTTTTCTTCGGAAACGCGGTGAAAGTTATCGAAAAATTAGTAAAGAACTAAATCTAAGTTTCGCAACAGTGCACTATATAATAAAAAAATACGAAACAACAAACAGAACAGAAAACAAGCCACGAACCGGTCGACCGAGAATACTAACGGTAACAGAGCGTCGGGGTATTATTACAGAGGCTACAAAAAAACCGTTCACAAGTGCTCGTAGTTTAGCGAATGATGTCGCGTCAACATCGGGGAAGAGCGTGTGTCCCCAGACTATTCGAAACGTTTTGCATTTTGCCCAAATATACGGCAGAACTGCCTGCAAAAAACCATTAATTAATAATATAAATCGAGAAAAACGTTTAGGTTTCGCAAAAACCGACGTAAAAAAATCTATAGAATTTTGGACACGTGTCGTATTCTCGGATGAATCGAAGTTTAACATCTTCGGGTCCGATGGAAAAAAATTCGTCTGGCGGAAACCAAATACCGAGCTCCGGCAGAAAAATTTAAGGGCGGGGTAAGGGTTTTCACTTTCGAAAAATGGAATTTTTTTTGTCTTATCTTATTGTTTAACATTTCAAGAATATGTCCTTAAAATTTTAAACCGATCTAAGCAATATTCTTGAAGTTATTGTCTTATTAATCTCCTGGCCTTTACGCTATACCTCTAACAGCTGCGGGCGGTCGGGCTAGCAGTGCAGCTGTCGAACAGGTATACAATTTATTCATTGCTATTGTGTATATAGTATATAGTGTATACTATACACTACAATATTTTAAAAGAAGAAACGAGCTGGAATCGATGATTCTGTGTAAGTTAGAAAAAAAAAAAATTTTCTTCACTTTTTTACTTCATAAACTTTAGACGCGTTTTTCTCAAAACTACTTTTTTAAAGTCCGTGTTCACTGCCATTTAAAAACAACTTGACCGATTTATTTCAAACTTTGTACACATTTTCTACATACAAAATACCTCCCCCCAACGTTCAGTTAAATTTTTTTTTACATTAAGGGTGTTTCCCACCCACAAAATGGCGGAATTTTTCGTGGAAAATAACAGTTCACACTTTAAATAGCCGCCAAAAATTTTTAAATGAAAAAAAAAATTATCAGAGAACGTTGGGGGAAGATTTGATTATAATTTGATTAAATTTTCATGGTTTTTCATTTTCAGATAATTTCTGGCCGAGTTATAGTGAACACCGCAAATTGTTTTTTTTCCAAGACGTTCTGGGGGAAGCTCTGTTACGGGCTTATGCTTCAATATTTCTGCATGAAAAAATTACACAACATTGTGAAAAGTATGCTCAATAATGTACAAAAAGTTCGAAAAAAATTGCTCAATCCATATTTGAGAAAAAAAATCGCAAAAAAATTGTTTTTTTTTACGCTGAAACCCTTACCCCTCCCTTTATACCGACTGTAAAGCACGGCGGAGTCATGGTTTGGAGCTGTATGGGATATTATGGCGTTGGTAATCTGACTTTTTTAGATGGTACAATGAATGCCCAGAAGTATATCGACGTGTTGCGCAGCAATTTGAAAGCAAGTGTAGATAAAATGGGCCTGGATGGAAATTTCTACTTCTAACAAGATTACGACCCGAAACATACTGCCATGAAAACGAAGGAATGGTTACTCTACAATGTCCGCAAACAATTGATTACACCACCACAATCTCCGGACATCAATCCTTCTGAAAATTTATGGCACTTGGTGGATGTAGAAATTAGAAAAAGAAAAATAACAAACAAATTCGATCTCCAAAGAGTGCTTTTTGAAGAATGGACGAAAATAGCAAAAGAAACAACGCAAAAGCTAATAGAATCCATGCCTAAGAGATTCGCGGCGATAATTGAAGCGAAAGGGATGCACACCGAATATTAGTTAAATTAACAACTATGATGATGTAGGTTTTCACTATAATCGTAGGTGTATGAATACTTTTTTTGCCCGAAAATTTTCGTTTTTTTGGCATAATTCTTTTATTATTCCTGGGAAAAAATTCTCCATTTGCAGTTTATCTCTGCACCTGATGTACTATTAAATAAAATTGACTTTCTTTGCGTATCGCTTATGTCTATAAAGTTATCGCAAAAAAACAAGGTGCATGAATACTTTTTTGACCGACTGTAGGTAATTTTGATCTAGCTATAATATATATATTTAGGATCACTGCAAAGAGAGAGAGAGAAAGAGAAGGAGGATCGTTGAATTCTACTATGCATGTCTCGCTATGATTTCATACTCCCTATCGCGCTTGTTGGATCGCCAACCAACATACGCAAAGGTCTCTACTGGAATTCAATCGCAATTACATCGTAATCAACAAGCGTTGTTGTGGCATCGTAGGGGCCTCTCTTTCTCTCTCGCGCATCGACCCCGGCTGCGCGTACATCTTCGTTGGGAACGAGAAATTTCCACGCTTTCCACATCTCGTAGTTCGCCTTTAATTTGGAACCGTCGATGATCGAGTCTCCACCAACCCTTCAATTCCGGTTGGTAATGACAACGACGACCGACCGACGACCGAACCGACGACCAGCCATTAAGATCCGATTCTGTCATCTCTATGTATACTATGCGGTTGATGTTACAGCCTAATCACAGGTCTAATTAGAGCGGGGGTTGTATGAACTCTCACCCCGAGCCTCTCATCTTGTCATGAGAGACTAACGAGGATGATTATACGTTGCGATAAATAAAAATGTTTTGACAAAGAATTGTGGCATTAGAATATTTGTTTTATATGAATAGAGAATAGTTGTTGACGCTAGTTGATGCTCTTCCAAATACATGGGCAATCTCAATGCCGTCGATCATAAAAACGAGTGTAAATGAATGTAGCCATTATCCTAATTAATTAAAAAAGTACAAAAGGCTCTAAATTTAAAAAAACGAATACAAGCAACACGCAATTTTCTCGCAGCCATATGTCGAGCTTGAGCTTTACCGTCCCCGCTCAAGGCTGTTTATGCTCAATATTTGAACTACGTTTCACACAATAGTAGACAGGTGGAAAAAAAGTTTCGTATTTCCCATCACGCAATTCCCGAGTTTGGTGTACTAACTAATTATGTTAAAAGCATTGAAGCACACACGGATTACGATGATCTTTACAGCGTAGTTGGTGAGAAACGAAAGTGCTGAGAGATTTGTACATGAAACACAAACGCACTCTATAATGCTCTACCACTCGTAGTACAATCAATAGGGAGCCAGTTACTCTTGTCCACAATGCACTGAAAATAAACGACAAATTTTTGTTTTTATAATTCAGTACCACGTACTGAATGTAAATAAACAAAATCCTTACAAATTAAGGCAGCGCAAGTGCTGCCATTTTGAGGAAAACCGTATTGGCCAATGTCTCCGTTACCGTGCACTTTAGGCCAAAAATGATAATAACCTTTCTTGTAGATAATTGGATTTACCATCTTTTTTTTTAAATAATTTTTTTTGTATCAGTCACCGTTTACGACTTATACGGCTGTTAAAATTTATTTATTCACTTTTTGACCTGTATCTCTCCTAATAATTGTTTAAACAATAAAATGTTAATAACTTATCTTTTACATCCATACATTTTCCACAACTTTTATTTAAAACTTTTTTGTCTAAAATTGATATTCTCAAAGTTATAACGCGTTCAATGTTGCGCTACTGGGTGCAAGGCTAATAAAAACAAGTTATAACTTTGAAAATATTAACTTTAGACAAAAAAGTTTAAAAAAAACGTGTGGGAAATGTATGGATTTAAAATATAAGTTATTAACATTTTATTGTTTAAACAATTATTAGGAGAGATACAGGTCAAGAAGTGAATACATAAATTTTAACGGTCGTATAAGTCGCCAACGGTAACTGATACAAAAAAAATTATTTGAAACGAAAGATAGGAAATTCAATTATCTACAAGAAAGGATATTACCAATTTTGGCCTAAAGTGCACGGTAACGGAGATATTGGCCGATACGGTTTTCCTCAAAATGGCGGCACTTCCGCTTCCTTAATTTGTAAGGATTTTATTTATTTACATTCAGTACGTGATACTGAACCTAATAAAAAAAAAATAAATTGTCGTTTATTTTTAATGTGCCACAATATTCCCTATTGATTGTACTATCGTGCTCGCGTCAATTTTCTCATACGTTAAAACCTTTGCGCGCTACGGCCAAGATTGCTCTTTTCGCTTGTCGACAAAAACAACAAGAGTTATTTCGTGCCGTTTATACTCAGGGATATAAATTGACCATGGCTCCCTGATCACTGCTCCTGGAAACTGCTAAATTCCACCTGGAGAGTTGCGACCGACGAGGAGAATCACATTATCCGTCGATCGATGAATTTTCTCTCTTCAATAACTGTATGGCCGGTATTCAAAGCCTTGTCGCGAGAGAGGACTGGAATTACCATTTCTCTCATCGCTACTCAACACACCTCGATGGTTCGCAAGAGCAGCGAGAATGGTGAAGTGTCACGCGCAATATCGTCAAAGTCTTTACAACAGCGAGGGAAGGACTCTGTTAGCATCCTCGACTTTTAACCCCTTTCAAGTTTCCAGGATATTATACGCATTGTTGAGCTCGTACACTCCCCTCTGTTTCTCTTTCATGAGATACTACATTCCTTGTTCGAATAATATGCTAATTAGATGATGTTTGCAGAGAAATACTGTTTTAATTATCGCCGCACGAAACAATTAAATGATATAAAGTTAACAAAGGCCTCTTGAATTTTTATGAACTTATTTATTTTTTTTTGTACATGCGAGGGTTGGAGGGCGAGAGAAAAGAAAAATTGTTGAGACAAGACCACTCGAGAGATGAATTGGATTGGATTGTGAATAAATTCCAAAGATCAGTAACATTGGGCTTGAAAACCGAAAACATAATTTTACTTCCTCATAGACGCAGCTTTATTTGGATTAGGGAACATTTTTTTCAGGTTTTAACGGTAACGTGTTTTTTGTCCCGTATTTGATTTTTTTCGAAAATGTCTGCCAAGAGCATAACTCGGAAATTTTTCGAGCTATCGTGTTATTTTATTCTAATTTATAGTTATTGTATCATTAAATCAATTTTTAATGTTGTTATCATTCGGATGGTTCGTATTTGGGTGAATAAAAAACGTAAATCATTAGAGGGCACATGGCAAAGCTCAACGTAAGAATAATGGCCCGCTCGAGGCTTTATAATAGTGTATCCTGTTGTATGTAGCATTAAGCTGGAAGGGTGGAACATTCTTTCCAATTCCTTCCGGATCATTGGCATATACCGTGCGCCAGTGTGGTACGTGGCACTCACGGCAACAGGTAGAATAATGCATTACTTGTGAGAGGGTGGGCTTCGGTTTAACAACCCCGTCTAGTGAACCCTACACGGAAACTATGGATAGGTCGCGCATGCCACACTGGCAATAGAGCAAGCCTCGGCCTAGTTATAAAGAGGTTGTAGCTAACATATTCGCCGCCGTTTAACCGAGGAAATGTACCTTATCACTCAGCAAGGAGATGTTGAGGAGACTCGATAAATTTTCGTCTCACTGTACTCGAAAAGATCGGACGGAATTTCAAGATTCGACGAAAAACTCACGTGGATCACAACGGTACATTATGATGAATTCGTAGCGATGGATAAGGGTTCACCGTTTGTAGTATCGAAACTAATATGTTTTGATCTATACTGATGAAATATATTGGATTCCGTTAAAATCGTGAAGTTCGTCGAGTTATGTCGTTGGCACAGGGCATACAGGATTCCGTTACGAGAAGTCGGAAATGACTGCGGTTGACAACAATTTCGTGACTGCACGAGTGCTTGTGCTCCATTATACTATCTCGTTTCTCGATTCTCAGTACTCTTCTCTCTCGAAATTTTCCGCAACCATACATTCACCAGTAGGAATAACGGCCATACCAAAAGCTCTAAACGTTCATGCACTCGTGATTATTATTCGCAGCTCGTGGTCGTACCTACAGCAGCAGCAGTGGCAGTGCGGCAGTTCTCCCGAATCGTATGTGCTTTCACGATAGTGCGAGAGGGAGGGACGTAAAAGAGATTTCCAGAGAGCGCGGAAATAATCGTCCGTGTGTTCCGAAGTTGAATCGCTTTTAATTCGGTTTCTGTTTATTACGAGATTCTCCCCAATCAGCGCACATACTCCTGCCCGTTAATGTTCCAACGTATCCACCTAAAATAGAAATGCTTTTAAGCATACTCGGGTGCATTGTTATAACGACAGATTCTGACCAAGGCACTTCTATTGTCATTTAAAAAAATTATATATATATGTCCGAGAGCTATTATTGCGGTTCTGTCCGTTCTCTGACACTAGTGAGTACGCGATCGCACCAGCACTTTCGGAGTTAAAAATTTAATTGCTGTACGAGAGTAAATAATGAAAAGACATTTCATTACGAATGCTCTAGAGTGTTTCCGGTTGAGAACATTTTTAAATGGGGTACTTGTATCGTGTCTATTGAGATCAATCAATTTTATTGAAAATTTTAGATATATGAAATTGACGACTAAACTTAGGAAAGGGTACGAAATTCTCGGTGCATGAAGTATATCGGTTTATGCTTGACCAGATTTTTTTTGTTCAAAAGAATAATCATTCTTCCATAATCAATATTAATCATATTTCAGAATGAGTATACGTTATTATACGTAGATAATCTGTGTGTGAATGATTTGTCGTTCAGCCGTGGTCCATATCTCTACTGGTCACAGAATTTTCCTTTCACCATCAGGAAACAAGGGTTGATGCACCCCACACTATTGATTACCCGCTTTTGAACCCGACCGAGTGCGAGGGAGTTCGTACCCAGTCAATCTCATCTTTTGGATCAACGCTTTGAAGCCCTTCGTGCCAGGAACGTAGACGTCGTCTTTGTTACAGTACAGATTATTGGAGGGTTTAATAAGACTGATCGTCTGATCTCTGTAAAGACTAATGAGAACACTGAATCACAGGAGTTATGGTCGTTGATGAATGCTTTATTCACGTTTTCAGTAAGCACACAGCACTTTTTCTATGTCATAAAACACAATGCTCGTATTCAATGTGTACAGAACCTGCAACTTGTCTATTATTAACCCGGACAAAGATACTTGAGAACTTCCGTCAGACTCATCTTAATGATAACTGATAATTTGGAAATGACATTAGTGAATGCTAGACAACAGACGGGCGTAACCCATATAATTTTACGAGTTGAATGGAGTGTGAGTTACGTTCTTTGCCTTGCTTGCACTCGATACACCGCATCTTATAAATAGTAATCTCAGCTTCCTAAATTAGGTGCGTTTCGTAATAACACAGCTTACGAGGAGGGACCCAAAAAAAACGGGAATTACGATGCGGCGGGGAGGGAGAGTGGGGGAACCCATTGCTCGACCAGGTGTCCGTTGGGGACACGTCTCCTGAGTTAGTGTGCGAAGTTCTGTCGCCGTGAGTGCATCGGTTCGCCCGTGGGAATTTTTGTAGTGAAACAACTTTTTCCATTTCGGCGAAAACGTGATGGCCGATTGTCGAGAGCAACGCGCGGCTGTGAAATTTTGTTTCCTGTTGAGGAAATCGGCCGCAGAAACTACTGTAATGCTTAAGACTGCTTATGGAGATGCTGCCCTAAGTAAAACCAGAGTCTACGAGTGGTTTTCACGTTTTAAAAATGGAGAAATGTCAATTGAAGACCAACCCCGTTCAGGACGCCCCTCAACGTCCGGAAGTGACGAAAACGTCGACAAAACCAATGCTCTCATTCATGAAGAACCATCGCCGAACCATTGATCAACTCTGTGAGATGTCTGGGATATCATGGAGTTCAATTCAGACTTCCACCCCTCCTACTCACCGGATGCCCCCTGTGATTTTTTTTATTGCCCAGACTCAAAAGGGACAAGAGAGGAAAGCGTTTTGCCACTGTGGAGGAGGTAAAAAAAAAATCGCTGGAAGGCCTAAAGAACATCCCGATAAGTGAATTTAAAAAATGTTTTGAACATTGGAAGGGTCGTTTGCAGAGGTGCGTTGTGGTCAAAGGAGACTTTGAAGGTGATCAAAATTTGGTGTAAAAATATTAAAAAATAAAGAAATTATGGCGAAATCCCCGTTTTTTTTGGGTCCCCTCTCGTATACCTTTCCGCGTTTCTTCTCTTTGCACTTTCACCACTCGTATCTCTCAGTAGGTTTATTTTTAGATCTACAATATATTCCCTGAGTTTGCTACTCGATTCTTGTAATTGGAGTTGTCACATGGTGAACTTCGATTCATGTATTTCGATTTCATTTTTATTCTACTTTGTTGTACCTCTGACGGGAATTCATTCCGATCCTGCGCGATAGAACTTTCGCATCAATACGAATACTTTGATTTAGGCAAATTCCCTATTTCAGGAATAAGCGTACGATGTCACGATACAGCGATGTAATCACACGCCACCCACGGTCTTACATAAATTACAGCTTGTTAAATGCATAAAGCAAGCATGAAATTTGACTTTTTGTACTGTAGATCACGAATTGTATGACAACTTCATTTTTATATCTCTGATTCAATCGTATATATATGAACTCTTAAACATGCTATTCTAATGCATCTTTGTGCAGATCGAATGATTGGGAGGACTGTCAAGAAGATGATTCACGGTTAATGAACAATCATGAATTCCTACATTCCACTGCTTAGTCCTGTTCATGATAATTCCCTGGGAACATCGGGGGAACAAGCTCGCGGAGACACATACCGGAGGTCGCCGTGTCAGTTACTCGTTTACTATATAATCGGCAGCCATTTCTCGTTCTCCGGACTGAAACTGGACGTGGGTTGACCTCATTGGCGACTCGCCAGTTGAACTTTGACCACTACCCACGAACTGATGTGGTAACATTCTCTCTCTCTCTGCCCCAGTGCGTAGTTTTCTCCGAAATTTCTCTGCATTTCTCCCTTATCCTGACACGTACATACACGCGCAGAATCGAGGGATGTCAAAACATATTACTTCGTCCTCGAGGGCATTCGAGGTACTTTTGATCGATAGACAAAGTACACTTCCTCCATTCTTGATTTGTCGAGGTAATAAAGTTTCAGAGAGAGTCACGTCCTCAATGTTAACTTTCGTTTTTCAGAAAGAGACAGAGAGCCTTTACAATATATAGTGGCGGGAAGATACCTGACTCTTTTTCTTGGCAGTCTTATCGCAAGCACGATTCCCGCTTGCTTTCACGTCAGCCGATGCTACAATCGCTGTGTATTCTGCGGCGCAAGCAGATAAAAAAATGGTCATATATAGTTGGGCCGTGGAGATCGTCGCAGGAGAAAAATATCGGGCTGGAAAAGGAACACCGGTTTTCCACTGCACGATATTCGTGTGCTTATTCAATTTTCGATTTTTCTTTTGCTCCAACACTGTGAAACTGTGGGATGATAACAATTTACAAAATTATGCACATTTTCATTGTGGTATCTACGGCCACGATGCAGTAACTCATAGGGTGAATGTGAATCCCCACCCCCAATCCCATTTACACGGCGGTGTCGGCAGCTTTTCAACGAGTCACGTGTAATTTTTCATTCTACTCGCGCGGGTATTACCACAAAGTTGGGGCACTGGGCCAGGGTTGACCGAGAAGAGATGAGAGTGATGAATCGTGACGAATGGTCTTATTCGCGAGTTAGCCCCTTCCGGGAAGATTCTCCGCATCGCCACGACAAGCTATACATACACACACTCTCTGGAACTAAAGGGCATCTGAGAAGTTGCTCTGGGGCATGCAATATGGGCTTCGCAAGCAATATGCGCCTTGTAAAAACGGTGTATACAGTGGTGGAGTCTTCACGTTTTTCTGCAGCAATGCGTCTCTTACATCGATTTTGTTTTATTATACTTTGTTTTCTTCACATTTGTGACGTTCAAGCTTGTATCATGTTACCTCGATGCAGATTTTTTTGGAATGTTCTCTGCTTTCAATGAAAAACGAATTGAGGACAGTGGAGTCGTAAAAAAAAGGTATACAGTTTGATTCAGCGTATCAATCGTTTCATAACATCGACGTCTCCAGCATGTGCTTTTGTATATATATGTATATACCGGTGATGTTATATCCATTTCTTTTATACGGCGCGAATCTTTGTCGTGCAAAAATATATCCTCGACTGTTGACAAGGTTGTCTCGATTTCAAGGAATTTGCTACCAACCATCTACAATCTCCGCTCATTCTTTATGTATACCTATGTACCACACATAAATCAAAAATGCTTATAAAAAGCTCTCACGATATCCGTTCACCCAATCCACGCAGAACACTGTCTCATCAGCTTCCTGTATATATTTATACAATATATTACATAATATATATTCTGTGTTGGTATGTCCGTGAGTTCGAGAATCATTCGTCCAAGAATCATTCGTCCAAGAAACGAATGTGTCTCGAGAAATGAATTGAATTGTCCTATTTCTTGTCCCTTCTGATGGAATTTCATATTTGTTTCTACTCCAAATATATATATCAATACACCCAATGTAAATTGATCAAAGATCCTTCGCAAGTCGAAGGTACAGGAATTGAGTTTATTTCGAGAGGTCACGTGTCAAGAGGCTCGTGTTACCCAGTTATCGACAGTACATTGGTATCGAGAGATCCTGATGATCCATATACGCTAGGGCGATTTTTTTTTTCGACTATTTCTTTTTTTTCAGTCCCCACCCGAAATTTCGTTGGATATGTCGAAAAAGAAATTCCCTGAAAGTTACAGCTCTTCATATTAATTCTAAATACTTTCCCTTAGCGTGAGAAGATTTTCCATCTAAAATACACGTAAATCGAATTTTTTTTTTCAAATTTCTATAACTCAGCCGCATTTTATGCTGTCATATTGTTCTTGGTTTCAATTTACTCAGAATAAAACAATCTAGAAAAGTGCCTTTTGCGGCGAAAGTGTAAATTGTACTGGTGAGTTGGTACGGGTCACTGAAGTTGATTTTTACCCAAAATTCTCGTTTCTTTGCTGTTATCTCCGAAACAATTAACTTTACGAAAAAAATGTGAATGAAAAATTTGTTGGAAATTTAATTTCCTACAAAAAAGGTCCTATCGACCCAATTGCTTAGATTAATATTCCTTGGGATATTGAAGTTTATTTTAAAAAAATTTTTTTATTATTTAATATTTCATATTTTATAAATTTTATACTACTCATAAGTTGAAGTTCTATATCTCAAGAAATATTAATCTAAGAAATTGGGTCGATAAGACCTTTTTTGTAGGAAATTAAATTTCCAACAAATGTTTCATTTACATTTTTTTCGTAAAGTTAATTGTTTCGGAGATAACAGCAAAAAAACGAGAATTTTGGGTAAAAGTCAACTTCAGTGACCCGTACCAACTCACCAGTAGAATTTACACTTTCGCCGCAAAAGGCACTTTTTTAGATTGTTTCATTCTGAGTAAATCAAAACCAAGAACAATATGATAGCATAAAATGCGGCTGAGTTATAGAAATTTGAAAAAAAAAAAAATCGATTTACGTGTATTTTAGACGGAAAATCTTCTCACGCTAAGGGAAAGTACTTAGAATTAATATTAAGGGCTGTAACTTTCAGAGAATTTCTTTTTCGACATATCCAGCCAGATTTGGGGTGAGGACAGAAAAAAGAAAAATAGTCGAAAAAATATCGCCCTAATATACACGTATATCTATATATTCGCGTATTATTCATTCTTCATTCCGTCGTATTCTCTAGTTTCTCTGAGTTTCTAGTTCACGAATCCTGCATTGTTATAAGCAATTAATACGATATCAGAATCCGCAGAGTATTATATCCCACAAAGCATATACGTTTATTCGCTCATGGTAATCGGGTATCTCCCACTCACTCTCTTTCACTCTCCCTCTACCTCTCCCTCTTCCCACTTTCATTTCAGTTAAGGAGAGATATGCTTCAGGAGGCTTGGAGTAGTTTATTACAAAAGCTCATCCAATCTCTCCTCGCAATAAAAATAAACGTGGTTATTGCTTCAAAGGTAATTAAAAATTTATAATAAAATATTTTTTAATTATTGTCCTCCAAGCACTTGGGTGTTACGCTCGCTACTCCAGATACGGGAAACTTTTCTTTAATATACTCTTTTATAACATACGCTTGATTGCGTAATTATTTAATTGGAAGTCTCTTCTGAGCCCCATCTTAGCTTTCAGTCTTCATTGAGTACGTTATCTCATCTTGGATACCTCGTTGTCGAGTTTAATTTGCGAATGAGAGTGTCAAGTTTTTTTTTACTTTTAATTCTCTCTTCGATCCGTTTTTTGGACGAGAAACGTCTTCGCTCGCCCTTTCTCGTTGAATATCGTCTCGCAGATTTCTTGTCAAGTAAGATAAATGATAAAGTGAACGTGCTTGCAACTTTGGCACAGTTAATACAAAGCTCGTTATTAGGAAGAAGAAAAATTCTATTTATAAATGATCAACGAAGAATATTTCATTTCTGAGTGAAGATTTTCAACACTATGTATCACTGCTTTTAAATAAAATGTAAAAAAGTCTGTCTGATCTATTAAGGTCGATAGACCTTGTTGCATTTAGTTCACATGGCTTCCGAAAAAATCTTTTTTTTAATACTCTCTGTAGATCGTGGTTGTATGTGCGAAAATGATAGAAAACAAACGGGATGTGTTGTTCGAATAATTTCGTTATGAAGAAGGGAAATAACAAAGCACTGTTCAGAAGGATGGAAGCATCATGCAATGAAATTTCCTGCCAGTTTCAACGAAAACTGAGGAACATATATCATGCAACAGAATTGAAAGATATGGAACATCGTTTTTTATTACTATAGTGTGGTTCTATTGTCCCAATACACTTGCTGCCGATGAACGTTTCAAATCATTTTTTGTTGTTCCACATGGCATGCCGAATGTATGGCGAAAAGTTAGCGTAAAGATATATATCTATGTCGAGGAGATGATGCAAATTTGGACCAAGTGATAAATTCGAACCACGTGCTTTTCTCAAAAAGGGTCGTCCAAAAATGGACCAAAATGGTAGTTCATATTCTTCTCCATTGTTTGTGACATAATATATACTATGTCGAGTAAAAGTAACGTAATCTGGGATTTTTATCGGAGGGAAAATAAATTGAGATTGCCTTGATAGAGAGTTAGCGGGAGGGCTTTGATAAATATTTATGGCGGTGACGAGAACAAACGGGGAAATAACAATTTTTCTATTCTCCCTTCCTTCTTCTCTAGTCTTATATTTTGTGCGTGTATCTCTCTTTCTTTCTCTCTCGCTTTCTTTATCACGAGAGAAATTGGAATTTGTGATGTACATGGAGGCAAGAATCTACATCGGGATTTGCGTATTGTTCGTGGCGGATAAACAATTTAAGTTTCCTAGAGAGACGAGAATTTCAAATTGGCGCCGTGGCTCTCTCCTTCGAATGTACACAAGGGATGGCAAATTCCCGAAGCATGGATTATACATAAATGTTAAAGTGAGCATTATATTGGTTCACCTATCATCTGAGAATCGAACGAGATGAATATCACAAGCGAAAGATCTTTTGCCTTGCTGGTAGAATTTTTTTCGAGTATAAGGACTCGAATCCACGGTACAGAAAAATCTCGGGATTATTGAGATTACCATGAAACTCAGTGAAAGCTGGATTTTCGCCTTACTCCAATCTATTCACGATATTCCCCTTCTATCAAAATCATACATTCCCTCTTATCGTTATGTTCCATTCGTGAAGAGTATACAAATTTGCGCAGACCGCCGAAATTGGTGGTTTTCTGATATCTACATGGTTTTAGCAACGTCCATTCTCTCGACGGTAAACACCTTAATTTCCTTTTTTTTTTCCTTTCTCCGATATCGTACGGATTTCCGGTGGAAATTTTCTTTCTCTCTCTCTACCTCTCGATGGCTTACTACTGCTGAACTCCAGTTATGCCCTTGGTAAGCTTTAACTGTACAGTGAGTCGAAGAGATCTAAAGTACTTCCTATCTCTCGTCTATCCTTCGATTTCATGCGTCATGAAACAAACTCGCGCTAGTTTATTCCGATTCGAATTGAATCGCAATATCAATTTGTGAGGCTCTCGATTTGTGGGTCATAGTTTTTCCCAAGCTCTCGCCTTAACTTCTCGTATAAATCTACACGAAGAGGAATATATAGATATACAAACTGGAAATTCGCTACTATGCTTGCAGTAATCGTTTTTTAGAAATTCAATTTCTCATAGACATTGTCCGACATTAAAAAATGCTCTCAGGCCATAGTTTCTCGTGGAAGAGTAAAAACAAAAAAATAAGGCTTTTTTGCCGCACCCCAATATATATATATTGTAAGTGGTGGTACTTATGTGCTCACTGCAGGGTGAGAGTCAGAGCCCAGCAAATCCACAACGAATAGAGATATATGTTACGAGCATGGCGAGGAAGCTACCTACGATTTTTCTTTTCCCATACAATCACTTCTTCGCAGTGGCACAGACAAATTTCAACCACTCGTTCTCTCTTGACGTGCAAACAGATCTGCTTCAATCTCAAGATTTTTTATCGCAACCCAACTAAAACTTTTTCTCGTGATCGTACGCACACTAGTTCCCATAATTCTCCTAGAAGAGCTAAAGAAAAATACGACAAATGAAAATATTCGTCATTGGTGGAAAAAAATGATGCTAGTTGGAAAAATACAGCATTAAATGTGAATGTGATAAGATCGTATGTCATTTGTATTTCCGACTCTCGCCTACGGGGAAAAAATTCCATCATAGTCCTTTACTTAAGCCTCCAATCGTGGATGGATATGCCAGAAACAGGCAAATTGATAATTTGGCGCCTGTATTCGATTTCATCATGCGATAAATTCGCAGGTTTACAGAGATTATGCAATTTGGGACTGTCAATAAGTTTTTTTTTGTTAAATTAAGGGAGAATTGTAGGGCGGACAGAATCTTTCGGCTGACAGTTTATTTTCGTCGGAATTCTTGAGCTGACTCGTGTTTGGCCCGACCCAACGTAGCCACAAGGGTGATTCTATCTACCACATGGCAATTCAAACTCGCTCATTTGTCCAGTGAGAATAAATATTTCTTCGCCAACCATGATATATGTGTATTAGGGCGATTTTATTTTTTCGACTATTTTTTTTTCTCAGTCCCCACTTGAAATTTTGTTGGATATGTCGAAAAATAAATTCCCTGAAAGTTACAGCCGTTAATATTAATTCTAAGTACTTTCCCTTAGCGTGAAAAGATTTTCTATCTAAAATAGACGTAAATCGAATTTTCTTTTTTTTCAAAATTCTATAACTCAGCCGCATTTTATGCTATCATATTGTTCTTAGTTTTGATTTACTCAGAATAAAACAATCTAGAAAAGTGCCTATTGCGGCGAAAGTGTAAATTGTACTGGTGAGTTGGTCCTATCGAACCAATTGCTTAGATTAATATTTCTTGAGATATTGAACTTTAACTTATGAGTAGTATAAAATTTATAAAATATGAAATATTAAATAATAAAAACAATAATAAAAATAAATTCCAGTATCTCAAGAAATATTAATCTAAGTAATTGCGTCAATAGGACCTCTTTTTATAGGAAATTAAATTTCGAACAAATTTTTCATTTACATTCTTTTCGTAAAGTTAATTGTTTCGGAGATAACAGCAAAAAAACGAGACTTTTGGGTAAAAATCAACTTCAGTGACCCGTACCAACTCACCAGTACAATTGACACTTTCGCCGCAATAGGCACTTTTCTAGATTGTTTTATTCTGAGTAAATCGTAACCAAGAACAATATGATAGCATCAAATGCGGCTGGGTTATAGAATTTTGAAAAAAAAAAAAATTTGATTGACGTGTATTTTAGATGGAAAATCTTTTTACGCTAAGGGAAAATACTTAGAATTAATATTAAGAGCTGTAACTTTCAGGGAATTTGTTTTTCGATAGATCCAAGAAAATTCCAGGTGGGGACTGAGCAAAAAAAAATAGTCGAAAAAAAAATCGCCCTAATGTATATGTATCCGCTGTATATCACTATTACTCTCGACTCTGCCACCGCTTGGATGTAGTACTCGTCAAACTTCGAGGAGCGAGTGTTTGCATATAATAGATCTCCGTAGGTGTACGTTTGACATGGTGAATTGACGAGCAAGCGGAACAGAGTAAGCGGAGATGACGCGTGTTCAATATGCATGCACAGGTGGTGATGTATGAAACTTGAAATGGAGCCCAAGAACACTTCAGGACTAAATATCCTTGGAGAGTTGCTCAAAAAATTTTTAATCTCGATGGTATATAATTACCGAATAAAATGGTTAAACTGCAGAGTATCTCAAAAACTATTCATTCAAGCATTTTGAAACTTGAATATTTGTTTTTTCAAAACATCCTCTTAACATTGATAGATGGTTATCTTTGTCACTCATTGTCTTTTTATCATCAAAGGCTCTTTATGTATGCTCAAAAGTAATGGTCTTTCCATACAGCTACTGTAAAATAACTTAAGGAGGCTTCAGTGATTTAGCGATTATAAGATAACGTTAACATTTTTGGATATGTTCTAAGAAAACACTAAATCTCGGTGTATGCAAAATTTGGAGTCGTTTTAACGTTTTGTAATATATTCGAGAAAGGGGGAATTGTCTAGGCTTGGTAGTTACTGTATGTTGGAGGAAAGAAAAGCCGAGATCATGAAATATGTATAAAATCTTCACATACATATGTATTTACGTGAACTTCCGCGTTTATCCAGGTTCGCTGTGGTTGATGTGGTCTTATATGGGTTAGAATATTATACAAGGTGGTAGTAGACTTTCTGTTCTTGATTCTTTCTTTGATGGATCGGTAGGAGAAGAATGAATTACGGATATTATAATAAAATATTGACCTAAATATCGAGGATATATGCAGATTCTCATGACGTGTTATGCTGGAAAATCGTTGCCGCGGAAAGCGCGCAGTAGAGCAAACCAGTGAGAAGCAGAATTCCAGACAAAGTGAATGGGAACTGTTTTCTTCATCCTCGTTTCATTCCGTGCGATATATAAATCTTACCATGATGTGATTTACGGAAGGATAAAGTGAGATCCCCTGGTGATTGTCAGCTAATAACTTTTCTGAAAGGCTCTCTGAAAGGAGCTCAATCAGATTTGATGGAAGATTGGCTGAATGTGGATGTGGAAAAAATCTGATTTCATTTAACTTCTAATTCTGGATGCTGTAGTTCTTTCCCTCCAATTTCATACGTTGAAAGTGAAATGAGCACTGAAGTTTGGCTGATTGAAGAATTACTCAAAATCCTTTAGCGAGCTAGTTACGTAGATTGGTTTAACTGATAAAAAAAACTGGATATATTCATTAAGCTTCATCTCAAAGACTGATGAAAATTTCGAAATCGCTCTAGTTGCCCTCTAAACTTCCCGTATACCTTCATATATCAGAATTATGTCACATTTGTATGCGGTAGTTTTGAAATTGAGGGGAAGAGGCTCATAGTAAAAAATGAACATTTCGATGGATATTGTTGAAAATATTCATCGATAAGGATACTTGAAAATATTTGTTCAAATCTTGAAGTAAGACCTTCCAAACAATAGCCCACGCCGAAACAGTTTATTTTTTTAATATGATATTCCACTCACAATTTCTGCAAAACTATCCTCAGAAAAATGACTCAGAGCCCATTTTTGAAACATCTTACTCTAGCTGTGTGCCAAATTTTAAGTTGATAAGGTAAACCGTTTAGGAGTTAGAGGCTTGACAGAAAAACTAACGGAAGGACGGAGAATCGAGCTTCGGCACAAGGGTTTCGTACCGAAAAAACGGAGTTCCAAGAATAGTGGTAATCATAACGTAATACAAGCTCAAACAAATAGCAGTGACGAAGGAATTAATATCTATTCATACTCCGGAAACTACTTTATCCATTTATTACATACTCTAAAATAATGTTGCATCATCGCTCTGATGGAAACTCCAATTACTCGTTAGTGCGAAAAGATAGTCCGAAATGAACCGAGAATAAATCACATTTGTGACTATATCTATACTTTCACCATCGTTGGTCGTTCCATTAGAATTCTTCCGAGCAGCAAAGCACTCCTCGTTACGCCATAATGAGACGGCTGAATCTTCTTCTCTCGTAGTATAGTCTACCTTCGTTTGTTCTGTGTACCAAGCGATCTTATTATTTTTGCTACGTGACGCGGTTTCCGATGGAGAACCCATTTTTTACCCTTCGCTTGAACACCCAATGTCATTATGAATGACGAACATAATCCGATTATAAACGTCGAGTCTCGGAGGTTTAACTATTGAATTCGTAGCACTGATTGCACGTTAATTCTCTCGTTTAATCCTGCCTGGAAAAGCTCACGGGACTATACATAGTATGCAACGCTTTCCGGGGATCTTGCCTGAGAAATAATGGTTTGCCGGAGCTTGGCAGAGTCGATTATACCGAGAGAGACTAATACTTTGCTGTATGTATAGTCTGGGACTATGTTCAGCAGTATATTCGGGAAAATATACATATGGTCGGTTCCGAAATATAAGTTTAACGAAAGAAAGTTGGGCTCCATGTAGGAATTGCAGAATTACCAAGGCGTAGCTGAATACTCGCGCCGGGATCTACCAGTATTGCCAGAAAGACTGGTTGCATCAGAGATCCGACTGGTGTGAAAGGAGGAACGACTACGGGTCGACTCAGAATTCAGTACTGGCTGATATTCAGACTTGGCCGCCAGGTTTGGCACGGTATTGATAACTTTGTTTGCCAAAGCTGGCGTAGTATTGGCAAATACATTTTGCGACTAGGATCCGCTCGGTATTGATAACTTAGTTTACCAGAGGCTGAGGAAATATTGGCGAACAGACTAGGAGGCCAACGTTGGCACGGTATTGATAACTTAGTTCACCAACGCTGGGTTAGTACTGGCAATTTTACGAAATTACCATTGAAAATGCTGGAATACTCATAGAATTTATGATTTTTGAAAAGCAGCATTCATTGATAAGTAAATCCAGTCACCCTTTGTATTACGTTGAGGAACTCTATTCTCCTACACCCTATAATGCAGATATTTTGAACATTATGGGATTGCAGAGTCATTGGTGCCGAGGCTGATAATGTGAGGTCGGACTATCTCGCAACTGCGAAGGAAACTTTATGCTCGCGACATATCGCCATCAGAGTTAGTAGTCCTTTCCCATGAGCCGTCCTCGCTCTTTGTGTCCCAAGGGTGCTGGTCGATAACACGCAGGCGATCGTTAAAAGTGATAAACGTGGCCCCATCGCTCGCCAGAAACGAGGTATACGTATGTATAGATATGCAGAAAAGCGCCGCAGTTTCTGGCCAGTACCAGAGCGGTAGCGGCATCAGCGAGGCGGCTGTTGCTCCCCCAGCCTGTAGTCATGGCAACAGGTGGTGGGTCTCTCTGAGCGACTCTTTTCGTCCGTCCTTACACTATATTACAGACATCGCGCATCTTACCATGTGGTCGCTCGCTCTATCTGTGTCTTTCTCTTGCTCTCACCTCATCTAGCTTGTGTCGCACACGGCGGAGGAGCGCACAATGTATATCCCACTTTTGCTCCTTTACCCGCTATCTCGACGGATTTCTCTCGCATGCCCGGGTACTCAGTGATAGCGAACCTTAGGGCATACACAAGCACACGCGTGCGCGCACACACAATAGAATTGCGGCGCAACAGTCAACCGATCAATTACTTCCAGCGTGGGTACAACTATATACCTTTCTTTTCCCGGGGTATCCCCTCTTTCCAAGTCTTTCTCATTCAATCAGAAAGACCCTCCTCGGACTAAATCACTGCAGCACTTTCATCGCCGTCTCGGCAATTCACGGCTAACAATTTTGAAGATTGCCACCTACAAGCGACTCTATGAGGTCAATGATAAAGAGCATACGATTGGCCACGGACGATGAATCGCTCAATTTACTACACAGAATATTGACAGAATACCTGACGTGTTAGTAACGAAATCAGGATCTCATATGAACATTTGTAGATTATCAGCTAGCAGTGATTGGTTATGGGGGGAAATAGGGTTAGACGGTTCAAAAAATCGATTTTTTTTTTTTTCATAAATTGTTAGTAAAACTATTGAAAAATATGTTCCCAAAATTTTTAATGAATATTCCGACTCGTTCTATTGTTATAAGCCATTAAGGGGGGAAATAGGATTAGGACAGCGTTTTCTCAATAATTTTCATGAATTTTTTTATAGTATAAAAAAAGAATATAATTTATTGAAACTGTGAGAATATTTTATACATATATTTAAGTATACACTATAAAATTTTTATACATATATTTAAGTATATACTATAAAATATATGCGACCCCATATTGCTTGTTTTTCTTGGTACTATTTTTTCAAACGTGTTTTTCTGAAAACGATTTTTTTTTAACTTGCGTACACGCTAGTTTGAAAAGTTTTCAACCAATCGTTTTGAAAATTGGCAGTTACTTTCTTCATAGTATTGCGCTCTATATGAATCTAAAATCGGAATATTATCATTATTTAAAATAATTTTTTTTTGCAAATAATGTTGTAAAAAATGGCAAAAAATCATGCTTTTTTGTTTTGACCGCTGTAAAAAATTCAATTTTCTATTTTTTTTATAGCATTTAGGTTCATATAGAAGAGAGACATATACTAAAAGTAAATTCCAACCTCGTTTGATTTCAGATGAAAATTGCGACTTCCAGAATGTACGCAAAATGCTGAGTCTGATTGTGACCTGCAATATGGGGTCGCTAATATCTTCGGTGTTTTTCAAGGAAATTCTTCACAAATTTTATAGTATATACTTAAATATATGTATGAAATATTCTCAAAATTCCAATGAATTATATTCATTTTTTATACTATAAAAAAATTCATGAAAATCATTGAGAAAACGCTGTCCTAACCCTATTTCCCCCCTTAATTTAACCTCCGTCTATGCTAGATGGTTTGCAGATGGAAATGTAATCTCGGAATGCTCGCGTCGTTTTGATCATCGCAAATCTTGACCTTCAAATGAAATGTTGGTGGTTCTTTACACGATTGAAAATATCAACGTGCGAATTACTTAGACGATGAACCTAACGTATAAAACAGTGCGCGAAGTGCCCATACCGACTTCAGTATTGTTAAATTTCTGAAAAAATGCGTCCAGTCATTTCGTTAATAAATTTACCAGTACTGTATCATTCCCATCGTTCTTCAGCCGTGTTAAGAACTATTCACGCAACAGTAATAGGATAGTAGCCAGTTGATAAATAAAGAGAAAAATGTTCTTGGTGCTGCGGCTCTGCAACGTGAAAAATTCCCGCATTTTCCAACATAATGACCTTTGCTCCCGATATAATATTAAAAGCCGCGAGCAAAGTTGGTCGTCTGGCTTTTGTCGGTGTTTTTGCGTTTTATATTTTCTCTCTCTGTTTCTCCCTGTCTCTCGCCAGTTTTTTCTCCGAAGGGAATAAGAGTATTCGTGTTCCTTATTCTTCTTTAGCCAACTCTCGGTACACGATGCGGTCTTTGGCAAACATTTCCTCGTCCGGGCTCACGCTTTGACCACACTGAATGCATTGGAAATGCAATGAGGTATTACGGAGAACAGACGGTAAGCACGTCCGAGAGATTGCGCAGCATTTTCTCTAATTAGAAGTATATACCCACGAGGATCTAATCGGATCCTTTGTGTTCTGAGGATGGTGTTCTAGACTTTTGCGCTCTGCAATTTTATCATGGCAGTGACGGATTTTATTTCGGATCACGTCAGCAGGAGCACCACCGCCACCAGCATCACCAGCTATGCAGCCAGTATTAAAAGTCACCTAGCTGCCGAAGCTGCACCAGTTTTCCGCTTAATACTTTAAATTTTTACACTGCGCCAACCATTTTTACTGCGCTTCAACGCAGATAAAACCCCTGTGTTACTAATACCTCGAAGTTTTTATGAGACACCATAAACAGGTTCGGCGCCGCTACCATACCCATCGGGACAGAGCACTGGTCGTAAATCCCCTACGATATTTATTTTATGATGTTTTCCCATGACGGTAATGAAGCGAACGGAAGATTGGAATCACGAGTCTCTGTGTGAGGGAGATACAGACAATCAGTACTAAAGATCTATATATGATCGCATGTATTATTAAATTAAAAATAACAGTCTCTAATCATACGTGCACAAATGTGCGCCATAGACAGCAAATCGAATCGTGAACTATCTGATTCCTGTCTACTCTCCGGGATTTTTGCCTGTTTCCGAAGCGCCAGTCAGCGAACAAACATTTTGTTTTTATTCAAGGGGGGAAATAGGGTTAGACGGTTCAAGAAATCGATGTTTTTTTTATTTCATAAATTGTTAGTAAAACTATTGAAAAATATGTTCCCAAAATTTTTAATGAAAATTCCGACTCGTTCTATTGTTATAAGCCATTAAGGGTGGAAATAGGGTTAGGACAGCGTTTCCTCAATGATTTTCATGAATTTTTTTATAGTATAAAAAATGAATATAATTTATTGAAACTTTGAGAATATTTTATACATATATTTAAGTATGTACTATAAAATTTTTGGAGAATTCCCTTGAAAAACACCGAAAAAATGTATGACTGCCTTGACTTTGTTTTTCTTGGTACTATTTTTTCAAACGCATTTTTCTGAAAACGACTTTTTTTGAACTAGCGTGTACTTGCGTACACGCTAGTTTAAAAAGTTTTCAACCAATCGTTTTGAAAATCGGCATCTACTTTCTTCATAGTATTGCGCTTTATATGAACCTAAAATCGGAATATTATCATTATTTAAAATAATTTTTTTTTTGCAAATAAAGTTGTAAAAAATGGCACGAAATCATGCTTCTTTTGTTTTGACCCCTGTAAAAAATTCAACTTTCTATTTTTTTGATAGCTTTTAGGTTCATATAGAAGAGAGACATATAATAAAAGTAAATTCCAACCTCGTTTGATTTCAGATGAAAATTGCGGCTTCGAGAATGTACGCAAAATGCTGAGTCTGATTGTGACCTGCAATATGGGGTCGCTAATATCTTCGGTGTTTTTCAAGGAAATTCTTCAAAAATTTTATAGTATATACTTAAATATATGTATAAAATATTCTCAAAGTTTCAATAAATTATATTCATTTTTTATACTATAAAAAAATTCATGAAAATCATTGAGAAAACGCTGTCCTAACCCTATTTCCTCCCTTAAGATACAGCGTATTTGCAGGAACCACTTTGCTCGGTCATATACCTAACTTTCATAAAGATACGTATGCTCACGAGTGGAGCAAGTTGTATTGCATATAAGCTGTATGTTTCGCAAACCTCGCTGAGTGTAAACCACGTCTGCCATCGCAGTGAACGCGTTTGATCTTACACGAGAGCAGATCAGCATTAGAAGAGTAGCGTGTGTACGGAATGTAGCTGCTAGAGAGGCTTTGAAATCGATATCAAACGGCATCGTTTCCGATTCGTTCGGCTATGATTACGTTCAGTCGAGAAGTCGGTTGATACATCCATCGTGTCTCGAGTATGAAGCTTGTTTTGTTTCGGCATATGATGGAGTGTATGACTTTATTCGGTAGCCCTGTGTATGCATACTTGCAACGGCCTTTCGTGATCAATGCATGTAAAAAGAGAAGACATAATAAAAAGAATAGACTTCTTCTATATGAGGAAATCAAGAGTTGAGTAATTTCGTGAAAAGCGGAAAACTATGGGGCAGATATGTACGAATATCTATTTTACCGAATGTTTCTTTTATTATTTCTATTATTTAATTCATATCCATGTCATAGAACGTTCCGAAAATTTCTGACGAATCGATGAAATATTTTTAAACACCGAGGGAGAAAAGGCGCGAGCGCAGTTTTAGAAGTTATTCGTGGTAGGTCAGATCTCGCGGGATACGAATTTCGCTGAAGTCTAGCTGTCTCTCGCTGTAACTTCATCGAATAATTATGTTTCTGGTACGTGCTATTTTCTCGGCAATGAATTTTCTACCGAGGTCTTATCGAGTAACTCGGATGGGAGCTTAATTATAGTATCGGATATTTCGATTATACGGCGCCAACGAGCGTGCTCGTACGGCTAAAGTTTTTTTCCCCGAATTACGTTGGAACCTCATTCGCAGGACTAGTGTGCGTTTGACGTTGTCGCATTATTTCGCCCCGTCGATTTTCGCTCGCGACAAATTTTCCGTGTTTCCGCAGCTAATTTTCTGGCACAATTGCAGACACACGTCCGGACCAACCACGAGCCCCGTTCGTACGATAATGATTTTATGACGAAATAATTATGACTAATTAGCGAGACATTTTTTTTTCTTTCGTCCAACTAATCATAGTTTCAAATAATAATTCACTTACAACGAATATTAATCTTATTCGGTAATAAATTTAATCAATTGTAACGAACATTAAACTATCTCAATATTGATTCGATATATTATTTACGAAAATTTCATGGAATTCTCTCGACACTCCTCGTATCATCGTCACGTTTAATCGAGCTATTATTTGTCTCTCTGTCTCTCTCCCTCGCAAATAATCAGCGATAGTATTTTTATCCAACTTTATCAAAACCAATGTGTTCGATGCAAGTTTGAATTTGCATCTTGTTTTTATTCGTACAGTGTCCACATCTCTTGTTCACGGGGAGAAAAAAACATGCGCTTACATCGCGATCGTAATTTTCCACAATTCCAGCCATGGCCGGAGAGAGCTTGTTGTTCGATCATTACCGTATATCGACGCTCTCTCTCTCGACTAACGATGGAATATATTACACGAACCAATGAGTCGTGTATATAGTTTAGTCAACTGGACGTGATGCGGGTGCATCGTGGATTCCACAATTTTGCAACTGGGTGAAAATTTACGTACTACAGAGAGTTCTCGGAGTAGCCGATACACCCCGATGAACACGGTGGAATAAAAAAAAAACGATGGATTGAAAAAATGAACGAAACAGAACACGAAATGAATGAAATGATGTGTACACGTCCACGTACTTGTGCAACGAGTTGTATTTTGACGAGTCGACGAAGCGTGTTGATGAATGCGGGAGATGGAGCGGTCCATTTTCATCGGGGATGGACACTCTCGCAACGGTTCACGATTCATCGGAGAATACATGCGCGCTCTCCGTTGCCAGAATAATTTCATTGAAGCTTTTTAAACGTACATTGGACAGAATACTCATCGCTTATATCGTGCAAAATAAAATGAAACCGGCAATTTTGTGTCCGAACGAAACAAGAATCGTTATTATTCAGATCCTCGATGTCGTTAAAATAAACGAAAATACGCGATACCGTTTATACAGACGAAAAATATGCACGGATCGTTTGGGGACCCTCGAAAAGAATATCGTTATTTCATTAATCCGGTCGCGTTTAATTGAACCGACAAAAATACAGTCACTTCGGATATTTTTTTAGATTTTTTTAAATTATTTGAGCGACAGGGAAAAACGAGATCGTCGACATGCGAATTATTATGAGCTCAATAATTGATCCTTCAATCGTGATGTATGTGAGTATGTACAACCCGTGGCAAATGTGAAAAGGAGATGATAACGTTTTACCCTCGGGCTATACACTTCAAGGAATACACTCAGCAATATAGCCCTGGGAAAAAGTTCAGCTGTTTTCTTCTCGTCAAACTGTGTTACTAAGCTCGTGTGTGAGTCAAGGCGCCCTTTATTTTTCTAGCAATTCTTCTCGTGATTGGAGAGCTCCAACACCGATGACAGGGTTTGATAACGTCGGATTCCGGAACAATTGTTTTCGTTCCTATTTTATCGATTTACCGTGTTATTTCGTTCGGGACAATTTATCGTCTCCGTCACTGAGCTAAGTGAATAATGACGAGGCGCCTTTATTTTTCACTTATTCGTAATTTTTCGACTTCTTTGATCAATGAACACGTGAGCGTTCATTTTTACACCTAGATGACAGTGTACGGACAGACTGATTGAAATAATTAACACTTCGTGCTTGTGTTTATTGAACTACAACAGAGAAGTCGTGCAGATAATCTTTTTTTTTTTTTTGGAATACAACTTCGAGTTTTCTCCTTGACGGGGTTTTCTCTATTTGGAAGAAATAATATACAACAAAAAATATTATGAAGAATAATAATCGTGGTACACGCTCTTCTCGAGCGAAAACTTCGCAGGTGGATTAATCCAACGTAAACTTTGAAAGACCCAGTCAGCTAACATCTGGCTGCTTTCCCGGAATCTTTCATCATCGCAAATCAACCATCATCCTCCGCATTCCCCCCTAGATCTATGTACGTATAACATTTGGCAGATATTGCAGTCGCAAAATGAAATCTAAAGTATCCTCGAGTCCGTGAAGACTTTGCAGACTATACACGGCCGGATAAAAGAAATAGTAAAGTGTTTCAAATAAAACTTTGTTGATATCGTCTCCTATTTCATTCGGGACGATCGTCGAAAATTTAATGAAAATAAGACGGTAGAAAGGTCGCGGACTTCCCTGACACCCAAATTATATTTTTATATTATACTAGGGTGGCTGCGCCCCTCTGCGCGCTAACCCTCTCAGACGCCATCGGACCGAACCCAACCCCATCCGAATTTTGTGTTTTTTTTTCATTTTTTTTCAATGTTTCGATACCCTATTCGATCGGAAATTTTCCGCTGATTACGAATAACACCAAGTTTTAGTCGGAAAATCAAAAAATCAATGGAAAAAACGCGAAAATTGAAAAAATCACTTTTTGAACGATTTTCAATGAAATTTCGAGTTTCTCGAGAAAATGGCCACTAAATTAGTAATCAGCGTGTCAAAATACATCGATATAGCGGGCTAAGAAAAAATTTAAAAATTCAAAATTTTTTTGCTTTTCGGCCAAACAGAAGGCTTCACTAAAATCGCTGTAACTTTGCTTCCCGATGGCGTTGGAACCCCACTCTGTGCTCATTTTTTTCGTGACCGAGCACCCTTAGAAATGGCGCTTGAATCATTGTGCTATCATTATTTTTCGATTTTTCACAGATTTTTAAAGTCGCACCATCGATTTTTGCGAATTTTTCCATACATACCCCTTTTCATTTTTTTCGCCGATTTTTAAACCGCTCTCACGGCTACAATAATTGAGATATTGGGATGATACAAAATTCATTCTTTACGTCTACTCGAGACGTTTTGAAAACGCTCGTCAAAACCCAAAATCGATCAAACGGGAGTCAAGTTATGGCCATTTGAAATTTCGACATTTTGAGGTTTCTGAAAAAGTGGGCAAAAGATGACAAAAATTTTTTTTTCTTTTTTCAATATTTCGATACCCTAATCGATCGGAAATTTTCCGCTGATTACGAATAACATATATAATTGATTACAAATAATATATATAATGAGATGGTATATATATATATGTATGTGCACATATAGTGATGCGGCGGCGTTTTGGCGCCTATATGTATAACAATAACAGCGTCGGAATGGTGAAATGAAATCCAAACATGGCGCGTAGCTTTGAATGAAATTGGACTGCCCCGTGCGTTCTCCGTGTCGCCTATCCATCGCGAAATGAAATGATAACAAATGGGATCGTAGAATTGATTTAAAATCGTTCCCGGCCTCGATCCTCTTTACATTTCTGCTCTCCTCCACGGTATCGCTTTTTCTCTCTCTCTCTCTTTATCTGTCCCTTTCTGCGTTATCAGGTCAGAGTTACCGTGTTAATATACCACGTTATACATAGTTACGTGTGAAGCGATGAAAATCACGTATACGGGGATTGAAATGAAAACTATATCAGCTCTGCGACGGTGCACTCCGACAGGGGCGGTAGTGTCGACACGAAAAATTCATGACAAATCCCTATGAGAGCAATTGGAGTTTCGTTTGCCGTCGACTCGTATAGGACAATTACCATTATGAGGGAGACAGATAGATAGATAGATAGATAAATAGATGGATGAATGGATGGATACGGACGGACGGACGGACGGACAGAGAGAGAGAGAGAGAGAGAGAGACAGAGGGAGACAGACTATACTCTATTTCCGAACTCGCTACCTGCAATGAAACGCAGCGATTTGCAACATTTTGTCCAACTACGAGTGAGCGAGAGATTGACGTACGTTCCCCACTTTTTCGTGGTTGGTAGCTAACGGAGTCGAATACTTTCCTCATTTTTCACGCTTCGGCCTCTCGCTGTTGCCTGTCCTCCTTCCCTAATAGTCAACCTGCAGTGCTACGTCTCTCTGTCTCGTTCTCCCTTCGCCGAGATAGATTCGCCAACGATAGATCGTTGGCAAATCGATTCTTTATTTTTCAAAATCCTTTCGACCCTTTACCGCACCACTTTTCTCTGTTAAGCCCGAGGGATTCCAGTCGATAAATGCACTTTATCGTGGATCCGGCACGAAGTTTCCAACATTTGTATATGTCCCATGCAGATCCTACACCGTTCCCTCGACGCTTTTAGAATACACTGAAAAGGCAGATTTCTCATATACGTTTCCTCCGGAATTTCACGCGAACGAACCTAGATCTGTCTGCACCAGATTGTATGTGCATATCTACATGCGGTATACATATGTACATATAGAGTATTTCAGGCCAAACCGACTGGGCCGTAAATCAGCTTATATATTTTTTTCGGCATATATGATATGTAGGGCAACGAAAAAAACATTATTAAACATATTTTTAAACCTCCGACTGACAAGTTGGTTATTTTATTGTGCTATCATTATTTTTCGATTTTTCACAGATTTTTAAAGTCGGACCATAGATTTTTGCGAATTTCTCCTTTTTTTTTAGCCGATATTTAACCTGGTCTCACGGCTACAATAATTGCGATATCGGGATGATCCAAAATTCATTCGTTAAGTCTACTCGAGACGTTTTGAAAACGCTCGTCAAAACCCAAAACCGATCAAACGGGAGCCAAGGTATGACCATTTGAAATTTCAAGATTGTTAGGTTTCCGATAAGGTGGGCAAAAACTTACAAAATATTTTTTTTCTTTTTTTTTTATGTTTCGATACTTTATTCGATCGAAAATTTTCCGCTGATTACGAATAACACCGAGTTTTAGTCGAAATCTCAAAATCTCAATGTGAAAGAGGCGAAAAACGAAGAAAATCACTTTTTGGACGATTTTCAATGAAATTTCGAGTTTTTCAAAGAAATGGCTACTGAATTAGTAATCTGCGAGTCAAAATACATCGACATAGCGTCCTAAAAGAAAATTAAAAAAATCTATTTTTATTGTCTTTAAAATAGTCTCTAAAAAGACTATTTTCTATCATAAAAAATAATTTGTCGACAAAATTCGATTTTTTCGAAGGAACGTTTTCATTTTTTGATACATTTTCTGTCTCTATAATAACGAATTTTTTTTCGCTTTTGGCATTTCTCGACTGGTGCAGAGATTTTTCGACAAATTATTTAAAATTAATTCCATTTTTATTTTTTTACCTTGTGAACTTTTCTATTCAGATGTTATACATTTGATATAGAGATATACAGTGTGCCGCTAAGTAGTAACGCGCGGTATTGGTCAGACTCGCCAGCCCAAAAATGTAAACGTGACCACCGAACGTTGGACAATTAATTGTATATTTTTCGGGAACGTACATTATTAAATAGTGCCTCGATTATGTAATCGTTGTTTTATTGACAAAGTCCGAGAGATTTAAAACACTTGACGATGAAAGAAAAGTACGAATTTACCGGGCAAAAATTAAATAAAATGTTTGGTGAGTCACAGAAGAGTACAATTTTAATGTACAATTTTACCACGTTAGCATGATTAGCAATTCCGCGAAGAGAATGGAAAAAAAGTAAACAAAGATTTTGCCAAATGAAGAAGTACCCTTTGATCAAAATAACGAGAGCTACGCAGCAAGACAAAAGCGTGGAGATAAAGAAACATCGGCCAGGTTTGAGCTCGGTGTAAGACAAAAGATAAAGGGATATAAAGCGATAAAAGATTATAAAAAGGCATATGGATAATTAAGTACAAAGGAAATCATAAAGTAACGTACGAGAGATCGGCATAATCAGTATAAAAAACGTGAGCTCTCTCCCTCTCTCTCTCTCTCTCTCTTGAGAAACTTCACTTTCTCCAATTCAACACCTCGTTGAATTGGTCTGAAGCACGGATGTTGAACCTTTTGCGGTTTTAGTGGAGCATGAGAAAAAAAAAAACAAACTGCACCGTTAGAAAAATAACCGCGAATGAAATTAAACCAAAAAATAATGGCAATGCGGGGTGTGTGGCTCTCTTTCAGCGGTTCTAGCAAAAAATAAGACCTCGCGGCAAAGACCTTTTATTCCGAGGCTCCAACCGCATGCAGAAAACTCACCCGCATACATTTCACTCTGGAGACGGGACAAAAAAGACGAGCTGTGAGAAGCGTTTGAGATTTAGAAGAGTTTCGAGTCAAGAGAATTCGTTTAATCTTGATAAAGAAGCGCGAGATTCTGTAAATTTTGTGAATTCTTCAAAGCGGGTTGAACAAACCTTGAAAGATTCGGGAAAATGTTTGAAGCACACTTTCTTTTATTTCTCTGTCACTCTCTCTCTCTCTCTCTCTCTCTTTCTCTTTCGTTGCAATCCTTTTTTCTCTCCACCGTCTATTATATTTATATTTCATGTTTTTCGTTCGTATTTAACGAAGCTCAGACTTTTTAATTAATGCCAAATACTTGGAACGCGCGGCAAGAAAGCTGGAGAAAAGAGAGAAAGAGAGAGAGGCAGGGGAGTAACGAAGTTGCTTGCATGATATGATAGCTAGGAATGAGCCATGATGGTCGTTTAGGTTGAGACACAAAGGTTTTCCAATTGTCACGGACCTCTTGTTCTTTAACGTCCATCTTCTTTATCCCTGACTCGGGAGGCATCTAATTATGCCGCGTTAAGTGGTGCTCGTTGTAATTTACGATCGAAGAGAATTTCAGGATCGCTGTCGACGAAGAGACACGGGATACCGGCGTGTCACTGCTTGCTTGATGGGAAAAATTAATGGGTTCAAAAGTCTTTTAAATCTTGATCGATAGTGCAAAAGTCGAGTGATCGTAGCTTGTCGCCAAAGTGTTTCGTTGCACATGTGGATACGTCGTAATAGTGATGGAAATCGAGAGACGGTGCAGCATCTTGACGCCAAGTTAATTATATCGATATATAATTTAACATGGAATCTAACAGCACCTACTGGCAAGCCTCTTAATTCGTCAGCAAGTTTACCTGCCAGTTGCGGTAAAAAATTAAAAATATAAAAATATATAAAATTATAAAAATATATATAAAATATATAAAAATATATAAAATATATAAAATTTATATTCCGATTCAATTTTTTTTATTGCTAATAAAACATAATGGTAAATCTTTTTCCATGTGAAAACGTCTACTATGTACATATGCATAAAGTGAAACGGTTGATGCAGCCACAAAATTACAAGCAGCAGAGTGTAAATTGCATTCTCGCACGATCACAAACAAAATATTTCCTATACACAGGGCAAAAGCTTCGAAGCTGAACTCCGACAATTTGTTATTAAATCCAAAATAGCGTAGTAAAGTGTTTCCACTTTCTCTGTCTCGCTTTCTCTCTCTCAATCACTCTATGGGATGTTCAAATATTTTCGTCGCTGCTCCACCGGCAAAAGAGGGCAGATATGACACTAGCATTCCCGATTTTCGAAAACTGCAATTCACGAGTAAAAGCTTTTGCTTTCACATGGCGACTGTAAATTTCATAAAATATCACTAGTGATCAAGGGGCTTGCAGACTTTCACTTTTATATAAACTACATTTCAGAATTCCAGGGCAGCTTTTAACAGGGTTTCGTGTGACATTAATTTTGTCCAATCCCAAAATTCCGTGCCCGCTGAATATATTCGTACCTTCGCGCTTTGTCCGGAAGCAGCTTGCAAAATGTTGAGAGAGAGAGTGAGAGAGAGAAGCTAACTTCGATGGGGACTGGGACACAGCAAGTACCCATGGTCAGTGGGTCGTCGAATACAGCAGTTCGTTCACAGTGGTAACTCACCGTCACGGCTTTCTATGCTCAGACCACTCTCAATGTTGCGCCAAGCCATATACACTTCACGCTCGAATAGCAGAACAGAGCAGTTTGAGAAATATCGCGTGTGCGACGAACGCTAGTAAATCTGACACAAGCGTGTATAGCGGCAACTATTATATCGAGCGCTGGATTGTGTTGAAGTGTCTCAACGATAAACCGTAACGGATATAGACTGGAACGCAGTATCGTACTTGGTGGAAAACGTCGATTGTGAACTCGTGGATATCCATAAACAACCACGGAGATACTGCGGCGTGATTGAATTTTCCTTGCAATTTTGTTTGCTTCGAAGAAAGAAAAAAGAATTATGCCAAAAAAACGAACATTTTCGGGCAAAAAAAGTATTCATACACTTACGATTATAGTGAAAACCTACATCATCATAGTTGTTAATTATAACTAATATTTGGTGTGCATCCCTTTTGCTTCAATTATCGCCTCGAGTCTCTTAGGCATGGATTCTACTAGCTTTTGCGTTGTTTTCTTTTTCTAATTTCTACATCCACCAAGTGCCATAAATTTTCAATAGGATTGATGTCCGGAGATTGTGGTGGTGTAATCAATTGTTTGCGGACATTATAGAGTAACCATTCCCTCGTTTTCATGGCAGTATGTTTCGGGTCGTTATCTTGTTGGAAGTAGAAATTTCCATCCAGGCCCATTTTATCTACACGTGCTTTGAAATTGCTGCGCAACACGTCGATATACTTCTGGGCATTCATTGTACCATCTATAAAAGCCAGATTACCAACGCCATAATATCCCATACAGTCCCAAACCATGACGTTTCCTCCGCCGTGCTTTACAGTCGGTATTAAATTTTTCTGTTGGAGCTCGGTATTTGGTTTCCGCTAGACGAATTTTTTTCCATTGGACCCGGAGATGTTAAACTTCGATTTATCCGAGAATACGACACGTTTCCAAAATTCTATAGATCTTTTTTACGTAGGTTTTTGCGAAAACTAAACGTTTTTCTCGATTTATATTATTAATTAATGGTTTTTTGCGGGCAGTTCCGCCGTATATTTGGGCTGACTGCAAAACGTTTCGAATAGTCTGGGGACACACGCTCTTCCCCGATGTTGACGCGACATCATTCGTTAAACTGCGAGCACTTGTGAACGGTTTTTTTGTAGCCTCTGTAACGATACTCCGGCGCTCTCGTACCGTCAGTATTCTCGGTCGACCGGTTCGTGGCTTATTTTCTGTGCTGTTTGTTCTTTCGTATTTTTTTATTATATATTGCACTGTTGCGAAACTTAGATTTAGTTCTTTACTAATTTTTCGATAACTTTCACCGCGTTTCCGAAGAAAAATCACTCTATCTCGCATGGATATTCATATTTCGCTTTTCTTTGCCATCATGTCTGTTCAGAGCTTGAAGATCTACTACCGCATGGAATAGGTCAAAACCATCGTGTAAACGAAGATTTGTTTATATTGTACGCAGAGGTCAGACCGTCCGTGAGTGAATATCGAGGTTTAGCAGCTCAATCGTAAGTGTACGAATACTTTTTTGGCCTAAAATTTTTGTTTTTTTTTGCATAATTCTTCTATTATTCCTAGGAAAAAATTCTCCATTTGCAGTTTATCTCTGTACCTGATGTACTATTAAATAAAATTGGCTTTCTTTGCGTATCGCTTATGTCTATAAAGTTATCGCAAAAAAACAAGGTGTATGAATACTTTTTTGACCCACTGTATGTATTTTCATCAAATTATTTTACGTTATGGATATGGTTTTTTTCAAAGAACTTCTTTTTTATACTTATGTATGATTAGCGAGAGAAGATACATCGGCATAGGATTCTAAAAGTCAATTAAAATGACAACATTCTTTTTTATTATTTTGGCCAAAAATGAGTTCAACGTGAGAACGCAAGGCAACGAAAAAGGCTTGTGCTTTTTTTTCGTCGGAACTACCATAGCCGGTCGGTACGCTATATACGACGGAAATTGAAAACCAACATTGTTGAGTAAACACTGAAGCGAATTTTCGAAATTTAGAAAAGACTCTTTCACCTTTCAATCCACCTTAATATTGTAAAACATTTTTTTCCCGGACAAGGCGAACACCCGGTTTCTTCGAATTATCTGCTGGTTACAGATGATCGAACAAGTCGGCCCTTAGCAGATAAAAGTTTTCCAGACGGCAAAATAGTAAATTCTGTATTCCCATACAACTTCGTTTTCTGTTCCGACACAAATTCTAATTCAGTTAAGTTCTATATAGAGCATGGCCGATATACGAGGTAACGTTCCATCGGCTCAAGTTGTTATAAGCCAGGCGCGAAATGCCGAAGGGGATTGCGTATTTTGTGTTATTTTTTTATGACGCAATTCTTATTTTACACCTTTTTTTGTAGTTGGTTGGTATTCAATTATGTTTTAAATGTGTTTTCCATGACTTCAGTCTGCCTCGAGAGATTTCACGAAAATTCAATGAGAAAGTGGGCAATAGTTCGGAAAACTTCTGAAAGCCCCCAAACTGATTCGCGTTTTAATCGGTAGAATGGAAAATCAGATGGGAGGCGAAGAAAATTAAAGTTGTAATTAGAGTAAGAGAAAATCGTCACTCCTCATTGACGGTCATCGTGGTTTAACCCTTGTCATCGAAGTTGTGGTTGGAAACGTCAAAACTTGTTCGGAGAAGTTAACAAAACGTGGCATGGTTACACAATGAACTCTGGAGATGCGGTTTACTATACATATATATATCTATAACCAACTATATATACATATTCGATCGAGTATGTCGAGTAGTTATCGATTACCCTTAATGGAGGTGTCCTCCTCCTCCTCCGGTCTCGGTGGATCGTACCATTCGAGCGGACACTACGAGCCAAGTACTTAAGCGACGATCTTACACTGATAGCTCGTTGTTCTGGATTTTTTGAAACAAAAGGGAAAAGCAATGTGAAACATATGCCTCGTGGCGAGACAGAATGAGTAACGTTTTCTCATAATTTAAGAGAGTGCTTTCACGGAACTTTAACGATTGAACGTGTTACCGACTCTTATGGGTTCTAGACCGATTTTGGGCCAAAAGCTTTTATGTTCGCGAGATTCGGTAAATGATATTTTTTTAATAGCTGTAAGTGACTTTTCTGATTGTTTTTTTTTGTTTGTTATCTGGATATAACTGCAATAATAAAAAGTATGAACTTTTGACGGTGATGCTATAAAATTGCACTATTCGACATTTTCTATAAATCAAAAGCCGTACTTTAAGAGTTGTGTCATTCTAGTTTTATGGGTTCTTTTAACTCAGGGGTATATCCGAAGTGGAGGTTTATAACCTCGAAAGGTAGCGTACGAGAAAATAAAGTTTCCAACAACCTCCGACGTTGGTACCGGTCCAGAGGTAGTGGTTTTTTATATACTTAAATGCATCAATAATACAATACTAAACTTTTAAGGTTCTTCTCTCTTTTATCTCTGGGTACTTCAGTGAGACAAAAGCTACTATGAAAAAATAGGGTAGAAGAAAAAGGGATCAAAAGTAACACTTTGGGATTCTATAAAAGTTTCAATGTGATAACTGATAATACTTCTAATCGTCCTGCTGCGTGCTAGTTGAAGGGGATGTATATACTATCTCCAATATCTATCATGAATCATCCTTTGAATTAATATTCTTATCTACCTTTACACTATTTTACTTTCGACAATAGATAACCGCCGGGAAATTCCATTTTGTTGTCTGTTACTTCCAACCCCAAGAGACAACATCGAAGGGTCTATCTGAATAATATAAAATTCCAGACTGGAATGAATCGTTGAAATAGATGCGTAATTGTTTCATTCAACATGGAAGAATATCGTACGTAGTTTATTTGCCAATACCGAGTCGGTATCCCATATTTTCTGAAAGACTAAAAGTTTACACGCGCTGTCCTAAAAGTGTTATTTTGGAATAAAACTGTCGTAAAAGGTCGGATGACGGCGATATTTCGTACACCTATTGTTATCATCATTGTTCATAAGCACGCATATGAGACAACTCCGCTCACAGGGAGCGGTTTAACATCCCAACCCGCGTTACTTTTGTTCCCGCTCTACCTCCATTCTGTCTACAATATCACTGTTGAAATTTTCTTCCCACGGACAAAGAAAAGCGGATGCAACCGTGTAGAAGGGTTTCGATGGCCGCGAAACACTCCAATCGTTATACCACCGAGCCAAAAATCCTTTTGGTAGTCGTGCGATCTATTAAAAAGCTTCTCCAAACATCGAACAATGGGAGATAGCTTCGACTTTAACGTCGTACAGCTTCCGGCTGCGGGTCTCGAAAACTTATATACTCCTCTACTCTCGGAAAACCCGACAGCGCCCACTTCCTGACTTTTTGTATAGCGTGTAAAGCTAGCATCATACGTGCCAAGAAGATATCAACGATGTTCTATCACAGTTATCTAACACGAACAGTAAAACGTATTGTTCGCCCTTTCAAAGCTTCCGTTCGATAAATAAGCACGACATGTGAAGTGTGAGTTATTCGTCTTCTGCGCAATTTAAGATACTAGTGGAATTCATTTATTTTATTGAAATAAAGTTTTATTGAGTGAAAGGTAAATTTCTCGATATGAAAAGATATAAAATTGAAATTGAGTGCATACAACATAAAGCTTATAAAGCTTCCTGTATGAAAACGCCAAGAGATTCAGACCGCTTCGTCACAGAGAAAATTTTGTATGTAACAGAAAATTATGCGGAAGTAATGTACACATATCTAATTAGCAGGACTTTTTTTCAATTAATTGAAGAACAGATCTAAGAGTGATTTAAAAAATACACGGAATTTGGAATAGACATTCGTCTCATTTAAAAACATTCGTTTGCTTCATGTGAACCCATTTTTCTCGTTGTAGTGCAAGTAGTTTTCCTTCGAATCTTGTCATCGAATAAATCAGTGAATATGTCATGAAAATTGTCAGACCCCTATATTTCAACCTAACCATAAAGGTATCGAATGCAATTAATGACGGATTGCCAGGATCGTATCTCCCAAACGACGAGAACGCGAAAGTTCTCTTGCATTCACAAAAATGCAAGAGACCGCAAGGACCGAGAAAGTCGTTTTAGCGCATCCGCGAGTCTGGTGATCTCATAAATTGCGCCCTTATCTAGTCGCCCGGTCGTGAAAGTCCCCTCGGTGTTCCAGCCAATGCTGGTATAATAATTTTTACAACCCTCCCCGGGCCACCGCCGTTATCCTACAAATTTCCTTGATTTCTCTGACTATGTGGTCGAAGCGTGTATCCACGAAAAAAAAAAAAAAAAAAACTTAGTATCCGAATTTTCATCGAAAGTACAGAACTCTCTCGCGGAAGGCGAGATATTTTTTGTCGTCGTTCTCCGGTCATGAAAATGTATGTAGTTTTTTTTCTCATTCTACCTCAAATATTCAGAAGGACGGTGAATATTTAAAATGTTGAGTGGAACAGGAGAAAGAATGGGACCACGAGGAATAGAGTGCGAGAGATAGAGAACTGCACAAAGCTCTCCTTTTCGCGATGCATACTATGCTCGAGGAGCCAGCACAATGTAGAAACGGGCGAATGGAAACCGCGAGTCCATATCCCCGCGCGCCTTTATAATCACTATAAATTATCCCCGCACACGACACTCTCAAGGCACTCCACTGCGAAGAACACATGAATAAAATATTTCAAGGCGCGTGAGACTGTCTGAAAATTCCGTTGTATATGTGTTTTCGGTCTTGTTATATGCCGTATCCATTACCGCAGTTTGCCTAATAATATATTAATTTAATAGCTCAACTTGGAGACGCTGCCATGTATTGTTACACCTAAAGCTCCACTTACAATGATAAAAGAAGTAAAAAACATATGTATTGTACATAATAGACGATAATAGAGAGAGAGAGAGAGAGTGTGAAAGATAAATGATGTCAAACAGAAATAATATTGTCGCCCGTAGGCGGAAAGCCCCGAAGTGCTCTGAAGATCATGTACAAAAAGGCATTTTATTTTGCCACGTCATTCTTTTCGTATACTTTTTTTTTCCCGGATCACGTAACTTTTTTCCGAAGTGGAATTCCATTCCAGTCGGCCATTTGTTAACAAGAGTTGATTTCCGGAGAACTCGTCGAGTGGTTTTACGACACCTCGCGGGCGCACGTCTAGATTTCTCTTCATCTCTACTTCGTTCCTATAACGCTGAGCCAGGGCACGTACATGCTCTCTCGCTGTATCTCTCATTTTCACGAGTTTCTCGGGTTCTCGATTTGCGGTTCTCTTACTTCCGTCGATATATATATATATAGATACTTCACGAAGAGGGCACGTGTTATTCGCCACATCGATCGTACTTATCGGAAAAAAGTATAAATGGAACTGCGATGAGCTGAACTCATTCACTTTCATGAAAAATAATCCGTATTTCTAGCCCCACTATTCCAGTTGTCGGACGATTCAAGTATATAAAGTAGGGGAGATCAAAGACGCCGGGAGATCTCACATCCCCTGCTGTAGAGATAGATGGCTGCCAATGCGTATGTAGGAGTATAGGGAATAACGGAGGATATTGATCAGCGGGTAATAACGAACACTCTAATATCGACGAATATATTGATTATATAAAATAATGAATTACGTCACCGTCTAAAATATCAAATTAGTATCTGATTATTGTGACCACAAATATTTTCGAACAAAATTGATAACTGGTGTCGGTTATTTATGCGTGCTACTTTGTAGTATACTTGAAAAAACAATGGTGGTTAGGGTGGCATCTAGGTCTAATTGCTGTGGTCCCCACATATATAGTTGTTGCACTAATAAAACACTATTGACAGAGACAGAGAGAGAAAAAGAGAGAGTGCTTGAGCGATTATCGTATGTCATATTGGATTATATATGGCCCGTGAGAAATGTATATAATGTTTGTGAAATATATGGGGCTAATAATAGCCCAATAGCACATGATAATATATGAGATCAATAATAGTCAAAACATTAGATGGACCAATAACAGTACTATACATCACAGTACAACGAAAAAAAAAAAAAAAAACGATAAAAGTATGTGTTTGAATGGATGGTGTATATCACAGAAGGATGCCAATAACTGGTCAGCCGGCCAGTTATTGCACCGTTTATGCTACATCCCCTAGCGGCAACTTGGGCGTCCTGCCAAAATCGCTCTGCAAACTATTCCGGGGCACATACGCTCTATACGTATCTCAAAGAACGCACACTTATCCTGCGCGGTGTAAAAGCTCTGCTATCTCGATTAAAAATCACAAAGTCTTTGGGAAATATAATATCGTGATTCGTCTATCATCAGCTTTACCACACCTTCCTCTGTCTCACTCGTAAAACGAAAAATGAACTACGATCTTCTTCGATGACACAAACTTTTCATCAATCACGAGCACGTCCGTTATCTGAAACTTACCCGATAATGGACGTGCTCGTGAATTACGTCGTTAATTTTTTTCTTTTTGGAACCGAAGAAATGACGGTTTGTCACAATTATGAAAAGAGGCTTTTCTCTTTTCTTTCTCAACGTTCATCATCGCAAATCATTTTCTTTAAACGTTGCTACTACTTGCTACTACTGGAGGGAATACTACTTCTCTTATTCCATCGGATAAGTGTTTATCTCGGGTCTTTACTTTCCCCGTCAGTACTTATTATATTTGTAGATTTAGGGGGGCGACGAAACGATGCCAAAAGAGATCGAAGCTTATACAATATTCTATATTTTTCTCTTCTCTCGGGAGAGAGAGAGTTTCACGAATGTGACGTATTTTCTAAATGTTCTGCCTGTGAAATGGAAACACTGAACATATAAAGACTTTTCAGGTTTGTCGGGTGAAGAAGTATCCATAGTGAAACACACATGTATTTATATCATATTAGGGCGATTTTTTTTTTACTATTTTTTTTTTTTCAGTCCCCAGCCGAAATTTTGTTGGATATGTCGAAAAAGAAATTCCCTGAAAGTTACAGCCCTTAATATTAATTCTAAGTACTTTCCCAAAGCGTGAGAAGATTTTCCATTTAAAATACACGTGAATCGAATTTTTTTTTTTTCAAATTTCTATAACTCAGCCGCATTTTATGCTATCATATTGTTCTTGGTTCCGATTTACTCAGAATAAAACAATCTAAAAAAGTGCATTTTGCGTTGAAAGTGTAAATTGTACTGGTGAGTTGGTACGGGTCACTAAAGTTGATTTTTATCCAAAATCCTGGTTTTTTTGCTGTTATTTCCGAAACAATTAACTTTACGAAAAAAATATAAATGAAAAATTTGTTGGAAATTTAATTTCCTACAAAAAAGGACATATCGACCCAATTGCGTACATTAATATTTCTTGAGATATTGAACATTAACTTATGAGTAGTATAAAATTTATAAAATATGAAATATTAAATAATAAAAAAAATAAAAAATAAAAAAAGTTCAATATCTCAAGAAATATTAATTTAAGCAATTGGGTCGATAGGACCTTTTTTATAGGAAATTAAATATCCAACAAATTTTTCGTTTATATTTTTTTCGTAAAGTTAATTATTTCGGAGATAACAACAAAAAAACGAGAATTTTGGGTAAAAATCAACTTCAGTGACCCGTACCAACTCACCAGTACACTTTACACTTTTGCCGCAAAAGGCACTTTTTTAGATTGTTTTATTCTGAGTAAATCGAAATCAAGAACAATATGATAGCATAAAATGCGGCTGAGTTATAGAAATTTGAAAAAAAAAATTCGATTTACGTGTATTTTAGATGGAAAATGTTCTCACGCTTTGGGAAAGTACTTAGAATTAATATTAAGGGCTGTAACTTTCAGGGAATTTCTTTTTCGACATATCCAACAAAATTTCGGGTGGAGACTGAAAAAAAAAAATTGTCGAAAAAAAAAATCGCCCTAATATCATATATTATATAAATTTAGAAATATACTGTCGGATATGCCCTAATACTTTTCGTCACAATTTCACCCTTATCTCGTTCGCATATCAGCGTCACACTACGGGTTGGCAGCTATATATGATGGAGGCAGCAGCAGAGAGGGTGAAAGATATTCGGGGTCCAGGTTGATGGTTGTGTCGTGGGCTGTGTGTGAATTTTCGTCCGCACGAACGCTTCGTTGATTTTACCGAATTTGGGTCTCCACTCTTTCTCCTTAACTCCTCCTCTCTCTCACCCCTTTTACCCTTCATCCTTTTGCTTTTTTCTCTAGCTTCGTCTCTCGACCCGAATGTCTAACTGTGTTTTCCGTCAAGAACCTATTTTCCGGAGTCATGGAAATGCTCGTAACTACATACGCACTCACACACATATACGAAAGCATACACGACATTTATCAGTGTCTGCATAAATCCGACGAAATCCTGTCATTCGCCCTTTCGTTCAGGGCTTATATTATACTTGATCGGATAGTCGTTCGTTCTCCTTCTCTTTCGATCTTCGACAAAAAATGTACTCTCTTTGTTTCTGTCTTTGGCAGTCACAGCTGCGATCGAAGCTCAATCGTCAACGCCACCGGCGGTTACTGGGCTTTAAGCTGTGCTTCAGGGTTAACCGAGGTCAATGGGTTTTCTCACATCAGAAGAGCGAGCGATAGAAAGCCAGAGGAGGGGTTTCCGAACGAGACACACGTGTGCTACGATTTTACCATTGATCTCAAACTCGAAGTTGTGAGGTGGAATTTTCTTCCGGACTTTTCTCCGGATAGGTTTGTACTCCCGCGAGGCATTTGTCTTTGTGAAAGCTCGCATTGATCGGCGCAAACGGCGTCTCGTCCTCGGATAATCGATTTGAAAGCCGTCGCGATTTATTTTCTAACGTTTTGAGTTTTTTTCCCATTAAGGGGGGAAATAGGGTTAGACGGTTCAAAAAATCGTTTTTGTTTTAATTTCATAAATTGTTAGTAAAACTATTGAAAAATATGTTCCCAAAATTTTAAATGAAAATTCCGACTCGTTTTATTGTTATAAGCCATTAAAGTGAGTAGCTCTCCTTCAGGCCCCGAGCGCGCCACGTGTATAACCGAGCGGTCACTCAGGTACCCATTTACTTACTACCAGGCATGTGTTTGGGGGGTCATAGATACTACGTAAATGCCAGCAAATGTCCTTTTATGTATTTGCACAATAGAAACCTCAGGTAGAATTTTCTGTTTTTCTTGGTACTATTTTTTCAAACACGATTTTCTGAAAACGACTTTTTTTTAACTTGCGTACACGCTAGTTTGAAAAGTTTTCACCCAATCGTTTTGAAAATTGGCAGTTACTTTCTTCATAGCATTGCGCTCTATATGAACCTAAAATCGGAATATTATCATTATTTAAAATAATTTTTTTTTGCAAATAAAGTTGTAAAAAATGGCAAAAAATCATGCTTTCTTGTTTTGACCCCTGTAAAAAATTCAATTTTCTGTTTTTTTCTAAAGCATTTAGGTTCATATAGAAGAGAGACATATAATAAAAGTAAATTCCAACCTCGTTTGATTTCACATGAAAATTGCGGCTTCCAGAGTGTCCGCAAAATGCTGAGTCTGATTGTGACCTGCAATATGGGGTCGCTAATATCTTCGGTGTTTTTCAAGGAAATTCAATATTCTCAAAGTTTCATTAAATTATATCCATTTTTTATACTATAAAAAAATTCATGAAAATCATTGAGAAAACGCTGTCCTAACCCTATTTCCCCCCTTAAGGGGAACTCATCATCGCCCTATAATTTTATAAACAAATTTATTATATTTAACACTCATTTTTGCTAATCACTCAGAGGATTTAAAAAAATTTTCAGCACGGATCAAAAACGTAATCGGTTACCGTATCTCCAGAATATTGGCGCCTCAACTGATTCATTCGTTGTACCATACAATTTTACCGGAAAGTTGTTTCGGGTGATTTTTGGTACTTACCTGAAACAGAAAATTATGAATCTTTCATTAGCAAAAGCAAATATTTAATACGGCTATCTAGCACATAAATATGTACGATATACTAGCCTCCCTTAGTAAATGAATCTGCAAAATGGATACTGACGGAATTGGATTGTTTAGGGGAAAGTTTTTCATGTTGTTGCTGCTCGATTCACTCGTATATGTGTTGTCGACCAGTAGATGAAACTTATATGATGAAAAACACATACACACGACTACCTGCTCGAGAGAGTGATGAAAGCCGAATTGACACTCTGCAGGGATAACTATTCGGACTAACAACGAGGGTAAAGCGCTCTAGGGCAGTCTCTGTTGCCGCTTTCCCAGTTGGAGCGCTGTATTTGCGGTCACGTTGGTACGATTTTAGGCCAAAAACTTTGGCCAACTGTAATGAGCCGGCGGGTCTGACCACACGCCGTTATTACTACTTAAAATTGCTGAAGAAACAGCCGCTTCTCAACGCGGCCCTTGTGACGTGAACGCATCGTTTTAAAGCTTGTCCCGCTCGAAACCCGACTCAGAGTCCTTCGTCCATCTATCCTCTTTAAAGCGATAAAATGAAACCACACCCAAGTCCCACATTTGGCGATGTGGAAAATTTGAAATGCGGGAGAACACAAATGCGAGTCCACGCGAACTTGAGAGATCGAGAGAGGGAGAGAGAGCAAAAGAGAGAGCAGAGAAAGATCTTCTACATCGTGCTCACTGCTTCGCTCGACTTCATTTCCGTTATCTTCCGGGTGGTCCGAGCAACCGATCATTTTTCCACTGGTAATGTAACTGTGCGTCGGACACGAGAGTGCCCCGAGCTGGAACAGCATGAAAGGCAGATGGAGAGAGAAAGAGAAAAAGGGCAAATCTTATCATCAAGCTACGTGCTACGATTCGAACCGTCAACGATTTTGAAAGATAAAGCTCTTTCCCTCTCTTTCCTCACCAGTAGCAAAAGCACGTTCCACACTCAGCTCCACCAGAAACAAATTAACCCACCGCCTCTCGTAACTTTCGGAGGAATAATTTATTTCACCTTCACGGAAATTGAGAGAGAACTGAAAAGGGAGATGGAAGAGAGAAGAGATTCTCTGTGTGTTACCGATGGAACCACAAACGGATGTTTCATGAGTGAATGATGAGCCGTAAAAATTTGACAAATTTGGTTGAGCATTTCGCGAGATACTGCTGATTAATCGTTTCGTCACGGGAATCCGTGATAGGCTGCAAGATTTTGGGGTACAGTCGTAGCGACTTTTGATTGGAAGGATTAGCTGTCGATAATTTGTATCCAATCAATGTATCCAATGTCTTTGGTCCCGGTATTTGCCTGTGAAAAGCCGCATATCACAAAATACTGATGTCAATGAATTTCGATCTTCTCTGCTTACACAAAAACTTTGCACGGAGAAAGTTAGAATTTGAATACATTTCACACTGCAGCGGCTTATGGAGGACGAAATGAAAAAATGATTCTGATATGTCAGTTTCCCGTTTCTCTCTGCCGTCTCTAATAAACTCCCTAAATTGGAGATTTTTCTATTTTTTTACTCGTCGTACGAAATCGGAAATGTTTGTCGGAGTATTCTCATTTGAGACATTAATAAGGAATCTTGGGATGTTTAATGTCCCTAAGATAGTGTTCCAAATTGCCAGCGTTTTCTCTATATGGAATGATAAAGCTACGAGACACAGTGTGAAATAATGTCTTTCTTAGAGACAGCTTGAAGCTGAAAAATGGAGCTTGAAGCCCGAGAATGTGCCCGAGCGTCAGATCTCTTGGTGCAACACAGCTACAAGTGCGTGTGCCAAGCGAGACTGTCAACGATCCTCGGGGCTTCAGGGTCGGTGAAATGTATTTACAGATCTGATGCTGTATATACCGTGAGGAAAAGTATACTGTTAAAGTAGGAAAATTAAAAAAAGTGGAAAAACATACGAAAGAAGACAGGTGGCACGTAACAACACCGCACACAAAAGTACATTTGCTCTCTCTCTCTTTCTTTTTTTTATCTCCCTCACCCTTCGAAAATCTTTCGTGAAAATGAAGATTTGAATGCTCTGAATAATTTATGAAGATCGAACCGAATTGACAAACGTTCAATCCTTTTGTATTTTCGGAAATTGGAAAACAAAATGTCGGAGATTCAGGGAGTGCTTGTGGATGTCAAATTTCGAGAGAATCTGGAAAGACAGGAAATTTTAGAAAATGTTGAAAAATTGTTTAGAACTGGGAGGAACAATCCACATGATCGTACCATCGTTCGTGTATTCCACGGTTCAGTGTAATAGAGTTTCGTTCTCATGGATTATGATGTCGGTAGAAATAAATAATCTTACATACTTAACAAATGTTGTTTTTAAAAAAAAAATTTATTTGAACGAAAGACAGTCCGTGATTCATCAGTTTTGTAATTGAGATTATTTATTTTTACGGTAATAGATTTTAGTTACATAAAATTCGTAGTTTTCAGTGGGCTTCACAGAATTCTTAATTTTCGCTTTTCCACAACTTTTCCCCCCCGACCGTTTCAATTTTCTCTCTCCGGTCGTGTCTTTAATTGCAAAAACCGAATGGTCGGTGTAGCGCAAGCGTCATCCGCGAGGCAACGAAGTGTGGGCATAACGGCGAATGCTCCGGAATACATAATCTAAAGATTGCAGTTTTCTTGATGCTGTGTGTCTCGTGACTCGTTTGTTGTATGACCCGATGAAAAAATTCCAATGTCGGTCCGGGTTCGACACGGATAGCACATTTCAGTTGTCGTGGTATTCCAATTAGGCTCTCCGTACAACGAATGGAACATGTTTTGCGAAACCCAGAATCACCAAGAGGGGAAAATATTCACGAAAGTTTGGCATGAGCTCTTTTGCATCTTGTACAAAGAGAAACCGCTCGAACAACTCAGTTGCAGGCTGTGCAAGAGAGGAATGCTCTGCACGCTTTTAGAGCGTGATTTTATTACAAAGGACCCAGGTTTAAAATAATATTTGAAAAAGGAACAAATTTGCCATAGGAGAGACTGAAGACAATTGCAACGATAGCTTTGACGATGTGACAAACGATGTGGTGAACGTTGTGAAGACGGAAAATAACTGTCCGGCTCGATGCACATTCTTTGAGAGAACATGTATTCAAACAAAAAAAGTTGCCGGCATATGACTATTCCTCACTCTTTCCTGACGACGTTTCACTTTTTAGCCACATCCCGTCATTTTTTGTTATGCAGTAAACAGTATAATGCCACCAAAAATATTTAAATTAGCTGTGCGACCTTTGAACGTATTAAAAATTGGACTTCTAACCTTCATTTTCAACACTTAATGTGGCCATACATTTCCTATTTATTTATAAACAAGCGTATTGAAACATAAACCAATGGTCAGAAGCATTTGTAATAAATTCTACGGCCCGTGTTTCTTTTTTGTTTAAAGTGTTTTCATCGATAACACAGAGCAGAGAAAACGGAATCGTTTAAGTGGGTGGAAGTTTTTCAATAACTGAAAAAATTGTCTTGTACGCGAATAGTTAATCCAAAATGTTTGTATTATATGAACGTTTTCCTCTTTTGGATAAAAGTGTACGGATCCTATTTCAACACGAGTATAACTCTCGTTCGAGGGATGAAAATAAAAATGGGGGTTGACAACGCGCTTGGCGATCGATCGAAGGAGCTTTTTTCCTTCTTTCCATCGGGCAAATCACTTTTCGGTTCACCGCAGTGGACAAGGAGAGAAAAAAAAACGTGAATATGGTTGGTCCTTTTTCTCGTCGCCTGGTTCCTTATTATCGCTCCCCAGATACTCTCCCTATACACCGTATATATGTATAATATAAAGTGGAAGTTTGGCGAGCGTGGAACGTAAAATAACGAGACTGCGGTGCGAGAGCTGGAAGATTCAACTAACAAAAGCACAAGAGGGCATACTATGCGCTGAGTCGAAGATAGAAGATACAACGAGAGGACAACTGATAAAAGGATACAAAGAGAATGGTGGTCCATTACAAAAACTATTCATATTCCAATTAAAGACAATTTACCTCGCTTAACCAACGTTGTGCAGAGTGTAAAGCTTGTCCAAATGATATAAAACTATTTATCAAACAAGAATAAACAATTGAGATAAGGTACGACGGGCTTGGGACTCGTGCTAAAAGTTATTTCGAAATTTTCGATACTATATTTATCACTGGGGCTACGAATTACATAGTATGCAACGAGTGCGCTTTGCGAATCTCTCCATTGTAATGAATTTTATAATTATATACCAGTTGTCGAATTTACAGACACGGAATTAACTATACCTACCGTTGGATTTTGCCTCGATGAACCATTAATTTTCACTGACCGTTTCACTAATTCGTTTTTTCACATCTGACTATTCCTCTCCGCACCGTTCTCCGCTTTACTCAACTCGTTATCGTATGGTACATCAAACAGTAACACGGTCTGCACTTTCACGAAAAAGCAGTGACGATCAATTAATTACGATCATTCGTATTAATGGTAAATTAATGAAAATTATTTGTTCACCTGGTTTTCAGGAACCAGTGACTATGCTGCATGCTAAACGTATCGGTATATATACCAGGAGCATCGACGCGCGACCACTAACGTAAAACGAGAATGTGGTTTTTGGACGTTACCAGGGGAAACCGTTTCGGTCACACAAACCCAGACCCAGAGAGGTTGAAACATACACATAGCCGTAGAACCGCGTAGGACACGCCTGCTCTATATGTTCGAATGTCAAATTGTTTGGTCACATATATTTTGTCAACGATAGGCGACCACAGTCAGGTTTGTTGTGCTCAAATATTTAATGTGTTTAGGCAATGGGACCAAATGGAGTCGGTATTTATGATCGATCTAAATGACTTTCCTTTTAAATTGAACATTTTGAAATTCGAGGAAAAATCGCAACGGCTGAGACAACTATAGGAGTGGCAACTCCAGGTTTTTGGTATATTCGATCGTTTTATAGTTGCAAGGGATTTAAGTGTTTTATTAGGATAAATTAACGCATTCTATATATAACGTATTACTCAAAAACTGTAATGACAAGTAAAACCAGACAAGCGATTTCTGTCTTCATAATCTTGTGCTACACCGAGTTTGTGTTGGTGGAATTACGAACCTTGATCATCCTTATATGTAGTAGCATGATAGTTCTTTATGGTTATGGTATTAAACAACACTCTTCTTTAGATTAATGATAGTACTGTGATTCGGAAGAAAAAAATTCTGCAATCGTAAGGGTTACGTATTTAGATGAAGTTCTGTACATAAAAATGTGATAAATTATTTAGATTAAGGGGGAAAATAGGGTTAGACGGTTCAAAAAATCGGATTTTTTTAAATTTCGTAATTTGTTAGTGAAACTATTGAAAAATATGTTCCCAAAATTTTAAATGAAAATTCCGACTCGTTCTATTGTTATAAGCCATTAAGCGGGGAAATAGGGTTAGGACAGCGTTTTCTCAATGATTTTCATGAATTTTTTTATAGTATAAAAAATGAATATAATTTATTGAAACTTTGAGAATAGTTTATACATATGATTAAGTATATACTATAAAATTTTTGAAGAATTTCCTTGAAAAACACCGAAAAATTTTATGACTGCCTTGACTTTGTTTTTCTTGGTACTATTTTTTCAAACGCGTTTTTCTGAAAACGACTTTTTGTGAACTTGCGTACACGCTAGTTTGAAAAGTTTTCAACCAATCGGTTTGAAAATTGGCATTTACTTTCTTCATAGCATTGCATTCTATATGAACCTAAAATCGGAATATTATCATTGTTAAAAATAAATTTTTTTTGCAAATATAGTTGTAAAAAATGGCAAAAAATCATGCTTTTTTGTTTTGACCCCTGTAAAAAATTCAATTTTCTATTTTTTTGATAGCATTTAGGTTCATATAGAAGAGAGACATATAATAAAAGTAAATTCCAACCTCGTTTGATTTCAGATGAAAATTGCGGCTTCCAGAATGTACGCAAAATGCTGAGTCTGATTATGACCTGCAATATGGGGTCGCTAATATCTTCGGTGTTTTTCAAGGAAATTCTTCAAACATTTTATAGTATATACTTAAATATATGTATAAAATATTCTCAAAGTTTCAATAAATTATATTCATTTTTTATACTATAAAAAATTCATGAAAATCATTAAGAAAACGCTGTCCTAACCCTATTTCCCCCCTTAAGTAGGTTATTCGGAATGCTTAATATTTGCTTCATTCGTAAACCAATTTATCAGCTTTGGGGGAAACGGACGTAATACATTGCCCTGATTTTTTCAAATTTTCTGTTGTTAATAATTCATTTCTCGTATTTCCAACCCTCATATTTCCGTTGTCAAATGATTCAAGAATATAAAGTAAACATTTATTCGATGCACGTTTTTTCCCGTTAAGAAATCTTCTATAACGTTACCGCGCACCCATCCTGCCCGAGTCTGTCGTATAAATACATATATGCACATTTATTGGACAATCTGACGAGACTAATGTTCGTCGAGCGCGAATGTTTACCGATAAAAATACGATCGAATCAAATTGTGCGAACGTGGCCCCGAGTTGGATACTCGAGATTCCGGCCGTTCATATGATCGCGTACTCGATGTACTACCCCTTAAATATTCATCCTAACGCGGTGGAGGTGATTGGTAAAACGGCATCGCGTACGAGGTTAGTATATGGGTAGAGCCGAGAAAGCGCTCGATGGGCAGAGAGAAAGAGAGAGAATAAGAAATATTAGTCTCGAGAAATCTGTGCTTCATCTTTATTCAGGTTTCTTCGAGAAACCCGAAGATTTCTCACCCTCTTAGAACTTGCGAGAGAAAATTTATGTTATTTCGTGGTTAAGGGGATAAAATATGGTTATTGTACACAGGAATATCACGTGTACATATCCAAAGACATATACAGGTATATAACATATAATTAGTAGTAGGTGAACGAAGAGAAAGGATAACACGATGTTCGAGCAAGCGAGCTTGATAAAGATGAACACGACGAACCGTTATAACATTATAATTGCATGGTGTGGATCCGATGAGATTCTCACGATGGGATTCTCTGGCCTGTGTGCTCGGGCTGAGATCTGATTAAATCTCAAAAGGTTATAGAGGAGCGTTCGTGAAAGCTTGAGGTTTGTGATGCTGACCGAGTTTGGGTATGTGTTAGAGACTCTGGATCGCTCGGAGTCTCCGAATCTCTCTCTCTCTCTTTCTCTCTGATATTACGCCGATCTCTTTGGTGAGTCTACAGCATCCAGTATAATTTCTGTACTCGTTGGAATTTAAAGCGTACTCGAAAAGCCGCCGATATAAACCGCGTTCGAGTATATCTGTTCTGTTAGAATTGCTCTATTCAAGTTCCATTTTGATATCCGCGGTTATATATGTATCGATGTATTTAATCACGCTGGAACACATGTTTGAGTACTTTTGTATGATAACGTAGGACGTCATTAACGATGCTCCATCGTGAGACTCTCGATACATCATTGCCCTAATTAAACGAAGGCGTATACCAGTGCTCACCGATCGCTACCTCCTGCTGCCTCGTTTTCGCTACTCTGGTGGTTACCCGAGCATCCTCGATATTCCTCCAACCTTTTCTACTTCGTCATATAGTAAATTTTCGAAAACGAGAAAAATCAATGTGCAAGTTTCAATTTGCACTTTTTCCCTGTGTTCTTTAGTGTCTCCGAAAGTTTGGTTTACTTGAGCTTGAACGTCGCACCTTTTGTTCGAAAAAATTTAGTTTTTATAAAATCATAATGGCTTTGTCGATTCTCACCAAATTGGTCACCAAACAATCTGTATCGTCGATTGATTTGTGCAAAAAATTACACATTGATGGCTCCAAGTTTATTCGGGTTAAAGTGTTAACGGACTTTTTTTCACAAATATATAATTTAATAGCATCTCAAGCCCCTTTGTTGATAATCGCCAAATTTAATGCTGAGTATCCTTGACCACTAGCTTATTTTCGTACTGAGTTTCGACTCAATAGCTAAAATTTTTCGAAAGTCATAGACATTGTTTTAGACAATACAGTGAAATCTGAAACCCTCTAGTAAGTTTAATGAAAATTGCAGGAAACTAAGGGGGTTAGTTGGTGTACAAAATTATTACCTGTGTACTAAATTTGAGCGCGATTGCTGAAGTCATTCTCGTGATGTAGGGGTTTGAATTTTTGAAGCCTCCCCCCCACACGCATTAACGTTTTTTCTAAATGTGATTTTCCGAAGGTTTGGAATATTTCAAATACATCAGTATTAAAACGTAATCAGTATTTCCTCCACGAGGAGGCAAAGGACTACGCATATAAAAAGAGACGCGGTTTTGCGATGGAATATTTTATCAGAAGCGTGATACACAATATCAGCATGTTGCTAACGGTAATCTCGATCGATATTTAGCAAACATGCCAATTACGACGAAGAACGGTCTGTGTACGTGTTAAATGGTTGTCCGTGACATGGATAATCAACATGAAAGGGTGTGTGTGTGTGTGTGATATTTAAACGTATGTGCGACGTGTTAATTAATGAACTTTGCATAGACAGTGAGTGCTGGTTTCGCTTAAATAAGCGTTTAACGAGCTAGTAGGGAACGTGAGTTTTTGAGCATACACCACACTTCGCCACTAGGTATCCTGTTTTTATACCATATGACCGAGGGCTCGTCCCGCACCAGCGCGAGATGGGTGTGTGTGTGTGTGTGTGTGTGTGTGTGTGTGAAGAGTCGCCGGTGTAACGATGGAATCTTGAATCATAAATGTGCGTATACTCGACGTTCTCAAGACCACCTGTTACACATTACTTAAGTTTGCATATGTGCATTCTGTTTGTGCTTTTTCCAGCAACGTTAGTGAGTTAATTAACTAGTAGGAGCGAGAGAGGGAGAGAGCCGGCCACATATAGCGAGCGTAGCTGAGACGGTGAAAAATTACGCTTATACGCCTGGGACATAAATGAGACTGAAGTGACTTTTGGTCGGGTTTTCTCCAGAGAAATCGTGACACCGAGATTTTGCTTGGCTCAAGCGGTTTAATACAGAAAACATTCCCAAACGATCCCGCCGGTGGCAGATGTGTCGGGACAGACAGCGCGGACTCGAGAATTAATTCCGTAATATAACTTCCGGTTTCTGTCTTTTCATCGACTAAACAAATTGCGACATTCATTTACATCCGTAGGTTTCGTATTTCAGATCACAGTTATTATATTTCGTTATGTAATGAACAAAATATTTGTCTATATTCAAAGAACTCGATAGATGTAAGTAAAGCTTTATTTTTAGTGGCCGTTGCAGAATAAAAAACAAATCTCTATCATCTAGGATTCAAAGTTGTGTAAATATTTCACTTTATAGAGTGTGCAATGGCACTGCACAGAGAAGGAAAAAAAGACAGATGAGAGCGAAGAGTCATGGGTCACGGGATAACAAACGTCTGCTTGTCAAAGGCCGTATATACTGAGAAGAATCCTCATAAGAATGTCCCGTCCTCTTCCCATAGCCACAGCGAGTAGAGAGGCGCCATTCAAGTGAACGCTTTACAGACGGAGGTTTCGGTAAATGGATAAAGGCTGACCCAGGTGCTCGGTGGTCCGTATTGAGGAGAACTTTACACACACACACACACGCACACACACACACACACATGCGCGTATCCGTAAATGTGTATAGGTACTCTTTTGAAAACACAAACTGCAGCGAATCGTCGAGAGGACACATACTAGAGAGGACGGAGGATTCACGGAGAAAGAAGGCCAGAGATGACGCTTGTAATGTTTGAGCGAAAGCCAGCTGAACGTCGAATTTAGAAAGAGCCTCGCGAAGTGAGGCGAAGTATGAGCTCTAAGATCCAAAAGAGCGAAAAATACGAACGATCAATGGTCGCCAAAGGATAGGAGATAAAAACTGGGGCTACTTGATGCAGGGGTTAAGGGGGGAAATAGGGTTAGACGGTTCAAAAAATCGATTTTTTTTTATTTCATAAATTGTTAGTAAAACTATTGAAAAATATGTTCCCAAAATTTTAAATGAAATTTCCGACTCGTTCTATTGTTATAAGCCATTAAGGGGGGAAATAGGGTTAGGACAGGGATTTCTCAATAATTTTCATGAATTTTTTTATAGTATAAAAAATGAATATAAATTATTGAAACTTTGAGAATATTTTATACATATATTTAAGTATATACTATAAAATTTTTATACGTATATTTATGTATATACTATAAAATATTAGCGACCCCATATTGCTTGTTTTTCTTGGTACTATTTTTTCAAACGCGTTTTTCTGAAATCGACTTTTATTTATCTTGCGTACACGCTAGTTTGAAAAGTTTTCGACCAATCATTTTGAAAATTGGTAGTTACTTTCTTCATAGTATTGCGCTCTATATGAACCTAAAATCGGAATATTATCATTGTTTAAAATAATTTTTTTTTTGCAAATAAAGTTGTAAAAAATGGCAAAAAATCATGGTTTTTTGTTTTGACCCCTGTAAAAAATTCAATTTTCTATTTTTTTGATAGCATTTAGGTTCATATAGAAGAGAGACATATAATAAAAGTAAAATCCAACCTCGTTTGATTTCAGATGAAAATTGCGACGTCCAGAATGTACGCAAAATGCTGAGTCCGATTGTGACCTGCAATATGGGGTCGCTAATATCTTCGGTGTTTTTCAAGGAAATTCTTCAAAAATTTTATAGTATATACTTAAATGTATGTATAAAATATTCTCAAAGTTTCAATAAATTATATTCATTTTTTATACTATAAAAAAATTCATGAAAATCATTGAGAAAACGCTGTCCTAACCCTATTTCCCCCTTTAATAGATAACCACTTACGATGTCTTTATTGTCTCGCTATATACATTTTTTTAATAACATGAGAAGTATAAACGATGATGCTCTAAGTATATCGTGAGTTTCGATGAGTATCGCTAAAAATATAAAAAGATATGCCACGTTATTATTATTTTTACCAGGTGGAAAAAATTATAACACTCAATTTTGGAGTGATTTAGTTTTCAACTGCCCATCCCGATAGCGAACTTTTTGATTGATTCTTATCCTACCTTAGAATTGTTTATTACCAATGGACTATATGGACCCACCTAAGGTTAACCTTAGGTTAACCTTAGGTGTGTAGGTCCTATCTAAAACAAATGTGGATTCGAATAATCCATTGTCGTTGATTTCTACCTCGGAATCATATAGTTGGGCTCTGCGACTTATATTACTCGTCTGAGATCCCTAAAACAGCTTGACAATCAACATAGAAATCAGATATTATTGAAGTATCAATTACGTTGAAATTCTTTTCAAGAACTATATAAAGTAACAGTACAACCGGGGTTACAGTCAGGATCTTAAGTTAGCGACGAATAAACTTGTGAATCAGATGCATTGCCAACTTTTTTTAAAATAGAGTTAAGGGTTGTATCTGTGTTTGTGTTGAAACTCAGACCAATTGATAGTTACAGACAAGAAATAATATATATATTTCAAGAGTTCAAATCGAATTCGTGAAGATCTGACGTCGGAGATTTTCATATAAGAGAGAAACAGAAAGAGATTTCTTTAAAGTGCAGGTTCACCTCCGGAAATATAAAATCCATCGTGAAAGCTTTCGGATGCTTCAACAGCAAGGATCCCAATCCTTTGATGTATTAACCCGTATTTTGCAGAGAGTGATAAGGGAAAATGTCTGTTAGATATACACCAGACCGTTGGACAGCTGTCTAACGAGTGTCACGGATTTTCAACTGGCAACTCCACTACGCTGATATCTTACGGATCGATGTGGGATCCTTTCTACTCTACGGATGAAAGGTCTGGATCTATGCAGTACATGCACATTCACGAGAATTTCATCTGTGGACAAGGGATTCCTTTTTATTTCGGACGTTTCCAACTGGAACTTATTGAAAAGATCGCGGAAGTAAACTATTGACGTGTTTACATGATTTCTGTCAATTGGCGAAGGCCACTATTATAAAAACAAGAAAACACAATGTTGAAAATGATTCAAAAAAAACATTCATTCTGATTGGATCTTTGCAAAGTTGAATTTACTGAAAAGATCCTGGATCGTGGATTTCCCTCTATTAGTGGGCTCAGATGTAGTCTGATAACTCTCACAGTATCAGAAAGACAAGATGATGTCTCTCCGTAAGAAGTCAGGTACGTTAGAAAAAAACAACTAAGACTTCATTCGGGATAGCAGGCACCCTGTGTGATGTTCTTGAATGAATGGAGAAAAAAAAATGTCCTTGTTCTTATGAAGGATGGTAGGATCTCGTTCTCAGGAGAAGATGGTTCAACGAGGAATAACAATGGAGGTATTGTCTGCTCGATGAACCGATGACAAAGACCATCTTGCCAAGAGGAGACAGAGCGGGCGAAGACAGTAGTGATATCCGGTGGTACATTCTGTTCACCATGGTAGTGATCTCTATTGAAGCTCTACCGACTATTAGCAGAGTCGAGACCCGAGATGCTAATAACAGAGTCTTTTACTAAAGAGAAGCTTCAACGCCATTTTCTGAATTAGCCAAGTTCGACGGATATTCCACGAGCTGTAATTACAGCATCGCTACCAATGTGTCACCCGAATCCTCTCTTTGCTGTCGTCTCGAATTTTTTACAAGAATTCCATACTGTCGATGTCGAAAGAACGATGAAGCGAATAATGAAGACATTAATGCATTTCAACTAATGCACACATAAAAGTTGGCAAACAATGGTATGAATTAAGGTTTGTCATCTGATCGAAAAAGTATATCGGTCACGAACTGTCGGTTTTCATTTGATAGCATCGAAATGCTGAGGCAAAATTGATAGAATCTGGAATAAATGAAAATCGATGAACATTCAGCGTTCTATATATATATATATATATATATATCTGTACTCCAATCGAATATCGCAATATATCGTTACAAATGGTCTTTGTCGAGCCTGATAATCCGAACGATGAGAATAAACTTTCCGTTCCTGGAATTACTCTTTTGTTGGAGCCACTAGCTCATCGATCAGTCCATCGTTCTTATATTGGATTTCATGCGCAAATTATACAACACGGTAAACCTGCTCGCCGTTATTACCACGGGGTTACCAAGGGTAATGATAGAAAGTGAAAGAGAACAAAGGGCGGGAGAGTAGAGTAAAATATCCATATATAGTGAAACTGCAGTGTACAGGCTGATTGAAAGAGCTGGGAACGAGTGCAAAAGAGGGCGGTGAGATGTTCTAATGGGATTCAATTCCTCTCCCTAAGCAAAGCACTTCTCGCCTCGATGGGCTCGGTATCTATGTATCAAGACATACGCTAGCATCTTGACGCCAAGTAAAAATTTGGGGTACCTGTATACTCTGATATATACAGACTTATGCAGCGCTGTGCGGCATTAATTGAAATAGAAGCAAACACTGAGGAGCCATGACCAAGAAGCGAGAGGCGAATGATGGCGCAAAAGGTAAAAGCAGGAGACAGCGCGCACGCTCTTGCATTATTCAACGGTGGTAAAGACCTGCACATTTAGACGGTAGAATATTCAAGAGAAACGCCATCACGATGTCTCTGGTCTTCTTTCCTCCTCTGTCGCACTCTTTCGTTTGTAACTACGCTGTCGAACTGTTTCACGCGGGCCACAAAGACAATCGGTGCGGAGACGGAGGTTGAGCTCTGTGATCAATGCGAGACGGGTTCCACGACCTCATGAATAACGAAGGGTAAAAATCGATTATATTGTTTTCTCACGCAGGTAGTGGCTTTATTATCACTCAAGTATCCCTGGTATCTGATATTTCGGTGTCGTATGACATTGGAAAGTGAATTTTTAAATTATGTGGAGCTTTTGTGAGTCGGTGATCAATGGAACGTTTGCATAATCGTACGGCGATTTGAAACTCGGACAGCTTAAAATTGATAGGTCGTTTGAGCACAATATTTACGTTAAAGAAACTTTCAAATTACTTACTCGAAATTTCACACAATGCTCACAGTTTCCTATACTGTACCACTTTGATATGCCTTTCAATTTTGGCTCCCTCACAGAGGGAGCTTGAATATTCTGTGAAATTTTCTCATAGAGGAAGTTTTGTTATTTAACAATGTATATTCACAGCTAATTGCAACAATTTTCCACGATAATTTATGTTTGCAGAAAAAAAATCGGTTAATTGAGTTGCAGTTTGTGTTTGTTAGTTAGTAACTTTAATGATCCATGATCGAAGATTAGACAAGAGGGATGGTTTAGTTGGCGACTCAGTAGAGACTTATCAAATTATTTGGTTGACCGGGGAACGTGTTATGCTACGGGCAAACCCTTTAATATCCTTAGGCCAAAGGGGACCCCAAGCCGGGCTAACTTTCTGCTGTGTATAATGGCTATCGTTATAGTATAGTATGTATAGAGAAATTTCACCTCGAAGCACACCATCATCCCCCGAATAAGATGAGCCAGTCGAGAAATCGCATGCTAACGGGTCTTCTGCGGTGTATGCAAAAGGCAGTCTTGTCGTCCTTTCCGTTCTCTCTCTCTCTGACTTACTAGGTCTACCTTGTGGCTGTACACTAAAATGGGTTGTTATGTGAAGACTCCGATGCTAGTACGTTATTGCGCCAACGGCGTGGACTTACGGGAGAGAGAGAGAGAGAAAGAGAGAGCGAGAGAGAGTTCAATTTAGAAGCATATGCTGCCATCCCACAATATCGTCACAGCTTATTGAGGCAAAAATTCGTGAACGCAATGTATAATGGTTGCAGCCGGTACAATAGAGGATAAATGTATTTGTAGAGGGCCAGAATATGAATCTGAATAAAACAATGTATGACCGAGATACCTCGGAGATAACGCGCTTGCTGCTTCTAGCGCGGAGGACATCATGTATCGATTGCAAAGCGTATCAGTTCATTATCATTCCACTGAAATCATTCTGTCACCGTATCTTTTGCTTGACTGAGCGATGGATTGTTCAGAATGTCGAGCCTAAGTCATTCAGAGATTGTTCCTCTGGGACGTACGGCCTGAGGAAAGTTCTCAATTAGGAGAAGAGTCACCAAGGCAGAATCCAAAAGGATTTTTTTCTCCGATGAATCTGATAACTTCTCAAGAGCAATACGAGGCTAATGGCTTTCGTCTAACATGTCTTTTTAATTCTCCGTCAGTCGTTATAAAACGTGTCATGTAGCTTATCTATACGACCTGATGTGATGCCGTGCAACATGCGCTTACTCAATATTCGATCGAACGTGGACAAATCGAGCTTGAGCCAATTTCCGTGAAAGTTATACGAAATTCCCCTAGAGGGCACACTACAAGTACCTGCAAGGAGCGTGTAGCGTTTATTTATGAACTACACCAACATCGTCTATTCTCAGACGATGTTGGTGTAGTTCATAGGACGCAATCTCCCGTCGTTACGAGGTTGCACCACGTACAAGCCCATAATCTGGTCTCGTGACTGGGTCAAGATACTTTTGAATTATATATGTACGTCCGACGGGGGATGCAACCTTTGGGAAAACATCCCGCGAGATGAGGTTTCACTACGTTAGTTAAAGTGAATGAAGATCGGATACGTGATGATGGGATCGTTAGCTAACAGGTACTAGTTAGCGTGCGGAATCCAGTCTTCACATAACAGGGGTTGGGCATCGTCCCAATTAAAACGAAATAATTTCAAACAGTGTCATGACTAAATATGGATATGAATAAATATTGCGAAACAAATTAAATATCTCACTTTTATTGAATAACTGAGAATAATTTGAAACAGTTATACTTTTAGATTGAATAATACGATATTCACAAGTATTTTTTTACTATTGTGTGTTCCAACGTACAGTGGGTTAAAAAAGTATTCATACATCTTGTTTTTTTGCGATAACTTTATAGACGTAAGCGATACGCAAAGAAAGCCAATTTTATTTAATAGTACATTAGGTACAGAGATAAACTGCAAATGGAGAATTTTTTCCCAGGAATAATAGGAAAATTATGCAAAAAAAACGAAAATTTTCGGGCCAAAAAAGTATTCGTACACTTGCGATTGAGCTGCTAAACCTCGATATTCACTCACGGACGGTCTGACCTCTGCGTACAATGTAAACGAGTCTTCGTTTACACAATGGTTTTGACCTATTCCATGCGTTAGTAGATCTTCAAGCTCTGAACAGACATGATGCCAAAGAAAAGCGAAATATCAATATCCATGCGAGATAGAGTGATTTTTGTTCGGAAACGCGGTGAAAGTTATCGAAAAATTAGTAAAGAACTAAATCTAAGTTTCGCAACAGTGCAATATATCATAAAAAAATACGAAAGAACAAACAGCACAGAAAATAAGCCACGAACCGGTCGACCGAGAATACTAACGGTACGAGAGCGTCGGAGTATTGTTACAGAGGCTACAAAAAAACCGTTCACAAGTGTTCGCAGTTTAGCGAATGATGTCGCGTCAACATCGGGGAAGAGCGTGTGTCCCCAGACTATTCGAAACGTTTTGCATTCTGCCCAAATATACGGCGGAACTGCCCGCAAAAAACCATTAATTAATAATATAAATCGAGAAAAACGTTTAGGTTTCGCAAAAACCTACGTAAAAAAATCTATAGAATTTTGGAAACGTGTCGTATTCTCGGATGAATCGTAGTTTAACATCTTCGGGTCCGAAGGAAAAAAATTCGTCTGGCGGAAACCAAATACCGAGCTCCAGCAAAAAATTTAATACCGACTGTAAAGCACGGCGGAAGAAGCGTCATGGTTTGGGGCTGTATGGGATATTATGGCGTTGGTAATCTGGCTTTTATAGATGGTACAATGAATGCCCAGAAGTATATCGACGTGTTGCGCAGCAATTTGAAAGCAAGTGTAGATAAAATGGGCCTGGATGGAAATTTCTACTTCCAACAAGATAACGACCCGAAACATACAGCCATGAAAACGAGGGAATGGTTACTCTATAATGTCCGCAAACAATTGATTACACCACCACAATCTCCGGACATCAATCCTATTGAAAATTGATGGCACTTGGTGGATGTAGAAATCAGAAAAAGAAAAATAACAAATAAATCCGATCTCCAAAGAGTGCTTTTAGAAGAATGGACGAAAATAGCAAAAGAAACAACGCAAAAGCTAGTAGAATCCATGCCTAAGAGACTCGAGGTGATAATTGAAGCAAAAGGGATGCACACCAAATATTAGTTATAATTAACAACTATGATGATGTAGGTTTTCACTATAATCGTAAGTGTATGAATACTTTTTTTGCCCGAAAATTTTCGTTTTTTTGACATAATTCTTCTATTATTCCTGGGAAAAAAATCTCTATTTGCAGTTTATCTCTGCACCTGATGTACTATTAAATAAAATTGGCTTTCTTTGCGTATCGCTTATGTCTATAAAGTTATCGCAAAAAAACAAGGTGTATGAGTACTTTTTTGACCCACTGTATACCCTCGGGGGTTTTTACGTATGAACCTTACCAATGTCTCCTCCTATTACTCCCTACCCGCACTATGCCAAGCTAATCTAAATTCCGTACGGTCCGCAGATTTTTAACTACACTCTATCGCATTTGCTCTGACACGGGGACACTACGGAAAACCCGTGCCGATACAGACGGCTTCTATTTTATTTTTAAATTTTTACTGAGTTTCAGTTGTATTGTACCATCAGAAACTCAGAAAAACTGCCTCCCGTTCAGTAGTCGGCGAGCAATCCAGTGCACGGCTAAGCGGTCACCTATCTCTGTACTGACTGTGGCCAATACTGCTTAACATGAGAGATCGCCGAAGCTCCGCACCGACTACGCATCCACCGCTGTCGGTGATATTCACAAGTATTATCCAAGATATTTTCTTTTCTTTTTCCATTGAACACAATTTTTTTCACGCCAAAACTATACTCGTGTGCGTGCATGTGGACGTAAATTCTGTACCACTTTCATGCATTTCGGATAGGATTAAAAAAATTTACGATTATTTGTTTCTCATGGAAATCTCCTTCTTCAGACTTTCGTATATGCTCAACGTTATTGTTTGAGCTTTGACCTAAGTGCAAAAGTCACAGCGCAGCCCAAAGTGCATCTCGACTCTCGACTATTTGAAACATTGAGAGTTGGGTCGAGAGTTAGTCTTCTCATCCTCATTTCATGGTATAAAATAGAGGGAGCAGAAAAGGGCTGAATGCGTGCGGAGGGGTACAGTGGGTTTAGCGAATGAAAAATGAATGAAACACTTTTTCGTTGTGAATAAAAGAGCTATGGAGAGAAAGAGGCGGAATAAGGATGAAGGAAAGAAGGACATGAAAGAATGAAAATGGATGAGTAACGTTGAAATAGGGTGGATTGCGAACTCAGTCACAAGACGGCAAACAAATCCGGATGATTTTTGCCACGGAAAGAGAAATGCGAAAATTTCGATTAGAGGGCCTTACGAGAGAAAAAAATATCAATGCCGAACAAGAAAAAAATTTGGACCAATCGTTTGTCAAAGTATTGTTTCAAGTATTGTAATTCGAGGAACCTACTCGGCTGTATGAGTTTTGATATCGCCATAAATCAAGTAATACGTATTATATTTCATAGGAGAGAAAGGGCATTATTATATCAGTTATACTCTCCCAAAATATCTGATCATGGTAAAAAACTATTCGTTTTTTTAAAACCATTTACTAAAAAAGGAATAGCTTTTTCTTCTTAAATTATAGGGGTTGATGCCAGAGGAGGCTTTGACCATGGTGTGAAGTTTCGAGGAAGCAATTTGAATGTTTCACCTTGAAGCATTTTTTGTTCATTACAACGTGCTCATGCTTGGTTTCGTTTTGTTTGAATGCTACTTTCCGAAGGATACATTTTGTTTGGTTGAGTTCGGCGTTTTTTAATTTTTTTCCTACATGAATATATTTCATAATTTACGCTCCATCGTTTTCATAATAAATGCATATGTAGAGTATCGTTTTTGTAAGGTACTTGTGATCCTGCTGCCATAACATATCCCGGATGGATAATTTTGTAAAAAAATTCGACATCAACGGAGCCATATCATACAAATTATTATATGAATATACCGTATCATACCATATCATATATCATATAATAAATATGAAATAGATCTAATTATTATATATTATTATAACATGATTAATCATTATAATTATATTATGTAACGTAAAATATTTAATTATATTGCCGACTAACCGCAACTGGCGTTAAGAAATTCCTTTGTTTTATGGTACGTTGTGCATAATTTCAATCCGGTCTTTTATTCATCATCGTGAAAGAATTCCGTGTTGATAATGGGTCTAGTGTTCCCGGGTACCCCTTATGATCATAAATGAGAATAAATGAAGACCCCCGAAGTTTGTTATAATCAGCTTCCAGAGTATGTCACAATGTTCTGAGGAGCCAAGAGTAAACCAGACGAATTGGGCCAGAAGAGAGTGGAAAGCTAATTACCGTCACGGCAGAGAAATAATGGAAAGAACGAGAGAGTGCGTTGCAAGGTAAAAAAGGGATGGTATGAAAAAGTCAGAGGAGCGGCATAAAGAGGGGATAGAGAGACAGAAAGAGAGCGAGTTGGTTTTAAATCCCTGGCACATACTAATATCCTCGGGCCAGGACGACGACGCCCGTTCCTCGTTTTTCTCGCTAATGGCACCCCCGTATCTTTACGAGGCTCGTGGGCAAAACGCGAGCTGCCTGAGGAAGAACCACAAAGTGTCACGAATGCCCCGACCTTGTATTGCCGGGGCGTGACGCGAGGAAGGTCTCGCCAATCTATCGTAAAGTCTGCTGCGGTTTGCTGGTTTCTTTTTCATAGCTCGGGAGCTGCTGATGGCTACACAGAAAACTTGGTATATAAGGGATGAATCGCGCTCAAGGAGAAACGGGTGATAATCCGTCACGGCGGATGAGCGAAAGGCAATTTTCACACCACACCATTAATATAATTGGAATGACAGGACAGTTAACGCCCTCGGCCATCAAAGAATTATACGATATAATGAAAAAAGGAAAAATGTTTGCCTCAACAATTCCCATGCGCCATCAACGTCACCGAGACCCAAAGTCATAATTAATGTTACGTTGAATAGAGTTTTTTTACACAATATGAAATTGAGACAAAGCGGTGCCATCTCTGATCGAGCGGTGCTACAGAAACATCGTTTGTTGAGAGTATTATCAGCTGTCCACAATGTTTCACGGTTCGTTAACTTATTTATTTGATGCATCTTGGTGGTATCTAGACTAATGATCGCGTGCCAAAAGATCGTGGACCCCTGTTCCTGGCAATATCGAGTATTGCACCCATAGAACTCAATACATGACCAGATGATAACGCATGCGACACGAATATAGTGTTCAAAAATTTTATCATGATCATATTTCCTTTCATTTTTTTGCTTGTGTTCAGTTCGGGTTCGATAGCGATGCAGTGAGAAGTCCAGGAACGAAAAATCGAATATTTGTTTGACAGCCCGTCGGGTGTCGTTTGGCCGTGTTGGAAAATATTTTTTATTCTATGTTAAATCCGGGGATGATTTTGGAGTAATTTGTAATAGTTTCTTTTATGAAACTTATTTGAATATAATTTTGTTTATTCTGGGAGTTAAGGTAGTAGTCTGGTAACTTAAGCCGATTTTCATGTCTTTTTTGGAGGGCGTTTTTTTGTAGGAAAATAAAAATGAATCGTTTTGGATATTTAGGATGTTTTTATTTACATATTAAAGATACAAAAAAAAATTAGTTTGAAAAAATTTAATAGTTCATTATTATTATAATGATTGATCGAAGTTGGCACCTCGAAAAAAAAGCGCGTGGGTGGCCCCGGTGATTTTGGCTCTTGATGTTATCTGAAATAAAAAATTCTTGATAATTCTTAATCTATAGACATGTCATTCTGGTCGGAACTACTGAAGTTAAATTTCATGGATGGCGGACTTTGGAAAAAAAAGTCCTTTTATTTTAGCAATGAAGGGGTTGTAAAATAAAAGGTTAGGGGTGAAAAAATTTCTCAGTAGTTCCGACCAGAATGACATGACTATAGATTAAGAATTATCAAGAATTTTTTATTTCAGATAACATCAAGAGCCAAAATCACCGGGGCCACCCACGCGCTTTTTTTTCAAGGTGCCAACTTCGATCAATAATAATAATAATAATGAACTATTAAATTTTTTCAAACAAATTTTTTTTTGTATCTTTAATATGTAAATAAAAATATCCTAAATATCCAGAACGATTCATTTTTATTTTCCTACAAAAAAACGCCCTCCAAAAAAGACACGAAAATCGGCTTAAGTTACCAGACTACTACCTTAATCTTGATGGTGATGAGAAGGGTTCATAAAATCTGATCATTCCTACATTCAAGACCCATAGGATTCATCTCAGGTCTGCGAGATGCAAAGTATATGTCGCTATTGGATCGTGAAGACTTGCCGAACACAGCGAGTTCCTTCGAGAGTCTCTCTGGCTCTCGAGAGATTCATAGAGATTGAGAGAGAAGCGCGGTTAAAGGAGAGCTCGAACCACAGTACGATAGCGGCACGAAGAGCTCCAGGAATAGTGAAACGAGATGAGCGTGATGGCGGAGGTGCGACTGGTACAATTACAAGGTTTGGATAACGCCCTGGACTGGAGGATGACGAGGCGCGAGTGATGGATTCGAAAACTGCTGGGAGTTTCATCAATGTGGAAAATTCGATGCGGAAGGTGCGGGTGAGCTCTAACGGTAGCTCGATGCCTAGTGCGGATAATATACGAACGTCGTAGAAAAAAGATCGACGCATCGTTAACATTATTTTTTCGCTTTCTAATGATTCCATCTGTGCTCCCACTGACAGAAACATTTAAAAAATCCCGTCTATTACGTCGGGGCTCATCTAATTGAAACAATATATTTCAATTAAAAAAACGCTGTTAAAATTTAGAGCCTTGAAGTACCCTCCCTTGGCTTTAAACGATAAAAATGCAAGGGCTGTTGGAACCCACTTCGGGGTTGAAATAATTAAATCACACTCTAGACAATTCTCCATTGAGTTCCAAATGGGTGAAATCCGCTACTTGCGGGTGTTCAACAAAGAGTTCAAAATATGGTACCCCATATACTTAAAATTTGGATAAATTTGAAACCGAAGGAGGATCAGAAGTTCGTTTGAAAGTTGACTTTAGTTAAATAAAGACCGGACAAATAGACATGAACAAAATGTATAGGTTTGCTGAATGGCGACGACCTGCAGTCACGTATAGAGAAAGAGCGACAAAGAGGGAGAGGGAAGGAAAGAAAGAGAAAGTGAGAGAGAGAGAGTTGAAAAGATAGCTCGAAAGTTGGCTAAGCGAGATAACACAATCACTCGCGAGTTTGCATCTCCAATTCGGTTGAATGCCCGCGCTAATTTGTCGACAATTGAGAACAAACGTGTAAAAAAAAGAAGCACTTAATAATTAGAGCAAATACGTTACGCTCATTAACCCGGTAGCGCAAGTTCGGATAACGAGTGAGTAATCCGTCAACCTGAAAGAAAACTTTTGTGTCGAGCTCATACAAGTATTCCACATGCTCAATTTCGCGTAAGTTGCGTGACCTAGCTGTGTTACACGAAAAGTCAAGCCGTGATACAAAGAATTCGAGCGAGATAATAGAAGAAATGGAAAGTTTGGTAAAATATTCATATCTCTCAGAAAGCCTTCAACTCTTTACTCGGGAATCGAGAAATTGCGCGGGCAAACCTCGCGCTACATTCGCTGCAGAACGAACGACAGAGCGTTTCTTTTCTTGTGAGATTGTCGTAAACTTACTCGAGAGTCAATCATCTTCGTGGTTTACGAATTAATCGACGTCGACGAATCCTCGGAACATCGGAAACGCGTCCGCTAGGTCTCACGGTCGGGCACTCGAGGGTGTCCCTCGCGGAATTACCACTTTGCTGTGAGAAATTTTCCGCGCGCGTTTCGACACTCGTGTACTTTCGACAAAAACTGTCAACACAAAGTGTTGATTGAGAAAAAAAATATAAACAAAACAAAAACAATGATGTTGTGGTCAATGACGTTTCTATTTTCTCGTTAGTGCATTGCCGTTTGGAAAAACGGTACTGGCAAGAAGTCAGTGATCTCACCTTGAAAATACTTTTGTTATCACGATGAGAAAAAAGTTTGTCCGTTGCGCGTGCGAGTGCGTGTCGGGGCGCGGACTGAGCCACCGGGAGAAACTCTCGTCACCGTTTTTCCCACCCTTCCGGGTATTCCGGCACCCCCCACTAGAACGAATACTCTCTCACTCAACCCCACTATCACACCATTCTCCCTTTCTCCGCGCCGTTAGGATGCTTTCCGTACGGTCCGTCGTCATAGCGCCAACGCCCTTGCGCATTGGGACATTGTGATAAGGTATAGAATTTTTTATAGCATTTCATGTCTATGTATATATAAACTGTATAATATTGTCAACTGAACCCCTTATCCTCGCACTACGTCCTCGTCGCTATCGAAATGGATTTTACTTTTTGCACTGTTGTTACGTTGTCGAGTTCCATTTTGAACATTCTAATTGTCTCTTTGTATCGTAATCGCACGTTAGGGATTTAGAAGACGCTTATTATGTACTAATGCCAATTATTGAACCCCGAATACATTATTTTCTACCCTTACTATCCTATTCGACTATTAATTTTTATTCTCCTCTTTCTCTCGTCTTCCAACCTCGTTCTCTCGTTCTACATCTCGTTCTACTATTCAATATTCTATACAGGTTCGTGTACTTTCCGAGCGTTTCTACGGCACTCATTAATTATGGGATAATTAGGTAAAACGAGCTGAGAAGAGGTTAGTAACTATGGTGTGGAGAGCAGGACGTGGGAGAGCTCTTTGCGTGAAAAATTATTATTGGCCGGTTAGCTGTTACGATATTAGGACAGAATATATTATCACAATAAACAGAACGAAAATTGAACTGAAAAATGAAGGCAGGTTAACTCTCGTTACCCAATTCTATGAATAATAAACAGAGAGGGAGGAGCCCGACGTCTCTCGATACATCGAAAACGAAGACCGTAGACTCGGTTTATAATTCTCGGGAGACTGTATGGAGATGTGAACGTGGTCCTTTGGTCTCTGACAACGACAAAGGATGAGAGTAAACTATATATACGTACATCGATGTGCATTTATGTACCGAGTAGATCAGGTGAAAGTAGACATCCGTAAGCGCATGCGCGACATTTTCGAGGTTCCCAAGTAAGTAGCCGTTCGCCCATTTGTGTTTCGCTAAGCGTCATGTTCACCGTCGAAATAAGGTGCACTGGCGGTGGAAAGCAACATTTATACATTTATACATCATAAATAATACAATTTTGTGTACATAGATTTAAATAATTGTTTCCGTGATTGAAAAAGATTTTTTATGACATCTAAAATTTGAATTTGCACGATTTTTGGATTAATTTTTGTTACCTACTTCGCTGTGGCTCCGTGATTTTGACAGATTTTGATGTGTAACTTGGCAAATGGGCGCGATAGGTCTCAAAGAGTGTACAAAAAAAAAATATTCAAAAGAATCAGTTATTTGCCGAATTTATCTGACTCGACTCCCTTAAATGCAGTGATCGGTTTAATCAGTCATCGAAATAACAAATCTATGACCAACTTGGCCATACATGGTGACAAAACTTGGAACACAACTGTTCGTAACGTCAAGTAATATTTTTCACCACAAAATCTAATAAAAATCATGATATCGATATACGAGGTCTGTTCAAAAAGTATCGCGAATTTTGAACTTCCGCGGGCTACGTATATTCGATTTTCGATTTTTTTGTGGCGTTAGGTTGGTATTCGTGTCCCTTACTTATGCTGAAAAAAACGGCAATTTTGATTGTTTAGTTAATTTTTGACAGCTGTTTTGGTTAGACATGTTTTGGCTTGTCTTCGATCTTTGCCTATTCCAAAAAATGGATCAAAGAATCTGTATAAAATTTTGTGTGAGAAACAAAATTAAGTGCGCGGACGCATTCCGAATGTTGACTGTGGCATATGGTGAAGCTACCTTGGACCAAAGCAACGTTTGTCGGTGGTACAAAATGTTCTCAGAGGGCCGAAAAGATGCGAACAACGAAATGCGTTCCGGACGCCCGAGCACATCAAAAACAGACGAAAACATTGATGAAATGAAGAAAATAATATTGGCCAATCGTCGAATCACCGTTAGAGAAGTTGCTGAGGAACTAAACATACCGATTGGCTCGTGCTATTCGATTTTTACCAATGATTTGCGCATGAGACGGGTCAACGCGAAATTCGTGCCAAAATTGCTCAATTTCGAACAAAAACAGTGTCGCGTTAACATTGCTAAGGAGCTGTTGGACTCGGTCCGCGACGACCCAAATTTGCTCCAGAGGGTCATAACTGGTGACGAATCATGGGTTTATGGTTATGACGTGGAAACCACAGCTCATTCATCGCAATGGAAGCTGCTTTTTTGGAATAGGCAAAAATCGAAGACAAGCCAAAACACGTCTAACCAAAACAGCTGTCAACAATAAACTAAACATTCAAAGTGACCGATTTTTTCAGCATAAGTGAGGGACATGAGTACCAACCTAACGCCACAAAAAAATCGAAAATCGAATATACGTAGCCCGCGGAAATTCAAAATTCGCGATACTCTTTGAACAGACCTCGTACTGACTGAATACTGGTACACTGACGATGATTAGAACGCTCATACTAAGCAAACCTTCCGCCTTCCCCTCAAATCGAGTTAGATATTCATGGAATGTACCGGCTCAATAATGATTCCTATGAACGGTCAACGAAATTTGTTAATTATATCCTCGTTCACAATCGAAAAATAGTTCTGCGTATACGAGACAACGTACATGTGCTTTTCTATTAATTATCATCCTCTCCCTTCCTCGCACTTCTGAACCGACGGTTAATTCGACCGTTGGATTTCCATTTGTTTGACGTCAATACAAACGGCGAATTCCGCACACGCTTTCGGTACGTATGCGACAGGCGTACTCATTCCGTTTCAACCTTTCCCTGAACTGGAGATCTTTGGATAAAAAATCGAGTTAAAAAAATCACTATTGGCGAAAAGATCCGTATATACTCGCTGTAGAGTCGAGGTAGTGAAGTATACGCCGAGTACACTATATTCAGTGGACTATTACGACACTTTGCACTATCGAGATTTTAGACACACGTCTTCTTTTTTCCTCTTTTCGTATTTTTTCCATTATCTGTATTCTTAGCGTATTCGTGGTTGCCCACGGATACATCTATCTCGCTACGATATACCGTGCGAAAAACTTTTCGATCCCTCTTTATATGGTGTCCGAGGCTTTTGCTGTTCTCTCTCACGTGGCTTTTTGAGTTCTTTTTTTTTTAGAGAAATAAGTAAAATGGTAAATGGAGCGAAAGAATCGAGGATAGTGAAGTCCAGCTGGTTCTGAGACTGCACAGCTTTATGTTGAATGTTACTCGCCGGATGAAAGGAAGAAAGAAAGATGACAGCTACTAAGAATGAAGAAAAAAAATGTAAGGAACGTTCGGAGGGTTCGCGTTCGTATCCGGAAGACAGGAGAATAAACGTGAAGAATATCTTATGGTTCCTCTCCGGTAGAGAAATGGCCTTTATCACAGAGAGGATAATCCGGACTCTGTTCGCGATATGCGAGAGTACAGTTATATACAGATAGACTTGATGGGCTCTGTATATGGATTATTGAACATGAAGTCGAACAATTCTTTTTCGTTCATTTTCTTATTTTTCGTTCATTCATTAATGAAATAAAATGTTTGGTTATCCCAAATATGTTTTGGTCCACCGAGTCGAATAACCGTTGAAAGCAATTAAAATGTGCTTCACCGCCTATCATGAACGCTTATTTATTCCATCGAACAATATTTTTTTATTCTTATTAATTCAATAAGCCGAATGCGCTAATCACAAAATAAAAATAAAGAGCCAAGCTGGATGGGTGAATTGAAAAATCCTTCTTATCAATTTCATTTCTGAGCCCACGGTTATTAATTTAGACAGCTTTAAAAAATCCCTAGATTTCAAATCGTTCCACTTTATGTGAAATGTCATATATATATAGGGTTCATGCAAGAAAGGGATTAAGCTGCTGCTCGTTCAGCTCGACTCGCTTGTACCGTGATATTTCAATTTCCTCAGTTAATATCTATCGGTATTCGTCTCGACGAGGAGCGCGTGACTCGATCCCGGCAAATAAAACGACAGCACTGATTGTGCGGTTTAATCCTCTGGAGTTCTTCGTACCTTACAGTAAAGCCTGCGAAACTGTCGGCTTAAGATATTATAATAAAAGGACCTAAGGTTCGAGGTAGGAAACGAAGAAGTGCTGCAAGAAAGTAAAATCTGATTGACCTTCTTTTTTTTTCAAAGATGTCTCGCGCCATTCGGATCACATGAAAGTCCAATCGTCAACGAGCAAAAATCATGAGTTTTTATTTTCATTTCGATACAGGAAGTATATCGCGACCGATTGAGTTCATCGGGTAATCTATTTATATGGAAAGACGAAAAGAAATAATCGCGGTGAAGAATTTTCATTGCGTAAAGACGAGTGAAGTGGATAACATTTTTTTTTTTTTTTTTTTTCAAAGAGATGAGGCATGTAATAATAGTCTAGGGAGAAAAAGAGATGAGCCTTCCGTTCAATTTTTAAGCATGATGTGCACAGAGATTGCAATAAAATCTCGACAATGGTAATGACGGGAGTCTTGTTCATTAATCGAAAGTGGAAAATAAACCGGATAAAATGAGAAAATAACGAGAAGAAAAAGGATAACGGAAGAAGCAAATGTATGTAGCTCCGGAAGTGCAAAGAATGGAGGAGAGAGAAAGAGCGAAACAGGAAGAAAAAGAGATTATTAGAGAAAAAAAAAAGATAGAAACTGTGAAATATTCTCGACGAGCCAAAACTACTAGGTATATAGTACACGCTTGATTCGCTCTTCATCCATCCCGTTTTTTTCGCGAAAAACAAGTCCCCGGATAGCCAAAACGAAACCTTAGATCCGGCATTTTCTATTCCCCGGGATAACTCATCATACCAGGTCTTAATAATTTATTTATAACACGTATACCAACTCGTTCTCTTGCTTTCAGGCAGTATGTAAGAGAAAATTGTCTGTTTGATTTTTAGTGCACATATTGTGTTTTCCGTTCATGTCACACAAATAATCACAAGTTTTTTTTTTGTTTCTCTCTTTATCGATCAAGGGTTTTCCGAGTAGACGTTACGAGAATCGAGACAGACCGAATGTGTCACACGTTCATCAGATTGATGCCCACAATGAATTCCACGCTCGTTCCTATCGCATTTGTGGAATTAAAAGTATGGGGAAATGCGATCACCCAAATTCCCTCTGTCAGACAAACACAAAAAAGATCAGGCTTATCAATCACAGTGTGTGTCAAAGAACTAAAGCAATAAATGCTGAAACCTGCTGCCGGCAAGTTGAATGGAAATGAATAATGTTTAAGATAGTCTGGTAACTTAAGCCGATTTTCAAGTCTTTTTTGGAGGTCGTTTTTTTATAGGAAAATAAAAATGAATCGTTTTGGATATTTAAGATGTTTTTATTTACATATTATAGATACAAAAAAAAATTGATTTGAAAAAATTTAATAGTTCATTATTATTATTATTATTGATCGAAGTTGGCACTTCGAAAAAAAAGCGCGTGGGTGGCCCCGGTGATTTTGGCTCTTGATGTTATCTGAAATCAAAAATTCTTGATAATTCTCAATCTATAGACATGTCATTCTGGTCGGAACTACTGAAGTTAAATTTCATGGACAAATAACAAAATGGCGGACTTTGGAAAAAAGTTTTTTTTTTCAAAAACTAAACAAAAACAATAACAAAAGGGCGGACTTTGGAAAAAAGTTTTTTTTCCCCAAGTCCGCCATTTCGTTATTTATCCATGAAATTTAACTTCAGTAGTTCCGACCAGAATGACATGTCTATAGATTAAGAATTATCAAGAATTTTTTATTTCAGATAAAATCAAGAGCCAAAATCACCGGGGCCACCCACGCGCTTTTTTTCGAGGTGCCAACTTCGATCAATAATAATAATAATGATAAACTATTAAATTTTTTCAAACAAATTTTTTTTGTATCTTTAATATGTAAATAAAAACATCCTGAATATCCAAAACGATTCATTTTTATTTTCCTACAAAAAAACGCCCTCCAAAAAAGACATGAAAATCGGCTTAAGTTACCAGATTACTACCTTAAACAAACGGAAAAACGATGAAAAAGTATTTGAAAAAACGGAAAATAGTGAAAAAAGTGTTGATACGAGTGAGTTCGCCGCGAATGAGAAGTTTAGTTCATTATATCGGTCCACATTTTCCGCTTCTATAGTGTTTCTATAACGTGAAATGAGATCGTTTGTGGCGACCCATACGATCGAAATTTCGTTTTCACTGTGAGCGATTACTTCAAAGCGGCACATAGACCGATTGAATCCCCGGCTATCCAACGCCGAACCGAGAAGACTCGGTGAGCCAACACCATTTTCTCGAAAAAGTAGAAAGAGGGAACGAGTACGGAACAAAAAACTGAAAATAGATGATAGAAAATCGTCCGAACGCTCGTGAGGATCGTGAAAATGGATCCTGAAATAAGTTCATTTCGACGATCGACTATCGGACGATTTAATGTTAGGTATAATAATATTATATGTATGGCTACATGTCTATAGACTGTGGAAGATGGACAGTCGTTTGAAGTACTTCGGGGAAAGTGGAATTCGTAACTCGACCATATACATATAGTCCTTGAAAAACTGTTCGACCAGCTAGGATGACCAAAGTCCGCGCTCACGAGGGTTGGGAAAATGTATTAGCCTTTTATATTCCCTTGTAATAATTTTTTCTTATTCCTCCCTAATTCACTATATAGCTTCAAGTTCTAATATAATATTTATACATATTTGAGTACACTATATAACTATACTATAGCTATACGAGGTCTGTTAAAAAAGTATCGCGTATTTTGAATTTCCGCGGGCTACGTATATTCGATTTTCGATTTTTTTGTGGCGTTAGGTTGGTACTCGTGTCTTTCACTTATGCTGAAAAAATCGGCCATTTTGAATGTTTTGTTAATTGTTGACAGCTGTTTTGGTTACACGTGTTTTGGCTTGTCTTCGATTTTTGCCTATTCCAAAAAAGCAGCTTCTATTGCAATGATTGAGCTTCGGTTTCCACGTCATAACCATAAACCCATGATTCGTCACCAGTTATGACCCTCTGGAGCAAATTTGGGTCGTCGCGGACCGAGTCCAACAGCTCCTTAGCAGTGTTAACGCGACACTGTTTTTGTTCGAAATTGAGCAATTTTGGCACGAATTTCGCGGCGAACCGTCTCATGCCCAAATCAATGGTAAAAATCGAATAGCACGAGCCAATCGATATGTTTAGTTCCTCAGCAACTTCTCTAACGGTGATTCAACGATTGGCCAATATTATTTTCTTCATTTCATCAATGTATTCGTCTGTTGTTGATGTGCTCGGGCGTCCGGAACGCATTTCGTTGTTCGCATCTTCTCGGCCCTCTAAGAACACTTTGTACCACCGATAAACGTTGCTTTGGTCCAAGGTAGCGTCACCATATGCCACAGTCAACATTCGGAATGCGTCCGCGCACTTAATGTTGTTTTTCACATAAAATTCGATACAGATTCTTTGATCCATTTTTTGGAATAGGCAAAAATCGAAGACAAGCCAAAACACGTCCAACCAAAACAGCTGTCAACAATTTACTAAACATTCAAAATGGCCGATTTTTTCAGCATAAGTGAGGGACATGAGCACCAACCTAACGCCACAAAAAAATCGAAAATCGAATATACGTAGCCCGCGGAAATTAAAAATTCGCGATACTTTTTGAACAGACCTCGTATATACTTTGCGGTCCCCTACGGGGAAAAATAAGCCAAATGAAAAACAGGAAGAAAAACTATACTTTGTACACCAGAGGTTTTCAAGGTCCCGAAGAGTTCTTCTTCGGGATATTTTGTTCCCGAAGAGCTGCATTCTGGCTAACTTGGTATTTCTCAGAGATATTTTCCGTGCTTCCGGATTTGCTACAGTTATTATTTCCGTAGAGTTATAATATGACAAGGACATTAGTGTCACTATCATAGTACGAGTCATTCATGTTAGCGTGTCTATCGCTGTACAGTGTTAAGTTCTCTACCAGAGTACAGTTCTACTTTGAAGTTGAACCGAACTCTCGTAGCGATATTTGTCTTTACAGCTATTACTGGTCGAGTTGTAATTGTGTCTCGGTAAAGGTGAAGCGGAGACTTTTGGGGATTATTGAGTTTTGTTGATCTTTGCGTAAGACTGATTGGTCGGCGTAAAACTGATCGGATCGTGGTTTGGTTCGACGATTAACGTAATACGTCTATGAATATCGCTCGTGGCCGTTGTCTTAGCCACGAAATAACCGAAATCCCATATCGGCAATCCTCGATCGATTTAAGCTCATAACGCCCGAGCCCGACCGAACGTCTCGACGCATTGACGCGAGGGTATATAGCACCCTCAACTGTTGGGTCGAGACAACGCGCGGAAATTTAATCCTCTTCATTAAGATGCAAATATGCGTACGGAATTGGGTCTTCTCGTTGCTGTGTCTGTAAGTTCGAGTCACGACTCCACACCGAGTAGAGCCTCTCACGCTTAGCATTGTTTTGAATATTCTATACTCATTGTTTTATGTGCGTAATGGGATGAATGGATATAGCACGGTAAATGAGATCTCGTAGATTTGATTCTGCGAGTAAGAATTCCTTGATCAATAATTGTAGTAGGACTAGTGTGATATAAAAGCGGATTGGAAAAAAACTATTTAAAATAAACCGAGCGTCGATTTTAATGAAAAATAACAAATAAATTGTGATTGTAGGAAAGTTACATATCTTGATAATAATAAACTAGTGTCACACAAATTTATTTGACCAATATATTGTCATGATTGTTTTTTTGTATTTTTTGTGTCTTGAAAGCAGATTTGTACAGATTACTTTATTTTTCTCATAGCTCTTATATTCTAGTTATCACTAAATCGGACAAGCTAGTTCGGATATTGGGTGAGAACCGTTACGGAGAGAGAGAGTGAGAGAGGTTATTGAGAAGCCAAAGACATGCTCATGGGATCAAACGAACTCGGTTCTGCACCCTCCGCTTGAGCCTCCCTCACTCACGTACCGAATCTCCACCAAACTACCCCGGAAGTTTGCCCTATGCGTTGCAACGATGATACGGATCAACTCCGACGAGACTCGAGGTTATATTATTTCTATACAGTACTGCGGAAATCTCTCGTATCACGTGCTTCTCCTCTCTTCAATATCACGATACCAGATTTTTTTCGAAATATCAAAGGATCCGGATCAAGCTATCCCTTTCGTACGGTATACGTTTGAAGATTGAAAAATAATATCCGGAAAACTTTGTTTTTCAAGTACCATGGCACGTATCTCGTCCGTGGAAAAAGTACATACTGATGTTTCGAATTCACTAAATATAAATAAATGTTATTTTTAAAAATTAATCATCTCTGCCACCAGACAATATTTATTGGTTAATTCGATAATATGACGAGTGTTTGGGATTGATGCAATCCTCGGAAACTTTCCGAGTATTAAAACTTTTGGCAAAGAGTCATAAAAGATAAAGTTTTGTCCCAGGGAGACTTTCACAAAAGGGCACAGTTGGCGAAATCGTAAAATTTCACGAGACGTATACATATAATTTTTTTGACTGTTACTATATATACTATATTATAGTAAATAGCTATTAAATGAAAAATTGCGAGAAGAGTTTTCAGAAACCCGTTTACATATTTAAATACCGAAAAAATCATAATATATAAATCGTGAAAAAGCATGAAATTGAAATGAGCCTTACAGACGGTTGTTGGGATAAAAAACTCGGCAAATTCTTCATTTCATGGATGCCGAGAGATATTCAGTAACTTCAATTGCTCTAACAGCCTATCTGCTCGATCAATTGAGACTAATTTTTTCTTCTATGTAAAGGAAGGTTCATTTTTTTTCTCATGTGCCCTCACAAATATGAGCCGAACAAGATCTGGCGCTAGCAAAGTATTTAGCAGATAAGCTAGTAAATAAAAGCCCATAGGATTTATTGTACATCTTACGATTCTCTGGATAAGAAAATATTCCAAAATTATATTCTTTACTTTGGTATTTTTATCTTCTTCTATATCTAGATTTTTTAGAAAATCTTTTTTTCTCTCTCTTTTCATATATTCACATTTCTCTGAATGAAACTTCTTTTATTTTCTGTATGCAGATTTTGTAGACCTGATCTGGAATTTCGGACCTGATCAGTACGATGGAGTTTTCCTGAAGAAGACAAGAGCAAAGTTGTGTACAAGGCAAACGATGACACGTCGTCAACGAAGTCTCTTGACTGTACGAGTGGGGTTATTCCTTTGTTCGGGTCTCTCTATGCACTATCACGATGAACGACATCGGGTAAAAGGAGTGTTCATCGGTTCAGGGATACACACGAGTGTAGGCATATGGATGAAATTGCAGCGTTAACAACCTCGTCCGAACAGCTGACGTTGTGAAAAGTCGAGAGGAACGTAAAAGACAGAGAATGAGAGCGACTGAGAGAGAAACAGTACATTGACGGATAAGTGCCACTTGAGCATTGAACGCCAACGTAGGCATTATTGTAATATAAAAGGTGATAAAGTCTCGCACTTGATCCACAAAACGAAGTATCTCTGCATAGAAATTGCCGGAGTTTTATTATTACGCACGAAGATACGATCAATATTGTGAAGAATGCGCGACTAGACGAGTATGTACAATTTTCAGAAACAAAATGAATTTTTATGGATTAAGTAACGTAAATATAAATTTATGATATAAACATTAACAAAATCTAACAAAATCGTGTAATTCATTGTATCAAATTTCTCTACATTCGTGTAAAATAGCTCGTTGATTCAGTACAGTCAAGACAGTCTGCAATTTTAATAAGATGCAAACAAGGGTTAATTATCAACGATAAATTGGGGTGTGTCAAGTCGAGAGGCAAACTGGATCCTTAATGCGAGAACTTTTGGCACTAAAACAGAGAGTTCAGGTGACCGGTTACTGGGACAAACCTCTTCGTTTTATAAGTCGAGGAAAATTAATAGGGGATGATTATGTAACCGGCCGTGTTACCCAGTAATATGTTTCATCCCAGCGAGGGATGGAATATATAAGTATCACGAGACGCAGCAGAGTCTCGACTCCCATAAGTAATTTAACTTTTTAAAATGATTTCAACCTTTATTACTCCATCTAGATTTATATGGAAGGGATCTCATGACCATTATGCCGTTTATGGCCATTTTCAACGACATTTTCATATACTCACTCACACTTCGATACTGTTCATATATAAATGTATGAAATGAATCACTGGATGTTTCGCGGACTGAATTATCTTTAATATTCTGTCGTTCAATATGTGGTGACTAAAAGTTGACCAAAGGTTGTCAATGCCGAGACGTCTGAGAAACTTGAATTGTTTCTCGTTTAACAGAAGGGCTTCTGATATTCTTACCGTGACCGATTTCTTCGTTGTTGAACACGTACCGTAATGTGGATCTTTTTCCTTGTTCCCACCATAAGACCGACGCTCCTAAGGTCCCCGTAACGATATAGCGGAGATAAACGAGTCGCAGATTCCCGTCTGTTTTTCTTAGAGATTTCGATGGCCGTGGAGATTTATCGTGCACTTTTTTCCTGTCCTGGTGTGTGCTCAAGCATTCTCGCCATACGTGGTTCTTTTACGTGACGTTAATAACGCTTCGTGCAATCCGTCACGGTGTTCCCACCCTCCTCCTCGCTCTCGCACTTTCTCTCTTTCTCTCTCTCTCTCTCTCTCTCTCTCAAAGATTGCACTCACGGTCTCAACCAATCTCAAGCTTCATATTACATCGGATACTTTACCGTTATACTTCTTTGATCTCAATTCCCAAGTGTAACGTTATAAATTGCCGAAAGAGCTCTGGATCGCTTTGTCACTGTACTAGCAAATGCGAATTGACAAGTTGAACGACGAGGAAACTATAGTCAGACTATTTGTTGAATTTGGATTTCGTTACATCTGTCTAATACCAGCAATATTCTTATCGTTTCGTTTTCTTAGACTGATAACTTTATACTTGCCGAAATGCTGACGAATATAATGCGAATTTGTCGAACGCCCTCGTAGCCACTCTTTCCTAATGCACTACGTTTTCTTTTTGTAAGACCCCCGAGCAAAGGCTATCCGTGCTTCAGTTCAATTTTTCAATCGGACTTCATGCCGTAGCGAACTCTGTAAAAAAACCAGCGGGAAGAAGAGCAAGAGAGGCAAAAAGGTTTCTGGAGATGTTTCTCAGTGTACAACGAGCTTACTTGATATGCACCGCACAAGCTGCTGAGAGATACGTCGCGAATATGGCCTCGCCTTAAACTAAATCAGGAACTGGAATATACGGCTTCGCAATCCCGAGTTCATCGACAATACACTCAATTTTTCTGACAGATATTTCGAATAAATTTTCTAACAGCGAGGAAAATTCGTACAAATATACGAATTCCGAATACTCAAGTTCGTAAAAATGTACAAATTACGAATTCATAAATTCGTCAAACACACCGATCGCAGATACGTTCCCAGTACCACTTTTCTGTATGTATGATTATTCGCCGCATATTCAATAAAGATACAAATTCTTTCCATTGTTATCCCTTTTTGGAAGAACGCAATCAGTGACGAACAAAATTGAATTACATGCATGATAACTATTCGATGCGTCCACGAATTAATAAAAGCACGAATACATCAATTGAATAAAAATCGTTGCATGTACAATTTTTGAGCAACCGCTTATTATATTCGGCACCGTTTCTCTTCAGATAATTTTATTCGGTTTTCGCTGAATTCTTCGGAAAAGTATAGAATCGGAAGTCGGTACATTTTGAATATCGAAATAAACTATTTACACGATTATAATATCCACATCTGTTCTTTGCACCATCTATATTACGATACTACTTTTTTATTTCAAGGATTCTCTTTTACTTTTGTCCTTTACACACACGCTAATTAATTACTCATTCGAGATTATTGTGAATAAGGCAAAGATAAATCGTATTTTTGCCCCTTAATGGTGTTCATGCTAGCACGCAATTTTAGTGGTTTCCACGTCGATTGAATGACTGCCGTTTTTTTTACCGCGTATACACGAATCACCGAAAAACGTACCGTCACGTTCTCCGCAATATACGAGTATACACAGCCCGGGTCTAAAGCAATTAGAACCAAATTCCCTCGTGACTCTCTGGGATGCCTGCAAAACTATTTCGAAGCTCGTTTGAGTCCTTTTGTTGACGAGGCAAATACACGATCTTTTTTTGCAACGTCAAAGTCTCGAAAATGTTTCGCCGAGAAAAATATATCGTCAAAAAGTAACGGTAATACATTTTATGCTATCAGCAACATTTATACGGTAGTTTTGTAGAAATAGAGTTTTCTTAAGAATTTGTTTAAACTTGGCTCAGTTGTTAAGCGGGGAAATAGGGTTAGGACAGCGTTTTCTCAATGATGTTCATGAATTTTTTTATAGTATAAAAAATGAATATAATTTATTGAAACTTTGAGAATATTTTATACATATATTTAAGTATACGAGGGGGACCCAAAAAAAACGCGAATTTCGTCATAATTTCTTTATTTATTAATATTTTTACACCAAATTTTGATCACCTTCAAAGTATTCTCCTTTGACCACAACGCACCTCTGCAAACGATCCTTCCAATGTTCAAAACATTTTTTAAATTCACTTATCGGGATGTTCTTTAGGCCTTCCAGCGATTTTTGTTTTACCTCCTCCACAGTGGCAAAACGCTTGATTGCTGCTTTGTTTCGGGGTCGTATCCATAGCACCGCGATTCATCACCGGTAATCACCTTGGAAAAAAGTTCAGGGTGCTCTTCGAGCTGATTTTGAAGTTCAAAACATGCCTGAAGTCGACGCTCCCTTTGCTCGTCTGTGAGAAGGCGAGGGACGAATTTGGCTGCAACTCTGCTCGTGTGCAAATCTTTGGATAAAATCCTCTGAATTGAACTCCATGATATCCCAGACATCTCACAGAGTTGTTCAATGGTTCGGCGACGGTCTTCATGAATGAGAGCATTGATTTTGTCGACGTTTTCGTCACTTCTTGACGTTGAGGGGCGTCTTGAACGGGGTTGGTCAATTGACATTTCTCCATTTTCAAAACGTGAAGACCACTCGTAAACTCTGGTTTTACTTAGGGCAGCATCTCCATAAGCAGTCTTAAGCATTACAGTGGTTTCCGCGGCCGATTTTCCCAACAGGAAACAAAATTTCACAGCCGCGCGTTGCTCTCGACAATCGGCCATCATGCTTTCGCCGAAATGGAAAAAGTTGTGCTGCCGCAGCGCAATTCCCGTTTTATTTGGATCCCCCCTCGTATACTATAAAATATTAGCGACCCCATATTGCAGGTCACAATCAGACTCAGCATTTTGCGTACATTCTGGAAGCCGCAATTTTCATCTGGAATCAAACGAGGTTGGAATTTACTTTTATTATATGTTTCTCTTCTCTATGAACCTAAATGCTATCAAAAAATAGAAAATTGAATTTTTTACGGGGGTCAAAACAAAAAGCATGATTTTTTGCCATTTTTCACAACTTTATTTGCAAAAAAAAAATTACTTTAAATAATGATAATATTCCGGTTTTAGGTTCATATAGAGCGCAATACTATGAAGAAAGTAACTGCCAATTTTCAAAACGATTGGTTGAAAACTTTTCAAACTAGCATGTACGCAAGTTCAAAAAAAGTCGTTTTGAGAAAAACGCGTTTGAAAAAATAGTACCAAAAAAAACAAGCAATATGGGATCGCTAATATTTTATAGTATATACTTAAATATATCTATAAAATATTCTCAAAGTTTCAATAAATTATATTCATTTTTTATACTATAAAAAAATTTATGAAAATCATTGAGAAAACGCTGTCTTAACCCTATTTCCCCCTTTAATGGCTTGCAATAGAACGAGTCGGAATTTTCATTTAAAATTTTGGGAACATATTTTTCAATAGTTTTACTAACAATTTATGAAAAAAAAAAAAAAATCGATTTTTTGAACCGTCCAACCCTATTTCCCCCCTTGAGCAAGATATCATCTAAAATCGTGTGGAAATTCAGGATTATTTACCATCTCAAACTTGAAATATTTGTCCTTAAAAGTAAGTAGTTTTTTCACGTATCGCCTACACCAAGTGTCGGCAATGTCTCATTTCTTTATCACAACTTTCAAACGCATCTTAATTGATTAGATTATTCGATCTACATCTTGTTCCACATGTCTATATTGTCTCATTCTCACCACGTTCACTTTATCGTCGATGTACTGTGTAAGGATATCGGAAATGAGAGAAGCGGAGGCCGGACGCGGCTTGTATTTTCGCCGCTCTGTACCTTCTCAATGTGCCTAGAAACTTTGGCTGGCTGCGCTGTATGTATATATTCTCTCACGTGATTTACGATCACCCCTCGTCGCAAATTCACCCAATGCGCGCCATATCGTCCATCGCGATTTTACATGCTGACTGCTGGGGTTGTGTGCACAACCTTTGTGTTCCAACACTCCGTGCGTGTTCATTTCGATGATGCCGGTGCTGAAACACCTATTATGTACGCGAAAACCGTGTTCATCGGCACGCGGGCGTGCTCTCTCGTTGCATCCAAATAATGCAGACCGAGTAATTTAGCGATGAGAAGGGTGTTGGGAACTTTATGCATATTGGTGCCAGTGTATATTCATGTTATTGCGGGGAGGTCCGCGAACTTTCCCTTCTCACTCTTTTTACCTCTGCACCACTGTGTTATGGAAGCGCTAGTGGCTATGGCTAAAATTCACAACGTACAGTACCTGTCACCCAGCCAAGCTTTTTTTCGCTCGTTCGACACTGTCGTTGTCTTTTTCGTTGTTTATTTTTACTCCTATAGTCTGCCGCTTCCGCACTCGACGTCGTTTTTTATTTAACACGGAAACTTGTGTTGAATATGCCAAATATGTTTGTTTATTCCACTTGTACGAATACACTCAAATACGCTATATGTGCATTCGGGTGGGTCAAATAAAATGACTAATTTTTTTTTCCCTCGATATAATAAAAAATGTATTGTATGGCATCTCAAAAAAAAACCCTCTGCAAGTATGAGCCCTTCATATTTAAATTAAAAGGTCCCTCATCGCGAATTTTCATTCCCCATTTAAATAACATGGAAACATTTTTTTTTTAACTTTGGAATTGTATTAAACTTAAACCGTTGATGTTACGAGAGTTTTTTAGTACATTTTTGTAGAACATTTGATTCTCTACAAAAAAGCTCTCTTGTGTCTAAACAATAAAAGTAATCGTACAAAAAATAATCCGTGATAATTAACTCTGGATTCTCTCATATTTGTTTGAAAACAATTAGTAATATATTAGTAGTGTATTAGTATATTAGTCATATATTAGTAGTATATATTAGTAATATATTTATTCATATTGATAACTAAATTTTTTTCAAATTTGAAATTCATGTAGTAATAAACGAGATAAGTAGAATCCAGAGTTAATTATCACCGATTATTTCTTGTACGGTTACTTTTATCGATTAGACACAAGAGAGCTTTTTTGTAGAGCATCAAATGTTCTACAAAAATGTGCTAAAAAACTCTCCTACCATCAACGGTTTAAATCTAATAAAATTCCAAAGTTAAAAAAAAAATGTTTCCATGTTATTTAAATGGGAAATGAAAATTCGCGATGAGGGACCTCTTAATTTAAATATGAAGGGCTCAAACTTGCAGAGGGTTTTTTTTGAGATGCCAAACATTTTTCATTATATTGAGGAAAAAAAAAATTAGTCATTTTATTTGACCCACCCTAATGTGCATAATAGAGTAAAAATATTGTGGTCTTTATTTTTCATTATTTCGCGCTCGAAAATGTATTTTACGTTACGAGTAAGAATCCTCCCAAAGGTTCTTTAACGGAAAACAAGATTTAGAGATCTCTCCAAGGGTTGAAAAAACACTTTAGTGAAAAAAACGTTTTTTGTACGTATTTTACGGTTTAAAATGTTCTACACAAATGGTCTACATAAAATACTGATCGCTCTTGAATTTGGAGAAAATCGAAATAAGCGTTCTATATTTGTGGCACTTAAAATTTTTCGAAACATGCATTTAAAGTCACACAAACTTCACACTATCAAGTTAAAGGAGATAATAAATATTGCATATTAAAACTCGCATGTTACTTCCCCATATTTTTTTCGTATACGCAAAGTTTCGTCGTTGAGCAGTCGGAAATTGAAAAAAACATTTTTCCTTTCATTTTTATGGCTTTATCCGCTGACTGCGTGTACTAGAGTGAGCATTCCCATAGGGACAAGAGACGAGAGGATTGAAGCACACACACACACTGCCCGAGTATTTATGCTCGAAAAGAGCTGCGGGTATATGTAAACGTAGAAATAAAGTATCTCGCGAGGCGAGCGTTTACCACGCGGTGGCCGTGAATAAATATGGGGGATGACCTTAAATCATCGGTTATGGCGCACCATGTCTCGACGTCGTATCTCGACCGCTTAAAAGGGACAAAAAATGGAACAAGAAAAATATATGTACGTTTGGGCGTAAATACGTCGACATAAATATAAAGTCCTCGTCGCACGCACATAGAAGGGTTTTAGGGGGTCGTTTATCCTCAGCAGAAAAAGTCGCTCAGCATGATTGAAATTTTTAAGCAGAGGCAATATACTTTTTGTACATGAAAAGCGGTCTAGCTTCTATTTCGCTGGATCCCCGTAACTTAAGCGCGTAATTCCGTGTGCGCGTGTGTTAGTGGTCTTTTTACAGATTCTTGCTCGGGCGAGTACCATGTGTACTGCTTTGTTACTTTTAGTTTTTGTCCTAAATACTAAGGGCGAGATATACACATAAGTCAGACTTTTTGAACCCAGCGAGTGACCCCGAAAAAAATCGTACGTTCGTCCGCGTACGTAGGGTCGTAAGGTGGCGCAAGAGAGAGGTAAAGGGTGTGGGTTGTCTATTACAGGGTCGTGGTGAACGTCGAGATGCTGAGGAAGAGCGTCATATCCTCTCCCGAGGGAGTACACAATGCCACTGTCGCTAGGCAACCTGTTGCCATGGTTTGTCTCAGTGTTCCCTACTAGAGTTCACTTTGCAGATTTCTCTTCGGTCTCTCTCTCTCTTCCCATAGGAAATAACACAGCTGCATATACATATATAGATAGCTGTAGGAGAACGACATCCTTCGCCGGGTTTAGTGTGCAGCGTTTAGTGTGCAGCTTGAATGTGTAACTTTAAGGTAATATGACCCACTGCGGACGCGATCCGGCACGAATGGAAATGCAGAGTAAAGCTTTGGGTTCAACCTCTCGTTTCCCCTTACGCAATCAACATCTACATCGGCTTTCATCGTATCGGCGAAGCATTTGCTCCTAAATCGTTCTCTCGCTGAATGAGAAATAAATCCACGTTCACAAAACCCACTGATGACTATAGTTTTTCATCAATTTCGCAAATTTTTTGATCCGTATCATTTGCCCCAATTGTGATGCTATTTCGGGTTTAATAACGAACCATTCATTAGGACAGCTTTGCCAAAGGAAATACGTGAAATATGCTCATTCCGATCAATCAATTATCGTGATGAAAAACGAAAACCACCGAACGCGATGGTGAAACGATCAATCGTGCAATCTCCGGGAAATAAATGACTCTTTTGGATCGCAACATTTTTTTTCTCGACAATCGAACTCACGTCCAGCGTTCGCAAGTATATTCCACTACGATAATAATCCATTTCATTTAAGGGCAAATGTGAATTGAGCTGAGAATTCCCGCGTAATTTTTCCGCTACGAAAGACTCGATTTTCATTACATATGTTCGAGATTAAATTATAATGTCTCAATAGACACCTATTGGTACGTAAACGCGGACTTTACGGGGATTTGGAATATCAGTGGGTTCGGATTGGAGTTTTTTAAAAATTATACGAATTTGCAATGGTTATATGCAACAAAATCGGTTCTCGTATATTGTTGGAAGGGCTATTATCTCCATTCTGGATTTCTATTGATTCTGAGTCTCGATAAAGTCCTCCTCTGTGCAAATCATCCTGTATACGAGTACATGTCGATACTGCACACGTGAGAGCACCCTAAGAGTACGTAAAATGGATTCGATGCAGCACACTAGTAAAACGGCTCAGCGTTTGGTCAGCCCACACTACCGTGGCTTCTCGTTTTGAATACGATATACCGATGCGAGGCAGTAAATTCGTTGACATACTACCGATGGTACGGAAATTTCCAGTTGCAATTGGTAACCATGAATCTAGCATCGTCAATGGGACAATACTTTATCAGTGCTGTAGCCTGAACTAAAGGGATATATATATAAAGCCACTCACAGTGTCGAATTGATATAGGATACAAATGTGACGTTCCGGGCTCTCTGCTGGGGAAAACGTTGCCGAATGACAAATACTGACGTACAAAACTCTAAAAGCAAAGCCGTAGAATCGGATATACATGTAATATCGGCTGTGCTTGTTATATCTGTCCTCGGGACCACAATGAAATTTTCGCTGGAGAGACATCAAAAAATCTTCTTTAAAACTCCGAGAGACATCCGGCATATCGGTAATAAACCATTTCGACATTAAATATAATATTTTTGTATGTCAATCACACATTTTGACCCCTCCAAATTCTCGAGACATTTCTTTGAAAACTGACGCGGGTGTCATTTTTTAAATATTTTACTCTACCTGCTTACCAAATTTCAAGTTGATAGATTAAACTCTTTAGAAGTTAGATGACTGTGGCGGAGGGACAGATGGACAGAGACAACCGAGTCTCATCATAAGCGTTTCGTTTTTCAGTACGGAACCCTGTAAATGGTGGCCTCTGACACGATTAATTTCTCGACTGTTCGATCGGTTTTGTTCTCATCTATTTACGAATTCGTCGATAAAACTACGTATCCTAGGAAACATTGGACAATCACCCGGAAAAAAAGTTATTTCGTTAAAAGCGCAGAGGCACATTAGAACTCCGAGGGAGTTTACCGACAACGAGAGATCCCTGGCTATGACAATCAGAGGAAATGCTATTATTTGTTGAATGAAAAAAAACTTGTTAGAAAAAACGGTAATTTTTCCTCAACCCGTATTATTCTTTTTTACTTTACTCTTGTATCAAGGGAACTACTGCTCCCTTATACGGTGCTGTTATCTTTAATTATCGACGATAAACTCATAAAAAACAATAACCCCGAGGACCTACATGGAGATCCGACTCTACCTCACGAAAAATTATAAATGCATAGAGCAACGAGGCTCTCCATTGTATAATGGACTGCGCATATAGAGTTATCCTATTATGACGGTGTATGTATAGATATATATATATATATATATATACGAGGTCAGTTCAAAAAGTATCGCGAATTTTGAATTTCCGCGGGCTACGTATATTCGATTTTCGATTTTTTTTGTGGCGTTAGGTTGGTACTCGTGTTCCTCACTTATACTGAAAAAATCGGCCATTTTGAATGTTTAGTTAATTGTTGACAGCTGTATTGGTTAGACGTGTTTTGGCTTGTCTTCGATTTTTGCCTATTCCAAAAAATGAATCAAAGAATCTGTATTAAATTTTGTATGAAAAACAAAATTAAGTGCGCGGACGCATTTCGAATGTTGACTGTGGCATATGGTGAAGCTACCTTGGACCAAAGCAACGTTTATCGGTGGTACAAAATGTTCTCAGAGGGCCGAGAAGATGCGAACAACGAAATGCGTTCCGGACGCCCGAGCACATAAACAACAGACGAAAACATTGATGAAATGAAGAAAATAATATTGGCCAATCGTCGAATCACCGTTAGAGAAGTTGCCGAGGAACTAAACGTATCGATTAATTGGCTCGTGCTATTCGATTTTTACCAATGATTTGGGCATGAGACGGGTCGCCGCGAAATTCGTGCCAAAATTGCTCAATTTCGAACAAAAACAGTGTCGTGTTAACATTGCTAAGGAGCTGTTGGACTCAGTCCGCGACGACCCAAATTTGCTCTAGAGGGTCATAACTGGTGACGAATCATGGGTTTATGGTTATGACGTGGAAACCAAAGCTCAATCATCGCAATGGAAGCTGCTTTTTTGGAATAGGCAAAAATCGAAGACAAGCCAAAACACGTCTAACCAAAACAGCTGTCAACAATTAAGTAAACATTCAAAATGGCCGATTTGTTCAGCATAAGTGAGGGACATCAGTACCAACCTAACGCCAAAAAAAATTCAAAATTCGCGATACTTTTTGAACAGACCTCGTATATTTAGGGCACTGCAGGCGAAATCGACAGGGACGAAGGCATCACGATTTTGTCTTTTATTTCGTTGGAATATGTTGCAGGTCAAATCGAAAAAACGCTCTACGCTAAAATCCAGATATTTTCAAACATGCGTTTGGTGATTGGAGGTAAAATTGTTAAATCTACGGCTGTCGATTGCCATCAAACTTTATAATTAAAAAAAATGATTAATAATTATTAGATTGGAAAATTAATCTAGTGCGTTTCTTTTCTTGAAAATAGTGCACACGACTCAGATCCTCGATTGTTTGTATATCACGGAATAATTTCGTTGAGTATAATATAACAAAGTCTTAAAAAAAAAAAAATAACATAACTATAGTTTACATTTTTCTGCACTACTGTTAGAACCCCATACATTCTTGAAGGAACTAGAAAATATTTGTATTTAACCGAGAATTGATCGTACAAATATTAGGCAAATTGCTAACGTTCAGGAGTTTTAGGTTGAACAATTTCTTTGATAGTGCCCAAAGAATTCTTGAAAAAAGATCCTGCGGTATACTAAAGAGAAGGAAAAAAACATTAACAATAATGCGAGTTACAGTCTTATCGATTTGGCCAGGGGTTGCTTCGTATACTATCGTTATTGTAGAGTATAATGTACACGCGTATAGCATTTACGCGTATAAGGTTAGTGTCACTGTAATAAACTTTTATCAAACGATAAACAATATATTATTAAATTGCATCGTTGACAAGTATACTCGCTGTCAAAGTTCCCCAGTTACGACCTCGTTGCGACACGAATTCTCCCTCGCCCGCTCGTGAATATTTGTAACAGTCGGACGACCGTTAACCTCCACCCATTTATGCACTTTAGCATCTGTTTTTAGTTCACTATACTACACGTGTTGAAATTCCACTGTGTTAACAGTAAAAAAAAAAAAAAATTGGAAATGAAACTTGCATATTGCTTTCTCTCAACGTTTGCCCATACACAAATATTCCTGTATGGGCAATACAATATGAGCATACAAATATTTATTATGTATCGGCGATTAGAATGAAGTATTGTAAATTTTCGACGAACTTTGCATATTTTATTTTACTGTGTATGTACCTCTCGCTCAACGTACGTTGATTCTTCATCGAATGCCTGTGGACTTTTTACAAATACGGAATCATTTGTATTCTTCCTACATAGAAATGTTTCTCGATTCTCAAGGCCTGCGGTTATAATAATTTTAATCCGGGCTACGTGCAACGAGAAATACTATATGAACCTTTCAACCATGACGGAGAGAAAGAAAGTAACAACGGAAATTATAAACGTCTCCGCCCTTCATTAAAGTTTTAATTCACGTTTCATTGAAGCTATACTACCCTTCAATGATTCCCACCTTACCTCCCCTCACACATATACTTTGCTAAACTCGTAAACCGTTTGCGCATAGACGATGATGTCCATGTGACTTTCCAATAGATGACACAACGTTCATTTTCTCCACGTCACGTTCCTGTATACGTATATATTTATATATAGATCTAGATGCATGCGTACTGAGCATATACATGGAAGGTACGTGATTGAGATGCTATACACCGTTCTCTCATCGTATATTTGAACGTGGATCCTTTCATGGATTTTCGTACGTTGAACGAAGGGTGCCTCGAAGCGAATATGAGAAAAAGGCAGGGAGAGAGAAAGCGTAATGCGCCTTTCATAGTCGGGTCACGGTTTGGGTGGTCAGATCTGACTTTGGTTTTATTTCACCCGTAATATTTATACATATACATATATATATATCGTCTTGAATTGGTTTGGAAATCTGCAGAAATCTGTCTGAATGCGAGGGTGCATTCGTTATTCCAGTTTTTTTTTTTGTTTTTTCTCGAACATTCGTAATGTAATATTCAAAAGATCACTTTCGACAAATAATATTTTGCGATAAATTGAGCTGAACGTCGCGATAGATACTAAAAACAATCTGGTAGAGTAGAATGGAGAAAAGTATTACTTGTGAAAGATCCACCTGTGTATACAGAACGCAAGAACGGCGCGTCTTTCCACTGCCTTACGAGAGATCACATTCATAAAGGAAGAAAATCAAAGTTTCGGTCTCTTCCGACCGCGTGCACTATTTAGCAAGGCTGAGAGAGGTTTTCTCCAGCTCGGGGCCAAGTTCGCTCTGACTTCGTGAATTTTTCAGTACCATCAGGTAGAAAACTTTACCGTGTCTTCCATATATATATATAATATAATCACTTTCATCGTGCTGTTATCCCGCGTGTCTTTTATCCATACCGGCTAGAGATCCAAGTTGAAAATTCGTTTTTACTCGATGAGCGAGACAACTTTTTGCAAAAAGCTCATCACCGCAGTTGCGCATCCGTGCCGCTCTGAGAGAGCGAGAAAGATAGAGAGAGCAATATTGTTATAGACACTATCGTTTTCGCTCCAAATGCTCCGTGGATTAAGTTCCTACCAGGCGATAAACGACGAAATTCGATTCCTTTGTGTCGTTCCTCCCGATGGTGTTTATAGATCGATTAGTGGATCGAACAGGCGGCCGGTAAAACCAATTCTGATCCATTGAGGCCAGAAATGCGTTGGAATTTCATAGCACAACAGCCTTCGACCATTAAGTCCGCACAAAAGTACATTTCTCGAAAATTCCTCACTATTTATATGAATGCATTCTCAGTGAACTAAGAATTGAATTGATCTCAATGCGACTTTAAAAATTCGTCTGGAAAATGTTCTTGTCTAAAGAATGTCGAGATGAAGGTTTCGCCCTCTCCCGTCAATTACTCGTGACATATCGCACCGAGAAAAGAGAAATGGCCGAATTTATAAATGAATTTTATTGAATGAATTTTATTTGATTTTTATTGAATGGATTTTTTTCAATTTTTTTTTTTAAATTTTTTTTAAATTTTTTATTTTTTTTATTGAATGGATTTTTTATTGAGTGAATTTTATTTCGATGAAAAGATTTTCATGTTTATTCCATAAACGTAATAGCGACGAATAAAATAAAATTCAATGAACTACAACCTATCCGTTTAATCCAGGAATTGGTAATTCGGAACAATTATTTTTAATATTAAAAAAAAATTTGAAACGAAATGAACTTTGTCTTGAGGCGGTAGTCTGGTCTAGAAATTTGAAAAAAACCATTTTTTTTCTTTTTCTTATTCCTTAGACCTTTCTTCATACACTCCTGAAAACCGTTTATTGATATTTCAGAAATTAGCCGAGAAATAAAAATTCTAAGCAAGCCGCGCGCTCAGGTAGCGCGGCGCGCGCGCGACGGTGTCAAAACTTTGAACGCGTTTATCTCAGAACTATGATTTTCAAATCGGCGCCCACGATATCTCGATAACTAATGGACCGATCGAGCTCAAATTTTGCACGTATCTTAGATAGCCTGTTTCTGAGGACTGGTAGCAGAATTGAGTCGAACAATAATTTTGCCGACATTTTATAACTCGTCGAATACCCGAAAATGTATAAAATATCATTAATGAAAGTTCAACAGGCCGCCATTTTGTCAAATTTTTTTTTTAAGTACCAATTCTGCTACCAGTGCTCAGAATACTCATACAGATTGAGAATAGATATATTTTTTTTTTTCAGATGCATACAACATCGTCCAGAGTGGGCGCCGATTGAGGCGGTTTTCGGCGCACCATGTTGCAACAAGGCAAAAAACTACATGAAAATATTTGAAATAATTTTTTTTTTAAATGTACAAGTATTCTCCCAGGATCAATAAATGCACGTGTAAATTTTCATCAAGACAACTTCAACGGTTTAAACGTTATTGCACATTAGAAATGACGTCGAAAATCTCGCTCTAGACCAGACTACCGCGTTAACGAAACAAATTTGTTTCTCCCGATGCTCTAGTCGGAGTAACAAACGACATATAAAAAGAGTTTACATTACGTGTGTCTCTGCGAGAGAGTAAATGGAGGATATAATGAGAACAGAAAGATTTGAGTGGCCCGAAGGGATCGGATAATTCGAGGCCAATATATCTTTAAAACTTTTTGTTTTCACAAAGGAAAAGATCAACGAATGTGGAAACTTTATAATTTGCCTTCGGAATACGCAGCGATGTGATGTTAGAGGGAGGGAGGGAGAGGGGCGTCTCAAGCATAAATTTAAAAACTTTTTCTTCAGTCTAGGGCGCGTCATCACAGTGACTGAGGAAGTTGAAAAACCGACAAATTCTCTAATCGAACTTATTCGTTTGGTATGTGAGGCTCTGTGGATGGCTCGTGTTCTATCTCGACGAGGGTCCCCTCGAACTTATTCAATTTTCTCTCGTTGGAAATAAACGAAAAGCTCTCGCGAGCGCGAAAACGTGTGCTAGCATCGGACTCGACCCGCGGGAGTTTGATTCGATTCCCATCCAATTAAACCGACACTCTTCTCGTCCCCGATATTCTCTCTTCTACGCTCGCTCGATGCACATAGACTCTTTACACGGGGCGAAGAGAATTTTGTCTCTATATATATCAGCTCCCTGGAGAATCCAGAACACGCGGCGGAGCAGTAAGTCCGCGGAGAAGTTCTCGGAAAAATGTTCGCATCGACTCCGCGAACTACCCATCGCCTAATGGTCAGAGCAATACAGAGAGGAAAAGTATGAGTGAGATCGAGAGAGAAAGAGAGAATGAGGGATGTTTATTATATGAGAAAAGGATTGACAGGGGAATGGGTTCAATCTATATCCTTCATGAAAATAAATTCTTCGACAGGCGTTCTAGAGTTGCAGCGTCGAGAATATTTCGACGCTTGCATGTTAATCTGAATATTTCGAGTAAATTGAATTCAAATGCCTGGCGAAAATATATATTGATCACCTCTTCTTGCAAAGCGGACGTTTGTGTCTGTTCGTTCTTAGTTTCCTCGCGATATAGATCGAGAAAGCGTTGATGATGAGCCTCCCGAAGGATTGTCAGACGATCACAAATATATATATGTAAATGTGTATACAGTGAAGGGTTGCTCTCGCGGCATAACTCGGAAGTATTATTGCTTTCGTGATAATTAATTCTCGTATTCTCGGTACGCGCAGACAATGCATCCATTGTTTACCACTTCAATGACAGTGCACCATCAGATTCTGTTCAATCGCGCCATCTTTCCTTCGAGTCTAGCCATACACGGTCTCACGCCTTGGCAGGGAAAGGGATGGCGATACAATTCCATAATCACCTCTGCAGTGGGAAGCTCTGAGCCCTACTGGGTATTACTACTCTCACTGAAATCCTGTCGCTATATATAACCCTTTATATTACATTAACGATGCATCAGGTCTCCTCTATACTCCTGCACGCTCAACTATATACCGAGTGGAGATGGGCAAAATTTGTAATTATTTCGTGACGAACTAATTGTGAATAAATATCAATAATATTTTGAATAATACCGAGAAACGGTGGACAGTGAGATCTTCCATGTTAAGGGGGGAAATAGGGTTAGGACAGCGTTTTCTCAATGATTTTCATGAATTTTTTTATAGTATAAAAAATGAGTATAATTTATTGAAACTTTGAGAATATTTTATACATATATTCGATTATTATAGTCGATTATTATATTCGATTGTTCGATTATTTAAGTATATACTATAAAATTTTTATACATATATTTAAGTATATACTATAAAATATTAACGACCCCATATTGCAGGTCACAATCAGACTCAGCATTTTGCGTACATTCTGGAAGCCGCAATTTTCATCTGAAATCAAACGAGGTTGGAATTCACTTTTATTATATGTCTCTCTTCTATATGAACCTAAATGCTGTCAAAAAAATAGAAAATTTAATTTTTTACAGGGGTCAAAACAAAAAAGCATGATTTTTTGCCATTTTTTTAAACTTTATTTGCAAAAAAAAAATTATTTTAAATAATGATAATATTCCGATTTTAGGTTCATATAGAGCGCAATACTATGAAGAAAGTAACTGCCAATTTTCAAAACGATTGGTTGAAAAATTTTCAAACTAGCTTGTACGCAAGTTCCAAAAAAGACGTTTTCAGGGAAACGCGTTTGAAAAAATAGTACCAAGAAAAACAAGCGATATGGGGTCGCTAATATTTTATAGTATATACTTAAATATATGTATACAAATTTTATAGTATATACTTAAATATATGTATAAAATATTCTCAAAGTTTCAATAAATTATATTCATGTTTTATACTATAAAAAAATTCATGAAAATCATTGAGAAAACGCTGTCCTAACCCTATTTCCCCCCTTAATGGCTTATAACAATAGAACGAGTCGGAATTTTTATTTAAAATTTTGGGAACATATTTTTCAATAGTTTTACTAACAATTTATGAAATTAAAAAAAAATCGATTTTTTGAACCGTCTAACCCTATTTCCACCCTTAAGAAATTTCATATTTATTGCGGAAATATTGTGCCTATTCTAACTTTAGTAATTTCTCCAGAATGATAATAAAAGACCGCGAAACTCTGTAATTCGTAGTAACTTGCAATTGCAAATTGAATTTATTAAACAACAAGTTGCTTCCTCATTATTGTATCGCACTCGGAAAACTTCCTCTATGAGGAAACCAAAGTTGAAGAACTAACTTGACGAAAGTGCTTGACGGTCAAGGAGTAAATTGAGAATTTTGGGAATCTCGGGTCGAAGTACAAAGTGCATATCTGGATAAGAGTTTGACCCGCTTGATACTCTAAGAGCGCTTCTCCCGTGTTCTGCAGAGCTGTGGTTGGAGGCCTGAGGCTACTTTGGGAAAGCGGGGAATTTCCAACATACATATTTGTGTGTGTGTGTGTGTGTTTGTGTGGTCTCGGAGTATCTCTCGGGTCACCAAATCGATTTGCAGTACCGACAAAGTGCGTATCTGCACATTATATATGGCGCATACCGTGTCAACTTTTGGACCCTTTTCGATTTCTTCGATTTTTTTATATTTCCGTTATTAGTAAATAGACCAACTGTAATTTTTTTTCAAATTTTTTTCTCCATCCGTTATCATTTCGTAAATTATTGAATAATTACGAGGTTAAAAACATCAATAAATCTAACTCAATGAAAAAAAAAAAAAAATTATATCGAGGAAAAAGACCTCATCAATTTTGTCGTTTATTTCGTAAAACGAAATCAGTGACATGATCGTTTTTCTCGATATCATTTATTTTATGGAGTTGGATATTCATGAAGTTTTAAACCTCGTAATTATTCAATAATTTATAAAATTAAAACGGATGAAAAAAATCTCTGAAAAGGTCACAGACGGTCTCTTCAGCGGTAACAGCAATTCAAAAAAATTCAGGGAATTCAAAATTGGTCGTTCCAAAGTTGTGTGAGTTGTCATGGAATGATCCATATACGGTGTACATGTAATCCATATGTATATATCAGATCCACTGTGACAGTTCAATCACATCAGTGTGCAATATGTCGGGAGTAGTGGGAGGGAAGGGATGCGCAGCCCTAGACAGGGGAGACATTATTGTCCAGTTTGATGGACCGTGACGGAAACTCGATAGTCCCATTCTCATTCTATAAATAACGTGTCCAACAAAGTTCCCTGTTATCCTATATATATCAGATTTTTTATTCGTTTTAATATTCATTTATAGAAGGAAACGAGAAAAATCACATCGCTGAAAGCTATATTTCAGAGAGCGATGATTGCACTCTGAAAAAATTCTCTTCCACCTGTTTTTTCTCAGCCACTTTTTTGCATCCGATTTTTTCTCTCAAGATAAAATACCAGCGAGTCTTCGGATCGTACTGACGGTCGCTCATTACCAAGCAAGTAATGTAATTGCTGAGAATTACGAAGTTGGATGTCCCGAACAGCTTTCGAATGAAAAGGTTTCTTCGTACCTTCTTTATCCGCTTTTCTCCGCCACCTCTAGCTCACGCTCAACTGAATATAAAAACTTAAAATGATCGTCTCCCCGTCGTTTATAAAGTTTCACCCTTATAAAAATAAGATATTGGGAAATAGATAAACCGAAATTATCTCGTGGTTTATGTTGTTATTTTTTTTTTCATATCGCGACTAAGAATTTTACTGAATTAAATTGTGTATAGCAGTTTGGTGCGACGATATATAAATGCTGTCATCGAGACGATCAAAATGTCGAGGTTAATTCTGGTTAATATCAAATATACGAAAGTTGTAGCAAAACTCGTGTGTTAATGCATTTCTCGTATAGTTCGAGATATAACGATATATTTCATTTGAATGAAATGTATTGTTTCAAATTATAAACTGCCGACGTAATAAATCGTATTTTCGCCATTTATGAATCGAATTGCGACAATCAAATAACAGATATCTTGAGTGATTTGGAGAAGGGGAGTCAATTCTATTAATATAAACGAGAAAAAGCTATCACATTTAGCAAAGAGGGCGCGTTATTCCGGACTTTACGATGGAACAAAGTTTGAGAAATTAACATTCTCCAGCTGTCACAGCGTAAATTACAAAAGTTGGCGGTTTGTAGAGAATGGGATGAGGTTGACGCGACAGAAAAAGAGAGAGAGAGACAACGAGATAAAGCGTGCGAGGAAGACACAAATATAGGAAGCGTGTACAGAGACGAAGAGCCACGGGGTGTCGTTAGCCTCATCCCTGTCGCAACGAGACTCTAACGCTGAAGAAAAAAAGGGTCAGAGAGAGGGGCGGGGGCGGGGGAGATACTAAAATGGACTGGGGTTGGTCAGGTACGAAACTCTTGGAAACTTCGCAATTCAGATACAGGCGACTCTCTCTAACTCGACACTCTTGGAACTGGATTTCTATGATACTAGAATGAGAGAGAAAATAGAACGCGAGGGAGAGAAAGATAAAGAGACTTCGCAGGGGACGTCTTGTAGCGCGGCCTGCCATAAACTATTTGTAACGCGAAAAACCATCAGGTTAAGTTGAAACTCCATGGCAAATATACTAAATGATGAATGTGCAGTTTAAGAACGCCTGCCGCATTCTTGTATATGATAAGTTATCCCGATTATCATAACATACTATCATAACATATTAGTTCTACCATAACTGTCTCTACCATATAATAATTCTATTATATACAAAAGCGCGTTGGCATGCATAAAATGAAAAACAATAATTCAGATGTTCCATATTTAGGCAAATTTGAATAACGATGATAATTAAGTATAACAACATTGATGATAACGATAGTAATATGATAATAATGTTAACTAATCTGAACTCTGTGTCTGTGTCGTCTGAATTCTTTCAATTATTCGAATCGAGTTGCATTTTCAATTACCAAGTATTTCAAGGCAGAGAGTAAGTGAAAAGTGAACTGTATAATTTACGAAGATACAAGGGGCTCGTGATTGAGCGGAGAAGCGAGATGGAGCGATTTGTTTGCACGTAATCACCAATTTGGTACACGGTTAAACCATCGTTAACGGAGTATGAATGATTGGGGGAACAAGCTCTTCAATGAATATAGCAAGTATACTGTCTACGAGAACGGCGAATGCATAAGAAAGCTCAAATGTTTCGATAAATCATCCAGGAAGGGTCCTTAAGGATGAAGTTCAATTCCCTCGAAACTGTCATTCAGAAGTATGTCAACTTGTCATTAGAACCACTGTTGATGGACGTAATGCGAGTAGGAAGAGGTTTTTTGCGAATGATGAACATTCGTCGACGTGACGTTTTCGCCGAGACGTTTTTTTCATACTTTCATGACGAGTCTCTCTCTTTCTCTGTAGATTTGCACAACAATTTCTCTTCAATGTCAATACAGCACGGGGAAAAATGATTTATAACCGCAGGTTGATAGTGACATTCCACCTTTCTGACATATTATAGCAAATTGCACAAAAGTTACGCTTTATTCTTTGTTGTATTCAACTTTAAATTTTGGCAAGTTTTACATATATGTAGATTATTGGCTGAGAAATGATTGCTCAAGCTTATAATTCAGCTTATGGTTTAGTTTATCCTCAAGCTCGTTGCTTGAGCTTGGGTTTCGTTCGAAAATTCGGAACCATCATCTTGATTCGAAACATCATTCATTATGAACGATCATTATCATGAATGACCAGTCATAATTAATAGGTGAGAATTTCATTACAGGAGTGAAAAGGATCAATTCGTTGTAACCACACGTATCGATCGCGATGGAAGCTTTGATGGTGTAGGGAGAAAAATGGCCGCGTACGAGTTGAAGCGGGAAAAAAATGAGCACGTCATTTGTTACAATATATAGTACGTTCAGACAGGGGAGAATAAGGGACGTTTGGACTGTGGAAAATGTTCACCTGGGTTATCGGCTTCACATTCGCCCATCAGAATTTATTGGAAGGCATAAAGCGATGTTAGCAATTCTTTATTTTTTATGGTGCCGAAATCTCAACGTGATTCGATTCCGGCTCGGGCCTGTATAAGATCGATAGCTTTTGATTCTTTCAAAGAGATAGAAAATTGCCAAAACGTGATTGTTCTTAGGAAAAATAACTTTACGAATTGATCGGACCAATTTCACGTCAACGCAGTGATGAGAAACATTTTTTTTTCGTTCAGTAGTTTTTAAATGTTTTTTTTAAGAGTAAAAAAACATTTTTTATTCAAAATTTTGCCAATAATTTTATGGGCCATGAAAAATGTAGTTTGCTTGAAAAATCGATTTCTATTCTCATAGAGTGCCATAATATTTTTTTGATGCCACTCTATTATAACGATTTCTATTGAATTCCTATGTGAAATAGATGAATCGGGATTTTTTTACGGACTTAAAGGGGTCCAGTCAAGGAAATATTTAAAAAATCGAACCATGCACGCATCTAATGCGAACCATTTGCAACCATGTAGCTCTCACACTGTTGAACTTAATTAGAATCTGCTGCACTTACGCCATAGAATACTCTGTTAGGAGGAGAATGAGAATTTATAGAGACCAATCGATCCAGTAGTTTACTCTGAATCACGCGTCGAAATTTCAGAAAACAAGGTTTTCGGGAATGGGTTTACAAATTTGTACAGCGGACAATTCTTTTCGCATACTGTATACACCGGGTAATGTTTGCACCAGTCACAAATAAGCTTTTAAGAATTTTTCTTCAATCGAATTTTTATTACAGTCTCCAAGGTGCAAATAGAAATTTAAGTTTAAATTCAAATCATTTTTTTTAGGTACTTGATTGATGCAGAGATGTCGGTAAAAGGGTTAAATAAATAAGCGGTGTCGGTAAAGGGGAATGTAAAATTCAAATACGGTAGATAACAAGTGCCACCTGATGGAACGACTGTACGAGTCGATAAGGTAATTGCCTGTGGACTGCAATACCGATCGATCGTACAAGGAAATCTGCTGCAACCACTGATAGTATACGCTACGTATACTCAGGCTTGAACAAACGGTATACTAGGAAAAAATATATTCGACTCACGGGGTGTAGGTCGCTCTCTATCCCCTGCAGTATCGTCCGAGCCGTTGGCTTCACCGTTCTTCGCATTATACTTCCACCAAGCTGCGTAAAACAGACAGGATTTGTGATTTACAAACCGAAAAAAAACCATTAAAAATGATTTCCCAACAACATAATAACGAACAACGCTGCTCATCAATACAAATATACGGTGCAAAAATATTACAAAATTATTTTCAAATATCCAAAAATAGATTGATTTCAATTTTCCATATTACTAGAGGGCAAGGATGTTTAGTATTGAATCTGGCAAGACCCGCTTAAGGGGTTTAGATTTTGTGGAAGTCTGAATTTTATGAAAAATGTTTGAGATTGGCTTAATTTTGAAAAGTTTTGAGACTTTGGGTTAATTTTTCTTTCATGAATAGAGAACAACGCTTTAATCAGTGAAAGAGTTGAGAGTATATTAAATTTTGAAGCTTTGACATCTTCATATTTTGTGCAAAATTGTACGTTCGTTGAACTTTCTTAAATTGTCAGCTATAGAGGCGGTAGATGTCATAAAAATAGGTCAGGGGATACACAGGTTGGGTATTGAGTTTGACATAAATTGGTAAAGTGCTGCGAGATTGTAAAAAAATTTGAATGTTTGGACTTTAGTATATTTTGCAAAAACAATGAATTGCTCGATCTTTAGTAAACTTTGCAGTGATAATAAAGAATCATAAAACTTTGCAACCCACGATACGTTAGAATTATTTAGATCGAATTCATTAAAAAACAGTATGCAAGTTAGAAACTAGCTCATTGCTTCTTCATCACTTTATCTCGCTCGTCAAGTTTCCTCTATGAGAAAGCCGAAATTGAAGGGCTAACTTGTTCATGGAGGGGAATTTGTGAGTGAGATAAAATAACGAGGAAGCAATGTGTGAGTTTCAAATTTTTTAATTCTATTCCCGTCCCTCCCTGGATTTAGGTCTAATCGATAAAATAAGGTTCATCACTGACCTCTCCCGAAGAGACGTCTCATCGTGAATCGCGGTGTTTTTCTCTTCCATTTCTGTCCAACGCAGCGAATTTTATCCGGAATGACTTCTTCCTCGACGTCCATTGCCGACGAATCCTTCAGCCCGAAAAAAATAAATAAATAATGCGTGAAACTTATTGCCGCGACAATATTACTGGACAACAATTGTAAGAAGTAAACGTTCAATGTTATACCCAATCTTCTATCATAAGGATGTAATAAAAATAATTTTTGAACAAAATGCTCCACTTTGAACTGAGATCTCGATCTGACGGTTCGTAATCGCGAACTAAATTGTCTGGACGGTCCGGACGAAGAATTCTCTTTCTTTTCAGAAACGAAATTCTCTCTCGCGAAATTTTTCGCTCTAGGACGAAACAACACGATTCCCAATTTAGATTCGAGGTTTATACATTATTATATACAAATCTCCAGCATAGGGAGAAGCGCCGCAGCATTCTAAGTGTATCACGTGTATGACGAAGAAACTGGTGAAACTCTCGCTTCGTCTTTATACTTCCCTACACTCAAGATCGCATCAGCATACATCTTCAATGAAAACAAATAAATTCCAATGCAACTCCGTTTCGTTGTTTTAGTTCGATCGCAGTGAAGCTGTTATAATGAACCATGAAATTCGGTCGAAATATTGTAATGTGTGTATTTCGTGGATTACCGAAAAAATTGAATTTAATTAAAATAAAATATAAGATGTAATTTATATACAATAGTGTTGGTCAATTGCTCGATTGGTAGACAACTTTACATTATTGTTCAACCATTTCTGGAAATGAATATATTGAATTGAGGTCGCATTTCTTCTAAAGGCAAGTTTGAGTTATTAAGATCCATTCTTTTTGCTACATTATTATTGATGTTAAACAAACGTAGAGTGAAACTGACCATAAACGTAGCTCGACGTAGATTACGGAAAATTGTTTTTGTTGACGAGTTTCAAGGAAACACTGTATGGCAAAGCACGGATTCACTCGTCGTCAAAGTTAACTTTTACGTCTTAAATTGATACAAGACTATCATCACTATGTTACGCAATAAAAACTACACGCACGAAAAACGCGTAATTAGTCGATAAATTCTGGAATATTAATGACATTTTCAAGACACAAGTGTTTTAAACATCGCTCGTTTGTGTATTGCAGCCGAGAAATGATTACACGCGACCACATAACTCAGCCGAGAATACTCGAGATCTTGAGGCCTCTCAGTCCGTATATATACCCACTGGGAAATCTGAGCGTCGTCCCAGTGCCGTCGGAAAGGCGGATCGAGCAGCGTGAATTTTGGACTTTTGCCAGCTTATTTTCTCTCGTATGCTTGCAAGCGTTAGCTTACCAAAATCCATGTATTATATTTCCTTGATTAGAGGAGAGTGAGGAGTACCAAACTTTTTCCTAACGCTTCTCGTTACCGTTGGCGGTAGTACAAATTGACACAAGCTACAAATCGAAACTTGCGAATTGCTTCCTCAAAATTTTCACCCAAGCTCAAAGGTCAAACCCCTCTCTATGATGAACTATCTTTCTCAATTTTGGCTTCGACATAGCGGAACTTTTGACGTTTGAGCATTATGTAAAATTTCGAGGAAGCAATTTGTAAGTTTCAACTTACAGCTTCTTTCCATACAAATATTGTCAATCTAATAATTTTCGAAAAATTTTAAATTTCATGAAATCCGAGCCGTTTCAAGAAATCTCACTTAATTCAATAATAAACCTCGTTTAATTGTATTTTATTTATCTTCAAGGTTTTTATGCGATTTATTGAAATCTGTAAAAGTTAATACACCACAGTTTATAAACGTTCAAAATTTCATAAATTCTGAGATAGAAGCATTACTACAAACGTAATTTCTGAAAAAACTACACGGAAATATTCCTGGTACGAATATGATTGGTGGATTATCGGCGAAAATAATTTATTTTTCTATAAATTTTATATTGTTTTATATGTTATATAACCAATCGTTAATGCAATAATTGGGTAAAACAATACGTTAGTGTTAATGAACTTGCGATTAATACATTTATGAATTTTACTGTTTCAAGGTAGTAGTCTGGTAACTTAAGCCGATTTTTATGTCTTTTTTGGAGGGCGTTTTTTTGTAGGAAAATAAAAATGAATCGTTTTGGATATTTAGGATGTTTTTATTTACATATTGAAGATACAAAAAAAAATTTGTTTGAAAAAATTTTATAGTTTATTATTATTATTATTATTGATCGAAGTTGGCACCTCGAAGTTGGCAGCCCGGGTCCTAACTTTTTTTCTACCGAACTGATTGCTTTCAAATTTTAACAGGCTACTCTACACACTTATAGTTCTCGTCGGAACCACCGAGAAATTTTTTTACCCCTAACTTTTTATTTTACAACCCCTTCTTTGCTGAAATAATGGGACATTAGCAAAGAAGGGGTTGTAAAATAAAAAGTTAGGGGTGAAAAAATTTCTCGGTGGTTCCGACGAGAACTATGAGTGTGTAGACACTTATAGTACTATACATACATAGTGTAGACACTTATAGTAATGTCTATACATAATAATAGTAATAGTAATAATAGTCTATACATAGTAATAGTACTATACATAGTGTAGACACTTATAGTAATGTCTAATAAAAGGACATTAGCAAAGAAGGGGTTGTAAAATAAAAAGTTAGGGGTGAAAAAATTTCTCGGTGGTTCCGACGAGAACTATAAGTGTGTAGACACTTATAGTTCCCGTCGGAACCACCGAGAAGGTTTTTCACCCCTAACTTTTTATTTTACAACCCCTCCTTTGCTAATGTCCTTTCATTTCAGCAAAGAAGGGGTTGTAAAATAAAAAGTTAGGGGTAAAAAAATTTCTCGGTGGTTCCGACGAGAACTATAAGTGTGTAGAGTAGCCTGTTAAAATTTGAAAGCAATTAGTTCGGTAGAAAAAAAGTTAGGACCCGGACTGCCAACTTCGAGGTGCCATCTTCGATCAATAATATTAATAATAATAAACTATTAAATTTTTTCAAAAAAATTTTTTTTTGTATCTTTAATATGTAAATAAAAACATCCTAAATATCCAAAACGATTCATTTTTATTTTCCTACAAAAAAACGCCCTCCAAACAAGACATGAAAATCGGCTTAAGTTACCAGACTGCTATGTTAAGAAAAAAATTGTGAGTTGTTTTTACTCGAGAAATAGTTTTGCATATACTACAAATTTATGAAAATACTACAAATTTGTCGTGATAACTTCGATAGGATATCGTCGGCACTCCAATTTGTACGATTGCCTAATACAGAACTCCTGACAGCTAAATGCGACATATTGCGATCATGGATGTTAACGACAAACGTGAGAACACGAGAACGATAGTGATCAGGGTGAGTTGTGAGCGAGAGATTATCCGAAGCAATCTTAGAGATGACCTAATGGTTACCAAGCGAATATCCGTGGGTTAACTGTATATTTCCTTCAGTCCTCTCGCGGTATTAGGTGCGCGCCCGCTCTTGTCTCCGTTTTACACCGTGGGTTCGCGAGCGATTTCCAGCTAGTAACTGTTGCGAGAGACGAATGGCTTTGGCCCGACTCTGGTCTCTCTCTTTCTCTCTTTAACAATCATCGGTTAGCCTACAAGGAAGGCGTTTAATATCCCTTTAAAGAACGAGCGGGCGCGCGCGAACTCTCTTTGCTCATCGAGGTTTACGAGGCGCAAGAAAGTTCGCACAGTTAGCCGTGCAACTCGTCGTCGTTGTCGCTCCGCGAGCGCGCTCACCTTCTGCAACAGATTACCAAGAAATTTATATGGTCCCCGAGCGTTTCACGATGCTGCTGCCGCCGTCGCCGCCGCCGCTACTCTTGTTGCTGCACCACACCAACCTTCTCCCTCTCCCCCACCGACCCAAGACTTCAACAGCCGGCAAACACGAGAGCAAGTGCATCATCTCTCTTGCAGCGACGATCCAAACAGCGGGAGTGAAAAAATGATCCACGCGCAGTATCGCGAATCGTTGGCTCTAATTGGACCACCGCAGCAGCAGCCGGTAAATGGACTCTGGGTTCGTGATTGTACGCGCCCTGCGAGAGATATTCGTAACGGATCTACGTTCATATGACCTGCAACATTCCGTCGAACCTTTCGATACATGATACGAAGGTAAAACGAGCAGAAAGGATGAACGGGTGCCATGGCTAAAAATGATAATTTTCTTACAATTAATTTCATATATTTTGGTATACCGACACAAACGAAATTCGTTCAAATATATATATATATTTTTTTAAATAATAATCCAATTTATTCTTCGTTTGTTGTGCCACCATTGTGTTACCATCCTCTTGAACCCATTTTGTTGACGTTGAAAATTCTATGCGGGGAAACCTAGCTTCGAAGAACAAAAGATTTTTGTCTCCGCAACATGAGCGAACAATGCGGCTCCTCAAGTATCCCGAGACGGTAAAGTGAAAGACGAAAATCGAGATGTCATTGTGGGCTAAGAATGGCGAGACTAAAGGACTGTGAGGACTCTTTGCACCTGCTCGACTCACCTCGACTCCCCGGCAAGATCGTTTTCTCTCTCTCCCTCCTTCTCACTCTCTCTTTAGTCTATATATCCTAGTTCCTAAATTTTATCTTTCTCTCTCTGTTTCTCTTTGGTAACGTGCGTGGGCACGAGGCACTTGGTTGGTCACGGTGGCGGTGGAATCGTTATATGTATATACAGATGTCAGAGTAAGGGATGGATAAAGATGGCCGAGTCGGGGAGCAAAAACCGTTTTGCTTCCGCGACCATAACCATCTATGTATATAGCCATATATATATACTGAGGTCGTTTGAACGAGGGCCGAACACGCTGTCGGCTAGTTGTAAAATATTTAGAAGCATCTCCACGCCCCGTTGTAAAGCTCTAGCTAGCACATACAGAGAGCGGAGCAGCGTCTCTTTTTTCGTCTCATCTTTGACAATGGTCAGCCAGGAGAGAGAGAATGATCTACTACTCGAGCGAGAGCACATAGTGGCGCATACCATGTATAATAATACAAAATGAAAAAGAGACAGGGAATGAGAAAGGGAGAGAGAGAGAGAGAGAGTGAGAAAAGAAAAAAAGAGACAGAGTGAGAAAGGCGCGTGATATTTTTCCTGGGCGGTTTTGCGTCTTCCGTTATGCCCGAGGGATACCCAAAGAGATCGCGCACCGATATATCTCGTCGTCCTTGTCTCTTCTCTTCTTTTCCCCCATTTTTTTTTCTCTCCTTTATTTCGTCTGGAGTTCTCGCGGGGCGAGAAATTTTTCCCACAAAACGCGATTCGTGACGGTAGTCGACCACCGGCCAAGACGTTTATATATATATATTTTCACCCCCGCCTCTGTCGTACGGTGCCCGGAAAAGTGAAAATCCTGGAGCATCAAAGAATCTACGGGGCAAACGAGACGGGAGACATCTACTAACGAAAAATTCATGACGTTTTCTAAATTCTCATTATTCTCATTCTTTCGAGAGGCAAGAAACTCTCGAATAGTGTCTTTTGATCTTTACCCCAACCCCCGCTGCGAAGGAAGTCGTGAATGAATGTGAACGGGCATCTACGAGTACATCTATGTATAAATAACGCTCATAAAGATATTTGTGAGCGGACATATCGATAGTCTAATACCAGAAAGACCATTCTTTCACATACCAGATACGACCTTTTTTCGTATTATTACACCATCGACATACATTTGTATATTGCAACCCGTTACCGCAATTAAAAGAAATGAACGAGTGCAGAAATCCGTGACTCGTCATGAAATAAATGATCGTCGTGGTTCTCTTCGGTTAAACTAATTACTAGACCGATGGTAATTACACTTAGAGAGACGACTAGCAGGAAAGCGCTTCTATAAACGGTGTTGAAGGGAGCGCTTTTCTTCTTCCGCTTCTTCTTCTGTTCAAGTATTGTGTCGCTTCAACTCTCTCGTCACCCCTCAATATCAGAAGATCGTTAGAGCATGAGATTCTCTTGTTTCCCCAGGTCTTTTATGCCGTGCGCTCTCGCTCTCTCTCTCTCTCTTTCTCTCTTTTTCTCTCTCTGTTAGTGAATGACGCTTCATCCATTGACTCCAGTGTCGCATACACACTAACCGTGTGTATGTACACGAACGAGAATTTCTTCGTAAAAAAATCCTTATCGCGTCGCTATAGCACAAGAATATAATTGTTGCAAAAGGCATTGCGATATCTGCCATTTTTTGCATTGTTTTTTTTTGTTCCCGGGATGTCTTCGAGTTTCATGCAACAGAAGTCTTACAAGCTCGACACAAAACGGTGTGCAGGATCACTCTGTACCGGTTGCATGTTCTGTCTTTCGTTCGTTATTGCCAGTGGGAACGCATGCACTGCGGAGTAGCAGAGAGGAGATGAGGACCAGGAAGATCAGGGGCATCCAACAATGGTAATTGACGGAGGACCAGTTACATTCAATGGCGTGTCTATATACAATGTTTGCAGCGTTTCGTCCCGTGAAGAATCGTCTTCCGAGCCGCTTTTCGGTTATAATCTCGAGCGAACATCGCTAAAGGACGATGAAAAAAAAATGTGAACCATGTCGGAGAAATAAACGGTTACGAAGTTCTGCAAGATGGAACTCAAGAGTAGTAAACTTGATGCTGAGAGTTAAAGAGATAGGAGTGTTTTTTCATTGTTTATCAAGTAGCGAAAGTTCGTCAAACATTAGAATTGTTACATAGCATTGTCGACAAAATATTGAACAAAACTGTAACAAATCACACAATTTGATTGAATAATTATTTCTTTAATATTATTTTAGTGGTAACATTGCTAGACTGACGGCAAAGGATAAGTGGTCGGTGGGCGGCTTCGGTGGTCTCTCGAGGTAAGCAGTGAGGGGGTGGTTAATACTGAGATGCCTGAGCGCTTTCACTAGAGAATATATTTTGGATGATCCCGATATCTCAATTACTGCAAATTTTATTTTAGGACGCTATATCGATGTATTTTGACTCGTTGATTACTAATTCAGTAGCCATTTCCTTGAGAAACTCAAAATTCGTTTCGATTTTTGCGTTTTTCAGATTGATTTTTTGAGTTTTCGGCAAAAACTCGGTGCTAATCGTAATCAGCGGAAATTTTCCGATCGATTAGGGTATCGAAACATTAAAAAAAAAAAATTCTTTTTTTGCCCACCTTTTTGGAAACCTAAAAATGTCGAAATTTCAAATGATCATAACTTGGCTCCCGTTTTATCGATTTTGGGTTTTGACGAGCGTTTTCAAAACGTCTCGAGTAGACTTAGAGAATGCATTTTGGATCATCCCGATATCTCCACTATTGCAGCCGTGAGATCAGGTTAAAAATCGGCGAAAAAAATGAGAAGGGAAGGAAAATGGGAAATGGGAAGGGTGATGAGGGGCGGGGGGGGGGGGGGGGGTGTACGGAGAAATTCGCAAAAATCGATGGTCCGACTTTAAAAATCTGTGAAAAATCGAAAAATAATGATAGCATAACGATTCAAGCGCCATTTTAAAGGGTTTTCGATCACGAAAAGAATGAGCACAGAGTGGGGTTCCAACTCCACCGGGAAGCAACGTTACAGCGATTTTACTGAAACCACTTCTTTTTGGCCGAAATGCAAAGAAATTTGGAATTTTTAAATTCTATTTTAGGACGCTATATCGATGTATTTTGACTCGCTAATTACTAATTCAGTAGCCGTTTCTTACACAACAAGTATCGAGCGGGAAGCAGTTTTTCTGAGTTTTTGATGATGGCAAGACAATTGAAATTCAGTAATTGTAGCCACCTGTGCCGGTTAAGTTTTCCGCAATTTCCCGGTGTCCCTCTGTCGCAATTCTAATACAATAGAGTACATCAAGGAAGAGTTCCTTTGGACAACACTCTGGGCGCGGGGGGATCTCAAGGAATCGAATGGAACTGCGAGAGAAGGGGAAGGAACGTGAAAACTGGAATAAGGTGTATACGATACAAACACTAATAAAAATAAAAATGTTACATTTTTCTTGTAACAAGTACAAATATTTCAGGATGCGCATAATTACATTTTATTGTGTTCTCTATTAACGAAAAAAAAAACTCCAGCGAGAGAGAGAGAGAGAGAGAGAGAGAGAGAAGCAGAAAGACAGTATACGAGGATACTCTCAACTATATCCTTTTGTTTTTTTTCGTATCATTACACGAAGTCCAAGCAGGATGAAAGAAGCTGGTGGAGGTTATGTTGCAGGGAGAAAAGCGGTAAGGAAAAATTGTAGCAATGTATATCGTGGCAGACGGGAGAAGCGAGCGGATCGAGGAAAGAAGACGAAGAAGATGAAGAAAAGATGAAGTGGAAGCAGACGAGGTAGAACGTGAAAAAGGAGAGGAGGGTGGCCGTTTGTCGGACATACCTCGGGGCCACCCTGACGTCTAATTGCGTGTAATGCACTCGGTTGGCCGTAGGATTTTGCCGCCAGAGAGGAAAGAAGAGGCGAAAAACTCGGATCGCACAACACGGGGCAAAACCCGCGCGGCGAGTATCGAGGAAAGAGACGCGGTGTTATGTCCGGCACGCTTGGACCCACACGACGGCAACGTCCGGGACGTCGATCTTCTCATCTCCTCCCTTCTCTCGCGATATTCCTCCTTGCTCACGCTTGTATATATATTTATATCGTTATGCACTCTCGCGACAATCCTTGCGAGAATCCTACGGAGAGGGCGCGCAAAACGCGATCGCATCGATCTTCGCTCTGCTCATTTCTGCGCCGTCTCGAAGCCTTTCTCCCAGAAGAAGAGATACGCCCGGTGCGCTCGGCACGCTGGATGAAGACGTGTTCCTCGTTCTTTCGCACATTTCGTGCATTTCTTACGTTACACGACGATCTTTCCTCCGGTCAACCTCCTCTCTCTCTCTCTTTCTTGCTCTCGTAAGCCCATGTCATTCCGACAAAAAAATCTCTGTTATGATTTATTACGACGTCACGTATTAACAACAAGGAAACTTGGCTCTCATAAAATTAGTCGCGGAAAATTGGCACTTAGAAAAATGGCTTACGGAATATTGGCCTCTCGAGAAATTGGCCCAAAAATTAATGGCGACGGAGTTCAAGGGCAAGAGGGGCAGGGGAACCAGTGATTAACCAACGCCGGAAAGCTCGTGCCCAGCGACTCGAAGGAAGTAAGCGAAAAGTGGAATAAACTGAACAACCTCGTAAAAAGCCAACGAAACTGAAACGAAAAAAAAACCACGAACAAAACTGAGGAAATTCGAACAAACTACGAAAAACTTAGGCAAAGCGACAAAAGCATATGGGTAATAAGTATCCCGTTGCTATCAATTTCGGCGCCAATTTTCCGGGAGATCATTTATTCAGGGACCAAAGTTCCTGGGAATTATCGGTCGCTTAGACCGCCGATCTTACTGTCTAGAGTGTTGAAAATATGCTTGAAATGGGATATCCGGTGGTCAAATTCTCCGTCGAGACGAAAGAATTAGACGTATTTGGGTGAACGGCATGATATAACGTAGACTTTGGTTTCGTCGGTCGTGAGTTTTTTGTGTCGTCGTGGACGAGATCGAGAGACGAGAAACGGGAGAGGCCTATTATGATTAATGATTTATGGCTTTTACCCGGGACCGCGGGATTTTGTCGGCGGGTGTAAGAGAAATAACTGATAATTGTCTATGTATACTGTATGGGTGATTTCGTGTATTTGTATATATTTTCTCTGTCTCCCATATACGACGATATGGAGACAGACACGAGATGGGGATCCGTCGGGGGAAGCGTTGAGGAAGAACGTGAGAAGGGGTTAATAACGGTCGCGTGTTCTAATGCCCCCCATTATCCACAAACCGACCACCTAACAAGCTACCTGCTAATGATATATGACGCGCGGTCCGACTCTTTCACCCTGGAATATATATATATATATACAAACACATCGGTCCGCGGTAAAGTTTAACATTCGTTATTCCCTATTTTCTCTCCGTCTGATTTTTCTCTTTATCCTTCTGTCGCTCTGTCTGTCAATGTGTAATCCGATCTGATCCGATATTTGTCAGGATTTGAAAATCGCACGGGACCGTAAAAGAATCGGCTTTCGTTTGAGTCCTTTGTGTTTCGGCGTTAATTCGCACGGGAAACCCCCGGAGGATTAACGATTAACACTGCTCGTAAACGTTTACCGGCGGGACGAACTATAATGATGACGGAGAGAGCACTGACTGTTCGCAAAAGTCCGTTAATTTAGTCCGGCTTGGAAAATCGTCGAAGAAAAGAAAGGGCATAGATATATACACCCACACATAGGTTTTATATATATATATGCGAAATTGTTATGCGTGGCATGTGATAGAGAGAGAGAAAGAGAGAGGAGTAATCGTCATGCCGAGTGTAGTTAAGATTTGAACGAGAGAATTATCGTTAACTCGATCGATGACAGTTTTCTGACGTATAGTAAAAACAATGTTTGGTGTCGGAATAATGTCAATTGTTAGCTAACAACTATTAGTCATTAGTTGATTATGAGTCGATAATTTTATATGATCATGCAATTGAATAAAATGAATAAATATCACTTTATTACAATAATTAACATGCTTCATCATAAATCTTAAGTGAGGGGATACGGTTAACTAGTTTGAAGACCTGTTTCCACAAGATAAAGCATCCCCTTCGCCTGTCAGTTCGAAGTGAACGGAAGGACTTTTGTATATACATATGTATCTCTCTATATTATATAAATATATCGCCGCCGCCACCGCCGATAAAATAAGATAGAGATTATAATATAGATATATATAATTTATATATATATTAGGGCGATTTTTTTTTTCGACTATTTTTTTTCAATCCCCACCCGAAATTTTGTTGGATATGTCGAAAAATAAATTCCCTGAAAGTTACAGCTCTTAATATTAATTCTAAGTACTCTCCCAAAGCGTGAGAAGATTATCCATCTAAAATATACGTAAATCGATTTTTTTTTTTCAAATTTCTATAACTCAGCCGCATTTTATGCTATCATATTGTTCTCGGTTTCGATTTACTCAGAATAAAACAATCTAAAAAAGTGCCTTTTGCGGCGAAAGTGTAAATTGTACTGGTGAATTGGTACGGGTCACTGAGGTTGATTTTTTACCCAAAATTCTCGTTTTTTTGCTGGTATCTCCGAAACAATTAACATTACGAAAAAAATGTAAATGAAAAATTTGTTGGAAATTTAATTTCCTACAAAAAAGGTTCCATCGACCCAATTGCTTAGATTAATATTTCTTGAGATATTGAACTTTAACTTATGAGTAGTTTAAGCTTATAAAAGTTGAAATATTAAATAATAAAAAAAATTTTTAAAAATAAAGTTCAATATCTCAAGAAATATTAACCTAAGCAATTGGGTCGATATGACCTTTTTTGTAGGAAATTAAATTTCCAACAAATTTTTAAATTACATTTTTTTCGTTAAGTTAATTTTTTCGGAGATAACAGCAAAAAAACGAGAATTTTGGGTAAAAATCAACTTCAGTGACCCGTACCAACTCACCAGTACAATTTACACTTTCGCCGCAAAAGGCACTTTTTTTAGAATGTTTTATTCTGAGTAAATCGAAACCAAGAACAATATGATAGCATAAAATGGGGCTGAGTTATAGAAATTTGAAAAAAAAAAAAAAAAATTCGAATTACGTGTATTTTAGATGGAAAATCTTCTCACGCTTTGGGAGAGTACTTAGAATTAATGTTGAGGGCTGCAACTTTCAGGGAATTTCTTTTTCGACATATCCAACAAAATTTCGGATGGAAACTGAAAAAAAAAAATTGCCGAAAAAAAAATCACCCTAATATATATATATATATATATATATATATATATATATATATATATCTATATTATATAAATACATAATATAGAGAGCCGCCGCCGCCGCCGTGTATAAGAGTTGGGGGCGCCGGGGTATAGTAGGCCCGGCCGAGAGGGAACGGAAAGGGGCGGCGAAGCGCGCAGGGGGGCGAGGCGCCCCTAGTATATATATAGGACACAAAACAAAGTCTTGATATTTCGCTTTAGTAGGTAATCCCCGGATCTCATTGTGCATATGTACGCAGATTATGCCCACTTATACTCTATCCAGCGAGAGAACATTCACGGTTTACGCATAGGGGCGCAAAGTGTGAAGAGGGTGACATGCTACTCAATAATCGTGTAGGTAAATATGTATACGGTACCGTTTGGACCATTATCTCAGCTTAATGTAATTTTTTAACGGCACAGGAAAAACCACGTTAATTGGCAAGTTCATAGCCACATCGTTTCCACATCTATATACAATGCCGAGACTCGGTAAATCAGCGACGCGAAGGAAACTACTGCGCGAGCTAAATTACGATAAATAACGAAGAATTCGAAAAATGCAGAAAACACGTGTGATTTGGTATCGTATACAGGACACACACGTGCTCCGAAACGCTCTCGTTTTTTTTTGCGGAGCAAACAATTTGCCGCCGCTCTTGGCGAATAGCAGAGTGATCAGAATACATAGAGTTGTCTAATACCTCTCTGCGCACCGACCATGTACGTACACCGTACGCTTTTACCTACCGCGACGTCGTCATTTCTTTAATTATTTGTCGGGTCTGTTTTTTTTTCTTTCGTGTACAAAAAACGGCACAGCGACGATTTGTGCGGGCTGTGAGCGGTATCTACTTTGAATCAACATGGAAAAGCAGGAAATCGCGAACGTTCGAGCTCGTTTAACCGGCATAGTGAACTTTTGCTAAGATTGCTTCAGCCCCGATCTCCTTGATTTTTCCCCTGTCCGCAGAACCACGCTCGCGGTAATCGCGTGTTTTCCATGTTCCGCTCGTTAATAGAAATTGCCTCTCGGTTCGTTATTAGACGATGATCGTTCCATCTCGAGAGGACGGCTGGTGAATACCTACGCAATGTCACGTAGCAAATCTATATGCGGACACACACACTCTCTCTCTCTCTCTCTCTCTGTCTCTCTTGCTGTTCACAGGTTTAGCTAAACCTTCCTACAAATTCTTTCCGCCGTATACCTGAGCAAGCTTATATCAGTTGTCGGCGGAAACCCGGAATTCCAGGATCACGACGACTTTGACGCCGATTATGATGGGAATATCTCGCGATGAAAGTACACAGTGCTCTCACTGTCGACTCGCCCTGTTCCATTACCTCCACGATTACCGCCATTTTCTATCAATCACCGTTTTCTTATTCCGGGTCATTGATCTCAGCGTGGATTTTGTTAAATCCGAATGTGCGACATATCGAGCAAAACCCTGATTCAGGTGACATTTGAACTGAACATTTTCTTCCGGTAATAGTCGATAAATTCGAAATAGTCCATAACGTTTTTTCTTTCTTTCTGCAAACTGCACAGAAGTCAGTGTGCGCTTCGATGTTTCTTCGAATGAATCATTTTAGGCATATACGAGGGGGGACCCAAAAAAAACGGGAATTGCGCTGCGGCGGGGAGGGAGAGTGGGGGAACCCATTGCTCGACCGTGTGTCCGTTGGGGACACGTCTCCTGAGTTAGTGTGCGAAGTTTTGTCGCCGTGAGTGCATCGGTTCGCCCGTGGGAATTTTTGTAGCGAAACAACTTTTTCCATTTCGGCGAAAACGTGATGGCCGATTGTCGAGAACTACGCGCGGCTGTGAAGATTTGTTTCCTGTTGGGGAAATCGGCCGCGGATACTACTGGAATGCTTAACGGGGGGGTAGGGTTTTAAAGGCGAAAAAAAGCATATTTTTATGATTTTTTTGCGGCGACATGAGTAATATAATTTTATTAAATAGAATTACATATTATTGTACAACTATTGAAGTATCTCAGAAAAAATTTTCAATGAAAAATATTGATAAATAAGCCGGTGACGTTGAATCTCCAGAGGCGCCTTGAAAAAAGTGGTTTTGCGGTGAACATTATAACTCGTTACCGGATCATCTCAAACGAAAAAATTGATATGCATTTTAAAGGTGATGTATTTCTCGAGGTAATCAGGAAGAGTTTTTTTTTTTTTTTTTTTTCTATTTTTTGCAGCACTTGGAAGTAAAAAACGCAATTTTGGCTCAAAAAATCGCGCTTAATTTGTTATTAAAAAATTGAAAAAATTGAAAAAAAAAAAAAACTCCTCCTGATTACCTGTTGATTAATGTGAAGAAGTAATGTTTAAATTTTCAAAAGGATCGGTTCAGTAGATTTTGAGTTCTAATGTTCACAAACTTCAAAAATGACGTTTTCGGGAAAATCGATTTAAAGTTTTTTATACGTGAAAATCAGGTATCACGGCCGGTCGTTTGAAACGCTGTAACTCCGTTAGTTTTACTCCGATTGCCTTAAAATTTATACACAATATTCTCGACAGAGTGTTCATTCAGAAAAAAAAAAAAAAAAAGCAAACAAAATAATTTTAAAACCCTACTCCCCCTTAAGACTGCTTATGGAGATGCTGCCCTAAGTAAAACCAGAGTCTACGAGTGGTTTTCACGTTTTAAAAATGGAGAAATGTCAATTGAGACCAACCCCGTTCAGGACGCCCCTCAACGTCAAGAAGTGACGAAAACGTCGACAAAATCAAATGCTCTCATTCGTGAAGACCGTCGCCGAACCATTGATCAACTCTGTGAGATGTCTGGGATATCATGGAGTTCAATTCAGAGGAATTTATCCAAAGATTTGCACATGAGCACAGAGTTGCAGCCAAATTTGTCCCTCGCCATCTCACAGACGAGCAAAGGGAGCGTCGACTTCAGGCATGTTTTGAACTTCAAAATCAGCTCGAAGAGCACCCTGAACTTTTTTCCAAGGTGATTACCGGTGATGAATCGCGGTGCTATGGATACGACCCCGAAACACAGCAGCAATCAAGCGTTTTGCCACTGTGGAGGAGGTAAAACAAAAATCGCTGGAAGGCCTAAAGAACATCCCGATAAGTGAATTTAAAAAATGTTTTGAACATTGGAAGGATCGTTTGCAGAGGTGCGTTGTGATCAAAGTAGAATATTTTGAAGATGATCAAAATTTGGTGTAAAAATATTAAAAAATAAAGAAATTATGACGAAATTCCCGTTTTTTTTGGGTCCCCCCTCGTATAAATGATGCATGCCAATGTAGCGATAGAAGTCTGCAAATAAGGGTGTTACGATGACGAAAGCGAGTAGGCGGCTCTGGAGCTACAACAAAAGCAATGATCTCTGTATACAAATATATATGTATACACTGTGTGTATACTCTCCACCGACAAAAGTCAATCAGTAGCGAGGGACAATTATCCGGCCGAGTGACCGCGCAATAGCTGCTCCCGATGGAGTGGCGCGTCGTCCAAGACAAATCTCTCTCACGAACGTCTATCCGTGTTTTTCGCGAATGACCAAAGCAGAGTCCTACAAAAGTCTCTCGACGGGGACTAGAAACGAGGATAGAAAATAGAAAAAGTCGTTGAGAAGGTGAGATAAAGCGAGAGACGGAGGAACGGACGGGGAGATTTTTACGAGCCGACCAAGATGACAGGGCGCACCAAAGATTGGTCTTATATAGCACCGCCACTTCCGGTTTCTCTCGGCGATCTCGCTCCAACTCTCACAATTGTTCGTTCTAGATCTTCGTTCATTATTTTTTCTCCTTTTTTTAATTTCATCACTTTTATATATCACGTCACGCTCTAGTAGGCCCAAAGTAATGGCGACTACGGGGACCGCTGTACCACCGAATACAATGCAGTTAATGATCTTGCTTGATTCCACTGTAGCAAAGGAGATGCAGGACGATGAATGTTTGCACCGGGAAAAAAAAATTGATAGGATTGCAATTTATTTTGGGACCAATTTTCCAGTGGCCATTTTGCAGGCTGCCGATTTCCCAGGACCAATTTTGCAGGAGTCAAGTTTCCTAGTTTCTATGACTATCTCGAAAAACATGTTAATCTCCGAAACGAAGAATCTTTAAGGCCTTACATACGTCGAGAATTTTCAAAAAATCGATTTTTTTTTGTTTACAGATTATTATTCCTTATAGTCTTAGGCGTATTTCTGTGTAAGCTGATTGTAAAAATTCCCCATAGTTCAAAAGTTATTGTAGATAATGTGACCGCCCGACGAAAGGACAAAGGTCTGACGCGCTCGAATCAACGCTACCAAAGCAACAAAAGAGGCCAGAACAATTCGTCGATTAGAACAAAATAAACAACAACAATTTTTTACTGACAAGGAAGGCGTACAATATGAAGCTGGAATGGGATATTAGACGTAAGTTAACTAAATAAATTTAAAAAATTCATAAAGTTCTTGCTCCAGCCGCGCGCGACTTCGAGCGAAACGCGCTTGAAACTTTAAACGCGTTTTTCTCAAAACTACTTTTTCTGACACGGTCGGCATGATAACTCGTACGGTTTTTAATATTTTTTGATGATTTTTTTTTTTAACGATTTGGAATTGTTTTTTCTATAGTTGTCGAGCCGGATTTTTTAAATTATAATTAGAAAATTTTATAAAAATAATTAAAGTGTGACTTTTTTGACGAAAACTTAACATTTTTTTTAAAATTACCGCAAATTGTTTAATTTTTCGAATTTCAAAAATCCGGCTCGACAGACTATAACTACTACCTTATTTTACAAGAATTTCTTTACATTTTGCAGATCCGTCAACATTTGAGGAAGTAATACTGCCGACCGTGGAGCAACTTTTTTTTTACAGTGCTACAAAAAATGTGATATTCATGTTGTAATTTTTGAAAAAAAAAATTGAAATAAATTTTTTTACAAACTTAACACAGTAATAAACAATTTGTGAGAATTTTTTTTATCAATTTCTATTTCTATCCCTCCTAAAAACAGTTTTTCTTTTGGTACGTTTTCGGTACCGCTGGACGTATGTAAGGCCTTAATGTGGAAGGAAAAATAGATGCAATTTCATAATGGCGAATGGTACGTTGAACGCATTTTATAAAATGGCATGTATCAGAATATAAAACACGTAACGTAAGATTCCAGGACTCTCTCGCAAAAACATCAACACCACTCGTCGCGAGTAGATTTTTTCCTCTTCTTCGTTTTTTTTTTCAAGAACACTAGTTTATTGCGAAGCGTGTATCGAAGAGACTCGATGAAGTGGACATGCAACATCGGCGGTACACGGTCGCGGGTACATAGGAAACACGCGGGCAAGGAGTTCCTCTCACGCGGTCTTACCAACCAAGATCTTCTTGCTCTCCTCGCGTATATACCGGTCTCTCCTTGGTCGTTCTTTCGTGCAATTACGTATCGAGGCCAGGATGAGAAAAACGCCCAGCGCATCGCTTGCCAATTACAGGTGCGCGGTAAGGGCGGAAAGAGGTGGAGGGCTCTCCAATTTGTTGCCGGTCCTGTCTTTTCTCAATGCAAAGGGCGGAAGCCGACCGGCACACGGGATAGGGTGTGCGCGGGATTGGCAAACGTGCGAATCGCGTTGCTCCATTTCGCGTTGCACGCGAGGAAAGGATTCTCAGGTTTCAGGCAGTCGCGCTATATTGGGTTTGCAAGACCGTATAGGATGCGGCGAAGATTCCTCGTCGCACATGCGAACGATTCTCGGCCTGTTATTTCACATAGCGATACATCCGCGCGATGAATCCAGATGGACAAATTATGTAACGAAATGCAACAGTGTAAAAGAAAGCCGTAAAAACAGTAATTTTCACTCACAATGTCGTGATTTCCTGGATAAATATGTTCGAGTCTCTGGCCTTCGACCAAATACATATGCGATTCGCATTCGAGGAAGAATGCATTGAGAAACAATCAAGTATGATCAACGGCGAGAGAGATTGGGGGAATGGCGACTTAAGGGCAACGTTTAATTACTTCAACTGTTCGATTTCCTCAGGTAGACAATACCGATTTATAACATTTCTTAAGGGATCATAAAAATCTGAGAAAGATATACCGAGTAACAAGCCAAAAGTGAAACTTCCGAGTTTGAACATGTGTGGTCCGGATATTAAGATAGTATTGTCCGCCTGTTAGATACAAAAATACGCTGAATGTAAATGATGAATATGCTGTTTCATGAATTTCAGCATACTTCATGTGCTTCTATATATATATATTAGGAGACCTCAGCACGTACGTCCTTTGAAGCGAGAAAAATAATAAACGGAAGGTGCGCGGAGGCAGTCCGGTTAATCGAAAATGCACCGCGGGTAACGAGGCAAAAGACTTTGTCGGCAGATTCCCCGGTTCTCGCGGGTGCTAGGCCGACCAAATGCAAAAGATATATATATTTTTACACACACATAAATTGATAAAGCGACTGCAGCTATATTAAAGTAGCTGCAACGCTATGTCAATGTGTACTAAATTTTGGAGAAAAAAAAAACTTTTTGTACAAACTTTTATCTATTAACTGGCGGTAAAATAAGGTGGGCCTGCGTTACAACATGTTTTCTGGACACAAAACAATCTCGCGTTAATGACGAATTATTCATAAATTTTAAGGTCTTTACGTCCGTTCCCAATTAACCCCATTTCTGTTTCATTCCTTCAGACTTCTAGACTGTTGATCGAAGAAACTACCGAAAACTGTTTCCCATTCGATAGCCAACGTACAAGCTAATGCACGTTTAAGGAGGGAAATAGGGTTAGGACAGCGTTTTCTCAATGATTTTAATGAATTTTTTTTATAGTATAAAAAATGAATATAATTTATCGAAACTTTGAGAATATTTTATACATATATTTAAGTATATACTATAAAATTTTTGAAGAATTTTCTCGAAAAACACCGGGGATATTAGCGACCCCATATTGCAGGTCACAACCAGATTCAGCATTTTGTGTACATTCTGGAAGCCGCAATTTTCATCTGAAATCAAACGAGGTTGGAATTTACTTTCATTATATGTCTCTCTTCTATATGAACCTAAATGCTATCAAAAAAATAGAAAATTGAATTTTTTACAGGGGTAAAAACAAAAAAGCATGATTTTTTACAACTCTATTTGCAACAAAAAAAATTATTTCAAATAATGATAATATTCCGATTTTAGGTTCATATAGAGCGCGATACTATGAAGAAAGTATCTACCAATTTTCAAAATGATTGGTTGAAAACTTTTCGAACTAGCGTGTACGCAAGTTCAAAAAAAGTCGTTTTCAGAAAAACACGTTTGAAAAATGGGTACCTGAGTGACCGCTCGGTTATACACGTGGCGCGCTCAGGGCCTGAAGGAGAGCTACTCACTTTAATGGCTCATAACAATAGAACGAGTCGGAATTTCATTTAAAATTTTGGGAACATATTTATCAATAGTTTTACTAATTATTTATGAAATTAAAAAAAAATCGATTTTTTGAACCATCTAACCCTATTTCCACCCTTAAGTGGACACCCATCTCAGTACTGACCGTAGCCGATACAAATAAAAATGTGAGACCACCAAAGCCGTGCACCGATCGATCTATCTCTATCAAGCTGATGATTTCATTTGCCAATTCCTGACGAGTCACATTTTCGTTAAACCCTTTCGAAGAACAATTTACACTGTCAAAATCTTGGAATTATTGCCAGGAAAATATTAATCATAATAAAATAACATCGACATTCGTAACTTATGATGGAGGAATCGAATCTAGGATTTAGCCCGCGCAAATTATATTAGTAGTGAATCTTTCAACAAGCAGAGCAATCTATCAAAAATAAAAATTGAAAGGACGGCTTGCTCTCCGGGTGTGCAGGTTATCACGCATTGCTATCGATTAATTGATCAAAATTTGTCAAAACATTTTTTTAAATTGAACACATAAGCGATATATAATCAAAGTCTTGTACGTATATATACGCGCATTTACCAAAGTATCAAAGTAAGGATGTAAATGTCACGAGCGAGCAGCGAAGAAGTGGGAAGGAGTGTGTCTGGTTACGTGGCGTTGAAACTTTCCCTTTTGCTGTGTTTCCGGTCGGCAAACGCATTGTCGCCATTCGGACGTGGTGCTCATTCGCTTTGTTATTATCCGCCAACTCCGTCAACGAGACTGATTCATGATAAACCTAATCAGGCCCTGCAAATTCATTCACACTCGGATGTGTTGAATGATGCCAACGAACCGCGATCGGAGGCCTTTTTTGGCTTCCCGAGTCACGTATATAAATTATGAATGAAATGCGACGCGTGTCATTGAGCACCATCGCGAATGAAATGCAACTGCACAGAGAGAAAAGATATACGTCTCGTGATATGTGCGTCGGTCACGTAATAAATCGACGTGAACGAATCACACGTTGCTAAACCGAATGTCTACATTGCTTTCCCCAATTGCGCGATAGTTGTTAAGGGCGCAAATAGTAACCCTATTTCCGCCCTTAACAACTATCGCGCAATTCAAACGGTTCAAATTGACGGTTCAAAAAATCGATTTTTTTTCATTTCATAAGTTGTTAGTAAAACTATTGAAAAATATGTTCCGAAAATTTTGAATGAAAATTTCGACTCGTTCTATTGTTATAAGCCATTAAAGTGAGTAGCTCTCCTTCAGGCCATGAGCGCGCGATTTTTTCAAACGCGTTTTTCTGAAAACGACGTTTTTTGAACTTACGTACACGCTGGTTTGAAAAATTTTGAACCGATCGTTTTGAAAATTGGCAGTTACTTTCTTCATAGTATTGCGCTTTATATGAACCTAAAATCGGAATATTATCATTGTTTAAAATAATTTTTTTTTGCAAATAAAGTTGTAAAAAATGGCAAAAAATCATGCTTTTTTATTTTGACCCCTGTAAAAAATTCAATTTTCTATTTTTTTGATAGCATTTAGGTTCATATAGAAGAGAGACATGTAATAAAAGTAAATTCCAACCTCGTTTGATTTCGGATGAAAATTGCGGCTTCCAGAATGTACGCAAAATGCTGAGTCTGATTGTGACCTGCAATATAGGGTCGCTAATATCCCCGGTGTTTTTCAAGAAAATTCTCCAAAAATTTTATAGTATATTCTTAAATATATGTTTAAAATATTCTCAAAGTTTCAGTAAATTATATTCATTTTTTATACTATAAAAAAAATTCATGAAAATCATTGAGAAAACGCTGTCCTAACCCTATTTCCTCCCTTAAAAGTTAGGTATCCTCGTGAGAATCTAGGAAAATTCGTCCCGAAAAATTGGCGTCCCGGAAAATTCGGCCCAAAATTGACGGCCGTGGGATCCAGCGGCGGTGTCCAAGTGAGCAGGGGTAACGGTCTGCCAACACTAAAAGGTTTCTATGTAGTGACTGAATCAACACCAAAGAAACTCAAACATGTCAAAAAAAAAAACACGAATATAGTCAAGAAAACGCAAAAAACCAAAGGCATGGCGACTCAAGCAAAGCCAACAAATCTCGAACGGAACAAAAAAACTCGGACAAATCTTAAAAAACCTCAAACAAAGTTACAAATATTATAAGGGTAAGTAATACCCCCGACGCCAATTTGCCGTGAGCCACATTTTTCGGGGCTAATTATTCAGCGGCTATGTATCCCATTACGCCTTATCACGGCAAGATTGAATACATCCTTAGTGTAGGACAGATTTGAAAAACGAAACTCGTGTAACTTCTCCACGTCGAGAAGAGAAAAAAGTCGCGATAGCTTTCATCCAAGTAATAAGTAGCTGAACGTGTGGAAAAATTATATTCATATCCAAACATTTGGGAATCGCTTCGTAAGCGGTCGGTAATGATTGTCCTAAAGGTTTGAGTATCAATCGCAATTTCTCACATGTTCTCAGTAGAAATGTTAGCTACCATAATTCGACTGGAGAAAATTCGTAATTTTGTTTTGTCTGTGTACACGATTTCACGATGATTGATCGACGTGTCGATCGAAAGTGCGAAAATCATCAGCAATCACACGCGCGGTGGGCACGAGCGCGCCCGCGCCCACCGTTGGAGGTCTCTCTGTGCTGAGAAAACGGCGCCGGATGACAGAGGGATGCGTCGAGCCACATAGCCACAATGCCGAAAATCGCGACATCTTGACCGTGTCGCATCGAGACATCCGGAGGAAGCCACCTCGGTCGCGCATATTAATCGTTCTTTAGGTTCTCCAACCACTCGAGTATTGCTCGGAGCTGCTAATGGGATTCGTCCAATTAATCAGACAAGACAAAAGCAACCTGTGTATGGTTACGTATCCCCATAACGAATTGATCCCTAACTCGAATTCAAGAGTCTTTGAACTCCATAGAAGATATCCGATCGGACGATGCGTGACAGCAGCAGAGATATTTTATTCATTGAATCTTTCATCATCCAAATATCATTTGAGTGTAGCGATCATTGGTAATTTACAAAAAATGATTGATTAATCCACCATTTGCTATTGGACTATGGCTTCGTGTACTCGTCACGGTGAGGTGCAAATGCTTGCTAAGACTTCTCGCTCGCCGAACACAGAACCGCGGGAGGGGCGATTCATCCCTACCCCAACGTATCTCGCATTTTTTTGCACGTCTCCTGCGAGTGGTGGGAGTCATGACGTTGGCTCTTTGGCAGAGTAAGTATTCTGAAGGGGCGTTACGAGGTACAGCACCGGATTGCACATAGGAGGGGAAACCGTTGAGGGACAGCAGAAAACTTTTGAGGTAGTAGTCTGGTAACTTAAGCCGATTTTCATGTCTTTTTTGGAGGGCGTTTTTTTGTAGGAAAATAAAAATGAATCGTTTTGGATATTTAGGATGTTTTTATTTACATATTGAAGATACAAAAAAAAATTTTTTTGAAAAAATTTAATAGTTTATTGTTATTATTATTATTGATCGAAGTTGGCAGCCCGGGTCCTAACTTTTTTTCTACCGAACCGATTGCTCTCAAATTTTAACAGGCTATTCTACACACTTATAGTTCTTGTCGGAACTACCGAGAAATTTTTTCACCACTAACTTTTTATTTTACAACTCCTTCTTTGCTAAAGTCCTGTTATTTTAGCAAAGAAGGGGTTGTAAAATAAAAAGTTATGGGTGAAAAAAATTCTCGGTAGTTCCGACGAGAACTATAAGTGTGTAGAGTAGCCTGTTAAAATTTGAAAGCAATCGGTTCGGTAGAAAAAAAAGTTAGGACCCGGGCTGCCAACTTCGAGGTGCCAACTTCGATCAATAATAACAATAATAATAAACTATTAAATTTTTTCAAACAAATTTTTTTTTGTATCTTTAATATGTAAATAAAAACATCCTAAATATCCAAAACGGTTCATTTTTATTTTCCTACAAAAAGACGCCCTCCAAAAAAGATATGAAAATCGGCTTAAGTTACCAAACTACTACTTTAAATAGGATGAACCGATATAGCTTGGATCATGTACCTGCGCCATAAATTTGTTCAATAGAAATGAGATTGTACCAGATAATTGGATATCGTGACGATAAAATTAACGATGTTCCGATGACGCAAGTAGAAATTGCGAAAATACAATTAATAAAAAGGACGGTATATAAAAAGAACGAGACAGAGTTTTGTTTTTCTTTTAAAATACCATTTCAACAGATCCAAATATTGATCGGTAAGAACACGTACTTAAAGGACGAAAAGTCGACGCCCTGTGAAGATCGCTAACCAGGGTTTTGTATTTCCCACGAAGAAATCCGCGACGTCAAACTCTTTTACGGTATCGCGTGCTCTCCGTGATCTCCCGCATGTTGCTTCGGATCATGAGATTGATTAGAATCCAAATTTACTGATATAAAACTGGCTCAGCACAATGCCGGTTCTGGCATGACATGAATTATTCAAACTATCGAAGGGTTCGGCGGATTTCCGAATATGATTTTCAGGATCCTGCAAATTTTGCAAGCTGAAATATCGAATGGTAAGCACAAAACGATTTAATCCGTGAGTGAAATTTTATCGAAACTGTGAGGCTCTTTGCACCATCTTGCCACGGCTAATTATGGAATTCGAGCGTCAGCATTGTAAATCCCCCATGAAGTGTAACTCGACGCGAACATTTATACGTACACAAAGGACGAAATCTCTCTGAATTTATCCGGCTTACCACGCTCGTTTGCGGAACATATTTAGCGACGACAAATCGCTTACAATTAAACACATATCGCTGACGGAGAGACACGTGCCTGCCAGATAGGCAAACACCTGTTGTCCACGATCTACTGGCATCTCAATATTTTTTCGGATTTTGTTTCACTAACAATTGCTGATGATCAAATTTCAACCGGGCATACTTTATAAATTCAAAACTGAATAATGGATAGCCGGGAATACGGGCTCTTCTTTGATTTGATGAATCAACGATACGACAACGATTGATTCGGTAGGAAAAAAGTTATTGGTTCCGACTGTTTGTGAATGGAAAAAGTATAACGATTAATGGACACTGACATCGCGAAAAATAGCCCATTAGAATATTCATCATTAAGCATCATTGATTTATCATTCGACCATCTCCGTTAAGAATAGCCGTTTTCCCAAAGACTTCCGACAGATTTGACGTAGGAATGATTTGATTGGCACACAGCAACATTTTTCTTTGAAATGGATATTGCATATTCCGCGTGGATAGCCGAAATAATTACTACCCCGATAATTCCAATTGCAATATCATCGGAGCTGCGAATGAGACCGCCATTTTACGTTCTATGGCGAAACGTTCCAGCCGTTTACACGACTCATTAAACACCAGAAGCGCGATCGCGGTCGATAGGACGCGCCTCTCGCGAGACTGGTTTCAGTCGGGTGGGTTTCACCAGGTGTCGCTCCTGTAGGGAGAACGAAAAGCTAGCGACCTCAATCTTTTACTCGAAATACTTATGTATCAGTTGATTTTCTCAACGGTGAAGTTGCCCGAACGGTGGTGTCACCGAGCAAAGAAATACATGTATAATCAATAAAATGCACGGGAATTTATAAGATCAATGATTAACGTTACGAAAGAATCACATTCAGAGCTTTGCTCGTGCTTTGTTGAAATTATACAGCTGTCATTTTCATCCCGCGCTGTTTAAACAGTAACGCCCCGCTTCTTCCACCCTTTGCGGACTTCTTGCTCGCAGCGTGCCACGGCAGATAGAAAAAAAATATCATCACTATTTTTCAGCCTTAGAAGAGAATCTCCTGGTCCACAAGAGACTCGCACAACTCAATTGGAACGGTGGGTAGTTTAAGTAATATTAACGTCATGCATTCAACGATGTCATACAATTTGCTCATTAGCCCCAAAACACATTTGTACAGATGCATTTGTACACATTTGTAATTCCCTGCATTTATCAATTCACTATCTACGTACGTAAATTCATCTACAACGTAAACACAACGACGATAATTACTCTTAGGCGATTAAGTAAGTTATGCTGTTGTCGAAAAAATAAAAACGTACAACGGTGATTGGAAAATTGTGCAATTTACAATTTTGTCGTTATCTGAGAATTCGCGTTTGATTATATTCGCACGCAATCAAATTTTGCTTCATCCGAGCAAAATTTCTTTAGATATTAAAAAGTACCCAATTTTCTCGGTGCACAAAATGCAGTAGTCATAGCTCGGATAATAGAACTGTGAAAGAGTTGCGAGGAACCCATTGGGACAATTAGTTTCAACACCAGTGAAACGGATATCTCCCGGCTTTTTTCCCGGTGGCCAAGCGGAAGTTAAAACTAAAATAACCCAGAGCCGAGAGGCAAATTCAGAATGGGAATACGGTGGGTTAAAAAAATAGAGTGTTTTCATCTCGATTGGTTGCTCGCCCGTAAACCGGAAATAACTTCTTGTGCGATAATTAAATAATTGACTAGCAGATTATTGTTACTCGGGCACTTTCCATCGTCGTATTTCCTCAGAACGAAAGACTTTTCTTTCGTTCTGAAAAAATACGACGACGGAAAGTGCCCAAGAACTTTTTCCAACGGACCTTTTTTCAATTTATCGCATTCCCATATTGTTTTGCTGAGCTTTGGAGAAAAAAAACTCATTGTTATTGGTGATCCGAGGAAAATTTCGATTCTACAGAGAGTTAAAATGGAGTGAAATGCGAAAAAATATTGTTTCAATTTTTTTGCTGCATTTCCCGAAACCTCAAAACACCGTAATTTTGAATGATCAAAACTTTACTCTCGTTTTGCTCATCCAATCTTATATTTCATTTATAAAGATAGAAAAGAAACTTAACCCACAACTTACATATATTTATTTCTATAAACTCGTACATTTTTCTTTTTAGAAAAACTTCATCCATTCGCTCGATATTTCGCCAGTATGAATCTAATGAAGTCCACATCAATCGAAATGATAGCGAGCAGTGTTAAACAAACTGTGTTAAAAAATAATGTTTGACGAAGAACCACCGTAGAATGTATTAATATTACCTCGTAACTGTAAAATACTGAAAAAATGGCGACACTGACGGCGTTTGACACCGGAAATTTTTTTACATTGTAATGACCAAATGGTAACCGATGGATGTCGAGCCTCTTTAGACGCCATTATTATTCGTATTTCGATTTGAATGAGAATTCATGACGCGAGAATAATTGCACATTGTACAAATATACAAATAGCTCTCCCGTCATTATCGTTTTCTTTCGCGGCTGCCGACACTCGGGCAATCTTTCAGCCGTGAACAACAAAAAAAAAACTTATTTTCAAAACGAAAATGGGAGTGCCCTGAAAATTGCTTCCCCGCGTCGGTTGTACTTGTGACAAAAGCGATACACACTGGTACCAAGTGTCATAACTCACGTTCCCCCGAGGATATATTGTTGTCGATGAAGGTTTTGATACTATACGAAAGCAAACTATAATTATTATATTTCATCATAATGATTTGCCATCATTGTGGCGACAATCACGTCCCTACTTCCGCAGTCCGTTACTTTGGCTCTTTATAAATGCTTCATGAAATCTCGATATGTCAGATAAGTGGTCAAATAAATGCTACATTTAAAAATCGTTTCAACATTTTTTTATCGACGAATACACATCAGTGATGATGCTTTTATTACATAATTTTAGTAATTGATTGATTTACACGAACAGTGGTTAGCGATGAGAAGAATATTATTGACTCGTATACTTAGCATGGCTTCGACGGTCTCCCACGTTAAGAAGCATTAGCTGCGGTCAATACTGGGATGGATGACCGCTAAGCCGTGCCTTGGCTTTCACGCTGATTACCCAGGCATTTTTCAATTTTATAGAATAATTAAAATCAACGTTTCTCAAAAAAAAAGTGTGAAACTTCAGGTAACAAAATACGAGACATAGCATAGCGTTACGGAATATTATCACGAGATGGCGTTAGGTGAAATGAGCTTGAGCCGCGGGTTTTCATCTTAGCCGTATTTTTGTCGCGGCGGACGCCCTGACGTCAGATAACAGTGTTTTTGAATAATACCGACTAGTACAATCAATAGAGAGTATTGTGGCCCATTAAAAATGGAGGGGATTTTTTTTTATTAGGCTCTGTATCACGTACTGAATGTGAATTAACAAAATGGTTACAAATTATGGAAGCGGAAGTGCCGCCATTTTGATGAAAACCGTATTGGCCAATATCTCCGTTACCGTGCATTTTAGGCCAACAATGGTAATAAACTTTCTTGTAGATAATTGAATTTTCCATCTTTTTTTTTAAATATTTATTTTTGTATCACTTACCGTTTACGACTTATACCACTGTTAAAATTTATTTTTTCACTTTTTGACCTGTATCTCTCCTAATAATTGTTTAAACAATAAAATGCTAGTGACTTATCTTTTGAATCTATACATTTCCCACAACTTTTATTAAAAACTTTTTTGTCTAAAGTTAATATACTCAAGGTTATAACGCGTTCAATGTTGCGCTACTGGGTGCAAGGTTAATAAAAATGAGGTATGCATAGTACAATGATGAAAATTCAATACATATGTAAAAAAATATTAATAATATTGACATAATTAACAATAAATACCTTCTTACCTTCAAAAAACAGCGACTTCCCGTTGACATTTTTTAAATATTTGTATAATATTGTTAACAATTCAATAATACTTCATAACTCGAATTGCCCCACGATTATTATCAAATTATCAATTATATACTGTTGGCATAATAAACAAAAGAATAGGAAAACGCGCAATTACGTTCGCTTATCAACAAGAAGTAAAATAAGTCTAGCAACTCTGCCTCCAACCGAAAATGCTGCGAAGTACCATTCGTTCCGGACTTATCAATCTTTCCATGCCTTTTTGAATAAATTTCTCGTTTTCCTATTCGTTTGTTCATTATGCCAACAGTATATAATTGATCATTTGATAATAATCGTGGGGCAATTCGAGTTACGAAGTATTATTGAATTGTTAACAATATTATACAAATATTTAAAAAATGTCAACGGGAAGTCGCTGTTTTCTGCAGGTAAGAAGGTATTTATTGTTAATTATGTCAATATCATTAATATTTTTTTACATATGTATTGAATTTTCATCATTGTACTATGCATACCTCGTTTTTATTAACCTTGCACCCAGTAGCGCAACATTGAACGCGTTATAACTTTGAGAATATTAACTTTAGACGAAAAAGTTTTGAATAAAAGTTGTGGGAAATTTGTGGATTTAAAAGATAAGTTATTAGCATTTTATTGTTTAAACAATTATTCGGAGAGATACAGGTCAAAAAGTGAAAAAATAAATTTTAACAGTGGTATAAGTCGTAAACGGTAAGTGATACAAAAAAAATTATGAAAAAAAAAGATGGGAAAATTCAATTATCTACAAGAAAGGTTATTACCATTTTTGGCCTAAAGTGTACGGTAACGGAGATATTGGCCAATGCGGTTTTCCTCAAAATGGCGGCACTTCCGCTCCCATAATTTGTAACCATTTTGTTAATTCACATTCAGGACGTGATACTGAACCTAATTGAAAAAAAAAATCCCCTTTATTTTTAGTGCCATGCGGACAAGAGTAACAGGCTCCCTATTGATTACACTAGACCAACAGACAGAAATGTAACAATGCTTTTTTTGTACTGTAGGATGTGGACAACATGTGTTCGGACCATAATGTGACAGTCGAATTTTTTTTTGTGGATTACGATACTTTCTCGTTTTTAATATACCTCGTACGTGACGAGGAAGGAAAATAAAAAATCGAAAACTGGCACAGTGAGCTTTCAACTTTTTGAAATCCGCCATATTCCTGGGGGCTTCACAAACGTTACCGATAAAGTACGTGGCAAGTTACCATTTAATTATCAATCTTTCCATCGTCATAGACGCGATTATACGCCACTCTAGCCTTTTTCCTTTCTCTCAATTACTTTCGCGGTCACCCACACACTCTCTTACGACAGCACATGCTTTGGCGTCTAGGCAAGCTCTTGATCGCTGCATGCTTCTTGTACCTCGTTATTATACATACATAGATATTTATATATAGCAAAAAGGTACTAACGGGCACCCACACAGGCACACGTGCCAACGTGGCACAGAACAGGGAGCTCCCCGTTTCTATGTAAATAAAGGTCGTCAACGAGACGCGCAAGCGTCCCCACCAAACACCTCGTCGCGTCGCGAGTGACGTCTGTTCGAATACCGCGACGCGAAGGAGAACTCGCGTACGCTACACACGAACCCGGCAGCGAGTTTCACGTCGACGCCACGACACAGTTGTCGCGTTGTTCCCCTCATTTTTTACCCAAACACTATAAACAATATACAATCTATGCTTTAATTTTCGTAAATTCAGAAAACAAAAGCACTCGCGTCCGACTTTGAAAAACAAAAGCGGGAGAACTCTCGCGGCTGTTCGCCGAGATCGCAAAGTAAAATATACGCAGCAGTGAGAAGATATTCGTGGACTGTGGTATCAGTGCCAACGCGGAAGTCATCGAGACACATTTACGCGCGGATAACGTAAGGTGTGAAAAAGTGATAGAAACCGGAAAAAGACGGTAAACATTTAGGGCCTCTAAGTGCGCGATCGATTGGTTATATAAATCGATCAATTAATCATCGTAATCGTAACTGTTCAGTGTGTTCACGTGGGTGGAGTTGATAGGACGCCAATTCTTCAGAAACTTCATCGGTAAGGAAAAACAAACAATTTTTTTCGCTCTAGTATAAAATCATTTCAAGGGCATTCATTGTATTTATCAAAGCAGCTCTTCATTGTGATAAATGGTGACGAGTTTGAGGGAAAAGTAAGGTGAGTTTTTGGATCAATGATGATTTCATCGTTGAGAATGTAACCCAAGCGAATGTTACAGGGAAACAGGATTGAAACCTGGGTTTTATTCGGCTATACCAGAGAATATTGTGTATACATACTAGCCGGTCTTGGCATGCCACGTTTGGTGGAACTCCACCACGCTTAGTATAAAACTTCGCGGCATAATGTTACGTAAGAACGGGCGAGGAGGCCTTGAATGCTTCTACATATATATATATATACAGGCGATAATAGGTTGAGTACCAATGAGTTTCCGCCTTCGATTGTCGTAGCGAGATATCGCGTCTATGACATATACATATACATATACATATACATATAAATATACATATACATATACATATACATATACATATACATATACATATACATATACATATACATATACATATACATATACATATACATATACATATACATATGTATATATATATATGTATGTATATAATTACTGCACGAATCGTCTTTATCTTTAACTGCGATTTTCTGGAATTCCCTCAAACACGCTTCGTATCTGTTGATCTCAACTCGCTCGCTACACTCCCCGTTAAAATGTGTGCTTCGAACGATTGGCCTTTCACAAACGATGTCAAGTGAATATGTTGGTCTAATGAAAGTGACCTCGTTAACGAAAGGCCTCAGTGTAATAGCAGTCCCTAAGGTGGTGGGGTGGCGTAGAGAGGTGGTTGCCCATCTCAGAAAAAGTAGTAAATTCGAATCGATTCGCCCAGATCTTGATAAACCATTGCCGATCACTTGAGAGTTAACTCTATTGATTGAAACGTACATTTTCTACGCAAATCTTCAATAGGAAAGAAGTTTTATACGATAACTCGACAATACCATCGTTTAATTCTAAAATAATTAACTTGTTAACATTCTCAACAATTAAACAAATCGTTCAAATCTGCGTTAGGCGCAATTGCGCGAAAATTTCTATTTCTTTTAGTATTTTCATCCTATACCTTTTCAGTGCTTATTCCCATTCCCAATCCATATATTGACACCCCCTCCCAACAAAAATAGTCGCCATCGTAATAGCTTCCTTTACACGCAGTTAGTAGAGGTGTATTTATTTCTGGAAATAAATACCCCTCAGCAGCTAGCACCTGATGCCAGTGTACAGCGACGATAAAAAGATCACTCTTACGCTCCGATGATCAAACTAACGAGGAATCGTGTGTCGCGATCGTGAGAGGGTGCGAGAATTGACGAATGAGTTCGATGATACACGGTGGCGGTGTAATCGGAGTAACGTTTAGGTCAACACTTCGTTACGTCGTATCGGACCAGTTATTTTGCGAATTAAACGTAAAAAGTATTTTTAGATATCTCTATAAGGTCAAGTGGAATGAATATTGTGGTTTAGCTGGCGAGATGTATCGGTGAATATTTTGCTCGTAAGATAGTTTTATTTTTAACCGACAGCCATAGGGAGATGATAAGGTTGGTGCATGGCTCTGAAGGTTGCTGATGTTAAGCTGCATCGCTCGCAGTCAGTACTTGGATGGGATATCGTTTAGCTCTGCGCTGGCTGGCGGATTGAATCGCTGATTGGTGAAGGTAATTTTACCGAACCAGTGGTGATTCCCTGTAGGAACATTAATTGTGTCGAAAGGATCGCCTCTAAGAGCACGGGTTTGGCAAAATTGGACCGCGGTATCGGGGAGGTTATCAAATTCGCTGAAACTACAAGTTCCGTAAATGAACAGAAAAAGGATGTACCCAGTGTGCGGGGGAAGTCTTAAGCCCAATAGCTCAACGCGCGTACTAATTTACATAGATAATAATCATACGACCAATTTTAATAACAATGAAATGACGATAAACATCAGGAAAATCGAAACTTTCGGTGGACGTTACACCGTTCACCCGGTGGCGTGCTAATGTGTTTTGGTCAGTCACGTGACAGACGGTGAATATTACGAGAGCGTTGGCATGAATTTGCGCTATGATTGTGCTCGTGACCTCCGCAATGAGAACGCTAAGGAGCAGATCGATAGCTTCCACGAGTCGTACATACACGTCGGGAGAACCTGGTAGCAAGCCAGACTTGACCAGTTACTCGCGCGAGAATTACGTTCGAAATTCTGTGACGTTTTAACGTTCGTCATTCTGTATGCAACGGTCGATACGGGATCCTCGATGATCGGTAAGGTTGTACGCTGTGATCAACAGAATCCACACGCGCACGCAGGGACGTTTAGTTATTCAATTAATGCATGTGTACGTGAGAAACACGCTCGTGAGATTGAACGCACACTTGCGTCAATGGTATACGGACTCCGTCATGCCGTGTGTACTCCGCGCACACTTGTGTGGGTCGAAGCGGAAGCGAGTTAATCAGCCGGTCCACAGATGTCTCTAACAGCCTCACAATCTTATGAACCCTCGACGATTCAATAATCGATGATCCAACATTCATATGTGGTTCTATGACGGTACAAATATTCATTGTAGATTATCGACGATCCAAAAATTTAAATGGTGCGTTTACAATCTCAGGATGTCATTAGAACGTCAACTATCCGAAGATATTTATAGAACGTCAAATAACTATAGATCCTCAACGATTCAAACGTCTCCATAGATCATTGACAACCCAAAAATCCACACGGATCGTCAACTATCTAACGATTGGCGTACATGGACCTGCTACGATCTTAAGATCCTTATACATCTTCGAGGAGCCAAAGTAGATCCCCGAGGAAAGCAAAGATCCATATATATATATATTTTGGAAGATTAAAAAATTCATACAGAGCCTCAACAATTTAAAAATCAGCGGATGGAATCTGTCACGATCCAGCAACAACCGTCCCGAACATTTCCGGTACAATAAAAGGCCCAACCAACGTTTGGTGAATGTAACGAACGGCATTTCTTAAAAAGTTTATATCATCTGGCCCCTTGTACTGGCCTTCCTCTCTCGTACGCGTCATCATTGTCCGCACGATCTATTTTACCAAAGCACAATTCGTTTCGGCATCTTTGTAAATCTACAAAGTATACATTGTAAAGGTGGCGAAAATTCGAACGACCACCTAGATCTCTCCTTCTCACATGTACATAATATGGATAGTCGGCTCTTCTAATTTCTTCTGTACAGAATCCGCGCGAGCCGAAAAAAAAAAATCGTTTTACGTACAAACGATTTCTATTGGGATTTTTGCGTCTATTCCTACGTGTTCCCTTTCGTGTCCAAGTCTCGCCGCAGAATGCTTGCGGATACAGACCCGACACGAAGTCGCGGCGTATTATATCTATGCGTGTTTCCTGTACGCTCGTTTATTCTGGTGCCGACGCTACTGGACTCTGGACAAAATTTTTGTGCAAGTCTCAGCATGCGCACGTTCATAAGTCCTTGACAATAGAGGAAAAGAGAGTCCCCAACGGAGGCCAGGTGATCGGAAGGCAAGCTGCACGTGCCGAGATACCGCGGCGTGCAACGCGTCAGGATACATAGCTCCTCGGTGATGCTGTACTCTGGGATTGTTTCCAAATAGATGTATATAGAGTAACGTGTGTATTGAGTATATGTCGGAACGAGTATATGCTTATATCCAGTAGGTGCTGTAGTGAAATTATAGTTTTGGTGTTTTTCTTGCATTTCAGGATTGTCCCGGATTTTGTAAAAGATATGCTAATAGAATGTTTCGATATTCTAAATTGCCAATTCGAAAAATTTTCTAGCTGCAAACAACGTTAAATACATCACTCTCCACAATACAACTATTCACGGTGAAAGGCTATTCGCCCTTAAACAAATTCATTTACCGAAAGAGGAATATTTTGTTGTTGTTAATTGACGCATTTTTATGAAATCATGGACAGCTTTATTTCTGAAGGATCGATCGAGTTTGTGGAATATGAGACAATCCTTTATAGATGGGAGGAAAACCGCTACTTCCGAAATAATTTCTATTTTGTACGGGGAAAGTGCACGCTACATCATAAAAAAACAAACGAGAAAGGGATGAGAGGGTCGTTTTTTTTTCCTAATTGAATATATCTCATCATTCATGCTTCTTCATTTCTATCGTAACTGCATAAGTAGCTTGTCGTTATTATAACGTAGTCGTGCTCCTGATGTCATAAGTGACGTATTTTTGTTTGAATGACCGGTAGAATCGAAAAATAATAAAGGAAAGTATATTTTGCTATATACATTAGGGGGATTTTTTTTTCGACTATTTTTTTTTTCAGTCCCCACCCGAAATTTCGGTGGATATGTCGAAAAAGAAATTCCCTGAAAGTTACAGCTCTTAATATTAATTCTAAGTACTTTCCCAAAGCGTGAGAAGATTTTCCATCTAAAATACACGTAAATCGAATTTTTTTTTTTTCAAATTTCTATAACTCAGCCGCATTTTATGCTATTATATTGTTCTTGGTTTCGATTTACTCAGAATAAAACAATCTAAAAAAGTGCCTTTTGCGGCGAAAGTGTAAATTGTACTGGTGAGTTGGTACGAGTCACCGAAGTTGACTTTTACCCAAAATTCTCGTTTTTTTGCTGTTACCTCCGAAACAATTAACTTTACGAAAAAAATGTAAATGAAAAATTTGTTGGAAATTTAATTTCCAACAAAAAAGGTCCTATCGACCCAATTGCTTAGGTTAACATTTCTTGAGATATTGAACTTTAACTTATGAGTAGTATAAAATTTATAAAATGTGAAATATTGAATAATAAAAAAAATAAAAAATAAAAAAAGTTCAATATCTCAAGAAATATTAATCTAAGCAATTGGGTCGATAGGACCTTTTTTATAGGAAATTAAATTTCCAACAAATTCTTTATTTACATTTTTTTCGTAAAGTTAATTGTTTCGGAGATAACAGCAAAAAAAACGAGAATTTTGGGTAAAAATCAACTTCAGTGACCCGTACCAACTCACCAGTACAATTTACACTTTCGCCGCATAAGGCACTTTTTCAGATTGTTTTATTCTGAGTAAATCGAAACCAAGAACAATATGATAGCATAAAATGCGGCTGAGTTATAGAAATTTGAAAAAAATAAATAAATCGATTTACATGTATTTTAGATGGAAAATTTTCTCACGCTTTGGGAAAGTACTTAGAATTAATATTAAGGGCTGTAACTTTCAGGGAATTCCTTTTTCGACATATCCAACAAAATTTCGGGTGGGGACTGAAAAAAAAAAATGGTCGAAAAAAAAATCGCCCTAATATATATGGAAATAATTCTTTAAAAAATTCTCTCTAAACCCAATGGAGTTAAAGCGCTACTTGCTATAGCATCGCTTCCCAATTATGGAAAATTAGATATGAAAATCCGAAACGAAGTGAAAATTTGGTGCCGAAAGACTAGGTACCGAGAATTGATGGAATGACTCATATATATGTACATATACGTTATGATACAATACATTTAGACATTTTATACACGGGTGAAATCTACAACGGACCAGTTGACGACAAAGCTGAAAATTCCAACCCGCTGTATTAAAGCCGTTCTCATCGCGGGTACTTTTCGCGAGATTTACGTGTTCGCGAAATTTCGCAGTTACGGCCGCCTAAGCAGGGAAGGTCTCTCTCGCGAAACGACTTGGCCGTCGCACGTTCGTGTATATAACCGCGAAATGGGCCTCGTTCACACGACATTATCACCCCGGACCCAACGTATTCATATATACGCGTATAGCAACACGACGGGTCAATGTAATCCTCGAGGACTTGGCAGTTTTTCGTTTTCGCACCATCAACGCGTGTTTCGTGAATGAATTACAAAAAAAGTCATCCCAATGAAATGAAATACTTGGGAATATCGAAAGTTATGAAATTTTCGGGTTCTCAGTACGATTTTGGCGTTTTGACTTATTTAACACAGCCATCCAAACATTTTTGTAGATCTGATTTTTTCGTCATTTTTACACATTTAAAACACATTGGCATTGGAAACTGGAAAAAAATTCATCATTTTGGTCTTCACCAAAAGTTTTGTTTTCATGAAGAAGTTTTTGATCTCCTTCTACATAAGAAAAAGGATCACCACGCTATTATGATAGGAAATATTGTAATACGTTATTCATCGAGCTGTTTGGAGGCTCGCCTCGAAACTGCCATCGTTTCCACGGTGTCATGAATATGAAATTTCCATCGAACGAACGGCAACGTGTAACCTTGAACGAGATGAGAAAAATCCATGCAGTGTGCCATATACACGGGTATATGTATATAAAATTATCGTTCCCATTGCTTAATCAAATTGCCAATGATGATTTCATCATCGTCATAATATCTCTGTCGCTTTCCGCACCTTGTCATCTCTCATCGAGTGTGTCCCAGCACTCGACAATAAAAGTTCCACGGAACGAGACTCCAGGGTACACACGGAGTACAGAGGCTTCTATGTATATAGTCAGCTGAAAGATCGTTTGGTCGGCACGTGCTTGTCATTCAAAAAAAAAAAAAAATTACTTCCACCTCCATCAGAACGAAATTCAAGATTCGAGATTGACGTTTTTATACGTTCTACACGACACGAATTCCACGTTTTCACGTAGATTCCATCGACGATTTTCTCGTGAGTCATGTTATATACCGCGTTTGTGAGTCATGTTCCCCTCGTCGTCGCGATTTCCATCTCTCTTCGTCACTCGGTCGCCCATTATCGGATCCATAACGTGGATTCTTTGAGCGCATGTAACGCCTCGTGGGGGTTACAATCGAACGCTAATGAAAATATTTCGTATAAAAATGGACGATAATTATTTTCTCATTAGTTGGAAATTGAATCGAGAATATACTTTGAAATTTTCGTATATTAGATATGCACCGAGCAGTAGACAAAAACATACAACATGTAGTCTAGGGCGATTTTTTTTTCGACTATTTTCTTTTTCTCAGTCCCCACTTGAAATTTTGTTGAATATGTCGAAAAACAAATTCCCTGAAAGTTACGACCCTTAATATTAATTCTAAGTACTTTCACTAAGCGTGAAAAGATTTTCCATCTAAAATACACGTAAATCGAATTTTTTTTTTCAAAATTCTATCACTCAGCCGCATTTTATACTATCATATGGTTCTTGGTTTCGATTTACTCAGAATAAAAAAATCTAAAAAAGTGCCTTTTGCGGTGAAAGTGTAAATTGTACTGATGAGTTGGTACGGGTCACTGAAGTTGATTTTTACCCGAAATTCTCGTTTTTTTGCTGTTATCTCCGAAACAATTAACTTTACGAAAAAAATGTAAATAAAAAATTTGTTGGAAATTTAATTTTCTACAAAAAAGGTCCGACCCAATTTCTCAGATTAATATTTCTTGAGATATTGAACTTTAACTTATGAGTAGTATAAAATTTTTACGGTTTATATTACCGTAAAAATTTTATACTACTTACTAATTACTAACTAATACTAATTACTAACTACTTACTAATTTAATACTACTTACTAATTTTTACGGTTTATATTACCGTAAAAATTGTATACTTCTCATAAGCTAAAGTTCAATATCTCAAGAAATATCAATCTAAGCAATTGGATCGATAGGACCTTCTTTGTAGGAACTTAAATTTCCAACAAATTTTTCATTTACATTTTTTCCGTAAAGTTAATTGTTCAGGAGATAACAGCAAAAAAACGAGAATATTGGGTAAAAATCAACTTCAGTGACCCGTACCAACTCACCAGTACAATTTACACTGTCGCCGCAATAGGCACTTTTCTAGATTGTTTTATTCTGAGTAAATCGAAACCAAGAGCAATATGATAGCATAAATTGCAGCTGAGTGATAGAATTTTGAAAAAAAAAATTCGATTTACGTGCATTTTAGATGGAAAATCTTTTCACGCTAAGGGAAAAAACTTAGAACTAATATTAAGGGCTGTAACTTTCAGGGAATTTGTTTTTCGACATATCGAATAAAATTTCAAGTGGGGACTGAGAAAAACAAATAGTCCCCAAAAAAAAATCGCCCTAATGTAGTCTCATTTATGGGTAACTTATAAAATCTCATTGCCAACCGACTCTTCGGATCTCGAATTTTTTCCTCAAAAATGTCTGCTAAAACTATAGCTCGGGCAATTTTCGAGCTATCTGACGAAAAAGATGTATTCTCTGATCTTGGGATGAAGGAAAATGTTATCGTTCAATAAATTTCCCCGGACCTTGCCCAACCTCTCCGGGAATCCTGTATGAACAGACGTTAACATATACATCACCTATACACGTTTATTCGATGCGAAGACACGACGATGACGTATAGTTGCATAACCGTGTACTCCACGAGAATAAGAATACTATAAGTGCCTGAACGCGAGAATGTCGTTTGTGAATATAGATATATGTTCAATATCGATGTATATATAGATGCTGAGTTAGGCGCGGAGCATTAGTCAACAGGCTCCAAGTGTAGGGAGGTCCCGTTTTCAAGTGTTTATTGCCAATAGAACGTCGAGTCATTTCCGGCGTACCCTCCTTACATATAGGGCTAAACTTGACGGATCTTGAACTCTCTTTTTTTGGAAGTGAAACTTCTTTTTTTTTCAATTTTGTTGTTCTTGATAATTTTCTATTCATTTTAATTATTATTCTTGCTACGAATGGGGAGTTATACTCTGACCATGGTCAGCGGGCCAAGGTCGTAACAATGTCTACATCTCTTTCTCCCTTACAACAATAATAAGTTCGGCTTCTCTATCTCTCGAGATGCTATGTAAAAAAGTTATAGTCACGTTCCAACGGTTCTCTGTATTTCTCTATCTCTCTCTCGCGTTGTCGCAAATATTTCACAAATTCACGCAAGCGCCTGTCCGTATTATCGCCAATACATATCGAGTAGTGCCCGATTGTACTCTGTCTTTCTGTTTGATATATGAGTCGTAATATATACACACATCTTTAAACAGCATCATCGTTATATATAGGTACCGAACACGCCCTGTCATAAATATGTCTTTTTTTTTCAAAATATGTTTTTATTATTTCTTTTTAAATATAAAAGCGTGATTCAACCGGTTTGTACGATACGGTGATGGTATATAAATTTATTTAATTAATCTTAGCAATTACCTGACGAACATGAAATATCCATTGCCTTTATATACATAAAAATATCCATGTTTAAATAATACAATTATTTATCGCGTTCGTTATCATTAAAATTTAGAACTTTAGACATCTAATATGTTGGGCCATATCTTATGACTATTCAAAATGTATGTAGCTAGGTCAATTTCTACTTTTGGAGTTGAAATTTCCAGATCTAGAGTAGGATCTAAAAAAAACAGGGATGCAGTTGAGAATTAAATGTCATTGATGAGAAAACTGATACCTCAAGTTTGTGATATCGATTCATCAATGTCTGCGTCACGAAATACAATCGGAGGAATCTATGAGAATGAATTCTTCGTTGGATATTTCAAATAGAAGTTTTTTTTTGTCGCTTTCCGGTCTGTGAAGAGTCATCGATGCCGAGGTCAATAGAGTACTATAATACAGCACCGCTAGCGAAGTCTGCAATATACGGATACTCCAGATTTTCCTTGATGAATGGAAAAGGCGTTGAGCAATAATAATTAATTTCTTGAAATCATGGAAATATATAGGAGTTATTCCATGTGAGATGTGATAATTTTTTGACCGATGAAACGTTCATGAGCTGTTCAATTAATTAACGGTGAGTGCAAGGAATGAAAAAATGCTTCGCAAATCTTGATTTTCAGATGAGCTTTTTTCATTTTCCCGTTCGAAGCCAAGAATCAGGAATCAGAGATCTCGCAATGATTAATTCGATCAAATATCTCATAATAGTGACGAAAAAATTTCGAGGGAAAATTGAGTTAATGGCAGAACAAGAGTTAACAATATGAATATCAGCCATTAAGGGGGGAAATAGGGTTAGGACAGCGTTTTCTCAATGATTTTCATGAATTTTTTTATAGCATAAAAAATGAATATAATTTATTGAAACTTTGAGAATATTTTATACATATATTTAAGTATATACTATAAAATTTTTGAAGAATTTCCGTGAAAAACACCGAAAATATTAGCAACCCCATATTGCAGGTCACAATCAGAGTCAGTATTTTGCGTACATTCTGAAAGCCGCAATTTTCATCTGAAATCGAACGAGGTTGGAATTTACTTTTATTATATGTCTCTCTTCTATATGAACCTAAATGCTATCAAGAAAATAGAAAATTGAAATTTCTACGGGGGTCAAAACAAAAAAGCATGATTTTTTGCCATTTTTTACAACTTTATTTGCAAAAAAAAATTATTTTAAATAATGATAATATTCCGATTTTAGGTTCATATAGAGCGCAATACTGTGAAAAAAATAACTGCCAATTTTCAAAACGATTGGTTGAAAACTTTTCAACCTAGCGTGTACGCAAGTTAAAAAAAAGTCGTTTTCAGAAAAACGCGTTTGAAAAAATAGTACCAAGAAAAACAAGCAATACGGGGTCGCTAATATTTTATAGTATATACTTAAATATATGTATACAAATTTTATAGTATATACTTAAATATATGTATAAAATATTCTCAAAGTTTCAATAAATTATATTCATTTTTTATACTATAAAAAAATTCATGAAAATCATTGAGAAAACGCTGTTCTAACCCTATTCTCTCCTTAATGGCTTATAACAATAAAACGAGTCGGAATTTTCATTTAAAATTTTGGGAACATATTTTTCAATAGTTTTACTAACAATTTATGAAAGAGAAAAAAATCGATTTTTTGAACCGTCTAACCCTATTTCCTCCCTTAATGAAGTAAAAATATTTTAATGGCTTTCATAACCAAACTATTTACTTAAAAAAAACTAGATGTTTTTTAGGATTATCATAATAATAGAAAATTTTTCGAGCCAAATTCCAGAGAATATGAGTAAAAACCAGCTCGATTTGACATGGACTACGCAATATATTTATACAAATTAATTCTCGATATCACATATATATCAATAGATAATTCACAATGTATTCGTATTGGCTAAAAAATGCGGAAGCTGCATCAGCATTGCGGAAATTGCTGCGGGACGCGGTAAGCTTCACCGTAAACGACTTGGCACGCGTGTACATACAAACATTACCAAAACAAAGTTAAAGTCAATTTATTACAAAACTTTTTTTTATAGAACAATGGTAACTTGATGCGGTTCAATAGATATTCTATGTTAGAAAGATCGAAGAGCCGTGCGTGTGATTCACATTGGCCTTATTCGACTGCACTTTCACTCTTTGCGTCTAGCGACTCTCACGTTTTATATACTTTCACACGTGTCATGTATAAATGAATTGATGTACAAAGAAAAATGGAAATTTGTCTAGTAAGAGCTGTACCAAACCTCAAAGCGGAACTCTTACGTATGTTTTCTATTGTGTCAATGAGTTTTTCCATCGTGCTATTACATTGATATACGTTCGTCATCGTTTTAGTGATGATGGAAAAACAGCAGTGTCGAAGGAAAGTCAACCATGGCAGAAATAACGATCGAAGAATCCGGGATATTATAGTGACGAATATAGATCCTTGATTAGTCAGTTTCATCGTGTCATCTCTGTTTATTGCCATTCGCCGGGAAATAATGCAGCATTCTTTTTTTCGATTAATTATTCAATTAATTTTAATCGAAATAATTAGCGACAGAATTATCAAATTAAATAGATATTCTACCGTTAATTAAACGATGGGTTTTATGAATATTTTTTTTTTTTTTTTGAGACTTTCACCGGACCTAGTATTAGTAAATCCTTGACAGTGAAAGTAGCGACTGTATTCGTGAGATAGCGAGATTATTTGCAAACGACGAAACGGATGCAAATTAATCTCATCTTCTCGAGATCGTGCGTTTGCGGAGAATCTGAGAAATCGATCGTTCGATGGAAAGGGGTAACGGGCATGCGGCATTCGCGGCTGTGGAATAACCGGCACGCGTCTTTCGAATTGTGCAACTTTTTGACGTCACTCGTCGGTCGTTACACTTCGGAGTTAGTGAGTGATTCATGCACATCCCCGGAAAGTATCGCATAAAAGCCACTGAGTTCTGTATTCCTACGTCCAGGAGTTACAAATTTATGGACTTGCGATTATTTTGGTAAATCGGAATAGGTTTTTTCACGAGGCTTTAGCTCGGATAATTTTTAGATTATCGAGTCAAAACTTCCTACACAAATTGGGTAATATCGATGGATATTTGGTATTGAATTTGGAGAAAATTGATATACGAGCGTTTTAAATTGATGGTATTATTAATTTTTCGAAAATTTTTTTCAAAATAAAGCAAACTTTACACGATTATATTAAGGGAGAATAAACAGTGATGCAAATTTAAACTCGCGGAATGGTTCCTCACCATTTTTCCCACAATGCAAAAAGCTCCTTGCTCATAGAGGAAAATTTGTAAGTAAGCAAAAATTATGAGGATGCAATATGCCAGTTATTTTGATAAATAACGCTACTTACAGATCAAGAGACTCGGCAGCGTCTAAGGAATTAAAAAATATGCGCATTCCAGAAAAATGTACGTATTTAAATCATTTTATTTTTCAAACTACATATTCGCCCAAGTAACTTCAACTAATTTCAATGAACGTTGTTTGTTTTTGATAAAAATGATTCGTACTTAAATAAAACGTATCGGTAGAACAAGATTCTGCAAAACATCGCGTGTGAACTGAAAAACTTTTCGATCGATAAACCGCTTCCGCGTAATAGTACTCGAGGTTTTTAAAAGTGGGTCAGTCGATCGAACAATTATAGGATATTGCGCTGGTCGCACATAGGACTCATATCGGTAAGCATCGGTAGGCATTTAGAAGATATTAACATATATTGAAGTATATATATATGTCCTAAAAAGTCTTATCGATCATGACATGCAATGTTATTTCCTGTGAATTTTTTCCGTACCCTACGCCCGTCCAGTCCGCTTAAGGGGGGAAATAGGGTTAGACGGTTCAAAAAATCGATTTTTTTTTATTTCATAAATTGTTAGTAAAACTATTGAAGAATATGTTCCCAAAATATTAAATGAAAATTCCGACTCGTTCTATTGTTATAAGCCATTAAGGGGGGGGGGGGGGGGGGATAGGGTTAGGACAGCGTTTTCTCAATGATTTTCATGAATTTTTTATAGTATAAAAAATGAATATAATTTATTGAAACTTTGAGAATATTTTATACATATATTTAAGTATATACTATAAAATTTTTGAAGAATTTCCTTGAAAAACACCGAAGAAAATTTATGACTGCCTTGACTTTGTTTTTCTTGGTACTATTTTTTCAAACGCGTTTTTCTAAAAACGACTTTTTTTTAACTTGCGTACACGCTGGTGTGAAAAGTTTTCAACCAATCGTTTTGAAAATTGGCATTTACTTTCTTCATAGTATTGCGCTCTATATGAACCTAAAATCGGAATATTATCATTATTTAAAATAATTTTTTTTTTGCAAATCAAGTTGTAAAAAATGTCAAAAAATTATGCTTCTTTGTTTTGACCCCTTTAAAAAATTCAATTTTCTGTTTTTTTGATAGTATTTAGGTTCATATAGAAGAGAGACATATAATGAAAGTAAATTCGAACCTCGTTTGATTTCAGATGAAAATTGCGGCTTCCAGAATGTACGCAAAATGCTGAGTCTGATTGTGACCTGCAATATGGGGTCGCTAATATCTTCGGTGTTTTTCAAGGAAATTCTTCAAAAATTTTATAGTATATACTTAAGTATATGTATAAAATATTCTCAAAGTTTCAATAAATTATATTCATTTTTTATACTATAAAAAAATTCATGAAAATCATTGAGAAAACGCTGTTCTAACCCAATCCCCCCCCCCCCCCCCCCCTTAATCGTATAACTGTTTTCAGAAAAGAAATGTACAATTTTGACAATAACTACTTCACGAAAATTATAATTAATTAAAAAAAAAAAAACCGAAGAAAAACGGCAGCGTACAAATTTTATCGCAACTTTGATATTGACCTGGAATCATCGTCGATAAAAATTGGAGAAACATTGGATGCACCGCTTCGGATGAAAGAGTGAAATAAAATCTAAATAATTCATTTTTGTAAACTCTGGGAAATTACATAAATTGGGTACTTAATTGGGACTTATCGCAAACTGTAGAAGACTTTTTTCCATGCCAAGAAGGCAGTGACGATTTTATCCGATCTTTATGCGCGAAAGGTGATTCAAAAAAACAATATAAAAATCATAACGTCAAGAACGAGATAAGAAAATCCATTTTTCTTAATCTATACTCCGAAGCGATTGTTCATAAATTAAACATATAAAAAAAAATCGCTCGGTCATAAATCGTTGCACTTGACGTGAATCAACCCATATGTAACGCGAAGATGTCGAAGCAGGTCAGTAATACCGCGTGTGGGCTGCGGCCGCTGACGTCACAAAGTCCGTTCGGAGTGTCGTAATGCACTATAGAGTTCGCGATCGAACCCACGATATTATTCAATACACGCACATACACACACCCACATAAAGGTAAAAACACTCAGTTTAGTGAGGTTAGGCTGGTGCATGTGTGCGATTATTAGTGCGTACGAGCTCGGAAAGCATGAGTAAGTGAGTAGGGATGGCAGTGTATGACAAGGCCAGGGATTTACCAGTTTTACGACGCTCACTCGCGTAGTCGTGAGAATAACAAACTGCGGTATTATTACTACAGCGCTTATATGTTGCGCTTGTAGGATTCCCCGAGATGCTAACTTCGTTTCTAATAATATATATCTATGTATATATGTGTTATTCAAAAGTTATTTCAAGCGGATGCTAATATTAAAGTACAACGTAAGTAACTCGTAATAATATTGAATAACATTTGTCTCGTGGACTCCCCCGCATTTATTATGACGATTTTTCAATAGATTTAAAATTCGAAGATCGGAGTCTAATTTATCATTAGTCAATGATTCGTTGCGTATTCTATTCTACTGATAATTGATCAATTCTGTTGTTGATCAATTATTAACAAATTGACATGATTATTAATGTGACGAACACCGAATCGGAATTCAATTTACAAGCTCGACATTTCCGCGTTGGGATCCAATCCGATTTCTAGTCGGATCGTTGCCAGAGAATAGGGGTATAATCATAGGGATACAGCTGAATCCTTATCATAATTCCTGCACAGAATATTTCGACATGTAACTCTATCGCTCGATACCCAAGAGAATTGAGTATTGTCCGGACCGAAAAAAAAACGCAAGACCTTCGAAATCGTGACGTGCGCGATGTTGCAAGAAAAATTTTATTCCCCAACTAGACGTAAACAAAATCACATCCTACTAGCAACTTTTTCATTCACGGATCCGTTTGTATACATGTACTCCTGACCCTTTCTCCATCAATCGAGGAATTCACCTTGCGCTTCCACGAAATTCTCTTACCTGGTCCAATGACGTAGTTTTCCATCGAAGCGCTGCGATCCGATCGGGATAAGTATTCCGCAACTTTCACTTACGGAACTCGCGTTGCCGTCACGATTTCATTGATGAAAAATATTTTTCGTTTTATTTTCGTCTCATCGACGATCGAATTCATTCATGATTTTTTTATAAGTAAACTAAAGTAAATACGTGATACTTTATCTATGAAATAAACGTATATATAGTATATTTGAAGTGTAAATATTTTATAATTGCAATAAAATATCTTTTTTATTTATATTGGGACAATGATCATTTTATATTGTAAACAGATTGTGCTTTTGGTCACGAAATCTTTCGTAATTCACATCTACATATATTTTCTTTTCGTGGGAGGGAGGGAATTGAAATTCTATTAGTAAAAACTTTGTCACGGTGGGAGCTGTAAAATCAATAGTGCTTATGTTTATTTTGCAGATACACCGGATATCCGGCAGTCATAGTATTTTAATAGCGAGTTCCGTGACCGAATAGAACAAAAAACTCTTTCGCGAAATTGCGCCGGCCTACGTCACTCGGCAAGTGTAGAAAGATGATGAGCAATCATTTAGCGGACATCGAGAAAACTTAATTTATTCTACACAAGTAAACTTTATTTCGGAGACATTTTTTTTTGCTTCGAACACAATTTATTTAACAGAGTTCCTAATTGCTGAATTCTCGAGCTTAGAAACATTATTTTATGAAAATTTTGTTTCTCTCTGATGACATTGAATGAAATAATTTAAAAAAGTTATTATAATTTCAGTCAATACTCAAAATGTCTCTTGGCTCATAGAAATTTAATTCCATTTCAATATAACGTTATTGTAGAGTTTACAATGTCCAAAATAATTTATTAACTCTCGATTGCCCGCGGGCCAAGGAGCTTTACATTTTATTTATCTGCGTAGTCCTCGCGAATTTGGCGCATGTTTCTTAAGGGCGGAAATGGGGTTAGGACAGCGTTTTCTCAATGATTTTCATGAATTTTTTTATAGTATAAAAAATGAATATAATTTATTGAAACTTTGAGAATATTTTATACATATATTCAAGTATATACTATACAATTTTTTATACATATATTTAAGTATATACTATAAAATATTAGCGACCCCATATTGCAGGTCACAATCAGACTCAGCATTTTGCGTACATTCTGGAAGCCGCAATTTTCATCTGAAATCAAACGATGTTGGAATTTACTTTTATTATATGTCTCTCTTCTATATGAACCTAAATGCTATCAAAAAAATTTTTAATTGAATTTTTCACAAGGGTCAAAACAAAAAAGCATGATTTTTTGCCATTTTTTACAACTTTATTTGCAAAAAGAAAAATTATTTAACATAATGATAATATTCCGATTTTTGGTTCATATAGAGCGCAATACTATGAAGAAAGTAACTGCCAATTTTCGAAACGATTGGTTGAAAACTTTTCAAACTAGCGTGTACGCAAGTTAAAAAAAAGTCGTTTTCAGAAAAACGCGTTTGAAAAAATGGGGTTAGGACAGCGTTTTCTCAATGATTTTCATGAATTTTTTTATAGTATAGAAAATGAATATAATTTATTGAAACTTTGAGAATATTTTATACATATATTTAAGTATATACTATACAATTTTTTATACATATATTTAAGTATATACTATAAAATATTAGCGACCCCATATTGCAGGTCACAATCAGACTCAGCATTTTGCGTACATTCTGGAAGCCGCAATTTTCATCTGAAATCAAACGAGGTTGGAATTTACTTTTATTATATGTCTCTCTTCTATATGAACCTAAATGCTATCAAAAAAATTGAAAATTGAATTTTTTACAAGGGTCAAAACAAAAAAGCATGATTTTTTTCCATTTTTTACAACTTTATTTGCAAAAAGAAAAATTATTTAAAATAATGGTAATATTCCGATTTTTGGTTCATATAGAGCGCAATACTATGAAGAAAGTAACTGCCAATTTTCATAACGATTGGTTGAAAACTTTTCAAACTAGCGTGTACGCAAGTTCAAAAAAAGTCGTTTTCAGAAAAACGCGTTTGAAAAAATAGTACCAAGAAAAACAAGCAATATGGGGTCGCTAATATTTTATAGTATATACTTAAATATATGTATAAAAATTTTATAGTATATACTTAAATATATGTATAAAATATTCTCAAAGTTTCAATAAATTATATTCATTTTTTATACTATAAAAAAATTCATGAAAAGCATTGAGAAAACGTTGTCCTAACCCTATTTCCCCCCTTAATGGCTTATAACAATAGATCGAGTTGGAATTTTCATTTAAAATTTTGGGATCATATTTTTCAATAGTTTTACTAACAATTTGTGAAATAAAAAAAAATCGTTTTTTTGAACCGTCTAACCCTATTTCCCCCCTTAAGTGACGTATTAGAGAATATGTTATTATCTAACGGAATATCCATCTACAGAGTGTTTGTAATCTTGAAAATTTGGTCTATCAATCTGTGAAGTGTTATTCGATTGATTTTTAGGGTCATATATGTGCGTAATATCGTTTTTTGTTACCGATATCGCGGTTGAAATTTAAACTCTCCAAATATCCTGCGTTCAGTTCAAATGAATAAAATATACCACTTTTAGCAGCTTAGCGAAGGATTCGTGTCATGGAAAGGGCAAAACGTTCGGGGTACGTGTAGCTCATGTGTACCGTTCCAGAGGCCTGGGGACGGGTTCTAGGGTCGAGGAAGGGTCCTGATTGTCCGCGTACTCCGTAAACTGGTGAATTTAGATTCACGAAAATTTCGATTTAGGAATTGACTATTCTCAATTTAAAGTCAACGGTGCACGTGTTAGAAATGAAGAGATTCCACCAGCTGATATCTCTGAAACACCTACGACTATCGCGAGACCGAACACGAAATTTCATCGTCGAAAAGGTGGCCCATGCTTCTATGTTTGTGTCTTTTTCTCGCTACAGTAGTCAGCTTAGCACTCGTCGCGCAATACAAGCGTAACGTCGTCAACAAGTGAACGACACGAGTATGCTAATCGAGTCACGAACCCGTTCTCGACAAACGAAATACAGGATATTTCGGCAAACAGGCAAAAGCAAATAAATTTGTACACAACACGCAGGGAGCAATCTCCGATGAGATATTCTAATCCGTTTGTTACGCCCGTGCGTGTGTCACTGACCGATTGCGAGATCCAGTGAAGACTTGAATTTGTCTCATAATTATTCGGCAATTCCCAAGCTTCATCTCTCAAGAAGGCCAAATTGACAATGTTAACAAAAAAACGATAAGGAAATACTGTGCATCTTTCAATTTCGATCATTATCGAATTAATTTATTGCTTAGAATGTTTATTTTATTGAAATAAATACTTTTTCCGAGTGTATTGACGTTATTGAGAATCACATCGAGTATAGACTTGGCATAGACGTAGCGTGTGACTCATCATCATAGTTTTTTTATGCGATTTCGTTTCGCACCGAAGAATTGCTCGTAACGTGAAATACCTTGCATCAGCCTTTTTCTGTGAAATATATATGTATATACAGGGACGTGGACACGTGTTCGCGCGAGTTTCAGAGACTGGTGGATTCCGTTAACGGGACCAGCACTCTTTCTCTCTGTCTTCGGAACGTATGTATAACATGTAAAAAAAAGTGTCACAGCAGCGCAAGTTGGTGACTAAATACCCAAGATTGTGGCTTGAAATCCGCATGGGTACTCTTTCTCTTTCTCTCTCTCTCTCTCTCTTCCCTGTTTGGTCTCGGCCTTTTCGTCGTCACCGATATCGTCTCGGGGTACCATCGAAGACTCCAATTCCCCTCTCTCCTGTTAGTTTCACGATACTCTCGGCCATATGCACCCTTTATGTACCCGGAATGATCATGAAAACAAAAAATTTCCGGTGTGTCACGATCAGGTAAGGAGAGAGAGAGAGAGAGAGAGAGTAAATAATGGAGAGGTGCGGCAAGTGGAGTCATTCATGCTGTTTTGTCCCCCTTCCATTTTAATCAGAGAAAATCGTTTATGGTGAAAAGTCTTTTTTTTATAGAAAATATGTCAACTTTACTCCTGTTTTGTGCTATTTTGTGTCTTTCCCCAATGGGGAAAGATCTATACCCGATGAAATACTCCGGACATTTCATGGAACTTAATGCTACCAGGATAACAGAAGTAAGAATTTTTACTCGCTCAATTACTTATATACGCGTTGTATATACGAGTATATACAGCTTCTAAAAAGCGGGAAACATGACTAAAAAAAATTAATAAATAAATCTCCTTATAGAATGCGCGAATCTTTTTTTCCGAATTTATTTGTTTCCAATTCTTGCTCACAAATTATTGATCTACAGGTGTTCAATGATGAAAGCACTCTAATTTTCGTTGCACTCTTTAACTGACTGAACATCGCGATGTTTAAGCCTTTTTAAACAATCCCCAAATAGTTCTTCAATTGAATGTCGATCAACTTCCTGTGAAACCTCAAATATTGACTCCTTAAAGTCAGAAAGCTCTATCTCGCAAAACTTGCTATTAAAAATTTTTTAAATGCGATCAACTTCGCGCTTTCTACAATTTCTGCAAACCCAAACAGACGCTAACAACAATTTCATTCTCCAATCAACAAATTCATTTGACAAATCGTGCTTCGTTGATATAGTCAAACCAATTACTTTCCTAACTAATTTCCCCGTTATTCTTCTGAATCTTTGAGCTCAAAGTGCTGAAGAACCGAACAAGCCGTACGAGTATAGAGGAGAGTATAAAAAGCGAGGAGTTAGAATCTGCGATGAATAATGAAGAATACCCTATCGCGTTCAACATGAAGATGTTGAACGCGACAATAAAACATGAAAATTGTAAATAATATTAAATTAAGCTTAATGTATTAACATTGGAGTAAATTGAAGTAAACATTAAATTAACAATAATATTAAACCGAAAGAATATTGAAATTGACAAAACAGTTTAACAAGTGTTCTTCTTTGATTTCAGTTAATTTATTCTATTTTACGATATGCTTTACTCAACACTTTTTCTATTCTGAAAAACCTCTATAAGAAATTGCAAAAAAAAATCGTTCAACAACAACTAAAAAGTTGAACTTTATATAATTACAAGTGTTACAAAGACAAAATAAATTATATAACTATTAATAATCACACATATTTTTATCTATGCGACACAGTTTTTGCATCGATCGGATTCGTCATAATCAGCGTGGTCAAAAAAAAAACGCGTGGGACTTAATATATTATGACGCAGAGAGTCTCGCCCAAACTCATCGAACTCTCATCGGGAAGCCCTTTCACCCCGAGAATAGCCTGGTCACTTTAACGCGCGTCTTATCATAGTCGAACTACTATAATAGCGGAGAGCATCTTGCTCTCCGCTAACACGAGGCATCTTCGATTGCTTTATAAAGTATATATACTATATTAATAGTACATAGGGAGTCAGCGAGAGCAGTCCTGAACGGGAAGCATGCTCGTTGAGAGACATTGCGGCCGGATGAATGAAGAGTTTTTCCAAGAAAAATCCGACGTCTATATACGCGCGCGTTCAATGATTCAACAACACGAGAGACAAAACGCCGGAACGACCAGAGACCCTTGCCGTTTCGGTCACACCACTCACTCGCGTGCCCCGCGTGATTCGTCGAACGAACCCAGAAAATCACTAAACAATGCATGGGTTATTTCGCGTAAATTGGGACAGTTTTTGGCAGTAGGTAATTTTTGGGAATCGTTCAAAAAAGAAATCTATTCTATCTCCAGCCTTTTTCGACTTATTGAAACAAACAAAAAATGCAAATTAGAAGAGCTTTCATACAACCTTTCTTGCGTCAATTTGACTGGAGTTGAGAACAGCTGAAAACGGAATCAAAATAGCACCTTTAATTAAATTGCCGTCTCATGGCCATCCCACTTTATAAAGTGCAGTATTTGAAGAAAAATATGGAAATTTTGAGTAGAAAAAAAAAGAACCATCAAATTTCCATATGGCCAATTTGCAAACGAGCCAATTTCATTAAAAAATTGGATTCTATGAGAAAAAAAACGTTTTATACTTTCTGAGTATTTGTTAAACAAACTTTTCTATGTTAAAAAATGAATCCTCAAAATATGTTTTGTTTGTTTTTTATATCCATGATTTTCTATAAAACTGCCATCGCTAGTCTAATTCCAGGATATTCACTATTATCATTTCTGTAATATTTTTCGGTAAAAACCCATCAAAATTCATTGGCGAGAGCCCTCCAATGCTATTAAACAAAGAATTTCGTCAATTGTTCACAAGATTTACCAAACTACGTAAGTTTGAAAGTGGTGTTTAGGGGTGTTAAACCCTAATTCGGATTAAAGATGGCCTTTAAGGCTGTGTTCTCGGTATTTTTGAATCAAAATGACCTTCAATCCTGTGTTCACGGATTAAAGATCTCGGTCCCGTGCCATCGAAGCCGATTATAAACAAGCACGGTATATATATATATATATATATATATATATATATATACGATTCGTAGAAAAATTGTAACGGGGACGCGGTTAGCATAGAATGGTGTATAGTGGTAGACGGGAAAATCCTGACCATTAACACTGATCCAACTGTATACATTGTGTATACTTATTGTCACGCTAGAGAAGACCCGCGGACAGTGTCTGCGCGGCAGTATATAATACGCGAGGATTCGAGCATAATATAATCATGACCCTCGGGCCGTCACCTTGCATGATTAAGTACATTCATCAATGATGACGCGACCATGAAGAACTAGGAACATCGCAGCCAATGACCGACATGATCGTGATCAACTCACACGTTCGCGCAACCTCTTATCATGCCACCCTTCCACGAGAGATACCAGCTTGTCACACACGCACACACTTCACGATATATAAGACCACACGAAGGAAATAAAATTTGCGTAGCGTTTGATAAGTAACGCGAGTCTCGAATCAGAAAATGAGCATGCATTGTGGTTTCGTTTGGTTTGGAGAAAGAGAGAGCGAGGTTGAGAAAGATGGATACATTATGGAATAGTTGATAAAAGCGAGGCCAAAGCTGCGTTCATAAACTTTTATCGAAACGGAGTAAGCATAGAGTTGACTATTTTCCTGTAGTTTATCAATGACGCAAGTTCCACAGTGCTGATAGACAGCTCATAATTTATTTTTTTTAACCTAAACACGTTCGCAAATCAAGCGACGCGCCAGCGTCTTCTTGACGTCAAGTAATTTAAAAAAAAAAATTTCAACGCCAAAGTCTCTATACTCGTACACTGAGATTGCACAATAATCGTAATATTACAACTTCTAATCGACCTTACGCGAAAACCCGTTGACTAATAAAAAAATTTGACGACATTTTTGTAATGGAATGTTATTTTTTAATGTAATACTTACATAAATTAATAACTATGTTTCTATACTCAAGAAAATGAGTTATTGCATGTTGTTCAAAGAATGAGTAGTCATCATGCGCATAGTTCAGATAGCGCGGCGAAACTAATCTAACAAAGTAGCCCGTGAAGCGGCGCGCAACGATTCCAGAACATATACACTCGTGCTCCTCACGACTATATCGTTGTATCGCGAATCAATTCCTCGGTACGCGGCTCGTATAACCGTACGACGAGCTACGAATATCAGGAGTCGAGATATGATATATACGTGCATATAATATATGTAAGTATATATATATTTTTTGTTTTATATATACAATACGTATATACATATATGTTGTAGTTGAGACATCCCGCTGCGAACTCCTCTGTCATCTTAGCATCCTCGTGGAGATGATGATATGTTGAAATACACAACGGCAAGTTCGCTATACATTGATCGATGCTGATGGTTTCATGAATGAACGTAGTTTCGTAACGAATATTACTTGATCCAAAGATGAAACCCGTTCAATCCGAAAGAACTACAGTGGGTCAAAAAAGTATTCATACACCTTGTTTTTTTGCGATAACTTTATAGTCATAAGCGATACGCAAAGAAAGCCAATTTTATTTAATAGTACATGAGGTACAAAGATAAACTGCAAACGGAGAATTTTTTCCCAGGAATAATAGAAGAATTATGCAAAAAAAACGAAAATTTTCGGGCCAAAAAAGTATTCGTACACTTACGATTGAGTTGCTAAACCTCGATATTCACTCACGGACGGTCTGACCTCTGCGTACAATGTAAACAAGTCTTCGTTTACACAATGGTTTTGATCTATTCCATGCGGTAGTAGATCTTCGAGCTCTAGATAGACATGATGGCAAAGAAAAGCGAAATATCAATATCCATGCGAGATAGAGTGATTTTTCTTCGGAAACGCGGTGAAAGTTATCGAAAAATTAGTAAAGAACTGAATCTAAGTTTCGCAACAGTGCAATATATAATTAAAAAATACGAAAAAACAAACAGCGCAGGAAATAAGCCACGAACCGGTCGACCGAGAGTACTAACGGCACGAGAGCGTCGGAGTATTGTTACAGAGGCTACAAAAAAACCGTTCACAAGTGCTCGCAGTTTAGCGAATGATGTCGCGTCAACATCGGGGAAGAGCGTGTGTCCCCGGACTATTCGAAACGTTTTGCATTCTGCCCAAATATACGGCAGAACTGCCCGCAAAAAACCATTAATTAATAATATAAATCGAGAAAAACGTTTACGTAGGTTTTTTCGCAAAAACCTACGTAAAAAAATCTATACAATTTTGGAAACGTGTCGTATTTTCGGATGAATCGAAGTTTAACATCTTCGGGTCCGATGGAGAAAAATTCGTCTGGCGGAAACCAAATACCGAGCTCCAGCAGAAAAATTTAATACCGACTGTGAAGCACAGCGGAGGAAGCGTCATGCTTTGGGGCTGTATGGGATATTATGGCGTTGGTAATCTGGCTTTTATAGATGGTACAACGAATGCCAAGAAGTATATCGACGTGTTGCGCAGCAATTTGAAAGCGAGTGTAGATAAAATGGGTCTGGATGGAAATTTCTGCTTCCAACAAGATAACGACCCGAAACATACTGCCATGAAAACGAGGGAATGGTTACTCTATAATGTCCGCAAACAATTGATAACACCACCACAATCTCCGGACATCAATCCTATTGAAAATTTATGGCACTTGGTGGATGTAGAAATTAGAAAAAGAAAAATAACAAACAAATCCGATCTCTAAAGATTGCTTTTAGAAGAATGGACGAAAATAGCAAAAGAAACAACGCAAAAACTAGTAGAATCGATGCCTAAGAGACTCGAGGCGATAATTGAAGCAAGAGGGATGCACATCAAATATTAGTTATAATTAACAACTATGATGATGTAGGTTTTCACTATAACCGTAAGTGTATGAATACTTTTTTTGACCGAAAATTTTCGTTTTTTTGGCATAATTCTTCTATTATTCCTGGGAAAAAATTCTCCATTTGCAGTTTATCTCTGTACCTGATGTACTATTAAATAAAATTGGCTTTCTTTGCGTATCGCTTATGTCTATAAAGTTATCGCAAAAAAACAAGGTGTATGAATACTTTTTTGACCCACTGTATATTTGACGGCAAATTTGTGTTTTGCTGAATCGGCCATATCTTCACGTTTTCTAACGAGAACATAAATTCGTAAAATAAGGCATTTATGGGAAATGAAAATTTTAATAATACAGTAATATTATTCATACAATAGAACCATTAAAATAAATAATTAAAAGTAAAATTAGAAATTCAAAGAGCTGATACATTTTATTGAATGCCGTAACTTTTATCCTGTAATGTCTATTGAATGCCGAATGAATTGCGTAGAAAGACTATAAATATCGTCGAATGAACTCTCGCTGTGGACTTTATGAATGAACGAGATCGCGGCCAAGAGCTGTTAAGAAATACTACACTGATGGTGCCGGTACATCACATCGCGGTACGGCGAGTCATTATCAGTTGGATGATGCATTTCGCTACTGAATGCTGCTGCAGCACTATATTGACTTGATTTCTCGTTGCTCTCGGCAATCTTATCACTCGTGGGGCAAATAACACACGCGCATACACACGCGAATACTTGGCAAGGGAGTCGAATGCAGAAGGAGACAACGGAGCATATATATAAGTGGCGGTGTGAGAGTTCCCCAACCGGAAGCTCGAGAATGCGCGGCGCGATGTCATACAGTTAAAAGAATCTTCACGGCGTTGCACCAGGTGCACCTGCTCCGCGAGGAATCGCGGTAACGCGATCCATCGTGCGACATTTCGAGTCGGCCTGGTCAACTCGCTCTCGCACTTCTTCTTTCGAGAATTAGAACGTATTTTTTTTCGTTATAAAAAAAAATGCCAGCAAACGTTTTGCGTTGATAATGCTCATGTATACCACGATGAATCATCTTCTCGCGCGTCGGATCACGAACGATATTTTCGCACGGGGTTAAGAGACTTTGGTGACCAGTTTTTATTATGATATTTGAAGACTCGTGCGAATCTCTCGCTCGCTAATATGCACATGCACCAGTAGATTCTGCACGTGCTACTTCTACAAATTAACGTTTCTTGGTAGGCGTTCCAATGGCTGTGGTATGTGTAGAACGTCGCAGAGATACGGAGTGTGCGAGAGAGAGAGGGAGAAAGAAAGAATTGATATACCAGAGCAAGTTTATCGGCTCCTGATACCGTTTTCCTGACTCCCGTGGGATTTTTCTTCTCACGCTTTTCTTACCCGCGCCACAATATCGATTAACAAGTATGATACGAATTTAGAGCCATCCAAGATAAGTTGTTAGAGAATTTCGTCAATTGATATTGGAGCAGGGAAAATTTAAATCGGTACAATATTAATTGTTGATTAATGACTGACTGATACATTTTTATTCATTAAAGCTTTAAGGTACTAGTCTGGTAACTTAAGCCGATTTTCATGTCTTTTTTGGAGAGCGTTTTTTTGTAGGAAAATAAAAATGAATCGTTTTGGATATTTAGGATTTTTTTATTTACATATTAAAGATACAAAAAAAATTTTTTTTGAGGATTTAATAGTTTATTATTATTATTATTGATCAAAGTTGGCACCTCGAAGTTGGCAGCCCGGGTCCTAACTTTTTTTCTACCGAACCGATTGCTTTCAAATTTTAACAGGCTACTCTACACACTTATAGTTCTCGTCCGAACTACCGAGAAATTTTTTCACCCCTAACTTTTTATTTTACCACCCCTTCTTTGCTAAAATAAAAGGACTTTTTTCTCCAAAGTCCGCCATTTTGATATTTATCCATGAAATTTAACTTCGGTAGTTCCGACCAGAATGACATGTCTATAGATTAAGAATTATCAAGAATTTTTGATTTCAGATAACATCAAGAGCCAAAATCACCGGGACCACCCACGCGCTTTTTTTTCGAGGTGCCAACTTCGATCAACAATAATAATAATAATAATAAGCTATTAAATTTTTGCAAAATTTTTTTTTTTGTATCTTTAATATGTAAATAAAAACATCCTAAATATCCAAAACGATTCATTTTTATTTTCCTACAAAAAAACGCCCTCCAAAAAAGACATAAAAATCGGCTTAAGTTACCAGACTACTAACCCTTACCTTAATAACAGTTTTCTTTATACGTTTCACCTTTATTAAAGGGTCTACATTACTATGTTTAAAAAGTGTTGACGTTTAAAAAAAAATTATGGAGCAAAGGGGACCCACTTCCCATGACCTTTGGAGTAGGCCCATTCGACGCGTTTTTGCACGAGAAACAACTTTTCCCTCTGACAAAATTGGGGGTCGTTATTTATTAAAAAGTTATTAACAAATAAAGTTAATAATTCGTATAGTTGTTTTCCTTATACCAGTCAGTCCAAATCATCTTGGGTTGTCTTTGGGTTGTTATTGGTTTGTTTGTTTGGGTTGTTGTTGGTTTGTTTTTGGACTGGCGTATGGGGGGGATGCAGGGGCTACAGCTCCCCCGCTCATACGTGTACTGTTCGCCATACACTAGCAAAAGTATTTCATGTTCGATTTATGAAACTTCTTTTGTTAATAACTTTTTAACAAACAATGAGCGACGGATTAAACTTTATTATGTTACTCAGGGGGTTATTCTTGACAACGTATGTGAAGGACAAGATGATTGGGACTGGCATATAAGGAAAATAGCTATATGAATTATCAACGTTATTTGTCAGAAACTTTTTAATAAATAATAGCCCCCAATTTTGCCAGAGGAAAAAGTTGTTCAGGAAGCCTCCCTTGACATCATATATGAGGGACAAGGTCATCGGAAGTGGGTGCTTTTTGCTCCATATTTACTAAAATTATTTTTACATTCTTTTGTCGACCACTTGAAAGAAATTCGTGATGAAATCATGACGAATCAATAAACGATGCCTTCGATAGCAAAATGATCGAGAAAAATTTTGAAATCTCTCTCGAATTGATTTTTTCATTTTGTTCGATTTTTTTTCGCTCTGTTCGACTCGTCGGACAGAACGGCTTTCTCTTATTGTTTGACCGGTGTGTTCCCGCCAATCCCCGGACACCGATCTGTGGAATCCGGTGCGTTATTAATTCTGGGGGTTATTTTCTGCGTGCCAATTTTCCAGCATTGATTTTCCAAGGGAAAATTTTCAAAAATTCATTTGTGATTAGAGAAAATATTGGGAAATAGATGTTAGAAATAAATCCTTTACCTCATAAGAAAAATAGTTACCGATAGAAAAAATTGACTCTGATGTTCCCGGTTGAATCGTCCTCGTCTTACCAACTCTGTAACAGTCGCGTCGATTGAAGAAATTAAACACAAAAAAGAACCTGATGTTATGATGCATGTAATTGCCATTGTATATCGCCGGGATACGTTAACGTAATTAAATTTAATTACGCGTTCCGAGACTAGCGGTATTCGGGCTCGATCTTCGCGAGTCTCGCGAGATGCTCTCGGTGTCATCAGAGAGACGCGGCGAGATTTTCAAGGCGCGCATCTCTCGCGACGAGATCTCCGAGTCTCCCCTTCTATCTCTATCTCTCTGTCTCTCTGTTGTTAAGAAATACACAATACACACGGGCGTATATCCTGGCGAAGGATGACCAGTTTTTCATCCCGCAACGAGACAACGAGCGAGAGGAGCAACTCGTGTATGTCGGCTCTCCAACCCGATCGTTGAAACGAGCGCGGTGTAACGATGACGATTAAAGTCACACGATATATGTACACGCGCTTGAACATCGACTAAATGCATCCCGCGATCGATTTCTTTTTCCTACGGATAAATAATTCTTACGAAATTATTTCTGTTGCAGGTGGCATCGAGAAATAAATTGCTTCTGGAACATCTACTGAGGTGAGTGTTTTTATATCGCACGAAAAAAAAGCCCATTCTATACGTTAGTTTATGGTAATACGTAGTGGAAACAGCGGTATGTAATATTTTTATTGTGCTCGAATAATGATTAAAAATTGTCTATTTATCATCGAACAATAATTGAAAAAAAGAAACGATGGAATGTGTTAAGTCAATTTGCTATTTTCGCAATTGCCATCGTACATATTTTATTTAATTTCCAATCAATTTCGCAAATCGATTAGAATTAGTTTTGATCAAATAAATATAATTTCGTCGATGATACTACATGGAAAATTTTGCCCGCAATTTCTCGCGTATACAAAAATAAAGTGTACTTCCGCAATGATTTGAGGAATGGAAAATAGCGATGAAGGTCCTCGTGACCACCGTTATTGTCAAGCGTATATACCGTATTCCGGCGTTAAAAACTTTCGTGGGTGTTCCCGAGAGCTCTTTACCGCTGGACCATGCGAGGTCAACGAGAGATGATCATAACGAAAGAGAGAATTTGTATAAGAACGATGACGTGCCGACCGTGACGTACTAGCAACATATGAGATTTCACGTCGGAGCAACCTCGTCATCTTGTACTGTCTCTCTCTCTCTCTCATTCTCAGAGAGCAGAGTTGTAACCCTTCTACCTCCCATTACTTTCGAACTCACTGAATTTGTTTACTTACTCCATAAATTATTTGATATTAACTATCTGATATATATAAATATCTGCAGATCTATACAACTATTTAGAGATCTGATATGTAAATATCAGATCTCTATCCCACTGGTACGAAACGTTTAATAGATTTATTGAAAACAAAAACGAAAAAATGACGTGTCTCTGTCGCACGCGCGCGCGCGGGCGCAATTTTTTGGTTCTACAGCTGTGTCTCGCCATATATGTATATCACTCAATTGAATGGCTAGCCTTCTTCCTATTTCGCTCGAAAATGACGAATTTTCATTCGTAGTAGCTTACTCACGATTGTATGTCGAGACTCAGTGATCGAGAAGATTGAGTTCTCGGCACTGGTCCATCTTATAGGTATAGACGAGCGGAGTCAGTGACATCAACACCAGACGGAAATTCGCGAAGTGGAAACGGAAGTCACTGGTCAGACAGCTGCACAGCGCATTACTAAACGTTAAGAGCTCGGTGGGCCGTTCGAATAAGAAACTATGATTTTATCAGTAAATAATGACGAAGAATCGTTGAAAGGATAATAAGAATTATGTGGAATAATTTTTTTGTTGTATAAATATTATTATGTAAAACATAATAATAACATAATAATAATAAATATTATTATGTAAAACATAATAATAATTGATATTCATTATTTTGTGGAAAAATGATTTTGAAACGAATTGGGGTGACTCCTATCAGCAACAGTATAAATGCAAACCCTACAAAATCATTCAGAAATTTCATATTAAATGGAACATCAAATAAAGTACAATTTTCATGTACCCTTTGGGAAAGTGAAAAATGAAAAAAGTTTTTAGTCCATTTCTCACAAGTCGACATGCCACGACGATGAGTATATGCGTTGGAAGGTGCGGTGTTACAAGTGATTGACTCTCCCGCGACAGAGGTCTCGAACCGATTTTAATATATGTATATATATATATATATATATATATATATATATATATATATATATGTATAGTTCACAAGAAACACGCGTTGCTAGTGACAGAATATGGTTGATCGTTATGTGAGTTGAGCCAAGCCCGCGGCAATGATGATCTAATATGTTATCGAGCAGGCAATATAAACGCATACAGTAGTGTTTCACATATAGTCAGGACTAGTCGTTGTTTTCATCGGCAGTGTTGGCACATTAATAACAATAATTTAAAAAAGTATGGCTACAATTTTTCCACTGAGACCCCGCGGGAGGCAGATTAACGCTATAAATAATGACACCCACGGGTACATCATGAATTTTGGACGATGTCCTGTGCGGATGCGACTGGTAGCCTGGTGAATTTTCGCGATGAATGAACCACTCGGAACTACATTCGATATGGTGTGCTACTTGAGACAGAAATAATACATTAACGGTTGCCGAACACTTAGACGAACGTTCAAACGTTTAAAATTGAAACGCGTTCAATTTTAAACGTTTATAATTCGGCCCGATGTATCATGATGAGAATTTGTAACTGAGATATGCACTTTTTCAACCTGTCCTCATTTGGTCGTATGTGCTCTACTTTATAGACATCAATAAAAATTCATAAGTAATGATTTTTCGACGACGTAATAATGATCAATTGTAAATTTTTATGGAAACTTTGTCAATCATTTGTAAGTCTTGTATTTTTTTTCATGAATGTTAACGTATTTGAGTATAATTATTACGAGCTACTTTTTTCTAGAATGTTAGTCAAGTGAAAATGTATAAAAATTGAGCGATCGTCGACGAAATAATAATGAAAAATAAAATATATAAAATTGTGAAGATTTTGAATATTGGAATTTTTAAAAAATTGAACACACCCTTGAGAAATTTGTATTGATCAGGCGTTGCCGACCGTCGTATTTGGGTGTCAGTTTAATGACCAAATAAAAAAAACTGCATAACCACAAGCATTATGATCCAAAACCAAATTGAATCGGTACAGCTAGGTATTTCGCTTACCCTCTCCCTCCCTTAACACATACATATAATTATAATTATTATTAATCATTATTAATTATTATACTTACAATACTTTTTCGAGCACAATTCATTTTGATTGGTTTTTCAACAAAAATGACATAGAATAATTTTCTCTTCATACTTCTCGTGTTTCAATGTTCTCAATATTGATTATTGCCATGAGACGAACGACGAAATACATGATAGATTTAATACAACTATATACATATATAGTAGGAAGGGACGATTATTTGTTTTCGTTTGTAATTCCTTACTGTCAGTAGAAGCGTGAAAGTTGATCTTAAACACCTGTGTACATCTGTATATACATGAGAATTCATGAATCGATAACTCTCGAAGCGTGTACATCATACAGTACTAATAGTTTTGCGAGAGACTTACTCTCGTTAGCGTGGATTTCGATTAATTTCCGTTGAATTGTCGAATACGTGGAGTAACGCGACATTAAAAAGGCTTGTGATCCGCGAGCATTATCGATCAGGGACAACACGACAAATGTCGAGTCGATATAGGTAGTAAGTGACGATTAGTTGTGTGAAAAATAATATAAAATAAGAAAGGAAAAAAACGTAAAGTCGTGAATAGAAAATTCGTGGTGAAATGCAACAGAGCGAAGCTGTGGTGGCACGAATGTTTAATGGCGTGCTGGAATTGGTTTGGCGAAGTGAGCAGTGTCAGCATTTCGTGCGATGCCATACGTAAGTTTGGTTATCAATGAAACCCCGATCGATTAATTAGCCCAAAAAACAAAAATTCAACAACGTGCAACGTTGAAATATTGTTTATGTTCAATGTATTCACTTAAAATTCTTTCGTGTCAGAGTGAAGTAACATGATGATTTCCGAGGGCCACTTGAGTGACACTCGTTTATCAACAGTATCATCTCCTCAATGAATTTTGTCTCGATTTTGTTTTTTGTTCATAAGTTGACGTTTAATTTCAAGGTTTTCTCACCTTGACATATAAAAGTACAAAAAACACACCGAAAACGCACTTTTGTCAATCGATTTCTTATACGAGTCTCGGGGCCTCTCTGAGAGTGTGCGAAAATTCGACAGCGTTGTGATGTAAACAATTCGTAAAGTAATCGTGCGATTCGAGGAGTTCTCGTGAATATCTTCGAGTCTCTCAGCGTGCCGTAGAGTGTGTTTGTGTATGACGAAACTCCAGAGGAAAAAACGAAATATTTCCCGGAACGTTGACAGAGGCGGCAGAAAGAATAAATGACGAGTGATTTGGCGCTGTAGAAAATTTGTAAGTCAAGGCTGCCTCTATGCTGCTCCGATTTCATGGTGAGCACGTTCACCTCTATATGAGTCAACAACGACAAAAATTTATTTGCTCTATTGACGTTAATATCAAAAAATAATAATAACATAATTTCAATGAATTAATTCAATAACTTTTCCTCTCAAATGAAATGTATTACACGTTGGCAATTTTGTGTTGTACCGATTTCTCATCGGTTACAACATCGTTCGTTCATGCGTCTTTGCTTTTCGAGTGTTTCTCCAATGACCGTTCCGGCTCATCATATGTGTGTACCTTTTTGCGATCGGTAAAGTCGAGCATTGGAATACATGTCTTCGCTCTGTTTCGCGGCAATGGTATTTTGGCAGCATGGTCAACGAGTGACGACATGGGCCATATATATTGTATATATATATAGATATATATATATATAGATATATACTAGAAGCCAAAAGTCACATGTATGGATAAACCTGGGTGGTCCCTGGGTGGCCGAAATGTTAAGCAGAAAGGACCGCCGCGCGGGTTTGTGCTGATCCCCCCGTGCTCGGCGCATGCCTTCCTTCCCATCCATGGAATGTTGCCGATGTCTCTATCCGCTTCTTGTTCAAACTCTCATTCGCGGACCACACGAATCGATAATTACCACCAAAAATTGCTCCCGCCTTTTCCACTTTGGCCGGTTAAACGCTGTTTTTCTGGTTGATGCTCCTGCGAGGCTGGTGATTCTTCTGTTGGTTGTTCTCTTTCTCGCCCTCTCTTCTCTCTCTCTCTCTCTCTCTTTGCTACGAGAATTTGAACGATCCATGAGAATTCACTGGTACTCTCGAACGACGACAACGACAACGCTTCACGACCGGTTGCGATTTCCGCTTTTGTCAATGCTTTTCACCGGCGCCTATTGGTCCTCTGTGCAATCCGTCACTCACTCAATTCTACTGCTATATACGTACGAGACCCGTATAACAGTCTATAGTCGTATTCTGTCGCTTTTCGTTGCCCCGTCTTCTGACACACGAAATTCTAGAACTGCTGAGGTGTGCTCGGTAGCTCGGTCTGCTTCTTTCGTGATCTCGACGCTTCGAGGGTAGAATCATTGATAACTCGTTGTCAAAATTTGGCAGAATCATTGGTAAAATTAAATAAAATCTTCTATAACTTCAAAAATTTATCAATTTTACGACTTTTTTTTATTACACGGTTCAATTTTTATTTTCTTATCAACTGGGGACGTGCAACTCTTTCCCGACAGCCTCCTGGTGCTGGGGACCCATTATTTTATATAATTGTCCAGATTGACCAGCTTTTTTCGAGAAATGGCGTAATATGGAAATTACAAAATGCATCGATGACCGCATGGGGTGACATATACGTTGAAACATACCATGACAAGTACAGAAAGAATGGTTATTAATAGTTTCGTTTCCTCACGGGTCTCGATAACTCAATTAATGGCCGTGACGTACAGGAGACATTTATCGAAGAGGCAGACGAGGAATAGAGAAGAATATTTATCCTGAAGCTGGCAGAAAATTCTTAGAATGACACGAGACACTACATTTGTTTCGTGACGAAGGAAAATCTATTTTTGCTGATCGCCGGGACATTTCCCTGTGCGTCAGCATTTTCTTGATACATACGTAGAATCTATTATGATTATATATATGTAGCATCGACTAAGCGAATAAGCTTAAAAGATATCCCATTAGGATAGTTATAATTGCACGTAAAAACCTATGAATCAATAGATCGCTCACGTGCTCGCGTGTGCTGTAACGAGAATAAATGCGTGGGCGTTGGGGTCCACGGAGATGCACTCGTATAATAACGACATCACGTAGATGCAGGTTCATACGATTCCAAGATCGTGACCTCGGTTGACAGCTGGTTTCGGTAGAAAACTCGGGCGTTTTCTCGCTAAACGATCATCACATTGACTCACTAATTATGCCACATGCAGGACGGCGACAAGGGACGACTTTTTTTAACCGCTACCGCGGCACGAGCGGTCAATAATATACATCTATATATACTTAAATATACATGTATATACATATTTATATACATTAAGCACACACTGCGGGGAGTTCGTTAACGCGGGAGTTAGCGTTCCGCGTATAGACCATAAGTCACCACTTAAAAAAAATCGTGGAGCACTGTTATGAGCTGTTGCGGCCAACGACGCGTTTTAATATCCTTGCAAAACCATTTTCACCCGTTTATGTGCGAAAAAAAAATTAAAAACTAATAGATATTGTATATTAACAACTGTAGTTAGAGTTTTCGTATTAAAGATAATGCTTATGGCAGGCTAGTGAACTCATTGGCTATTGTAGCTGTAATGTCGTTTGAAAAAGTTTAAAAAAAAGCATTCTCCATTTTGGCTTCCTCGCGGAGGAAGCTTTCAGCATTGTGTAAAATTTTGAGCTAGATAGAGAGGTTTTTGTGGCTTAAAATCGATGATTGATCTGTTTAATAATTGCCTTTTGAAAGAAAAATGACTCTTACGGATCAAAAAGGATCTTGATACATCTGAAAGGTTAATGACAGGTTCCTGTTGCCTAGGAAAAAGAATGCTACGTGCATAGAAGTAAAAAAAAATTACACCTGCAATATATTTATACTTGAGCGATTTTTTTTCTTGCACAATCGCGAACAAAATTGAAAATTAATATGACACAGACGTATCAAACGATTGATCGAAACCGGTTGATCAAGTTCAGGGAGGAATGATGCATCTACTAATACACGTTTATACATACATGTGGAGCGAGTGTGTATAGTGGCCTAGGTCAGTACAACTGACCAAGGTCTAGCAACTCATCCATCAGCTGGACTTTCACGTATATACAACCGAGCTCCCTGTTCTTGTTTGTCAACGAAAAAAAAAATGTATATATATATATATATATATACATTTGACGCAATGAGATAGCCAAATCGGTAGTCCGCGGGTGTCGGGCTCAAAAAATTTAATCGAGCGAATACTTTTGGACATTCCCACGATCCGAAGGTGTCAGAGACCCCCGATGACGAAGGAGTGATTGTTATGAGTAAACAGTCTCACGACAAGAGCAAACGGATACAGATAAAGACCCGTTCCTCTCAGCTCTCTCTCTCTCTTTCTTTCTTTTTCATTATATAGATATATATATACCGGGATAGAGAGAGAGAAAGAGAGATTCGGATTACAACCAGACAAAATACAAAGCTTATCTCTACGATTAATATAAATATTTAATACAGTCAGCTCATACTATAATTACAGACGGCAAAATGGATTGCAACTACGAGCCATAAATTGGTAAAGCAGTAATACAAAATTTGCGACACTAATCATTCCCTCGCCGTAACAATTCGATATACCAATAAATAATTTGTATATATGGAAACACGTATCGCTTGCAATGTGTTCAAGAAGTTTTTTTTTTCTTTAGAATTTTCACTTCAATGAGACTCGGAGAGAGCATTTTCATTCTAATCAATTAACTTCAATTAAATTCTCACTCAACTTCGTGGTTGCAAAAATTAATATTAGATGTAAAATTATTGAAGATTAAAGATTTTTCTAAGTTCTCAAATTGGGATCTGGTCGGGCCGGGACGATACAGGGTATATATATCATCAATATTTATGTATATACTCGTACAGGTGTGTGCCGAGGGTCACCTCGCACGTGAAAAAGATTTGTGAGATTATACGGTAATGCTTGCCGATTATATTGCAATTGTTTGAATAATATGGCATTGCCGTTCGAAGGGAATTCCTTCTTTCAAGAGAGAACTTTGTATATATACCACCATAAATATTTCCCCGAGTCAGACGAGCACGCGTACTTCCCCACTCGGTGTCTCGTCAGTTCGACCCTAATTCTATGTATATAGTAGAGTCATAAAGTCGAGCAGCGAGTATTCCGGAGGTGGAAAAAGGATTAACTAGTTGTATCCACCTGAGCCGCGTCATAATGACGGGAATGTGGCCTTGTTGTATTTGTATATGTAAGAATACATAGGGTATACTGCAACGAATAGATTAACGATTGACCGCGCTCGGATCTTCGAATTTCCACGTTGACTTTTCCATTGTATTGTTCGCGTCTCAATAAGTGTTCAAAGTTTTGCTCAGATTTTTCTCTTGAATCGTTCTTAAGGGTGGAAATAGGGTTAGAACAGCGTTATCTCAATGATTTTCATGAATTTTTTTATAGTATAAAAAATGAATATAATTTATTGAAACTTTGTGACTATTTTATACATATATTTAAGTATATACTATAAAAATTTTGACGAATTTCCTTGAAAAACACCGAAGATATTAGCGACCCCATATTGCAGGTCACAATCGGACTCAGTATTTTGCATACATTCTGGAAGCCGCAATTTTCATCTGAAATCAAACGAGGTTGGAATTTACTTTTATTATATGTCTCTCTTCTATATGAACCTAAATGCTATCAAAAAAATAGAAAATTGAATTTTTTACAGGGGTCAAAACAAAAAAGCATGATTTTTTGCCATTTTTTACAACTTTATTTGCAAAAAAAAATTATTTTAAATAATGATAATATTCCGATTTTAAGTTCATATAGAGCGCAATACTATGAAGAAAGTAACTGCCAATTTTCAAAAAAATTGCGTGTACGCAAGTTCAAAAAAAGTCGTTTTCAGAAAAACGCGTTTGAAAAAATAGTACCGCTCGGTTATACACGTGGCGCGCTCGGGGCCTGAAGGAGAGCTACTCACTTTAATGGCTTATAACAATAGAACGAGTCGGAATTTTCATTTAAAATTTTGGGAACATATTTTCCAATAGTTTTACTAACAATTTATGAAATTAAAAAAAAATTGATTTTTCGAACCGTCTAACCCTAGTCCCACCCTTAAGGTATGCATTTTTTTTTTTCAAGTCGCAACATTTTGCTAGACAGTATATATTCAATTAACTATTTTTCTTGTCGTTGTCAATGATAATGGGCCTCATTATTATTAAAGTCTAATTTTTCATAATGAAAAAAAAAGATTTGCTGAAAAAATCTGAAATTATTGTCAAATACCCTTTGTCAAACCTGTACATTTTTAAACCATATCCCGGAGTAGAACACCTTCCGGTTCTATTTTTTTTCAGGGTTTTTTCTAATATAAAAAAATTGAAGCAAGCGTTGGCCTACTTTGGGATGTTTAAACAAAATTTATATTAGGCAGACAAATTTTTCAGAATTTTAAATTAATGCTAATTTCCTTTTTTATGTAAAATAGTTCTTTTTTATTCGTTACTAAATGGCAGTTAGCGAAACAAATATTTATAGGAATTTGCATGCAACAATAATGTGAAACAATTTTCACCACATTCCAGTGGCTGAGGGCGAACGCTAGGTCGATTTGTTGCGGAATGACCGACATATATTGCACACTAGAATCCCTATTATTGGGTCTCTTGCGTACCGCTGTAAAATTGCCGTCCGATGGCGTAGTCCCTTTACTGATTAACCGAAAGGATTAACTCCGCCACTGTGCAATGACTTTTATTGCACCAACCCTATACGCCTGTAATCCTTTTTCGGTGTCAACGAGTTTCCCCTAATTTTCTCAGTATCCCATACATATTAATCGGTTACGAGACATGACGCGACAAATTCGATTCCGGGAGACAAAGAACGAAGATGGCGAACGGAAAAATTAGGACGTCTGAAAAGAGCGCGACTAATCCACGATCGTAAAAGGTCTGGACTATCGTGGAACGGTGCGAGAGTAGCGAAAAAATTATAAATGCGCACAGTAAACTGAAAGCCCTTAACAATATAGTATGATACTCAAAAATTAATTTAGGTCGCTATCCCAAAATCGGCTTATTCGTTAATTAGAGATTCATTTTATTTTTCTCATTTTCGTTGCTGTACCGTCAATGAGGAAAAACGGCTTATATCGAAACCTTTTGCATCGATGGAAATTGGGAAAATGTTGTTTCAGAGAGTCAATTGAAGAAGACTTTGAAAAAATGTCTAATCTTCTTACAATTACAAAATTCTTGGCTGTGAACATTCTGTTTTCACAAAGCGCGGAAATGTAACGTTTTCAGGATCATGGTGATCGTTTAATCCCACGAGCGACACGCGTTACTCATTCTAGTATAAAACACGGACGTTGCGACGTGCTCTGACGTGTGCAGTCGATGATGGCACAGAAACCTAGAACCTCGGGAGTAAACGTCTCCCGATATATCATCCGTAATTCTTGGACTCCTTGGAGTGTGGAATCTCCACTTCGCTTTTCGCCCACGTCGTGAATCTTTCGCGGCGCGCGAAAGCGCCACCACGTGCTTTTAGGACGCTGTGTCTGGCACGATGACGCAACGCCCGCTCGGCGAGACCCGCTAGTCATTCTTAAGGATCATGAACTTTTTTCTATATATAGTTAGATAAATTTATTTTGCGTGTACCGGAAGATATGCAATCTATGTTGAAGCGGAATGAGAGGTTTCTTTAATCTCGCGCTCTACCACTTCTTACACTGTTTTTTTTACTCAAAGTTGAGTTCCATAATCGTCACGAATTTTTAATTCCGTTACGAAACAACGAATGATTTTTTAAAGATTCGATACTTTTTCAATATGATTAATAAGGCGTGTACATCTTAAAATGTATCCCGGAAGGATTACATTTATAAGTAACACGCGAGAGTGAATATATATCTCAGCCATTTCCGGTATGAAATTCTCAATATCACCTGAAATTCTTGACCCAATAACCATTGCGACCGAAATCGTAATTTTATTACCCGGTATTCGGAATAATATAAAAGCGTTGTGAAGTGCGGATGACTACCCGAAATTCCATGAGTACAAGCCAGACCGGAACTGGTAAAGTTATCACGGTATAAATGTAAACGTGCATTCCATCGTATCGTGTTCACTTTTTTTTTTTAATTTCATTATTCATCGAACCATACGAAGATCAACCTCTTTTTTCCTCTCATCATATACCTATGGCTCTTGTCAGACTTCCGGGAATTGGAAATACTCGCTTCCGTTTCAGAAGCACTCGTGATTTTGCAACACGCCGAGACAGCAAAGAATATCTCTTTCTCTTGCGTGATCTCTGAAAATGGGCGATGCGGATAAAGCCGCAACGGGTCGAAGATCGTGGAGACGTAAGATCCGAGAGAAGCGCCCGAAGACAGTGAAAGGAAACGTCATCGATCGCGCGCGGGCTCCAGATAATAGCATATGGGGGAGATGAGAAACTTCGTGGTTCGCTATATAGAGAAATGGGGACGTAATACTGAGTCATGTACCAGGTCCTGCGAGCTAATGAACACTTTCACGGCGGATTGAAGATGACAAAAAAATCATCAAAGTCGAAGATGTGTGGTATAGACGCGAACAGAAAGAAAGTTATAGAAACAGAGGTGACGAGACTGCTCGATATTATGCTGGAATAGTCGTATCCACGAATTTTCATTAATCTAAATACATCCGAGTGCGTTCATTCTCCAAAGGTGTAATTTCATAAGCAGCTAAAAGCAACAGTTTTGTAGTAACTTAATAGCACGTTACAACACTTATTAGTAAGTTACTGAAATTTATTAGCAAGTTATTATAACTCACTCGTATGCTACTAAAATTTTCTGGTAAGTTACTCAAACTTACTAGCAAATTACTAAAACTAAAATGTATGGCTTGAGAAATATGAAATTCATAAAATTTACTCTCAAGTTGGACGATAAACTTCGAAAAAAGTGACTAATTTCTTAAGGGGAGAAATGGGGTTAGGACAGCGTTTTCTCAATGATTTTCATGAATTTTTTTATAGTATATAAAATGAATATAATTTATCGAAACTTTGAGAATATTTTATACATATATACTATACTATATACTATAAAATACTATAAAATACTATACACTATATACTATAAAATTTTTGAAGAATTTCCTTGAAAAACACCGAAGATATTAGCGACCCCATATTGCAGGTCACAATCAGACTCAGCCTTTGCGTACATTCCGGAAGCCGCAATTTTCATCTGAAATCAAACGAGGTTGGAATTTACTTTTATTATATGTGTCTCTTCTATATGAACCTAAATGCTATCAAAAAAATAGAAAATTGAATTTTTTACAGGGGTCAAAACAAAAAAAGCATGATTTTTTGCCATTTTTTACAACTTTATTTGCAAAAAAACATTATTTTAAATAATGATAATATTCCGATTTTAGGTTCATATAGAGTGCAATACTATGAAGAAAGTAACTGCCAATTTTCAAAACCATTGGTAGAAAACTTTTCAAAGTAGCGTGTACGCGAGTTAAAAAAAGTCGTTTACAGAAAAACGCGTTTGAAAAAATAGCGCGCTCGGGGCCTGAAGGAGAGCTACTTTAATGGCTTATAACAATAGAACGAGTCGGAATTTTCATTTAAAATTTTGGGAACATATGTTTCAATAGTTTTACTAAGAATTTATGAAATAAAAAAAATCGATTTTTTGAACCGTCTAACCCGTTTCCCCCCCCTTAAAGAATGTTCCTTATACAGTTTTTTCCGAAATATATGCCTCGTATAAAAAATATAATTATGCATACAATTTTTTTTTATCGCGCGGGACTCGTCTTCAAAATAGGGAAACGTATTATTTTCGGTCGTATATGCAGGTATATTTCAAAATGGCAGAGAGAACTAGAGAAATGAAACCTCGAAAAAGATGTAGTTTGAGAGACGACGCGACGCTCTCCTCCTCTCTTTGTAGCATTGTCGTCACTCCATTGTTGGATAATTATCGCCTTGCGATATAATTGCCTGGCTCGCTCGTCGATACTTCACTGTATACCAGGATAACGACGTCGTCGATCTCGGCAATTTCCAACCGACAGAACAACAGCGAGTCTATATATATATATATATATATATGTATGTATTTAATACACCTTTGACGATAAATCCAACTCGAGGTCCTGCAAAGGTATTTATAAACATAAAAAAAGCAAAGATCGATGTCGTACGATAACTGTCGAGATATTTTTTTGCTATGTGAGTCCCATTCACTAACACCCATTAAAATTATCCAGTTTCAATGTAAACTCAATTTCGTAATAGATTCTTATATTTAATTGAAAACTATTTATATCGATATAAAAGAAAAATATTGAAAAAAAGAACAATATGTCTTGAATCTCTAATTTATATCAATGAAATGAAAGTCAACCTTGAACGAATAATAATGAATTTCGTCTTAATGTTGCAACATTTCAATTACTCACGATTATTGCTACATAATTTTGTTTATATTGGTGCATTATTCAGAAATTTATCAGTGAACCCTATGCTGACAAAGTGTTGCATTTTTGTCTCACCTTTAACTTGAAGAGTGTGAGGAGTGCTATATTTTGAATGCATTGTTGGAAAAAATAGAAAATACAATAAATATAAAACGCTCTCGATTTTCTCCAAATTCAATATCAAATATTCTTCGATGATACCATGTGGGAATAGATGTGGGTGGTACCATGTGGCAATGCTTTTGAAAAGTTTCTACCCGATCGCTCAAAAATTGCACGATCGAGCGTCTAGATTGATTTTTCGAAAAATTACAAATTCTCTAGCGAACAGTATTTAATGATCGTCTATTTATGTTGAAAGTTGTACCCCGATAACTCGAAAATCGCTCGAGTTATCTTCTTAACAGATATATTTGACACCTTACAAAGCGTGTAAAATCGAAATGAGTTTTTGAATCTGTAAACAATTTTAAACAAAGAAGGCTGGTAGATCGATATGCGTGCAAATTTTCGACCCTATATAGGCTAAACCATTCCGGAGTTAGAAAAGTTTCATTTTCACAGCCTCATCTCGCCTACACACACATTTTTTCCTAAATACGTTTTTCCGACATTTCTACACATTTTGAGCACATTGGCATTGAAAACTGAAAAAAAATATATACAGGAAAAAAAAAAGCTTCCCCGAAGAGAAAGTAAAAATGAAAATATATTCTTATAGTCTGCCCTAAACCCTATCTATGCACACCATTTCCACATCAAGGATCGTTGCATCTCGTTCCAGCTCGAAAAACAAGTAGATCTTCAAGACTTTTCCGATTCTCGCCGCATAGTTCGTTGAGATAAACGAGAATACAATTAAGCATTATATATTCACTATATAGCACCGTCTACTGGATTGTGTGAATCAGCGCCAGATCCTCGATCGTCTGGTATAATCGCTCTGCGAAAGACGTTGGTGGGGTTTGTAGAGAGCTTTAGCTTCTTCGCCATTCTCTCTCTCACCCTCTCTGTCTTTCGCGTAGTGGGGCTTTGGGAACATCGTTTATTCCCCTTGTGGTGTGTGGTGGGAGAGAGAGTGGATAGAACTCGTGCGCTCTCATCGCTGGGAGTTATGAATGAGACGCGGATGACCGGGAAGGCGAGTGAGCGAGCGACGCGGCGTCGAGAGGGGAAAGGGAACGCAGAGAGACCGAGGCGAGATCGAGACGTCCGTGTGGCGGACGGTCGCGGGCTCGTCGATGGTGGGAGTCCCAAGGAGTATGAGCGACGAGAGAGAGAGCGCGCGAAAAACGCAGAGGGAGAGAAAGAGTGTGTATGCGCATGTAGGTTTAGTAACGTAGTATACACACACGTGGTAAGAATCAGTAGTAGCGGTGACTGGTGCACGGACTTGTGCATGGTTCTAGTAGTGTGGCTCAACAGCGCCACGCTTCTCCGCGTCCAGGGGGTAATGGTGGAGTAGAAGGGCGGGGGGGGGGGGGGGGGGGGGGACAAATGGTGCGAGCGAGAGGAGCAAAAGGATTCGCGAGTTCCGAAAGAGGGGTAGTCGCCGTACGGGCCACGTGCTCCGTCCCGCACACTTATGACTTTTGCGATCGTATAGAATCGGCGATCCTTCGCGCTCTCGGTATCACAATGACCATTGGCCACAATATACAAGAACTGGCCCACCAATCCCGATCGCATTCGATCCCCACCCTGGTCACGGGGGTTGGAAATTATTGAAAAATGCATTGATCCTCCTTGAATTCAAAAAACGACAAACTTTACTGAGATACATTAAAAGGACCAAAGTCAATGGATCAAACCGCAGGACGAGTGTGATAAAGGAGTAACAATTCACGAAAAAAAAAGTTCCCGCAGGTTGGTGCAGATCGTTGCGCGGCACAACGCGTCATAGTGTAGAAAAAGAAGAAGAATAAAGAACAGATTCGAGGAAGATTGAGGAATCATCATCGTGCGCGCTACCACTACCACCACCATCATCACTACCACCACGTTTCGCTCCCTTCGGCAGGTGAACTCCTACTATTTGACTCTCCACAGTTCGTTACGTCTGACTGGCCTTTTCATTCCTCCTTCTCCGTGGCGCATCCCGCACAACACCTATACATATCATTATTTTATAGATATATATATATACATACTGTTATATGGCTGTAGTAGTGGAAACCCAAGGAGCAAACAGCTCTGACGACGTGTTAGGTGCTTATGCATATACCTACCTACCTACCTCTACCTCTTACTTAGAGATATACATATATGTATATATATATATATATACCAACCCGCCATAAGCGTAACTCGGACACACGGCCAATATACCTCACAACGCGTTAACACGCATTTTACCGTTGTGTCCGTGAGTTTACGTGCCTCTCATTGCGTGTATATGTGTGTTTTGTGCTGCGGGTTTTTCAAGCCGGCCGGAGACGACTCAGTCACCTTCTGACACTCGGCTTGGGCACACGACCTAAACGGGCCTGGCTGGACCACTGGGACCCCCGTGGCATAAGAATAAGGTACAAAACCATATTACCCCCGTCTCGAATGCGAAAGGTAAACGAGAGAGACGAAAAAGTAGAGAAAAAAAAACCATCGACTCCCTCAGGAGGCCGCCAAAGTGTCGTCGTGATTTGCGAGAGGACGGACGAGATATATATACGATATACATCGAGTTTGTAGAGAAACGAGGTGAACAGAGCGAGAACGGAGAAAGATTGGGAGACGAATAGTGAGGGAGGGGTAGAAAACAGGAGAGTGAGGGTAGCAAAAGCCGTAGCACCCTTGAAACGCAAGAAGCCCTCTGGGATTCACTTCTCGTACTTGTTCCCTGTTGAAGTGAGAAAAACGGAAAGAGAAAGAGTCCTCTTCTTGTGTACCCCGCCCCGCTTCCACAATTTCCACCACCTTCGCACACCGTTTACCGGCACCCTCCCCCCTCTATATCTCACTCTCTCTCTCTCCCTCTCTCCCTTGTGCTTGGATTCCCTCCTCCCTCAACCTCTTTCTGTCGTCGACGCCCCCCTCCTTCCCTCCGCCCCCACCCCCCTCGTATAAGAATCAGTGCACCGCGTGTGCCGGGACCAGTGCCAAACGGATTGTGATTCTGTGCAGACATAGGTTTTTTTTTTATGTTGTTGTTTCCTGAAATAATACCAATTTTAATCGACAACCGCCGGGGGGGACTTTACGAGAGTCAATGTGACGTGTCGAGCTCTCGCTATCTGAGTATCACACGATATACCGGTTCGGACAAAAGCGGGAGATTGGATCGAACGATCCTCTCTTAGATGATACAAATTAAAGAGAGAATTTTACAATTTTCTTTTTCGGAACGCCGAAAATTTCGCGAATAGATACTTATTTTTTTAGTTGATGAAATAATAGTGGGCTGGCAATTCGCTGTCGGTTCACTAGATTATTTATTCGTTAACGGATTTATGCAGTTTTCGTGAATATATATACATATTTGGGCACGTGTTACACAGTGAGGGGAAAACAACGACGTGAAAAACGTTACTCCGCTACGTAACACGCACGTGCAAATACCTAAAGACATATATGTATATTATTTAAAACAAAATATATATATTTATCTATACATACATAGGAAATAATTACATGTGCGTGAAATCGGCGTTAAATTGCCCGAAAGTGATAAAAAGTGTGATGCGATCATGATCGATCAGCCCAAGTTGGATACAGTGCCGATCATCCGTGATCTAACAATGACGATGGAGGCTATTATGACGCGCGATCAGAGGACTACGTCTCATCGTGTTCTCGAACGGGGTGTACAATCAATCTGCAATTCAACGTCGTCCACGTGTCAAATTGCCGGTGCGAGTAGCAAAAAAAAATTCACGAACAAGTCGCCGACGTCAATGACACTTGTGGAAACGACGAGAACAAATTTAACGTGCCAAACGAATTGCTACGACAACGACGACTCGAACTGTACGATAAAACACAAGACTGATCATTCCGCGAAATTGTTACATCGCGATATCAATTGTTGCCGATGTAATTGCCAAAATGACACGAGGAGAGCCGAGCAAGACTTTTCGTACAGGAGTCACAGATCCAACAGCGTTATCACGTTCAACAGAAGCTCCGCGTTCATTCAACATAGAAACAACTCCACCACGTGGCTGAGTAAGTCGAGACGTCAGTTTAGAGAGATTATATTGTTCTTGTGTATACGCACATATCGGCATGTAACGGGAATATCGTGCGTGCTAACGTCACACAGATATCAATTCCGAGAGCGTCAACCGATGATCTATGGATCGCATTTACGCTTAAAAAACAAACAGCTTTGAAACGGAGAATTTGAATTTTTGGTTACGGCATTTTTACACAACAATCATTCGTTATCGATGTATCAATGTCGAATTAAACCGTTAAGAATTTGTAAAATAATTTCGTGCAGTCTCTTAGATCACGTTTCCCCAACGACACCTCGAGAATTTTCGATACCCAAATATATATTCCGTCAATGGCACCCTCGCATTGGCAAGGAGTGTGGCAACTTTGTAATTCTCATTGGGATCACCTTATTAATTAATACGTCGCGTTAATTAATATTCCGGGCGTTGCGATACTTTGCGAATTAATTATCGTTCGAGCCCGTCTCAAGGATTCACGCTACTTTTGGTTCGTCGTAACTTTTCTGTCAATAACTCGCCGCCTCTGTTCATTGTTATATATTTTTTTTACATACGGTCACATATTTCCGTATGACTAAATTACATACGATTTATGAAGAGACAACATGCCTAATAGCGGCAGGGCGGGAATCTTTGAGATTTCGTCGCGAAGAAAATATAATTCGTGAAAATTACCGTTGTCAATTAAGGATCGTAATTCAAGCTCATTCATTATATATCGTTTACCGGTCGTGCAAAGTCTCGTTTGTACGAGACGAGCACACGCGGCGGAAATCGATTGGCGCGCTTTTTAACGGCCGGAAAAGCGACGAGTCGTGCCTCGATTAATTTATCTCCCGGCAGCAGAGAGTATATATAATACGGAGTGTGCGGGGCGCGCTCAGAAAAATCGGCATATCCCCGTATAACAGGCGCCTTGTCATTTGCGTGTGCGTTAAAAACTCTTTTCATTTCTATTCACACCAAGTCTCCCTCGTGTCTGGCGCTTTGTAATTCTTTATTTTCCGTACGCCCTCTCTCTCTCTCTCTCTCTCTCTCTCTCTCTCTCTCTCTCTCTCTCTCTCTCTCTCTTTCTCCCCGGGTTCTTGCTCACTGCCCCAAATTTTTTAGGCCAAAATCCATATGTTAGGAAAAAAAAGAAGAATGTTTTAGAAAAAATTGCGCGGTAAAAACGTGGTGTAACCTGTATTCCACGTGAAATCATACAATATCCATTGGTATAGCACGTGTCGATCAGAGTTTTGACCTCGCGCGATCGCGGTCGACGATTGATCGACTCTCGACAATCGGTGACTCTTGCGATTGCCGCAGAGCGGGCACATGACCACAAGTGGTCCTATCGGCAATTAGCGAGCTTACGGTGATCGGTTAAACTCGAAGCATATGCCGCCGGGTCGTAAATCGACGCTGCAAAACTGCAGTTTAACGATCTGCCGGTCGAAAGCCGGAATTGAAGTCGGATGGCGGGAGACCCGGTGAGCGACGGAATCGATCGCAAAATAAAATGCTCGAAAAACTTTGTCCCCACTATTAATCGTCCGGATTTCTCGCCACTTTCTGAAACGTCCCTTATTAGGGCGATTTTTTTTTTCGACTATTTTTTTTTTCAGTCCCCACCCGAAATTTTGTTGGATATGTCGACAAAGAAATTCCCTGATAGTTACAGCCCTTAATATTGATTCTAAGTACTTTCCCAAAGCGTGAGAAGATTTTCCATCTAAAATACACGTAAATCGAATTTTTTTTTTCTTCAAATTTCTATAACTCAGCCGCATTTTATGCTATCATATTGTTCTTGGTTTCGCTTTACTCAGAATAAAACAATCTAAAAAAGTGCCTTTTGCGGTGAAACTGTAAATTGTACTGGTGACTTGGTACGGGTCACTGAAGTTGATTTTTACCCAAAATTCTCGTTGTTTTGCTGTTATCTCCGAAACAATTGACTTTACGAAAAAAATGTAAATGAAAAATTAATTGGAAATTTAATTTCCTACAAAAAAGGTTCTATCGACCTAATTGCTTAGAATAATATTTCTTGAGATATTGAACTTTAACTTATGAGTAGTATAAAATTTATAAAATCTGAAATATTAAATAATAAAAAAAAAAAAATTAAAAAAGTTCAATATCTCAAGAAATATTAATCTAAGCAATTGGGTCGATAGGACCTTTTTTATAGGAAATTAAATTTCCAACAAATTTTTCGTTTATATTTTTTTCGTAAAGTTAATTGTTTCGGAGATAACAGCAAAAAAACGAGAAATTTGGGTAAAAATTTACACTTTCGCCGCTAAAGGCACTTTTTTAGATCGTTTTATTCTGAGTAAATCGAAACCAAGAACAATATGATAGCATAAAATGCGGCTGAGTTATAGAAATTTAAAGAAAAAAAAAAAAAAAAATTCGATTTACGTGTATTTTAGATGGAAAATCTTCTCACGCTTTGGGAAAGTACTTAGAATTAATATTAAGGGCTGTAACTTTCAGGGAATTTCTTTTTCGACATATCCAACAGAATTTCAGGTGGAGACTGAAGAAAAAAAAATAGTCGAAAAAATCGCCCTAGTCCCTTATAAATCCTTTTTGGAACGCTATACCACCGAGCGATTTCTTCAGCAAAGTCCAGATTCCGAAACCTACAGATTAATAGCACTGTACGTTCGTTACCTTGCGATATTAGGTTTTGAGCTAAGAATCGCGGAATCCGCAAAAATTCCATCAACACCGAATATTTCGTCCCTCTGTCGTAAACCGTTTTTCTCTGACACTGCCGTGTCCTCCCACCGTCGTCAAGCTTGACGTCACGCTCTCGAAACGACCCATTAGTCATCCTCATTTCGCGCGTTAAACACAATATGTTCCTCTTATCGACTGTATTCCACACACTACGATGGAGAGACCGCGAGACCACATAATTTAAAGCATTCGATTAAACATTGGTGCTCCACTCCGATATTTGAACGTGCTTTATTCATCCTCGCGCGCTGTCTTGGGGCGCGTATCTGTTGAAACTGTTCGTACGTAAATTGCAAAATCTATCCTCAGAAGGAGGGTAGTCAGAACGCGGAAATTGATATGCAATGATAGCGGATCAAGTTGTCGGAAAAATAGAAAATCTGGGTCGTTGAATAGTGAAAACATCGACTGTAGAGTCCGAACTTCCGGTGGTCGAACGTGTCGCGACCTTAGGGGGTCGATCATATCGAGCAATAGGACACCCGCGCAAACTCGATCCACAACAATCCAACTTGCTTTTATTTATGTTTCTCATCTCGCCGATTATATTCCTTCGGCGTCGCGACAACATTGCGCTTATCGTTCGTACAGTAGCAGTTATTCAAGAGTAAAAAGAGATCGTATCATCGGAGCCACGTGAGAGATTAACGCGGGAATTGACACAGATCAATGTTGTGACGTTTGTGACAAAATTCGCTGAATTCCTAGCTTGATATGCTTTTCGACACAACCCCCGCCGCACGGCCGCACCATTATCTCTCTCGTTCTCGTTGCGATGACCTTGTCTCGTCAGAGGGTTTCACACCACCTGTTGGACGTGCGCGCCAAGAGAATACGTTCTCTTTGGAGCTACGCCACAGCGCCACATTGAACGCGAGTGAAGCTACGGTGGGGTGAGAGTCGTGTGCCCGTGGATTCGATGCACCACAGGTGGCTTTTACGAATATATATGTATACACGCAGTCCTGCTTTCGCGCCTGTGATGTTCGACCCTTGCTTCGCAGACTCCAATAGCGTAGCTGGCATCTTTACCACCTCTAAATCGATGATATTCCGATTCGAAAATGAAACGATGAACGGGAGCATACAAAAAAATGTTTAGCTAGGTTGCCGCTTTGCCAATCAATTTTTTTATGCAATGTCAATACTTTACAAATATAGGACTGGGCCAAAAATACACCGGAGCATATATATATTGGCTGGAACAAGCTAGAACACCTATGAACACCTATGAACTAAACAGTCAATAAATCCCGAATTTGAATAGGGTTAAAGCAATAAACATTTAGTTAATTATGCTGCGTTAATCTCTCAAAAACTCGCAGTATTAAATGTTGCCTTTCGTCACATTCTCGACAATTATTTCCACACTAATTTCAAAGATCTTGTCCTCGATTGGTTTCTGTGCAACCCTTATTATTTTCTGGGACCTCGTCCTATTGGTTTATAAAGATGCTTGATCTTGTTCTACGCGATAACGATTTTATTGATAAATCACAATGAACACGATACTACACTATTTTCATCCTGAAAGTTCGTCGCACTGCAGAATTCATCTTTCCTTTTCTCGCTTGTTCTCGGTGAAATAGCAAACAGTCGGTAATAAATTTACGTCAGGACAGACATTACCGGACAAACGGTGAATGACTGGAGAAGATCAGGCACGGTATACGAGGACACCTCGGGACGGGATTCTCGTCGTTTGTCGCGCTATTATACACAACGAACGTCACGTCTGTCGAGAATGTTTGCGGACGTTAATTTTATCGCTATTAAGATGCCAATGAAAAATCGCTCGCTTGTGCGTGCAGATATATATCGTATAAATCCCGTTGAGCGAGAGAATCTCGCACGGTGTGTGTCAAAGAGCGGCCTTTACTAGAAGAAGAACAGAATGTAATAAGAAGTCGTATACGAATGATAGAAGCTACGCCGGTGGGGTTATATATCTCCTCTGTGGACCGTTGAGCAGCCATTGCACAGAGGCTGAAGAACGCGTCGCGGATGATCCCTAGCTGCATTACTGCAACTCTGGCGTCGCGGCACTGGTCCTAGGTACATATACATTGAACGTATATATATAGTTGGTATAAACTCGCGGGTGTCTCTTCGGATTAAATGCGCCGATGTGAGACACCAGCAAAACGTCCTATAATAAATCGGTGAACGCGAGAGTGTGTTGAGTGTTCGCGCGCGGCTGAGATGCTCTTTTGCTGCTACCGGGTGAACGCGACCTACCGCAATGCGAGGGCATCTCGCGGATTCTCGTGGTTGCCTGAAGCTTACCGCGAGTATACACTGCTTGGCAAACAAAAAGGCGTAGCCCACATGACTTTACGAATTAAATCGTGTTGCTTAGACTCCTTTGATAGCCAGCAGTTGGTACGGCACTCGGAGCGACGATTGAACTGCGGAAAGCATTTATTGTATGAAAATGAACAATAAATCTTCAGTCTTATGGTTATAAAATTGAAAATTCAGCCAAATAATGTGTTAATTGCTAATGGAAAATGAGGCATTTATTTGGTTTAATGACTAGCATTTAATTTGCCATATTCAACAAAATTTTCGAGTTTCGGTTAATTTCTTCGGCTGGCGCGAATGGCGTACATTCGTTTGTCAGTATATATACCATCAAATGGATAATACATCACACAGATATATATCGACCGACTAAGAATACAAAGAGCCCTTAATCGAACGTTATTGCGCGTTTAATCCTTTGAATTGCGTCCTTTTCTTCCTTAACGTTCGATATGTTAACCGCAAAAGCAGTGAGAACGACTTGTACATGTCGTACACGTTATAGTGCGTCCGTGGTAAGAGTAGCAAGAGATGAACAGCGGCAGGAGGGGCGAGTTCGCCACCCGGTCGGACGTAATGGGGTATAATTGTCGCGAGCAATGCGAGGACAGTGCACCATTACCGCATTTTTCTTTTCTTTTCTTGCGAGTCCGCGAGATGATGTGCGCCCCATTGCCATCTCTTTACTTTTTTTTTTCAACCCTCTTCTCTCACGGTTCACCGCCGCAGGTTTTCTGAGGAATTTCACTGGAACGTCGTTGAACGCCGGTCGCCGTGAACGTTTGTCCGTTCGCCACCAACGACGTTTATACGTCCTCCTCTCGTGTATTTGTTTTCTCCCTGACGATGTCGACGACACCGACTTTTTGGCATCGATACCAAAACTTTTCGAACTCTTCGAGTCTATGACAAACGATCATACACCACGTAGGCTCACTATCGCGCTTCGCTGTTAGGCTCTTCTTGTTAGGATTTTGATTTTTTTTTTCGATATCGGGCCGTTGAACCGATAACATCGATACACGTTCTTTTTCTCGTACGTGAATATACTGCGTAAAAAGTATCGAGTTGAATTTCCGCGGGCTACGTATATTCAATTTTCGATTTTTTTGTGGCGTTAGGTTGGTACTCATGTCCCTCACTTATGCTGAAAAAATCGGCCATTTTGGGTGTTCAGTTAATTGTTGACAGCTGTTTTGATTAGACGTGTTTTAGCTTGTCTTCGATTTTTGCCTATTCCAAAAAAGCAGCTTCCATTGCGATGATTGCGCTTTAGTTTCCACGTCATAACCATAAACTCATGATTCGTCGACAATTATGACCCTCTGGAGCAAATTTGGGTCGTCGCGGACCGAGTCCAACAGCTCCTTAGCAATGTTAACGCGACACTATTTTTGTTCGAAATTGAGCAATTTTGGCACGAATTTTGCGGCGACCCGTCTCATGCCCAGATCATTGGTGAAAATCGATTAGCACGAGCCAATCGATATATTTAGTTCCTCAGCAACTTCTCTATGTTCTCTATGTTCACTTCATCAATGTTTTCGTCTGTTCTTGATGTGCTCGGTCGTCTGGAATGCATGTCGTTGTTCGCATCTTCTCGGCCCTCTGAGAACATTTTGTACCATCGATAAACGTTGCTTTGGTCCAAGGTAGCTTCACCATATGCCACAGTCAACATTCGGAATGCGTCCGCGCACTTAATTTTGTTTTTAACACAAAATTTGATACGGATTCTTTGATCTATTTTTTGGAGTAGGCAAAAATCGAAGACAAGCCAAAACACGTCTAACCAAATCAGCTGTCAACAATTAACTAAACATTCGAAATGGCCGATTTTTTCAGCATAAGTGAGGGGCCAACCCAACGCCACAAAAAAAAACGAAACTCGAATATACGTAGCCCGCGGAAATTCAAAATTCACGATACTTTTTGAACAGACCTCGTATATCCTCTTTCTATTTATTTGCCTCCGTTCTCATTTCTTTTCATTGTTTCGTCTTTATATATCAAATCAATAATCAGCGCACAGTACTCATTAGTGTTCGTTAAAGAAAAAGAATAAAGTGACGAACGAATGAAGGAGCAGAATAATTTTAAGTTTGCCCGAATTCCAGATCACTGCGAGCCCTCTCATCAAGGCTCGTAACTCGTGAATATGCTTTTACGCCCGATTATGTACGAATAATCTCGCGACTTGATTGATACGCAATCGGAGTATATAATCGGTTGTACACGCCCGAAATTGCCGAATGATCACAAGGTTCTCGTTGCGCCAAACGAGAACACGTGATATTATTCGCACAGGACACGGGAATAATCGTCGACGACATCGTAAAAAATAAAAGAAAAAAAAATCCGCGAATACCGGAATGCAGATATATTTTTAATGAACGTTACGAAACATTTGAACGCGCTCGCTCTTAACGATATATCAATAACGAACTTTTTAATAAATGTTATTTTTTTCTTTTGTTATTTTTCAAAGGGCTAGGTAGCCTACTACTGACGTTGCTCGCGGTCTCGGTTCAAGGAGCCCCAACGATGATGAGCCTCGAAGACAGACGACTGAGCTCGCCACCGAAATGGGTGAATCCCTGCGGTCTCGCAGCCGAGGATTTCGACGGCGATCTTGACGTTGTACAATTGAGGGACGAGCAACTCCTCAGGCAGGTTGTCGTACAGGCCAAAACTGCGCTCGATCATGCCCAGCTCTTTCGCGATGATTACGTAAGTACATTTTTTTTGGTCTTTCTTACCATTAACGAATTTAGACAGCATTTCGTCTCTTGAAGAGGAGTAACGTTTGGACGTTTAGACTTTCATAATTTCGTTCTTCACATTCGTCCTTCGGACTCGCCAAAAAGTATCAACGTTACCGGCGAATTTTCCGGACGCTTTTGTCCAATCATTCAATTTGGGAATAGATCGAATGCGTTACATTTTAGCGTTAACAAACTGTTGCATCGTGGACGTAATTCGTTTTCTCTGAAGCGATAACGATGAATGACTGCGTGTCGAGGGTCAGGTGTGGGGTGGATTCGAGAGTGCGCGTACGCGATCAATGATATGATGACGATGTGTGGAATTAAGCGCGGAAGGGACAGAGAGAGAGAGAGAGAGAGAGAGAGAGAGAGAGAGAGAGAGAGAGAGAGAGAGAGAGAGAGAGAGAGAGAGAGAGAGAGAGAGAGAGAGAGAGAGAAGAGAGAGAGAGAGAGAGCGCCTTCTCATGCGGTGTATTGTCCGCGGTAAGGCGAGACGAACTGGCGAACGGAAGGCGGTTATGGCAAGTTACTTCCGGTCGGTTGACGATCGTGTACCCGCGTAGCAGCGATATCTCAGATCACGAATAAAGAGATCAACTCCATCGATCGGCATAGCGTTAATTCACAATCGTCATTGAAACCCGATTCAAATTGATACATTGCGCTTTGCATCGGCGAATTGAGGGAGGAAATAGGGTTAGGACAGCGTTTTCTCAATGATTTTCATGAATTTTTTTTTAGTATAAAAAATGAATATAATTTATTGAAACTTTGAGAATATTTTATACATCTATTTAAGTATATACTGAAAATTTTTTGAAGAATTTCCTTGAAAAACACCGAAGATATTAGCGACCCCATATTGCAGGTCACAATCAGACTCAGCATTTTGCGTACATTCTGGAAGCCGCAATTTTCAACTGAAATCAAGCGAGGCTGGAATTTACTTTTATTATATGTCTCTCTTCTATATGAACCTAGTTGCTATCAAAAAAAATAGAGAATTGAATTTTTTACAGGGGTCAAAACAAAAAAGCATGATTTTTTGACATTTTTTACAACTTTATTTGCAAAAAAAAAAAATTATTTTACATAATGATAATATTCCGATTTTAGGTTCATATAGAGCGCAATACTATGAAGAAAGTAACTGCCAATTTTCAAAACGATTGGTTGAAAACTTTTCAAACTAGCGTGTACGCAAGTTAAAAAAAAAATCGTTATCAGAAAAATGCGTTTGAAAAAATCGCGCGCTCGGGGCCTGAAGGAGAGCTACTCACTTTAATGGCTTATAACAATAGAACGAGTCGGAATTTCCATTTAAAATTTTGGGAACATATTTTTCAATAGTTTTTTTCACTAGTCGGCCAAATGTAAATTCTCTAAATGAAAAAAATGCGTGGAATGGAACAATCGATATATGTGTAACAACCGAATATTACGTTACGTCCGCGACGATCTTTCTGCGGTTTGAATAGCCCTACGTGAAAGAACGTAGTACTCTCACTGATACTGTACACACAAATACATATATACGAGTATAAAGATGTATATATATATATATATATATATATATATATATGTGTGTGTGTGTGAAACACGTGCCTTGATATGAGCCATTGCGAGCGAACGTCCGGCATACACTAACGTGCCACACTGGGTAGGTCGGGTACGCAAAAACTTCTCAATGAATTCCACTGTACTTTTCGTCAATGAAAAAGATAAAAAAACGTATTCATGAACGACGAAACCCGGATCTGACGATTTCTCCGAAAATTCTAAAACCGAAAAACCGTAAAAGTCCGTGTCAAAATGAGCGCGTAGTTGTGTCACCTGTGTCAACGCGTGACGCACACGTGCGTCGCGAGAGCGTCAACTTAGAATTCCAATGTGAGTGAACGAGACAACGGTGATGTGACCAAAGGTTTCTACAACAAAATGCTGGCATACGCCCAAAATTCACAACAGAAACATGGGCCCATGGGAAAAGCCCCGAAATTAACGGCGACGAAGTACTCTATGTCCATTTCAATTTTTTTTTTTGGGGGGTTTGTTCGAATCGCCGCGCATAAATCTCTTGACGTTGATTGACTGTTCCACAATTTTTCCTCAAGATTTCTCCGCGTACGACGGGGGACCCAAAAAAAACGGGAATTGCGCTGCAGCGGGGAGGGAGAGTGGAGGAACCCATTGCTCGACCAGGTGTCCGTTGGGGACACGTCTCCTGAGTTAGTGTGCGAAGTTCTGTCGCCGTGAGTGCATCGGTTCGCACGTGGGAATTTTTGTAGTGAAACAACTTTTTCCATTTCGGCGAAAACGTGATGGTCGATTGTCGGGAGCAACGCGCGGCTGTGAAATTTTGTTTCCTGTTGGGGAAATCGGCCGCGGAAGCTACTGTAATGCTTAAGATTGCTTATGAAGATGCTGCCCTAAGACTAGAGTCTAAAACCAGAGTCTACGGGTGGTTTTCACGTTTTAAAAATGGAGAAATGTCAATTGAAGACCAACCCCGTTCAGGACAGCCCTCAACGTCAAGAAGTGACGAAAACGTCAACAAAATCAATGCTCTCATTCATGAAGACCGTCGCCGAACCATTGATCAACTCTGTGAGATGTCTGGGATATCATGGAGTTCAATTCATAGGATTTTATCCAAAGATTTGCACATGAGCAGAGTTGCAGCCAAATTTGTCCCTCGCCTTCTCACAGAAGAGCAAAGGGAGCGTCGACTTCAGGCATGTTTTGAACTTCAAATTCAGCTCGAAGAGGACCCTGAACTTTTTTCCAAGGTGATTACTGGTGATGAATCGTGGTGCTATGGATACGACCCCGAAACAAAGCAGCAATCAAGCGTTTTGCCACTGTGGAGGAGGCAAAACAAAAATCGCTGGAAGGCCTAAAGAACATCCTGATAAGTGAATTTAAAAAATGTTTTGAACATTGGAAGGATCGTTTGCAGAGGTGCATTGTGGTCAAACGAGAGTACTTTGAAGGTGATCAAAATTTGGTGTAAAAATATTAAACAATAAAGAAATTATGACGAAATTCCCGTTTTTTTTTGGGTCCCCCCTCGTATATAGCAGTATCGTTCGCGAACAATGTAGCATGAGCGAGTACAGGATTACATCATCGCTAGAGTTAACGAGTGGTTACCCGATACCCCAATGTTTTCTAAGTCAGCGGATAATTCGATATTTTATATATACGTTTAATCGCGGGCCGTGGTTAGATCGGTATACTTATATACATCGTAACATCGCGGAGGAAAGAGCGTTCAGTGAAGAAATATGAAGAGGATACGTGTGAGAGTAACGAGAGCGCGTATCAGATGGATAGATGAGATTAAGAGGACGAAAAAAGAAACATATATATATGTTAATGGCGTAATCTCGGGTGCACACCGCGGCATAAGGGAGCAGGTGCGCGCACTACAATGAGGAACGGTCACTGATTAGAGCTCGCGAGAATATTCTCAAAGTGGCGACCGACTGTCTCCTCGTCTCATCATAACACAGCCCGCATTACAGGTTCTTCAATTTTTCTTCATGAAACTGGCGTCATCAGTCCTGTCATTTTTTTTTTACAATTATTTTTTTCAACGAATTTAACATTCAGTGAGCTTTGTCGTCTAAATTTGCGCTCACAGCTGGAAATAAATGGCGACACTCGCGCGATGTTTTTTTTTTTTTTTTTTTCATTGCGACAACACTAATACCTACACACTCAGCATAAACGCCTTTAGTTTTTGTCGCTTCACTTTGCAGAAATCGTGCCTGTGCGACGAAAAAAATTAAATAAAAATGCTCGTCCATACTTTATGTATCCTATGCCGGGCTTTGAGTAATGAGGGAAAAAAAAAAAGAAATACTTTCACGCGTCTATCGTTGTAGAAACGTGGCATCCTACAGGCGACACAAAGTTATTCCGGCACGCGTTCGTCAAGGTTGTAAACACACGGTTGTTCGCGACGGTACTCCAGACCCTTTGCCAAGCTGTGGCGTACGGTATTTCGTCCGAGACTTCTTTTATCCACGATGATGTACAATATGTGCGTGGCACGTTGGTAAACGCAAGGGCGTAACCAATAAGATTTAAGACGCGCAGTGGCATAACGCCATTTTGTTTGCTAACGGTCCGATAATGTACCGCCGGCGGAGAGCGAAAGAAGCGGAATAGAAAGGTCGAAGGAAACGGGGGATGAAAGACGTGTCTGCAAATATATCGGAAGAGGATTCCAATAAATCAGTATCGGAAGCTCTCTCGCTTGTCTCGGCTTCTCTATCGCTCTCATACCGCCTCGGGAATCCCCCCATACCACATACATCGATTGCACTCCGACTGCATACTAAAATGCAACAGACCGGATACCAAACGCCTCGCGACTATCGACGCTCGTCCTCGTGCTCGACTCCTTCGCCATATAACACACTTTTACTAAACCGCGCGATTAATGCTGATTTTACACCGGTATATGCTGTATCAAATTATTGTAGCTCAGGAGTTTTGGGCCCCGGGCCATTTTAACACTATACGAATAACACGTTAAGCTGTTTCAGTTATTTCATTTTTTTTATGGTAGTAGTCTGGTAACTTAAGCCGATTTTCATGTCTTTTTTGGAGGGCGTTTTTTTGTAGGAAAATAAAAATGAATCGTTTTGGATGTTGAGGATATTTTTAGTTTCATATTAAAGATACAAAAAAAAATTTGTTTGAAAAAATTTAATAGTTTATTATTATTATTATTATTATTGATCGAAGTTGGCACCTCGAAAAAAAAGCGCGTGGGTGGCCCCGGTGATTTTCGCTCTTGATGTTATCTGAAATAAAAAATTCTTGATAATTCTTAATCGGTAGACATGTCATTCTGGTCGGAACTACTGAAGTTAAATTTCATGGATAAATAACAAAATGACGGACTTCGGAAAAAAAGTCCTTGTATTTTCGCAAAGACGGGCTTGTAAAATAAAAAGAAATTTAACTTCAGTAGTTCCGACCAGAATGACATGTCTATAGATTAAGAATTATCAAGAACTTTTTATTTCAGATAACATCAAGTGCCAATATCACCGGCGCCACCCACGCGCTTTTTTTTCGAGGTGCCAACTTCGATCAATAATAATAATAATAATAAACTATTAAATTTTTTCAAAAATTTTTTTTTTGTGCCTTTAATATATAAATAAAAACATCCTAAATATCCAAAACGATTCATTTTTATTTTCCTACAAAAAAACGCCCTCCAAAAAAGACATGAAAATCGGCTTAAGTTACCAGACTACTACCTTAAAACCTCGTAATTATTAATTAGAAAATAATTTCCGATTGAATACTTGGAGCTTAGTAAAAAAGCGCACACACTTTTTTTAGCATTCTTTTGACCATTTTTGTCAGATATCTAAAAATATCGAAATTTCAAATAGCCATAACTTTGCTTGGTTTGCGTCGTTTTAACCGACGTAGCCTTATTTCGAGAGTTATGAAAACGCCGCAAGTAGATTTGGCGAATTTCTCGAATTTCTCGCGAACTTCGCCGCCATGAGATAATTTTTTTGCCAAAACTTTTTGCGATAATACCGGGAGATGGCGACGAGACAATCTCGATTCGCACAGTCACCGACAAGTTCTGCACGTAATATCTCACCGGGAATGCTTGCGGAAATAAGGCGGGCAAGGAGGGAAGAAAAAAGATGCAGAAAGAGTTTTGGCATATACATATATTATTGGCATATACATATATTAGGGTGGTTCAAATAAAATGACAAATTTTTTTTTTCCTCGATATAATGAAAAAGGTATTGTTTGGCATCTCAAAAAAAAACTCTGCAAGTATGAGCCCTTCATATTTAAATTAAGAGGTCCCTCATCGCGAATTTTCATTTCCCATTTAAATAAGATGGAAACATTTTTTTTTTACCTTTGGAATTTTATTAGACTTAAACCGTTGATGTTAGGAGAGTCTTTTAGCATATTTTTGTAGAACATTTGATGCTCTACAAAAAAGCTCTCTTGTGTCTAATCGATAAAAGTAACCGTACAAAAAATAATCGGTGATAATTAGCTCTGGATTCTACTTATATCGTTTATTAGTACATAAATTTCAAATTATTTAAAATTTTCGTTATCAATATGGATAAATATACTACTAATATATACTACTAATATATTACTAATATACTACTAATATATTACTAATTGTTTTCAAACAAATATGAGAGAATCGAGAGCTAATTATCACCGATTATTTTTTGTATGGTTACTTTTATCGATTAGACACAAGAGAGCTTTTTTGTAGAGCATAAAATGTTCTACGAAAATATGCTGAAAGACACTCCTAACATCAACGGTTTAAGTCTAATAAAAAAAAGTTAAAAAAATGTTCCCATGTTATTTAAATGGGAAATGAAAATTCGCGATGAGGGACCTCTTAATTTAAATATGGAGGGCTCATACTTGCGGAGGGTTTTTTTGAGATGCCAAACAATACATTTTTCATTATATTGAGGAAAAAAAAAATTAGTCATTTTATTTGACCCACCCTAATACATATATACAACCCAGACGAACTAATTGTCGTGATCACATCATTTACATCGAACGACAACGCGACGACGAGACGTATTATGATTCACATATCGTATTGCTAGTTTTCTGCCTTTTCACGAGTCTATACATTCGTGCTAAAAACGAAAAATTCTCTGTATCCTTTACGTAACAATCTCGTGACAAGAACAACGACCAGTCAAAAAAATATATATTGTGGCTCGATCGGGCGTCTCCACGAATTCCAACTCTGCCATCGAAACTCATCACGATAATAACATACTCTACAGTACAATGCTGTCTATATATATACATATATATATATATATATATATATTAGTGTAGTGTACAATACGTGAATTTGTATTCGAAGGTAGTATTTTACCTTGTTGGGTCTACTCTTGCGCGATTTCCGAAGCCTTCCGCCATATTCATAGGTAATTGTATAACTATATAGGAGCGACGTAGAACCACCTGTTGAGGGTTCGATCGTATAGTAGGGACTAGTGAGGTTCGGGGTTGGATTTTGCATAAAAGTTTGTTTATACATTTAATTCACTACATTTCATTTATTGAATTAAAAAAAATGTTATATCGGTTATTCATGTTATACGGTTATTTCAATTTTCGTTATTTCCTTCGTTTGTCAAACAGATCAAGCGAACGTTCAGCACCGATTTTGCGGACATGCGGGCCAATTGGAAGAACAACCATTATGACTGGTTGCCGGGCCTGCAGGAGATACCGAAAGAGCTCGGTGAACATCTGGAGCAGGAATATCTGGACAAACTTGAAATTCGATTGGTAAGTTTAACACGCATATCAATAAGAAATTCGTTCTTCCGTGCATTTTCCATTCATTCATTCGATATATTCGTGCATTTTTTTAAATCTTCTTTTTCTCCCGAAACAGCTTGACACCGCCCTGTTGGACGCGTACGAGTATATGCAACGTTACGCAGTCGGTCTCGAACAAATAGTCTGGGATCAGGAGGATAATCGTCTTGAGTTTCGCAAACAGTTCAAGGATACAGAGTTCAACCTCCGTACGGTGAGTTTGGCTTTACGATTCTTTCTTTCCACTTTCCCACGCACATTTGTATTAATGTAAAAACAAAAATTACATTTCGAATTACTCAATACCGTTCGACAGTTATGAGGTGATATACGAGGTCTGTTCAAAAAGTATCGCGAATTTTGAATTTCCGCGGGCTACGTATATTCGATTTTCGATTTTTTTGTGGCGTTAGGTTGGTACTCGTGTCCCTCACGTATGCTGAAAAAATCGGCCATTTTGAATGTTTAGTTAATTGTTGACAGCTGTTTTGGTTAGACGTGTTTTGGCTTGTCTTCCATTTTTGTCTATTCCAAAAAAGCAGCTTCTATTGCGATGATTGAGCTTTGGTTTCCACGTCATAACCATAAACCCATGATTCGTCACCAGTTATGACCCTCTGGAGCATATTTGGGTCGTCGCGGACCGAGTCCAACAACTCCTTAGTAATGTTAACGCGACACTGTTTTTGTTCGAAATTGAGCAATTTTGGTAAGAATTTTGCGGCGACCCGTCTCATGCCCAAATCATTGGTAAAAATCGAATAGCACGAGCCAAACGATATGTTTAGTTCCTCAGCAACTTCTCTAACGGTGATTCGACGATTGGCCAATATTATTTTCTTCGCTTCATCAATGTTTTCGTCTGTTGTTGATGTGCTCGAGCGTCCGGAACGCATTTCGTTGTTCGCATCTTCTCGGCCCTCTGAGAACATTTTCTACCACCGATAAACGTTGCTTTGGTCCAAGGTAGCTTCACCATATGCCACAGTCAACATTCGGAATGCGTCCCCGCACTTAACTTTGTTTTTAACACAAAATTTTATACAGATTCTTTGATCCATTTTTTGGAATAGGCAAAAATCGGAGACAAGCCAAAACGCGTCTAACCAAAACAGCTGTCAACAATTAACTAAACATTGAAAATGGCCGATTTTTTCAGCATAAATGAGGGACATGAGTACCCACCTAACGCCACAAAAAAATCGCAAATCTAATATACGTAGCCCGCGGAAATTCAAAATTCGCGATACTTTTTGAACAGACCTCGTATATACGATGTAAAGAGAAAGAAAAAAAAGAAATGATTACTCGCGATCACCGCGCTTTTTAACGATCGTTTTCGTGCAAAAGTTGCGCAAAGCGAATGTTATCGAGCGTTCTTTCGGTCATTATTCAACGACTAACCGTTAAAACGAGATTTCTGAGTCGAGTCTTTCGATATACCTTGGAAAAATGTTGGCCTCTTATCGGTAACTCGGGTGGGTAATCATCCGTGCGACTGTAGTTGAAAATAAAAAAGATACACATTTTTTAACATTAAGATTCTTTTCGAACAGTCAAAATCATTGATAGTTCATTTTTATCATTATTATTATTAAATGAACTCGAAATTCTGACATGGATTATCTCACTCCAAGTGAAATATCCCATACTAACACAAGCGGCAGCAATTTTAATGGACATTGTTGGCTTTGCAACTGATACAAATATAGCAAAAATGACTCCGCGTTAAATCAACCGTTATCCAAATAGAATAAATAAATATTCATGCTATTTAAAAAAAAAGCCAACGCAATTCTGTCACCAACTCTGCGTGAGTAGAGATACATATTCTATTGTCTTCTCCTTCTTAGATAATAATTTGATTAATTGACCCAACCAGCCTGTGCACATCAATCAATCCTCCTTCGTTACGATTTTTCCAAAGATATCCTTATGAAGACGTATTGCAAGTCATTTCGAGCTGATACCATTCGGTGTATTTTGTAACAAAATTCACAAGACCGTGTCCATCAATATATGGCAATTCATATTCACAAAACGAAGGTTGCCGCACATTTGTTGGCGGTTTAAAAAAAAAATGGTGTTTTCTCGTTGACAAATGTGAACGCGCAATTGAATTTAACATTTCCGAAACGACTTATAGCACTTTTACTAAAATTCCTGTCCATTTCGGCAACACGAAAAGTCACTCCGAAATGACTGAAAAAATGGCGCGAAATACCGTCTAAACTGTTCGTCACCACCATCAAAATGGCAGTAGTAACCGCCATTTTGTTTGCACCAAATATCCACCCCAATTGTAATCAACAAAAGAATCTTACTCGAAAATTACGAAAAATAAATAGAACGATTGATCGGAATATTCCGTTTTGTTTGTTCATTACAGGTGCTGTGCGAACTGCAAGTTGCTCTTGTTGAGCGTGGAGTTACGCCACGTCCGGACATAACGAGGGACGCTATGTCGAGCGAGTACAGAGCAATGTCGGGCTCCGAAACATATCGTAATCTTCGCGATTGGCTAATATTTCGCGACTACATGAACGGTCTCGAATACGTTGTACAAGTTTTCGATCATCTGCGACGTAGTTTGGAGTCCTGAGGATGGCTGGGCGGAGGCAGGCGACGGACAACCAGGCGACGACTCGTCCATCTCATCAGAAAACCGATACCTCGTCTGGAGGCCCTCCTCTCGTAGACACGGCACCCGGTGAAAGACAAAAGAAAAAAAGAAAATTATATATATGTATATGTATGTATGTGTGTATCCACCACATTGATATATGCATACGTATAAATATTTAGTCACGTGTCAAACGAGAAGCAGGGTGGTGAGGTCGTTTTTCGCCACTTCTTCCCGTCGTTCAACACCCAACGAACGGATCACGAGGTTACGGATAACAGCGTCCCAAAGGCAACGAACTCCCGAGGGGAGTCTACAAGCTTTCGTGAAAATGTCGATTTTCCTGGTACACATTGACCGAGTGAAAATGACCATTTTTACAGAAAATAAAGTCGATTCCCGCGAGCAAATTCGATGCCAACGAGACCGGAAGTGCGCCAGCTTATCGGTCAATAATCGCGACGTCAACTTCGAAACGTCAAACTTTCTCCCGCGAAAAAACGCGTTTCAACGTAACCCAAAAACCTCGTGTTATCCATTCGGAACAAGTGTCTGCAATAATTGTTTCTTCAGCCACACCGTCCTCGTTCATTGACGTTCAAATGTGAATCTTCCATATTGAGAGCCATCAGCGTTAAACTCTCAAGTTGGAAAAGTTTCGCATTACAAATGTATATATATATATGCATACATGCCGTATATTCGTGAAGTTTCCGAGTGATATCTTTGCCGCTAGAGGTCGTCAACGTCATCGCGCGCTCGATTCTCCGCGTCCAACGACACCTGGGAACCGGAAGTGACATGTATACTTTTCTATACATTTATATATCGCATATATTACATGCATGTATGTATATACGTGTGCGTCACTGACTGGGAACGAAAAGAACGAAAATGGGCGAGGAATAAGAAAGAACGAGATAAAAAGAACGGAGAGAAGCATAGGAGAACGAAGGAAAAGAGGAGAATGAGAGGGAATGTGAAGAGAGAGTCGTTCGACAGGAGCCCCGCCGGCTTTTGCCGCCTTTGTCGTTTTCTTAGCCGGAACGTTTAAAAAAAAATTACCGGTGGTATATATATATATATATATATATATGTATACGTACACACACGCGTAGAATACAAGGTTTGAGCATGAAAAAAAAAAACATGATCACACAAAGCTTCGTGATGTCAGTCTCAAGAGTCCCATACCCGCGAAAATAATATATATATATATAATATATATAGAAAAACGCACATAAAAACACTCGGTGCAAATGATGATGTGTGATTCCATAAAAATGTCTATGTACAAAAATGCATCTTAAAAAATTTACATCAGGAGATCGATTTATATGAGGAACGAGGAAAAATCAGAGGATCGAATTTTTTTGCCAAGAAGATATCGACTTGCCGAGGATTTTTCATCGTTCGTCCTTAGAACTTTTAATAATTGTACATTGTCTTGTGTGTTTTTTTTTGTTGCTAAATCACTTTTTCTCTAATGGTGAAATTTTTTATTGCGTTGAAGCTTTTCTCCACGATATATTGATGTCTCGAAAACGAACCAATGAGGAGAAAAATGGATAAGTGTGAGAGAAAAGTCGATGGGAAATTTATGCAAAGAAACAATAGTTCTTTCGTCGCAATGGTGTTCTCGTTGTTTCGAGGTTCGAGACCGATTTTTTTTTTAGCGAGATTTATTCACGGTCAGATACACGTATACACGCATGACGATAGAGACACGGATGGAGATAAACGCATAGATAAATTATCCATACACAGTATTCCGCACTTGAGAGCGAGAGAGAGAGAGAATTGGTCCACCGAGTCAAAGCTTTCATCGAAAAAAAAAAAACGATTCTCTCGGCGTAATATACCCATACATCTGTCAAAATGATAAAAAAAAAAGGAAATGAAAAAAAAAACTCAATCATCCTAATTAATATTTATTGACTAACCGTAATATCTCTAATCGTATTTATTCAGATTATTTATTTTATTTTTGTAAAGGCTTTACACGCTCGATCATATTTTATCTGTAAATTTAGAGAACAAGCGAAAAAATTGATAAATTTGTTAATTCTGAAATATTCTAATAGTGGCAAATTCCCCCTGAACAAACGCGCGTCGGAAGCCGCGCTGCTGCAGCCATCTTATAAAACGAACATTGCTTCATCGATGTTTTGATTCTTTAACTTTGTAGACCTTTTTTTTATCGGTGCAACCAGCTCGGGAATTTTAGGCAGAATTTTGTAATTATTTACTTGATATTTATGTCCTTGGGAATCGATTTGCAATATATGTTAACGCATATTTATATTATTTGAATGTACATAATATGGTGATTCAATTTTCGGGATATCGGGGAGGCTTCCGACGACTCGCGAATCTCGAATTTAGCAAATGTCCGTTAGGATTATGAGAAAGTCCTTTTTAATCGACTGACTGTTGTCAATAGTTTTTTTTTTTTACTTTTTTCTTTTTTTTAAGAATCATACCGTACACTCGAGGTTAACGTTTGATCCGAAGCATTTCCGTGACATCCTCGAAGATCGGCTCGATGAGGACTCGAGATTTTTTTCTTCTTTTTGATCTTCGTCGTTTTTTTTTGTGCCAATGCCAATATTTTTAGTTTAAACGAGATCTTCGGGCCGATCGACAGATTATACCAATTATACTATGTACTTTTAACGCTGTAGCGGCAGCTGACGAGCTTATTCGTAGTTAAATTTCGTAATATTCGTAGTCAATAAAATGAAATGTATATATATATATATATATATATATATATATAGATATATATACACCCGAGCACGCATGCATTGTAGCGCACATCGAATGGAATGTTTCAAATTATTTAATCATAAAGCTATATATATATATATATATATACATATATATTAAAAACAACAAATAAACAACGAAAACAACAATTGGACGTATTGGTGCACACGCGTCCCTCATCGTATCATAGTGTCTGTGATATGCATGCTAATGTTCAAATATCGTCAATTCATCCTCCCATAAAAACGAGAATATTTCACATGATTAAAGAAAGGAAAAAAAAAAAAACACGAAAAATAAAATTTCAATAAGCATATATACTTAATTATTTTTACCTCACAACATTTCATCGATTGCACCGTCATCGATCCGTCGAGTTTTTTTTTTTATCACTCAGACATTGACATCATTATATACAATGTTCGTTTTATTATTGTTTTTTTTTTTTTTTTTCGCGCAGCAGCGTCGGCTACCCGGCCCTCGATCACAATGATGTTCCTATTCGGGTCGCCGATTGAGATTATTACGTTATATGTTGTATGTTTGGCAGAGAAGAAAAAAAAAATTATAAATCGCGTCATGTCACTCATTTGCAATAAATGAAACGTGATAAATTTCAAAATTCATGTAAATAAACATTTACCGTTTGTCGTCACGTGAAACAATTCTCCTGCATGAGTTTTGTATGTATATGTATATATTTTTTTCGTGAAACGATGGCAATGGGAAAAAAAAACGTATAATAATCGTCACGGAAGGAGTTTTCAGATTGAAATGAAAAATTAACGGTACAAATTATAAATCGAAAATTCATTCATCAATGGCGTTTCGACAATTGCTGATTGATAATTACAAATGGCTTATCTTTAATTCGATATTAATGTCGACGATTTGTAGCTGGTAGCCCGTTTTCTGAAAACTAATTATCGATTATTACGCGGTATTATACAGATAAATAAATATCTATATATGTATATATATCTATATATCCATACATACATACAGACACACACACACAAAATATATTATATTAAATTATTGAGATAAAACGAATGTAATTTAATCATTGTTGATTGCTTCATAAATATATGTATATATATATAGATACATATGTATATATATAATTGTACTTAGAGAATGGAAGAGAGAGAAAGAAACCGATAAAAAAAAACAAAACATACAAATCTGCGATAATATATGGATTAAAAAAAAAGTTACAAGGAATTATTATACATGTGGTTATATAATGTGTATATTGAAGGGTCCATCCCCACAGAATGCCCGCTCTGTTGTATCATATTAAACCAAAGACCATTCAACATCGAAACAGTAACACAGTGTTGACTTTTTTCTATCCCCTCGCTCCTCCTTTTTTTAGACACTGGTATATACTACTAAAAAATTCGTCGATGGTTTTTCCATGTGCGAACAGTTGGAAGAAACAAAAGAAATAAAAGAGAAAAAAAATGCTCGTGACGTCTTCGCGCCGATGGTCCCGCGCGTCGTTCTTTCCTGTCGCGATGTTTGAGAGGAAACGCGGTAAAGTGACACGAGATCATCGACGACGAGGGAGGCAGAGAGATGCTTTGGTTCCCGAGCCGCCATGTTTACCCACGCTGTTAGCTCGTTGTCATCGCCCTGCGATCGTACATACCGGGACGGCTTGCTCTTCTTGCACGACTCTCTCGTTAAATGCTCATCCTCGTGCTCATATGTATATTCTTACCGTGGCACACACACGCACACACACATCGTCATCCAGCCTCCTCGAAGACGACAGGCAACATCACGTCGTGTATAAGTCTGTTTGACGTTCCTGCCGTATAGTATATGCGTAAAGGCTCCTCTCACTCGTTCATATTATCCTTTTTCCCGTGTTCTTCCACACTCACCACACCGTCGGATGGTGATTCAGCATCTGGGCCTGGTTAAACGTTATATATGATCCTCCGGGAGGTGTCAATGTTTTACCTAACCATTAAGGTCGTTAGTTACGCCCTCATACCTCCCTTCAATTCGACGCGGATATCTATATCCATATGCGCTGTATCAAAAAGTATACAAAAATATAACCAGTTGTGGCATTTCTCCCTATCGTCGGGTGAAATTCCAAAAGTGATGACTTTGTCGGACTCGAAAGAAAAAGAGGAGATAACAAGGCTCGTAACGGAAGATGCTTGAGGCTGATGATGTCGGACGCCGGGGGGTTCGGCGCGTTGGACAAAGTTTGAGTCCAAATCGCGCGCCATACCATCGCTCACTCTCTTACCCTCTCTCTCTCTCGCCCTCTTTTGCTCTTTCGACACGATTGGTATCTTCACCGGCTAGGCAGTAACCACGCATCTCAGGTAGACCTCGGAGAAGAGAGAGAAAGAGAAGGACACATTCGACGATCGGATCTCATGGGGCGAAGGTATGAATGAGTCCGTGAGAAGAGCAGTGAGGAGCCGCGGGGTTGGTAAGAGCGAGAAGAAGCGGCAAGCGATTGATGGCACGGGGCGCGAGAGGATGAGTGAAGAAGAAGAAGAAGAAAAGAAGACTCCGTTCGAGCAGCGCGTCCTTTACGGTCATGAATGGCTGTGGTTGGGAAAACTCTAGCGACTGCGTTTTATATTCCTCGCGCGTGAAGACAAGCCGCCAACGCAACGGCGTTTCTTCATCTTCATCTCCTTCGTCTATCCTCTCACTTCGTCCGTTATCCCTTTCGTCCGCGAGGAAGGGTATACACCGACCCTTTTTTGGCAGAGAAACATATAGCATCCTGGGAGCTCCCCAATGCGTGGACGTTCTCGCGGGAATTGGTCCAGGCTAGCCCCGGGGCGAAATATTTCGGCTCCTTTCAGCATTAAAATAGGTAGGGGAGAGGGAAATAGAAGGCCTGCACGAAAAAAAATTCTCGTTGTAATTAGGACAGTGTGCCCGCATGGAACTCCGCGCATCTCCACAACATAACAGGCTCCGTAACGCACTATGCGTATATTTATATATATATATATATATGAAAATCCACCTTTCGTTCTCATCTGCAAGGACATGTACATTATAGATCGACTGCCTAGCAAAGAAAAAGACGCATCCCACGTTACTTTAAGTGTTAAATCACGCCTTTTTGTTTGCTCATCAATGCTCAGGTCGTGTATAGGATGCTAACGCGATTGAATTTTGATAAATACCCTGCCGCTCCTACCACGCTATACGTTTCCTTCGATTCACATACCGCCTATATCCTCCCTCTGATTCTGTATGTCCGTAAGCTCGTCGCTACTATACAACAAACCTCCCTCGGTTTCGCGACCTACCTTGGCCTCGCGGTACGCCCGCGATTGTACTCACTACATTCCACGGAACAGCGCTGAACCCTCTCTCTTCATCGGCGAAAATAAAACGAGCTGAAATCCCAAAGGGCCGAAGAATTCGCTGGGACAATGAAGCTTGGTTACGTATTACATCTGTATTCCACTTTGGGAATTGTCCTGCTGAACGCAGTCGGATGCTTCGCAAAAGGACAATGAGACGAAATTTCACTGACAGTACTTACGCAAGAAACTTTATGTACGAGGGGGGGCCCAAAAAAAAACGGGAATTTCGTCATAATTTCTTTATTTTTTAATATTTTTACACCAAGTTTTGATCACCTTCAAAGTATTCTCCTTTGACCACAACGCACCTCTGCAAACGATCCTTCGAATGTTCAAAACATTTTTTAAATTCACTTATCGGCATGTTCTTTAGGCCTTCCAGCGATTTTTGTTTTACCTCCTCCACAGTGGCAAAACGCTTGATTGCTGCTTTGTTTCAGGGTCGTATCCATAGCACCACGATTCATCACCGGTAATCACCTTGGAAAAAAGTTCAGGATCCTCTTCGAGCTGATTTTGAAGTTCATAACATGCCTGAAGTCAACGCTCTCATTGCTCGTCCGTGAGAAGGCGAGGGACAAATTTGGCTGCAACTCTGCTCATGTGCAACTCTGCTCTTTGGATAAAATACTCTGAATTGAACTCCATGATATCCCAGACATCTCACAGAGTTGATCAGTGGTTCGGCGACGGTCTTCACGAATGAGAGCATTGATTTTGTCGACGTTTTCGTCACTTCTTGACGTTGAGGGGCGTCCTGAACGGGGTTGGTTTTCAATTGACATTTCTCCATTTTTAAAACGTGAAAACCACTCGTAGATTCTGGTTTTACTTACGGCAGCATCTCCATAAGCAGTCTTAAGTATTACAAAATTAACACATTTTTAAAATTTTTAATTATCACGTTTTCGCCGAAATGGAAAAAGTTGTTTCACTACAAAAATTCCCACGGGCGAACCGATGCACTCACGGCGACAGAACTTCGCACACTAACTCAGGAGACGTGTCCCCAACGGACACCTAGTCGAGCAATGGGTTCCCCCACTCTCCCTCCCCGCCGCAGCGCAATTCCCGTTTTTTTTGGGTCCTCCCTCGTACATATATAACAATTTAGACCTAAGCCGTTACTCAAGATTGACTTTTGAGCAAAGCATCCAAAGATCAACTCATCGTTAGGCGGTTAATGTGGTCTCGATTTTTTCTCATATTCCTAGGACAAGTCAGTAAGATCTTTTAGTTTCGCGAAGATGCTTTGAGCATTCGTCATTTTCCGGATTTTCTAAAGATTGTATAAATAAAAGTGCTATCTTGCTCATTGGCAGTTCCGTTACAAAGTAGTTACACGATCTTTTCATCGAGTGATAGAGCGCCAAGAATGACAATTTGACTCGTTCTATCGACAAAACTCAACTACATCCGCGAGCTTTTAAGAATTTGAAGGTAATTTCTGAGGGGATTACAACGATGAAAGCTGAGAGTTGTCACAATTGGAATATCTTATCTAATATTAATAGCGTGGGATCCAGTTTCTCATTGGAATCATAAAGATCGTCTTCATTTTACATTGACGAAGACTTTCAACTCTTTTTCATTCCGGGTCTTCCGTTATTTCCCGACTCTGCCATAATGACGAAGGGGCCGAGAGAGCAATGGGGGCTTTAGTCGAGCGTAATATCTCGTTCGGCGAGAGCTAAAGGAGAAGAAACGAATGAAACGTGAGTGAGGGATATGGCACGAGCAGAGACGCCCTTAACTGCCGTTGATTGAGGGGCGTCGACGGGTTGATAGTTTCCATAGCGCGCGTATCTCGTCATATCCTCACATAGAATCATTGGGAATGAGCTGCCGCCTTCTGAGGTACGATACACAAACGCGCCCATAAACACACACGGAAAGTTGGTCCGAGTACCGGACTCGGGGTAAGAACTCACACAGCATCCGCGCGGAGGATTCGTTCGTTGTGTGGCCGGAGAACGTACACCCGCCATCCTATTCCCCTCCCTTTTGAAACAGCGTAGATTTATTTCACGACTAATTTTGCCTTGTTAGCCGACACAGGATGTGCTTGGCCTGTAACAGTCCTTGGCGCTGTATATATGTGTATAAGCAGCGGCGTCGGAGCGTCGGCTCGTGTTTGCCTTTTGGGTGAGCTTTGGGCCTGATCCTATGATTCTGCGCGGGCGAGTGGTCTCACACACGCACAGACATTATAGGCCCGACGAGAGCTGCTTTAACGGGTCTTAATGGACCGCGCGCTAACCATCTCACCCAAAGTGAGACGCGAGCTCACCCAGTCTCGATATATATATATATACACATATATAGTATATATACACACACATACATGATATCGGTGTAAAACCTGTTCGTTGAGCGATGACTCTTGCCTTTGCACTTCTACACAGGAAGATCTACCAATAAACGATCCTAAATGTCGTCCTGTCGTGGTACCTTCGGCAAAGTAAAAACCTCTTACGAACCGCATCAGACCCACCACGATCAAACAATGGTGAGGCTCTGTAGATAAAAAGGAGATGGACTTAAAAACATTTTTATCGGATTCTGATATATGAATTTCGCATCTCTCGACCCTCATCTCAATGTGCTGTGTTCGATGCGTAACACTATTCTCGCTCAACCATGGCTGCGTGTGTGTACATAAACGCGTGTATGTATACAAGGAACCAGAAATCTTGTTCCACCGGATCGTTCTTCAGAGAAAAGCGGAGTTGTTCGTGGGAACCGCGATGCGACTTCTCAGAAGAGGTATATCCACGTTAAAGATGCGGAGGCTTCTTCGACTTCGCGTTTTCTTCACGGATTCTCGTTTCGTGTCGTCGTCGTCGTTGCCATCTTCTCGCGCTCTCATGCTACTCTGCTCGAACGATGAGTGAAAAAAGTGACTCTTTCGACGATGCCCTCCCGGCTGGCCTGGAAAGTGCGATATGGAAATTTGGTCGCGAGAGGATAAAGCACTCGCGGCATTGGCCTCGCTCAGAGACCGTGGACCGGAGATGGACTGGTCTAGAAATTTGAAAAAATCGATTTGTTTTTTTTTTCATTTTCTTATTCCTTAGACCTTTTTTCATACGCTCCTGAAAACCGTTTATTGATATTTCAAAAATTAGCCGAGAAATAAAAATTCTAAGCAAGCCGCGCGCTCAGGTAGCGCGGTCAGGAAGCAGCTGCGCGAACGGTGTCAAAACTTTGAACGCGTTTATCTCAGAACTACGTTTTTCAAATCGGCGCCCACGATATCTCGATAACTAATGGACCGATCGAGCTCAAATTTTGCACGTACCTTAGGTAGCCTGTTTCTGAGGACTGGTAGCAGAATTGAGTCGAAAAATAATTTTTCCGACATTTTATAACTCGTCGAATACCCGAAAATGTATGAAATATCATTAATGAAAGTTCAACAGGCCGCCATTTTGTCAAAAATTCTTTTTAATTACCAATTCTGCTACCAGTGCTCAGAATACTCATACAGATTGAGAATATATTTTTATTTTTTTTTTCAGATGCATACAACATCGTCCAGAGTGGGCGCCGATTGAGGCGGCTTTCGGCGCACCATGTTGCAACAAGGAAAAAAACTACATGAAAATATTTAAAATAATTTTTTTTTTTTATGTACAAGTATTCTCTAAGGATCAATAGATGCACGTGTAAATTTTCATCAAGACAACTTCAACGGTTTAAAAATTATTGCACATTAGAAATGACGTCAAAAATCTCGCTCTAGACCAGACGCCTCAATGTCGTCTGATTGCAAAGTTTTCTGTATACTAGAACAATTGTATACCGCTTCTACTGTGGAGAGAACGCCGACAACGGTATGATTTTTCGTCAGGTAACACGGTAAAAGACCTCTTATATATATTCCACTACTCCATTCCTCTTTATTCATATACAGACGCAAAAGAGGCTGTCGGACAGCTGTTTCAAACCAATGAGATGCATTTTGTCGCGAGATAAACGAACCGTGGACGTGGGAGGGGCACCGATAGCCACGAAACACACGAACACTTTTAACGGCTAATTGCGAGAGATAATACGAGACCGACGCGTATATGCGAAAGGACCCGAAGGAACTGCTATCCGGTGTCTCTCGTCGTTGGCGTCGTATCGCTTCTCTGGCAAAATGCATGGGAACCCACCGAAGTCACCTGACCGATCTTTCTCTCCCTTTATACTTTTATACCTATACACTAAAGTATACATTTTTTGTTTTCCTTATTATTACCGAGGACCCAAACGATTTACGTGCGAAACAAGTCGGAGCGAGTCGTAAAGTCAAAATCCTCACGGAGTGTGTGATCCTCTCTCTCTTTCTCTCTCTTTATTTTTTACTCTTCTGTAAAAACGTGAAAAAGAAAAACGTCGTTCCGGCAATATCGATTCTACGGTATACGCTATATATACTGGATGTGCGAGAGTGAGGGACTTAAATTCGGGATTTAAAGCCCGGGTCGAGCAAAGCTGCCGAGGACAGTGTGTCCTCCTATTCTCTCACGATTTGCGTATATATGTATATGCATATATGTTTGTACGTGTACCTAAGTGGCGCGAAACCATTAGCAAACTTCTAATCTTAATAGCTCAGTCCCGCGCACTAACTCTCGTTTTAGATCCATTCGTGTTATTTTATCATAGTTACATGTTTTCTTTCGCTTGTTCCGTTTTGTTTTTTATTCCTTTGAATTCGTCGGAGATGTAAGAGGACACAAAACCGATGAATAAGTGTAATCGCGTGAAAATCCTGTGGATTTTTTTTCGATCGCATCGTACAGTCGCGATATCTTCGAGAAGTGGAAGGTATTAGTGATGTTGCGGCCTCGAAAAGTCTGGACTCTGTTCGCTACCGTATGTGTTGTTTCTTATGTTCTGTACCGTGCCTGCTCTCCTTCTGGTGGGGTACGCCGAGCTCGTGAGCCATTATGATCGTTATAGAACTCGTCGGTTAACAGGGACCCTTACACGAAACGTCTCCGGTAAGGGACCATCGCGATCCATGCGAATAAGACTACTCGGTGCACACGCTTCAGGAACCGATGAATGCATATATGTTGTTTATTGTAGGAGCAACCAAGAAGCGGAGTATATAAGTGCCCGTGTACTACACTATGAATAATATAAGGTGTTGGTGATGTGTTGGGACCTCGAAGAGCTCTCCACTACGATCCCAAGTGTGGCAACCATTGTGGTATATGGTATATGGTGTTCAGAAAGGTTTTGTGACTCGAAGAGAGGAGCGCCAGCAGCGCGACGAGGTCGCGACATCGTGACCACCGCCAGCCACTGATTTACATATTGTCCAACCGTTGAGCACAGGCGCGCGCGTGCGCGCGCTCAGTTTCTCTCTTTCGTATATGGGCTCTTTGTTTTGGAATGCCGAGGACCCCGAGAAGGATCGCCGAAGCCCCGGTTGTTGCTGCCGTTGGTTGCTCCGATGTGCCGCGAGAGAACGTTCAACGTGGTTCGTGTAATAGCATCGAGCGAAAGAGATATTCGAACCTAGCGAACGCGTATATATTCTTTCCATGGTCCACTGTTGTTGGGACCATTCGAGGAGCCACCAACGTCGATCTCTCACCGCCCTCCTGCGAGTAAGCTCGCGCCCGCGTTCTCCCCCTCGCGCACAGGCGTCGGCTGATGTGCATTCTCACAATTTTTTAATCGAACATCTCGGACTTCTTCTCCACCCTGCTTCGTTGTCGCACTAGGGCTTTACTCGACCTTTTTTTTTGTACTCTTGTATCCTACACAGTGTCAAAGCGGGCGGAATCTAATATTCAAAGTAGCATTAAGACATACCACAACCTAGAAGCGAACATCCTGAATGGTGATTACATTCTCCCGCTAATCTCCATGAGTTATCAGTGCATCAATGACCCTTTCATTTATTCCCTCAAGTGGCATGAAGAATTTAATCGATCAAGTTTTGACACTTGTTGCAAAGAATGAAGCGTGACATTCTCAGGTCAACGGGACTCGAATAGTGCTGCTAGTAGTTGCCAAATTGTATAGAAGTAATTTCGCTTCTCTTCACGGAACGTGCACTACCTGTATAATATGCGGACCAAGAATAATTCGTCCGGTGGATATTTACCGTTTCAATGCGCGAGCCACTATGGGACTGAAATTGGTAAACGCATCGATTACCGAAGTGCACACTTTCTTACAGCCGAAGCTTACTGGGACCAGGTGACGAAGTAATATGCACCGAGACTCTTATTCTATATAGTAGGCGCCCCGTAAAATCCCGCATAGAAGGTATTGTAAAACCGACCTTTGGTGCGCTTTATGCCAGATTAAAGTATTGCAAAAGCAAATAAGCAAAATGTACAATATATACCGAAGGTAATAAACCAACAGGTTAAGGGTTCCTCTGGAGTTTTTATGTGCGACCGTCCAGAGCCTAGATGACAATGTGGGACGATTCCGAAACCCTGCGAGGCTAACGAAACGAGCCAAGGATCGCGGATCGACGAGAGTCTTCCACTCCGGTATAAGGTGTATATCCTAGGTAATAAAGCGACCCTGGTCACCTGACGTAACAAAATGTTTTTACCGAGACCTACGTGGATAACTGCCTTAAATCATTGAAAAATCGAATGCCCCAAAGTGTCTCGTATTGTTTGATTCAACAGTAATATTTGTCAGAGGAACTGGCAGTGAATACACAGACGATACTTGCAAAGATCAAAGTTTGTGTTTCAAGAGGAGGCAAAATCTTCGCAAGGACGTTCAAACTTTCGATTTTTTTTACACCGAACTTCGGACGATTCAGTAAAAATATTCCAGGGAATTGAGTTGTTTTGGGGCCATTTCGCGTCAAGAATTGCGTGAGAAAATCATAGAACTGAATATCATTATAATTGAATATACAAGATAGTGGTAGAACCGAAAAATGGGTTAGAGCATATTTTCGATGGGACCGGAAGCTCGTGTTCTCTCTGGGAACGATGCGGCGGAAATGCTTCTCATAGTTCAGCGTTCGTCGGGAGGAGAAGGAGAGGACGGACTCGACAAGAAGAAACGATTTCTTCGAGGGCCACACGGCACCGCTGGTCCGAAGAGTCTCTCGCGTGTGCGTCACCGCAGGAACATTGCCAGCTATATCTTTCAGAGCACGCGCTTCTCTTATGTGTATACTGTAATGATGTCGTGTTGAAAGTAACACGCGTGAGTTACAAAAGAAAAGGAAAAAAAAAGAGTTGAAGAAGAGAAAGAGATTTGTAGCCAACGCGTTTTAGGCATAAGACTCGTACATATGTATGGGTATATTTAGCCCCGGGACACCGAGAGTTCTCACGTCGATACGAGACGATGACACATGGACATTACCGGGTTATCATGCGAGCGGGCATGTACGCTTGTACATATCCTTTACCAAGGTATACCTACACAGTAGGGTGGTTCTTAATTTGGTGATGTTGAAAATTCTTTGGTATTGTTCCTTGAAAGTAATCAACATATCCAGAAAAAAAATTGGGCGCAAGCGGAACTTTGTCCAATAATTCTAACCCACTCCACCGAGTTGTCAAAATTTTATACGAAAAAATGCATGTATTCAAAATTTTTTTAAGAGAATTGTTTATTATTTCAAAACTATTCATGATAAAAAAAATTTGATATTGTGTTTTTATAGGAAATTTAATGCTCTACAAAAAAGGTATCTTGTAAAATTCTTGTGAATCTAATATTCATCACGTTATTAGCAAAAAACTGTCATCATTTATTCCAAAAGTCCATCATTCTGGCCAAAACAGGAGTTTGACGTCGAAAAACTGCAATGTATTCTTCATATGCAATTAGAAATATGAAGAGATACGTAGTGCACTCAATAACAGTATGTGAACGATATTTAAATTTTCAATTTTATCAATTTTATTATCATTCATGATAAATTTTTCTTCTTTGATCGATGAGGACATTGATTTCTTTATCAGTTCAAAATCGATGACTTTTTTCGAAAGATTTGAAATCAACTCCTCATTTTTTGATATCGATGTGAGCGAGTGGATTTCTAATGAAAATTATTTACAAGGCTTAAAAATAGTTAAAGGAATTAAAGTGGTTAACGATGTTGCAGAAAGAGGAGTGAAACTTATCACAGAGTACAATGATCGTCTCACTTATGATGAAGATCAGAAACAATTCATTGTACAAATAATTGAAGAATTAAAAAAAAATCCTGATATTAACAAAGCAACTTTGCTCCAACCGATGTAATTCATTATTGTATGTTGATTTTCAAAATATATGACATCATTCATTACAATTCACAATAAAATTAATAAAATTGAAAATTTGAATATTGTCATTTCATTGTTGAGTGCGCTACGTATTTCTTCAAAATCTTATATACATACGAAAAATAAATTGCAGCTATTCGACGTCAAACTCCTGTTTTGACCATAATGATCGACTTTTGGAATAAATGATGACAGTTTTTTTGCTAATTACGTGATAAATATTAGATTCACGAGAATTTCAAAAGATACCTTTTTTGTAGAGCATTATATTTCCTACAAAAATCTTATATAAAATTCTTTTATCATAAATAGTTTTGAAATAATAAGCAATTTTCTTAACAAAATTTTGAATGCATGCATTTTTTCATATAAAAATTCGACAGCTCGGTGGGGTGGGTTAGAATTATTGGACAAAGTTCCGCTAGCGCCCAATTTTTTTTCTAGATATGTTGATTACTTTTGGGGAACAATACCAAAGAATTTCCAACATCACCAAATTAAGAACCACCCTACTACGCAGCCACGTGAAATAAGAAATTCAGGGATGACCAGAGTCAACAATACTTATGCCGATTCGCCGTGAGACCAAGCTCGCGGAAAGAATTCAAAATATACATAATATCTGAAGGAGAAATGAAACGAATTAAAATGTGTGCATGTATATAACATATATACATATATTTACCGGACAGCAGTGGTCCCTTGCCAAACCGCGTGGAGAACACGCATTGAATCGAGAAACCTTGCGCGGGTGAAAAGAGGGAATCGAGCGAGGAATAGATCGCTCGAATCTCTCGCGGATCCGTCCACCGATGTTATCCAACCGCGAGGAACGCGTCGCTCTCATCTCGCCTTCTTTGTTCTCATGCATGAAAACCCTCTTCTGTGACACGTTCGCCGTTTCTCTGTCTTTCACGCTCGGCGCTGCTCTCATGTACTATCATCGTCTTCCTCTGCTATATTGTCCGTGCTTTCTCTCTCTCTGTTTCGGTCGTTTGCTCGCTGGCGGTGTGTGTCTCTCGCGTCTCGCTTCTGGTCAGTATTTATACTACCGGGCCCGATGCCGACGGTGCCGACCGCAGCCGGGGCACGAGGCCCATGCTGATGCCTTGTTAACATCCGCGAAACGACCGTCAGGAATCCGAAAGAGCATGTCGTATTAGAGCCCTGGGGGCCCGCCAAGTTTCGAACTTGCTCCTCTCGCTTTTTCTCGCGGGATACAAGAGCCGTACGGGCTTGTTCCTCAACGCGCCGCGCGTTTCTCTCCTTGTTCCGTGGGAGGCCGGGATTGAAACAGGAACCCCGTGCGTCTCACCTCCCCTGTCGCAGCCAAGATCGTTCTCGAATATACACGGTAGTATATCTTTGCTCGAACATCGGCTCTTTATACACTTCTTCTTATTTCTTTTTTGCTCAATCTCGTGTTCTACGAGAAAAAAAATTATCTGCGTGTTACGATCGGTTGTGTTAGAATAATCTTTTCTGAGTTCGAATGACCGGGGCAACAGCCAACTCTCGAGCTCACACCCCTAATATGCTGTTTATATACATATACACATACACACACTGTGATATTTTTTATGTTTCGTTTATTTCATAGCGGTAAGATTATTATGTTCATTAGAAAATTGCAAGATATTCGTTTACAATACTGGTAGATAGACCAGATCAATTCTTCTTTTGTAGTATAATATTTTCACCACTTGCTTTAATTTAATTTGCCATTTCATTAATTGTTTACGAAAATAACACCCGACACTTTCATTCTATACACCCAATTATAATTACTTGTTTCATTTTCGAATAGAATTCACGTGAAATGCGTGTGAATAGGGTTCCCTTTGGCTCTGAGCATCGTGACTTTTTATCTTTGATCGATACGCTAACGAATTAATGAAAGAATATTTACGTAACTTCTGGTACGTTGACATGGCTTCCTCGTTGGCTCTTTCGTATGCTCCGGGGTATCCGATATCTATATATTACGAGCGGTGTCCCGGATATTACACCGAATAACAGGTCCGAATGGAAAGATAGACACCGCGTTTTTTCCTTGAGATTCGATTCACACCGATATACGAGATCTGTTCAAAAAGTATCGGGAATTTTGAATTTCCGCGAGCTACGTATATTCGATTTTCGATTTTTTTGTGGCGTTAGGTTGGTACTCGTGTCCCTCACTTATGCTGAAAAAATCGGCCATTTTGAAAGTTCAGTTAATTGTTGACAGCTGTTTTGATTAGACGTGTTTTAGCTTGTTTTCGATTTTTGCCTATTCCAAAAAAGCAACTTCCATTGCGATGATTGAGCTTTGGTTTCCACGTCATAACAATAAACCCATGATTCGTCACCAGTTATGAACCTCTGGAGCAAATTTGCGTCGTCGCGGACCGAGTCCAACAGCTCCTTAGCGACGTTAACGCGACACTGTTTTTGTTCGAAATTGAGCAATTTTGGTACGAATTTCGCGGCGACCCGTCTCATGCCCAAATCATTGGTAAAAATCGGCTAGCACGAGCCAATCGATATGTTTAGTTCCTCAGCAACTTCTCTAACGGTGATTCGACGATTGGCCAATATTTTTTTTGTAATTTTTTGCCTACCTTTTCGAAAACCTAAAAATCTCGAAATTTCAAATGGTCATAACTTGGCTCCCGTTTCATCGATTTTGGATATGATGAGCGTTTTCAAAACGTCTCGAGTAGACTGAGAGAATGCATTTTGGATTATCCCGACATCTCAATTATTGTAGCCGTGAGAGCAGGTTGAAAATCGACGAACAAAATGAGAAGGGATGTAAATTCGCAAAAATCGATGGTCCGCATTTAAAAATCTGTGAAAAATCGAAAAATAATGATAGCACAATAATGATAGCGCCATTTTAAAGGGTTTTCGATCACGATAAGGATGAGCCCAGAGTGGGGTTCCAACTCCATCGGGAAGCAACGTTACAGCCATTTTAGTAAAACCACTTCTTTTTGGCCGAAATGCAAAAAAATTTTTAATTCTTTAAATTTTCTTTTGGGACGCTACATTGATGTATTTTGACTCGCTGATTAGTAATTCAGTACCCATTTCCTTGAGAAACTCGAAATTTCATTGAAAATCGTCCAAAAAGTGATTTTTTTCGTTTTTCGCCTTTTTCACATTGATATGTTGAGATTTCGACTAAAACTCGGTGTTATTCGTAATTCGAAGGGGAAAAATTCGCAAAACTCGATGGTCCAACTTTGAAAATCTATGAAAAATCGAAAAAAAATCGTAGCTCAACAAATGAAGCGGCATTTTAAAGGTTCAACGGTTACGAAAAGAATGAGCACAGAATGGGGTTTCAGCTCCATCGGGGAGCAACGTTACAGCGATTGTAGTGAAACCACCTCTGGTTGGCCGAAATGCAAACAAATTTTGAATTTTTTAATTTTTTCTCAGGACGCTATATCGATGTATTTTGACTCGCTGATTACAAATTCCGTAGACATTTTCTCAAAAAACTCGAAATTTCATTGAAAATCGTCAAAAAATTGATTCGTTCGATTTTTGCGTTTTTCTCATTGATTTTTTGAGTTTACAACAAAAACTCGATGTTATTCGTAATCAGCGGAAAATTTCCGATCGAATAGCGTATCGGGTCGGTGTGAGTTGGGTTAGTGCGCGAAGCGCGCAGGAGGCTCCCCCTCCGTCCCTCGTATGTATATATTATATTTTTGTGAAGAGCGGAATCGGGACATAATAGAAAATATGCCCGTAAGTTACGGTATAACGGATGCGAAACCATGTCTTCGTCGTCGTTCGTCTCAAGAGACAAAATTATAGCCTGGGAAAAAATGTAGCGGGCGTGGAGTGATGCTCGTCGCAGCGGGTAGCCAACGCGAGACATACACGGGTATAACTATTTTGCGAGGAATTATTCGCACAGAATTCGAGAGAGGGATTCGGTATATGCGCGTATATATATAGTTAGGAGTGAGAGAACGATAATAGAGACCAAAAAGTTTGAGTCGGCGGGATGAAACGAGATCACCCGCACGTGGGAAAGTGCGAGTTTCAACCGTGGGGGGTCTTCAGGTCCTGTTCTATCCTGTTCGTGAGTTTTGTTCTCGCACTCTCATCTTCGGTCCCTCGTGTTTTCGATGACCCCGTAGCGCGTACTCATTGTCAGTTTTGAAGATTTCGATCTCCCGCGTGAAAATTCGCACGTATCCGAAAAATTTTGGTACTCAGCTGGAAATTTTCCAATTGTGCAATTTACGTCTATTACCTTTACGTCTACATACCTTTTATCTCAACATCACTCATATCCTTTGATGTTTCACATCTTTTCCATTTATACATCTTGACACTTTACTTAAATCTTGATACTATTTTTGTGTCCTTTTTTACTGAGTTACTCTTCATCGATCTGTCAAATTGTTAGCTATGACCATGTGTAATCACTAATGCTTTGTGTCGATATCGTTTATTCTCAGTAATTTTCAAGTAGCCTGAAAAATTGAGCATTGTTAAAATCGCTCCTCCCTATCGACACGTCCAGTTTCTCGCGACAACGCCAAAAACTCTTCACCGATCCGCAGAGAGGGTCTTGTTGGGCTCGTTGGTCCGCCCGCTATTAATGCATATATATTTGTATCCCCAGGGTCTCCGATTACCAGAACGAGCCAGAGAACAGAAAGAGCAGCGGTCAAATGCGGAGACCGCGTCCAGGGCCAACGAGCTATCGTACAGTGTTTATATATGTATGTATACGCTGTATGTGTGTGTGTGCTCGGACTTTCACGGCTCGAGACCACCGACGATTGTCGTAGAAGGATTGCTTTAATTTTTCCGACACCTGCGTCAAATATATCACCGCACTGGCGATAATATATTAACCGGACAGAGGACAGAGAGACCTGTAACACACTCGAGTGTTACAGGTCTCCACCCCAGGAGAATATGTGTTCGCATCGTTTGGAGAGTGACTCCACAAAGATGTGACGAACTTTCCGTCGTTGATGTTGAAAAAAACCTAAGATTTCGCAAAAATGTAACCAAGCCACTGAATGCAAAGTAAGTGCATGGAGATGTAGGTAGAATTTGTATACATCGTTAGTATTTAGACAGAAGAATAACACTTAAAACGTCCCATCATCTTTCAATAGTCACGTGTTAACAATTAATTTTCATGTCGTGGAAGCATTTTTCTGATCTTTGACCCAAATGGTGAAAACGCGGGTCGAGACCGAAGCGATCTCAATCTACACAACAGTTTGGGTGGCTGGGCGAATCTCGTTTCTCGTTAGCCTCCCAGTACTGGCTGTGGTGTCTCGCTATCGTATCGTTCGAGAAAGAGAGAAATAGAAATAAAGGATGAAAGAATGAGATGGTCTTGTACTCTCTATAGCGAATCAGAGAGGAGAACCTGTGAAGAGGTTCCGATCCAGAGACGACGATATCAACGGTGGGCATGGGGAAGAGAGCTGCTGCTGGCCACACCAAGCTAACGCCATTGGCAAGCGAGCTCGTGCACGCCGGAGGTCCTCAATGGAGACGCCGGCTCTATATACCTCGCTCAATTCTACGTTTCTCTTCTTCTCTCTTGCTTTCTCCCATTCTCATCGTGGATCAGAGTGCCGCCGACCGGCTCCATTCACAAATACACCACAATGCCCTTAACTAAAAGATTTTGCCGCTCTCCTTTGGCTTTGGCTGGTAGGTTGCACGTAGTTCAACCGGGAGAAAAGTCTGGCCGTGGCTGTTGGATCCCGAGGTTCGAGGGTTCCCGTCGACATCCATCCAGCCATCTCCGTACCTCTCTTTCTCACTAACAGGCTGCAACGATATTCTCTCGCTTCGACTGGAGCCCTTTTTTTGTTTCGAGACCCCCGGTAGTCAGGGTGGTTTCGCACGTGTAATATAGTATCTTCGCACGTTTAACGATGTGTGCGTGCATACATACTATGACACTATTGATATATATATATATATATATATATATATATATATAATATATATATATTATACCGCTACGTCCCTTGAATTTGTATCACGTTCACAAAAATATCTCTATGTGTTTGTTGAGATCGGGACGACAAGCTGGCGCCACTTCTGCGGCCCTTCCAAGTTTAACTTACTAGGCAGGGTCCTTTTCTATCCTGCGTTCCATACCTGCTGCGCCATATCGTTCTTTCCTTTCTTATTACACTCTCCTTCTCCATCTTATGTGGTATAACTAGACCCACGTCGGTCCGCTCTCCTTTTTATTCTATTTTTCTTCGCCCACTTTCAAAATCTTTCATTGTCCTCCAGCGAATTTTACCTTTTCTCTCTTCTTCTTTCACTCCTCAAATACGTTATTTTAGTTCAACTATGTGTATACGTCTGCGATCACCGCTTTCGTATCCAACACGAGCCTAGACAAGCCTACTCGGATTTGGCAACATTCTTTCACACACTAAATGCGCAACAATGACCTTGTTTGGGTCGGTGATTTAGATACCGGCTCGACGCTTCTTAAGACCGTATTCGATCGTTGCACTGGACCGCGCACCCACGCCGACGTCGCCACTGCACACTGTCTTTTTTTTCAGCCATGCGCGTCCCCTATCATCTATCTTTCGAATAGGTAGATGAAGAGGTCTGAGAAATTCCTTTTGTATGGCTTTCTTTTCTCTTTCTCACTCTCACGCTACCACTCGAAGAAGCATTCGTTCTTTCTACAAACCGCTTCATCCGCCCGCTCACTACCACCAGTCCTTCTCATTTTTATCCCGAAGGATCTTGATCCACGCATTTTCTTCAATTTTCTGTGCATCGTGACGTCGGTTACTCGCGTGGAAAATTTTACGGTGCCTGCGCTTGCGGGGAACAATCGGTTCGGAATTCGTGATCAACTTCCGGTACAAGATGAGCATTATATTACATTGCGTATGTTCATATTATTATAATTTAGGCTGAATTAGCATTACTGAGGTAACTGACGAGGCTGATGTTCGTTTAAGGGAGGAAATAGGGTTGGACGGTTCAAAAAATCGATTTTTTTTTATTTCATAAATTGTTAGTAAAACTATTGAAAAATATGTTCCCAAAATTAAAAATTAAAATTCCGACTCGTTCTATTGTTATAAGCCATTAAAGTGAGTAGCTCTACTTCAGGCCCCGAGCGGTACTATTTTTTCAAACGCGTTTTTCTGAAAACGACTTTTTTTGAACTTGCGTACACGCTAGTTTGAAAAGTTTTGAAAATTGGCAAAATTGGTTCCTTTCTTCATAGTATTGCGCTCTATATGAACCTAAAATCGGAATATTATTATTATTTAAAATACTTTTTTATTGTAAATAAAGTTGTAAAAAATGGCAAAAAATCATGCTTTTTTATTTTGACCCCTATAAAAAATTCAATTTTCTATTTTTTTGATAGCATTTAGGTTCATATAGAAGAGAGACATACAATAAAAGTAAATTCCAGCCTCGTTTGATTTCAGATGAAAATTGCGGCTTCCAGAATGTACGCAAAATGCTGAGTCTGATTGTGACCTGCAATATGGGGTCGCATTTTCGGGGTAATATCTTCGGTGTTTTTCAAGGAAATTCTTCAAAAATTTTATAGTATATACTTAAATATATGTATAAAATATTCTCAAACTTTCAATAAATTATATTCATTTTTTATACGATAAAAAAATTCATGAAAATCATTGAGAAAACGCTGTCCTAACCCTATTTCCTCCCTCAATCTGCGAAATAATTGAATCGTTTAGAATAATTTTTCTTTCAGTTTGTTAACACGGACTTTTGCTCGCGAGTCTTGCAAGACACAAATCGAATTCACTGTATTTCTCCTTATTACTACGCTATAATGCAGGCATACGTTAGAATACTACGTTCTTGATAATTGCCGACACTATTGAGATTTGCTATGGTCATCGGTGCAGTTCCAACGTTCTCAGTCCTTCGTCGACGACCCGGTCAAATCAGTCGATGACTTACGGAGGTGGATGATTGACAACGAGCGTGCGACAACCGCAACGAATGGTGGCGAAACAACCCTGCATCACCAAAAGATCGTGCTTGGCACCGTGGCTAACGACCGTGCCGTTACGCCACGCCTTCCTGGTTCCACACTTCTCAAAAGTTTCTAATAGATCTGCTAACATAATCTCCGGTCAAATAGCGATTTCACGGTTCCACTTACTCCAGTGTAATGTATATATGTATACTCGCTGTATACATATATCAGATCTAGGATTGTCGACAGGTGCTGTGAACCATTGTCACATCGATGTTTTGGTTGTTTGGTATTATTACACGTCTATTTAGCATTATGTACAACATTATTTTGTCTCTGCTCTAAGTTCTTTGATTTTTTACTTACAATTCGTACCCGATAAGATAAAGAAGGACGGCATTTTTTTCGCTTCTAATCAGTATATCGATAAAATAGTCAAACACTTTGAAAACCATTGATTAGTATGAAATCGTTTATTGGGGGACTGGAGAGTATTGCAGGAACGAAGTACAGGAAGAAATTAGCTGACGAAGTTGAAGAGCCGTGCGCGACAACAAACAACTCTTGTAAAACTTGTAGGTGGGGCTGTCCTGCGTAATATGTCGACTAGCAAGCAGATCGTATGCCCAGGCACGTCCAGGCCACACGTACCGTGGGGGAAGTGAACGATCCGGGGCCCTATAGAACGCGGCAATGCCCGTGGAAGACCATCAGTGAGAAAGCGCTGGCTAATTGTATGCACGAGTCGGACAATTGTTTGCAAGAGGCATGGACGAACGAGCCATGGGAGCGGTGGCTCAACTCTTCAGGACGACTCGAGCAGGCTCAACGCTCTTCTGATAGGAAGTCGTATTTCATGGTTTTAAGGGACAAACATGATTGACCTCACGGGCGCAAGTCACGTTCACACAGCTTTTCCGTTCCTACATTGACTGATACTTCCGTACCGTATTACTTTGCCGTTAGACAACTAAAAGTGTTATTAATTTTTTTCGTAACATACTTCGGCTCACAAAATAAAAACAATTACAGTCTGTGAAATCATGAGACATTGGAAGTGAACGCCGATTAGTCCAGAAAATTCTTTACATATCCCCATAAATCAGTGAGCAAGGGATACCTGATCTCCTCGGGACAAAGAAAAAATGCGCGAATTGGTGTGCGGTAGACTTAAAGTCTTCCGGCTGGTCATCCGCCAGAGACCAGCGTGTCAATGTGAAGAAGTCACTTCATCAAAATCGCATCTGGCAGTAGAGGAAGGCGGATTGCGGGACACATTGTTGACCCGGGCGCATTGTTGCCCACAGCTCAAAGTCAAGTGCCGCCAAAGTGCCGGAGGACAGCAAAAGACGGAGAAGAAGGACAGGCCTGTGAGGTGCAAATGGAGGATAGGCTTCTCCCTGAGATCCTGGCTCTTCGCTATCCCTCGCTACACGAGCTATAGAGAAATATAGATTTCACGCGCATTCCCAAAGGGCTGGAGAACGATCGGTAGATCACTCGCGTACACTTCCTGGACCTTTGGTCCATTGTCGTATACTATACATTCCGCAGCGTGCTGTTGTTACTGCTGTTGCCTCTGGCAGCTCGGATTTTGCTGGCCCGGTGCGGAAGACCCCACACGGCGATCCCGAAGAAACGAGGATTCCAGGCCCCCCCATACCTCTGACGCGAAGCGATCCTTTCCTCTCTATATACATATAACAATGGACCCAGCATCTTCTTCGTTTTCGACATGCTTTACCTGCACTGCCGATCAAAAAAACGGGGCGGTTTAATGCTGTATACATATTAACCATAGCGTCACACGAGGTATCATCAAACTGGCCCAAAGCTGCTCTGTTCTAGATAGTCGGCAGAATGAAGACTGCGCAAATTTTTTCGCTTTATAACCATTAGGTCCAATTTCACGGTACAATAACCGCGCGGGATCCGCCCTACGCGATTTTTCATTGCAACCAAGTCACAGGTAACGTCCAAACATATTTGGGATGTCCTCATAAAAGATAACAGACTGTGGCTCTCATACAGTAATCGTGACGGGTAAGATGCACCTCTTCCGTATCTATATAATTATAATATTTCGGTAAGTGTACAGATCCGTGAACATTCTATACGCACAACATAGAAATAGTTGAAGTGACTATTTTGGTAGTTATGTCCGTATAGAGGCATGATTATATAGTTGCAACAACTATTTTTGTTCTCTAAGTGTATAGCAGCATATTATGAAGAATTTGAGTGAATCATCATCATCACTGTAAAACCTTGAACAAGATCCGTATCAAATAAAAAAGAGTGGGATGGTGGAGGAGGATCTGTCGGGCGGCGTGCGAGAATCAAAGCTTTTATGAAAGGCCCTACTAACAGAGCATCCTTCGTCAATCGCGGCATTCTGTGTGGCTGTCTCACGGATCCGCTGATCAGAGGCCCCGCGAAGCCATGAAAGCTGGCAAATATTTAGGCTAGCGAAGGCGTCGAGAACTCTTGCTCAATTCATTCGAGCTCTTTCAGCATCCATCGCCGTGGCGTATGCGGCACGCGGTGAGGGAAAGGCCCTAACGGGGTGCGTTGAATCCACAGTAGGCACGAGACCCCCTAATGAAATTAGAGGTAGGGAGGGGAGGCTGGTAGCCAATTAGCGTGAGAATGTCGACTGGCGAGGATTGCTGGATCACGCAATGGGTTTATTTTCCCTTGTCTGTGGCCCTGTGTGTAATAGCTTGTGTCGCGCCTGCGTGTAACCATCTAATGGTTCTTCATCTCCTTGTATACTTCACTCTACCATATTTCCACTACCTGAGTAGGCCTGGGAGCAATAAGGACGGTGGTGGCAAAGCTAGTAGGTTAAACTCTTATCGGTCTACACAACGTTCGAGGGCGGTCTCATCATTGTGTCGTTCGCTGGGCCTCACTGTGCTATAGAATAATGTACTAAACAACCTAAGATACTTCCTACTGCTGCTCGTATGCGGGGACTATTGAGTTGTCGGCACGCGGGTCCTCCCCTCCCTCTCTCGCCCGCCGTTCCCGACGAGATCAGGACCGGAGCCCAGACCTAACGACACGTCCCCAAACTTCATGAAACACGATCGGACACGGATGCACACCGGCACGCAAACAAACAGAGGAAGAAAAAAGAAAAAGAAGATAGGCTGACGCATTTCTTTGCTTACGAGGCCACACTGGTGTGTCGAATAATTCTGCGCCGGGTACCCCTCTCATTCTATTCCATTCGGGTTCTTTTACAAGCCTGGATATTCAGCGTTTTTTCACTAAATACTTCTTTGATCGTAGATCTTTCAGGTAAATGCCATCACTCGTAAAGAGGCGAGCTCTCATAATTCGATAATTTATCATCCTTCCTTCGGACAGTACATTATTGCCGCGTGTTAATAAGGCACATCCACGCCGCAGCAGCGACAGATTCGGTGGTTCGCTGAGAGGTTATGCGTGGCAAATACGTATGTCACTTATGTGCTGACCCATTTCTCTCCAATCAACTATATTTTAAAATCTAAATGGTAAAAAATTCTCAATTTTTATTGGTATTTTAAAGTTACATATGCCCCGTTAAAATAATCTGGTTCTTTCTTGAATTTTTAAAGCTCGTTTAAGGGAATAGTCTGGTAACTTAAGCCGATTTCCATGTCTTTTTTGGAGGGCGTTTTTTTGTCGGAAAATAAAAATGAATCGTTTTGGATATTTAGGATGTTTTTATTTGCATATTAAAGATACAAAAAAAAATTTTGTTGAAAAAATTTAATAGTTTATTATTATTATTATTATTATTGATCGAAGTTGGCACCTCGAAGTTGGCAGCCCGGGTCCTAACTTTTTTTTCTACCGAACCGATTGCATTCAAATTTTAACAGGCTACTCTACACACTTATAGTTCTCGTCGGAACTAACGAGACATTTTTTCACCCCTAACTTTTTATTTTACAACCCTTTCTTTGCTAAAATGAAAGGACTTTCTTTTCCAAAGTCCGCCATTTTGTTATTCATCCATGAAATTTAACTTTAGTAGTTCCGACCAGAATGACATGTCTATAGATTAAGAATTATCAAGAATTTTTTATTTCAGATAACATCAAGAGCCAAAATCACCGGGGCCACCCACGCGCTTTTTTTTCGAGGTGCCAACTTCGATCAATAATAATAATAATAATAAACTATAAAATTTTTGGAAACAAATTTTTTTTTGTATCTTTAATATGTAAATAAAAACATCCTAAATATCCAAAACGATTAATTTTTATTTTCCTACAAAAAAACGCCCTCCAAAAAAGACATGAAAATCGGCTTAAGTTGCCAGACTACTACCTCAAATAGCAGACCGTCAAAAGCTGAACGTGAAGTTACGCATTGAACCAATAGTAGAACCACTTTCCCAGCAGCAGCATCCTATGTACGTCTCATCTTCTCTTATACGAGTATGTGCAGTTTTTCTTTTCGCTTCTCACTCTTATTCTCACATGATCAACATCAAACGCTATTGTAATCATGACTATCATTATCAATGATGGTCTCGTCAACCTCTCCGACTATTATCCAACGACCACGTCTTCGATTGACCAGAATGTGTTTCAGTAGAAACCTCGGCGCGTACGATTATTAATGTCGTACTGCGGCGAACAAGCGCCGATCGCTCGAAAAGTGTTCACTCTCCGCGACCATAAGACCTCTTCAAAGACAGCTCGAAGAGATTTCATCTGATCTTCTGAAAAATCGGTAAAATCATTATGTTCTTGAAAAAGGGTGGGAGGGTGGACAAAAATGAAGTAAAAGGAAAGAAGGGATAGATACAACGAGGAACTCCGAAGGCGGCTGTCCACAAAGCTTCAAGGTGGCCTGCGCAAGGCCTCGGGTGGTACAGGACTATGCTAGTTCGGTCTGGCGCCACAGGAGTCCGACTCCGAGCTAATAGAGAAATCACCCGGTGCTGATACTTTCCTTCGACCATTGGTAACGCACCGTTTGCAACACTATTCCTGTAGCCTATAGATGAGTTAAAATACTTCGATGGACGAAAGAGAGGTAACATATTTTCTTTCGGTCGCAGCTCGTAAATTCACGGCTTATGTGTGCGACGGAACGCTGCATGTGCTGTTTCACTCACTCTATGGTCTCGACCGTCTTTTTTTTCCCTCGGGAGAAAAAAGAAAAAGCTGGTGTGACGTTTTTGAACGAGCGCAACGAAAGTTTCAGTTCGTTCCGCTGAATCATGGAGAACTCACACCTATAATAGGGATCAAGGCAGAGGAAAAAAAGGCTTATGAATTATGGTGGTTCGAGATCGGAAAATTCGAGGATCATTCATGGACGGCAAGTTCTGACAAATCATGTTCGTCTCAGGTGAACATATATTTGATATTGGGAGTCCAGAAGATATAGGAAAAGATTGAGACTTAAGTAACAACGGAAAAACATCGAAGACGCATGTGGAGTTAAGGGAGCGAGCCTGCATGATTTGTCCAGTACTAATAGCAGCTCACGAAACGACCTGAGGAAGGTGTATAATGGTATTTCGTTAGAGCTACGACACACACAACACGCGCGCACGTGCGGGCGCGCACGCACACTTGAACGGTCGGAACGTGTAGATATGGTATGGATGCGTACGTAAACGAACGATAGGTAGTCTCAGGCAACACCGCGGCGCCAACCACAGTCATGTGAGAGGCTTCACACGTACGTAAAATGAGTTGTCAAACACTTGACGGTCGAGTGGATACGGGACAAGAAAGAATAGGAGAGTTGGTGGTAGCTGGTCCTTTGCACATGAACTCCTCGGATAAAAGTTCCCTGGGCAAAATATTGAGTTACAGGTGATCGAAACGTATCGTTTTAAGTGATCCATATACGCTCAGCGATTAAGAATTTTCCGATATCTGATATCGACGCTGCTTACGAAGACTAGCATGTTTCAGATTTCTTACGAAAACAAGCACGTTTGATATCACCGCGAAAACTAGCATGTTTCGGCTTTTGCCACGAAAACTAGCACATTTCGATATTCGCCGCGAAAACTAGCATGTTTCGGCTTTTACCACGAAAACTAGCACATTTCGATATTCGCCGCGAAAATTAGCACGTTTCAGTATCACTGGAATTGTTTCTCATTTTTCGAGAATATTAGACGATAGCGATCTCTAAGATTCCAGTAAATTTGTTGAATCGTATTTTCAATAATGTTATTATTTTTTTAAATAGAAAACGAATATAAATGTTTAAGGGTGTACGGGCGATACTCCCGTAATTTTTTTCATTTATTCCTTATAGTGCTCCCGAAAAAATTATTAAAACATTTGTGAAAGATCTGAATCTTATTCGATTTAGTTCGGCAAATATACTACTTTTTCCAGTGCAAATCGAAATATGCTAGTTTTCGCGACGGAAGCCGAAACATGCCACTTTTCGCGGCAGAAGCCGAATCATGCTAGTTTTCGCGGTGAAAGCCGAAATATGCTAGTTTCCGTGGTGAAAGCCGAAACATGCTAGTTTTCGTGGTAAAAGCCGAAACATGCTAGTTTTCGTGGTGAAAGCCGAAACATGCTAGTTTTCGTGGTGGAATTCGAAACGTGTTAGTTTTCGTAAGAAATCTGAAACATGCTAGTTTTCGTAAGCAGCGTCGATATAATCTATAATATCGACGCTGCTTACAAAAACTAGCATGTTTCAAATTTCTTACGAAAACTAACACGTTTCGAATTCCATCACGAAAACTAGCATGTTTCGGCTTTCACCACGAAAACTAGCATGTTTCGGCTTTCACCATGAAAACTAGCATGTTTGGGCTTTCACCACGAAAACTGGCATGTTTCGGCTTTCACCACGAAAACTAGCATGTTTCGGCTTTCACCACGAAAACTGGCATGTTTCGGCTTTCACCACGAAAACTGGCATGTTTCGGTTTTCACCACGAAAACTAGCATGTTTCGGCTTTCACCACGAAAACTGGCATGTTTCGGCTTTCACCACGAAAACTGGCATGTTTCGGCTTTCACCGCGAAAACTAGCAGGTTTCGGCTTTCACCGCAAAAACTAGCATGATTCGGCTTCTGCCGCGAAAAGTAGCATGTTTCGGCTTCCGTGGTGAAAACTAGCATATTTCGATTTGCACTGGAAACAGTAGTATATTTGCCGAACTAAATCGAATAAGATTCAGATCTTTGACAGATGTTTTAATGATTTTTTCGGGAGCACTATAAGGAATAAATGAAAAACATTAAGGGAGTATCGCCCGTACACCCTTAAACATTTATATTCGTTTTCTATTTTAAAAAATAATAACATTATTGAAAATACGATTCAACAAATTTACTGTAATCTTAGAGATCGCTATCGTCTAATATTCTCGAAAAATGAGAAACAATTCCAGTGATACTGAACCGTGCTAATTTTCGCGGTGAAAGTCGAAACCTGCTAGTTTTCGTGGTAAAAGCCGAAACATGCTAGTTTTCGCGGCGAATATCGAAATGTGCTAGTTTTCGTGGCAAAAGCCGAAACATGCTAGTTTTCGCGCTGATATCAAACGTGCTTGTTTTCGTAATAAATCTGAAACATGCCACTTTTCGTAAGCAGCGTCGATATATTGAGCTCTCGCGCTCTCTCGAATTCATTCAAGGAAAATGCAGGATTACCCGAAATATAAGCATTCCAAAGTTTTTTTCTGTGTCCATATGATACATACATTTTCCCGCTCATGGCGTGGTTATCGTGGGAAACCGACGAGTACGGTATATTCAAGCGTCTCTATGGATTTCGCGGGTCTCGTGATCTCGTTTAGATGAATGACGGAATGCGCTTGATGCCTACGAGGTATAGCACAGCGTTCTCCATTCGGATGTGCTGCTCTCACGTTCTCTAAACTTCAAAAATTCATCGGGTGCTACAAAAATTAAGAGGGACGGAAAGAACGTGAAGCGACCGTAGCGAAGGAGAAAAGTTGATGAAACAAGAATAAGAGAGAAGTGGCGAGACCGAGTTAAGAGAAATGGAAAGAGATAGAGTGAAGAGGAGCCGTGTCTTGATGCTGGTCTGGTTTCGGTCTGGACCCTGTATGTTTTTTTCTCCACGACTTCTTCTCTCTCTTCGTTGGGTTGTTTCTGGTGTCGCGTTACCCTCGAGTTCACAAAGGATCGCGCAGGATCCTTATCTCTGTATCGCCTAACTTGTTAACATACCTAACCGGCCTACAAGCAACCCTCGACGATTCACCGGCACCTCAGGACAACTCAATCTCAGGACTTCTCGCTCGCTTCCTCACTCATCCACCTTTTCTCGGCTTTTCGTTCGCCGCTAAAAATTCTCCTAGATCTTTCTCGAGAGAGGGGTGGCGGTACAGAAAATGTTCTCTTCACTGTATGCCACTAACATCATAGCTCTCTTTTCCGCATCCTCCGCTGTCGTATTGGTCCTTACCACCAAAAGTGCAATATAGCAGAGCCACGCATTAAGATAACAACCTTGTATGTATTTGAGGTTGCATGCATAGCATTAAAGGAACTATTGGCAGACGACAAACAACTACACACAGTTTCAAGATCCCCTATTCGCTAATTCGCTCGAATGTCCAATCGAAGAGAGGGTTAAAGAAGAACATGAATATTTATATATGCATTTGTAGATGGCGCGCGCGAGCTGGTTTATGGTGGAGGTGGGGCAGGGGTAAGTGCGAACGTTTCACCACAAACGATTCCCATATCGATGAAGATCAACGATGAGAGAGTAGTTATATTGCTCCACTGCATTTCCCATGGTAGATTTAGTCTTTTATATATTCAAAAGTTAACCGGCCGGTTGCAATAAAGTTTTCGGCCGATTCGCAATAGCACTTGAGATGGTCACAGGATTCGCAACCAAAGAACCTGAAATACATCGTAAAATTTTTTTTCTATCGTTTGACGTCGGTTTTTGTTCTGTTTGATGTTTGACATGTCTTCGGGTACATGAGTGCAGGAGTGCCACACGTTTTTTTTCTGTCTTTCCCTCCTGGCGTCTCAGGCAGACCAAAAGGAGTCCAGACTCACGGGAACTTGTGTGGGAGCAACACAAATGTCAGAGGGACTCGACGATGGTATATACAGCGAGCGATAACAGACGCGATAAATAAAGTGAAGCGAGCTTGCATCGTTAACATGTCAGTCGTTGAAGCGTGGCGTAAGTTATACTTGGCTTATGCTAATCTTACCGACGGTCGGCTAAACCATCGTCCCGATAAATCCCGAAAAAAATATGCCCCAATTACTGAAATGACTCATCAAGTAATTGCGCATAAAACCAGGGGCCGCGCGACTCGTAGCGGGCGCACGCCGTAGCGCCTCGGACTCCGAAAAAGATTACCGTATCTTGATAGCCGGGTGTGTATGTGTCGACCGAGCAACATATTCAAGCTCTGAGCTCTGAGCTTTTAAATATTCGGGTCACACAACTGAAATAAATAGGAATCGAGATAAGAACTATATTTTCTCCAACTCGTGGGACTATATCATGAAACATGATCAACGGTAAAATCGTTTGTGGAAAGAATAATTTCATGTCCTTTCAACCACTACTTACTCGCTTCTTCTGTGCATGCCATATTGATGCAAATTACCGATATTATAATTTGTTGCATAGACTCTAATCGTTAATTTCTCGCAAATTGGTTTACACTTAAAAGCTGGACAAATATTTGAATCCGTGAACACCTATGAAATTGATTTTTGCATAAATATAATTACTGTTACTATCGGTGGATAAGATAAAGATAGTACAAACATTAAATTATTGAATAAATCTATCGTTTTTCAGGGCATTTGATTATCGAATTTTTCGATTTTGAAAGGGTATCGACGCATTCCACTGCTTTTATTTATATGCTGAATTCGATGGAAGTAAGTATTTGCAATCGTGTGTATATGTGTGAATTACATTCTTCCCAATTTAAAAGTAAAGAATCTGCGGTTTCTTGTCCACGCCAACTTACACAGCACTTTGACATCGTTATTATACCTGTTCGTGACTGGGGGGTGACGAATCACCATCCCTCGGAGTCGAGCGTCCAGCGAGATCGAAATCTTGCTTGCAAACGTGACACACGCTCGAAGACGCTCGAGATATTGTCGGGCTCATAAGAGCCCAGAAGCCAAACAGTCGCTTGGTCAGTGGCGGCTCCTGGACTGTTACTTCCAGTGTAACTTCAGAGCGAAAAGGCTGAAAGTTACGTGGGCGCTGACTGCTCGAAAGGTAAATACTGCCTCTTAAATTCTCTGTGAATTTAGAACTCAACTCGCGTTTCCCTAGGAATTCTACTTACGCCACGAACAAAATGTACTTTCAGACTTAATAGGGACTGAAAAATTTGTAAGGTTGTTTCACGAATGAATGTTTCGAAAGATTTGGACGATTGTTTGCGAATTGTTGAAGCTTTACCGTCGGAAAAATATCCGACAGAGAAGTCATATCGATCGTTAAAACTGTCGAAGTAACTGGATACAATTCTGGAAGATTACCGACCGCCTACAACCAGACCTCTCGAAGCGACGACCCAGGGAGCAGTCTCCACCGTGTTGACTGACTAAACTATCGACTGAAAAGTTCGACCGGTACAGCTGTTCCCTGTTTGCTCGCACTTCGTTCCCCGATGCGCTCACATGGACGTGTATTTTCTTGCTCGATGTAGTAGATAATATATGATTAACGAAAGAAAAAGTTTAGTTTTGCAGAATCCACAAATTCATTAATATCTTATCTTGACGCATATAACTCAGTCACGAAACTAGTTGCGCTTTCTCATCAGGCCTATGTATCTGTTATTCAGCAATGCGGTCAATTTCCACAATAAATTCTTCAGATTTATGCATCATGCAAAAATAAGAGAAGCCATCAATCATCGAGTAATCGATAGTCCTTGATGCGTGTATAAGCATCAACACACATTCGATTGAACCCGCGTCGCACAATCCGCAAGCGGCTAGGATTGACGAACACGTGTATAACTTGCGAGCACTCTCTCTCTCTCTGTCTTGGATGTATTATAATATTATACTAGATTGTGCAAGGACCGTAACTGCATGCGACTTCAGCTCCCGAGGACAAACGCACAGCTTAAAGTCACACTGGAGACGCTCGTATTGCCAGAGTCTCTGCGCGACTCACGTATAAATTAGATTTGCGATAATATAATGAATTGTTCGGAACGATTGCAAATGTGTGGATTGGCGAGAGAGGCCACGGCTCGAAAGACACGTGGTCATGTATTCGATTCGTTATATACCAGAGCATCCATATACGGAACAGCGGGGACAAACGTAAGTCGAATTAGGTGTAACATTACCTCTCACTCCCTGCAGGGTTAGATGGTTGTCAATCGTATGTCAGGCATGTGTTTATGAAGTATGATGATAACAATATTCCCACGTAATATTGCCATCATTCAATCTTTTTGCTGACGTTACAATTTACGGATAGCTGGTCTGTGATGGGCATTCCTACTTGTTAAATGAAATGTTTATATATATGTTTCAATAATTTGTTCAACTATACAATATATCTTTATAAAACTAGAGATTTTCGATGTTGAGAAACGCACTTGGGACCCAAAGTAACAAAACCGAAAATGTGAATCCCGTGAAACTATCCGATCACAAAAATATCAAGTAGTGTAAATTTAGACGAGTGAAAATAAATCTGGAAATGCTCGACAATAGATATTTGAGATAATTGTTCTGTTGATAGGCGATACGTAAAATTTTTTGATGTGATGTTTTTCATTTTTGAGACATTTGTAAAGGTAAATTATAATACTGCCGCAATACAGAAAACGAAACAGTTGATTTAATGTTGATTTGACGGAAGTACATGGGGCGGGGGGGGGGGGGGGGGGGGGGCGGGTGGGTATCAATAAAATATTGATAACGGTAAAAATTACAGAAGCAGCATGAAATCATTTTAAACCGAGCATACAGTGGGCCAAAAAAGTATTCATACACCTTGTTTTTTTGCGATAACTTTATAGACATAAGCGATACGCAAAGAAAGCCAATTTTATTTAATAGTACATCAGGTGCAGAGATAAACTGCAAATGGAGAATTTTGTCCCAGGAATAATAAAAGAATTATGCTAAAAAAACGAAAATTTTCGGGCAAAAAAAGTATTCATACACTTACGACTATAGTGAAAACCTACATCATCATAGTTGTTAACTATAAGTAATATTTGGTGTGCATCCCTTTTGCTTCAATTATCGACTCGAGTGTCTTAGGCATGGATTCTACTAGCTTTTGCGTTGTTTCTTTTGCTATTTTCGTCCATTCTTCTGAAAGCACTCTTTGGAGATCGGATTTGTTTGTTATTTTTCTTTTTCTAATTTCTACATCCACCAAGTGCCATAAATTTTCAATAGGATTGATGTCCGGAGATTGTGGTGGTGTAATCAATTGTTTGCGGACATTATAGAGTAACGATTCCCTCGTTTTCATGGCAGTATGTTTCGGGTCGTTATCTTGTTGGAAGTAGAAATTTCCATCCAGGCCCATTTTATCTACACTCGCTTGCAAATTGCTGCGCCAAACGTCGATATACTTCTGGGCATTCATTGTATCATCTATAAAAGCGAGATTACCAACGCCATAATATCCCATACAGCCCCAGACCATGACGCTTCCTCCGCCGTGCTTTATAGTCGGTATTAAATTTTTCTGCTGGAGCTCGGTATTAGGTTTCCGCCAGACGAATTTTTTTCCATCGGACCCGAAGATGTTAAACTTCGATTCATCCGAGAATACGACACGTTTCCAAAATTCTATAGAACTTTTACGTAGGTTTTTGCGAAACTTAAACGTTTTTCTCGATTTATATTATTAATTAATGGTTTTTTGCGGGCAGTTCTGCCGTATATTTGGGCAGAATGCAACACGTTTCGAATAGTCTGGGGACACACGCTCTTCCGCGATGTTGACGCGACATCATTCGCTAAACTGCGAGCACTTGTGAACGGTTTTTTGTAGCCTCTGTAACAATACTCCGACGCTCTCGTACCGTTAGTATTCTCGGTCGACCGGTTCGTGGCTTATTTTCTGTGCTGTTTGTTCTTTCGTATTTTTTTATTATATATTGCACTGTTGCGAAACTTAGATTTAGTTCTTTACTAATTTTTCGATAACTTTCACCGCGTTTCCGAAGAAAAATCACTCTATCTCGCGTGGATATTGATATTTCGCTTTTCTTTGCCATCATGTCTGTTCAGAGTTTGAAGATCTACTACCGCATGGAATAGGTCAAAACCATTGTGTAAACGAAGACTCGTTTACATTGTACGCAGAGGTCAGACCGTCCGTGAGTGAATATCGAGGTTTAGCAGCTCAATCGTAAGTGTACGAATACTTTTTTGGCCCGAAAATTTTCGTTTTTTTTGCGCAAAATTCTTCTATTATTCCTGGGAAAAAATTCTCCATTTGCAGTTTATCTCTGTACCGGATGTACTATTATCGCTTATGTCTATAAAGTTATCGCAAAAAAACAAGGTGTATGAATACTTTTTTGACTCACTGTACGTGAGTCCAAATGATAAATTGCTCCTTAGTTCCACATCATGGAAATATTCAGAAGGATCGTACGCTCTGGCATTTCAAGTAATTTTTCAATACCCACAAAGATTGGAAGAGCTAAGCAATACGTTTGCATGCTTGTGCCGCTCGTTCTATGCCCACGTCGCGAACAAAACTCGGTGAACGAATAAAATCGACATATCATCGTATTTTAGTTATGCGCCAGTTAAGATTAATGCACTCCGCGTGGATCTGCATAATTTACATGTATAAGTTTAGTTGAACCGAGTACGCGTGTGTGGTATCGCTCAACGAAATTTCATGATCCTCGTGTGGCCTCTGCGTCCGACCATAGGAGCCTCCTGCTGGACGGAGTCATAATCACACACACACCCACAGCCAGACACACTGTGTAACTCATTTTTCAAAAACAAATAGCATTAATAATAATAATTTCTCTTTCCAGTTTCAAAAATTGGTGAAATCGCGTGGTTTGCGATTATCCCAAACGGAATTGACCCCAGTTAATAACGTAATTCATAAATTATTTTATTTTTATGAAGTCCTTCGTAAATCGATCGAGACGTGAACAAGCGAGGAGAAAGATAACTTTGGACAGGAGAGCTAGGAGTTTCGAAAGGAGGAGATACGAGGTTCCCGCGGCGAGAGTTTCCCCCGTGTGGTCAGAGTCGATTCTTCCCTTCACGAGAGCCTGCGCGCGCGACTTTACGGTCAATAAAAATATTATTAGGTGATCCTTTCCTCTCCTCTCAGTGGGTATCTCCGTTGTGTCTAGGCTTTTGCTTGTTCTCCGCCTCCTCTCGTTCGAATTCTGGGTCCTCTGTCGTTTCTTTCGCTCGATCCGAAATTCTCCGCTGTGGTCATCCTGCGCGGTTGTCCAGCATCTCGCGTTAACATTCGACACGCACTACGCACTCTCGACACTCCTCCAGCGCCCCCCACCCCCCGTCAGATTCCAAATGTATTCCAGCAGCACACGAAATACGTTCAGCTTTGTGCCGATATATTTTACGTTTTATGATTGGTAGAAGCTTTTTCATACCGTATCCATGGATGTGTAGAAGTGACTGCATCCGTGTCCTTTCTTCCCATCACATGCGGAGTCTTAAATTCGTATTGTGAAAGAAAGACGCGTAACAAAGAACTTAGAGAATCGGTTATGTACCACGAAAGTTGCCGTGATATACTGAGCGATCGATAGTTCGGTTAGGTGTTCGAAAGTTTTGCAGAGATGGTTTGTGTCTTACTAGCCAATATAGGGAGGAGGATACTTGTTATAAAGAGGATTGTAAATAATTTTGCATCGTTACATTGTAAAACCTGATAGGCAGCAACCGAGATGATTAGTAAGTCGTTAAAGTGTTGACCGACAGTCATCCTTCGCCTCGTTCCCAGAGAATATATACCTATACGTGTATCCATGAAATAAATAATTCGGCCGTTTTATTTAATTCTTATTGGAAAAAGTAAAATCGAAAAGGAGTCGTTTGGTGAACGAGCGCCGACATCAACGCTGTGATTATCTTCGCCTTCGTGTTCTCGCAGCAGTCACCACGCTGCCCCCTCAATCCGCACACAGAGCCCACCTCATCCTCTTTCGACTCTATACCCATGGTATTTAAAACGAATTCCCGGTCGCCTCTGGTATCCGACGATAGCTGGCCATATTTCACGTTTTTATGATTTGTGGAAGACACATATTCGTTCGCGTCTCGTGCGGTTCCCATCTTATGTATACGTTAACAAGCTTAGTCGCGCGACCTGGCCGGCCTAGGCAGCATCTTAAATCGCTTCGGTCTCGCTGTTGGCTTGACAAAGAACCCGCCACGAACTGCAGGATTTCGTCTTATGCTTACATGGCCTCAATGTACTTAAATCGCCCTACCTTCGAGGTGAAACGGATATCATCACCGCAGTAGTATTCATAACAATATGGTAAATAACTAATTGAAAAATACCGATTGAAATTATTGGTTTTTTATCGACGCACTTACAGCCCCGCGTAGAAATTACAAGGCCACGATGAATGAGAAATGGGTATTTCCACTTTCAGACATCTTATCACAGTTATCAGGAGTTTCCCCATACTCTTGTATGGAAAAAGTTATAGCTTGCTTTATACCATATAATCATGTTAATTATAATATACAGTGGGTCAAAAAAGTATTCATACACCTTGTTTTTTTGCGATAACTTTATAGACATAAACGATACGCAAACAAAGCCAATTTTATTTAATAGTACATCAGGTGCAGAGATAAACTGCAAATGGAGAATTTTTCCCAGGAATAATAGAAGAATTATGCCAAAAAAACGAAAATTTTCGGGCAAAAAAGTATTCATACACTTACGATTATAGTGAAAACCTACATCATCATAGTTGTTAATTATAACTAATATTTGGTGCGCATCCCTTTTGCTTCAATTATCGCCTCGAGTCTCTTAGGCATGGATTCTACTAGCTTTTACGTTGTTTCTTTTGTTATTTTCGTCCATTCTTCTAATAGCACTCTTTGGAGATCGGATTTGTTTGTTATTTTTCTTTTTCTAATTTCCACATCCACCAAGTGCCATAAATTTTCAATAGGATTGATGTCCGGAGATTGTGGTCGTGTAATCAATTGTTTACGGACATTATAGAGTAACCATCCCCTCGTTTTCATGGCAGTATGTTTCGGGTCGTTATCTTGTTGGAAGTAGAAATTTCCATCCAGGCCCATTTTATCTACACTTGCTTTGAAATTGCTGCGCATCACGTCGATATACTTCTGGGCATTCGTTGTACCATCTATGAAAGCCAGATTACCAACGCCATAATATCCCATACAGCCCCAAACCATGACGCTTCCTCCGCCGTGGTCTACAGTCGGTATTAAATTTTTCTGCTAGACCTTGGTATTTGGTTTCCGCCAGACGAATTTTTTTCCATCGGACCCGAATATGTTAAACTTCGATTCATCCGAGAATACGACACGTTTCCAAAATTCTATAGATTTTTTTACGTAGGTTTCTGCGAAACCTAAACGTTCTTCTCGATTTATATTATTAATTGAAGGTTTTTTGCGGGCAGTTCTGCTGTATATTTGGGCAGAATGCAAAACGTTTCGAATAGTCTGGGGACACACGCTCTTCCCCGATGTTGACGCGACATTATTCGCTAAACTGCGAGCACTTGTGAACGGTTTTTTTGTAGCCTCTGTAACAATACTCCGACGCTCTCGTACCGTTAGTATTCTCGGTCGACCGGTTCGTGGCTTATTTTCTATGCTGTTGATTCTTTCGTATTTTTTTAATTATATATTGCACTGTTGAGAAACTTAGATTTAGTTCTTTACTAATTTTTCGATAACTTTCACCGCGTTTCCGAAGAAAAATCACTCTATCTCGCATGGATATTGATATTTCGCTTTTCTTTGCCATCGTGTCTGTTCAGAGCTTGAAGATCTACTACCGCATGGAATAGGTCAAAACCATTGTGTAAACGAAGACTCGTTTACATTGTACGCAGAGGTCAGACCGTCCGTGAGTGAATATCGAGGTTTAGCAGCTCAATCGTAAGTGTACGAATACTTTTTTGACCCGAAAATTTTCGTTTTTTTTGCATAATTCTTCTATTATTCCTGGGAAAAAATTCTTCATTTGCAGTTTATCCCTGTACCTGATGTACTATAAAATAAAATTGGCTTTCTTTGCGTATCGCTTATTTCTATAAAGTTATCGCAAAAAAACAAGGTGTATGAATACTATTTTGACCCACTGTAACTATTTACAAAAACAGTTTTGGTCAACCGGGTTTACTTGGTTTCATAAGTAAATTACAGGCTTATCATGGCATGTGTTATATTGATATGATGAAATGTATAACTCACGTCCGCATCTGAGGGACTCAGTCTTGAAGCTGATGCTTACATCAGAATTAAGGAAATAATCTGCCTATACTATACATTTTTATGAACGTAGGTCATCGATGCTGTAGAATGTAGTGACGAATTTCGGCGAATCAGAGAGTGAAAGAAGAGGTCGCATCGAAGAAAAGGAAGCTTTGGAGACTCGCTGTCATATGTATATCCAAGAGAGCGAGTCTCCAACTATTCCCAGGGCACACCGGAGTATATACTCCGGTGTATATATCCTGGCCTGTGAGTTCTCACTACCAATTACACGACGTTCCTTTAATTATGCAGTCACCGGTGGATCGCGGCAGAGAGTCGCGGCGACGGGGTTTTTCGGCGCATCGGACTCGGGGATCATCGTAGGAGGCGACCGCTTTAATTTGGGTCTCAAGGAGTTTTGCTAGACCACCGCCCGCGGCACCGTACGTGGGAACACGCGCGATCACGCGTCCAAGACACCACCAAGGATCATGGGCTGACCAGCATGGGTGGCCGTCTACGCCGTGTTTGTCCGTGTCCTTGGTCCTGGTCAAGATCACCCGCGAAACCCCGCACCCGTCTTGCGGTTACCTCCTTCCATCTCGTCCTCGTCGTTCGTTTTCTTTACTCCCTCGTTTCTTATTTTTTTCTCTCGTCTTCTTCGTCCAAGCTCGCGCATCATACACGGTGTCTCCCTTCGTGATCGCGAGCAACTACACTTGTCCGTTTAACCTTTAACGAGGTATCCTGTAATTCAACGTTCGTAAAAAATAAACTAAAGAACGAACTTTGATTGAAGGTGACATACTTTCCGCAATTAAAATCACGCTAATACCCATGAGTACAGAGAAACCATTACTGTTGTTTTTGCAGTATCAAATTCTGTCAAGTAAGTAAAACAATTTTGATTATACAGTCTTATACGAATATGTTTACTGCAAGGTCGTGCGTGTGTGCCAGTAGTCCTCGTGTTGATCCGAGAAAAGCTTAACTCCCGAGAACGCGTATCAGGGTAATATCTCCGATTATACGAACTGAACCAGCAAAACGATATTTTGTAAAACGCGCTCGAAATGCAAACTTACGATCGTAGATTTTGCGACCACGACAATAGCCATGTAATGCTAAGCCATCTTCATTGCTTCTGCAACGAGGATATTTTTTGCACGCGATATGAGAAAAGTCATTGAGAGAAAACGCGTCCGGTTAGCTGCCAGGAAAATTAGTAAGATGCCCAACCGGTGGCCCAAGAAAACGATTAACGTTGATTCTCCTTGCTTGGTGAGGGCATTGAAAAAGCCCCAGGGCTGAAAGAAACCGGCTAGGGACTCGTCTTAAGTTCTCTCTGCCTCTCTCTCTCTTTCCCTTTTCTTTCTTGCCCTCACGCTCCCTTTTTCTTCCTCTCGCGTTCGCTAATAGGACGAAAGAAAGATACGGTCACGGCGATAACTCGATTCTCGTTTCGCGTTTGTCGTCCGAAACGGTTATTACGCGCATCATTCCTGATCAGCATTATCCTTGGCGAATCTCTTCGATCCTGTGAGCACGTGCTCCTTTCCACCTCTTTTTTTACCTTCGTTTTTTATCGGTATGTTTGTCCTTTGCGCTGTTACACCCCACAACCGAACCAGCGATCTTTCTTTATGACTTACAAATTGAAGTTTGCGAGCTCTCAAGTTTTTTTTACATCCGCTGATACAGGAGAGGTGGCATCCCAGTCTTTTCGATGATAGTTCATCACTATTAACCGGCATGTCGAGTATCGTGTGCCCTTCAATACACACGTTCTTTTTGCTTGTTTGAGGACATTCATTGCAAAATGCATCATTCTGCATCTTGTTATACCTATGTAAGCGTCGTTCCCATTGTCGTCGACACGAGTGGTCCGCATTCCACGAGGACATTCTCCGTCGTATTTGAATATCGGAGAGTCAGTGCTGGCTACCAATGGAGTTTCTACAGTCGTACAACGCGGCAAACGGCACATATAATTCGTGCGCTCCTGCGCTGCAGAATCTTTACAGTTGAATCGTCCGTGTCTCAGGATGAGGTCGATGCAATCATGTTCCATTTAGGACAACACCGTAGTTGTTGTCATATTCCACTCACTCTGCGACCTTTCGACCCCTTTTGTCACACCCACGGTTACTTTTTGTTCTCTTTGTCACTATGGACTCCGTGTCGTTTTTGTTCTTCTTTCATCCCAAGATCACCGCCTCTCGCCCTTTCGCTCTTTCTCCTATTTTCGTTATATTTATCCCTAGCATATACAGATACACAATAATTATCGAATTCAACTGAATCACTGTACGAGAAGTCCTGGGAAATTAGCAGATTTTTCGCCGGAAACGAGGAGGTAACGAGAAACCGTGGACGCGAAGTGGCGTCCTGGCACGCGAGGCACGGAGCAAGCGTTTATTCTATGCGGTTGTCGAACAAGAGAGAGACTCGTAAAATTCTTTCAAACTGATGGGAAGGCCTCGCGCTCAGAATCAAAATGAGAAAAATAGAGAAGCGGTGAGCGTGAGTGACAGAGAGAAAGAGAGGGAGAGATAGAGATAAAAAGTATTGAGGATGTGAAGGAAACAGACGTCGACAGATCGACGAGATATAGGCACACAGTGGATAATTATAATCTCCACAGGGAGAGCGAAAGAGAGACAATCATCGCCCGCTGTACCAGAGCATGTGGGGGCTTTGCGCCGCTCTCTGTGGATCATCGGACTGTTCGACCCGCTCTGATGCCCCGCGCTATTTCGTGTCTCCCTCATAACCGAACGGAATAGAGTAAAGAGAGAGAGAGAGACGAGATAAGAAATGCGCACTAAGGTAACCGCGGTCCGTGGTACATTGTCGGCACCGGCATCCTAAGATCTACGCGCGCCAAGAGCACAAGAGGCCACAAGCAGAAGAGAGAAGAGTTTACGCGGTTTCTGGGAAGTCGAGTTTCGTTTTTGTGCTTCTCGTTCATTTCTCTCGAGAGCTCGAAGACGACGCGTTAACCCTTCTCTCGCTCGTCTCCTCGTCGTCTCTTCCCTGGATATATTGTTCACAGCGCGTTCGTCTCTGAAAGAGTCGCGCGAGTCTGCTTGGCCACCTCCGCGAGCAGGCGCTCTCGCGTTCGTTTCTTTTCATCGTTCCACGTTTCTCTTCTGGCAACTCTCGGAGCTACACACAACAGCACCGGCGCAGAAGTATGCGGCGATCAACCGAGAAAGGGAATCAGCGACCATACCACCGACGCGAAACTCCTTAATGACAATAATGACTATCCTGGACGGACTGTTAGTGACAAATAAGCCGGTGCTCCGCGGTTCTCGCCACGCACACCGAACTCGTTTAGATAATTATTGTGGATCGATGGAAACCGCCGGAGTTCGTGCTTGACCGCACCGGAGTTGGCTCATACCCGTTCTCCGCCATTGGGGTAACCACACGATAATGTCAAGACGGGATTTTGTAGTTTTTTAAATTTCGTCTGGGACGAATCGTTTGTTCGATAATTGCAAATATCGGTGGTTGTGTTAATTCTTTAATACCGACAAAGTAGAAACGAGCCACCGACCTTTTATGATTTTCGGCTCGACGTTTGATCGACAAACGACGAGACTGAACAAAAACTTACACCACACGAAATAGAGTTAAAATTGATGCTTGCAATGGCTAACTTTACAAAGACGTTCTATCCGATTTTATCGGTAGACTGATAACCTTCTCCGATGAGATACTGTTTATTTATTTTTTTTTTTTGTAAATTCTAATGAATCGCCGGACAGGATCGCAAAAAGAACCAAAGCAAAGTCTCGGAAATCTTCTCGGCGTTGATTCCTATCAACGAAAAGAGGGAATCGATCTACCTTCGGATCTTCTCGTGATTTCATATTTTCTTATTTTTGGAAGGGCGCGCTCTACCGCAGGGAGCTATAAAATCGAGAGAGATGAAAAGATGAAAGGCAGTTAACAGAGATCGAATATACACATGCTCGTGTGTGTAACGATCTAGCGAGAGAGGGCGCAAACCAGCAAGATATTTCGGCATAATTTTACGCGGCTTCGTCGATCGTCATTCTCTCTCACTGTCTCTCTCTCTCTTTCTTTCTCACCGTCTCTCTCAATCTTTATGCAGATCGGGAGCAAACATCTAGTCTAACCGGCTGATTGGTATTCTCATCGTGCTGCCATCTCATCATCTTAGATTTATCGTACGAAATTTGGTCCGCATTTTTATATTGATAATCACACACTCGTGTGCTGATGGTGAATGTGAAGAAAAAAAAGAGTGCAAAGAATGGAAACGAAAGGGAAAGACGAAGGATATGTAGGATATAGAAAACGAGAGAGGAGAAGAAGAGGATGCTGTGTATGAGGGATATCGCAAACGGAATGTGGGATGGGTGAGTGAAGTCACGAGATAGTGACGTCATTATTGACTATATAGTAGGATATCACGAAAGCGAGAGAGAGTGGGCAGCGAAACCATGGGGAATTTTTAATTCAGTACCATATACACTGAAATCCAGAGTGAACACAAGACGAGGATCGAATGTATTTCAAATATATATGTAACATATATATTAGGGCAATTTTTTTTTTCGCTAATTTTTTTTCTCCAGTCCCCACCTGAAATTTTGTTGGATATGTCGAAAAAGAAATTCCCTGAAAGTTACAGCCCTTAATATTAATTCTAAGTACTTTCCCAAAGCGTGAGAAGATTTTCCATCTACAATACACGTAAATCAAATTTTTTTTCTTTAAAATTTCTATAACTCAGCGGCATTTTATGCTATCATATTGTTGTTGGTTTCGATTTACGTTACGAAAGTGTAAATTGTACTGGTGAGTTGGTACGGGTCACTGAAGTTGATTTTTATCCAAAATTCTCGTTTTTTTGCTGTTATCTCCGGAACAATTAACTTTACGAAAAAAATGTGAACGAAAAATTTGTTGGAAATTTAATTTCCTATAAACAAGGTGCTATCGATCCAATTGCTTAGATTAATATTTCTAGAGATGTTGAACTTTTTTTATTTATTATTTTTTTTATTATTTAATATTTCATATTTTGTAAATTTTATACTACTCATAAGTTAAAGTTCAATATCTCAAGAAATATTAATTTAAGCAATTGGGTCGATAGGACCTTTTTTGTAGGAAATTAAATTTCCCAAAGCGTGATAAGATTTTCCATCTAAAATACACGTAAATCGAATTTTTTTTCTTTCAAATTTCTATAACTCAGCCACATTTTATGCTATCATATTGTTCTTGGTTTCGATTTACTCAGAATGAAACAATCTAATAAAGTGCCTTTTGCGGCGAAAGTGTAAATTGTACTGGTGAGTTGGTACGGGTCACTGAAGTTGATTTTTACCCAAAATTCTCGTTTTTTTGCTGTTATCTCCGAAACAATTAACATTACGAAAAAATGTGAATGGAAAATTTGTTGGAAATTTAATTTACGTGTATTTTAGATGGAAAATCTTCTCACGCTTTGGGAAAGTACTTAGAATTAATATTAAGGGCTGTAACTTTCAGGGAATTTCTTTTTCGACAAATCCAACAAAATTTCGGGTGGGGACTGAAAAAAAAAAATAGTCGATAAAAAAATCGCACTAATATATATATATACATAATATATGCGTGTGCACCATTGCTACTCTACTATCAAATGGTTCGTCTATGAAAGCAAATTTGACTGATGAGTATATCGATTGAGCCGTAATTCAGAAGTTGATTATGAGAGCATCTACAAGGCTTTCTCATCGTATTGGCTGGGTCAATACCATACTGAGAATTTGAGGGTACTAATTAGATCGGTGTCTCACAACGATTTTCTCACAATAAGTATTCTTTTTATTAAATGAAATCTATGTGGCTATATAAATATTCGGAATGTTCAATCGAATTGATTTATATCGAATTTGATTGAATAAAAATTTTCATGCAAACGGTCCTTGTTCGAATTAAATAAATGCATTTATCCCCATGTATATATATATATTCGACTGGTAAAAAAATGGGGACATGCAAGACTGTTGTCCTAATTTGGCGAGATCCGAAAACGTGAACATCTCTCATCTCATTCTCTCGGATTAATTAATCAATTCGAAAATTGTCTGCTCCGGTCGATTGAATCGTTCGATCTTGTCCAGCAGGACATCCAGACAACCTCTGTCCGGATCACCAACGTCGATCCTTGTACAATTATCCATTGATATCGATATATATATTCTCAATATGTCAGGCTCCCTTCCCGAATTCTGATATCACTGATGAATTATCCGTGTATCTCTTATCAACGATTGGTCCGATGCGTGGGATCTATCTGACAGTTTCGTTGACGGACATATTGCCTTATAAATATTAACGAAAGTGGCAAATTTTTCGCGATTTTTAGCTCTCCTTGAAGCCCATGTGTAGGTCATAGTCATAATTTTTTAATTCTCGAGATATTGTTTCCTTTTGTTGTCGCATCGTTTGTTACAAAAAATGGTCAGTAATTTTATTCTTCTACTAGCTGCGCCCCGCGGTTTCACCGGCATTGAATTTGGATTGTATAACTGTTTTATGACCAAGTGCATTTTATATAAATACCATCCGGAAATTATGTCGAAAAATAAAAGGACGAAACACTAAAAAATAAATCGACGCCGTCGCCGCCGCTCCTTATGGTGATAGCATGAAGTTTCGTAGCCTAGAGCTTTCCTAAATAAACGGACTATCTAATGTAAAAAGAATTTTTCAAATCGGATTAGTATTCCCTGAGATTAGCGCGTTCGAACAAACATACAAACTCTCTAGCTTTATTATAGTAGTAAGATACGAGTATACGTATGATCAGTGGAAGAAAATACATCGATTTATGGTCCTAGAAGAAAATTTGAAAAATCCACTAATTTTTTGCATTTTAGCAAATAACGATTCGATGCACTGAAATCGCTGTAATTTTGCTTCTCGATAAAATGATTGAAACTCCACTCTGCATACATATTTTCTTCGTAACCATTCATGCTTTAAAATGCGATTTAATTTATTGTGCTAAAAAAGATTTTTACTTTCTTGCCGATGTTTAATTAACATTTTCGCTGATTACTCACCCCAACGATTTTTTACCGAAACTTCAACAATTCAATGTGAATATGGAAAAAATTTAAAAAAGTTGCACGTTCCTTTTCGTCATGTGAAAATTCGAGGGCACTGAGTGCCCGAACTGCATTATCCAATTAGTAATATATCAAAAGACGCAACAGCCTCTCTTGATCTATAATTATACGACGAAAGATGTCAATGAATTGAATATTGTTCCGATCGTTAAATTAAATAACGAATCGTATGTGGGAAACACTAGAGTCTCGTTCGCTCGTTCTTCGAGGCGAACTGTGTGTGCGCGTCTGTGTATCTGTGTTTTCACGTGTGAACGGGTAGCTCTTCGTGCTGTATTCTATTCGATGTTCAACAGAACGAGTGTGATATTAGGATTGTTTGGTGAGTAAGCAATGAACGACACCAACGTCGCTCGTTCGATGCTTGGTGGCAAGCAAAATATAACAAAGTCGAAGCGCGAGAAGCTGACGAGATAATATGAGATGCGAACGAACCCATCGTGTGGATCGTTTCATCTTCGTCTTCTTCGTCATCGTGTCTCGTCACGGTTGCTGGACTGCGTCAGGTGGCTTTTCATGAACATCATTGCCGCCCACGATGCATATATGTATAGTGTCTCGCGTGTGAACTGTAAACGTGTCGAATGATGCGTCTCTTCGCGGAGGCTCGAGTATCTGTGGAAAAGGAGAGAGGGAACAGTGACGTAGGTAATATAGAGGAAGTAGAGTTATACAACAGCTATACACATATATCATTTTATACTGAAACATTGAGAAAGCTTAGTCCTTCCGAATTCGCAGTAATTTCGTTGTCAGGTGTGTCCGACGTTCGATCTATAATATATAAATATCCCTGTGTTCGCGCGTGTAGCTGACTCTGACGAAAGATCGGATACCGCAGTGGTGAACTGACGAACCTCGCGAGGTTCTCCTGTCATCGAGTCTTGTATCCACGTGTATCTCTCGCCTGCCCTCTACTCGCTGTATATCGATCAGCAGAAACTTTCGCTCGTCGTCGTTGTCATCTCTCTTCTTCTTTTGCGTCGTCTTGATACTCTTGAGTACACAATGAGACTGCGATATTCTAAACCAACGAGGACCCACGAAACTGTCGTACAACACACTGCATATAGAATGAAAAGCTCGTATGTATGTGAGTTAGATGTTCATCCCTTATGTTGCGTGTAAGCTTTTGTCAAAGTAGACATGGTACACATTCTCCGAGCATGTCCCGGGGCGGAGGGAGGGGAGACGAAGAGAATCATCTACTAGATTATTAGCACAGGTAGAGAAGGACGCTCTGCTCCAGTTCGAAATGTCAATGGTTGCGGAGAAAATAATTATGCCTGTCTTCTACTGATCAGGTCGAAATTCGATGGTGATTTTATGATCATGTAAAATGATTATAATAATGACACAATCGTTACGGAAGCATTTTTCTGTGCGTCACAAGAATCGCTTCTCTCTCTCTTCATTTTGTTTAAATCTAACGAGTACGTGGCTTTTCGCTGTATATCTTATCCGAGTATATACCGTAGGATCGCACATGAACTTGAAATGTTTGATCCGTTCGGCTATGCCGATGAGACTTGGGTATAATGTTCGAGGATACCGGAGATACGTAACCGGAGAGAGAGAGAGAGAGAGAGAGAGAGAGAGAGAAAGAGACAAACAGACGAAAAGACGCCGGAGATACGTGATAAAAGTGATCCGTTGAGGATGAGACGAGACGCGCGAGGGCGTAGCGTAAGAAAACTACCAAAGAAGAAATAACGAATAGTCGCAGGTGTTGAAAAGTTGCTCTCCTGATTATTATAGTGGAATATGATACTGCGAGAGGCTGCGAATAACGTGATAAAAAACGTGTACACTGAGTCATCAAAATCAAAAGAGCCCATCTCGTATTTTTTAAGCGCGTGACTTAAGTCCTTGTGACGCGTAACTATCTATATGTGCTCGCGTAAAACACAACTTTGTGGTGAGCGTAGATGGTGCAAAGGTTTAGCCTTATTACTACAGGTTAAAGAAGTGTATGCTGAATGTTGGAAAAATGTATCCGAGGTATATTAAATATATTTTTTTTATGATCTGGGGCACGTATATTAAATTTATATTAGGCATTCTACGGCAACTCGTAGCCATATATAATATATGCGAGCAATAGATATATTTGAGATATTATCCAAAGTATAATAAGAATTATACTTTTTTCCATTTGACACCATTTCCATTTGGTCCATTTAACGAACGATCATCCTACTAATTAATGAGTGATTACAGACTCGTTCGAAAATTATGTACCGAAAATTATAATATATTGAAGAATCAAAAACATAGACGGATATATATATTAGGGCGATTTTTTTTTTCGACTATTTTTTTTCAGTCCCCACCCGAAATTTTGTTGGATATGTCGAAAAAGAAATTCCCTGAAAGTTACAGCCCTTAATATTAATTCTAAGTACTCTCCTAAAGCGTGAGAAAATTTTCCATCTAAAATACACGTAAATAGAAATTTTTTTTTTCGGATTTCTATAACTCAGCCGCATTTTATGCTATCATATTGTTCTTGGTTTCGATTTACTCAGAATAAAACAATTTAAAAAAGTGCCTTTTGCGGTGAAAGTGTAAATTGTACTGGTGAGTTGGTACGGGTCACTGAGGTTGATTTTTACCCAAAATTCTCGTTCTTTTGATGTTATCTCCGAAACAATTAACTTTACGAAAAAAATGGAAATGAAAAATTTGTTGGAAATTTAATTTCCTACAAAAAAGGTCCTATCGACCCAATTGTTTAGATTAATATTTCTTGAGATAATGAACTTTAATTTATGAGTAGTATAAAATTTATAAAATATGAAATATTAAATAATAAAAAAAATAAACAATAAAAAAAGTTAAATATCTCAAGAAATATTAATCTAAGCAATTGGGTCGATAGGACCTTTTTTATAGGAAATTTAATTTCCAACTAATTTTTCGTTTACATTTTTTTCGTAAAGTTGATTGTTTCGGAGATAACCGCAAAAAAACGAGAATTTTGCGTGAAAATCAATTTAAGTGACCCGTACCAACTCACCAGTACAATTTACACTTTCGCCGCAAAAGGCACTTTTTTAGATTGTTTTATTCTGAGTAAATCGAAACCAAGAACAATATGATAGCATAAAATGCGGCTGAGTTATAGAAATTAAAAAAAAAAAATCGATTTACGTGTATTTTAGATGGGAAACCTATTCACGCTAAGGTAAAGTACGTAGAATTAATATTAAGTGCTGTAACTTTCAGGGAATTTGTTTTTCGACATATCCAACAAAATTTCAGGTAGGGAATGAGAAAAAAAAATATTGGAAAAAAAACGCCCTAATATATATATATATAAAATTCTTATTACTACTAGATCAAACAGTGAATTAAAATATAATTCGTAATAAAACATCGGGCGATATTTCCATCAAGCCAAACACGTCGATATATCAATAAAATTTAATTATATACGAATCGAAAGGTGGGCGTCTCGGCGTAGTTACTCATTGATATACAAATTGAATCATAGAATACGATGAATCGAAGCTAAAATTAGGGAGTATAGGTCAGAGAAATTTGTGAAAATAGAGGGGTAGAGTATATGTGATATCATGTCCCTCGTGTTGAGCTTCGTGAGTCAGATATATACTTATATATATAAAATCGGCTGAAAGGTGGTTACAAGGAATGCATGTGTATATATGTATATTGAGAGATGATATGCCTATACGTTGATCGTCGCCAGAAGCCCTCTAATATCGGCGATGTAGTTTCGATTCAACGTGAATCATCATCGATATACTTTCGCAAGGGGCACACGTGGGCATAAATATATATATATAAGAGTGTACATAGTAGTTCGTGATCTTCTAGGAGTATGAGAAAACATCGATTGGCGTAAAACTGATTACATTCGACATTCACAATGTTGCAGGAGCGGAAAAAAAGTAGTAGTGTATGTGAATACGCGTAGGCCGGAGATCGCATATAGAAACAAAAACCCTCGAGGTTCAGAGCTCCGTGTTTTTCAGTTGCTCGGATCAGCTGTAATTTTAAAGAGCTATCAAAAGATACCAGCGGTTGCGATTGATAAAACGCGTTACTCTCCGTTCTGTGGTCTTCGGCGTCATCGAGATTTTACTGTTTTATCATATAATAAAGGTATACGCCGACGAAGACCATACACATCCATAAATGTGAACCATGAACGTCATCTCATGCAGGATACACAGGTTTTATCGCTTGTCCCCGGCCAGATCACGCGTGCCTCTTATAACGTTCCATTACTTATTACCGGTCATTACTACGTCTCAATCTCTGGCGGCGGAATATAGATCGCTATGTGTGTTCAGCGAAGGCTCTCAATTAAATTTGCATCATGCAGTTACCTCGCAGTGCAGAGAGAAGTTCCCAGAGCATTCCCATGTTCCACCCACGCGTTTCCTGCTTTACCGCATTTAGTCGGCATGCGCCACGAAAAAAATGAATCTGTGCAATTTTAATATATATATATATACGAAGCCTGTTCAAAAAGTATCGCGAATTTTGAATTTCCGCGGGCTACGTATATTCGATTTTCGATTTTTTTGTGGCGTTAGGTTGGTACTCATGTCTCTCACTTATATTGAAAAAATCGGCCATTTTGAATGTTTAGTTAATTGTGGACAGCTGTTTTGGTTAGACGTGTTTTGGCTTGTCTTCGATTTTTGCCTATTCCAAAAAAGCAGCTCCCATTGCGATGATTGAGCTTTGGTTTCCACGTCATAACCATAAACCCATGATTCGTCACCAGTTATGACTCTCTGGAGCAAATTTGGGTCGTCGCGGACCGAATCCAAGAGCTCCTTAGCAATGTTAACGCGACACTGTTTTTCTTCGAAATTGAGCAATTTTGACACGAATTTCGCGGCGACCCGTCTCATGTCCAAATCATTGGTAAAAATCGAATAGCACGAGCCAATCGATATGTTGAGTTCCTCAGCAACTTCTCTAACGGTGATTCGACGATTGGCCAATATTATTTTCTTCATTTCATCAATGTTTTTGTCTGTCGTTGATGTGCTCGGGCATCCGGAACGCATTTCGTTGTTCGCAACTTCTCGGCCTTCTGAGAACATTTTGTACCACCGATAAACGTTGCTTTGGTCCAAGGTAACTTCACCATATGCCACAGTTAACATTCGGAATGCGTCCGCGCACTTAATGATGTTTTTCACACAAAATTTGATACAGATTCTTTGATCCATTTTTTGGAATAGGCAAAAATCGAAGACAAGCCGAAACACGTCTAACCAAAACAGCTGTCAACAATTAACTAAACATTGAAAATGGCCGATTTTTTCAGCACAAGTGAGGGACATGAGTACCAACCTAACGCCACAAAAAAAATCGAAAATCGAATATACGTAGCCCGCGGAAATTCAAAATTCGCGATACTTTTTGAACAGACCTCGTATTTCATTTGAATCGACAAATATAGATTAAAATGAATAAAATGTATTTAGTGGGATTGATAAAAAATGCTATTTGATTCGAATGTATTTTATTTTAATCGTATCAAGCTCTTTTAAATCAAGTAGGCGCTTTCTGCGTCACATTATTTTAAACCATAACGAATTAGCATTTTCAACAGTACATAAGAATATGTTCGAATCTATTCGATCCTAAATCGGATAAAGTGAGTTCTTCAAGTATAAGAAAAATTTAACTAAAAAATATTATAATGTAACAATATTGATTTTACAGAAACTTGCGATCGTCACAAACAACATCGTACCTCACGTGTGGAGCCCATTGTGCCGCGTACTACTATTATTGATAGGGTTCATTGTGACACGTAATGAAAATTACAAGGTCGAACTTACAAATAAATAGACTAATATTTTTGTATCACCGTTTTTTATAATCTTTAATGTCACATGGATGAGTGAGAGAACAGGCCACTTCTGGCCATGCTTCTGGCACATGAGCGCTACCAGTGACGTCATCATTTGGCCGAGCGCGACGCGACTTCTTTCGCCGCCAGCCAGTCTGGCTAGATCAGATCCAATACATGCCCACAAGATTGACGATATACTCGCTATATAACTAATACACATGTGTATTATCTACGCTCGAGTCGTTTCTGAACTCTCGCTAACGGAGAAAAAAAACGATCGGGAGAAAAACAAAAGTGATCATAACACTTTGGAATTTGTCGAGATCGTGCATCGGGTCGTTGATCCTTCGTGCTTATGTGTCATGTTTGAAAATTTGCAGGCGACCTTTTGAATGGAAATTAGCATTTAACAAAAAAAAATGATTATAGCGTACATTAGAAAGAGTTGACAAATTTAATGTAGGTGTTATTCGGGCCCTCATTTGAGATGTAGATGAGAATCTGTATATTCGGGATGTCTGTATGTGTCGGACATTGCCTGCTGATAATAATTTGATTTGAATACCAAAATCTATTGCTTAGATCAAATATTGTTATTATATGTTAAACAAATCCTATCAATAATTCGTTAAAGTCAATCCAATGGTTAGGCAACAACGGGAAATCGTCATATTGCGTAAAAAGCGTTTAATAATATTAAATATCAATGTAAATTGTATCGCGTTTTATTATTATTGTAAATTTATTACCAAACCATGACATACAAAAAATGTTCAATGTGATCATCTGACTTGAATACCATTTGCAACAAGTAATAGACGCGACTGCTCTTCGTATTAGATCCATGAGGCTTCCAATTAAGGGGGGAAATAGGGTTAGACGGTTCAAAAAATCGATTTTTTTTAAATTTCATAAATTGTTAGTAAAACAATTGAAAAATATGTTCCCAAAATTTTAAATGAAAATTCCGACTCGTTCTATTGTTATAAGCCATCAAAGTGAGTAGCTCTCCTTCAGGCCCCGAGCGCGCCACGTGTATAACCGAGCGGTCACTATTTTTTCAAACGCGTTTTTCTGAAAACGACTTTTTTTTAACTTGCGTACACGCTAGTTTGAAAATTTTTCAACCAATCGTTTTGAAAATTGGCAGTTACTTTCTTCATAGTATTGCGCTCTATATGAACCTAAATTCGGAATATTATCATTATTTAAAATGATTTTTTTTTTTTTAAATAAAGTTGTAAAAAATGGCAAAAAATCATGCTTTTTCGTTTTGACCCCTGTAAAAAATTCAATTTTCTATTTTTTTGATAGCCCTTAGGTTCATATAGAAGAGAGACATATAATGAAAGTAAATTCCAACCTCGTTTGATTTCAGATGAAAATTGCGGCTTCCAGAATGTACGCAAAATGCTGAGTCTGATGGTGACCTGCAATATGGGGTCGCTAATATCTTCGGTGTTTTTCAAGGAGATTCTTCAAAAATTGTATAGTATATACTTAAATATATGTATAAAATATTCTCAAAGTTTCAATAAATTATATTTATTTTTTATACTATAAAAAAATTCATGAAAATCATTGAGAAAACGCTGTCCTAACCCTATTTCCCCCCTTAAAAGACTAATATCTTCGGTGTTTTTCAAGTAAATTCTTCAAAAATTTTATAGTATATACTTAAATATATGTATAAAATATTCTCAAAGTTTCAATAAATTATATTCATTTTTTATACTATAAAAAAATTAATGAATATCATTGAGAAAACGCTGTCCTAACCCTATTTCCGCCCTTAAAAGACTGGGCTATGTGTGCTGGGCTGGACCGCGGTTTACTGGTGTCACAGCGATCCAGAAAACCACTGATGCAATTACTTCTACTCTCCCCTATACTTATATAGGACTTGAATTAAACTCTACCGCCCTTAAGAGGGCGGTGGAATTAAATTCAATTAGTTGGCATCTTAAACGACGCAGATTTTGATTCCGCATTATGCACATAAGCACAATGATACATTTCTTAACGAATAAAATGACCAATGTTGCACGTAACTATAATTCCTCGAACGAGGGATTGGGTGATATTTTAGTTTATCAGAATTCCCGCTAACAAACATCCACCTATCCAACCACTAACCTTTTATTGTAAAAAGCATTTTCTCATATGGAGCTGCTCACTGGCAATGGTCTTCCATGAAATGAGTAGATGAGATTACGTAAATTTCGGGGTATTATTGGCAGCGAGAAAAGCACCACAATTACAGTTGCAAGGGTCGTCTGCTGACGATATTGTGTAAATGAGTGTTAGATGCGGATCAAGTATGAGATATTAAATTATAACCCTGGCATTCCTGAGAAATCTGCCTCGTTAAAATGATCATTAAACAAATGGAATTCTTGTTGGAAATACATTTTCACATTGTTATATTCTTCCATAGAGCTTTAACTTTTTTTTCGTACATACACGCGTTTGTTACATCGTTCGTTTCCATACTTTCAGATTTTGATACCGAATGGAAGGACACTGTTGCGATTATCGACATTTTCTTTCCGCCACTCAATGAAAAAGGTTTTTATTGACTGTTAAAGCTATCGCGTGAGCTCTGTCCCTCTCTCGGGACACAATCTCATTGCGCAATAATCGTCATCGAGGTTACCGAGTCTCTTTCTCGAACTGCTAGCCCGAAGGAGGAAGGGAGGAGCGGGAGTGCTGACTATGTACCTTCAGCAACTGCAAAGGCAGAATCCGATAAAGAGGGAGAGAGAGAGAGAGAGAGAGGGGGAAAGAGAGAGATCGCGAGCAAGAAGTCTCCGTATGTATCACTCTCGCGAGGGCGTGGTACAACGCTGTGGAACTCTCAACGCGTTCTCGTTATTAACGTTCCTCTGTGCTCTGCAGCGTCTAGGGTATAATAACTGCAATGCGAGAGTCCAAGGAGCGAGAGAGTGACTTGTCACTTATTTATTACGATATAGTTATAACATTCTAGTTGAATAGTCGAACGAGATCCGTGTGCTTGGTCTCCGCTGATGGATTCCGCAAAAACTTCATTGGAATTAATTTGCCTTTCGCGGCGCCATTGCAATTTCAACGTATGTATTACGCTTCGTTAAAAAGTAGAAATATAACAAATTTCAGCAAAGTGACAAGCCATAATAATTTTTTTTCGTATGATACGATCCTCTCTTGGCGGCAATGTAATTCATCTTACAAAGTATGGTGATGAAATCTCGAACAGCGAATTGATACGCTCGTATATAACTACATGCGATCCGACGAACGTCAGGCGAATTCTCCCATCAATGATTCACGAGTAGAAACGCTGTGCTCCCATTCGTTCTCTCGTTAGTACGGAAGGAGCGAGGAAGGGGTTGGCAACGATTCGATATCGGTACTGTGAGTTCCGATACTACGGTATTTACCGGTAACGGTTTTGCCGTTTAAAGGGGGAAATAGGGTTAGGACAGCGTTTTCTCAATGATTTTCATGAATTTTTTTATAGTATAAAAAATGGATATAATTTATTGAAACTTCGAGAATATTTTATACATATATTTAAGTATAGACTATAAAATTTTTGAAGAGTTTCCTTGAAAAACACCGAAGATATTAGCGACCCCATATTGCAGGTCACAATCAGACTCAGCATTTTGCGTACATTCTGGAAGCCGCAATTTTCATCTGAAATCAAACGAGGTTGGAATTTACTTTTATTATATGTCTCTCTTCTATATGAATCTAAATGCTATCAAAATATAGAAAATTGAATTTTTTACAGGGGTCAAAACAAAATTATTTTTTGCCATTTTTTACAACTTTATTTGCAAAAAAAAAATTATTTTGAATAATGATAATATTCCGATTTTAGGTTTATATAGAGCGCAATACTATGAAGAAAGTAACTGCCAATTTTCATAACGATTGGTTGAAAAATTTTCAAACTAGCGTGTACGCAAGTTAAAAAAAGTCGTTTTCAGAAAAACGCGTTTGAAAAAATAGCAAAATGCTGAGTCTGATTGTGACCTGCAATATGGGGTCGCTAATATCTGCGGTGTTTTTCAAGGAAATTCTTCAAAAATTTTATAGTATATACTTAAATATATATATGAAATATTCTCAAAGTGTCAATAAATTATATTCATTTTTTATACTATAAAAAAATTCATGAAAATCATTGAGAAAACGCTGTCCTAACCCTATTTCCCCCCTTGATGGCTTATAGTAATAGAACGAGTCGGAATTTTCATTTAAAATTTTGGGAACATATTTTTCAATAGTTTCACTAACAATTTATGAAATTTAATAAAAATCGATTTTTTTAACCATCTAACCCTATTTCCCCCCTTAAGCTCATACAGTTTAAGCACAATCTTTGCCGTCAGTTCTTTCGCCTCTTAAAGAAAGAAAATGTATAACGGAAGTAGCGCGATCTTGGCAGCGTTTATCCGCAACTTTGATTTTGCTTTACATTCATTACCGCGGACGTAAAATAGGATACCCGACATAAAAGCCAAACCGCCGGATTATAATAAAATTTATGAGCAAAAAAAGCACAACAACAATCGATTAATATTTGAAAAGTAATTTCGATAACCTGAGGGTTTTTTTTAATTGGCTTGACGCGGCATATATATTGTTCCACTGGTGATTAAGTCCACATGGATGAGAGTAAGTTCATATATGTGAAAATGAGTTCGTATATAAATGAGAGGAAATTCATACAAATGGCAGTAAGCCAACATAACTAGGTTCCACATCGAAACTCTTTCTCTCTCCGTCTCTCTCTTTACAGTAGCCGATAAATTATAAAAAAAAAAAAAACCCATTGCTCAGGCATATTTCGGTATTATATGAATTTTATCGATTCAGTATATCAGACTCATAACCCCTGAATTATTTTCTCGCGACGCGCTGTTCTTTACTCTCACGAATTCCTCGAGCGTATTTTCTTTTGAATTTTTTTTCTTTCATCTCCGGTTGCACCCACGCGAAGCGATGAACTCTTGGTTCGCAAAGAGCGCATCGTCGCCGAGTCTCTGGCCCCTGTGGGGTTTTTTGACCGACTCTCTTCTTTTTAACTGTGTATTATTTGTACCTGCGGGACGAAAAAGAACGCGTTCGAGTCGCACAATGCAACCTCGGTGAGCGGAAAATCGTTACGCGCGTGTATCGCCCTCGCGTAATTGTTTCGTCGTACCGTCTCCGAGGGATGGAAGAGACACATCGGTCCGCGAGACAGTCTTTTTGAGATATCTATATGTACGGTATATGGTACGTGACGCGCAAGCAGGAAGAAGACGGGAACTCGAGAAAGATTGGAGAACGGGAACTCGCGCCTGCGACCGAAAGAAACACGTACAGGCAGCACCCATTGGACATATAATAACGCATATATGTGTGTTTGTGTGTGCCCGTGTGCGCAGTGCAAAGCGTTAATGGCCCGGCGCAAAAGTTCGCGGAGCACAATGCGTTTGCCCGGCGGTAGACGAGTGGGCGCCCAAGATATGGGCCAGTCTCTGACGCCCATGAAAGTGGCCTCAGGCTCGGGCTCGAGAGCACATAAGACACCGACCGTAAACTCTCGCAGCTTCGTCGAGGTGTTGCGAGAGTTTGGATCTCCCATCGGAAGAAACAAAACTAATTTTTTTAAATAACTTTCACTATATGCAATTTAACATTGTAATGTATCGTCACGAATAGTGATTTTAAAGGCAAACTCGCATCGTGAACGCATCGGGAAGGTAATCTTTTCACTTCCACTTTTATCTTTCCCAGTGTGGAGTCACCGAGAAAGAGGAGTGTAAGAGAAAGAGCGTTGTAAAGTAACTGAAGTTGAACTACAACAATTATATTTTGATAATTCGATAACGCGGATTCAGCTTTTTTGCTGATTTTAATTGAGCTCGCACTCTTCCCATAAGGTAGTAGTCTGGTAACTTAAGCCGATTTTCATGTCTTTTTTGGCGGGCGTTCTTTTGTAGGAAAATAAAAATGAATCGTTTTGGATATTTAGGATGTTTTTATTTACATATTAAAGATACAAAAAAAAATTTTGTTGAAAAAATTTAATAGTTTATTTTTATTATTATTATTGATCGAAGTTGACACCTCGAAAAAAAAGCACGTGGGTGGCCCCGGTGATTTTGGCTCTTGATGTTATCTGAAATAAAAAATTCTTGATAATTCTTAATCTTTAGACATGTCATTCTGGTCGGAACTACTGAAGTTAAATTTTATGGATAAATAACAAAATGGCGGGCAAAATAAAAGGACTTTTTTTTCCAAAGTCTGCCATTTTGTTATTTATCCATGAAATTTAACTTCAGTAGTTCCGACCAGAATGACATGTCTATAGATTAAGAATTATCAAGAATTTTTGATTTCAGATAACATCAAGAGCCAAAATCACCGGGGCCACCCACGCACTTTTTTTTTCGAGGTACCAACTTCGATCAATAATAATAATAATAATAAACTATAAAATTTTTTCAAAAATTTTTTTTTTTGTATCTTTAATATGTAAATAAAAACATCTTAAATATCGAAATCGATTCATTTTTATTTTCCTACAAAAAGAAGCCCTCCAAAAAAGACATGAAAATCGGCTTAAGTTACCAGACTACTTAATATTGAGTAATGAATTAATAAACGATGATTACAAAATAAATTTAATTTATATACCCGAATTATTTGAGATTTAAAAAAAATTTGGATTAAAACTTGTTCATTGCTTTGTCATCAATTACCATCCTTTACAAAGTCATTTCTTTGCGAGGAAGCAAAAAAAAGGGGTAAGTCATCGGTCGAAGAACCCAGAGGAAGTGCGGCCGATGGACTCAAGGCGATTTCCGACCGAGGGAAACGATAGATCTACGTCCGCCCTCGAGATTGCCAGGGCCCTCACTCTTTCTCTCTCTCTTTCTCTTTGTGGTGAGATTCCTGTAGAGAATAACGTTTCTTTTTGTCGGATATAGGACGGGTTTTGCTGGGCGAAGGAACATCACTCTTGACTCGACTCGCGCCATCAGGAGCAGACATCCCGATCATAGCAGATTTGGAATCCCAAAGTAACGATCTCCCGGAGGGGGTGACGAGCGAAATACGAGAATATCACGAGGAAATTAACGATTGACATGTTCATGACGTTCGTCGCGTCGAATTTGGGGACGTCGTGAATTCCATAAATGAAACAATGAAACATTTTCTCTTGAATTCGTCAATAAAGATGTACTCACTTGGCAAACCGTGCGCTAGCAAGAAAAAAACAACGCGCGTGGAGTAAAATCATGTACACAGAAATACATTTATATATTTCTGTATATATACGAATGTAATATAAGTGCGGCGGTAAGTCGTAAAATCGGTGGCTAACTCATGAGCTCATGGTGTCTGAGGACGCAGCCTTGCGTCTAGGAAAATATACGAAAGATATGTACATACTCTCTCTTGTGCTCCAAGAGAATCCCGTCGATGTTCGCGTATACTTGTATCGAGGTTAACAACGCGCTAGCACGAGTATCCCAACACCCACGTAATTTCACGCTGCAAAAGAGGGATACCGGAGTTTGCCAATTCTCCGATCAGAAATATTGACCATAAAAATTTGTCGATGCGCAGAATTGCCTTTAATATGGATGACCATTAATTTCCGGTACGTAAAACACTTTTACCTTTGTGAAAAAAACATTGCGTACAATATACCAAATTTAATTTAATCACTCGAGGTTAATAAACTCATCATATATTAAAGTAGTATTTACCACAGTGTTACCACAATTCGACAACATTCCGAAGGCTCTAGTAGATCGATCCACATTCTTATTCGCTCTTACCAAAAATATATTCGGACATATAACAACCAACGGTTTTTTTTATAAAGGAAATTAAGGGGGGAAATAGGGTTAGGACAGCGTTTTCTCAATGATTTTCATGAATTTTTTTATAGTATAAAAAATGAATATAATTTATTGAAACTTTGAGAATATTTTATACATATATTTAAGTATATACTATAAAATATTAGCGACCCCACATTGCAGGTCACAATCAGACTCAGCATTTTGCGTACATTCTGGAAGCCGCAATTTTCATCTAAAATCAAACGAGGTTGGAATTTACTTTTATTATATGTCTCTCTTCTATATGAACCTAAATGCTATCAAAAAAATAGAAAATTGAATTTTTTACAGGGGTCAAAACAAGAAAGCATGATTTTTTGCCATTTTTTACAACTTTGTTGGCAAAAAAAAATTATTTTAAATAATGATAATATTCCGATTTTAGGTTCATATAGAGCGCAATACTATGAAGAAAGTAACTGCCAATTTTCAAAACGATTGGTTGAAAACTTTTCAAACTAGCGTGTACGCAAGTTCAAAAAAAGTTGTTTTCAGAAAAACGCGTTTGAAAAAATAGTACCAAGAAAAACAAGCAATATGGGGTCGCTAATATTTTATAGTATATACTTAAATATATGTATAAAAATTTTATAGTATATACTTAAATATATGTATAAAATATTCTCAAAGTTTCAATAAATTATATTCATTTTTTATACTATAAAAAAATTCATGAAAATTATTGAGAAAACGCTGTCCTAACCCTATTTTCCCCCTTAATGGCTTATAACAATAGAACGAGTCGGAATTTTCATTTAAAATTTTGAGAACATATTTTTTAATAGTTTTACTAATTTATGAAATAAAAAAAAATCGATTTTTTTAACCGTCTAACCCTGCTTCCACCCTTAACTATCATTCGATATATAGATTCCGTTCCATGCTCACACGGGGGAAATATCGGATAATAAATCTGAAAAATATCGATTAATTACGAAATCGTTTTCAATTTCTAATAGGATATTATTGTAAAATTTCCCTTTTTTTTTCTAAGTTGTCATTACCATATATTCAATAGTCCAGAGAATGTGTATCTAAACTTTTCTCTCCGCGCGACAGTTTGCACAAACACGAATGATAGTACATATATTTTTTATATATGCATAAGATTATAGTGCATCGAGGGGTGAGAATTAAAAAAATTAAATAAATAAGAGTGATACGTGTGTGTAGCGCGAAAACCTTTAAGGATCGCGTACTCATCGCGTGTGTATGTGGGCGTGCAGACGACGGCGATGCAGTCAGCAGTGGGGCAAAAAAGAGGAAGCAAAGAAGCTGAAAGAAGAAGATCTGCGAAAGAGAGGGAGAGAGAAAGGAAAAGAGGAGTCGTTTACTGCGCGCTCTGAGGATGGGCCTCCCGAGAGGAACCCGTGTGCAGAATTGTACATCGTTTCATATAAAATAAATTGTCATACATAAAGATACAATATATGTAACGATATTAGGCTTAAAAAACGAAAGGATTCTCTTAACCGGAAAACATGAAACTTTCGGATAATAAATTTTACCCGACTGATTCGCTGCTGAATATATAGTACATATTTGTCAAGGGAATGTACGAGTATTTCTCGAATGAAAGTTAAATTTACTTAATTTGTAACATATATTTCGTCTCAGTTTGTAAATTTATGAAATCTAAAAGGAAAAATGAGTAAGTACGATGAGAGAAATAGTGCGAAAAGTTTTGATGCTCCAAAAAAGATTTGCTGCATAGTGGATCTCGCGCGAGCCTACGAAAATTCTTCATCTTGGTGCGTTGGTCCCTCGCGAAATCGTTGGGATGCAGTTGCGGTGCGCCCTCGTACTTATGTGCATCGAGACGAGAAACGGAACACCTGAGAGTGCGGAGCACCTTTTACTCCTACTCTCACCGTTTCTATTTTTCTTCTTCGTCTTCCTTTTTCTTCTTCTTCTCGGTGATCTTCTTGAACGAGCGCGACGTGAGGTATATCGGCCCATTGGGTCCTGAGCAAGAGTGCAGTTGCAGCAGCGAGAACTGCCTCGCAGCTTCTTCGTCTTCCACCGCTGAATCGCTATTGCACACTCCTCTTTCTCTGTCTTTCTCCGAGGAAGGATGGCTCTACGCTAACTCACCTACGTGGGAGACCCGCGCATTTTCGAACTCTCTCGTCATCGACCCTTTTAGCTCTTTCTCACTGCACATATATATATATATATATATGAGAATGCGCCTTTTACCCAGTAACAACACATCAGCGCGGTGAAACGTTGTGTGCACATGCATCTAACAAGGTCCTCGATACGCAGATATAGCAAAAACGACTCCCCGGACTCTTTCTCACTCGTCGGGAAAACGGGCTATCGAATCTCACCGCCCTGTCATGGCTATTCATTCTCGGGAAGAGATTCGTCGCCGCAAAAAAGCATATTATACGAGGCCTGTTCAAAAAGTATCGCGAATTTTCTATTCCCGCGGGTTACGTATATTCGATTTTCGATTTTTTTGTGGCGTTAGGTTGGTACTCATGTTCCTCACTTATGCTGAAAAAATCGGCCATTTTGAATCTTTAGTTAATTGTTGACAGCTGTTTTGGTTAGACGTGTTTTGGCTTGTCTTCGATTTTTGCCTATTCCAAAAAATGGATGAAAGTATGTGTATGAAATTTTGTGTGAAAAACAAAATTAAGTGCGCGGACGCATACCGAATGTTGACTGTGGGAAGAGATTCGTCGCCGCAAAAAAGCATATTATACGAGGCCTGTTCAAAAAGTATCGCGAATTTTCTATTTCCGCGGGCTACGTATATTCGATTTTCGATTTTTTTGTGGCGTTAGGTTGGTACTCATGTTCCTCACTTATGCTGAAAAAATTGGCCAGTTTGAACGTTTAGTTAATCGTTGACAGCTGTTTTGTTTATACGTGTTTTGGCTTGTCTTCGATTTTTGCCTATTCCAAAAAATGGATCAAAGAATCTGTATGAAATTTGGTGTGAAAAACAAAATTAAGTGCGCGGACGCATTTCGAATGTTGACTGTGGCATATGGTGAAGCTACCTTGGACCAAAGTAACGTTTATCGGTGGTACAAAATGTTCTCAGAGGGCCGAGGAGATGCGAACAACGAAATGCGTTCCGGACGCCCGAGCACATCAACAACAGACGAAAACATTGACGAAGCGAAGAAAATAATATTGGCCAATCGTCTAATCACCGTTAGAGAAGTTGCCGAGGAACTAAGCATATCGATTGGCTCGTGCTATTCGATTTTTATCAATGATTTGGGCATGAGACGGGTCGCCGCGAAATTCGTGCGAAAATTGCTCAATTTCGAACAAAAACAGTGTCGCGTTAACATTGCTAAGGAGCTGTTGGACTCGGTCCGCGACGACACAAATTTGCTCCAGAGGGTCATAACTGGTGACGAATCATGGGTTTATGGTTATGACGTGGTAACCAAAGCTCAATCATCGCAATGGAAGCTGCTTTTTTGGAATAGGCAAAAATCGAAGACAAGCCAAAACACGTTTAACCAAAACAGCTGTCAACAATTAACTAAACATTCAAAATGGCCGATTTTTTCAGCATAAGTGAGGGACACGAGTACCAACCTAACGCCACAAAAAATCGAAAATCGAATATACGTAGCCCGCGGAAATTCAAAATTCGCGATACTTTTTGAACAGACCTCGTATACACGATACCCGGCTAGTCAATAAATCTTTGACGACGTGAGAAAGAATCTCGTTTCTTTTATTTGTCGTGTAGATTTACACGGAATTTAACGTAGAGTACTTTTGTTTTAACAACATTTGACTTGTGGCAATTATATCGCAAAGTTGAATGAAAATATTGTTATATAAATGCTTGAATGAAGCGGTGGGAAATTGAAATGCAAGAAAAAAAATCGTCGGGTCTTCGACCATTCATTTCCATTGTCAGGTTTTCGGCTTGTTTGTTATTTCTTGACGAAAATGTATTATACGGTAAAACCTGCTTATCGACAATCCGAACGAGGAGGCTGCGGATAATTGACGTAAAGAAAATCGGTTCTTTGACTCAGTCAACAGTGTGTTCAAATCCCGATTTGTATAGTTAGATTAAAAGGTTGAAAATAGTATTAGAATTTAACAAGGAACGTGATCATCAGGATGTCTCGAATATATCGACGAAACGAATGTTTAACACGTTTACGGTCGATCTTAATCGCGACTATAATTATACTCGACTAATTTATATTTCTCCTCGACGAGAGCCCCGAACGACACGAGAGAAGTTCACAAGTACACGAGTTTCGTGCGGTCCCGATGTCGTCTCGTCTCGGAGGTGTGCCTGTGTGATGACCAAAGAAACTGAACTAAGAGGTGCTATGCTGCGATTCCCGATGGGTGCCGATGTGAGAATCGGAGAACTCGCGGACTACTCTCTCGACTACCTGCGGTCTTCCCGCGTAAGTGGTTTGTCGACGAAACCGTGTGCAATAAAAGAGTCTATTAAGGTGTGGTGAAAAAAAAAAGAAACAAGGAGATCCTCGAACCACACATATTAAAGCCGGCTTTTTCTTTCTCCTCCTCTTAGGTGTATATATATATATACATATATATAAGTATGTGTTCATGCTCAAATCTTATGCGGCAATCTGGCGCAAAGAAAGGAAAGATTTCTCGCCGATTGCGGCTCATCCCAACGGCCCTCAATAATCTTCAAACGCGATAAAAACAAATTAATTTAGATGTCTTAATGAAATTCGTAAATTATACATACTGTTGTGAATATACCGCGGACGAATATTTCCGCCATTTGCCGACAAAGCGTGAATAGAACGAAAAAAAATAACATATTCGACCAATCCACTTTCTCGTTTGAAAAGACTTCTTTCGAAATTTCGTGGCGTTTTATTTACACCCCCGCTCCTTCCCTTTGCCCTCTGTCCTAATCGGATGTCTCTCAATCCTTCCCGCTGTTGTCTGATTTACTTCCGGTTTATGCGCTACTCGATAAGACGGCAGGTGCGTCGCAAAGAGAGCTACGACAAAACCTTCTCGAAGACGGACAACCGATTTTAACTTGCGGAAGATCATGCTAGTTCTTGTTTAACCTTTTTCTCTCACTGAGCTTGTTCAAGCTTTTTCGCTCTTCGTGTACTTCGAGGATCGAGTACATATTTTATTCGTCGATCGGTTAACGATTCAAAGGAGTAGCGAATGCAACAGAAAATAAAAAAAATGATCTCGAGACTTTTTTCATCTTATTTCTCGATCGGCTAATACTTCCGGTGATATATATACAATATGATGATGATGATGATCGATGATGATCGATGTTGATGAAGAGATCGACTCACGCGTCGTAAAGCACTTGCTGTACATATATGTCCGTTTATGCGTGTGCAGCAGCAGCACAATCCATTGAGAGCCAAAGAGTCTTTGAAACTCGAGACGTCGGAGAGAGGCATAGAGGCACCAGAGAGCCTGCGGGGCTATAACGCAAACGGGCGCCTCCCGAGGACTTCCGGTGATAAAGCCGATCACATAAGCCTTATGCCTCCCTCTCTTTCTCCATTTCTCTCTCTTTCTCGCTCCATCACGTCGGGCAAGACCCTACTATTCGCGCGGTATTCTCGTAGTCCGCACTTTTATTATCGGACTGGCGTGTCAAAGCAAATAGTGATAGCTCGAAAACGATAATCGAGACACACACATATCGGCGAAACGCAACAATTGTACTCCGTATTACTGTCACGAATGTGCCAATAACGCTTCGTTGTAATGCAGTTTTAACTTGCACCGAGTTACAAGATTGTGCGCAAGTTGATTGTTCAGCGTTTCAAAAGGATTAATAGAGAAAAAAAATACGCGATTTAAAAATATGAAGATCAAATTGCAAATCGTTTCTGCGCTGCCTACGGCAATCCACGCACGAATCGGCTGCGTTGTTCGCCGTCACAGTCCGCGGCGAGATAACTATAATGATATATTCTCCGAGCTGTTCAACTTTATGCAACTTATTTTGTGCTGTTCGTAATACGCGAGTGTGAGTACCGATATGGGGCATTTAATACCAACTCACATAATATTGGGACCGATCTATTGCGGTTTCTCTGAATTGATTTTTATATGGTTGTTGCTACTAATGAGACAGTCCGTTTTTTTTTCCGAATTTTTCACCATCCGATCTCATTTTATAAATTATTGAATAATTAACCGAGTGTAAAGCTTAAAAAAATAAAACTCCATGTAACAAAAATGATGTCGAGAAGAACGACCATATCAATGTTTCGTTTTGCAATAAAGTTTAACGTTAAGTAATACGAGCAAAGGTTAAGATCGTCTTGACCATTTTAATCCTTAATGCTAGGTACGAAAAATCGATTTTCGCCACGAGTTGCCTTTGCGATCTTGTTGAAAACATTCACGACAATTTTGCATCCCAAAACCGACATTCTAAGCTTTCAAGAAAACGGGTCGTTCATTTTTTTCTGTACGATTGAAGCTTTTATTTTTTTCATCGTCTGTCTCAATATCTTTTTTTTCATGAAGTTAAATTGTTTGAAACTCAAAATCTTGTAATTATTTAATAATTTATAAAATGAGAAGGGAGGGAGAAAAAAATTGGAAAAAATGGCAGATGGGGTCTTTGATAGTAAGAACAATATAAAAAACAATCAGGGAAATTAAAGCAGGTCGGTCCCACAGCTGTGTGAGTTGAAATGGAATGCCTCATATACGATTATATGTAAAAGCTAGTGGGTCAGAAATGTGCAATTATTGTTGTGACCTGCGTCTATAAAATTGCAATCGATCAATCTGTGCATTACAATGAAAAAGATTCATCTATGTAATTAAAATAATGACTATTTGAGTCAAACTAAATTTATCTTGATTAGAAAAATAAATTAGATAAATAAATTAGATAAACATAATCTTCATCCGCTGTCAGTTGGCTCAAAAAACATCCTCAAGTGTCGTTCCAGTGTGGTCGAAAAATGGTATCCATCGTAGTCAGCCGAAATAACATAACATAGCTCGACATTCACCTCTCACCACCGACTTTCAGTGAGGAAAGATGCGACGCTCTCATTTATCGACTAATCAATATATCGACGCTGCTTTCGAAAACTAGCATGTTTCAGATTTCTTACGAAAATAAGCACGCTTGATATCTGCACGAAAACTAGCATGTTTCGGCTTTTGCCACGAAAACTAGCACATTTCGATATTCGCGGCAAAACTAGCATGTTTCGGCTTTTACCACGAAAACTAGCAGGTTTCGACTTTCACCGCCAAAATTAGCATGTATTAGTATCACTGGAAGTGTTTCTCATTTTTTACTCCACGCTTTTTGAACATCCTGTTTTACTCCAAATTGACGAAATATTTATGTTTGCCATTTTATACTGTTTTATATTTTGTTTCAATTTATTTTATACATATTTTACTGTTTGAATTTTGGTCTGCTAGGCTTATCATAAGATGGCAAACGGCAGATGCCTCGTCATTTTTGAGTAAAAAAACCATGGTCAAAAAAATTAGAGAAAAGAAAATCGAAAACAATTGCGGTGTATGCAAAGTTAACAATGTCAGTTTTTTTCCCTCTTGCTACTTCGTCCAAGACCTGACATTTCTCGAGTATCTCAATCGATTGTTTTGAAGATTTTGTCAACTGTACTTTATACTTATACTGTACTTTATACTTTAAGCGTTGATCACTCCAAGATTGTGTTTTTGTTTATGAAATCAAAACACAATGAACGATTCTTCAGACTGTAAGTAGAATATACTTTTTATAAACAATAATTTTGTTCAATTCCATCGCTGACTCCGAAACTTGAAGTCATGAAAAATATCATTGATGAACAATTTTAGTTCTTGAGTGGTGGAATATTGCGTATCGTATTTGCGAATCGTATTTTCAATAATGTTATTTTTTTTGTAATAGAAAACGAATATAAATGTTTAAGGGTGTACGGGCGATACACCCTTAATGTTTTTCATTTATTCCTTATAGTGCTCCCGAAAAAATTATTAAAACATTTGTGAAAGTTCTGAATCTTATTCGATTTAGTTCGGCAAATATACTACTTTTTCTAGTGCAAATCGAAATACGCTAATTTTCGCGGCGAAAGCTGAAACATGCCACTTTTCGCGGCAGAAGCCGAATCATGCTAGTTTTCGCGATGAAATCCGAAACATGCTAGTTTTCGCGTCGAATATCGAAACGTGTTGATTTTCGTGGTGGAATTCGAAGCGTGTCAGTTTTCGTAAGAAATTTGAATCGTGCTACTTTTCGTAAGCAGCGTCGATATTGTAATAATTAAATTACAGTCATTATCGGCTCCAATTTACAAGCTATTTCCAACTTAAAGAAACGGCCAAGTGTAGTTACGGACATCACCCGGAATTGGACAATTTCGGGCTCGAAATCAATTCTGAATCACCCTATATATATATATGTGTGTGTGTGTGCAATACAGTGCGGCATTGCAGTGTTGTTGATGGGAATTCAAATTCGAAAAAAGAATTTAAAACAATATGTTTCTCTTGTTCGTTGGCTCCTTCTCTTCAAGATCATCGCTCAACTCATCGATCCTTCGAACTGAAGTCTCGAGGAGAGCACCTCGTTGGGATCTGTTCTCTCTCTCTCTCTCTCTCTGAGCGAACATCGAATGACCGGTGGGTGCCCAGGGCGGTGGGCAGTTAGCGCGCGCGCGATTCTTAGTGTATAACCTGGACCCTCGCAACGATGCAAAAAAAAACGAAAAATTCTTAACCCGCTGGCTGAACTGGTATACGAGTATATACAGCATATATGATATATATAGGAAGGAGTGCGCGGGAGTCGGAGTTTGCCAGGGCACACGGAGGCAATAATTCGCTGGGTAATATTGGCGAAGGCCTATATTGCAATGGACCGACACGGATCGAGAGACTGTAAATGATATTTCTTTTTATTTCTTTTTTTTCCTTCGACCCAGGACACGCGAGAGAAATTCGCTCGAGCGCGCACCACAATATTTCTGTCTTTCCCTTTGCGATTAATCGCGAGGTCACATCGAAATTTCTACTTTTTACCTGTGCATCGACGTATAACACGCGCTCTCTCCGATAAATTTCGTGTCTACCAAACTGTTTATTCTTTGAGCGAAGAAGGTCAGTGATTCGTGACAACTTCATTAAGATAGTGATAGCACTCTTTGTATACTAGTAAAATAACGACTCAATTTAAAAAGTATTTGAAAAAATTTATCGAAAATTCAGTCATTTTAGATAGCTGTTGAATTCGCAGCGTTAATTTTAGTATCGAAGTCTTAGATTATAAGATCCATTGAATTCGGCTCAAAGTTTATTGTTATTGTAAATGAGAGGCTTCATTTTTTTCAAAATAATTACTGATTAATAACATATCGAAAATCATAAGAAGGCCAATGGTCTGCACAAATTTACCCAATTCCAAGAACCTACTTTCAAATAATTAATTGTTAACCTTCTATTTGAAGGTAGTAGTCTGGTAACTTAAGCCGATTTTCATGTCTTTTTTGAAGGGCGTTTTTTTGTAGGAAAATAAAAATGAATCGTTTTGGATATTTAGGATGTTTTTATTTACATATTAAAGATACAAAAAAAAATTTTTTTTTAAATTTAATAGTTTATTATTATTATTATTATTATTATTGATCGAAGTCGGCACCTCGAAAAAAAGCGCGTTTTTGATTTCAGATAACATCAAGAGCCAAAATCACCGGGGCCACCCACGCGCTTTTTTTTCGAGGTGCCCACTTCGATCAATAATAATAATAATAATAATAATAAACTATTACATTTTTTCAAACAAATTTTTTTTTGTATCTTTAATTCGATTTAATATGTAAATAAAAACATCCTAAATATCCAAAACGATTCATTTTTATTTTCGTACAAAAAAACGCCCTCCAAAAAAGACATGAAAATCGGCTTAAGTTACCAGACTACTACCTTAAATAGCCAGATATTATGGAAAAAATAGTATTTGATTATTTAGCACTCATTTGACTAGTGCGTAGCGCTAAAGATCTAAATTTAAAAAAAATCGTCGCATTTATCATCGCGCACGTCACAATTTTATTTTCGACTTGTACAAAAAGTCCTTTCGACCCTCCAGGACGATCGAGAGGCACTTTTTTATTGTCATTTTTTTTCACGTGGGGCAAGTTCCAGTGGCGGAGGACAATACTACTATCATGATCGAGGGCAGATGTTTTACATGGCGTGGTCGTCGCACTATAAATTGCAATATGCAAATTTAATAAGCGCATATGCCCAACAGTATAACCGTGTGTATAATACTCGTGTACGTCGTCGAGCATACTCGCGCATTTTGCTCTGCCCTGTCTTGCACCTCACGCTCATCCCGCTGGTCCAAATCAGGGATGACGCGAGATAGAGGGCTCTCAAGCAGATAGAACACGGTGGTCATTTCTGTTGAGAGAAGCACCTCGAGATGATTTCGCCTCCTTTGCTGTCGTGGCTGATCTTTTACGAGGACGCAGACGGTACTTCGGGATGTAATCCTTTCCGCATTCATTTTGCCCAGATTCTCAGCCAAAGGTTTTATAAAAGTTTCATTATTCCTAACTATTATCAACGAATACTTTGGTATTATATAATATAGAGAGTTATATTGTTTTAAGAGCTCATAACTCGTAATAACTCTCAAAATAAGTGGAACCGCGTCGTTTTTTTATTTTTTACGTTTCATAAATACTACGGTGCTACTATACAACAGTTTTTCTTATCAAAAATTTACACTGGAAGGATAATTTTTTTCCAGCGCGAATGACATTCATAGTGCGACACGAAGTTTGTTCTCAGAAAATACCAAAAGGTAAAAAACATCGAGAAAAGTTATTTGGAAATAGAGTTTACATCGGTATCATTTAGTCATCAGATATCGGGTAGTTCCTGGTCTATATGTGTATATTATAAGTGACCGTAACAAATCCACCTTGTATCTAGTCATCTTAGCTCGAGGCAAGTAGGGTAAGGATTGGAATTTTTATTTTTCCATCTATACTTCGTTGTCCATTATTTATTCATCTCCTTCATCTCCCTCTCGTTATATCGGACATGTATACGAAGCAGCGTTGATAGATATAATTACATATCGTATCGACAGCGGGCGTGACTGACCCGCGCAACTCTTCGCGAGAGACAAAACAGCTATCCGGTTCGATTCTCAGTGATTTACAGTTGAGCTGCTTGAATTAAATGCAATTAAGTCGCGATAAATTACGCGGTATATATATATATATATATATATATATATATATATATAAATATATATATATATATATATGCTGAAGCGCGTCGAGAAGAGGCCAGAGACAATAAATCAGCGTCGTGTTTGCCTTTTGCGCGTAATCCCGAGAGTGAATTTTCTCTCTTGGATCGTTGCGGTGAGAAGAGAAGAAAAAAAAAAAGCGGAACGATTGGTTTGCACCAGCATCGACGAGAGTCTCAATGCCTTTGGCAACGTGTTCAGTTTGCGACCAGCCTCCTCGGCGAGATATGCGCATTCGGAATGTCTAGTATGCTAGGACGCATCTCGACGATGTGCGATCAGCGTGTGCGCCGCTCTCGGCCATGGCGAAGTACAGTGAGAGGACAGGGGGAAGGAAAATTCAACCCCTGGAGGGTATGTTAAGGTTAAGACAAAATACCAGTTTCATTCCGTTGTGCGGTGCTCACGCGATAAACATTGTCACGATTGTTGAGTACAAAGATAGTAAACAAAGGAGATATAAAAGTGAGATAGACGGAGACAACAGATTCAATTGTCTCAATCAATCTTGAATGATTGTACAATACAACGATGCAAATCGTCGTCGGAACACGGGAATTCCGTGAATAAAAAAATCACGAGACAGAAGAAAAAAATAATCTATCTACGAGACTCGATATTAGCGCGAGAGAGCTATCATTTCTGTACAAACAGAAACGAGCAACGGCGTGTGTTCCATGGTTAGAAAACGTACCGAGTGTCGACGAGACCGGGTACTTGGGATTGGAAAACTATAATCTATAGCCCCTGTGGCGGTGATCGCAAAGTGCCTTTTATATAACATATCTGTGTGTATATATAAATTGGTTTAGGTGTAAGTATATATACGCAGAAAGTTTCACAAGTTTGTCGCTTGTGAAGCCGTTGGACGGGTGCAAATACTGAGGAGGCACGTGAGAATATCGGAAAGGGCGGAAAGTCGGTACCCGCGCGGTGTAGCCAATTAGCCACGAGTGTGGTACATGCCCCAGCCTCGTGTACTCTCGCACCAATTCGAGAATCTCGTTCCTCACGATTATATCGCGCACGCATGCACTCCGATTCTGCGGTGTTGTTTGCCTCTGTTTTCACCTGAGTTGCACGGATCGATGGACACATACACGCGGAGTCGCTCGCTTTGCCTCCCAGCATCGGATAGAGAGATAAATAATGTTTATTGGCTCCTTTGGGAAAACTTGTCCTCGGGGACAAGCCGGACGCGTAACTGTACTCGATTATAATTTACGCGATGGAATGACAATCGGTTCGAGGATCGATTTAACGATTGGACGTGAGTCGCGAAATTTTGTAAACGATGACGAGAAAATCATACAAGTTTTATGAAAGAGTACGTACGGAGGTGAGCGTAAGAAAAACAATGATATTTGGGTATGGCGACCGGAAGAGGGAATAGAGAGGGCTGGGTTTTCAAGAGCAGAGATAGAATTATTAAACGAGTTCAAGTATTTGGAATACCGGGTTCGCGATGAAAAACGGTACGAGAAAAATTTAATTGATGGGTAAATACAGTTTGGAGTATTATGAATATGGCAAGGATAAACAAACTAAGGAAGAGACTGTATTTGATGGATGCGCTGGTTAAGTCGGTAGGCTTATAGCGGATAGAAAATTGGGGATGGAGAAAGAGGCCAGAAATTAAGAAGGTGCAAGGTAAAATCGTGTGGGGTGAGATTCGTGAAAACTGATTTATGAGTCGGACTACGTGTGGAGGCAGGAAGCAGAAGTATCGAGGTTGAGGCAAGGAACAAAGCAGGTAAACAATTTTTTTTGATACCAGTGGTACCATCGTATACCCTTTCAATTCCGTATGAAATGGGGAAAATCATCAGGAAATAATGGGTACATTTTTAATTCGCAAAGTTTTATGTTTTCAACCAAACTTTAAGGGGGGGAATAGGGTTAGGACAGCGGTTTCTCAATGATTTTCATGAATTTTTTTATAGTATAAGAAATGAATATAATTTATTGAAACTTTGAGAATATTTTATACATATATTTAAGGTCTGGTCTAGAGCGAGATTTTTGACGTCATTTCTAATGTGCAATAACGTTTAAACCGTTGAAGTTGTCTTGATGAAAATTTACACGTGCATTTATTGATCCTTAGAGAATACTTGTACATTTAAAAAAAAATTATTTTTAATATTTTCATGTAGTTTTTTGCCTTGTTGCAACATGGTGCACCGAAATCGGCGCCCACTCTGGACAATGTTGTATGCATCTGAAAAAAAAAATATATATCCTCTAATATATATTCTGGTAGCAGAATTGGTACTTAAAAAAATTTTTTTTCGAGTCGAACAATAATTTTGCCGACATTTTATAACTCGTCGAATACCCGAAAATGTATGAAATATCATTAATGAAAGTTCAACAGGCCGCCATTTTGTCAGAAATTTTTTTTAACTACTAATTCTGCTACCAGTGCTCAGAATACTCATACAGATTGAGAATATATATATATTTTTTTTTTCAGATGCATACAACATCGTTCAGAGTGGGCGCCGATTTCGGCGCACCATGTTGCAACAAGGCAAAAAACTACATGAAAATATTTAAAATAATTTTTTTTTATTTACAAGTATTCTGTAAGGATCAATAAATGTACGTGTAAATTTTCATCAAGACAACTTCAACGGTTTAAATGTTATTGCACATTAGAAGTGACGTAAAAAATGTCGCTCTGGACCAGACTACGGACTTAAGTACATACTATAAAATTTTTATACATATATTTAAGTATATCCTATAAAATATTAGCGACCCCATATTACAGGTCACAATCAGAATCAGCATTTTGCGTACATTCCGGAAGCCGCAATTATCATCTGGAATCAAACGAGGTTGGAATTTACTTTTATTATATGTCTCTCTTCTATATGAACCTAAATGCTATCAAAATATAGAAAATCGAATTTTTTACAGGGGTCAAAACAAAATTATTTTTTGCCATTTTTTACAACTTTATTTGCAAAAAAAAAATTATTTTTAATAATGATAATATTCCGATTTTAGGTTTATATAGAGCGCAATACTATGAAGAAAGTAACTGCCAATTTTCATAACGATTGGTTGAAAACTTTTCAAACTAGCGTGTACGCAATTTCAAAAAAAGTCGTTTTCAGAAAAACGCGTTTGAAAAAATGGTACCAAGAAAAACAAGCAATACGGGGTCGCTAATATCTTCGGTGTTTTTCAAGGAAATTCTTCAAAAAAATTCTTAAAATTTTTTTATTATATACTTAAATATATGTATAAAATATTGTCAAAGTTTCAATAAATTATATTCATTTTTTATACTATAAAAAAATTCATGAAAATCATTGAGAAAACGCTGTCCTAACCCTATTTCCCCCCTTATCGACTTATAACAATAGAACGAGTCGGAATTTTCATTTAAAATTTTGGGAACATATTTTCCAATAGTTTTACTAACAATTTATGAAATAAAAAAAAAATCGATTTTTTGAACCGTCTAACCCTATTTCCCCCGTTAATAATGCCAAAAAATAATTCTTTCACCTCGTTGCTGCCTGCCTTTGGTATCGATCGCGGAACCATTCGGTTATTACTGTTACGTGCTGCCGCGTTGTGGAGGATTCCTGCCGGCTTACCCCCGATTTACATATCTACGTGTACCTATGCCGCGAAGATCGTTCGCTTCACGAGCATATTATGTACTTTCGAGTTTAGAGAGCCAACATAGGTTCGCGCGTGCGATCACAGGTGATCTATATATATGAGCAGCGGTTCACATATTGCTATCGACAATGATGCTGGAATCGCTACCGCTTAGAACGAGTCGCGAAATTGAGCTCCTTCAAGATTCCCGTACTCGATATACGCAACGTATACATCTCGATCCCTATGCCTGTTGGCTCACGACCAAGTTGAGAGGAGTTGTTCCCTTCATTAATTCCAAGATCCTTCCCCCTCGCAACCCCTTCCATTCCTACGTCTTGTTGAACGCAATCGTGCATACAGTGCTCGGCCGGTAATAACTATACATCGAAGATGTACGCCGTGTGTGCTGGAGAACACACGGGATAAGAGCATCGAGCGCGAGCATACCTTGCAGGCTAAAGCGTATCTCTCTCTCTCTCTCTCTTTGTCTCTCTCTCTTTCTCGTGGAGTTTTATTGAGTTGCAAGGAAAGAGAAGGGGGAGTTAGGCTTGAAACTCTGTTATCGAAAATGGTCCACGATCGCGCACGTGTGCCTCTGATCCCGTCTCTATCTCTCTCTTTCTCTTTCCATACACTCTCGTGAGCCCTGCGGTACTCTCTTGGTAACTCCATATATGCAGGTACTCGTCGCTTGATCATCCACCCTGTTCGACGTTTTTTTTTTTCTTTCTCTTCAATCGTGATTATATCCTCCTGTAAAAGATACGTGCATGGCACTACTTTAATACACACTACTTATGGCCTGGGATACACATACGACGATGTATAATGTTCGCGCTGAGTCCGATCGTAAAGTAGCATTAAGATTAGAAAATGCGAAAAAAATTGAGTGCACGAGAGGGGTTTTAAATAATAACGGACTGCCGGTATATGTGTGTGTACTTTGAGTATAAAATTTCATGCTGTTGGGACGAGCGTTATTGTTGCACCAACACCTACGGACGGATCTAGCCGCTAGTATTTGTTTTTTTTAAATATTATATATACTCGTTAGTATCTCGAGGGTTTTGTATGTAGAAATAGATATTGAATGGAATGCAGAGTGGAAAAATCACTTTTTTCCAGCACACAGTAGATTTCCATCCCCCTCTCTAACTCTCTCTCTTTTTCTTTCTCACTTTCTTCCGAATGAATTTGCCTCGAGTGACGAGGAGATTTTTTATTATATTTACCTCATCTGTGTTAGCTAGAGCGAGAGAGTAACGATACGAGCTGTGGCTTATATATTGAGATAACGCGGCGAGTCACTATCGGTACGAATGCATTAGCGTTAATTGCTCGATAAACATTTATCGCGTTGTACGATCGATCTGATCGGTACCGACGCGCACACGCCGGCTTGTTAATACCTCTCCCGTCGTTGTCGTCGTCGTCGTCGTCGTTTGAACGCGCAATCCGCTCCTTCATACTTCGACTCCTCCGGCACACGCTCGCAAGATCATTATCGAGTCGCGCTTTGAGACATTTATGTGAGAATAATTAAAAAATAAAAAAATAAACTAAGAAGCAACGTATTTCATACGGCAGCGAGTGCCAGATTGTAACCGCCAGCAAATTTAGTGATCGTTTTGGTATTCTCAAAGTATCTATTTCCGTCTGTTTATTGCTTCAGACATTTTTCTTATTCGGTCATAACCATACCGTTTCTTTGAATCAACGCGGCATTAACGCGGTAGTCTGGTCTAGAGCTAGATTTTTGACATCATTTCTAATGTGCAATCATTTTTAAACCGTTGAAGTTGTCTTGATGAAAATTTACACGTGCATTTATTGATCCTTAGAGAATACTTGCACATTAAAAAAAAAAATTATTTCAAATATTTTCATGTAGTTTTTTGCCTTGTTGCAACATGGTGCGCCGAAAGCCGGGTCAATCGGCGCCCACTCTGGACGATGTTGTATACATCTGAAAAAAAAATAAAAAATATTCTCAATCTGTATGAGTATTCTGAGCACTGGTAGCAGAATTGGTACTTTAAAAAATTTTTTGACAATATGGCGGCCTGTTGAATTTTCATTAATGATATTTCATACATTTTCGGGTATTCGACGAGTTATAAAATGTCGGCAAAATTATTGTTCGACTCAATTCTGCTACCAGACCTCAGAAACAGGCTACCCAAGGTACGTACAAAATTTGAGCTCGATCGGTCCATTAGTTATCGAGATATCGTGGGCGCCGATTTGAAAAACATAGTTCTGAGATAAACGCGTTCAAAGTTTTGACACCATTAAATGAGCGACTCAGTAGCCTCTGCGTTAGCTGCCTCCCGACCGCGCTACCTGAGCGCGCGGCTTGCTTAGAACTTTTATTTCTCGGCTAATTTTTGAAATATCAATAAACGCTTTTCAGGAACGTATGAAGAAAGGTCTAAGGAATAAGAAAATGAAAAAAAAAATCAATTTTTTCAAATTTCTAGACCAGACTACCGCCTTAAATACCATACAATTTTTCCAATTCCGACGGCTTTCTTGACGATTATATTCACTCGTTAATGGTCTGTATTGCACTTTGGTGTTGCGGTAACTCAACATCAGATACAATTCAGGGTAGGCGTAATCTCAAAATTATGCCGAAAGCATAATTTTTTTCATTATGCCTCCTGCGATCCGATGCTTCGATTCGTATATGAGGTCTGTTAAAAAAGTATCGCGAATTTTGAATTTCCGCGGGCTACGTATATGTCCCTCACTTATGCTGAAAAAATCGGCCATTTTGAATGTTTAGTTAATTGTTGACAGCTCTTTTGGTTAGACGTGTTTTGGCTTGTCTTCGATTTTTGCCTATTCCAAAAAAGCAGCGTCCATTGCGATGATTGAGCTTTGGTTTCCTCGTCATAACCATAAACCCATGATTCGTCACCAGTTATGACCCTCTGGAGCAAATTTGGTTCGTCTCGGACCGAGTCCAACAGCTCCTTAGCGATGATAACGCGACACTGTTTTTGTTCGAAATTGAGCAATTTTGGCACGAATTTCGTGGCGACCCGTCTCATGCCCAAATCATTGGTAAAAACCGAATAGCACAAACCAATCGATATGTTTAGTTCCTCAGCAACTTCTCTAACGGTGATTCGACGATTGGCCAATATTATTTTCTTCACTTCATCAATGTTTTCGTCTGTTGTTTATGTGCTCGGGCGTCCGGAGCGCATTTCGTTGTTCGCATCTTCTCGGCCCTCTGAGAACATTTTGTACCACCGATAAACGTTGCTCTGGTCCAAGGTAGCTTCACCATATGCCACAGTCAACATTCGGAATGCGTCCGCTCACTTAATTTTGTTTTTAACACAAATTTTGATACAGATTCTTTGATCCATTTTTTGGAATAGATAAAAATCGATGACAAGCCAAAACACGTCTAACCAAAACAGCTGTCAACAATTAACTAAACATTCAGAATGGCCGATTTTTTCAGCGTAAATGAGGGACATGAGTACCGACCTAACAACGCCACGAAAAAATCGAAAATCGAATATACGTAGCCCGTGGAAATTCAAAATTCGCGTTACTTTTTGAACAGACCTCGTACATTTGCCGAAGGAGAATCCCAGTAACAGTTGTTATAAATTTATGAATTGGCCAGATAATCGTCTCGTTTGTATACCGAATTTATTTTAAGTCTCATTTCATCGGGATAATTATGTTTCGGGTGAACATTATTTGCGATTTCGAGGTGAGCGTCAACGGCTCAAAACATCACGCGTCCTCTATGAGCATCGCTAAGCCTTGTTAGCGATTTTACGGCGTAACTTTGCCACGTGGTCTTTGCGGCTGTAGCTCGCAGTCTCTTAAACCTATAGGCACGTGTATAAGTAAATATATGTTTACCTATATATACGTATATTAGTTATTTACTAGTATATACAGTATATTAGGAGGAGCGCGAGCAAAAGGCGAGAGAGCGCGTCTTTGTTCGGTCGGCGGTTTATTTAAATACGCATTAATATTTAGTACTGCTGGCCAAGAGTGTTTAAGTGGGAGTTGCTCGCCAACCCGCGAGCCCCATGTAATTACCGCGAGCTCGCGAGTACGGCCCACATTGAGCAATATATATATATATATATGTATATAACGATCATAGTAGTAGTTGTTGCTACATATATAGGCTATCCGTGAGAGGGACGCGTAGCGGCCATCACCATAGCGGAGGACCAAGTATTAAGCGGATGGCGGAGGGGAGGGTGGGTTGACCAGAAGAAATGAGAGGGACGGGGATATCAGTCGGCATGAAACCGAATACTCCCAAATATATATTGAAAAAAAAAAAAAAACATTCCACATGCGTGTGTTTACGGAACACAACGCGCGAACCCTTTTGACACTTAACGGGGATTACGTGCCAAACGAAAATTTCGGTGTGACCCGGCTTAACCGAAATCCTGACGTTCGCTAATAAAATATGTTTCGGTGATCGTTTCGACAAAAGGCAGCCGCAATACGGGCTTTTCGATTAATGTTTATTTTTTTCTTTGCTATTTAACTACATTAATATGAGACTGTCGAATTTTTGTGAAGTTATTTTTTGGTTCTCTTAAGGGGGCAAATAGGGTTAGACGGTTCAAAAAATCGATTTATTTTTAATTTTATAAATTGTTAGTAAAACTATTGAAAAATATGTTTCCAACATTTTTAATGAAAATTCCGACTCGTTCTATTTTGTTATAAGCCATAGTGAGTAGCTCTCCTTCAGGCCCCGAACGCGCCACGTCTATAACCGAGCGGTTACTATTTTTTCAAACGCGTTTTTCTGAAAACGACTTTATTTGAACTAGCGTACACGCTAGTTTGAAAAGTTTTAAACCAATCGTTTTGAAAATTGGCAGATACTTTCCTCCTAGTATTGCGCTCTATATGAACCTAAAATCGGAATATTATCATTATTGAAAATAATTTTTTTTTTGCAAATGAAGTTGTAAAAAATGGCAAAAAATCATGCTTTTTTGTTTTGATCCCTGTAAAAAATTCAATTTTCTATTTTTTTGATAGCATTTAGGTTCATATAGAAGAGAGACATACAATAAAAGTAAATTCCAACCTCGTTTGATTTCAAATGAAAATTGCGGCTTCCAGAATGTATGCAAAATGCTGAGTCTGATTGTGACCTGCAATATGGGGTCGCTAATATCCCCGGTGTTTTTCAAGAAAATTCTTCAAAAATTTTATAGTATATACTTAAATATAAGTATAAAATATTCTCAAAGTTTCAAAAAATTATATTCATTTTTTATACTATAAAAACATTCATGAAAATCATTGAGAAAACGCTGTCCTAACCCTACTTCTCCCATTAAACAAACTATTTTTTCAGATGGGAAAGTATTAGACCGATATATCAAAATCTTCAAAAAATGACGTGTCATTCCAGTAGTATTTTTTTTCACAAATCGATCATAATCAATTACCGTTGAATTTTCTCAAGGCGTCCTGTAGTATTAAAAATTCGAGTATAAACTAATCTAAATTATAAGTTACATTGTCGTCTCATTTCAATTTTACCGTCGCGGTTCGTTGATTTTTCTCACAAAGATCTATTTCAACAGAGCAACGAGACGGTGCACGTTGGTATTTGTTGTACGTATCGTAAAATATGGGTAAATTCGAGTGCAGCTTTTTTCACGATTTTCTCACGAGAATAATATCGCCGATTAGCATGGAAAAAAAAAATCGTTCCGGTTTTGTGAATCTCAGTCGGGCAATACGAGAGAGAGAATATACGAATACCGTGGAGGAGAGATAGTCGGGAATATATCTCGAGAATCGAGACTTTGTATAGCACATACCTGTACGGTGCCGTAGTGAAAGAAAGAGAGAGAGAGAGAAATTGTTTTACCGCGCCGTATAATTTGCAGTTCGGCCCGACGCCGATCATGTATCATTTTCTCAAATTATAAATTCATTATATCACAATTATCATAATGCATTTGCGAAAATACCGATGACCCGTATTCGTGAACCTCTGGGATATATTGTATATATTCGTTTTAGTACGTGCATATATATATCGACCTGTATCGGGTGATCTCGAACGATCAATCGGGCGGCGCGGTTTCAGAGGAGTATGTGGAAACCGCCGATACTGTTCAATTCGTTGTACAACAAGCGTTAAAGAAAAATGAAGAAAGAAACGAAAAAAAAAAAAAAAGAATCGGACCGAAAAGAATTCGACGTTGTAATATGAAATTGCGAGTGCATCTGGTTTTCCTGTATCTGCGCAGCACGCACGCGTTTCGATACATACCTGCATGTAACGGTATGCTGCGAGAAATTCGAGGGATATCCTCGAAACTTTGCGGTCCCGAAACATCGGTAGATGAGAGAAAGAATTATTCCGGGATTTTCGTGATAAGCCACGGTTATATTCGGCAATGACGATCTTCGTAAATGAGAGAAGTGACATCCGAGCGATGAAAAAAAAAAAAAAAAAAAAACGCCCCGTAGTTGAAAATTAATTTGTATAACGCGAACGCCGTGCGCTCTCGCGCGGTTGGTTTATTAACCTCGTAAAGCTTTGATGAGAATTTTATAAAAGAGTTTATAGTTGAGATTCGTTTGTGCGTGGGCACAACAATATACATAGATATATACATATATTTGTGTTTCTGGTGTCTCTGATGACGCTGGAGCTCGAGCTTGCTTTACGATTAACTCGCATCTAAATACGATCGTTAAATTCTCGATCTGCCGTGCCGAGCTTGTATTTGCACTTATATCCAGCACTTGTATCGCAGCGAATCACGACTCCTCTCTTGTAACATACACGTATCCCTCGGTGTGCACCTTATATATTTTATATGACGATATAGATATGTCTGTATATAAAGCAGCGTTATGCGCGATTGTATCGCGCCGAATGAAGCGAGAACGGAATTAACGAATGGCAATCGGGCATATACGTCACCATTGTTGTTGCACGTGAACGACGAATTACAATTTTGTGTGCGTGTATGTCTGTGAATGCATGTTTTATAATGAGAGAGCTGAATCCGTAGCTCGTTTCCAATTTATACCGTAAGAATGATGCATTCGTACTATCGGCTCACATGCGTATACAGTCATCAACCCTTATGACATTTGCTCGTATCAATGTACGAGGTCTGTTCAAAAAGTATCGCGAATTTTGAATTTCCGCGCTCTGAGAACATTTTGTACCACCGATAAACGTTGCTTTGGTCCAAGGTAGCTTCACCATATGCCACAGTCAACATTCGGAATGCGTCCGCGCACTTAATTTTGTTTTTCACACAAAATTTCATACAGATTCTTTGATCCATTTTTTGGAATAGGCAAAAATCGAAGACTAGCCAAAACACGTCTAACCAAAAAAGCTGTCAACAATTAACTAAACATTCAAAATGGTCGATTTTTTCAGCATTAGTGAAGGACATGAGTACCAACCTAACGCCACAAAAAAATCGAAAATCGAATATACGTAGCCCACGGAAATTCAAAATTCGCGATACTTTTTGAACGGACCTCGTATTATTCTCATTTGTCGCATAAAATTGGGAGAGAGGACTGAGTTGATTGAACCGTCGTCGCCAGCATTAACTTTCCCGCTCCGAATAAAAAATAAACGAGTATGATTTTTTTTCTTCATGAATTCACGAACAACGTATTGGTAGTAAATAAATGTTTTCCGGTACTCAGCGAGAAGAAATGATTCCCTTGTAATAATATCTACGTTGGAGATTTTTTACGATGTACCTCATTTTAAGAGCGTTCAATGGTCACAGTCAAATCCAAAACTTCGATGTCAAGTGAAATTGACATAAATTAATGAATTTTTCATTAATATTCGTGGAGAGACTATTTATTGCAGATGCACGGTTTTGTCGGCGTTGAATGATCGATTTTACAAACACAATTATTTTGACAATGTAGAATTAAGAAATGAAAAAAAATCGAACTACACTTCCTAACAAATACAACGAATTTTTCGTTATTCGGTAGATAATCTTTTTTTGCTTCAATAAAATATTTTTAGCATCATTATTGTTTAGATTCACTGTTTTTAGTATCTACGGTATGATCAAATGTTCCGATAATATGTTATTGTGGTTTACGAAAATCGTCATAATTTTTGGACGTATCTGTAATATTTAGAGTTAATGAAAAAACAAAAAAAAAGGAACGGTTGCACCGAAAACAAGAATTCAAACTATCCCCTCATAAAAGGAGAGTGTCGTGAAATGTCGAAGTGTGAGTTTATTGTGATCCGCTCATAAACGAAGAGTGTCACGAAATCTCGAAGTGCGAGTTATTTGTGATCCCGTCATAAAAGAAGAGTGCCAGGAAATCTCGAAGTTCGAGATATTTGTAAAGCCACTATACACGCATTTTGATTGGATGTTGATGTCATCCTCGGAGTTCAGTTATGTGCATACTTCAGACTGTCTGAACGTAGAGAGAAATGCGGATTCAAGTTTGATTAGGAGGAGATGCAATTCTTATAAATAAAATTAATATTTATTAAAATTCAGCTCACCGTACAATTTTTTATATAACGATCTCAATATTTTTTGATGTGATGAGAAAAGCATTTTGAACGAGTTCTCTTTTGGTTTTTTTTTTTATAATTTTTGTTACTCATTTAACTGTGGTTCATCCATTTTTAATTCCGATGTATAACTTCGTCAATAGGTGAAAAAAGTCTCGAAGAATATTAAAAAAATAATTAAAATATGAATTTTATATCAATTTAGCTGACTCGATCCCCTAATGAGAAATAAATTCGATAATAAAGATTTATTTCGCCAAATTCTAATGATTTCATGAAAAAAAAATTGAGTGCATCCCATTTTAAGGTTCATGATTTAAGGGGGGAAATAGGGTTAGGACAGCGTTTTCTCAATGATTTTCATGAATTTTTTTATAGTATAAAAAATGAATATAATTTATTGAAACTTTGAGAATATTTTATACATATATTTAAATATATACTATAAAATTTTTGAAGAATTTCCTTGAAAAACACCGAAGATATCGGCGACCCCATGTTGCAGGTCACAATCAGACTGAGCATTTTGCGTACATTCTGGAAGCCGCAATTTTCATCTGAAATCAAACGAGGTTGGAATTTACTTTTATTATATGTCTCTCTTCTATATGAACCTAAATGCTATCAAAAAAATTGAAAATTGAATTTTTTACAGGGGCCAAAACAAAAAAGCATGATTTTTTGCCATTTTTTACAACTTTATTTGCAAAATAAAAATTATTTTGAATAATGATAATAGTCCGATTTTAGGTTCATATAGAGCGAAATACTATGAAGAAAGTAACTGCCAATTTTCAAAACGATTGGTTGAATCTTTTCAAACTAGCGTGTACGCAAGTTCAACAAAAGTCGTTTTCAGAAAAACGCGTTTGAAAAAATAGTACCGTTCGATTATACACGTGGCGCGCTCGGGGCCTGAATGAGAGCTACTCACTTTAATGGCTTATAACAATAAAACGAGTCGGAATTTTCATTAAAAATTTTGGGAACATATTTTTCAATAGTTTTACTAACAATTTATGAAATTAAAAAAAATCAATTTTTTGCACCGTCTAACTCGATTTCCCCCCTTAATGATGAAATCGCTTTATCAACAATATCGCTTGTTCCAGACTCGATGTACCTTACCTTACAACGTGTTATGGAAGATATTTCCACTGGCGATATTGCTAAACGTTTATATCTACAATGTTATTTCTTTCTTCCTATTGGCAATAGGATTTTCATGCTCCCTCACAGTAACATAATCTTATCCGTCGTAACGTACACAGAGCCCACCCTCGAGATCTCGGGTATATGTCGATCAACAGTTCTCTCGTCCCACGTGTATTACACACGAGTATACATATTCGCATGTAAAATATATGCACGATTGAATTGTAAAAGAGCAGTGATTCGCCGCGATGAAAAAATAATGTCTACCCGTTACATCGACGCACCCAAAGATGCGAGTCCTCTTCCGGTAGAGTTGTAACGTTAGAAAGAATGAGAGAAAAAAAAAATTCCCAACAGGAGAAATGCTAAATGCCGACCTACGGAATTTCCAAGAGTCGGAAGTGACAAACGAAATGTTCGCAAACGCATTATGTCACCGTCGCGTCGCGAATCGCGATTCCACGCGGCTTTTGCCATTTATGGAAATAAGCCGATCCGTTACAAACGTGCCACACGATTTCCGTGAATACCATGTTGCGCGTATAACATAGCGATAGAAACACAAAACTCTATCGCTATGGTCGGAATCCACGCGAGAGTTTGCACAAATATTTAGGCCCCCCGCCCCGAATGAGCCTTTGAGCGTCGGCGTTTGCTCTACGTCACCGTTAAGACGCCGCCGCATCGTCCTCGATGACGCGATACGAGAAATTGGCTCCCACGTGTATTACACACACACACATATCGTCGGTATCGCACTGGTTTTTACCACGTGACACTTCATGTGCAACACTCGGCGCCAGTCGCGCGCATTGTCATCGTGTATATCTGTAGAATGGAGAGGGGATTCTCGATATGATATATCGATTACTTTTATATAGGTATACGAGGGGCGACCCAAAAAAAACGGGAATTGCGCTGCGGCGGGGAGGGAGAGTGGGGGAACCCATTGCTCGACCAGGTGTCCGTTGGGGACACGTCTCCTGAGTTAGTGTGCGAAGTTCTGTCGCCGTGAGTGCATCGGTTCGCCCGTGGGAATTTTTGTAGTGAAACAACTTTTTCCATTTCGGCGAAAACGTGATGGCCGATTGTCGAGAGCAACGCGCGGCTGTGAAATTTTGTTTCCTGTTGGGGAAATCGGCCGCGGAAACTACTGTAACGCTTAAGACTGCTTATGGAGATGCTGCCCTAAGTAAAACCAGAGTCTACGAGTGGTTTTCACGTTTTAAAAATGGAGAAATGTCAATTGAAGACCAACCCCGTTCAGGACGCCCCTCAACGTCAAGAAGTGACGAAAACGTCGACAAAATCAATGCTCTCATTCATGAAGACCGTCGCCGAACCATTGATCAACTCTGTGAGATGTCTGGGATATCATGGAGTTCAATTCAGAAGATATTATCCAAAGATTTGTACATGAGCAGAGTTGCAGCCAAATTTGTCCCGCGCCTTCTCACGGACGAGCAAAGAGAGCGTCGACTTCAGGCATGTTTTGAACTTCAAAATCAGCTCGAAGAGGACCCTGAACTTTTTTCCAAGATGATTACCGGTGATGAATCGTGGTGCTATAGATACGACCCCGAAACGAAGCAGCAATCAAGTCAGTGGAAGACACCTCGCTCTCCTCGTCCGAAAAAAGCTCGCCAAGTGAAGTCAAACATCAAGACAATGCTCATTTGTTTCTTCGATTGCAGAGGTGTTGTGCACGCGGAGTTCGTTCCCCCGGGTCAAACTGTCAACCAGAAGTTCTACTTGGAGGTTTTGAAAAGATTGAGGAAGAGTATCCGGAAGAAAAGGTCAGATCTTTGGCGCCCAAGTGACTGGTTCCTCCATCATGACAACGCGCCGGCCCACGCCGCTCTCTCGGTAAAGTAGTTTTTGACCAAAAACTGCATGACACCAATTGTCCACTCCCCCTACTCACCGGAAGCCCCCTATGATTTTTTTTTGTTCCCCAGACTCAAAAGGGACATGAGAGGAAAGCGTTTTGCCACTGTGGAGGAGGTAAAACAAAAATCACTGGAAGGCCTAAAGAACATCCCGATAAGTGAATTTAAAAAATGTTTTGAACATTGGAAGGTTCGTTTGCAGAGGTGCGTTGTGGTTAAAGGAGAATACTTCGAAGGTGATCAAAATTTGGTGTAAAAATATTAAAAAATAAATAAATTATGACGAAATTCCCGTTTTTTTTGGGTCCCCCCTCGTATAAGACGGTAATGGACGCGCGGTTGGTGCGTGGCTTCGACGGTCTCCCATGTTCAGCGTTATTAGCCGTGATCAATATTGGGACGGGTGACCGCTTAACCGTGTACTGGCTTGCACAGCCAGGTTTTCCACAGTTTCCCTGTGCCCTCCTTCAAATGCAATAGAACGGTGCATTAGGAAACAGTGAGTGCGGATAACACTCTGAACGGAAGAGCGGGAGGATTAAAGAATGGAATGGAATTGGGAACAAAGCGGTAGGGATGTAAAAACCCGCAAAGGTTTACGATAGCACTACTAATAATAATAAAAATATATCGTCGTAAAACAAACACAGTCTCCCGAGAAGAGGGTGTTCGCCACAGTATAAGAAACTGGATTGGATAATTGATGACACGAAAGGGATCTCGGAATCTCTCGTTGACAGTTAGTCCTGCGTGTGGCCCACACAGCTCTCTCTCCTCACGATATCTCACGAAATATGTCATACACGCGAAGAGCCTGTGCCTATCGGTATATGGGAATTCAAACTGAACGAGTTCGAGTTCGAACATTGAAAAAAGGCTATAATGCAGGGCACGTTAAGAGTTTATTATTAATTGCTGGTATACACCGAAAGATAAGGAACTGTGCATCCCAGACGCACCAGGTAATGGAACCAGCCTTTCTTATCCTACAATTTTTAACCTCTTCGATATTATTATTATTATTTCTATCCCGCGGAGATTATTGAACTCGTTGAGGTTTATTAATAACAGCTGTTATAGACGCAGTCAAAATATATCGAGGAACATCAGAGTATATGCCGTGACGACACCTTTTCTTACATCAGCGATGCTCACACATTTAGGGATGCGTATGCACGTAAAGAAACAGAAACAAAAATTTCACAGCCGGTAATATATCTGTATGTTACGATTCTTTCAACCGGTTTTTTCGAGAGTCTCGCTGGATTAGATATAACGAACGAACGCACTAGGATCGTTCAACTTTCAGGACGCTCTCTAGCCAAACAGACTCTGGTAAAGTGAAGAAGGAAAAAAAACGGAAAGAAAAACAAGTACTTGGGACACGGGAGAAAATCCAACGATGACGACAAGCCTAACTGCGTCTGAATGTGCATATATGCGCCATACAACTCTTGGCGGAGTTCGCCCCCGTGAATCTTACGATGAGCTTGTATTCGCGTATTATACGCGGAAGAGAAAGTATCGGGAGACGTCTACACTCCCCGATAGGCTCGTTCGATAACACAATCATGGTCACGGTCTTCCTTCGCGAATCTTTTACGTATGTTGCGCGTGTGCGTTGTTGATGGTAAAAACAAAAATTGGGAGGTCATAAACAGTGAAACGATTAAATTAGGTCAGATTTTGCAAACATATACCGACCACAAAATAACAACATAATACAATCAATTTTTTTCCTATCGTTATTGGCATTTGGATTACGCGAATACACGAAATCGTGTATTCGCGTAACTCGAATACGCGACCGGTATTTAACGATCGCGGTAGCCCGGTGTACGGTGCTGATACTGCCGATTTATGCTGAATCAGCGTGATTAGCACTGTGATTCAGCATAAAACAACGCAGTTAGCACCTCTTTGATTGAAATGTACAATTCTAGAGCAAGCCACATTGATGTTACATTGATGTAACATTGAATTCAAATTAAAAATTCGTACAACCGAACATTTGATAAAGCAGAATGAATAAACGTAACCATGCTATGATTGGCATATTTATAATTACAAGATGGACTCGTGATGATTGGTGACTACTATAGTCAAAATTAAACGACAGTAGCGATCCTGTAGTCGGTTCAGTTGTTTCAATACCGGGAAGGATGACCACTTAACCGGCTTGCACCCATTTCCGCATTTCCGGCGATTTTTATGAATTTCTAATGGAAAGTTTTCCGCAGTTCCCTGTGCCTTCATACAAATACAATTCATCAGCAAATAGTGGCTCCGGACACAACTCAGAGTGAGCAGAGGGAGTTCGGATCTTGATCCCAAAAACCTGAAGAGGTATTCGGCGGAAACAGTAACAAAATATATACTGAGACAAAATATACATTTTGTTCAAGTGCAATAAATTTTCTTCAATTGCCAAATAAACTTGTATGAAAATAAATCAACTTTTCCGAATGTACGTATATACGAAACCCGCAATTTCCTTCCTCAATACTTGTCACTACCAATACTAATAATTCATCTTTCGGAAAATCCTTTTGGATAAGCCCGTTTTGTCTTTTCAGCAAACAAAACAATCGGGTATTTCCGGCCCTGCCTGTGCACTTCACCGGATAACCGATGAATTGTTGGTGAGTGTAGAGGATAAAATTCGCACAACCGTGGAAATTGTATATACTTTGCCGTTTACCGAGTAGAGAACCGACAACGCGCGCAACTAAGTACGAGGACAACGACGGGGACAGACGATGTGCCCGCGGAGTATAGCTCTCGGGCGAGGGGAAGCCCGCGAGTTCTTGCGAGAGAGAGAGAGAGAGAGAGAGAGATGGTGAACCGCGAGAGCCCCGGCTGTATTCCCCTCATTAGGGAACTGGACGTGGAAGGTAATTGATGCTTTCATAACCTGGCAGCATTCCCACCTGCGAATAGTTGACTTTTTTCTTCTGCCCCGGCCTCGTTAGAGGTGACAATAAGTAGTTAGCCGTTTCCAGGTAGGTCTATAATACCTCCAACGGTAGCGCAACGACGATGGCGAGACCTCTCCTATGAGACTTTGCGAGAGCAAGTGCAGCTCGTACATACAACACAACACGTCGATGCAAAAGAAGAAAAAACTCGGTTATAGGCACACACCAACCTGATTAAACTTCGTTGAGAAACTTATTATCTCCACAAAGACGTGTATATTTGTTTTTTTTTTGTGACAAAGAGGAGCACCAGGAAAAGACAAGCGAAGATAGACACCTGGCATCCTCGCATTATTCATTGTATCACGTGATCACCTGTCCACCAACGATCATAACATATATCGTTCTTTCGACTGTGAAAAAAAAAACAAAGCAAGAGTGCGGAAAACCCGACTGAAAAAGGCGTACTTTCCAGCGCTCAGTGTGTTGGTATAAATAATGTAACGATTGGGGAAAAAAAAAGTTGTTAATTTCGAGATGGCGATGCGAATATCTACGTAGCATTCAAAGGGCAGAATTCATACTTAAAAACAACTTAAGTGACAGAGGGAGAGAAGCTTTTTTTTTTAAATGCAAGAAAGAGCCAGAGCAAAAAGGAGATCCGATCTCTCGGAAGGAATCCGGTCGCGGCCTCCCATTGTCCTTCGTCCACACTGCTATAACCCGGCATATAAACTCAACGAACAGCTACAGCTAGTAACTTCCTCGCTATTCTGTTCTTTGACTATGATCTCTCTTTCTTTTCTCTTTCTCCGGTCGTTTTCACCCCGCGATCGACGTATCGATCTTGCCGATTCCACCGGAATCGCTCGCATTTCATCGTACCGCGGTTATACATAGCGGGGTATCATCGATCTATGCGCCTTTTGTCTTTCTCGTCTGTACCTTCGACACCGGATTACAATAAATCTAACGCTGGACTTCTATAAATTATAATCCCTGTAATAATCTACAACCAGAACGCGAAGAGGCCCAAACTGTATATCACACTATTTTCGTAACGTCACCCAGGCAGCCTTGTCAAATAAATATACGCACAAGAACAAATCTGTAACCGCGATAATGTAATGTTTCTTGTATTTGAATAACAAAATTGATCACATTTAAGGGGGGGGGTAAGGTTAATTCGTACAAAAAAAGGCATGTTTTTGTGATTTTTTTGTGACGACGCAGTTAAAATCTCTTAAAACTAATGGTAAAGTAAAATATGACATTCGAAGGATATTATATGAAATTTTCACGAAGAAATATTAAAAAATACGGCAATGGCAGCAATTATTCGGACGTGTCTCGGAAAAAAGTAGAATTGCGGTGTCCCTCATAACTTAGTGTTGGATCATCTGAAATGAAAAAATGAAAGTTCATTTGTTAGATAATAGTTTTCCCCAGGTAACGCTGGGAGGGTTTTTCGAAATTTCAATTTTTCAATTTTTCGGAACATTTTGAAGGGAAAAACGCGATTTTTTTTTTTCGTAAAAATCACGTTTTTCCCTTCAAAATGTTCCAAAAAATTGAAAAATTGAAATTTCGAAAAACCCTCCCAGCGTTACCTGGGGAAAACTATTATCTAACAACAACTAACAAATGAACTTTCATTTTTTCATTTCAGATGATCCAGCACCAAGTTATGAGGGACGACGCAATTCTACTTTTTTCCGAGACACGTACGAATAATTGCTGCCATTGCCATATTTTTTAATATTTCTTCGTGAAAATTTTATATAATATTCTTCGAATGTCATATTTTACTGTACCATTAGTTTTAATAAAGAGATTTTAACTGCGTCGTCACAAAAAAATCACAAAAACATGCCTTTTTTTGTACGAATTAACCTTACCCCCCCTTAAGAACGAATAGGGCTAAAAATATTCTTCATTCAATGATCAGAAAGCTATTGTAAAAGAACAGGTGGTGCAAAGAGTACCCTCTATTTCCTGCATTCAAACGAGTCGTCAAATTATTAGTAGGAGTACGATTATGAATGATAGATCTTTTCCAAGGCGAGGCGTTGGTAGTTGGCAAATTTATAAATTGATTACGATTAATTGCCCATCGTCAGATTGGTATTTCGATGCCAGACTTTTTCGAAATTTCAATTTTTCAATTTTTCGGAACATTTTGAAGGGAAAAACGCGATTTTTTTTTTTCGCAAAAATCGCGTTTTTCCCTTCAAAATGTTCCAAAAAATTGAAAAATTGAAATTTCGAAAAACCCTCCCAGCGTTACCTGGGAAAAACTATTATCTAACAAATGAACTTTCATTTTTTCATTTCAGATGATCCAGCACCAAGTTATGAGGGACACCGCAATTCTACTTTTTTCCGAGACACGTCCGAATAATTGCTGCCATTGCCATATTTTTAAATATTTCTTCCTGAAAATTTTATATAATATTCTTCGAATATCATATTTTACTGTACCATTAGTTTTAATAAAGAGATTTTAACTGCGTCGTCACAAAAAAATCACAAAAACATGCCTTTTTTTGTACGAATTAACCTTACCCCCCCTTAAGAACGAATAGGGCTAAAAATATTCTTCATTCAATGATCAGAAAGCTATTGTAAAAGAACAAGTGGTGCAAAGAGTACCCTCTATTTCCTCCATTCAAACGAGTCGTCAAATTATTAGTAGGAGTACGATTATGAATGATAGATCTTTTCCAAGGCGAGGCGTTGGTAATTGGCAAATTTATACATTGATTACGATTAATTGCCCATCGTCACACTGGCATTTCGATAGCAACTCAAATAGGTTAGTTTCGTTCCCGATCTCCCCTCTATATACTTAGATATATCAGCGATCACGAATGCAAGCGACTTACATAATTTAACGTAATTCGCGTGTATGTACGTGCGAACGTTCACAAATTAGCGGTGTACTCTCGGACACGTAGAGGTGCGTGTAATAAGCTGGATCAGCATCCAAGCAGCAGCAGCAACGCGGTGGCACATTATGCGTAGTGGCGAGTAAATTGGTAGAGGGAAAAAAAGAGAGGACGCACGCGGAGAGGCAGGAGTGTGTTGTCGGCAAGTGCGCTAATCACGGTGATTGCAAGGTAGTGGCAACCGTCGGCGGGATAATATCCTCGTAATTGGTTCAGCCCCTGTCAACCTGTCTCTCTCCCGCACGACATCTTAACCCGCGGCTCTCTCGAGCTACACTCAAACTGACGCATGTACATGCACACAAATTGCCATGAACACCCTAGTATATACACTGCTCCGGTTTTGCGCTCTCCCGGTGGTTAACGCAACTCGCTGCAGCACGAAACGCCCGTGTCGGTTTTTCGCAAAATCCATCGATCCTTCTGCGAAACGAAATTGCAGTGAGACGACTCTGATCTTCCTCGCCCCGGATGGTCCCGCTATTCTCAGAGATACAGCTCACATACAGCAGAAGCAACTCTTGCTCGTCCGGCTTTGTGAAAAAAAAAACAATAATTTATCTTTGATTTTCAATAAAGTATAGAAAATTTTGTTCGATTTATACGAATTACGACAATCTTCAAACACGTTCGTATCAAGTTTACTTAATTTAAGTCTACAAATCTCATCTTAACTGAGCATTCCATCTGTACAGTGTTAGTTACAGTTGACAAAATACGACTCGCTGGGATGTTCGACCGAATATCCCGATCGCCAATTATCCCCGAAGAACGGAAATATGACCCGAGACTTTCGTGAATCGTCGTCAATCAAAGAAAAAAAATCCATCTCCGTCGATGCAAATCCGGCTCTGTCGCTCGGGTTCAAACCATATTTTCGTTAACGAATTGGAATTTTGACGTGTACGGAAGAAAACGAGAGAAAAAAAAAAGGAAAGATCGTTCACGTTTACGCGTCCGAAGAGAGTGAGATTCGACCATTGGAGAGAGAAAGAAAACGAAGATAAATTCTTTTTTCTCTCGCGATGGCGAACTTCTGAGGACGACACACTCAAATAAATACATTTTTTTTTTATTTCACCGAGAAGAATAGATCCTTTCTCTAGTCCGTTGAGGATCGGCCACGAGGATCGGGTCTCTCCTTTGTTGCACGCGGGGTTCTCCCGAGGAGTTGCCGGGCTCTCCTCTAGCCGCGGCTCAGGGTCAGCTCCGGTTCCCACGGGAAGACCGCGGAAATGAGAAGTCGGCCTTCGGTTGTATATTTTTGGTGATGCTCATCGTCCTCGCTCTCTCCTCTCATCCCTCTCAATTTTTTTTCCCTCTCGTACTCCAACTTCTCACACTCGACCCCTCTTCTTCCTACCACCTTCTCTTCCTCCTGCTCTCCTCAAACTATCGGTGACTTTCCTTCGACGAGAAAAGAATGAAATAGAAAAAAAAAAAAGAAAGATGTATATATGTATTAATAAGTTATAGAGCGGACCGATAGTTTTCTGGAAAGGTATGAGAGACGACGTCGAATACGATGCTGGATGCTGTCGGTGTCGTGTCCCGCGTGTCGAGAGAGATCGCGAGAAGCACACACACAGAGACAGAAATAAAAAGAGAGAGAGAGAGAGAAAGCGAAAGAGAGGAATCTCTCGCCTATATACACAGGCTTGTTGCGCCCACACAATGGCGCACACGGGGGACCTCGCGCCGCGGGATACCCGACCGGAGATTTGCTCCGGATAGAGTTTGACAACGCGGATCTCCCCACCGGTCCAGAGAGCTCTCGATCCTCACCGCCGCCATCAGATAACGATGCGTTTGAGGAACCGCACACCATCAGTATATATGTATATAAATGTATATATATCCTGTCCTGTACCGTGAACGAGTTCGCACGCATTTTCTCGCGTTCTTACGTCTCTTTCTCTCTCTCTCGCTCACTCTTTACCTCTCTTTTTCTTTCGTCCCTCGTTTCCAATACGTAAATCTTCATCTATGTAGCGGCTCAATTTTCGAAACAATTTTTTTCTTTCATAGACCCGTTGAGGATTTTGGGGAAAAAGCTAATTCACTTGGAAAATTGATGGGACTGACTTGGGGTCTGAATTTTCATTTTTTTTTCTCCGAGATCTCAGGATGAATTTAAAAAAAAAAAGATAGATTTAGCAGTGTTGTTACTGACCTTTATAGTAAAGGCAATCGTATTTCTCGCTCGTATAAGAATATACATGTGTTATTTGATTGAATTAACACATGTAGCGAAAAATGTGTGTATAACGTCGTTTGAGGGAGAGAGCCAATGATTTTCTTGGGCAAAGTTCTTCGTCAGAAATTCAATACGTGCCGGGGCATATTCACCCTCCGGCGAGCGACTGTGCGCAAAGTATGGCCTACGAGGATCCTTTAGCTGGACGCGCGTGATCACGAGCGCGCGTGAAACTCGAAGCGCGAATGTGACATAATTAATCGCGCCCGGTGAACAGGCTCGGCCGTTTTTTTCCTTTTTACTAATATATATGTGTAGCGAGACGTGTATGCTCATGCATGACTCATCTATCCGAATAAATTAATGAACTTTCCCACATGGGACTGGATTCGCGGGCGGTGATCACGTTCAAGTTGTACATATGTCCTATATACATCTGATCTATACCTACTTCTTATGGTGACTTTTAATAATAATAATAATAATTCGATCTCTGTAAGTTCTCTACTGGTCCTTGACGTGGGGGTTCTCTCTCATAAAAAAACCAGTTCTTTTCGCGTGTCTCCACGACATGGAAGTGATCAAATTTATCAGTGGACAACTCGCGTCTATCCGTCTCTCTCTCTTTCTCTACCTGGTTGGCCACCTGTTACCGATCTCTAATATCGGATGATTCATGCGCGAAGTTCACGGATTTGAATTTTTGAATTATATACACTTGAATCTCTCCAACTCTTTTGCCTTAGCTATAAAATAGCTGTCTTATGTTATATCATCAGTGATCAAATGTATATCTGTATACATAGATCTACATTCTTTAAGAAACACGTCATTGGCGACTAGCGACCACTATTACGAGCCACCGTCGACCGGAAGTCGCGAAATAAATCGGCGCCTCACCTTTTTACATCACTGATAAGAATCCACATGATATTCCAAGTGATATTACGATATTACCGTCAAAGTAACACAGAGCATGATCAACCGTCATCCAATGTTAAAATCACGTGCAAAGAACAACCGAGAAGAAATCTACGAGAGGTTAATGACAAAACGGTTCTGAATAAAACTATAAAATTAATTTTCCATAAAATAAAATGTGTAGCAATTGCGTCATGGTTACTCGAAGCTGCGCAACAATTACTCATAAAGTTGTCTTCGCGATGTTATATATATAGCAGACGTGTCAATGAAGAGATGTCTAATTTTGGAAGAATGATTTATTCGTGGATTAAACGGAGATAAGAGGGTAAATATAACGTAGATAAAAATCCTGTAAACACGAACAGTAAGACGAATACGTGGCTGGTTCGACTGTGCCGAATTGTGATGAGTAAATGACGATCTCAGTTAGTTGGAGGTAACGGCAACGTGGATGTTCAAGAATAATCTGAAGGTAATAACAAAATCGATTGTTTTTTCATATTTTGCATTCAACTATACTTAATAGTTCTCTTGATTTAGATTTTCGTTGCTGTTCTAAGCAACGTCTCAGACCGATTGATAATGCATCTAAAATCTTGTGATCACCTAACTTGATAGATATCAAAAGGCGTGGCAGCGTCTTGACGCCATGTATTTGGAAAAATAAATAAAATGTTTCAACGAACGCGCACCGCAGTCTCTATGTACTAAGTTGACACGATAATCATAATATTAAAATTTATAATCGACCTTAAGCGGGGAAATAGGGTTAGGACGGCGTTTTCTCAATGATTTTCATGAATTTTTTTATAGTATAAAAAATGAATATAATTTATTGAAACTTTGAGAATATTTTATACATATATTTACGTATATACTATAAAATTTTTGAAGAATTTCCTTGAAAAACACCGAAGATATTAGCGACCCCATATTGCAGGTCACAATCAGACTCGGCATTTTGCGTACATTCTGGAAGCCGCAATTTTCATCTGAAATCAAACGAGGATGGAATTTACTTTTATTATATGTCTCTCTTCTATATGAACCTAAAAGCTATAAAAAAAATAGAAAATTTAATTTTTTACAGGAATCAAAACAAAAAAGCATGATTTTTGCCATTTTTTACAACTTTATTTGCAAAAAAAAATCATCTTAAATAATGATAATATTCCGATTTTAGATTCATATAGAGCGCAATACTATGAAGAAAGTAACTGCCAATTTTCAAAACGATTGATTGAAAACTTTTCAAACTAGCGTGTACGCAAGTTCAAAAAAAGTCGTTTCCAGAAAAACGTGTTTGAAAAAATAGTACCAAGAAAAACAAGCAATATGGGGTCGCTAATATTTTATAGTATATACTTAAGTATATGTATACAAATTTTATAGTATATACTTAAATATATGTATAAAATATTCTCAAAGTTTCAATAAATTATATTCATTTTTTATACTATAAAAAAATTCATGAAAATCATTGAGAAAACGCTGTCCTAACCCTATTTCCCCCTTTAACGGCTTATAACAATAGAACGAGTCGGAATTTTCATTTAAAATTTTGGGAACATATTTTTCAATAGTTTTACTAACAATTTATGAAATAAAAAAAAATCGATTTTTTGAACCGTCTAACCCTATTTCCTCCCTTAAGCGGAAACGTGTCGATTAGAAAACAAAATCTCACGAGACTTTAACAATGCTACGTTATTTTCATCTTGCCAATGCTTCCCGGTTGATTTAAATAATAAATACTGACACACGATTATGTCAATTTCGAATAACGGAAATTTGACACATCGTAAGGAGACAAAATGATAATATAAATTATTGTTATCTCATCAAAAATGCTTATAATAAGGGCGTTTGGAAAGATATGGCATGTCACTACGAAAAGTATTTTGTAATATGTTCGAGGCGTCACCCGTTAAAAAATATCAACGAGGCTTACTCTTGACCTATCATTCTAAATCCGTGGACATGTAGGTGACGTATTTTTCGTTATCGTGATTCCCGGTAATCATCGGAAATTTCGGGAAACTCACGCGAATGACTGGGCACTGCTTCCGGTGGCGACTGGGGCAACCAGCGAAATTCCGGCCGATACCCTGGCGCCGATAAATCCTCTCGTACTACACAGAACGGTTAAAAAAACCGTTGAGTGGAACGATTAGAGTTTCCAAGAAAAATCAACGATGCGATTTTCTCGCGTCAAAGCGCGCGAGATTTCTGCTATATATACAGTAATACAGTACGTATATATATATATATGCATAGAGAGAAAAGCGTGTGAGTAGACACACGTTACGAGCCGAGGAGGAATCTCTTGCGATTGGCTGAAGTGCCAGAAGGACGCCCACACCGTGAACGGTTATATGGTACCCGGTGTGCCATGCGGAGTTCATTCATAGTTCCACTCCAGTCTAGTCATTCATTAATCCGGTGGGATATACCACGAGGCAAGTCCCGACCGATATAGTGTTCGCCCGAGAATCTGTCTTGACTTGTTCCGCGATAATACAAACACTTGTGTGTCGTCGTTGAATCGCCATATTAATCCGATCAACGACTTGTGATTATATTACGTAAATTTGGTGAAATCGAAACGTTTTTCTTTTCTCTCGTACGGAAAACTACATCGAAGAATAAGATCAATCTTCAAAGTGTAACGAGGATTTAAAGGAGAATGCGAATAGGTGAGTAGTTGAGTGCGATATTTATTTTTAAACAACGTACACTGAGAAAAGAGAGTAGATCGATTAAAATGAAATTGGATGTACACGAGCTACAGACGAAATTTTCTAGTCCGGAGAACGAAAATCTTTCTACTCCTTAACTAAATGATTTAACTGTGAAATAATTCTTTTATTTAGTATAACGTTATTGTCGTTGTTCTAAATAAACATTTGACAGCTTGGCCGCGACCAATTTATTTCAACAAACTCATTTCTTTTCTTCATCATTGTAAATATAGTTTTCGTTGCGATTAAACGATAACTACGTCATCGGAAGTTCGTCGGTGATTCGTTCATATTGAGAGTATTTTTGCGGTTTTTATTTTATATTAGAGTTTGTTATCTTGGATTATGTGAATACCAGGCGACGGGCCGCTGCGGTTTCCGTTTGATGAGTCTGCATATTTATTTTTCATTTTTAATAATATTACTATTTTACTTTTCCACTTACATTATTTATTTGTTAATGTTATAATAATAATAATAGAAACAACTATTATTATTATTATTATTCGATTCGAGCGATGTAATTGTTGTTCCGATTTTCATCGATGAGTCATTTCGCAATCGAATGCCTCGGATATCAGATCCGAGAGGGGTTTTTTTGCTCTATTGCCGGAGTCATCGAATCGACGGGAGACACACACCGCATATATCCTTATCTAAGAGTGTGTTTGCCCGACGTTGCTGACCTGACGCCTGGCATCAAACGCGTTGCAACACACACTCTATATGCGATTTCCGGTTCCGCATGTTAGTGCTCCAGCGTCCTCCGCGATTTTTCTCCCACTCCGTCGACATTTATAAACGCAAAGGAGAAAGGGCATGTCTCTAGCTATTGCTAACTTTCTCCAGACTCCATTACACCGCGTCTGACGTAACAGAATAATTAATGTAATGTAATTATAAACTAAAAAATAAAAAAAACAGTCGATGACCATCAACGATCTCTGTAATCACCGTAACTCCCAATTAGCGGAGACCTCACATTTTGAGGGATGCGTCGAGTCAACATTTTTTTACGATTCTAGTATACAAATCGATCCCGATATTCCGCGGTCATATATGTTTACTTCGATATGAGCTGGCTTATCTAGATGATTCACGACGATGGCACCTCCGCAACGTCTGATTCGTAAATGCATAGGTATTCGACATATATTATATATCTAAGCGAACGTTATCAGTCGCGGAGTTTCGTCACCCCTCGTTTTGGCGATTACACATTAATGCCCAATTATTCTTGTAAAATTGACAGGAGTTTGATCTATTTAAGTACACAATGCCGTATAAATCGTACTTATACGGGAACGAAATTTTTCTCCCATATGCCACATTTCTTTTCTCACATCGAAGTTAATTTATTTATAAATTCAAAAATCTGCCGTAAGGTTTGGTAACTTAAGCCGATTTTCATGTCTTTTTTGGAGGGCGTTTTTTGTAGGAAAATAAAAATGAATCGTTCTGGATATTTAGGATGTTTTTATTTACGTATTAAAGATACAAAAAAAAATTTGTTTGAAAAATATAATAGCTTATTATTATTATTATTATTGATCGAAGTTGGCACCTCGAAAAAAAAGCGCGTGGGTGGCCCCGGTGATTTTGGCTGTTAATGTTATCTGAAATAAAAAATTCTTGATAATTCTTAATCTATAGACATGTCATTCTGGTCGGAACTACTGAAGTTAAATTTCATGGATAAATAACAAAATGGCGGACTTTGGAAAAAAAAGTCCTTTTATCTTAGCAAAGAAGGGGTTGTAAAATGAAAAGTTAAGGGTGAAAAAATGTCTCGGTAGTCCCGACGAGAACTATAAGTGTGTAGAGTAGCCTGTTAAAATTTGAAAGCAATCGGTTCGGTAGAAAAAAAGTTAGGATCCGGGCTGACCAGAAAAACACTGTTTCGAGAAAAACGCGTTTAAAATTCAACAACAGATTTTCATACGTAAGCTTACCTTCAATGTGCGACTTCGAGGCGCTCTCGAAAACTCATTATAACTCCGGAAGTATTTCGAATTTCGGTCCGAAATTTTCACAGTATATTCTCAAGACATTGTTCTTCCAAATTAAGCAAAAAAAAATGTTTTGATTTTTTGAACCCAAGTTACCAGACTACTACCTTAATCGCAATCCGCGTCATCACAAATGAAATTTAGTAGTTGATGTATTAGGCAGGTGATTTCCCAAGCGACAAAAACAACATGTTTATGTCTGTCATTAACTCAATGAAAATTATTTGTAATGTTTACCCGCGAGACGACTTCTTTCGAGCGTGACAATGAAATTGTTCATTTTTTTTCCACGACACTCTGACATTATTAGAAAAAAATATGCCGCCAAACTCGGGATGACGCAACGGTTGCGCGATCAGGTGTAAGGTGGGTACAAAGATAGACATGGCGAGATTATTCTTCGCGTGAATAAATCGAGATGATTGAAAGACGGATAGAGGAGGAGAGAGAGAGAGATGCTCCGAGAAGATTTATCGGGGGAATCCTCTAAACCAGGTGTGACTAACGGATTGTTATTCTCTATGTTATAATCGCGTGCTCTTATCGTACTTGTAATTGCCATAGCCAATTGCTAGTTTCGCGGAATGACGCATGCACTTTTTCATGGCACAGAAGTGACGCGATAAGAATCTTAATCTACGTATTGGCGTATAATGCTATACGGACGAGACGTGTACTCTTGAAATATTTGAGATATTGAAAAGGAGACATGTCGATACATTATAGCGCTTATGTATAACGAGTATACAATATACTTAAAACGCAGAGGTTTCAAGATTTAATAATGAGTACACGTTCATAACATTTGAGAGATATACGGCGAAGGGACTAAAGAGAGGATTTTAATTTGCAATTAATAATTTTTTGCTCTTACCGTGGACGAAGGCGCGAGGGGTCGAGTTTGGCGAGAAAAAAATGAGATCTCGATGACGAGATGAATTTCGGAGAGTAGAGGTGCTTCTCTCTCTCTTTCTCTCTTTGCCCGAAAATCGAGTAGGACGGACTCTTCGTTCCACGATCGTGCGAGATCGCTCGGCTGGAGAGTTGTCGCGGGGTTTTTTTTTTTAAATACATAAAACGCGTGCGCTGCTCATCGCTGTTGAGGCAGTAGTGGCGGCTCGTGTTTAACGGACGGCTGGTTAATTAACGACGTGACACCGTAATTGGCGAGGTAGTTCGATCCACCTTCGCTCTTCGGATGAATTCCGTGCTCGGTTTTAGTTACTGACTCTCTCTCTCTCTCTCTCTCTCTCTCTCTGTCTTATTCCCCTTACTTCCTCGAGGATCCCCGCAGGGTCAAATGACCGGAGCGCGTTATACGCGTCGTTAAATTAAATTTCGGATGTGCCTGATCAGCGAGTTTTTTTTTTCTTGCCTCCTTTGCCTCGCGTGTTCGGGCCATATCTAATTCGTGTAATATACAACAAAACCACAGTGTCCCATCGACGAATATAATGTTCGAGCTATGCTAATGAGCTTCGAATCTAGAAAGCACGTGGCATACGTCTTTTTCTTTACTTTTATAATTAACGACTATCATAATATTGTTTGTATACTAGAACTTTGATTGCGACAAGGCAATGAATGATAATGAATTTACAATCTACGAAGCGTGTGTTAATCTTTTTCCAAAACAGCGAGATCATAAGATTGCTTGTTTCCTATAATTTTTCACATAACGACATCAACAGTCAATCATGGGGTGCGTTCGCGAATTTATCCTTTTCCGTCACTTTCTACATCCGGGATTAAGTCCAGATAGATTCACGATGTATCGAGAGGGCGTTTTTTTATCTAAAGAGAGATTATACCCAAAATGTAAATGGTTGTGATAGGCGTTTTTTGTAAATTATTAGCAAACATTGTTCTTTTATTTTCATTTTTTTCTGCACGAACTATATCCCAAGCGTTCTTCCATTTATCCTTAAAGTGACTGCGTTGAATCTCGATCTGGCGTATTAAATAAAGGAACGGCAACAAAAGAACGTTTTTCTTAAGAAATCACCCTTTCGGATGAATTAACGAACGCGCCCATAAAGACGAGGTAGCCGGCTTCAGAAATAACATTCCAAGATATTTCGTGACATGCCTTTTTTATAGGTGGGAGGATTCAATAAGTGTCGACATTTAACGAATATACAGATCCGTATTGATAATGAAAAAAAAAAACGAATTGGCATTTCACCAATCAATCATGATGAGTATCGTCTGACTCATTACCAAATATGATAGTATATACTAATATATGTACATGACATTGATACACGAGGTCGTTCTCGTGCCTGATAAGGACCCCACACACGCATCTTATCGGAAGACCTCTTATCGTTATGACGCTTATGACGTAGCGTCGATGTTTCCCTCTCGCATCGTTTCTTTATTCCACGTCTTTCTCTAAGTGCTCTCGCCGATTAAACGGAGGGTCGTCATCAACGAGAGTGACATTAGAATTACCAGAGACAAAATATATTTATTAATGATAAGGATAAAAATTTATATTTATTAATGGTAAAGAAGAAAATGTTTAATTGTTTTTATCTTTTGAAGTTTGACGTCTTTACACGAGCAATTTCCTAAGATTTTTATATTTATGATGATTTTTAGGTGACTCGACCCACTTAATAAAACGCGGCACCATATCCGACGAGACCGGAGGCACGCGCGTCGTTTTTTTTTCTTTTTTAATTATATCTATCTCCAACGCCCGCTACTGGAATCCAGTTTTATTCCAACGTCGTTTCTCCTTGTACTATTCAGGCGCTTAGATAATTATTGACAAACTGCACGTCCCTCGGGGGCTGGACATTGTATTCCGTTCCCTATCTATATTGCAATCTTTCTAGCGTTGCGTCGTTCGCAATTAAGATTAACAATTTGTCACGGTAAAAGAGCATACACTCGAGTTCCCCATATTCCAGGCAATCGTGGGTGGATTTTTGCTTACAACGGGGTCATTATTGTGTTACCGATCGACGACAATTATTACTGCCCTCTCTGAGTCATCGAAAGAGGCTAGAAATAAAAGAAGTAAAATGTCAAACTGTCGCTCTCGCTATCTTGATTTTAATCGAATATCCTTTACCGGACGCCGCGTGATCGACTCGCGACGGAATATTACGACGCAACGGAAAATTCACGAGAGGGAGAAAAGAAGAGAGAGAGAAAGAGAGACAGATGAAGAAAGAAGTAATGTCGAAGGATTGCGAGTACTAGAGAAATCGAATGTGTACACGAAGCTCTCGTGGTACGGTAATAACCCACACACGTGGTGCGTGTACCCGCTTGAACGCAGTGCGTTTAATGATACGTGTAATGAAATCGCGTGGCCCGAGGGTCCAGCCCGTATATCCCCCACGTGGTCGCGAGGGTGGCGTAGCAAAGAGAGAGAAAGAGAAAAGAGAGAGAGAGAGAGAGAGAGACACCCGCAAAGGATCGAGAGAAAGAAAAGAGATGAATATAAGAATGGAGGGGAAGGTTGGCTGGTGGTGGTGTTGGGTCTTGTGAGCAACGTGAGAGGAAAGAAGGAGAGAATGGAGGTGGGACCGAGAGCTCTCCTCCGACCGTTGAGTGAGTGAGTGAGTGAGTAGTGAGTCCGGCCAAGTGAGTAACTGGGAGTCGCGCGGGACTCTCTCAGTCACCACGAGATCGGCAAGCCGAATGGTCAGACCGTGGTTTGCTCGCGCTTTTACGAGGGCAACGAAAGAATAAAGAAAATCAACATTTTTGCAAAAGGCACCAGTGAATCTTTCCCGAGTCTACGTATCTCGATCAGATATATCACAGCCAATTCTCTTATCAACTTACTGCTTTCACGTTCGTTCCGTAAATCTCAGAGAAAAATTGTTATCGACAAATGATTGAATACGATCGCTTTGGTGGATAAAAAAAACATAAGTAAATTCAAAGACGATTGCCGAAACGCTCGACGGATTGATCGATCGTTGGGAGTCGATAAAGAAAATCATAAACCCGGCACGATTGTCCCGTGTCGGGAGAATCGCTCAAGGATGTGGAGCTTTGACGTTAGCTGCAACGTCAGACTGACATCGAACTGGCTAATTAAATTGCTGTTAAATATTTAATTCATACGAAAAAAAAGGATTCATTGGTTTGCTCTTGTTGAAAAAAAAAAATATCAATGTACGACGCGCGTGCGAGTTCGTAAATACGGTGGTGAAAAACAAAGTTTAACGAGGTAGATCGAGGACGGAAGCGGAAGTGCGTGAGTGGATGCGAGAAAGAAGGATCGCCGGGAGAAGACGGGGACTCTCCTGCAGGAGAAAGAGGAAGAGATGATCTTCGAGCTGCTGGTGGCCGGTGCTATCGCCCTCGCCACACTAAGGCGGTGTGTGTACATTGCTGAATTTATTTTTATCTCTATACAAATTTCTTATCTTAATCACACGTTATTGTGTTAATGATTTTCATTCAAATTAATATTTTTCTTTCTGCCCTCGATTATAATCCGAATTTGGCCCATTGTTTTTTTTTTACTCATCATAATTTATCCGCGTACATTTTGCCCAATTATTTTTTATCGCGATCTACATTATCGTATTCGCGTTATTATTAATTATGCATATTCACTGAAACAAATGATTTTATTTCTTTTTCAATATGAACGATGAACAATTGTATATCAATTCGAGTGGAGTTCGAATTCATGGAACTCATTGATCACGCTAAGAGTATTTTTGCTTGTGTTTGAATTGTTTATCGGTTAGCGATGATAAAAAGTATCAGCATATACTCGAATATTATCCACCACTCCATCGCGCGAGCAATCGTCATCGTGTAATCTTTAGAATCGAACATATATATGTATATATATGTTCGATTCTATGACCTGTATATATATCAGGTCATAAAACCAGTTCTGTTATACATACGTGTTTTTATTTCCCAGTGATATTGTAAAAGATACAATTTGATAGACGTCTCGTTAAAATCCTTCTCGATATTAAATCTCGAACGATAAAGCACGAAGAAATGGTTGAATGATTTTGTTTTTGCGGAAATTTGGGTAGAATGGATATTGTACGTACGTGAAGAAACTTGATCGCGATCATGCACAACCGAGCATTAAAGTCACCGTCGAGTCGACACGACACTCGTACAAAGGATAGAGGCGGCAGCGTGAAACTGGACCCTCAATCATTTCGATAACTTACTCCGATTACAAATTGGCCTGTGTACCCTCCTCGCGGTCAATCAACGACGCACACTTGCTGTCCCATCATAGAATACAGATCTTTTGTATAGCATATAGGAAATTATGGTGGGGGCAATGACTAACCGCGAGATAAACTGAATCCGTTCAACATGGCTTCGGTATACATCCAACGAGAGTGTTTATTTGGCTTCGGTCTTGGAACCGGCTGAGTTAAGAGTATTATATTGTGTATACATATATCATGAGAAAGGCTGCTAGCCCTATAAGTTTCGAGTCGTTCGACGAACCCCACGTCCCAAAAAACATAATCGATTCAGAACTCCCAGTTTATCTTTTTTTCTTCAGCAAACACTATCGTCCTAATCAAATTAATCGATTTTAAACAAATGCAGGACATTATGATTTTTGCTTCCTCCATAGAGAAAGCTTTGTTCAAATATTATATTGCAATTAATTGACACGCGTGTTTGCGATTATTTAATTTTTTAATAATTTACCGCTTTTCAATCCCAAATTTCTTAACAAACGCTCTGACCATATGGATAAATCATTTGATTTCGTACTCTGGGTGTGTACTACCGAGACACTGCTTAGGAAAATTCGCCAATTTTCTAATACCACATTCACAAGCTCACCGCTTGATTTGGAATAAGGTACTACAAAAAATTAACGTTGTGTTGCGAAAAATGTTTCGTTGGAAAAATTCAAAAATATAAATTGCAACGAAAATTGCATCTAATTAATGTTGCTCCAATCATTAGGCGCCCTAGGGGTTATTATTGATCGAATACTAAACCATGCTCCACCGGGAATAATGTGCAAACTTTAGTTACAAACTATTTATTAATTATTGTTTTCTTTTGTGTTTCTTTTCAAAGTTTTTATAACTATTTAACATACCGGTCAATACCTAATTATTGCTAATATTATATCAGTAATTACTAATTACTGATGTAACATTTGTCGAACGGGTTTCTCGTAACGAAAAAATAAAAATAAATCAAGCGAGGCATCAGCGTCCTGACGCCACATTACTACAAGAAAAGTTTTCAATAAATGTCATTTATACACAAAATGTTAATACAATATTATCGCTCTATAAATCTTGTATATTTTACATGAATCCATTATAATCGATGATCGTAATGTAGTACGGTACATTTTTGATCAAACGAACATCATGAAAACTTTACGATGCGCAAATTTTGAAGGAAATATTAAATTGTTGAGATATGGTTGAACGATGACGGGAGAGAGGACGAAATTTTTCACTCGCAATGAAAGAAGGCCGCACCTGTGATCCCCTCGTTCGTTCCGGAATCACCTGTGCCACTCACTCATATGCATCAACACAGTCGCACACACGCGTGTATATCTTTTCTCCAAGCAACTTGAGCGCGCGCGCTCAAGAGCACACTAGGTATGGCTCTCGTTGTTGATACGGTGTACACACACGAGATTGTTTGCTCGGGGACCGCATCGAGGGCCCTATCCTCCCTCTCGAGGACGAAGTCACAACACTAGTAGAGCTCGAAAGCTAGCTGGCAAACAGATTCGAAGACGCGTGTGAGCGCGCGAGATGAAGAGGGCATACAAGACAGAGACATATATATAGTATACGTGAATGTGTATATATATGTACCGTACCATGTTATATGCAATGCCGAGTTCGAGGTTCCGGTCTCCCTCATTTTTTTTCACCTCTTCGCCCTGGCTACGTAGCAATTTATTTTTTCTTCTTTTATCCTCACAATTTTTCTCATATCGAACGGAAGAAAAGAAATGAAACGTACACTCCAATAATTTCTCGCCGTCTCTCTCATCCTGGGCTTGGCCAGAAAAATCGTATACGCACGAGAGAAAGAAACGTGGAATTCGAGGTGGAATGATAATAATTGGGGATTGGAATATAATAATCACGAGAGTATCCATGCAACTGTGGTCTCTCCGAAAGAAATAACGATCTTGGCTCTCGCGTTATTTCTATGTGTGCCAGTGTAAATTTGTTTGTGTGTGTCAGTGTGTGTATGCATGTGTCGGGAGGCTGAGAGATGGATGCGTGGTGCACGCGTGCGTGCAGCTAATATAGCAGAGATCAGAGCGTTGGAGGAACGTGTGCACACATCGGTTTTCACTCGTTCTCCGTGGTCTCATCTTTCTCTGTCTCTCTCTCTCGTTCTGAAAACGAGAAAGAGATCGTAATGCAGAAGATGTAGCGGACTCTTGGATCGCAAGTGAGAGGGGCATGGGGCGACAGGCGTATAGATGTATACAGCAGGTAGAGCGGAGATCCCGAAGAAAAAGAGAGAGTGGGGCCCGCACATTTAAGCGGAGATCTCGGTAAAGTCGGGTATATACGAGAGCGCGCGCCAGCCGCGAGAAAACGTGGAGAAAAGGAAAAAAAAAAAAGAAAAGAGAGGAGGAAAGATCAATCGTGAGGATCTACGCGGGGGTCCAGGGGGACAGTGACAAGGGTGGGGGATGGCGATGTGGGGAGTGAGAAGAGGTGAACAGGCGAGGGAGGAGTCAAACAGCGGTAAGGCAAACCTTCTCTCTTTGCTCTGGTACCGACAACGTCGACGATGACGACTACACGTCTGTATATATATATATATATATATATATATATATATATATATATATATATATATATATTTACTATGTCGTAGCCGACGCGCCATCAGCCGCTGAGAACTCCGTACGCCAGAAACTTGACGGAAAGAGAAAGAGAAAGAGAGATGAACGGGACTACTCGCACACGGGACACACAAGATGTGCAAACTGTGCCGTCTATTGCGACAGGGATCTTTGCACTTGGCTCCTTTTTTTTGTCTAACAATATGCTCCTCGTCCGTCAAGTTTTGGAAGAATTTTCGTGGATTTTAAATACGATGGTTCGGAAAAAATGATTATTAAACGATGGATTCTTGGCATTTTTAACGATCGAAAAACAAGAAAAGAAAGAACCGAGACGAATTTTGGAAGTGATAGTAGTCTTTATTCGCCAGCATCATTTCTCGGAAGAGTAATGTTGACTTATTTTATCTCTTTCATAAAATAGAATTAATCGCCTCTTACATTTGCCGTTTTCTCATAACTAAAGCCCTGCTCTCGCTTCTGTCTTTCGATTTTTTGGCAAAGTGATGACAATAGAAACTCAAAGTTTCGGTGTGTTTATATCGAAGAATCGGAGCAGACATAATAACAACTCGGACGTTCGATTTTTCAGTGTTTCCGCGAAATTACCATACACTATTGGATCTTGCCTCTCTTAATAGAGATTCATCGAACCTACAAAGACTTTTCGTGTGATCTGAAACCGCGCGAAACGCACTAGATTGATGCTTCAGCCTTTTTTAAAAGGCACATGTCACAAATAAAAATAAACTGTAAAACATACAGTTTAGACTTTTGGTTTGTTCCATATGCAGGAGCAAAATGATTAAGACACTTTTTTCATTAAAATGCAACGTTTTGAATAAGGGAAATTTACAAAGACATTCATGAATTATTTTTCATGCTCGATCGTAGCGTCATCCCTTTCGCGAATTTAAGTTGAAAAGAGAAACGGATATGAGGATGAACGAAAAAAGAGGAGTAGAGCAGCAAGGACCCATCCCGATTTTCTCTCTCGCTCTCTTTCGAAGCTCGCGGGGGCAGAAAGTATGTACATTGTCGAGAGTCTGACTCGTGGCTTTTGAGTTTAACGAGGTTCAATCATTTATGGGACAGGCGGGACCACTCCACCGTGAAATGAAAATATTATGCCGCGACCGAGACTCCCCGAGTGCAAGAGGAACTCGCGGGTGTGTGCATCACGGAGACAACGACGACGACGATCTACGAACGCGCATAAATCATCCTCGAGGAAGAGCATATACAAAAGTCCAGAGCGTGAAAAAATAAAAATAAAAAAAGAATTATTTAGAATATGCGTTCTTCGATCAATAAACGTACCCGACAATTAGTTATTTCTTCGATTCACGTACAGTGGGTCAAAAAAGTATTCATACACCTTGTTTTTTTGCGATAACTTTATAGACATAAGCGATACGCAAAGAAAGCCAATTTTACTTAATAGTACATCAGGTGCAGAGATAAACTGCAAATGGAGAATTTTTTCCCAGGAATAATAGAAGAATTATGCCAAAAAAACGAAAATTTTCGGGCAAAAAAAGTATTCATACACTTATGATTATAGTGAAAATCTACATCATCCATAGTTGTTAATTATAACTAATATTTGGTGCGCATCCCTTTTGCTTCAATTATCGCCTCGAGTCTCTTAGGCATGGATTCTACTAGCTTTTGCGTTGTTTCTTTTGCCATTTTCGTTCATTCTTCTAAAAGCACTCTTTGGAGATCGGATTTGTTTGTTATTTTTCTTTTTCTAATTTCTACATCCACCAAGTGCCATAAATTTTCAATAGGATTGATGTCCGGAGATTGTGGTGGTGTAATCAATTGTTTGCGGACATTATAGAGTAACCATTCCCTCGTTTTCATGGCAGTATGTTTCGGGTCGTTATCTTGTTAGAAGTAGAAATTTCCATCCAGGCCTATTTTATCTACACTCGCTTTTAAATTGCTGCGGAACACGTCGATATACTTCTGGACATTCATTGTACCATCTATAAAAGCCAGATTACCAACGCCATAATATCCCATACAGCCCCAAACCATGACGCTTTCTCCGCCGTGCTTTACCGTCGGTATTAATTTTTTCTGCTGGAGCTCGGTATTTGGTTTCCGGCAGACGAATTTTTTTCCACCGGACCCGAAGATGTTTAACTTCGATTCATCCGAGAATACGACACGTTTCCAAAATTCTATAGATTTTTTTACGTAGGTTTTTGCGAAACCTAAATGTTTTTCTCGATTTATATTATTAATTAATGGTTTTTTGCGGGCAGTTCTGCCGTATATTTGGGCAGAATGCAAAACGTTTCGAATAGTCTGGAGACACACGCTCTTTCCCGATGTTGACGCGACAACATTCGCTAAACTGCGAGCACTTGTGAACGGTTTTTTTGTAGCCTCTGTAACAATACTCCGACGCTCTCGTACCGTTAGTATTCTCGGTCGACCGGTTCGTGGCTTATTTTCTGTGCTGTTTGTTCTTTCCTATTTTTTTTATTATATATTGCACTGTTGCGAAACTTAGATTTAGTTCTTTACTAATTTTTCGATAACTTTCACCGCGTTTCCGAAGAAAAATCACTCTATCTCGCATGGATATTGATATTTCGCTTTTCTTTGCCATCATGTCTGTTCAGAGCTTGAAGATCTACTACCGCATGGAATAGGTCAAAACTATTGTGTAAACGAAGACTTGTTTACATTGTACGCAGAGGTCAGACCGTCCGTGAGTGAATATCGAGGTTTAGCAGCTCAATCGTAAGTGTACGAATACTTTTTTGGCCCGAAAATTTTCGTTTTTTTTGCATAATTCTTCTATTATTCCTGGGAAAAAATTCTCCATTTGCGGTTTATCTCTGTACCTGATGTATTATTAAATAAAATTGGCTTTCTTTGCGTGTCGCTTATGTCTATAAAGTTATCGCAAAAAAACCAGGTGTATGAATACTTTTTTGACCCACTGTATATTTGAGATTTTAAATAACGTTTTAAAAACTCGTAACATATCGCTAGTGAGTTTGCGGAACGATCGTTGATGAGAGACTGCAACGAGGAATATCTTGATACGCGGAAGGCGGACTCGCGCGTACGATTCTATACACGGTATATACGCGATCACGGGGAACATTAATCCGGATGATTGACGCGTCGGTGGCCACCCCGTTAATTATTGTAATCCGAGCGAAGATGACACGTGAGAAATGTATCGACGGGACGAATGTTGTTTGCTATATGTATCCGCTGGCAAATAGTAAGGGCTCAAACGAAATCACTTCAACTTTTACATCGCGCGAGTACGCCCTTATTGTTTGTCAGTAATCGATATACATATATATTAATAGTTGGTGTACCACGCGCCATGGTTGGAGTGGCTCGCGCGGGGATGGTCATCGCTCTCTTGCATCGCCACTCGCGTCATCCTTCGTTCCCATAGGCGTAATCCGTACATTTTTCTTGATCAATGATTACAGCTATATATCGCTTACCTGTTGGCCATTAATCGATTAACGCCTGTATATCTTTGTGCACGATGATCGCCGACGACGATGACGTATGCTGGAACGAATGACTGATTGTCCAACGATGAGAAAATCATAAGCGATCTCTCGGTGATAGCTCAACACTCCGCGATCGTTAACGATAATGTATACTGTAGAAATGATGATAAGAGTGGATATAGTTATACTTAGGAAATGCGTTGAAAGTTCCCGGAGCTCATTCGGAGCGAGAATAGTGGCGAACGGTTGAATACCGAACGCTCATGGTTAACTCGACATTTCACGGATAAAACACAGTAATTTAAGGTCTGTTAAGTATAAAAAGGTACGACAGCTGCATGAATCGTTCAGGTTTTTCGCAGTTTTCCTCTTGGAAATGCAGTAGTGCATTAAAAAGAGTGAGTGTGGACAATACTCTGGGAGGGAAAGGATGTAATAACCTAAAACGGTATATGGTAAAAATACTAATAAAAAATACTAACCCTTCTCAATGTGAGGACGTTAAATGGTCTGGCATAGAGAATGAAATATTTCAATCGGCGTGTATCAATGTAGCAGTCAAAGTTCCTTTCCAGAGGTAAGATTGATCGGTTATTTGATTAATTCGCCAATTTGTTTAAACGCCGTGGATTTTATATATTTCATTGTGGATAATTCCACCCAATCATCCATCTACTGGGAAGTTCACCACCCACCAAAAATACTAATGTATAAAAGGGATCCCGCGGGGAAATTTAAAACATGACAAAACACGTGAGTGTAATGATCGATGTGACAATAATACTTTGCAAATCCGTCCATCCATAGGCAAAGGTTCTCCACAATCACGTTAGTAGTTAGGATAGTTGCAATACCATCTTTCATCCCCGATTCAAAGATTCATCGATTCGCTCATACGTATAAAAGGCTAAGATTATCCGCAATCATCCGATATGTCTGCAACTAGGATGACCGCTTCTCGACATCCTTCGATCGGCCTTCATCCGATTCAAGGATGTCTGGTCATTGGGACCATCGCCTGACTCGCTTATTGTAATATCAGACTCAAAAGTAATTTCCAATTAATCACGATTGTGGCAACCGGGGAGGCTATTACATATATCTGCGAGGCACAATTTTTTTTTTACAATTGTCATTTATGTTTTTGGCTCATACACAAGTCGACAACAGGGTTTTTAGATCGTGAAAATGCTTCTTATTTTCTAGCAGTTCTCACTTTGTCCGAGACTCTGTTACATTATACGCGGTGATATATATTTTATTCGTAATGGTGGCTCCCACGCTTGGTCGAGGCCAGGTGAATTTTATTTTTCACCTGTGGTAGGTGGACGACGACCAGTCGCAGGGACGACAACGTTGACTGGCTATTCGCAAGATATAGCAGTGAGAGAGAAAGAGAGAGAGTAAAAGCAGCAAGCGACTCATATATATGATTCAGGGTAGACCCGGGAGCCCCCTCGGGTTACTTTTTGTGCCAATTTGTTAATCGATCTCTTTTACTCTCTGCTCGGCCGTTTGCTTGGGCTCATACTTATACTTACTTGCTCACTTACTCACTCGATAACCGAGAGAACAGGTAGCTGGGGCAAGCGCACGCCTGGAACGAGCTCTCTCGTGATAAATTCAGTTTCATACATTCCTGTCTGGTACCGACGACGAGAGAACGACAACGACGACAGGTTCTCTCTTTCTCTCTCGCTCCAATCTCTTTCTTTCTGTCTCTTTCGATCTCTCGTCGGTGAGACACGACACCGATCTCAGCGCCCTGGTACATACGAGAGGTCTTGCACCGGTGCAAGACCCACGGGACACCACTTGCAAACATCATCGTTCAGAATCGGACTCTTAACTGATATATATCACATACAGTAAGCTCGTTCTCATAATATTATAAATTGAATTTATTCATTCACTTTTTACATCTTCAAGACTGTGTTGGTTTGTTACATACGATGAAATGTCTATGTATATCCATTGGTAATTCATTTACCAAGTATACCGAAGGTCTTCTCTCGCATAGTTCTCTCTACTCTCTTCTCTTTTAGAATTTCATTACGCCCAGTGTGCAGAACTTACGAGTGGTGACTCTTTATCGGTAGTAGTGTCATGATTCTCGTATTTCTCTATACCGCTTGGTATATACCAAAAATTCTAATTTTTTTAAGGTTTCATACCGCAAAACGGAACCCTGTATGATAAGACTCGGTTGTCCGTCCGTCCGTCCGTCTGTCCTTCTGACACAGTCCCCTAGCTTCTAAACGTTTTAACCTAATTCATCACGTTTTTTTTCATTAATAAGTATTGTCTAGCTTTTTTTTTAAATCACATTTCTGCGACAATTACAGACTTTTATAATCGTACTTTGCTACTTTGTAGCTACACCAATTTGTTCTACCCTCAATATTCTTTGAAATGCAATTAACACGCTTTAATGTATCTAGTAAAGCGAGGTTCGTAATTACCGTACGCACAGTAAGAAAGGGCATGTCTTATTCACTGTAAAAGTATTTGAATGGATATAGAAGCACTTGTCGCAACTGGGTAGCTTACACATCCATTCGCGATATATTTTACGACGAAAAACGTAATGTACCTTGTTAACAACCGAGCAACTTTTGTATCTCGTTGGGAAATTCAAAACGCACGTAAAGCCTCTCCTTGAATCGTAATAATGTGGATCTCCGGCGTGAGATAGGCACTGACGTGCGGTGTCCCGCTTGTCCGGGTGCATAACGACTTTAACGTTCGCGTTAATTGCACGGATTTACGATCGCGTTCATTATCGTCAGCTCGTCTCGAATACTTCGTCATTCACCTCTCGCGTCTTTGTAACACGCGTGTCCGACAGCGTGATTTGTGTTGCTTCCCACATTCTCAAAAGACACTATTAGTCCGTTGAGAAGAAATTTACACAAAATATATATACGTGCGCTGTCGTTTTGAATTTTAAATTATAGCGGATATGGGACATTCCGCATAAAGTAGGAATTATTGTGTTTGAAATTTATTTTTGAGTCTTCTCTAAAATGGAAATGCTGCCCTATGAAGGAGCCCATTGAAACTTCTACACTGCGCCAGTCCCATACATTTTGCTTATCCAAAAATCGTCCTTTACGAATAATTGGATTTTTTGATTTTGGCTCTTCCATTGAAGGAAGCCTTGTGTTGATGAAAATTAGAAGCAGGTTCCAATTGTCATCTTTTTTCTCTCTTGTCTTTTGTTTCATAAGTTTCACCGATTATGAATATTTAGAAAAATCGTTTATGAAATGTTTAATTTCATAAACAACTTTGTAAATTCTGATCAATTGTACATCCATCATTTTAGAACTTTGCCCCGGATTATGGAGAATGATTCATTTCCATAGCACGAAATTTGCTCGAATCGGGCGAAGGGCGCAAAATCTTAAGAGCAAGAACCTTTGCTTGATTCGGACGAAGGTGCGTAAAAACCCGAAGAAGGTTAACAAGGGAACTAAAAGTAGGCTAAAAGAAAATTTAAGGTAGTAGTCTGGTAACTTAAGCCGATTTTCATGTCTTTTTTGGAGGGCGTTTTTTTGTAGGAAAATAAAAATGAATCGTTTTGGATATTTAGGATGTTTTTATTTGGATATTAAAGATACAAAAAAAATTTGGTTGAAAAAATTTAATAGTTTATTATTATTATTAATATTGATCGAAGTTGGTACCTCGAAAAAAAAGCGCGTGGGTGGCCCCGGTGATTTTGGCTCTTGATGTTATCTGAAATAAAAAATTCTTGATAATTCTTAATCTATAGACATGTCATTCTGGTCGGAACTACTGAAGTTAAATTTCATGAATAAATAACAAAATGGCGGACTTTGGAAAAAAACATCCTTTTCCATTTTGTTATTTATCCACGAAATTTAACTTCAGTAGTTCCGACCAGAATGACATGTCTATATATTAAGAATTATCAAGAATTTTTGATTTCCGATAACATCAAGAGCCAAAATCACCGGGGCCATCCACGCGCTTTTTTTTCGAGGTGCCAACTTAGATCAATAATAATAATAATAATAAACTATTACATTTTTTCAAACAAATTTTTTTTTGTATCTTTAATATGTAAATAAAAAACATCCTAATTATCCAAAACGATTCATGTTTATATTCCTACAAAAAAACGCCCTCCAAAAAAGACATGAAAATCGGCTTAAGTTACCAGACTACTAACTTAATTCATATGACCAATTTGTAACATGAATTACTGTCACGTTTAGTCATTTTAGTTGACTTAATTAAAGTACTTCCTGAGATTAGCGCGTTCTAAAACACAAACTCTCCTGCTTAATTATAGTAGTATAGATATATATACATTGAAATAGAGAAATAATGAAATTTGAATGAATTTTAATTAAGTGAACTAAAATGACTTTTTTGGGTTTGGTTAATGCGAGGGCGGGTAGGGCTCGATTTGGGGGGGTTGGTGCGCGAAATGCGCAGGGGAGCGAAGCCCGTATGTATATATACACACTGAAGCCACAAGAGATCGTGAACCGCGCGTTGCGGGTGGCAAACGCGGGAGTAGAAAGTGAGGCAATGTTTAAATTACACGCCCCGTGTGTATAGGAATATACTATATAGGCGTTATATAGCGAGTTGTGCGACGAGCTTTACGAGGGCCTCGCGGGATCGCTTGCGGGCGCGAGTGTATCCGACTCTTCCGTTCACCTCTCTCTGTATACCGCAGCAATTACATTGCCCCCGAGGTGCGAGAGCACACATTTCGCTCTGTGTATGACGCGAACGGGACGAAAACGTGGTGCGACAAAAAAAACAACGAGATGCGTATATACATATATATATATATAAAGCCGCGAAGATGCGACGTCACCACCTCGACCGCATAATTCGTTTTGTGGGACCGGAATTAACATTTTTTTCTCCCCACCGCACATATATTACGTATACGTATACTCTCTGTCGCTATCATTTATGAATGGAATTGTCTGTAGAGAGAGAGAGAGAGAGACGAGATGAGCGAAGCAATATAAGAATGAACAATAAAAAGCGCGAATGCGCGGGCGGACGAGACTCGAGTCTCGAAGAGATCTCTCGCCACCTGACGCCATTCATTCTCCCGCTGATAGAAGTTACTCCGATTCTCTCTCTCTCTCTCTCTCTCTCTTTCTCTTTATCACTCATTTGCTATATCTAACGGAGTCTTGTCTTGACGAGCGATAATGTATGGATTAGTTCTTTCAAATCGCGAGAGATATTCTCTGGAGTTCATTCGTGATACACTGCACGATGGAGTATAGCGATTGATGAATATACTCGTCATCTGCATCCGTGTATCAATTCATCTATATTTTTTGTTCTTAAAACAGATATTCTTGAGTAAGCAATGAAATACGAGCAATCAATAACAATAAGCGATAAAAAGGTTACATCTAAGGTAGTAGTATGGTAACTTAAGCCGATTTTCATGTCTTTTTTGGAGGGCGTTTTTTTGTAGGAAAATAAAAATGAATCGTTTTGGATATTTAGGATGTTTTTATTTACATATTAAAGAGACAAAAAAAAATTCTGTTGAAAAAATTTAATAGTTTATTATTATTATTATTATTGATCGAAGTTGGCACCTCGAAGTTGGCAGCCCGGGTTCTAACTTTTTTTCTACCGAACCGATTGCTTTTAAATTTTAACAGGCTAACTAATAAAAAGTTAGGGGTGAAAACATTTCTTGGTGGTTCCGACGAGAACTATAAGTGTGTGGAGTAGCCTGTTGAAATTTGAAAGCAATCGGTTCGGTAGAAAAAAAGTTAGGACCCGGGCTGCCAACTTCGAGGTGCCAACTTCGATCAATAATAATAGTAATAATAAACTATTAAATTTAAAAAATTTTTTTTTTTTTGTATCTTTAATATGTAAATAAAAATATTCTAAATATCCAAAACGATTCATTTTTATTTTCCTACAAAAAACGCCCTCCAAAAAAGACATGAAAATCGGCTTAAGTTACCACACTATTAACCTAAAGAAGCGCTTGATAAATGTTATCAATGGTTTCGGTGAATAAACTTGACAGTCATTTTTTCATAGAAAAACGCCAACTAATGAACGAAATGTCTTTCGCATTTGTTTGAGTTTGTGATACTGTTTATCTTGAAACATCGCGCTAAATTTTGACGATGAAATGGTACAATATATATTCACTGTACGTACGCGAATCGATCAATCTTGCGCGGGTTTACAATACTCTCTTTCGCGCGGACACTCTCGGTTTATATTGATGTACGAGGCGCATTATATGCTTCCAGGCTATATACACATGCGCGCTATTTGATCGTTGGCTCGCTCGCGTTCGATCGTTCGATCGCTCCTTCGCTCGTCGGAGCTCGCGATCTCGTGGGTGGAGTGGTCCCCGGGGCGGGAGATCGTGCCTGACCACCGACAACTTTGATTCACTGCGATTGTTGCCCGCTTGTGCTCTCCGCACCATCGACTTCGTCGTCCCCCCACACTTTTCTCTCTGCCTCTTGCAAGCGCGGTTCAACGATCGGCAAAACATATCGATGGTGTAGCGTGACACTCGACAATCGTTGTATTTGCCGATTTAATTTCATCGAAGCCCTTCCTTTGTTTCTATTTATGAAATCGGGGGATGAGAGACCAACCGTTAAAACCTGAAGTTTGCTATCGTACGAATAGTAATCGTGCAATGATTTTATGACTAAACACTTGTGAATAATTACCGTTAACAAAATAGAAATCATCATTTTTTTCGATTAGTTGAGACTAATAGTTGATATACTTATTTTTTTAATTTAAATGGTTGTCAATATTTTCTTACTCCTTCAAGGAGCGAGCATTTTTTTGGTGTAAATATCTTTCTTTCTTTTGGTTTGTTTGGGTTGGTTTTTAAAATAGTTCAGTGAGTATTAGTACAAAAAAATGACATTTTAAAAAAAGCGAATGTCCAGGCGGATGTGATAAAAATTAATGTTGTATCATTCTGATCTATAAGATTGAAATTTTGCACCTAAGTTCAGTAATAATTTGCTTTTGTTATAGTCATGTTTTTAGTTACGATTGCGCGATTATTTTATGAAATTTTTAATCTTTCGCAAAAAAGGGACCGGTACCCTCTGACATGGTTAAGCTACGGATAGATGATGAAACTTTCTACGGCGAGACATTTCCAATTATAGTCACGTTCGATATTGACTTTGGCAAGAATCGACGAAGCCCGGTTAAAACGTTATGCAATTTTTATATGCTTACTCAAAACTTTCCCTTCTTTACAATGTTTCCTCTATGATGTCACCAAGCCAGTTAGAGTATTTCTCATACAGAGAAAGCTTTATGAAAAGTAAAAAATGATGCGGAAGCAATACTGCAATTATTCCGGGCTTTTAAATTTTAGTTAAAAAATACTAATTCCGTAAGCCACCATTTCGAACATTTTCACATTCGATACCAACGCTCCATCAGTGTAAGATGTATTTTCTTATTATGCAAAATGTTTCGCGCGGCTTTAACTAATAATTGAAGAAACGATACTAGAATTTTTATTTTTCATCCTCACAAATTTTCTATCTCATCCGTCTCTCTCTCTCCCTCTGTCGTTATTGTCCAGGTCGTTCTCAATTTTATTTTTACGTGGATGCCGGCAAAGCTCTCTCCGACCTCGCGGTGATCGTAAAATTCTCATCATGGAATCGAACGGGCGCTCGCGACAAATGGTGAATTACCCGAGGAGTGAACGACTCTACCGAACGACCAGTTTCTTTCTCTCTCACACAATGTCCCTCTCTGTGTTTCATTCCCTCCCTCTCCCTCTTTTTCACTCACACACACCCACTCCCGACATACGCACAGCCACATTCATGGATATTCATGCATCTGCATACAGGCTCGCACATAAATTGACAAACGGAAGTTTGACGTTCGAATGATTGCTCGCGACGACAGTCGCTCTTCCCTTCCGGCGTGTCACGGACCCCATCTACACCTTTCTCGCGTCTCTCAATTTTCTCTCGTCTCGAGGATAGGCTAATATCGGGTCTCTTGGCTAATCTAATAGATAGTAAAGATAGTTTACGAACACCCGAGATGTTTCGTGAGATTTTTCTCAGCCTCACCGTATTTATACTGTCGCTGCTTCGTTTATCGGCTTTATACACACTGGTCCCGTCGTTCCTTTTAAATATACACGAGATTATATTGGGTTTATTGCACTAGGATCGTAAAAACAGCGTGTGTGCGTTACGTCGAACATGAGTGAGATTCAACCGAGTTTTCTCGTATAATCTAGTATCGGCGCGACACATTGGCAAACACAAACTTCGAGCTTCGGGGATTACAATAGTGCGAGAAAAACAATTGAAATAAATAATGAAAGATGAAAAAATTACTTCTTTCTTTTACCGAGAAGTGCCAACATCCGTGCGTCCGTGTTGGATTATTTTACGCACGTGTGCGAATATACGCTTCTGTCAGTCAAACTTACGAAACGTTCCGGATGTACTACGATTCGTCATGTAGAGGGTATACGTTGGCTGCTAACTAATAAAGAAGTGTAACCCTCGTCGCGGACTTTACCTGTTAAAACGTGTGCGTTTTATTATCATTTGTTTTATAACAATCGATACATATTGTTGTACATGCGCGAATGAATGTGTGTGTATATAATATATTGAAAACCATGTGATGTAAAATATGTCCACAAGATACATAGTACATCGTACGCGTGCTGCCTGCCATGCGAGATGACATTGAACGCACGTTACATGAGTGAGGGGATCTCGAGAGGGAATGCATTCCGCAAGGATCACAGCGTATAAACACACACGTTTTATAAATGCATGTAGCATAAATACATGCCCAGGAGAATCAAAAGAGAGAGAGAGAGAGATCACTATCCGGCGATGTCGTAGTCGATCATCGACTCAAGCGCTATGAAATGTCCCGATATGCCAACGATAGGCTGTCACCTCTGGATATAAACGACAAATGACATCAGTAATGACATCAGTGATCCATATCGTTCGAGACAGAATGTTACCGCATGTACAGCGTCTATGCAAATCCTACAAAATGATATAATACTATATATCGTACACCCGTATACCGTACCTTATAAATAGACAGTTACCGACGGCACTGGACGTGCGATCGGTAGGAAGCCTCGGCGATCCATGTCAAGTTGTATTGGCCGCGGTCAATATTGAGAAATTGGGAGATTCTCCCAGATACCTGTAATCTTCTAAGGTTGGAATTTTAGAATCGTGAGGCTGTCATATTGTTTTCGTATGGGGTTCTAACACGGCAAAGATTTGAATCAATTTGATTTGAATTAAACGATTATCGTTCAATTTGAATAAAATGTATTTCAATGAACAAAATCGTTTTATAACAAAGTGAGTGTACCGAATAAAGATATTGTGGGATACCAATGACAGTAACAATCGAACACAAGAGTGTCTCTCGGCGTTTGTACATCCAGGCATGTGATCATTCGAGCAACGGAACATCGGTCGTAACAAACGGTAGAACGACGAACGGAGAAAAGAGCGAATGAGCGAGACAGAGAGAGAGAGAGAAAAGAGTTTCTCTCGTCTCTCACTGTTAATACGATGCGGCAGAAGGAGTAGGAACAGTGACTGCGGTCTCTCGCGACGATGCGAATTTCACAGGTCGAAAGACGAGGAAGGAGACGAAGAGGAACAAAAAAAGAAGACGAAGGAGCTAAAGGGATTCTGTGAGCGCCGGGCACAACCCGGAGCAACAGCAGCAGCACAAGAACAGAAGTTTCATCTCTCGCTTCTCGTGTATTTATATGTTATCCGCGAACAGAGTGGGCGGAGAGAAGCCGCGGGGAGATGATAGAGAAGGATGAGACCTGGAAAATAGAAGAGAGAAAGCAGAATGGGGAAGGTTAACGCGCAATTCCGAACAACTTAAAACCCTCCATGGTCGTCGAGAGAGAGAGAGGGAGAGAGAAAGAAGGGTTTGCTATATATACGAACAAACTTTATGGGTGGGGTTTGTATCGTCTCCCCATGTGAATATCCAGCGTGTGTAAAGAGTGCGCGGTCTATCCCGATGACGACGAGCAAGAGGATGAAGAAGAAAGGAAGAAAAAGAAGAGGACACTACGAGGGAACAAGAGAGAGAGAGAGAGAGAGAGATGAACAAACTAGCCCTGAAGACCAGACAAAATGCAAATCGACCGCGAGAGACCGCGGGCACGAGCTCTCGCGCGAGCCCGTCTCCGCTAATCTGTCTGGCGCATCCGTGACGTCAGTGTATCCATTGGCGGCGAGCTGTACTTCTTGTACTATTACAACAACCACAGATTATAGATATAATGAAATTGCTAGACACGCCGGAGTCCTTAGTTTCCACCGAGAAAACGGAATAAACCGCAACCCGAGCCAAGACGCAAAGTAGCGAGTTAGGAAAAATTGAGTGAGGATTATTAACGATTGATTGAAATCTCAAGATGCAACATTGCTGAAGCAGAGCACCATGATTCCTGTATTCTAAATAATTATGCAATATTTTTTTTCGTTGAAACACTACTTCTTTACGATTTTTGCTTTTATTCAAACGCTTCGGACGTCATCAGTCATCAACGGAAAAGTTTTTCTGCCGACTATTACGTTCGAGCAAAAAAATCTGTGAGCGTCATAAAAAAAAAACATGGAACCGTCACGAATCGGCAAATTGCACGAAGAAAACGATAATAGGCATAAACTCCAGGTAGAAAAATGGAATTTATATACAAACATATTTGAAAATAGTTAAACAACGGATGGAAACGTTTTTGCGAATGTTTGCCAGGTGGATGTCACTTCCCTATTTGTTCTTGAATTCGTGATGTGAACAAATTATTCAGCGTCGTTATGTCCACACAAAAAATCGAAGAATGCACCGTGTTAAATTCTGCCTACGTATATATCGGCCACGTCAGGCGGTAAGATCGACGTCCGCAAAGAAAGAGCGTGCGCAGGGTCGTCGTGGCGGGATGATCGATTCGCAATCGATCTTCCGTGTGGCACCTTTATTATATATGTATACATAACAAGACGAGGGACGATCACGACGGGAAGGAGGAAATGAACGAGGAGAAAGCCCGACGCCCCTGCACCTTTCCATTAGTTATCTTCACGCGCGAGGCACCTCTTATGTATATGTGCAAAACTGCACACGGGAAACTTGCACTTCCTACGGGTCACCTACCACTAGTCTATCCGATCGTTTTTTCTCTCTCTCTCTCTCTGTCTCCTTCTAGACACTGTAAATAGTAGTTAAGGGGGGAAATAGGGTTAAGACAACGTTTTCTCAATGATTTTCATGAATTTTTTTATAGTATAAAAAATGAATATAATTTATTGAAACTTTGAGAATATTTTATACATATATTTAAGTATATACTGTAAAATTTTTGAAGAATTTCCTTGAAAAACACCGAAGATATTAGCGACCCCATATTGCAGGTCACAATCAGACTCAACATTTTGCGTACATTCTGGAAGCCGCAATTTTCATCTGAAATCGAACGAGGTTGGAATTTACTTTTATTATATGTCTCTCTTCTATATGAACCTAAATGCTATCAAAAAAATAGAAAATTGAATTTTTTACAGGGGTCAAAACAAAAAAACATGATTTTTTGCCATTTTTTACAACTTTATTTGAAAAAAAATAATAATTTTATATAATGATAATATTCCGACTTTAGGTTCATATAGAGCGCAATACTATGGAGAAAGTAACTGCCAATTTTCAAAACGATTGGTTGAAAACTTTTCAAACAAGCGTGTACGCAAGTTCAAAAAAAGTCGTTTTCAGAAAAACCCGTTTGAAAAAATAGTACCAAGAAAAACAAAGTCAAGGCAGTCATAAATTTTCTTCGGTGTTTTTCAAGGAAATTCTCCAAACATTTTATAGTATAAGCTTAAATATATGTATAAAATATTCTCAAAGTTTCAATAAATTATATTCATTTTTTATACTATAAAAAAATTCATGAAAATCATTGAGAAAACGCTGTCCTAACCCTATTTCCCCCCTTAATGGCTTTTAACAATAGAACGAGTCGGAATTTTCATTTAAAATTTTGGGAACATATTTTTCAATAGTTTTACTAACAATTTATGAAATAAAAAAAAAATCGATTTTTTGAACCGTCTAACCCTATTCCCCCCCTTAAGTCGACTAACTAGCATCCAAGTGAATATCACCTTATTCCAAATACATCATGTTTCATTCGAATGATTATTTTTTAAATAAAAAAAAATGTTTTATTTCAATCATACAATTTATTAACTGTCTACCGGGGAGTTATTAATCGTGAATAAAAATAATTTATCTTCAAATGAAAATTCTTTTTCTCGATGTGTGCGGATTCTGTGATTTCAAGGGTACGTATATACGTACGATTGAAACGAGTCTAACGGGTTATTAGTAAAATGCAAAGAGGATATCTTACGCTTTCAAGTTTTCAACGTCCCACATAGCTTTGTCGATGAAATTGCACGCGTTTGTAAAACGGCATATACTCCGTAGTACATTATACCTGTGGACCTACCGTATACGATTATTTTATACTCGCGGTTTGGTGTGAATAAGTATTGTCGTATGTATAAACCGACGACGATAAGATGAGATTTTGCTGGGATCAGTATACCATGCGTATAGATATATTTTGAACATTCGGACATGGGGATGTGGTAGGAGGGGGCAATATGACTCTTATTGTCCAAGTATAACTATGGTCTTGAATGAAAATGGTTGTGTGGGTGCGAGGATAAGTGTATCCTCTTATAACGTGCGAGTATATTTATGCAGTAGGTATATTAATGCTTCCATCCTCACGGAGATCTCTTTTTTGTCCTTCTAACAACTTTGTTGTACTTTTGGCGAATAAAGAACGTTGTCCCCCGTGGTATCGTGGTTAAATGACACTCCAATCATCAATGAATTAAAATGAATGTTTCTAGAATTAAACAATTCTCATTTCTCGAGTGATTGGACGAAAATCGGATAATTGAGCTATATCAGGGTGTAAAACAATTCGAGAAATTGATGAGTTTATTGGACCGGAAGGAATGATCGGTAACGAGAGAGAGGAGTGCCTCGGTTATGAGACAATGCGAAAAATATATGTATAAAGAGAAAGATATACAGTAAATACGTGTAACCAAATCAATCGATATATCTCCTGCGATTATTGATGTAATATTTAAAAAAAATAAGATTCTTTCGTTCGTTCATTTCATCATTTGTCTAAATATCGACTATTTATAAATACGGTCTTTCGCGCACAACGTTTTTTTTCCATTATTCTTTTGCTCGTTTCTTATATCCTTCGATGGAACGAAAAAAGAGGCGAATGGTGTGGAGGGCTAATCACCACGCAATCACGAGACGGACGCGCTCCCGGTGATGCAGTCGATCCCGACATCAGAAAACCGTTCCCAGAAAGTTGCCGTCGCCCCCGGGGCGACCAGTACGCTTCGGCTAAACCAACAATCTTCGTCCTTAACCCGCGGGAATATAGCGGGAGGTGCGCAGGTTCATTCGAAAAATAAAAGAAAAAATAAGAACGAAGGAACGAAGACGAAGCAGCCGGGCATGCTGTTTGTGTGTGATCGACATTGGTGAATGTTTCGCGACTCGGAGATTGCGAAGTTTCTTGGCAAGAAGATCTTCGTTGCTTCGATTGATAAGCTCGGAATAAAAATTCGGATTCTTTTCAACCCATCCGAATGAATTTAAAGTTAACCTTCATTATTGTTCATTGACAAGCAATCGAGAGTACTTTGAAATGGTCGTTTCTTATCAAATGTTCTTTTCCTCTCGAGACATATACCTATCTCCGAAGAATTTTGTTAGAAACTTGGATTTATCAAGATTCATTTTTTTTACACGCCCATTATTAAGTTTTCTTTTATCAATCAGATGCGAGCTTTGTGCATGAGCAATAAGTAAGGGACTATGGGACATGACAAGTATATTTACGCGCAACAACTTACGAATGCCTGTATTGTACTCTCAGCGACCAGCAGACTCAATTCTCCCGGTGTCAAATAATCGGTAATCGAAGCATGATTTAGGAACGATAAATTACTGGTTGTTTTTTTATTATCTCAGTCTTTCCTTCTCTATCTCTCTCGCTCTCGGTTAGCGTTTACGTGGGAATATGCATGTAGAGGCTTGTAAACATTGCGCGAAAATAAGGGTTCCTCGTCGATATTCTTTGAGTGGAACTGCAATATCCATTCACATTCGGTGTGTGTTCATTGGGGCATGGACAGGGTGTTCACGCCCGCTTGGACCGAGGTAGAGAGAGAGGCAGAAAATTCTTCTCACTTGGAGTTCTGTTCCTTCCCCGCAAGCGACGACAACGACGTCGACGAAGACGTCGAAGTCTCCAGCTTGTTCGCGCGTGACTGACGTGTGAATTACCGCGGCGCGAATCCCGCGGGGTGTGTTACAGCCGCAGCATCTCGCGAGCACACACACGCCACAACGGTCGGTACAAGATCGTGGCGAATCGTTACAACATCACACCCCGCTGTGAAAGTATATACGAGAGTTCGGAACCGTGCGAAGGCACGCACGTGCCATTAAACGCTTGTAATTAACCAAGTGTCGGTGGTCCCGTCACCGCTATCGTGTCACACACACACACACACCTCGAATAACGACGGACAATATACAATTTGGACGTTTGATTTTTAAAACCCACGAAACCAGTTATATCTTTAGTCACAGGTTTTATACGCATTGGTCCTTTGTGTCGAAAATGTCGGTTCGATCGAACAAAAAATTTATTGATTCACTATGAATTATACATTAAATATTTAGCTCATTGTACTGTTATGTAAAGCGGAAATCGTAATATCTAGAGTTGTTGATAAAATATTAAACTTTAATTATGAAGAATTCATTGCCAATTATTTAAATGGATGGTCGCTGATATTTTGTTTTTTTTTACTTCATTCCGTCACGTCGGTGAAATTAAAATGTTAATTTAATCGCGTATAACGCGCGGGATTCTCCCGAGAGGGATAATAAATTCTCTCGATTTCGCTGGGACGACAACGTTATTTCGTTTGTAAAAAATGAAGAACAAAAAATGTATCGATTAACTCTGAACTATGAATTTAATATTTAGTTGATTGTACTGTTCTGTAAAGCGGAAATCGAAATATCTAGAGATTTTCGACAAAGTAGTACATTTTAATTATGAATAATCATTTGTCAATTATTTAAATGAATGATCGCTGATATATCGATTTCTTTTGGTAATTTTTGTATAGCTTACAACACATTTATCATTTTAATATTTCAATGAGATAATAATTCGTGGCGATCAAATCTAAATTACGAACGTATAACCGTTCAATTTTCGATGTGAAATTGAGCAAAAAAAATCAATTCGTTAATGTATTCATAACAGCAATTAATTACACTTTTGTAAACCATGATTTAGAAGATCCATATTAATTACCAAGTCACTAAATATGAATATCAAAAACTTGCTAGCAATTATTAAAACTAATAGTTAATATATATATTAGGGCGATTTTTTTTTTCGACTATTTTTTTTTTTCAGTCCCCACCCGAAATATTGTTGGATATGTCGAAAAAGAAATTTCCTGAAAGTCACAGCCCTTAATATTAATTCTAAGTATTTTCCCAAAGCGTGAGATTTTCCATCTAAAATACACGTAAACCAATTTGTTTTTTTTTTAATTTCTATAACTCAGCCGCATTTTATGCTATCATATTGTTCTTGATTTCGATTTACTCAGAATGAAACAATCTAAAAAAGTGCCTTTTGCGGTGAAAAGGTAAATTGTACTGGTGAGTTGGTACGGGTCACTGAAGTTGATTTTTATCCAAAATTCTCGTTTTTTTGCTGTTATTTCCGAAAAAATTAACTTTACAAAAAAAATGTAACAGAAAAATTTGTTGGAAATTTAATTTCCTACAAAAAAGATCTTATCGACCCAATTGCTTAGATTGATATTTCTTGAGATATTGAACTTTAACTTATGAGTAGTATAAAATTTATAAAATATGAAATATAAAATAATAAAATAAATTAAAAAAGTTCAATATCTCAAGAAATATTAATCTAAGCAATTGAGTTGATAGAACCTTTTTGTAGGAAATTAAATTTCCAACAAATTTTTCATTTACATTTTTTTCGTAAAGTTAATTGTTTCGGAGATAACAGCAAAAAAACGAGAATTTTGAGTAAAAATCAACTTCAGTGACCCGTACCAACTGACCAGTACAATTATTACAATTTTATTCTGAGTAAATCGAAACCAAGAACGATATGATAGCATAAAACGCGGCTGAGTTATAGAAATTTGAAAAAAAAAAATTCGATTTACGCGTATTTTAGATGAAAAATCTTCTCACGCTTTGGGAAAGTACTTAGAATTAATATTAAGGGCTGTAACTTTCGGGGAATTTCTTTTTCGACATATCCAACAAAATTTCGGGTGGGGACTGAAAAAAAAAAAACAGTCGAAAAAAACAAAATCGCCCTAATATATAATATATATGTAAAAAATGTTTTTGTTGATTTTTATCACGTAAAATACCCATGTAATTGTAACATTTTAATGAAAACAAATTCCGTGGAATTGCACTTTCTGATCTTGCGAATGTACACGAGAGAAACTAGTTGTCGAGCAAAGAAAGTCCGGAAACCGGAAAAGTACCAATTTCAATTAAAATTATTACGAACGTCGCCGCGCATGAAAGTTACGCCGTGTAATTAACGACTTCCGTTCAAACACAAACGCAACTCCATTCCTATAAAGTCTGTCAGTCATTACGGAGCTTCGGTGATAGGATACTCCCGAAAAAAAAGAAGAAAAAATCAACAAGTATACGCAAAAGCCGATGTTACGGTGGTCGGGCGGACATTTAATTGCACGATAAATCCTGATTCTCCGATTTGCAATCCATTTCCTAGTGCGGGGGCGCTACGATCGGTCGGTGATTCGAAGCGATCGTGAGCTGCTCGCGCGAGAGAGACTTTTAACCACGTGTGGGTGTGTCTCATCTCTCGTTTCTCTCACGCTTCTTCGCGATAAATGAAAGAAAAATAAGAGATAAGACCGGAGAGAGAGAGAGAGAGAGAGAGAGAGAAGAATAAGTGACGAGAGAATGTTAAAGCTTGCGAGAGTAAACCTGGTGTTTCAATTACACATGTTGACGATATATCCAACGAGTAACCTGCCCGTTTGTGTAAAAAGTCTCAATTCAAGAGCACGTTTCAGAACGTTCACGTATCTCGAACGAGTCCGTGTACACATTCTCGAACGACCAATTTTCCATAATCGTATTTTTCTCCTCGACGCGCGAAAAATATAATAAACGTCTCTTGCACATTATTGAAATTACTTAGTGACCAATTTTATTAAGTAGTAACGCAATCATATTTTATCGAATATCGTATTTGTTGCAATTTTGTTATGTGCCTCCTCATAGAGGAAGCTCTGTTTTCGTGAATTAATTTCTTTTTCCTCTAGTCATTGCCAATGTGTTCGAAATGTGTTAGAACTTTGGTGCTTGGGTGTGCGCGTGTCTATGTGTATTGAACTGAACAAAATGTCTCAAAATGACTTTTTGTCGGGATTGATCAATTCGTTTTAATTTTAAACGATTTTTAATTTTTCAACAATGTCTGTTAAGGTAGTAGTCTGGTAACTTAAGCCGATTTTCATGTCTTTTTTGGAGGGCGTTTTTTTGTAGGAAAATAAAAATGAATCGTTTTGGATATTTAGGATGTTTTTATTTACATATTAAAGATACAAAAAAAAATTTTTTAGACAAAATTCAATAGTTTATTATTATTATTATCATTGATCGAAGTTGGCACCTCGAAAAAAAAGCGCGTGGGTGGCCCCGGTGATTTTGGTTCTTGATGTTATCTGAAATAAAAAATTCTTGATAATTCTTAATCTATAGACATGTCATTCCGGTCGGAACTACTGAAGTTAAATTTCATGGATAAATAACAAAATGGCGGACTTTGGGAAAATAGTTTTTTTTTCCGAAGTCCGCCGTTTTGTTATTCTGGTCGGAACTACTGAAGTTAAATTTCATGGATAAATAACAAAATGGCGGACTTTGGAAAAATAATTTTTTTTTCCGAAGTCCGCCATTTTGTTATTTATCCATGAAATTTAACTTCAGTAGTTCCGACCAGAATGACATGTCTATAGATTAAGAATTATCAAGAATTTTTTATTTCAGATAACATCAAGACCCAAAATCTCCGGGGCCACCCACGCGCTTTTTTTTCGAGGTGCCAACTTCGATCAATAATAATAATAATAAACTATTCAATTTTTTCAAAAAAATTTTTTTTTGTATCTTTAATATGTATATAAACACATCCTAAATATCCAAAACGATTCATTTTTATTTTCCTAGAAAAAAACGCCCTCCAAAAAAGACATGAAAATCGGATTAAGTTACCAGACTACTACCTTAAGAACCATGATTCTAATGATTTTCGTGCTATTAGGCTAGAACTATGTACGCAAATGTATATTTGGAATATACAATTTGGAAAGCTTGGATTGAAGCTTTTCAAATGTATGAAATTTTGAATTTTTCGAAAAGTCGGCATACATGTTTGACAAGGGCATAGGGTCAAAATTTTCTACATGAATTGGATGCGATTGGAAAATATTTAATATTGAATTTGGCGAAGATTAATACAAGCGTTTAAATTTTATGTTTTTTTTTTCAATTAAAAAATAATGCATTAAAAATCAACGAAACTTCGTACCATCAAACTAAAGAAAGAAGACAATGATGCAGATAAATTTCAATGTGCATATTGCATCGTCATCATTTTTGCACATACACAAAGCTTCCTTCATGAAGAATCAAAAATTGCGCAAGTCCCTTGCTATACCGAGAGAAAATTTTTGAATGCGCAAAAGTTATAAGGAAACAATGTGCAAGTTTTAATTTGCAGAATTGTTTTCTTTTTCGTTTCGAGATAATTTATTTTGCTAATTCTTTCATTGCTGACAGTAACGTTTTTTTTGTTTTTTGTTTTTCGTTCCCGTTGGGATTGCAGATTCAGTGGCACAGACGGCTACTCTGACGAGCCTGGCGTTTTTTCTGAGCTCGGGTCTCAGCACCGTCTCGGCCGCGCCGTCGTACGGTTTTGGTATCGCGCAATCCGCGACAAACGTCATGCAACCCTGGGAGCAACCCTGCGGCACACCCCTCGGTGCTGCACTCAAGAGAATGCCACAACGTCACAGCGTTCATCGTGCACTCAAACGCGTACGTACGCAGCTGAGAGTAGCTCAAAATCACTACAGGAAGGATCTCAAAGATGTGCACGATATATATTCCAAGGTTGGTTCAATGAAAAAGTATGAAAAAAATAATAATAAATGATAATGTGTACAATTAAAAAGGGGCGGAGCGGAGAAGGGGTTGGATTAAAATTCCTCGATTGAGAGTCGATGACATGTATCGAAATAATCTTATCGAACAAACGTTCGTTCACTCTAATACGTTCTCACGCGTTCGTTCACAAGCTCAGCTTTTAATCTACAGTTCATTCCCGAGCCAAGATAAGAGAGAGGTTTATAAAACCTCTCTCTCTCTCTCTGGGAGTTTATGAAACAGTTGGCATTGAATCCAGGTATGCTTGACGTTGTAACTATAGATGACAATTGTTATTGTATCGTCTGCGTCGAGTTTGAACCGAGCAGTCGGTTTTGACTTTGCTAAAATACACTATTGAAGTTGAGAAAATTATTTTTCGATTACGCACGCAATTACAACAATGGAATTCTCATATGGCCGTTTTTGATTCGATCTCAATTCAATAAAACAAATATTTTTTAACTAGTTTTGTGTTTTATTATTTTTAAGGATATATGTAATTGCCAACTTTATGGCTATAAGTGATTTTATTAAAGAATAAAGAAATTATAAAAGTACCAAAGAGCCAATTAAAATAATTCAACGAGTAAAGAAGTTATTAACAAATTTGAAGTTTAATGCGATGATTTTAATCGTAGAAAAATTGAAAAGTGTCACGAGATTGTAGGAAAATGAAGAGAAAATAAAATAATATTCGTGTCGAAAGCGGGAGCTAAATAATATACAAGCGCACACAATGATAATACAAAAAAAAAATATATAAATATATTTGTGGCTCGGTAGAGGCGACACGCGAGAGTAGGTGCTGCTCGGTTGTAGGTTGACAGTAGGTTGTTCTCTCGTATGTTCAACCCACGATTCGCTTGTCTGCGGTTTCAAAGAGGAAACCGTCTCGCATATACATATACTCGTGTTGGATACACACGCGGAATTATAAACGAAATAACGTTTTTATCTCGGCAAAATTGAGAGAATTTATTATCCATCTCCGTAGACTCCGGCGCGTTATACGGGATGAAATTAACATTTTTATTTCACCGCACGTGGCGGAAATGAAGTAATTGCGTCTCGTTAAGATTTTTCATATCATTTTTTACAAACATTTTGTTTTTATTCTCGCGATCGCGACAATCTGCGCTCGTACAAATATGAAACGACCGAGATGAATGACGTAATGGAATGTTTGTGATAACAAATTCTAAGCCAAAGTGTCGACTTACTATGTTCGCAGGTGTATAAAGTGCTGAAGGGACAGTACCACATGAGTTGGTTACCGGAGAGACAACTCGAGTGGTATCATCGTGAGCTTTGGTGCATGGAGAAAGTTAAAAAGGCGGAATATGCCCTGCCGAGGCTTCACGATGCTCTACAACGTTTCGCAATAACGTTCTACTCGTTGCGAAGCTTTCGTCTCAAGTCCAACATCAATGCTGAACTTACGATAAACAGGCGAAACGAGATTATCGACGGCATGCAGAACGAAGTGCTCAGGGTACGAATTCTAATTTCAATAACTTCACGATTTCCGGTGAAATATATGATGAAAGGTAAAACAATTATTATTTTCGCAGATGTTGTGCGAGGTGGAAACGGCGATATTAAATCTGGGCCATCAACTTCCAGCCGTTCACAAAACGGCAATAGTTACGGAAAGTTCGAACTGGGCTACCGAGGGTGATCTGACACTTATGCTCATACAGGATTGGGGTGTAATGAGGCTCTATCAGGTCTTTCTCAATGACTGGACGCGAGCTTTTCGCAATGCCACGGCAACCGGACCCGGCACTTGCGATCCAAACGCGAAGAAACCTCTGATATTCGCGACGAAGAACAAGAGCCCGAAGAAAATGACTGGTCAGAGGGCGAAAAGACCGTTAAAAGTTCGAAAGCCAAACGGACAAATCCGTAAGCCGATTAATATGAACGACGAGGTCTCGATACAACGCGGTAGAAGACGAGGTTTTAGAAGAAGACTCGTTAAAAATCGACGAAGAAAGATGTTGTAAATTTTTTTTTTTTTTTTTCATAATTTACCGAAGCCTTGAACGAAATCCTAATTTGATAGATTACGATGAAGGGACGCGTCACTCGTCACTCGTCACTATGCTCGTCAATATGCACCGAAAAATTTGTCAATTTTTTTCCTCACCGCTCCGTATCACCGAGTATCTTTAATTTTACACGATTCTTTCGAAATTATTTATTCCATCTTCGCGTTTATTCATCTCGCCTCCCTAACCGCTCCACACTGAGAAACATGTACGAACACACGCCCACAAACAAATCGGTGGTTACACGACGCGTTAGCCTGCATTAATGGACTAGAGACCAGTATTATTGAAATCTTAGAAGCGATCAAGCAGTATTATAGCGAACGAATATTTCGATTGTCACGAAGAAAAAAAACACATCATCAATTTTCATTGTAAAAAGTTTAGTACCTCTGTATAATTGAACGAAAAAAAAAAACGAAAGATTTTGACGCTGAATATAGGACAAGTTATCTGAAAAAAAAAGAAAGTGTACAATTTTGTACATATTGAGTTGTTCGCCGGGACGAGCAAAAACATTACTTTTTTTTTTCTTCTTTTTTTTTACCCTCTCGTTCGCTCAGAGTCACTGAGCTCGAACGATAGTTACAATTATTTATTATTATTTTTTAATCTTAGCTTTAACGCGCAACGAAACAATATACCCGCGTGAGCTTAAAGTTGTTAGCTGTGATATTTCAAACGTACGCGGACGTTACAGAGTTCCTACGTTTTTGTATTCTTAATATTAATGTCTATCGTTTAATAATGTACATTTCAAATGCCTCCACGCCTTCAATAAGCGAGATTCCATTATTATTATTGTTATTATTATCATCATTATTATCATTATCATTATTATTATTTTATTATTATTTCGAATCTCACAATGTCTCGTTTGTGGGTATTCTCACTCCGCGTTTTCGCGCAAACCGGTGAACCACAACAAATACGTAAGACCGTTTGATCCCTTTATTTGTTAATTTATTATTTCTTTGATCAATTTCTACGACGATATTCGATCGTATAAAAATATATCACTAGAACCGAAAGTATAATGAACGTTTGCAATTTATTCGTAAAAGTTTGTGGATAAGAGTCGATAAAACGACGAGAGAGACGCGGGACCAATTGCCTTTCGAATCAATTCGAGCGACCATTCAATTTTATACCTTGTAAGAATAAAATTATTCTGTCTCCGTTTCTTAATATATTTTTAGGCATCGGTGCCAATTACACGCAGAACATGCCTATACGCCGGTGTACTTATACGTTAAGAATTTGTATTTTGTATTACGCCGGTGTACTTATATGTTAAGATTTGTACTTTATATCGTGTATACGTACGTATGGTTTATATATATATTTATGTATTGTATATGGGGCATACACACGCATAAGTATTCGTATTATTATTTTGCAAAAAACTTATTTATTTTATCACGTTACCATCTCATATATTATTTATTTTCATTCTCCTATCTTATGTATAATCGTCTCGAATATAAAATTTATTTTGTACTCACCGACGTAATTTTTATTTGTTTTTTTTTTCTTCTATTTATTGGCCTAACCTATTTTCTCCCACGCCTGTATATCCCCTACAAGGTGAAAGATACGATATTATTTGTCAGTGAAATGGGAAAATTTATATAAATTTATGAAAATAATGCCAATTTCAGTATTTAATTGGACGTATCAGGGAATCATGAGGCTGCACGAACTTTCATTTCATTATACTGTCCTTATCGATAACGCACGAGGTGCGAGACATGCGCGATGCGTCATTTATATACATACATATGAATATGTGTATACTCTCGTTCTCGCTGTATAAAGGATCACAAATTCGCGAGAGTGCGCACACATATGACACGCGTTGCAAATGAGAGCTTACGCTTATCGCCGAATCACGATTCTTTCTCGCTTTCTGTCTCACCTGCTGTAGAGAATCTCAACGTCAAGCTCTTCTAATCGTCAATGAATAACTCTCTGAAATCGTTTTTTTTTTCTCTTCGAGCAAATAATCCAATGCAAATTGAAAATATTCACCCTCCAGAGAGAGAGAGAGAGATAAAGCGATTGAGATATATCAAACGAAATTATTGTCCAAAGGTAGATGGAACTTTGGGCATGGAGATGGAGACACTATCGTGATCACTTTATATAGAAAGGAATTGAATTGAGTGGCTGAGAGAAAAAGTATTCTCCCTTCAAAGAACAGTGTCACGAAATCTAGAAGTGCGAGTTATTTATGAAGCGACAAAAGATGCATTTTCGATATTGCCGTCACACACAATGCGCGTGTCCAGGGCGCATTCCCGTTCTAATATGGATATAATAATGTAGCAATTAATTTAATTCAACGAGCTTAATGCAATGCTTAATGGGCTAATCACAGTTGAATCGATCAACGGTTCATACAAAATGGCGTCGTTATATAGAGCGGACATTAATGGGCTGTCGAAATCGACACTAGAGAGTGAGGCGACTGTATCGTTCACTCTTTATCGACTTGAAGGTCTCGCGAGTCTGGCGTCGGTGTATCAGGAGTACACGGAGGGTGAAAAGCTCCTTCGGATGGTGTCGACCACCCTTGATAAATCGCCCGCAAGCGGAGCTTGTGGGATAAATGGTTGGTTTTGCTATTAATGCGCATGAATATATTAATTTATAAGCATGCATTTATATCCGTTAATATTGAGGGGCGAGAAGGAGTTTCCAAGCATAAACGTCAAACAACGAGAATCTCCAATACTTCATTAAGCATTCAAAAGTGTCGTGTTTAACCCTTCGTGGTCACGCGGGGTCAAAATGACCCCAAGCGCAACTTTAAGCTAGAATTACTATGCCTCCTTGCTGATTTTTTTTCGCCATTTTGAAAATTTGATAAAATTTTTTTGCCATGATATTCTCATTCCGAAAGGTTCAAACGAGTATCCTGAATTTTTATAAGTCGTTCGGAACGATACTGGCAACGCGGCAATTGTTTAAATATGGCTGGGGGCATTCCGACTATTTCTAGAATATGTGACCACGAAGGGTTAATTAATTTAATACTTAGAGTGTGTACATTTCAACTCGGGTGCGATACATTATGCACAAATTTTACGTAAACTAGATGAAATATATAAACAGTAGGTCCGGTTTTCCTATGAAGACCTCACGTCGAATACATACCAAAAAGATTTGCTACACTTGTCCTGTGATTAACTATATCGATCATTCATCGAATTTCTTCTGTAACTACTGGTCGTGTCATAATAATAATAATATCTGACACTATACGAGTATCTCGTCCATATCTCGTCACTCGCAGGACTTGTACAAGAGAATGACAGGGATGGGCGTCTTCATTCATAACTTTTTGCTCTTGTCATATACATATATATATTTTTATCTATAATGTCCATCGTTCGACTCGTGGAAGATCTTCTCGCTGCTTTACCATCAAGTAGAAGCATTGTCCACATGACGTCAGGCAAGTTTCGCGCTTCGTGCGCTTTACTACGAAATTCACGTACGCGCGTAACACGTAACTAACGTTTTTATCGAATATCATCTGTAAATACGAGTCATGTAATAATAATAATATCCCTGACGGTATGTCTCGTCTCTTCGTGGACGAACGTAGCATCCGGTACGATATGCGTACGTTATATTTTGTCTACTGACGTAGTATAGAATTCGGCACATTCGATGTAATCCTAGGAAATGTCGTATTGACGACTGAAGGCGTGAGAAAATCTCCATCTCCCGTACTTTATACGAGGAAACGATCTTATAACCAGCTAATTATAGAATCACCATATATGGAGTCGCGCTCTGACACTCGCAGACTTGTACAAAAGAAAGAGAGAGATGGGCGTCTTCATTCATAACTTTTTGCTCTAGTTATATATATATATATATATTTGTGTCTATAATGTACATAGCTCTACTCTTGGATGATATTCCCGGTGCGTTATCATCAAGTAGAAGTATTGACCACATGACGTCAGGCAAATTCCGCGCTTCATCCGATTTATTAGGAAATTCACGAACGCACGTAACACGTAACTAACGTTTTCATAGTCGTTAGGTTGACGATCCCCTGAACCAACATCCGTGTAGATAAGATTCGAGTGGGTTCATTGCCGATCATTAGCCAAGAACTATTTCGAATGTTACTATCAATTCCATAATTCAACATTGATATTGCTTTTTTTGAATTACATTCGTGCAAACAATATACACGTTGTTTTGTTTAATCATTTTTTAACATCCACAAATTCTTCCTCATATGAGCAAATTCATTTTGGCTTTTACACAGAGGAAGCTTCGCAAATGCTGAAAAATTATCACGAAGCAATGTGCAAATGGCAACCTCTTTTTCAACATGGTCTATATTTTTTAATAATTTTGGAAATTACCTAAAATCAATAACCTTCTTTTTGATTGTCATCAAATTGTATATCGACCATTCGGTAACGTCGCCTCGTCGTCCATAAAGTTATATTTCGATAGCGCAAGAATTTTTCCGGAATGATAACAGTTGCGCAACTTGTTTCAAAGTTACGTGAAGCTACGAACAAAAAATAAATGAGCGAAACGATTGCGAGATAGATAGCAACGTTGCTCGAACGAAAAAAAAAAAATTGTAACTATTCGTTGAGACCATTTTTTAGAGGATTGCGATTCTAACCGTAATCAACAGCGATTCCAACCGTCTATTTGATCCTCAATGTGATTAAATTTGTTATTAAAATACCCAAAACATTAAATTTAAAAGATTATAATATAAAAATATGGATTTTCCAGTAATCTACGTTTCGCACCGTACACCACGCCTGAAATTTATTGTGCAGTAGGGTGAGGTACACTGTGAGGTGTGCTATCAACAATAGGGTCCATTGTGACACGTAATGAAAACTATCAGGTACAGGGAGAAATAAATATGTCGGTATAATACTGTGAAGACACGAGGCTATTCAATCACTCATTTCTACTCCTTATTAATTTGACTGTGCTGAGACGATCGTACAGTTTCAAATTTGCTGATTGAACTGCAACAGAAGTCTTGACTACAATGACGTAGGATTACACACGCGTTGCAAATACGTCGATATTCAATTTCATGACAATTACGTAATCATTCATCGAGTAACGGAGTCGATTAGATAAGCGTACACATTTATAGTATATATTCGTATATGTAGTATATATATATATATATATATATATATATATATATACGTGATATTTATCGTATGTCGTGACGGTTTGGCTTTCCCATTTGAATCACAATGCAAACACGGCAGGCTGAAAGAACATGCACGTTAAATCGGGGCGGAGGGGACAGGAGCAGGTTTTCGCGAATGTATATGCGTGCATGTGCTGTATCTTTAATTTCATTCGCGAAATGCCCGAAGATGATGACGACGATGATATTGACCATGATTCACGGAACATCAAACGGCGTGTAGGTAATGTAATGTCGCAAGTGGGCGAAATCCGGGAAATACTGTAACAGCGAGAGCGAGAGAGGGAGCTAAAGCCTCTAGAGCTCTAATGTTCTCACTAAATCGGTAAAACGATCGTGAATTCATATACACACTAAATAATTGGTGGCCGTTAGCTCCGTGAACATTTCCACGAGGGAGATGCATGTTTACAGGTCCACATACCTTTCGCGAGCATAAGCGCTAATTCGTCTAATCTCCCAAAGATCCCAGATTACGTTGTCTCTATTTACGAGCGTGAATCACTAACGCAGGGGAATCCTCGACACTCTAGCACACTGTTATATACATATCTTGTCTAGTTATACCTGTATATATACTTATACGAGGTCTGTTCAAAAAGTATCGCGAATTTTGAATTTCCGCGGGCCACGTATATTCGATTTCCGATTTTTTTGTGGCGTTAGGTTGGTACTCGTGTCGCTCACTTTTGCTGAAAAAATCGGCCATTTTAAATGTTTAGTTAATTGTTGACGGCTGTTTTGGTTAGACGTGTTTTGGCTTGTCTTCGATTTTTGCCTATTCCAAAAAATGAATCAAAGAATCCGTATGAAATTTTGTGTGAAAAACAAAATTAAGTGCGCGGACGCATTCCGAATGATGACTGTGGCATATGGTGAAGTTACCATGGACCAAAGCAACGTTTATCGGTGGTACAAATTGTTCTCAGAGGGCCGAGAAGATGCGAACAACGAATCGCGCTCCGGACGCCCGAGCACATCAACAACAGACGAAAACATTGATGAGGTGAAGAAAATAATATTGGCCAATCGTCGTATCACCGTTAGAGAAGTTGCTGAGGAACTAAGCATAGCGATCGGCTCGTGCTATTCGATTTTTACCAATGATTTGGGCATGAGACAGGTCGCCGCGAAATTCGTGCCAAAATTGCTCAATTTCGAACAAAAACAGTGTCGCGTTAACATTGCTAAGGACCTGTTGGACTCGGTTCGCGACGACCTAAATTTGCTTCAGAGGCTCATAACTGATGACGAATCATGGGTTTATGGTTATGACGTGGAAACCAAAGCTCAATCATCGCAATGGAAGCTGCTTTTTTGGAATAGGCAAAAATTGAAGACAAGCCAAAACACGTCCAACCAAAACAGCTGTCAACAATTAACTAAACATTCAAAATGGCCGATTTTTTCAGCGTAAGTGAGGGACACGAGTACCAACTTAACGACACAAAAAAATCGAAATTCGAATATACGTTGCCCGCGGAAATTCAAAATTCGCGATACTTTTTGAACAGACCTCGTACACTTGTGTTTATGGAAATATAAACAGATGGTAGATCAGGTGGAAATTCGTAACAATCTAACACAACCCTAGGTCGTAACTAATGCCAGGGCACAGTTTTCGATATAAGAAAATCGCTAAGACTACGATTTATTCTACAATTTCTAGTTTTTCTTTGTCGTTTTTTTTTGTAATTTATCGCAAACTGAAGTTTCGGTGATTTTATTGCATTCAGAACCGTCCTGAAATCTTCGAAAACCTTAAAATAGTGTTGTACCGTTGAGAATTGTCATCCGAGGTGATTCATTGTTCTAAGCAACATCAAATATCATTGAAGACCCATAGTGTTAAGCGTTTCTCTTCTAGGGATTATGGAGTACTTGAAATTCATTCCAGGGGCTTTCAACCATATCCAGTATATTAAATGTTATTTGGTGTTGTTCATAGCAATAATCGTCTAAGGTGGGTATTTGGGAATTGTTAAATACCGTTCTGGTATCTATACTATCATTAATACCACTGGATAAAAGCACATGTATATATATAAAAATATATATCGTATAATGCATTTTTATCGCCGCCCCATCGTTCATAGTATACGAGTATACGAGAGGTATAATCGAAGCGAATTGAGGGCCCACATTTAGCGAATTTCCTGGTATTCGTAAAGATCTTTCAACCGCGGAGGTGGAGATAATAATATTATTTTTGGTCCATGACCTTAAACTCTCGCGTAAATCCTCCTGGAGCGAGGAGTCATCATTGTTTCTGCATCGAGCTCGTGTGTATTAACTATCGACAGACGCTTGAGGATACATTTATAAATATATAGGTATATATAACATTATTTGAAGGATTAGAGAAGGGTGGGGAGAGAGACGCACAACAGCAGCACGACGCGGTCTGGTGTGCGGAATGATAGCTGCTAGGCATCTCAAAAAGCACAAAACTGACAAAACTTTTGCGGGTACAAGTCACGGGCGAGCGAAGCCGGCGTCGCTCGACGATACGTCGAAGACGCCGGTTGTACGTACGTATACGATTGTTTACACTATCTCATATATAAATAGGAAGCACGAGGGTTTGACAATCTCAGTTTGAGAACTCCAGCAACTTGGACAACATCATCACCATCATTCTCTCCACTATCCATCCATCGATCTAACGATTATAAATCGTAGACCAGATAGTAAATCAATTTATCGATCTTTCATTACGAACATCATCGCTTCCTGGGTGTACACGATTCAAACACACGTACCCACATACACGGACACACGTGAAATATAAGAGGATTGAAAAAAAATCAATCGAACGATCAAATAAAAAAAGTATATCCGTTAAAATGTCGAAAAAGAGTGTCATAACGTGTTTCATCGTCGTCACATTGGTGTCGTTAAACTCGATTGTTTTTGGTGCGCCGAGTCGTACAAAAAGATCATTGACACCGTCCTGGCACTTGCCTTGCGGCCAGTTACTCGACAATGAATTACCAAATTCGGCCAATGCCGAGGACGAGATAAAGGCCAGCCTTGAGAGCGTCAAACTGCAGCATCAGCTTACCATGAACGACTATCTAAATCGGGATTACGAGTATCTTTACGACGGTGTAAGATTCGGCGTACACCATCATCAGTACATACCCAACTGGGTACCGGGAAAGAAGGACGTCAATACAGTAAAGAATTTGGCAGGGATGAGCAGCCAAACGGTAAATAATTATTTTTACTCATTATTATTATTATTTTTTTAACGAAAATAAACGATCAAGCATTCTGAAGAAATACAGGCTGAATTAAATGACAGGGTAGATTAATCGTTCGGATAAAAGTGTTGGAACAAAAACAAATCACGAGTAAAACGTCATACGAATACTAAGATAGATATCAATTTTAATTATAAGATTTTAACAAATTTTGCCGCGGCCTACGAGTTGTAAAATATTTTTCGTTTCCAATTTTTTCGGGATTCTCAGTACGACCGGCTATTTGTTAAAAAATAACTTAAAAGAATTAACAAAAAAAAAAAGGGAATGTCGTGATAGAGACACTCTGTCATATCTAGAATTTCTAAAATGTTTAAAGTTCGTAAAATCCCTAGAATTCCTAAAATTATATTTCACTCATAAAAATTTCTCAGCTTAATCAATTTTTTTACTCTTATTGCATGGAATCATTAATACTTTTGATGTCAAACTTTTCCTATGTTGGCCTAAATGTTTGTTTGCACCGAAAACGCTATTTCAGTATCGATATACAAGTGGAATGATAAATAAATAAATGTGAATTAAAGGTAGATGACAAATTTATTTCGACATTTTTCGAGTACCGATATGGCTGGATATGATTTCGCGATATGGTGTAATCGCCATATCTCGGTGATTAAATCACGTTCAGATGTCAATATGATTTTTAAAAAACTTATATTATCGATTTGAAATTGTGCTAAGGTTACTGGTGAAATGCCGCGAGGGAGACAATTGTGACTCCGGAGTATTGTTCGTGATTAATTAAATGTTCCCGAGGAGAGAGATTTTTTCTGTGCACTCATAGCAAAAACAGCTAATAAATTCGCAAGTCCCTCATATCCGGGTATGAGATTATATTTTATTCGCTGTTTCCACGATTTTGCATAGATACGTGCCGTATTTCCGTAGCATTGGGGTGGTATTGTTGCCCTTGCGGCCCCTTCGTCGACAAAAGTCATGTCGTGTACATACAATTGATTAACGCTTAAATAACAAATTTTAATGAGGCGGTAATTATTATAAAGTATCCGGGAAACAGAAGAGTGCACTGCACTTCGACGATACATAAAACGTGTATGTGCATCCGTGAGATCCCTTCTCGGTCTCTCTCTCAGTCTCTCTCTCTCTCTCTCTATCTCTATCTCTCTCTCGCTCGCTCGCGGTTATTTGCGAAAATGGCGGAATCCCACCGATGCTCGCATGCTTGCCGGGTAGTGCAACAGCGTAATCGCGCGCCTTACTCTCGAACGATGCGATGCTCTCTCCGGATAGCACACACACATCACATCTCGTTGCGAAAGAATGATAAAGCCTGTCGTTGACATCCTACTCCGTTTTTACGCAGCTTAATACTCCAATCGTCAATTTCTTATCGTGTCACACGGATAAATTTCCAAAAATTAGCAATTTTTTAACACAAAAATCCATTACCAATGATTTTTATTAAGATCAAAATTATAACTTCTTTTTTCATTAATTTGGATGAGTATTAATTCGCAATGCGTATTAACGTTTTTCCGAATAACGGAGAATCTATGAGAATTACTAGTGAAATGATAGCCGTAAATAATGCAATTTAATTGAATTTGATAGTGGATGCTTTTTCGTTCGAACTGTGATCATTTGTGCACAATTTAAATGACGGAAAAACACGGGAGTATTAATATGCTCCCGTATACTATTCGTACGTGTGCTAAATTAATAGCGAGCTTTTTTCCTCCCTCCAATTATAACCGGTGGGTGACTTGAACTCAAGGACCATCTATTTTGTTTGTTTCTAAATTATAGATAGCCAATAATCTACCAAAGTTGCATATGGATCTGCAAAAATTCGCTGTCGCTTTTGAGGAGTTGATCGAGGACGAACAGAGCACGAAAACTCAACAGGCACTAGTATCGACGCAGAGCTATCTAACGATGCTGTTGTGCGAGGTTGAGAGCAGCATAGCCGTACTTCCGTCTTTGAGATTGCCACTCAGAGTACAGAGAAGCATAATGAGCAGCACCGAGCGTGAACCCGTTGACGTTACGAGAAGACTCGTGAGAGACTGGGGTATTCTTATGAAGTACCGAGACTATCTACACGCGTGGAGGCACGTTTTCGACTATTAACAAGATTTCCACAATAATTCGCATGACAATCGTAAGAAAATGATTTGGTTTTTTTTTTACGAACACTCGACAGCCATAATTGAGCAAGATATAGTTTGAAAGTTGTCGGTACAATGACAGTGACAACGTGTTTATTGAGATACGTGAAGATTTTTTTTTTTCGATAAAAAAATCCTGGGATTAACGTCTTTAGTCCGGTGAAAAGACGGGTAAAAGATTCCGGGATCTTCCATGACCACCAAAATAGGTGCCAAGATAATTTGTAAACGTGAAAAAAAAGTATTTATAGATCGTACAGCAGGCGATGACCGCGTCGATCGAAGTAAAAGAGATTATTTTTGTAAAATCGTGGAATTACGAGAATCTTCGAGGTATTGGCTAGAAATACGTGAGGATCTGCGAGAGTGTCGATCCAAATTTGTCTGGCACACCACGCCTACGTCACGGGATGCACTTGCGTTTGAATGACGTTGTTTAGTCGTGTACTATCCGAAAAGCTCGCATGACGCGTTAAAACGATGTGAAAGATCAACGTAATTTCAAAAATTTTCGAGCGAATCGTTCTCAGTGATGATTAACATTTAGGGAGAAAGAATAATATTCGGTGTTACGTTAATTATTACTGAAGAACCTAATTATTCACTTTTGCCGTTAATATCAACCAGCTCTGAGAATTATTTGATCAAAAATTTCGTTACTCTTCGGCGCTCATGTGCTGCGTGGTACAATTTTCACACCGTCTTACGGTCATCAACGATCGTGATATATATGTGTTATATCGTGTGATAATTAACAAAAGGGCGGTCTTTCGTTTTCTTACTGTCGATATACGGTATCGTCGAACAGGAATATACACTCTCTCGTCTTAATCTCCGGGTAATCGCAAACTCGAAGTATTCAATTCACTTTGTTCAAAAGCTCCAATGAGCGACTCTTGACAACCTGATCCTATTTATTCGATATTTATTCAATTAGAAGCGTATTATTTATTTCAATTTAGTCGTAGTAATTTATTCGCAATGACCAATGACTCGCGACGGTACTCTTAACAGCCATTCGTGTTCGAGTTATCAATAATGGCCTTTTCGGCATAAGTGATCGTTTCTATGATAATTAGACTTAGATGATATTTATGAAAGACATTCAGAGATAACGAGGACGTACTTCAATCATACAGTATTAAAATGAAAGAAATATCGAACAAATAAGAAACTGTCAGTGTAACACTGCGTAATAATTTATTATTGTTTGTACAATGTAGATTTTAGTAATTTATTATATTTTGTACACTATTTCACAAATAAACAAATGTTATTCACATTATCCTATGTTTAAAAATGTACGATCTTGACGAGTGAATCTCGCTTAACATCGAGAAAAGTGATTGTAAATCGAATTTTATTGAATTTATGAAATTATCCGTATTGGATAAAGGTGATTTCAATTTTATAAAATGTATTTGATTAAATTGCATATTGCGAAATAGTAATAAATTTTATCCGAGTATGATTAACGAAATATTAAATTTTATGACAATTTTAATTAGGCATCGCGATAAAATTGAAATTTAAGAAAAATAAACCATGTTGAAGATGCTGAGAATATTCGAACAATAATAATAGGTATAACAATAATACTAAGAGGATAATCATAAAACAATTATAAAAAGTACTGTGACTGAGGGATAGCTGATGATTTTGAATAAATACAATTGAATGAAAATTAGGCTCAATGGTTTTCTGTTTAATTGGTGAACATTTGACGAGGCTGTATTTATAGAAATGATCGGATAACGTCGTTAAAACTTTGCAAGTGTAACCTTTGCAAGTGTTGCTAGAACCTCTCAGGAAATATGTAAAAAATTCACGGCTATCACCTAATTATCATTGCATCTAATTTTTCTATAAAATTGTTTCCGTTCTTCTACCTTAAATTTTGTATTTATTTCAAATTAATTTAATTCATATACAGGGCGTTTCAATCAACTAAAATTAATTAGTATCACAATACATTCAATTTTCTCGTACAGACTATAACGAACTCTGGATTATCGGCTCCAGAGTTCTGTTTCACCGGGATGAATACCTCGTAATAATATAAGCTCCATCGATAATTAATCATCAGCACATAAGTGCGTTTGTGATTTTATCCTCAGTAGCTTCAAGATTTCATATGGGCTCTAACGATCGTCTCGGGATAACAGAAATTTCTACCTTACCTATCCTCCCGTGTGTATACGTTCTTATCTTCCGTGGTCACGCAGTCCTCATGCGCGCGTCAAAGTAGCAGTCGGAAAGTCAGGTGGAAGCATATATTGGCAAATAAATGGTTCATTGGCGGAATCCGGTCTCTAAATAAAATTTGCCAAATGATATATACAGAGACTCGATACTCCTTATACGTGATGTTACCAGCAATCATCATTACGAGGGAATAGAACATTTTGAGCGTTACAGCTTTCTAACTCCTCGCATTATAATTGAGATAATCGGGTACGAAATTGGACCGTACAAAAGTCACGGAGTGTTGATAATAATGGATTCTTCGACGATGAAAAGTCAGAGTTTGTGTGTGTATCGGACGACGAGATGTTCTCTCAACAAAGAGAGGATAGAGTATATAAGTTAGCCTCCAACCGTACAGCAGCCCGCGCAAGAGAGTGCATTCGTTGCGACGGCATGGCATTCAAATGCCAGGCTCTTTGTTCGCTGAGGGATTATACCCGCGAATGCATCGTTTAGTTCGCGGACCAAGAAGAATATGTACATACATATAAACTGCTAGCAAACAAAAGGTAACCCACATTACTTGTTGCATCGTTTTCGATTAAGTCTTCGTGTTTGATAGCAGTCGTTTTTTTAATGGACGTATCACTATATCTTAAGTACGTTCATGCAGGTATATTTTCTCTGTGTCTAACGGCGATGATGGTAATATCAGTGCCGGCACAGCGACGACATTTACACATACAATTGGACTATCTTGCACTATCATAATAATTAGACAAACTGCGTAAATCGAATCGAGAGAAACAGTCTTCTGTCTGCGGATAAGTAACGTATATAAACATGAGAGACTTTTCATAATGACTTGATATTAGTCTTTACTTGTGGCGGCTATCACGAAGGATTTACCGACATATTCTCAAGCATCGTTGTGCATCGTGAGAAAAGGCAATAATGGTGAGAAATAACTTTGAGTTCTCGTCGTCCTCGCGGTGTCATCGGAATCCCGACGGCTCATGCGCGTTCCGCTCCTTCGTGTCTATATCTTTTACATTTTTTTCCTCTTAATACCACACGAACAGTGTTCAAATACAGATACATTATAAAAATTGATAACAATGGCCATGCACTATGTTTTTTTTTTCTTCTCTTACGGTTAAGTAGAGACTGGGATGAGAAAGGAGATGCGAAAATTGCTACAAGTGGATTTCTCCGGGTGGAGAGAAGAGTTGGGTATAATAAGAATGGCTCAACATGCGAGAAAACTAGGAATACAGAGATTGCCGAATGATCAAACACTCTCATAGTCGAATAGTCATCGCGGTCTTGGCAAAAACTCGACAACAGCTGAGTGAAGAGAATTGGACGACCGAGACATGAAGTTTTGCAATGTATCTCGTCTTTGGACTGTATATACAACGAAGGCGGACGTCTTGAAAAAGCATTGCAAGCAAAATCCACTTTGGCCGTCTCCGACTTGCGTTTATAGCAAAACGTAAACTCTCGTCACTCAACGGCTACGTGGCGAGTCTGCCACGCTTGCCGGTATGAACCGTCCACCCGGTTAGTTTCTCCGAATTCAATCGGGCGAGAATTTGTGAGCATTAATCATTGGTACTCGTTGCATCACTGACTTTCCGCGTTACAGAAAAAATTACATTACCTTTCACGGAATTTACGTTTAGGCAACAATAGTGTCTGGGGTTTTTGAGGAAAACGTTTAGATCTCACAAATTGCCTTCATTGATTCTACGCTTTATAAGATTTTGCTTTTCGCCGAAAAATCAACGGACATTTGAAAAAACTTTGATCCAAGATTTGAAGTGGGTATAGGGTTTAGATGAGAGTTTCCCATCATCTTAAATAAAGTTGAAGTGACCAAATTGTAAGCTGTTCCAACCTTATACGTCAACTTTATTGTCACGAAGTACCGGTACGCCGTTGGCACGTCCATTTTTTTTCACGTATCAAAGAGGTTAACATCATAGTCCCTAAGATAATGCGATATTAATCGTCCTTATAACTGCAGCTAATATTCCTCGGACTTGCTCACGCAATTATGATAATTTATCATAGATATATGTACGTAAAAGCCTCGCGTCAGCATCACGAACGATCATTGAATAATTATTGCGAAGACACTTCTTATCAATCACTCAGAAGTGTCTGACCTGAACGAAGCTTAGACAAGAACTGTTCGAAACGGTGACGTGGAGAATGCAAGCTGTAGTTCTCTCCAAGGCATCAAAAGTAGCAGTAGCTACATTGCAGTATTTATTCCGCACAGTTCCGTCGTGGTTAGTGAAGCTGGACCGTTTAAGGATGTACAGTCGTTTCCAAAAAGTGTTTTTGAAGAAATATTTTTTTCAATAATTTTGAGGGGTCGAAATGTGTGGTGTCAAAAAAAATGCTTCTGCCCTGGCGAGTAAAGTATCGGTTGAAAGGGCCATGAAAATATCGAAATTATTATTCGCTTTTGAGATATGTGAAATTGAAGACTTTACTTAATGGAATGGTACAGAACCCTCCGCACAAATGGTTCAAGTTTGACCGGATTAAAAAAAATATATTAATACATTTTGGACACGACTGTACGGCCGGTAAATCCTTAACCCTCGGGGTCAGGAATCCCAATAAAGTATCGCGTTTCTAACTACCCCGAGATTTTTTTTTTTTCATATAATTATAATTATTATCGATTAATTGCTCGATTGTGGCGCAAGGAAAAATGTCTTGCGCACTTGAGCCATTCTCGCAGGAGCGAGGAAACGTCTCGGCGACGTCCGACGCCCATCTAATCTGCGATTACTCACCGAACCTATTCTGCTCCTTGACTTTTTGTATCGTTACTATTTTTTTTTCTTCTTCCGTTACTGTTGACTGCTGTTACTGACGGTGGTGGTTCCCCCATTGTTTCGATTTACCTTTTACATAATGGTAGACCGAACGTTAGGAAAGTCCTGAGAGTCCGAGAGGGAGAGAGTTCTTGTCGAGGAGAGGTGAGATCGAGATTAAAGGATAACGCTCTCGTACCCGATTGCGCTTTTATTTATTTTTTATTTATTTTTTCCTCATCTTGCGCGATCATTTTTCTTGCTGCTTCTACTTATTTTCTTTCTGTCTGTTCTTCATTCTTTCTCTACTATCTCCTTCGCCCTCTCTCTTTATCTTTCTCTCCCCCTCGCAACCGATCGTTTTTTTTATCTGTAGTACTCTCGCTCATACTCGCGCCTCGCGCTCGCCACGGTACGTGCATTATTCATGGAGTGCGTGCACCCAGCGTATGCATTGCTCACGCACGTTATTCAACAAATACACACGTATATATGAGAAACTCTTGTATGAGGCGAGAGATACTTTGAAATCGTCTTCATCGTCCTGTTAACTGATATACATGTATCACACAACTAATACATCCATAAATAGTTATGTACGAGCGTGATGTAAACTTGTGCTTCTCTATTAGCGATCACTTTACGATAATACAATGTTTCTTTTATCGACATTCGAACGGTCAGTGGATAAAGCGAGCAGATAGATGCACCGTGGAAGCTTATAATCCTCGTAGATTCTCGGCTGATCTTTCTCATTCATCGTTGCAACTTTATCTCAGACCGTTCGCACTTCGCTACTCGCATGTTTACTCATTCACTCGCGTCGATGATTAAACAGACACTGTGACGAGAAAGAAATTGTAAAACATCGTGCATACGACGTCTGTTAAAAAAGTATCGCGAATTTTGAATTTCCGCGCGCTACGTATATTCGATTTTCGATTTTTTTGTGGCGTTAGGTTGGTACTCATGTCCCACACTTATGCTGAAAAAATCGGCCATTTTGAATGTTTAGTTAATTGTTGACAGCTGTTTTGGTTAGACGTGTTTTGGCTTGTCTTCGATTTTTGCCTATTCCAAAAAAGCAGCTTCCATTGCGATGATTGAGCTTTGGTTTCCACGTCATAACCATAAACCGATGATTCGTCACCAGTTATGACCCTCTGGAGTAAATTTGGGTCGTCGCGGACGGAGTCCAACACCTCCTTAGCAATGTTAATGCGACACTGTTTTTGTTCGAAATTGAGCAATTTTGGCACAAATTTCGCGGCGACCCGTCTCACGCCCAAATCATCGGTAAAAATCGAATAGCACGAGCCAATCGATATGTTTAGTTCCTCAGCAACTTCTCTAACGGCGATTCGACGATTGGCCAATATTATTTTCTTCGCTTCATCAATGTTTTAGTCTGTTGTTAATGTGCTCGGGCGTCCGGAACGCATTTCGTTGTTCGCATCTTCTCGGCCCTCTGAGAACGTTTCGTACCACCGATAAACGTTGCTTTAGTCCAAGGTAGCTTCACCATATGCCACGGTCAACATTCGGAATGCGTCAGCGCACTTAATTTTGTTTTTCACACAAAATTTGATACGGATTCTTCGATCCATTTTCTGGAATAGGCAAAAATCGAAGACAAGCCAAAACACGACTAACCAAAGCAGCTGTCAACAATTAACTAAACATTCGAAATGGCCGATTTTTTCAGCATAAGTGAGGGACATGAGTACCAACCTAACGCCACAAAAAAATCGAAAATCGAATATACGTAGCCCGCGGAAATTCAAAATTCGCGATACTTTTTTAACAGACCTCGTATATTCACTTCTCGAAACTCACTCTTGTATTTCTTCTATAAAACTCTTTTGTTGTATCGAAATGTACTTTTATTCATTCTATTGCGCATAAAGTTTTGCAACAATCGCATTTTCTCGTGTGTTTAATTATTGCACTTTTTTTGATATTTTCTTCGCGCGTTGTTTTTATCGAGCTCTCGTTGCCAACGATGAATGTTCTTACGGTATAAGAATTTTGTATAATTATTGTAAAAAAAATCAAATAAAAATTATAACGCTCTACACAAATAACGAACAAATTGCAATAATCATTCATTAGGAATATTCATGTGTTAAAATATTCATATTCGTGATCTTTGTGCCAAAAAAATCCCTTTGCACGGTTTTTTCCCTCGAATGATTTGCATTTTTGATTTTGAATGAAAGCTCGACATGTTAATGATTTTGGTTGGGCCTGGATGATAGTGTAATTTAACCTCTTGGTGTTCGATAAAGAAAAATCATTCGTTTGTTGTTTCGTTTTTATATTTGGGTTGCTAGAATTTTTTTAATAAATTTGATTGTTGTTCAGGTAAAAACGGTATATTATCGGCAGTTAAAGTATACTGAGGAAAATCTTTTTCCTCGATTTATGCCTATACATGGGATAAAAGATACTGTACACAATAAATTTCATTAAATTTCCAGTTTGTCCTGCACCAAAACCACAGAACCATAAAAGGGATCTTAAACCATAAAAGGCTCTTTATAGCTGGCAAAAGCGAAAGTAAATTCTAGATATTTATCAGATTCCGTGTTCGCCGTCCAAAAACTATTTTGTTTCGCGCGGAATGCCCCGTAGATATACCGCGGAATTCACGATAGGTGAGGTCGAAAAATCGCGAGAGGTGCATCGTTCGCGGATAATGTGCGGCCACAGAGGCGTAGCATTTAAGGAGCGCCCACGGTAAAGGTTCTCGCCTAAATGTCGGACCCCATATAATCCTTTGCCTCACTATAACAATTCCTAGATCAATTTTACTCTCCAATATCGCCTTTCTTATGCAATACATATATATATATATATATATATATATATATATATATATATATATATATATATATATATATATATATATATATGTATATGTATACGTATATATATATTGATCAGATTATGATAAAATACAGCATTTCTTTCATCCTCGCACAAATATATCCGGGATCTCCGTGATTATATTCCCTTTATTGCTTTTTCATTCTTCATATTACGTTTTGCTCTCCGTGCTCGCGATTCCTACCGGTCGCACGATTTATTGCTTCTATGCACTCGGCCTCTCGGGACAGAAAAAAAAAGTTGAGACGAACCGAGTCTCGAGAGTCAGCGTTGTCTTCTCCCCTGTATATACACGCTGGTCTCACTCGATAGTTGCAATCTACTGTATCAAGAAATAAATATATATAGTATAGTACATTTATTGATACACAATTCACGTACGATCGTTACACGCGAGATCTCTCATTACCGGTCAACGAATCGTTAACGTATTATCTCGTTAATGCCAATCGAGCTGATCGAGAGCGTTGGAAGGACAGCAACCACACGCTCCTCTGTCTGATGTCGTCGTTGACGTATATCTCCACGTCACTGTATACGAGTTCTTTTATGCATTCACGAATTCATCAAGAAATACAATTAAGACAGTTTAACGGGATTGCTCGTTAAATACAGTACAAGCATCCTGCTGCTCGTAATAACATCTATAAATAATCACGGAAGTAAAATGGTTGTTTGATGGAACAAAAAAATTTGTCAGTACGGAAAATGTTAATAAAATTTTTTTTTAATCGTACAAAATGAAACTTGCACAATTGCTTCCTCATCATTTGTGCGTATTCGCTAATATTTCTCTATGAGAAATTTTTTCCCATAGAGGAATATGTTGGCTCGAATAAATTTTGATGAAATGAAATGAATCAGTATTTTTTCGATGTTCGTTTGTAACAAGTCACAGTCGAAATTGAAGGCCGTTTCGTAACGACGGTAAATCTGTACCACATTTACCATACAACTCGGAATTATCATATTCCTTTCTCGGCCTGCATTAAGTATTAATAAATGTACAATGTACGTGTTGTTGGCTCTTTGTAAAACAGACATATTACCGACTGAAAATACCGTGACGTGTGCGTACTAGGCGTTCGTTCATTGTTGTGTATAATATAATGCGTGTCATAATATTTTAGCCCTACTAACGCGTGATTGAATTTATATATGTGTAAAGACACGATGCAATACACGAGAGGATGAAGGCTTCGAGACGTGAATGTTCTTGCTCGTCGCTCGCGACAATTGATGTTCCCGTCACTCGACATCATCGCACTTCCCATACCCTAAACAATGGTGCACCCGGAGCTTGAAAATTATTGCACAACCTCGATGATAAACACCGGGGAATGTGAAAGGAAGAAAGGAAGGACGAACGGACAGACGGGTACCCGGGTATCAGCATGTGTCGTGTTTCAGTGCGATACCCTAAATAGAAGAAGAACAAGTTGAAGAGGACGAAGATTCATAGGACAAAGATGAAGATGAAGAAGAAGGGAGATAACGGATATAACTAGAAGCAAATAAAGGGGCGGCAGAAGAGAACGAAGGCGGAGTGGTAGAGGTGAAGAGGAAGAACACGACGACAAAGTAGAAAGAAGAACAGGGAACGTTCTAGCATTTAAGGACGACACAAGAATTAATGTAGCTGTGATGTCGGAGAATGCAAGGGCATATATGAATCCAAGATTATACTTAACACGTATTGTACATTCTCTCGTGACTCTTCTCTCTTTATTACCTCGGCAGATCAGTGGATCAGCATCTCAATGCTACAGTCGTTGAAAAAAATTTGTATCTTCCCCGTACGACGCTGCTTACGAAAACTAGCATGTTTCAGATTTCTTACGAAAACAAGCACGTTTGATATCTGCGCGAAAACTAGCATGTTTCGAATTTTGTCACGAAAACTAGCACATTTCGATATTCGCCGCGAAAACTAGCATGTTTCAGCTTTTACCACGAAAACTAGCAGGTTTCGACTTTCACCGCAAAAATTAGCACGTTTCAGTATCACTGGAAGTGTTTCTCATTTTTTACTCCGCGATTTTTGAACATCCTGTTTTACTCCAAATTGACGAAATATTTATGCTTGTCATTTTATACTGTTTTATTTATTTTTTGTTTGAATTTATTTCATTTCACTGTTTGAATTTTGGTCTGCTAGGCTTATCATAAGATGGCAAACGGCAAATGCCTCGTCGTTTTGGAGTAAAAAAACCGTGGTAAAAAAATTAGAGAAAAGAAAATCGAAAACAATTGCGGTGTATGCAAAGTTAACAATGTCAGTTTTTTTTCCCTCTTGCTACTTCGTCCAAGACCTGACATTTCTCGAGATATCTCAATCCATTGTTTTCAAATTTTGTCAACTGTACTTTATACTTATACTGTATTTTATACTTTAGTCGTTGATCACTCCAAGATTGTGTTTTTTTTTATGAAATAAAAACACAACGAACGATTCTTCGGACTGTAAGTAGAATATACTTTTTATAAACAATAATTTTGTTCAATTTTATCGCTGACTCCGAAACTTGAAGTCATGAAAAATATCACTGATGAACAATTTTAGTTTTTGAGTTGTGGAATATTGCGTATCGTATTTGCGAATCGTATTTTCAATAATGTTATTATTTTTTAAGTAGAAAACAAATATAAATGGTTAAGGGTGTACGGGCGATACACCCTTAATGTTTTTCATTTATTCCTTATAGTGCTCCCGAAAAAATTATTAAAACATTTGTGAAAGTTCCGAATCTTATTCGATTTAGTTCGGAAAATATACTGCTTTTTCCAGTGCAAATCGAAATATGCTAGTTTTCGCGGCGGAAGCCAAAACATGCCACTTTTCGCGGCAGAAGCCGAATCATGATGGTTTTCGCGATGATAGTCGAAATATGATAGTTTTCGCGTCGAATATCGAAACGTGTTGATTTTCGTGGTGGAATTCGAAACGTTAGTTTTCGTAAGAAATTTGAATCGTGCTACTTTTCGTAAGCAGCGTCGATATGTACATACTATATTCTACATGTGTGGGTATCATAACGAAAGTATATCGGAAGATTTCAGTGAAAAAGGTCATGATTTATTGCACTCTCACTGCGCCATAGCGAAGGTAAAATCTATACGTGTACGCATTGTTTCGGCGGCTTAGTCATTTACATCCGAGACGCAAAAAGAACAATGATAATAATCATAATAACTGTTAATAGAATATTCAATGGTACGAACCAGCACCACTATCAATTATAGAGTTGTATACCAGTCAGGTTAATAAAAATAAGATGTTGTTGGTCTATGCCGTACCGACATAAACGCAACAAAAACTGGGAGACGACAAGGAGGAAGATGGATAATCATAATAAGTACTATCGGAAATTCAGTTATACGACGAAACATTGTTAGTTTCGATAATAAAGTTGCACCGGTCTGGTAAATAAAAATAAAAAAAACTTATCTCCGCTCCGTGTCGTGTATCGATATAACGCAATGAAGCGAGATATACGGTTCAGTACAAAAGAACGACGGTAATATATCTATATACGTGTTAAGAGCGCGGACAAATGTGCTGCATATGTTACTCTGACCACCATATATAAGTTGCACAAGACGCGAGTTTATTACGATTCTTGTACCGTATACTGCGCAAGGAGTAGAGCTTTGGGGAGGGGTTAAATTTTCGCTACTCGCCGAGACGACACTTTACGACCACCACGTACGCGTGTATTTCTGTATTACGATACCACATAATCATTCCTCGGCACCGGGTTCACGACCCTCTTACTCGTTGCAAACGCGTCCAATTTTACTGCTTCACGCGTGCGTATAACATATATTGTTTCACGGCTAATATATGGGATAATGGAAATGGAGCGTCCTCGTGCTTTGTTCGATCTAAACTGGACAACTTTCATATCATACCGCGAAGAAACTGTACGGTCAATATTATTTAAAAATTGACAATCAATGTATAAAGTATTCTTATAAATTATGGAAAAAAAATTTCAAGCAGCACAGGGTGAATTGCGACTTTTAGTCGTACCTTTTTAAGTGGGGAAATAGGGTTAGAACAGCGTTTTCTCAATGATTTTCATGAATTTTTTTATAGTATAAAAAATGAATGTAATTTATTGAAACTTTGAGAATATTTTATACATATATTTAAGTATATACTATAAAATTTTCATACATATATTTAAGTATATACTATAAAATATTAGTGACCCCATATTGCAGGTCACAATCAGACTCAGCATTTTGCGTACATTCTGGAAGCCGCAATTTTCATTTGAAATCAAACAAGGTTGGAATTTACTTTTATTATATGTCTCTCTTCTATATGCACCTAAATGCTGTCAAAAAAATATAAAATTTAATTTTTTACAGGGGTCCAAACAAAAAAACATGATCTTTTACCATTTTTTACAACTTTAATTGCAAAAAAAAAATTATTTTAAATAATGATAATATTCCGATTTTAGGTTCATATGAAGCGCAATACTATGAAGAGAGTAACTGCCAATTTTCAAAACGATTGACTGAAAACTTTTTAAACTAGCGTGTACGCAAGTTCAAAAAACGTCGTTTTCAGAAAAACGCGTTTGAAAAAATAGTACCAAGAAAAACAAGCAATATGGGGTCGCTAATATTTTATAGTATATGTATACTTAAATATACGTATAAAATATTCTCAAAATTTCAATAAATTATATTCATTTTTTATACTATAAAAAAATTCATGAAAATCATTGAGAAAACGCTGTCCTAACCCTATTTCCCCCCTTAATGGCTTATAACAATAGAACGAGTCGGAATTTTCATTAAAAATTTTGGGAACATATTTTTCAATAGTTTTACTAAGAATTTATGAAATTAAAAAAAAATCGATTTTCGAACCGTCTAACCCTATTTCCTCCCTTAATGTAGTGCGTCCGTGCCTCAGGTGGTGGCCATAAATGTAGTGCACGGTTCGCAAGTACAGTTGTGACAGATACCGTGTGCCACTTGAGCGCTACCACATTCGTCTTCAAATCACTGTCTCTCAAAAATTAACCAATTTTCACCGATAATTCACGCGAATATTGGTGCGTGATCAGATCGTAGCATGATTCTCTGTATTGACTATTTTCTGTATGGGCTATCGTCTCGCTGCATTGGTCAAATATCCTACATATTCTAGGGGGCTTTAACGAAATTTAAAGGTCTCCGGATTCGGAAGTCTGAGGCGAGACAAATTTTTATTTTATTTTTTCAATTCTCGTTAATTCTACACAGTGAGCTCCGAAAGATTACATCAGTTGTATAACGCCTATAATTTCCGTTAAATGATGAAGCAATGCTCGAATGAAAAAATTGATCAAACCTCCTCGATCTCCCTGTGCACGTTATATTACCGAACAAGTCGTGCACCCGTCCGTATATTCATTTGCCATTGTATCACTTGCCATTGTATCGGTGATATATATATACGCGAGTTTACCCGTATACAGAGAGCTCTCGGGTCGCACGCGCCACCGCGGTGAACGTAACAGTGATTTAGGGTATTTAGACAACCGGACTTTTGCACCAGTTCCCTGGAATACGAGAGAGGAAAGTGGCGAGAAGGGCAGGGGAGGATAATCTCGGACATAGACTCCGCACGGTGCACCGAGAGTTTCACACCTAGCCATGATATTAGAGCCATATCGGTGGTCCACCAAGCGCAGCGAGAGGAGAGTAATAGAGCAAACGCGAAACCAACGATTATTCTCCTTCTTAATAATCGCAGGAAGCGATATTTCATAGTGCTCCACACCGCCAGTGCCCTCCTACCTCTTTAACGCCATATAGCATCGAATTATCTTGACTCTCCCTTTTTTTTTCTTCCTTAAACTACAGCGCACCTCACTCAATTGCCCTGGCAAACTTTCTTGCACGCGATGGAAACTTTTCTTTCCCTTCGCGCAATCTCTCCCATATTAGAAATGTATTTATACACAAATTGTTGTGCGATAATAGCGTTCGAGAATAATATGAATTATCGATAGCGTGAAAAATCAAAACCCCGTATTTTTCCGTTTAAATTAAACGCTACATTGCCACAAAGTGGATTTTCACGCAGTAAATGATGAGTTTACGATGTTACTGCTGATACGTCTAAAAGACTCATCCAACCTTACGAACGATGCACCTCAAATCACCACGAGAAGAATAAGCAAATAAAACACCGGAAAAATTAGCAGAAAAAACGTGGGAAATTCCTAGTGAATAATTTTTAATCAATAACCTGGGGCTACTTTTAAGTTATCGAAGCGTTTTAGAGGAAAAGGCGAACTGGGCAGGTTAGGATTCCCCGTGCATATACCGACATGCATCCGGTGACTACCGAGTCATTGAGTGTTTTCAATGACTCATATTTGACTTTTTAATTGTTAATAAGAAGAATATAGCTCATAAGTAGCAATTACAATTAGTAATACTAAGATTGAACATTAATTAATATAGCTGTAATTATTTGTATATCGAGCACTTTTTTTACTTCAGAGCAATCGTCGTACCTTCTTAGGTAGACGGACAGAACCGCACGCCCACTGCGCAAGTATCGCTGTTGGTAATTTAATTGTCAATAAATAAAGAAGAAGGAATTTATATTTCGAACAAATTTTATGTAAATTCAGGATAATTTATTTAAGTGCTAATTGCACGATTGTAGATCAGTCCAAATGAATTCAATACACTTAAATAAATTGTCCTCGATTTAAATTTGCTCGATTCACAAACACACCTTTATCCTCGATTAAGGGGGGAAATAGGGTTAGACGGTTCAAAAAATCGATTTTTTATTTATTTCATAAATTGTTACGAAAACTATTGAAAAATATGTTCCCAAAATCTTAAAAGAAAATTCCGACTCGTTCTATTGTTATAAGCCAGTAAGGGGGGGGGGGGGGGGAAATAGGGGGGAATAGGGTTAAGGGAAATAGGGGGCGTTTTCTCAATGATTTTCATGAATTTTTTTATAGTATAAAAAATGAATATAATTTATTGAAACTTTGAGAATATTTTATACATATATTTAAGTATATGCTATAAAATTTTGAAGAATTTTTTGATGAATTTCCTTGAAAAACACCGAAGATATTAGCGACCCCATATTGCTTGTTTTTCCTGGTACTATTTTTTCAAACGCGTTTTTCTGAAAACGACTTTTTTTTAACTTGCGTACACGCTAGTTTGAAAAGTTTTCAATCAATCGTTTTGAAAATTGGCAGTTACTTTCTTCATAGTATTGCGCTCTATATGAACCTAAAATCGGAATATTATCATTATTTGAAATAATTTTTTTTTTGCAAATAAAGTTGTAAAAAATGGCAAAAAATCATGCTTTTTTGTTTTGACCCCTGTAAAAAATTCAATTCTCTATTTTTTTGATAGAATTTAGGTTCATATAGAAGAGAGACATATAATGAAAGTAAATTCCAACCTCGTTTGATTTTAGATGAGAATTGCGGCTTCTAGAATGTACGCAAAATGCTGAGTCTGATTGTGACCTGCAATATGGGATCGCTAATATTTTATAGTATATACTTAAATATACTCGTATGTATAAAAATGTTATAGTATATACTTAACTATATGTATAAAATATTCTCAAAGTTTCAATAATTTATATTCATTTTTTATACTGTAAAAAAATTCATGAAAATCATTGAGAAAACGCTGTCCTAACCCTATTTCACCCCTTAAAACCAAATTGTCAACAGCGATACGTAATTAAATTAATTAATTACTTCGACAGATTGTTAATTGCAAAATTACCACTTTAATAAATTTCCATCGAACATCGAGAAATATGACTGCAATTTTTCACTATGTTCTTTAAACAGGAGAAAGTTTAGATGTTTTGTTTTTCTTTTCTAATGGAAGTATGCACGTTGCGCGTTCCTATACCAAATCGTATATAATTCTCACGATTCACTCCCGCGCTAAACAATTAAAATCGAGTTCGGTTATCGTTGCAAATACCTTCGTATAAATTTATATATATATAAACGCGCATGTGTGTTGAGGGGAATTTTAACGAAGCATGATAGTTCGAGACTCATTAGTTATATCGGATAAATATAGTAAATCGCATATAAAATTGCCCGAGGGTGGATTGGAGGCAACGACACATACGAGAAGCTCTGTAGACCGTTAATGAGATAGAACATATCATACTTGATACCGGTATTATTGTATACATACGTACTATCGAACATAAACGTATACACGTATACACGTGCAACGAGACGATACTATATATAGTTAAGTGAATTACGTACGTGCACTCCCACAATAGTGGGAAATGTGTACATTGACCTATTCAACGCCGGATCCGCGTACATCGCACACGTGTGTACGACTCTTGTGATTTAATGCTCGTACGATAAAGCCTCGTGAATCTTCGCGAATCGTGATCGCGCGTAGGTGCAGTCAGAGATCTTTTTGTACATGTATATACGTATAGTACATGAGGTATTCAACGGCAAATCAACTTACGCCTATCCCTCACCGTCTGCGATTCAAGACAACATGTTTTTTTTTCATAATAAAATAAAAATTCCATCATTTGGTGAGAAAAAATGTATCTTGATTCTGTTGTGCTAGTTAAAATAAAGGTCTGATCATAATCGAAACAGTCTTTTATCGTCAAAGTAATAGTTTAGACTATTATGACCACGGAATTTATTGAAATAGCCTCAAAATTAAAGCGGGTTATTTTTCTTGTCACTTTATAACACACTTGAGGGAAAAAAAGAAACGGTACGATTCACAGCTATGGGAATTGACGTGAAATACCCCATACATACATAAATACAAAGAGGTAAATCCTCCGTAGCGTCGAAATAGAATTCTCGCGGCGTTTAAAGCGCGTGGCCATTTATCTCACTTGAATGTAAATAACATGCTGCCTTTTCTCTCTCTCGCGATCTCATGACGGTATATCGATAACGTCGTGCCAGTCTCCCGGGCTGGTTTCGCCACCAATTGTCCGCAGAGTCTCATTCTCGATGAAACGTCACCGAGAGGATCCTCCTCCGAGGGATCAAAAGATCAAGGACGTAGCAGCGAGATCCTCGCGTTGTAATAACACCTGGCCAAAGTGGATCAAGTTCTTTGTATTATTTTTTTTTAAATCTCTCTATTCATCAACCGGTCAAGCACGTGTCGTACATTTCTAATGGATTGACGAGGTAATAATCCATTAGACAACAATTTGATACCTATCGACAACGAGCATCGATTGCTCATTTCTTATTATTACTATTATACGTTTGAAGTATTGCACAAGGCATGTCCTCGTTGAAGATTGCAATAGGACATCTATCGTGAGTTGGATACGTGCCTCGTGTTTTTGCATATCGATTGCTTTCCGTTGAACCGAACGAGAGTTTACAATGATCGGAATTATAATATTGATCCATATACATACGAGTTGTCAACAATTAACTAAACATTCAAAATGGCCGATTTTTTCAGCATAAGTGAGGGACATGAGTAGCAACCTAACTCCACAAAAAAATCGAAAATACGTAGCCCACGGAAATTCAAAATTCGCGATACTTTTTGAACAGACCTCGTATATGTCTGTCAAGAAATAATTAGAGAAGTGGCTCGTATCCTCATTGTACGGTTCGAAGATGTACACAATAGGTACATATGTACAATGTATTTGGAGACATGTAACAGTAGACAAAAAATTAAGATTCTCGCTCGTGGAATTTGTGGACTATCGAGTAAAAATTCTATATATTGACTGGGGACTGTCGAAGGATAAAATCTTATTGAATTTGAAGAAGAAAATCAATCGAGGCGGGTTATGCAATTTTTATCATTTAATTTAAAAAAAAAGTTTCGTCCGATGTCACAGAACATGTTATCAATTAAACATCGCCAGAAATATTACAATTTGTTTCGTTAGTGCTCGCAACTCAATCCATTTTTTAAAGGGTTCCGTGCCGAAAATTGGAATCCTCACAGTGGCACACGATTGTCCGTCCGTCCGTTTGTCTGTCCTTTTGCTACAGACGTCCGACAGAGTACGTAATTCTTGGCGCATGAAGCATACGTATCTTCGTGTTTGACGGGTTTTTTTTGCGTTCATGCACACATTTCGTGAGCCCTGAGATATATAATACACATGAAAGGTTTGTTTTTAACGATTCTGACCTGCCTCACAGGCCTCTGTAATTAATTCTTTCTGATTATTTCGTTACGTATGAATCGACAGATCACTGTTATTGGTAGTTAAGATATCTCATCGCATGATTATGACGTGCGCTCGTTGTAATAATAAGAGAGGAGAGTCACGCGGTATCTATACGTACATATATTCATTACATCTGATGAACAGAACGAGTCGAGATGCGCCGGGTGATCCCCGGTAGCGCTGGAACCAAGCTAACATACCACAGTGATCCACACGATGGATTATTAAGTTACCACGCTATTACCGCTCATTCGTTATTTCGAAGCACCCATTTAAACTGACTATTCTGCGCGTTGTACAGTGAAAGGTTCTTGTTTAGGCCAGGAATGGAACAAGACGAATGGACGTTCCCTTTTGGAGCACGAATACATCCAATGGTTGCATGCATGTATTCAAAAGATTCACGTTACCTATTACTTAATACTGAAAAATATATATAAAAGTACACATATATTTATATACAGGTTGACTCGGAATAGATATCGAACCCCCAATTTTTCAATTCCGACTATTGTCCCGAGCATAACTACTTAACCGATTCTTATAAGTCAAAATATTTCTAATAAACATAACCTCGATCTACTTTGTTGTCAGTCTCGTTGAAAAACCGGCGAGACTCCGAGTCACCATCGCCGCTATATTGGTCCAAGCTATATGTATATATATTAGGGCGATTTTTTTTTTCGACTATTTTTTTTTCTCAATCCCCACCTGAAATTTTGTTGGATATGTCGAAAAACAAATTTCCTGAAAGTTACAGCCCTCGATATTAATTCTAAGTACTTTCCCTTAGCGTGAAACATTTTCCATCTAAAATACACGTAAATCGAATTGTTTTTTTCAAAATTCTATAACTCAGCCGCATTTTATGCTATCATATTGTTCTTGGTTTCGATTTACTCAGAATAAAACAATCTAGAAAAGTGCCTGTTACGGCGAAAGTGTAAATTGTACTGGTGAGTTGGTACGGGTCACTGAAGTTGATTTTTACCCAAAATTCTCTTTTTTTTTCTGTTATCTCCGAAACAATTAACTTTACGAAAGAAATGTAGTAGTATAACATTTTTACGGTTTATTCTTGAAAAAATGAAATAAAAATTTTATACTACTCATAAGTTAAAGTTCAATATCTCAAGGAATATTAATCTAAGCAATTGCGTCAATAGGACCTTTTTTGTAGGAAATTAAATTTCCAACAAATTTTTCATTCACATTTTTTTCGTAAAGTTATACACGACCGAGAACTGATTGCGCATCTGAAAAACATCTTACAAACATCGGACTACATGATATATCGGATGTACTCTTTTTGTACTCGAGAATCTCAGTTTGCATCGACTTCACGGAATTTATTATCATTCGCGATACTTCAGTGGGTAGAGACTTTTTGTTTCTTCTTCGAGGTCTCAGACGGTCTGCAGAAAATCGTTAAGACTCGAGATGAATTACAACGGTTACAACTACTGAACCGCGTTATAACAATAATAATACAGCACCGGAACAAAAGAATTTGCTTAGTTAAACAAAGTTTATTTGAATAAATCATCATTTCTTTAAATTAGGGGGAGGGCAAGCACAAATTTCGAAATATTCGTATGTTATTTTGTATTTTTCTCTAAAATTCCCAACAGTAGATTTTTTTATATACTTCTCTTATCGTGTAAAAAATTATTCAGATCGATACGTACAAATTGTTAAGGGAGTCTTATTTTTTAAACTATTTCATTGATTTGAACAAATGCATGTTATTTTTTTCAGAATCGTTCTTGAATATTTTTGAGCACGATTGAAAAACGAACATTTTGAACAATCACTCGTTTGGCAATTTGTTTACAATTTTTTTTTCGGCAAATTGAAAATCAATTTGGAGCCCTTTTCTCCCTTAATCACGATGCAATTGAGGCATGTTGAAAGTTTCATAAATTCTTCCCTATAAAATTTCATTTCATGCAAACACCTTTTTCTCTCGTTCGTACTAACTTTTTTTTACGAATAAAATTCATTTAAATGGAACGAATTCTGTTTCATTCGACTTGCCGAAATTATCATAATTCGAAAGGTATTTCCAGCTTTTTTTTAATATCCATAGATCGCCATTTTTTTGAGTAGTGCCAATGTTCGATCTAATAAGTGTGCCAATTAAGAACTCTTGCTTTGGGTCAGCTCGGTCTATCGTATATTAGTGCAGGAGAATTCGTCGTTGCAGTTATAATAATGCGCCGCAAGATCTTGTGTCGGGGCAAAGAGAGATAACGTGGTTACCCCGGGGGCGATGTGTCGCAACTACGAAGTTGGAATGTGCGTGGGTGGCGCGAGCGGGGACAATCGAAGGTGGCTCCCTGAAAATGGCAAGCTATCGCTCTCTGACAATGATCGCGTGGCCACGGGATATTTGTCCCAAGGCTTTTTGACACATCTATACGTTTGAATAAAGTATTTGAATAAAGAGCAGAATATATATATATTCTGCTCTTTGACTGCAATAACTCAGGATCACTTAGATTTGAAGCGTACACCGAGTAAGTCCAAAAAGTACACTAGCGAACGATTCAATTCGCCAGCGGAAGAAAATTCGATGAAAATAATTATGACGGAGACAATTTTATTTCTCACTTTAACTCTCTCATAAAACACTTGACACATATGATCGTCAGATTTTTAAGGATTAAACGTTGACTTGCACAAGACCAGACTCGAACAATGCATGCGATAACGATCTATCTTTCTTTTTCCTCCCACACGCATTACCATTGCTTGCGTAACGACAGGAAGCTTCATTTTTTCCATTTACAGCGCTTGTGAAGAGAAAAAATTTGTTTTGGGCCGCGGTCAGAATCTTCGACACGGCAAACCAAGATTCCACTCCTATTTTTCTTCCTTCTTGTAAACAGCTTTATATTTTGCTCTCATCTTTTGCCCAATTCCGGTTTTAATTAAGGGGGAGGATTCGAGGCAACAAAGTGGCTATGTAAGGTAGTCGTAGCGGAACATTGCCATTTTGTTTTCAACAAAACCCCATTCTGTTAATGCCCTATATTGTAATTATCAATGTAAAAATATTAATTGCCATTGAACACTTTTCAAAAAATTAGCAATTTTCTGCGACCCCAAATGTCTGGTAGTTACTTTCAGCCCTCAGACACTCTCAGACTAAATTTCCCTCTACTGTTGAAGCACGTAACCTGCAAGGGGATAATAATACATCATTACCTGCGTAATAAACGCGATAAGATCGGAATACATTGGCCTATCGTGGCCGACAAATGACTGAGAGGCAAAGGTCACGACTACATATATACGTCCTGCATATGCGGTATTGCGGGACCAGGGACGACAGGACGGAATGCAGTTTTCATTCAGGAAGACCGCAAGCCAAAACCTTGAAACATTGTCACACCCCCATCGTGATTTATTATGATCGTTATGGCGATAAATATAATTTTTCTCTTGTTTCACCGTTGATTCGATATCTGTATCGATCTCGTTGCAAATATGTGTGCATGTGCATGTGTATAAGAGAGAGAGAGAGAGAGGGAATTGAAAAAAAAGAGAAAAAAGTAAAATATAACACCACACACGATGATTGGTAAGCGTTGGTTTTTCCGAACCAACCGCGATCGTGTGTATCAGATCAAATGAGAGTGTTCGAACTCCGGTTCGATTTGCATTTCTCAAGTAATATCGATTCATCGGGGTCACAAGCGTTTCGATATGAACGTTGGATAAAGAAGGGAGAAATAATAGACACACGTCAAGGAAAATGGTTTACCCCGACGTGATCTATTACAATAATTGCTGTATACGATTGAACAAAATATGTACCGCCGTTAGTAGTAGCCATAGATGCAAGCGCATAAAGTGCATAAACGAGCCAAAACGCATACGGAATATCCGTTGTAATAAACAAATTCATTCTACTCTCGTATTGTTTCAAGGAATACCAATTTTCGAATTAGAAAATTCGAAAATTGGTCATCATCGTCTTTGCCGTTCCTCTCAAAGTTTAATATCAAGCATATACTCTACATCATATTCGCTTGTCACTTATTTCCATTGTGTCACGACTGTGTTGCATATACAGTATTAGGGCGATTTTTTTTTCGACTATTTTTTTTTTTCGACTATTTTTTTTCTTTCAGTCCCCACCCGAAATTTTGTTGGATATGTCGAAAAAGAAATTCCCTGAAAGTTACAGCCCTTAATATTAATTCTAAGTACTTTCCCTTAGCGTGAGAAGATTTTCCATCTAAAATACACGTAAATCGAATTTTTATTTTTTTTCAAAATTCTATAACTCAGCCGCGTTTTATGCTATCATATTGTTCTTGGTTTCGATTTACTCAGAATAAAACAATCTAAAACAGTGCCTTTTGCGGCGAAAGTGTAAATTGTACTGGTGAGTTGGTACGGGTCACTGAAGTTGATTTTTATCCAAAATTCTCGTTTTTTTGCTGTTATCTCTGAAACAATTAACTTTTCGAAAAAAATGTAAATGAAAAATTTGTTAGAAATTTAATTTCCTACAAAAAAGGTCCTATCGACCCAATTGCTTAGAAAATATTTCTTGAGATATTGAACTTTAATTTATGAGTAGTATAAAATGTATAAAATATTAAATATTAAATAATAAGAAAAAAAAAAAAAATTAAGTTCAATATCTCAAGAAATAATAATCTAAGTAATTGGGTCGATAGGACCTTTTTTGTATGAAAATAAATTTCCAACAAATTTTTCATTTACATTTTTTTCGTAAAGTTAATTGTTTCGGAGATAACAGCAAAAAAACGAGAATTTTGGGTAAAAATCAACTTCAGTGACCCGTACCAACTCACCAGTACAATTTACACTTTCGCCCCAAAAGGCACTTTTTTAGATTGTTTTATTCTGAGTAAATCGAAACCAAGAACAATATGATAGCATAAAATGCGGGTGAGTTATAGAAATTTGAAAAAAAAAAAAAATTCGATTTACGTGTATTTTAGATGGAAAATCTTCTCACGCTGAGGGAAAGTACTTAGAATTAATATTAAGGGCTGTAATTTTCAGGGAATTTCTTTTTCGACGTATCCAACAAAATTTCAGGTGTATATATGTATATAATTGACGTACGGTTTAGGTGGTTTGCGCAACTAGGAAAAAGATGGTTCGACATTTGCGAGTGAGAGAAGGAGAGAGGAGGACTTATTCTCTCAGCGTTTACGATAGAAATTCTCGTTTACGCTCGTTACATCGTGGCGTCTATTACACAGGCGGGTCACTGGGAGGAAAACTCTCATTTTAAAGATGGAAATGTATGCATTAATATTTTTATTCGCTGATCCCTGTGTATAATCGATTTTGAACCACATTTGGGCTTATACGACCAAAGCAATAATTCATACGCGATCGTTTTCTATAACTGTACTTGCATATAAACGTGCTAAGCCGAAGGAAGCGAGAAAGCATGGACGTTTTAGCACCACTTTCATATTCCCTAAGCGTCCGCTCATAAAGTCGTAAAAGACACCCCGAGAAATGTAATTGCTTGTACGCGTACGGCAACAAACCGTGAAAACGTCTCATTAAAGAACGTAATCAAGGATCATTGACGACGGCTGAGCATCACATTTCGTCCCGGACAAATTATCATTGGATAATATATCAGAATATATGCAGGGCAATGAGGGTCATCTAAATGAGAACTCATTCGATCTAAAAGTAAAGCCTTTCCTTCAGTAAAAAAAAAAAAAAAAAAAAAATTTCAGCATATCGGAAATAGCGAAGAGCGTGGACGGAAGGAACATTCTGCGTTTCTGTAGAAATTTCAACGGCATAATAGGCAATTAATCCTAATTCATCTATAAACTCGTTTATTAGATGTATGATGGGCCTCGTTCTCGAGACTACATGGTAAGATCGTAATCTACCGCTTGATGTCACCACTCGTTTATCATATTTAGATCAACAACAGCAGAATGCATATCCCTTAGCAACTGCCCCATGTTTACCCCAACTTGACTTCGAAGAGAGTTGAGAAGGCGACGCGGGATTTCTGTATGATGGCAATTGCACACTTCGTATAAACAGAGCAAGTGTACACTCACCCCTCACTCGAACGTAAAGGCACTTGGACACATGGGCCTTGCAAGTCCGACAGTTCAACCAGGTCAGATCGAACGAATTGTCGAAAGTGAAGCAGCGCGAGTCTAGTTGAACGCCATGGGAGTTGGGCGCGAAGGCAATTGCACACAACGGGAGTTGGACATGGGAGTTGCACATCATACGGTTGCAACCATCCCCTAAAAATGAATACACCGCACAATTCTTTCAGCGAAATATCGACTTAGCTTCGTATATTATCTAAAAATGAAACACTTCACACAAGCTACACAAAACAATGTAATTTCGGCCTAAAGCTGTCCTACGGAATCAAATGACGTGGATATTTTCTGTTAATACTGTTAATCAACGTACTTCATAAGCAAATACATTGGCAGCCATATAGCCCCATGGTGGGCAACGCGACGGTAAGTGCCACATCCGACTCACGTTACTTACATCCGCGATCTCTCCTGCACACATCAATAACTTTTGCCCATAACCAAAAAGTGAAATTTACGGAAGTCGGAAGATTATTCATCACGCTTTGTGAATCCGTCAATTAGGCGTATCGAACTGTTGAAAAAGTGAAAATAAAAAAGTAATTTGCTCTTCTTTCCTGAAAAGACCCTTTTATTCCACGAGAATTCGCGATACTATGTAACGCCGATAATTAGTGGGTGGAGTAACGACGAGAGACGCCTGTGGCTTGCACGCTACAACGAACTGTCGGAATGTGAGCATGTGCAGTTAAAAAAATAAGCAATATCAATGTGTCGGCAAGACTACAGAGAGCGCGTGCGCCGCGTCGTTCATATGAGTCGACAGAGATAATCGCAATAGCCGGAGCATTCGGGGTGTGTGCGTTATCTTTAACATAGCGGGAGTTTAAGATTCTTATATCGATTTTACGTTACGCCACTCATGTCGGGTAGATATAAAAATGTTCCGTCGGAAAAGTGTTATTAATGCTTCAACATATGGTCATATTATTATAATGTTAAATGAGCGTTTGTTATCCTTGTAGACTGAGAAAACGAATTAATTTTATTGAGATAAAGTTTATTCGAACCAAATCAAGTTGACATGAATTAAATCAAATCCGTTTAAACAAGGTTATGTTGTAAGCATTAAGCAAAAATGTTGTTTTTCTATTTTCAATGACAATCTATACAAAATGTGTCAAAGCGTTGGAAAAATTTATTTACAAAAAAATGTCTGGATCGATGCACGTGTGTGTGTATGTTTGATGAGGCTGGAAATGCAAACTTCACTAACTGTTCGAATTTCTAACTCTAACCTTTATGAATAAGCGAAAAATTATTTTCACGAAAACAACGCTTCCTGAACGAGGAAAAATCAATGAAAATAATTTCATAAAGTAATATATAATTATACCAAAACCATACCATAATCATTAAAAAAATTGAAATTCCACGTTTCTCGAATAATGAATACCATTATTTATTTTAATAATAATTACTATTATTTCATCACATCATTTAGTTTCACGGCTTTTCATTCGAATTGTGCCGATCTCCGATTGTATAACAGCAAATTAGATAACGCGTACGGCACAAAGTTCAAGCGAATAACAAGCGCTCTAATCGCAAAGTTATTTGAACAATGATCATTCGTTGGATCACGGAGTATGAAACTCTAGATACTCGATCCTCCCGCGTCGTTGCGGATACACATCAATCTGTTCTATTGATCGAGCGTCAGAACGCACGAGCATACCGCCAGTTAAGTTACGATCGATTCATGACCACACCCACGCGTGTGTGACCGTTTGTATATGTACGTAATAACGATCGATATAATTCATTCCAATGATACCACACAATTCTCCAAGGAGCCGGAAAGATTCACGTCTATGTACCAAAATAGATATCTGAAAAAAATAAATTACGATCGAACTCAGACGTGTTATATGGTCGATCGAAAGAAAATAATACAATTAAGAGTTAAAAGTCTGTTTTGAAGGCAATTGAAATAATTGTTTCTACACAAAGAATGACGTTTCGTAGAGCAAGGTCTCGCCACTTGTGAATAATTGATCATACACTTCCGGTTCGGTGAGTAATATCCGCATGATTAATGAACTCGCTGTTAATTGCAGAGAATCAATGATTTTTTTAACTTCAATGGAGATTCACTTATAAACTGATTGATACTGATTGCCACTGATTGCAACATAAATAATACAGTCGAAGTCACGCATATTTCAACTTATCCTTTGGTCTCCACTCTGAATGCCCGCTTACGGCGATGGCTCGCGAGAAAAACACTGTAAGAGAAGTTAAAATGTCCGAATTGGAATAATACCGAGAAAAATGGCCAAGCATTATACTTCATGCGCCGGGGATTCCGTACGATTTCCCTAAGTGAAGTCGCTTACCATTGACACCATTTCTAGGTACGTAAATATGAGCCTGTGAAAAGTTCGCAAAAGAATATAATAGACTAAGGATGAGAAAGACATCGAGGGTACCTTATTAAAAGTAACCAATCGGTCTCGTTTTATTTGTATATACAACCGTGTATTTATATACATACGGACTTTTAGTTTGCATACCGTACCGTTGATATACTTTTTACGCAACGCACAACATCCGTAACTGTCGTGAAGTTTAAAAAATTGGCACTCGTCGTGATACCGTCGCTTCGTACTCTGGCTATACTACTACTTGGCCACTGTCGTGTCTGATCGTGGTCTCAGACACTTTCTATATAAGCGGCAACAGTTGGGTGAGTTACAAATTGGCAATACGTCCTTCTCGAAATGGTAACGAGAGACTGCGATCTTCGATAGGCGTCCAAGAAGCTTTTCTCACTCTCTCTCTCTTACTCTCGACCGACCGACCGAAGCAACACGAAAATAAAATATGTATGCCCACGAGCAGAAAGAATCATTTATCTGGTGCTAATGTACATATGGTGCAGACTCTTCTCTCCTCCAGCCCCTCATCCACCTCTGCTTACGTTTAGGTCTCTTGCGTTGTTCACAGGATCGAGTTAATTAAAAATCATGAAAGAGAAACGGTGATGTACGCATGAAATTGCACATATGACATTTTCGAACTTTGTCAAACAAAATTATTTCTCACTCGCCCGTTTCATTCGTATAAATAATATTTCGTTTTCTACTAGTGAATTTCATCGTGTAATGAAACAAAAAATTTTCATTTCAAGCTCATGCGTTCAGGATGTACTCATTTTTGTAGTAAATTTGTCTATGCAGTGATATTTTAACAATTTTGTACTGTCACTTTTGTCTAAGAGCTTCAAGAGATAATATCTACGCTCGGAGCGGAAGAAATCTTTTGACAAAGAAAATGAGATCTTTTACGAAGCCGATTTGATCCATCGACGATGAATCGTACGGGAAGCGAAAATATTAATTTCGAACAGTTTCCACTGGTTTAGTATTTATCGAGTGTTTTTTTTTAAAGTCCCAAAATTTTATAGATCCAATTGGATCACTGTTTCATTTTTATGATTTTCATAGATGACTCGATCCTTATGAGTACATGTACTCCGCATTCGCAAAAAGGAGAAATTGGTTCACAGGACATGGGTACATACGAGGTCTGTTCAAAAAGTATCGCGAATTTTGAATTTCCGCGGGCTACGTATATTCGATTTTCGATTTTTTTGTGACGTTAGGTCGGTACTCGTGTCCCTCACTTATGCTGAAAAAATCGGCCATTTTGAATGTTTAGTTAATTGTTGACAGCTATTTTGGTTAGACGTGTTTTGGCTTGTCTTCGAATTTTGCCTATTCCAAAAAAGCAGCTTCCATTGCGATGATTGAGCTTTGATTTCCACGTCATAACCATAAACCCATGATTCGTCACCAGTTATGACCCTCTGGAGCAAATTTGGGTCGTCGCGGACCGAGTCCAACAGCTCCTTAGCAATGTTAACGCGACACTGTTTTTGTTCGAAATTGAGCAATTTTGGTACGAATTTCGCGGCGACCCTTCTCATGCCCAAATCATTGGTAAAAATCGAATAGCACGAGCCAATCGATATGTTGAGTTCCTCAGCAACTTCTCTAACGGCGATTCGACGATTGGCCAATATTATTTTCTTCACTTCATCAATGTTTTCGTCTGTTGTTGATGTGCTCGGGCGTCCGGAACGCATTTCGTTGTTCGCATCTTCTCGGCCCTCTGAGAACATTTTGTACCACCGATTAACGTTGCTTTGGTCCGGGGTAGCTTCACCATATGCCACAGTCAACTTTCGGAATGCGTCCGCGCACTTAATTTTGTTTTTCACACAAAATTTGATACAGATTCTTTGATCCATTTGTTGGAATAGGCAAAAATCGAAGACAAGCCAAAACACGTCTAATCAAAACAGCTGTCAACAATTAACTAAACATTCAAAATGGCCGATTTTTTCAGCATAAGTGAGGGACATGAGTACCAACCTAACGCCACAAAAAAATCGAAAATCGAATATACGTAGCCCGCGGAAATTCAAAGTTCGCGATACTTTTCGAACAGACCTCGTATGTCATGATCGCGTTATTTTAATTGAAAAAAATGAATATAGGGTGGAAAAATATTTTATATTATTCTTTGTCTCAACGAATGCTCATAGATCAGGTCGTTCATCTCCCGTTCTTCTTAAAAAAAAATTGTTCGGTCTATTATTACCGGCTATTAGCCGGTCGAATAGTCGCGTAATTCCTTCATAACTAATAATAGTTGGCGTAACTATCCTCGTTGAGACTATTATAACGTCGCGGTGACAGCCGAGTACCTTGGAAAAAGAAAGTTGGAGGTTCGCGCAAACGGCAACTATAATAGCGCGGAGGTGTGTGTAGATTTGCTGCTGCCGATGGGTGCTCACTGGCTCTCTTTGCCGCTGTGTGTATCGCTCGATTACGTGTAACCAGGAAAAGGATCTCCGGGCTCTTGCTCACCCGACACACGACTTTAAAGGGTGAGTTATCTCTGTAGTACAATGTGGGTGTGTGTTTGTGTCAGACAGCGAGTGAAATAGCGAGCGAGAGATGGAGAAGAGGGTTTAAGAAAGCAGCGGGAAAATGAAGATTATCGGCAATTAACTGAGCAATACAATAGCCAATATTGTTATTACTCGCTTGAACATTAAGTGCAAATGCTTCTTCATTAAAGTGAACGCGATACGTACATAGTGAGTATATGAAATTCTTGAGCTGTTCCACTGTTTCGAGCTTGAGCATAGCAGCACTGCCGTCAAAAGCTTTCTAAACTCTGAAAATAATTTTTACAAGAATTATTCGATTCGTCAACGGTAGTGTACGACAAAAAATAATTATCGTGATTGATCATCGTGATTGATTTAGGTACGCTAATTTATGACACTTTTCGAAATAGTGCGTATACGATCAATTTTTGCGATTCGATACCGAAAAATGGAACTATTATGGTGAGTTTCGGTCTTTGATAGCTCTAAAGCTTTCCATTTCTATTTTTTTTAGCAAGATATCCGGCTGTCATAAAAATTGTTATGATCAGTAGGCTGCGGACGAAAAACACTTGAAACAGGCTTCGAAAAACACCTTCTTTTTCAAAGCCCCAAGTGCGAGAAAATAGATAAAAATCCCAAAAGTTTACTGTATTCAGGACATAGCACTGGTTTCGATAAAATCGTTCGATAATGGGGTGCGAAATAAACGTTTAGTGAATGCATTCAAATGCTCGTTTTTCCCACAGTTATTTTCATCAGTATACCAAATCCGTGTTCGAGTAAATGTTGTAATAACTAAAATAATGATTTGACAGTCTGCTTGAACGGGGAACACCGCGCATTTTACAATTATCTTTCGTTTTTAAATGAAGCAGTGTATCGCCAATGTGATTTCACGAACGATAATGAAAATACCGAAACTGGCACTTCGAGACATTTCGTGAACGATCGAGCGGTCTTGATTTTCGCGCTAATTGAGTTCAAGGTCAAACTCTTTGACACTCGACAGCTCGCGGGAACTCTTAAGGTAATTACGAAATGTATAGCTCCCTGACCGTATATTTAAGTTTATATGCGTATATGTATACATATATATATATATATATACATTACAAGCACTGCGCGATTCTTTCGTTTCAGCGTACGTTAATATTAAATAGCATAACCGTTACGTTCGTTTCGGTCGGGAGCGGCGCGCGTGTGCGATGAAAAGAAAAAATTGTAAGAGCTTTCGACATTTCCTATGGTGTGGCCAATTATAAAAAAAAAAAAAAAAAGTAATGTTTAAGAGAGACGAGCCAGTCCTGGTACACGGTTAGTGTATAAGACTCCTTCAACAAATATTCGCGAATATGCGTTAAAAAATGAATTTATTGTATTGAAACAATGCTTATTTCGACAAAAATCATTCATGGATATGGAAACTTAAAAAGTGATTTTTTTCGTTTTTCGCCTTTTTCACATTGATATTTTGAGATTTCGAAAAAAGCTCGGTGTTATTCGTAATCAGCTAAAAATTTCTGATCGATTAGGGTATTGAAACATTGAAAAAAAAAAAAAAAAAACAATTTTCATTTTTAGCCTACCTTTTCGGAAACCTAAAAATGTCGAAATTTCAAATGGTCATAACTTGGCTCCCGTTTCATCGATTTTGGGTTTTGACGGGGGTTTTCAGAACGTCTCCAATAGACTTAGAGAAAGCATTTTGGATCATCCCGATATCTCAATTATTGTAGCCGTGAGAGCAGGTTGAAAATCGGCGAAAAAAATGAGAGGGGTATGTGGAGAAATTCGCAAAAATCGATGGTCCGACTTTAAAAATCTGTGAAAAATCGAAAAATAATGATAGCACAATGATTCAAGCGCCATTTTGAAGGGTTTTTGATCACGAAAAGAATGAGCACAAAGTGGGATTCCAACCCCATCGGGAAGCAACGTTACAGCGATTTTAGTGTAGCCACTTCTTCTTGGCCGAAATGCAAAAAAATTTTGAATTTTTAAATTTCCTTTTAGGACGCTATATCGATGTATTTTGATTCGCTGATTACTAATTCAGTAGCCATTTCTTTGATAAACTCCAAATTTCATTGAAAATCGTCCAAAAAGTGATTGTTTTCGTTTTTCGCCTTTTTTATATTGATATTTTTAGATTTCGATAAAAACTCGGTGTTATTCGTAATGAGTGGAAAATTTCCGATCGATTAGTGTATCGAAACAATTCAAAACATGAAAAAACAATTTCGGGTCGGTTTGGGTCGGGTCTCAGGGGGTTAACGCGCGAAGCGCGCAGGGGGCGCAGCCTCCTTACCATAGTATATATTGCAAGTAGACATTGCTATAGTATAGCAACTGTCGTGAACTAATCCCACCATTTTATTTGGGATTCCTCTCCCAAGAAAAATAAAAAACAAACAAAAAAATTGCATACACTGGGGTGATTGAATTATGGCCGTCTCATTAGGACACGCCAGATCGATTTGTTCGAGACTTGCTTCGGTTCAACGTGATGTTTGCCCTACGATACGATTCACCGAGACTCCGGAGTTGTACACCCTCCGTCGCGCTTTTCTATTGATTCTATATACTCAGTGCGAGAAGACTAAAGAAGTATCGCACGAGTTGGTGCGCTCGTGCGATTCTATATCGACGAATTCGTATTCGTCGGTAGTTCGAATATGCTCACGATATGCCGATCGACGAGCACGAAATTGACCCGAGAGAGCGTCGCGAAACGTCGAACATTTCGAGATTCAAATGAGATACAAAGAGTGTTCATGAATATGCAGACTCCGCGGCGGTGGGGAAGTATAAAGGGTCATCAACCTACAACTCTTTGGAGTGAATCTCATTCAATGGCTCATTATCCATTTATCGTTAATTCAATCTTAATTAAGCTTATTTTATTGCACCAGCTTGCAGTTACACATCATCATATGTTTAAACTTTTATCAGAAAATTTTTTTACGACGTGAAATTCAAGTTTGTGACAATGTAGCGGTCAATTTCCACGGTGAAATAAGATTTTTCGTTTTATTACTGTGAATTTTCCGAAGATTTTAGTTGGTCGGTTCAGCACCAAATTACACTACCAATAATCTATACGATTAAAAATATTTACATTTTGAGAATCAGCGTATAAAGTTGTGTAAATCGTATAGAAATTTCAAGCACGATAGTTAAAATGCGAGTAATAGTCGGATCTCATTAATGTTCCGATTTCTAAAAAATCGAAAATCATGAGGAATCGTTGTTAAATTTTCAATTTGCTTTACGATGGGTACCAAACAAACAGTGCAAAAGCATATACCTCAAAGGATTGAGGGGTCAACGTACTCACGATTCGATTTCACACTATGCTCCTCAGTGACTTTTGTCTCTCGTCTTCTATCGGCGAATCATTCTGAGATTGTATCTCTCAATGACGAGACGAGAGCGCATCAGATGCAGCGCGAATGGCTCGGAAAGAGGGAGATTCTTTGGCGTCTGGCAAACGTTCTCGTCGACGTGAGATCTCGTGTATCGCTCTCTATGCTCGGTACAATACACTCGCGGGAGAGTCTCGGATGTCTCCCTACTCCGGTTGCTATCGAGACGCGAGAAGAGGTGCTTTCGTACGTGCCGTATAAAACCGGTGAAAGCGCCTGACGGCCCTCCAGACTAGCGCACGCTATCTTGGAGTAACGAGTCGCTCCGTTCGCTCCAGAAGACCTTGTGCCTTGTACTGTCACGTACAATACTTATCATACTTATCGCTTATCATTTGACTTTTATTTTTTTCCTTTCCAGCTCCGGAAAAGGGCTTTCGCGTAGAAAACATAAAAACCAAAACAAAAAATAAAAAGAAAAAAAATTCCACGAAGGAATAAATTTTTGTTGTTGTCGATTTATCCGATTTATTCAATTGTCTCGCTTAAATCGTTTTTTGTTTTTTTTTTTTCAATTCGTGCGACGTATCGGCCAGGAACCCGGTTAAACGACGAATTCCAAGAGTGCAAACATGAGGGATCAGCTAATTTTCATTCTGGCGATCTTAACGATCGGGGCAAATCGTGTCTTGGGATATCCACCGCAGGAGCGACTAATGCCAGGTTGGTGGATTTTTTATTTTTTTTTTTCTTGACAAGTGAAACATTTGCTCGAGTGCAATTGTGTTTGTGTAAATATTTTTTTGGCCGGTGGTAATGAGCGACGGATAGAGAAAATTAAAAAAATTCGAATCCGCGTGAAAAGTGACAGTGGGAACGTGTGGCTTCGTTGCGGAACAGAGATTTTCATGTATAAAACGTAATTGAGAAAAATGTGCTCGCTTCGAGCACGATTGCGGATGCGTGTTTGATATAAATTTTGATACAATCGGACAATTTAGGCACGTGCGTCTTTCAGTATGATTATCAAAGACGCGTGTTATCTCTGACAACCATCAATCGAGATAATCATACAATCAAGTTTTTGTTGTTGTTGTTGTTATGAATCTCGGATCACACGAATCGTCAATTCTCGATAAAAACACACTGACACAGTGAGGAAATATCGTGACCAAAAAGTGGATTTATCATCTGTTTATTTTATTTGTTATTTACATAACATTTATTCGAATCGTACAAATGTATTTATTCTTTTTTTTTCGTAATCCTATAATATTTGACGATTATTCGAACCACTTTGATTTGAATCGGGTAAATCCATTTTTCATACAGGTTAAATTATGTTTAAAAAAATATTAATTTGATTATATTTCATTCAATAACATTTTCTGTAATCAGAATAAAATAAAATTTGTCTCACTGTTTAACAGCTGAAAATAAAAAGTTCATTTTAATAAAATTCATTTATATTTATCGATGTACGTGCTATAGAGTCTTATTGACCTTTTGTCGAGAGTTACAAAGAAATTTCCGTCAATTAAATGCAACGTCGCACTTTCGATGCAATTAATTCGAACATTCGACGTATCTGTATAATTTTCCTTGATTCTCAATGATTATCGGGATATATTGAACGAGCGACGGATTCACGGATAGATCTCATGATAAATTACGCGATTTATGTTTTTTTTATATAATTGAAATTTTTAAAATTTGTAATTCAATGAGGGAATGATTGACTCGAGGAGATCTGTGTGAGAAGATGCTGCATTTATTCGCAAGAAAGTAACAGGAATTCCGTTTCACTTGAATCGCAGTGATTATTACTTCGACAGCGGTGATTATGTGTTATATAGCGAGAGAGATGAGTCTCAAACGTACCTTTCAACACTTTGTCTTCTCTTCTCAATCATTCGTGGCATTTTCTGTTAATTCTGTTCCGGAACTTATGGCCCTCGGTATCATCATTATTACAACTTAATAATATACTATTATATAATTAACGATAATAATAATAACATAATTAATCTTAATTATATTATTAATATTATAGATATTTTTTTATCGATGATTTTTTTGCCATTCGAGTTCCATGGAACCTCAACGTGCGCGATAAAAAATTTAATTTACGATTCGATTAACCTATTCCCTGATGAAATAATAAAATGATATTATTAACCATAATTAAATCCACTGTAACGCATAATTAACTAAAATACAAATATACCTAAATTAAATATGAAAAAAAACCGTTTCCCTTGGCTTTACGTTAATTTTCAGAGAAACTCTCTTCTTAAAATTTCATGTCAATCTATCGTACATCTCTTAAAATGTATCAATTTGAATCGAGAATTCTTTTCTGTATCATAAATCAAATGATTTGGTTATGACGACAATAAGTCAAATAAGACGAAATCCACGCTGCTCTTCAATGGTGAATTTTATCCTACTTGGTTTATTTTCATTCTAATTATCCCGCTTATGACGCAAAATGTCACATTCTCAAATCAATATATATCGCGAGTACTTTAATCGCAAACATGATCTTACTTTCCGACAGATGTGCAATGTTCGCCCTTTCCCGAATTCTCTCCCCACAATACAAATGTCACAACGAAAGTCCAGAGCGCAAGACCAATAGAAGCATTACATACAATTTTATATATGTAATGCTCCTGGTGTTCCTTAACGTCTGTGCGTTGAATCACACGAAAGTGGAACACTTCCGTCCAGAGATATTAATCTTCGTACGATCGTCAAAGAGCGTATAAAGCGCGGTTCTCTCGAGCCACAGCGACTTATTTTACCGATCTTTTTAACCTTATTAAAAATATGTATATATGGAGAATTTCACACTCACTCGATCTGGCTGTGGACTCTCACCATTTTTTCCCCTTCAATTATATTATAGAGTGACGCAAAAAAAAATGGCCCGAACCAATCTTCAATTTTTTTTTGAGACTTCGTGTATGGTCGTAATAATCTACGCGTTTAAGGGTGGAAATAGGGTTAGGACAGCGTTTTCGCAATGATTTTTATGAATTTTTTTATAGTATAAAAAATGAATATAATTTATTGAAACTTTGAGAATATTTTATACATATATTTAAGTATATACTATAAAATTTTTGAAGAATTTTCTTGAAAAACACCGGGGATATTAGCGACCCCATATTGCAGGTCACAATCAGACTCAGCATTTTGCGTACATTCTGGAAGCCGCAATTTTCATCTGAAATCAAACCAGGTTGGAATTTACTTTTATTATATGTCTCTCTTCTATATGAACCTAAATGGTATCAAAAAAATAGAAAATTGAATTTATTACAGGGGTCAAAACAAAAAAGCATGATTTTTTGCCATTTTTCACAACTTTATTTGCAAAAAAAAAATTATTTTAAATAATGATAATATTCCGATTTTAGGTTCATATAGAGCGCAATACTATGAAGAAAGTAACTGTCAATTTTCAAAACGATTGGTTGAAAACTTTTCAAACTAGCGTGTACGCAAGTTCAAAAAAAGTCTTTTTCAGAAAAACGCGTTTGAAAAAATAGTGACCGCTCGGTTATACACGTGGCGCGCTCGGGGCCTGAAGGAGAGCTACTCACTTTAATGGCTTATAACAATAGACCGAGTCGGAATTTTCATTTAAAATTTTGGGAACATATTTTTCAATAGTTTTACTAACACGTTATGAAATTAAAAAAAATCGATTTTTTGAACCGTCTAACCCTATTTCCCCGGTTAATTTGACAATGTGGAACGTTATCAATTTTGTTCAAATTTATACGATAAATTTCTTCTTAGAAAACAATATTTTTGACACTATTTAGGTTATGCCGATAACGATCTTCATTGTGCAATTTAGATTATATTCAGATTAACAGTTTAGATTATTACGACCACATAAACTTTTCGAAAAAAAAGAAACTGGAAATTGTTGTGGGTCATTTTCTTGTCTCACTCTTTAAAATACTTAAAGGGAGAACAAACTAAAAAATGGTGAGGGTTATTACCAGGTCGAGTTGACGTGGAATGCTCTATATATACGTTTTACGATAGCCAGTAGTATTTTACATTCATATGTACGGGTGTCGTATTTAAAATCCAAACGAATGAGCCAAGATCTTTCACGAACGTTCGTGAGTGGCTCCGCGCGCAGTCTTGCATAATTGAGCGCACTGAGCGGGAAATTATTACGATTATTTCGTTATCCTCGAGGACGTAATTCATTGCTAACACTGATGCGGGAGGGTCCCTCTTAAAGATAAATGTTTGCTAGGTCATTTTTCTTTGCTTTTAAATCTCCAATGTATCACGTGTTACAAAGCAATCTATAGAGTTTATTTTAAGAAATTGAAAGAATTTTTTTTCTTTGCTCGCATCATAACTCCGATATACGAGCATGAGATTGAGTAATATGCAACGTGGATAACATATATGCACCAGCGAACGGTAAAGTTCCGTTAATCCATGTTGAAAATTAATAAATTAATAAATTAAATTTCAAGAGTGCTTGTTTTCACCAAACATTTCTTTCCGACGTAATGCTGGCAGTCTTTATGAACACGTTGCATAAAGAAAATCATATAAAAAAAAATAGTGGAAAGAGTACCACCGATAACATCACTATGTATTAAATGTTCACATATATGTTGGTCTTTGTTACGAAAATCTACTTCAGTAATCAACATTCCTATTTCCAATCGTGCAAAGGATCTTATTTTATACTCGAGACGATGAAAATACCGCTCTAAATATTAATGTTTTCGTTCCGACATTTTTTCTTTTCATTCTCGTCTTGAAATTTCTACGTTTGAAATCATCGGCAACTGAATTTACAATAAAAATTTGATAAATGGTTTTCTGTGGTATATTTTACATTCGAGGATAATTGAAACCCATTGTAGCCAACCCGGGAACTACAATTATTTTAGTTATCGTCTAAAAACAATATTCGAAATTGGACCGTTCGGTTGTGTAACGACTCGACAGTAGCTAACACTTAACCTTAATGTTCAGTATGTAATATGCCACAAAAATCTTGCACTACTCTCTTTAGCATAAATCCCCATTCTACAAACTCTTTCGCTTTGGTGATCGAACTAGTTGTTAAAATCGGAATTTATCTATATATATTTTCTCTTTATTTCTCTTTCTCTCTCTCTATGTATATAAATAAATGTACGTATACCATTGGATAATTTGGAAAATAATGAGATATCGAGAACTATTCCAGCAGCTCCTCCTAATTGGTTAAAAACTTTCGATCTTATAAGGACAACGAGCGAATTAATTTTATCCCTCGTCATAAATCTCTGGCGATTTATCTACCTAACGCCCGCCTAACGATATCACAAAACTGGGCTCAACGAGCCGCAAACGATTGAACACTGACGCTCGTGCCCGAGTGATCTCGATAAATGTGTTCAACGAGTACACACGAACGGAGGAGACTGACGATCGTGTGCATTTTTGTCGATCTCGTCGTTACGATCGGCCCGAGACGGGCAAGACCGCGGCGCGAGATCGATTATTGAGCTATCAGACATTTTTGAAATCGTTGAATCGCGTCTCAAAGATATCTCGGGCTCGTTAACGCGCTCGCGCTCCTGACGGCAACCGAACGTATTCGCGAACTGGTCACGAATTAATCGCCGGTAAATATCCTTACCGAGACATTTTTTTTTTTACAGCGATGTTACGATATGACGATAGTGGATAATGGGGCTCGGCAATGCGAGCCGTGCGTGACAATTAGCGAACAAGTTATGACCTCTGAACCGCGGACCGCATGTATTGTCGCGAATATAACGACCGATTTATCAATGATATCGATTAACAGTGACCTTTCTTTGTGCAAAATTTCATTCGAACGTCGATTTCTGACGATAAACCGATAATATTGACTTCAGATGAAAAAATGTATCGGAATCCAGAATTACAGAAATTTCCGTAGACCGACTCGTTATTGACCAAAATGCAAAATAATTTTGTGATTTTTAAATTTCTTTAAGAACTCTGAATCGATAAATAAATACTATTAAAAATTATATTTCGAGATTTCGAAAGTTATTATTTCGAGGATAAATAAATATAATAAATAAATATAAAGAATAAATAAATATTCACGATAGTATACAGTGGGTCAAAAAAGTATTCATACATCTGGTTTTTTTTCGATAACTTTATAGACATAAGCGATACGCAAAGAAAGCCAATTTTATTTAATAGTACATCAGGTACAGAGATAAACTGCAAATGGAGAATTTTTTCCCAGGAATAATAGAAGAATTATGCAAAAAAAATAAAAATTTTCAGGCCAAAAAAGTATTCGTACACTTACGATTGAGCTGCTAAACCTCGATATTCACTCACGGACGGTCTGACCTCTGCGTACAATGTAAACAAGTCTTCGTTTACACAATGGTTTTGACCTATTCCATGCGGTAGTAGATCTTCAAGCTGTGAACTGACATGATGGCAAAGAAAAGCGAAATATCAATATCCATGCGAGATAGAGTGATTTTTCTTCGGAAACGCGGTGAAAGTTATCGAAAAATTAGTAAAGAACTAAATCTAAGTTTCGCAACGGTGCAATATATAATAAAAAAATACGAAAGAACAAACAGCACAGAAAATAAGCCACGAACCGGTCGACCGAGAATACTAACGGTACGAGAGCGTCGGTGTATCGTTACAGAGGCTACAAAAAAACCGTTCACAAGTGCTCGCAGTTTAGCGAATGATGTCGCATCAACATCGGGAAAGAGCGTGTGTCCCCAGACTATTCGAAACGTTTTGCATTCTGCCCAAATATACCGCAGAACTGCCCGCAAAAAACCATTAATTAATAATATAAATCAAGAAAAACGTTTAGGTTTCGCAAAAACCTACGTAAAAAAATCTATAGAATTTTGGAAACGTGTCGTATTCTCGGATGACTCGAAGTTCAACATCTTCGGGTCCGATGGAAAAAAATTCGTCTGGCGGAAACCAAATACCGAACTCCGGCAGAAAAATTTAATACCGACTGTAAAGCACGGCGGAGGAAGCGTCATGGTCTGGGGCTGTATGGGACATTATGGCGTTGGTAATCTGGCTTTTATAGATGGTACAACGAATGCCCAGAAGTATATCGACGTGTTGCGCAGCAATTTGAAAGCAAGTGTAGATAAAATGGGCCTGGATGGAAATTTCTACTTCCAACAAGATAACGATCCGAAACATACTACCATGAAAACGAGGGAATGGTTACTCTATAATGTCCGCAAACAATTGATTACACCACCACAATCTCCGGACATCAATCCTATTGAAAATTTATGGCACTTGGTGGATGTAGAAATTAGAAAAAGAAAAATAACAAACAAATCCGATCTCCAAAGAGTGCTTTTAGAAGAATGGACGAAAATAGCAAAAGAAACAACGCAAAAGCTAGTAGAATACATGCCTAAGAGACTCGAGGCGATAATTGAAGCAAAAAGGATGCGCACCAAATATTAGTTATAATTAACAACTATGATGATGTAGGTTTTCACTATAATCGTAAGTGTATGAATACTTTTTTTGCCCGAAAATTTTCGTTTTTCTGGCATAATTTTTCTATTATTCCTGGGAAAAAATTCTCCATTTGCAGATTATCTCTGCACCTGATGTACTATTGAATAAAATTGGCTTTCTTTGCGTATCGCTTCTGTCTATAAAGTTATCGCAAAAAAACAAGGTGTATGAATACTTTTTTGACCCACTGTACGTACAAAATTGTAGTACAAACGAGGACGTTAGATAGTAAGAAATGAACTCACGTGCAGCACGTGATTCCACCAGCTCCATCCACGTGCCACAGTGATCTTTCCGCGGGGGCTCCCCCCGCGCGATTGGCTCACGAGAGAGGCTCGCACTCTACACTGTACAATATTTAATCTGTGTGTATATATATATGTAGTTCAATAGCACCGCACGGTTTATATCATAGGTTAAATACATTTAAGCGTAAGATAATATTATGTATATAAGTAGCCAGCGGGCTGACCAGCTTCTCTTGAGGCCACTGCCGCCGTCGTGGATCGGCAAAGCCGGGAAAAGTATCTACCTTGGCGAGTCACGTGTGAGCTATTATAAGAATCACGGTAAAAGACTGGTGTCCCCTTTTGATTCACGTGACACTGCAACCGGGATTCTTCGTCGCTTCGTCGTCGACGCTCTCGACCATGCTGTCAATTAGTCTCTCCAGCTCCCATGCCCAACCGATTTCACCACACGACGAAGACGATGACAGCGTATCACAAACAAACAAATAAAAAGAAAGTAACAGACACGCTCCTGTTAGTGCACGGCCGTAAGCGTGTGAATTTTATTATTATTTATTTTTTTTTTTTTTCAATTAAATGTCACCATTGACATTGGCCCTGAATGTCGTCACACCTCCTGATCTAATAATCTAATTGACGAGAGAGACAACGCCAGGTAAATAGCAGTGCTTTCTTTTCTTCCTGGGCCGTCAACAAAAGGTCCTAGCATTGGCATTGAGTGGACAGTACAGAGGCGAATTCACGGTCAACTTCCGGACGACCGGAAGTCTATGCATCTCCTCAGTTACGTCATTTAAATTTTCGAAACTCAACGGTCGATCCACTGTGGTGTATATTTATTACTTATTTGCCAAAGTTCAAAAAATGTGAAAAAAATATGACTGTCTGAAACGGAGATGCATAAATGAGAGTAATATTTTTTCACCATGAACACATGTTTTAATACTGGGTAACATAGGAAATCGCCTCGGTTCATTAATTATTCTTTTATCACTATACTCTTTTATTATATTGCCAATTCGTTCAGTCTACACCTTTTGGGACCTTGATTTCATTGTTAGTCCCAGTTCTGCGTTGTTACAGTTCCATACAATGTCAATGGCAGTTATCATTCCCGCGGTATTACTATCCTGGACCAAAAGAGATTTAATAACACATAAAATGTACGAGAGTTTATCGCGCAATGAGAGCGCGTTGCTAACGACAGCGGAGGGCCGTAAACGGAGTGATTATATACACCGTTTCCTCTCTGGCGTCTCTAATGACGAGAATCTTTGTCATTGACATTGCCATTAAAAGATATTCTCGTTAATACACGCGATTCCATTCCCGCTAGATCGTTACACGCTCTCATATACTTTGTTCGTGTTTATCGACTGCTAGGAGACAAAAGGCCTTAACTCGCATAATAAAACACGTTAATTGATACTTGAGCAATGCCTTTTTGCTTGCTAGAAACCGATAAATGTATCGCGTTCCCGTAAACGGCTTCGAGAATCTTTTCGCTTGGTTCGTTAGCGTGGAAAGCGTGAGAAAGATTGGAGGGGAGGAATCGAGAAACGATTGAAGTGTATATATAAATGTATAAACACATAGTATGGCAGTAAGTGCATGGCTCGCTACTATTATAGCTGAACACAGGAAACGTGTGTGTACATCGATGGAAAATGGTGGGCAAGTCTGCGGGCTCAGCGATCGGCTGTCATTGACACTGATCCGCAACTTGATTCCAACGTACACGCAACTCCAACTATTATTTATCACATATATAGTTATATATACGTATGACTTTGCGAAGTGAGAAAAGTGAAAAAGGAAAAAATTAACACCGAATCGTTACCGTGTGCGTTTCAATCTACGAGCGATATGAAACTCGCTCGCACTCTTCGCACGTGTGCATGTGTATACCGATGTTGGAAAATACGTTAGTCGAGCTCGAGGACCTCGGGAACCCCTTTCTTTTAATCGCAATGGCGAACCATAGACTTGACTCGAACTCGGGACATTTCAAGGCTTTATATGGCGCGAATACTGACAATTTTATGCCCTACTTTATATCTGTTCGAATTGCTAACCAATAAAAATATCGATCTATATATTCATTGTACGGTAGAGATTTGGAAAAATCCGACACGCCCTTATCTCGCGTAGCTGGTCACGTATCCGTTTTATAAAAATCTGATCCGATTGGAAAAAAATTCCATTTATTTGTTGAATCACGGTGTACGAGGTCTGTTCAAAAAGTATCGCAAATTTTGAATTTCCGTGGGCTACGTATATCCGATTTTCGATTTTTTTGTGGCGTTAGGTCGATACTCGTGTTCCTCACTTATGCTGAAGAAATCGGCCATTTTGAATGTTTAGTTAATTGTTGACAGCTGTTTTGGTTAGACGTGTTTTGGCTTGTCTTCGATTTTTGCCTATTCCAAAAAATGGATCAAAGAATCTGTATGAAATTTTGTGTGAAAAACAATATTAAGTGCGCGGACGCATTCCGAATGTTGACTGTGGCATATGGTGAAGCTACCTTGGACCAAAGCAACGTTTATCGGTGGTACAAAATGTTCTCAGAGGGCCGAGAAGATGCGAACAACGAAATGTGTTCCGGACGCCCGAGCACATCAACAACAGACGAAAACATTGATGAAGCGAAGAAAATAATATTGGCCAATGGTCGAATCACCGTTAGAGAAGTTGCTGAGGAACTAAACATGTCGATTGGCTCGTGCTATTCGATTTTTAACAATGATTTGGGCATGAGACGGGTCGCCGCGAAATTCATCCCAAAATTGCTCAATTTCGAACAAAAACAGTGTCGCGTTAACATTGCTAAGGAGCCGTTGGACTCGGTCCGCGACTACCCAAATTTGCTCCAGAGGGTTATAACTGGTGACGAATCATGGGTTTATGGTTATGACGTGGAAACCAAAGCTCAATCGTCGCAATGGAAGCTGCTTTTTTGGAGTAGGCAAAAATCGAAGACAAGCCAAAACACGTCTAACCAAAACAGCTGTCAACAATTAATTAAACATTCAAAATGGCCGATTTTTTCAGCATAAGTGAGGGACATGAGTACCAACCTGACGCCACAAAAAAATCGAAAATCGAATATACGTAGCTCGCGGAAATTCAAAATTCGCGATACTTTTTGAACAGACCTCGTAGATCATACGGTGGTCTTTTGTTCAAAAGCTTCGGCACGTGTGATAAAAAGAAAATAAGGGCGTGTACTTGATAAATGCCGTAGCTTCGATTCCATAGAATCGATAGGCCACATCAAATTAAAGACCCGTGAGTGTAACAAATTTATTTTTCTGTTTTCAACGTTTCCATCTCAGTCTCTATCATTTGGACGATCATCTTCGTCATGACTAATTTTTCACTCTGTCGGACAAGTCTATCCTTGCCAAACATTGTAACGTCAGTCTCATCGAATACTTTCTTAGTTAAAAATTTTTATATATATATCGACTTTTCCGACCAGTTGCAACGTTTATATAACTTGAACCACCTTAGTTATGACCAATTATCTACTCTGTCTATAGTATACGTTTGGTTAAACGATACAGTAGGATTAGAATATACGATTTTAATATTCAAATATGTTAATGATTCGTAGCTGTGCGAATCTCGGGCCCCCAAAGGACCTCAAAGCATGACATGGGTTTTCTTTATAGTTCTAGTAGCAATTAACATTATTGTCCCTGAGAATAATATTATACTAGTTATCTAAACATTGCTTTACGTCTGTTTTACTCTCGCTTCTGTATTACAAACGTTATATTCTACGTACGCTGATTTATCGTGCCTTTTTAGGGTTGCCTGGGTGTGTACCGAACATTCACGTCTGTCTATGCATTTTACCCGTGCGTTTCCTAATGTTTCGTTTTCTTTGCCTCTCGAAATAACCAGGACTCGTGTATGTATATATACATAAACATATAATATAAGTACTCACATTCTTACTGACCAATTATTGTGCCCCGTCGCCGATTTAACCCGCCCGAGGCACCGCCAGCACCTGACGTTTTATATATCCCTTCCATTTTACCTTTCCTCGCCAATTTCACAAATACATATATCTTGGCCCTAAGTCGCCTACACTTTTTTCGTACAAATTCCTCGAGAACTTCTAACGCTATTCCCTCTCGGTTGTGACTCTGATCGATCGCGATCCGTCAATTCGAATGAGTTGCGTAAAAAAAATTAATTTTTTTTACTCGCACTTGGCTCGTCCGAACGTTGCAATTTATTTTGCTCATTTGACCAACGAGCGTTCGGGGTAGGCCGCGTCTATACGATTGTGCATAGATCGATGATGTGTCAGTGATACACGTCAAACGAGCATAAAATCAATAAGTCGGGCTTCGATGATTGAAAATTCCATAGCCGCTCGTGATATAATGTTCGAACCGCGCTGACAGAACAGAGAGATTTACACGAACGAGTTGCTCTGCCGAACCGGAGATCGACGCCCGTCTATCTTGGCATAATTTATTTACGCTGTAACGCAAAGAAAAGTTAGTAGCTTGCGGTGGCGCCCGGCAAACAATTAATTTACCTGAGTGTAGCAATATGTAGCCATACGGTCGAGAAGTCTTATATATATGCACGTGCATATATATACGTATCAATACTACTTGCCGAGATCTGGTTCATTCTTACAACACAAGACACCGTGTAATCCATTATCGCCCCGCGAGGAGAACGGATCGTAAACATATTTTTCATCATCTTAATGAAATCACGAACAACACTAATGATTTTTTATATGTCGCAATGGGAGTATTGAAGTTCACACATGTATGTAGGGCCGATCTACCGTTTTTGGCCATTGCACCATTTGTGACCATTTTCACTGTTAATATATTTCTATCGTTGCTCTTCCGCACTCTATAATGGTACTTTAATAATGATCATATTGATCTAGGCAATAAACTACTCGATGCTTCGTAAATTCCATTATATTCAGAGTTTTGTGCTTTAAGGGAGGAAATAGGGTTAGGACAGCGTTTTCTCAATGATGTTCATGAATTTTTTTATAGTATAAAAAATGAATATAAATTATTGAAACTTTGAGAATATTTTAAACATATATTTAAGTATATACTATACAATTTTTGAAGAATTTCCTTGAAAAACACCGAAGATATTAGCGACCCCATATTGTAGGTCACAATTAGACTCAGCATTTTGCGTACATTCTGGAAGCCGCAATTTTCATCTGAAATCGAACGAGGTTGGAATTTACTTTTATTATATGTCTCTCTTCTATATGAACCTATATGCTATAAAAAAAAAATAGAAAATTGAATTTTTTACAGGGATCAAAACAAAAAAGCATGATTTTTTGCCATTTTTCACGACGTTATTTGCAAAAAAAAATTATTTTAAATAATGATAATATTCCGATTTTAGGTTCATATAGAGCGCAATACTATGAAGAAAGTAACTGCCAATTTTCAAAACGATTGGCTGAAAACTTTTCAAACTAGCGTGTACGCAAGTTCAAAAAAGGTCGTTTTCAGAAAAACGCGTTTGAAATAATAGTGAGGAGAGCTATTGAAGGAGAGCTACTCACTTTAATGGCTTATAACAATAGAACGAGTCGGAATTTTCATTCAAAATTTTGGGAACCTATTTTTCAATAGTTTTACTAATTTATGAAATAAAAAAAAATCGATTTTTTGAACCGTCTAACCCAATTTCGCCACTTAAGACTGTGGTGGCCACCACCGGACCAAAACTGGTCACAAATGGTCCACCGCCCATATATCTGAAAAAAAATTACTGGAACCCAAAACGATTATCGTATGGGTTCAAGACAGTAGGGATGGGAGTAAGAACATTTTTTAATAATTAGGGTGCAAACATTGGATTTCGACATTGGAGCATAAACTCTACTGTGCAATAAACTTGGTGCACCTGTAATTTCCAGATACAAATATTATCAGTAAATGCTATTCACCTCGGGGGATTGTTTTCATGGGCCAAAACGTTTTCAAGTAGATACTTACGAAATTAAGTTGAACAAAATCGCGAATTCGTAAAATGAAGGGATGTCCTTTTCTGAAAACAAGGTAAACGGTACCTAAGTACTTGTAAAATCAAATTCCCTAAATCCAAGCTCTCGCAACTCGTATCTTCGAGTGGGTGTCTTTTTTCGAGCGGTACCTTGTTTTCGACTCAGTTGGAACACACCGTTGTAATTCAATAAAGTGTTTAAGAGGCAATAAAGCGAATCAATAAAGCGGATGTATATCTCGGATAATTTATTCTAACGAGAGAGTTCAGCTATCGCATTAATGTCCAATCATATACGAGTCATTTGGTATATTACCAGTAAGCGTGTCTGTATGGTAACCGAGAAATGATACTCTCTCGCATTGATTCGAGCTTGCATATGCAGAATTCACGTGCCGGGAACGTGGACGTTGTGGCGTTTGCACGTGACCGACTGTCACGTGTATAAATGCACCGAGAGGTGGTTGGCACGCGATATAGCTGCAAAATTATATACATATATGTATATATAAAATAGAAACTGTAGCAAAGTAACAAACGCGAAAGAGTTAATAGCCAAGGGAGACACGAGACTTGGATACATACTAAATGCACCTCCATAACAATAATAATGCGCTGAGTCCATGCGTCTGGTGCAACGGGATGCTGGAGCACACGCTCGTTTATATCCTTCTGTCTTTCACGATATCCACGTGAATCGTACACGCATAAATATATGTATATACATATCGTATGAGTACCATTAAACATTCGATCAATCAAACTTTCAATGAAAACCGGTATTCGTCACAATAATACGAGCCCACAATGTAATGAAAATGGGGCAACGAAAGAAAGAAAAGTTCATCGAGCTCGAGAATTAAACTCGCTCCCTACTATTTCAACGATCTATACAATAGTCATATCTGTGATTCGATCGTGAGCCATATTCATTTTTTCGTCATAAAATTATTTCATACTTTTATATCCCCCGTGGACACGGCAATAGTCTCGTTATTAAATTGCACAATATATCGGGCGGAATCTAGACGCGCGTTGAATTGGCAAGAATTGATCGCGACGCACGCACGCTCAGAGAGACGCACATACGGGATATAGACATGTATTTTTAAGAACAAAAATGCCGCGCCCCAACTGGATCGCCCCGACGTTTGGCTCCGAGCGTCTTTCGTCAAGTCTTTTCGCAACACGATCCAATGAGCGGGGACCACCAATAAGCGTTTGTGGACCGTGGGGTATTTGAAGGAAAGAGAAGAAAAATCAGGGTGGAGATAAAAAAAAAATTTATATACATATATATATAAATGAAATGAGGAAAGAATAAAGAAAAACTAACCGCACGTATGTCACATTGCCCCGGGATCGTTACGGGAACTTAACGGTGCTTTAAAGACCTACTCTCGCCCGCGTTTCTGGCGGGAATAAAAAAAAATGCATTGCGGTGTATGTACCTGCGTTTGAGCACCGGCGAACATAATTACGCTCAATGAACGGGTGGTGAGAATGTATATATATATATTTTTTTAAGTAAGAGAGCCAGAGAGAGAGAAAGGTGAACGGCGAATGTAACTTTTTCACTAACTTTTGACGTACCAACTTCCAATAAATATATATACAAATGTGAATATATACGTGTGCCTTGTCGCGGGCGCAAGGGCCTTGACGCAATAACGCAGAAACCAAGCTCGATCTCCTTATATTCCGCGTTCGTTTCGGCTCGTTCGACCCGTTTCGCAATCGAGGAACGATCGACAGTTAAATATACCGATGTATCGATAAACTGAACGAAACGTCTCTGGGTCGTAACCGGCTTTTCCCGCGAACCATTGTCTGCTTTGGATGTAAAAAATGATAAAAAAAATGCGTTCGTAGTTCGGCACTTTTGTCTGTTTAGTTACGGTACGCAATTCCAAGTGTCCGTGAATATTGCACATGATCGTTTTACACTGGCTTCTATAACGTCCAATAATTACGTTTATTGAGCTCTGAAGTGTCGCGGTTGGCCCCATATTGAAATACAAATTGAAAAGGAATAAGGAACGATTTCTTCGTATATGCGTCATGAGAAAAGGGCTTTTATTCGCGATAAGTTTCTTTCGAAATGATAACTAACGCGTAACTTCCAAATTTACATCGTTGGATTCCAAGACGAGCCTGACAGGCATAAATTGTACAGTAAGATAGTTTTTCAACGCTGCAAATCATCATGAATGATTAATTGTTGTAGATAATTATCAAATTCAATTTACTATCTGAGGTATTGGAAAAATTCATTAGATAATGAATTTGACCTGCAGGAGGGTGACTGTGGGTGGATGTTGAGAGCTGATACTTACTACTTGATAATTTATTAACAGTTTTTTGTGTCGGTTGAGAATTTACCACACAATATCATACTCCATTGTTAATTATAATCATAGCTTACATTGACGTGCCTTCGATGATATCATCAGGATATTTTTTAAAGCATTAAGGGGGCAAATAGGGTTAGACGGTTCGAAAAATAGATTTTTTTTTTTTCATAAATTGTTGGTAAAACTATTGAATAATATGTTCTCAAAATTTTTAATGAAAATTCCGACTCGTTCTATTGTGATACGCCATTAAAGGTAGTAGTCTGGTAACTTAAGCCGATTTTCATGTCTTTATTGGAGGGCGTTTTTTAGTAGGAAAATAAAAATGAATCGTTTTGGATATATAGGATGTTTTTATTTACATATTAAAGATACATAAAAAAATTTGTTTGAAAAAATTTAATAGTTTATTATTATTATTATTATTATTGATCGAAGTTGGCAGCCCGGGTCCTAACTTTTTTTCTACCGAACCGATTGCTTTCAAATTTTAACAGGCTACTCTACACACTTATAGTTCTCGTCGGAACCACCGAAAAAATTTTTCACCCCTAACTTTTTATTTTACAACCCTTTTGTTGCTAAAATAAAAGGACTTTAGCAAAGAAGGGGTTGTAGAATAAAAAGTTAGGGGTGAAACAATTTCTCGGTGGTTCCGACGAGAACTATAGGTGTGTAGAGTAGCCTGTTAAAATTAGAAAGCAATCGGTTCAGTAGAAAAAAAGTTAGGACCCGGGCTGCCAACTTCGAGGTGCCAACTTCGATCAATAATAATAATAATAATAAACTATTAAATTTTTTCAAACAAATTTTTTTTTGTATCTTTACTATGTAAATAAAAACATCCTAAATATCCAAAACGATTCATTTTTATTTTCCTACAAAAAAACGCCCTCCAAAAAAGACATGAAAATCGGCTTAAGTTACCAGACTACTACCTTAAAGTGGGTAGCTCTCCTTCAACCCCCGAACGCGCCACGTGTTTCAAACGCGTTTCTCTAAAAACGACTCTTTTTTTAACTTGCGTACACGCTAGTTTGAAAAGTTTTCAACCAATCGTTTTGAAAATTGGCAGTTACTTTCTTCATAGTATTGCGCTCTATATGAACCTAAAATCAGAATATTATCATTATTTAAAATAATTTTTTTTTTGGCAAATAAGGTTGTAAAAAATGGCAAAAAATCATGCTTTTTTGTTTCGACCCCTGTAAAAAATTCAATTTTCTATTTTTTTTTATAGCATTTAGGTTCATATAGAAGAGAGATATATAATAGAAGTAAATTCCAACCTCGTTTGACTCCAGATGAAAATTGCGGCTTCCAGAATGTACACAAAATGCTGAGTCTTTTTTATTTTATAGTATATAATTAAATATATGTCTAAAATATTCTCAAAGTATCAATAAATTATATTCATTTTTTATACTATAAAAAAATTCATGAGAATCATTGAGAAAACGTTGTCCTAACCCTATTTCTTCCCTTAAAGAACAAATTTTAAGGCATTCGAACTGAAAATCAAGTTATCGAGCTCATTGTATATCAACCAAAGTATTGGTCTAGGATATCGGTATTGATTTTGGCGAGTTGTTACACAAAATAATCAAACTTCGAATGACATAAAAAGTAAATCAAATTGGAAGTGTCGACATATTATTTGTGTATAGCTCCTTTATTTTTTTTACAAAGCTTCCCGGAACGAGGAAACCAAGAGGCTCTACAAGACGGTTTCTCGTAGAGGCAGCGTTCCGAAAAAGGGAAAATTACGAACAATGTGAAAATTTCTCATTTCCAGGGTTCACAATCCAGTCATCTAACAATATACGTCTGAATGTATACAGACAGTCTATCGCTGCTTGGTAAAATAGAAAAGTCGTAGTTTTGATCTGGGGTTTCCATCAACATGGTTATCTCGAGATATATATATATATATATATGTATATACACGCACGAAAGAGCAATAAACAATTGATTTATGTGAGACAGAGGTGAAACCGCCCGCCGTATGCTTGCCTACTTTTACCCAATCGGGGTTAATGACGTGCTGTTCCTGAATCACTTTGCTGAATATGGGGTTGCTGGAAGCTGTATCGATTATTGAAAGTCGTGTCCACGTCCGGACTCTTCGGCCACGACCAAACGACTCTCAGACGTTTGGTTATTTTATGCTTCGGGCATAATCGTGCTCTGGATATTTATTTGATAAAGACCGAATGATATAACCCCACTGTGCCCTCCAAAGGCAAGATTTTCCTTTCTTTCCCGCAAAAATTCGCTCTCGGCTGCTTTGATTCTATAAATTTGAGAGTCAATCGTCAACTTCCAAGATTAATGCTACACGTCAAAGATATACGTGTAGATTGATATCCATCCTAAATCACCCTGTACATTGCACAGGAAAATGGAGAATATTGCGTCGATGCCCACTCGTACGCGTATCCAGGTAAAGTCTCGCGATCTTGGATCTTGGAGAGATCGTGGAGATCAGGGCTAGACTCAAACTAGATCATCGTTCACGGCGTGTGCAACATAATAACGCGAAAGGGACGCACAAACGCACATGCAATGCGTATATATGTATCAGGTTTCGTCTTATCGTGGAAAGCACACACAGACTGTTATAATCTCTCACGAACGCCACGGGAATGCTTTATTATACATCCAAGAGAGTCTAATTACTCGTCGCGGTCTTAAATGGGATCTCGGTGAGACGTGCGTAAACGCGGTATTCGGTACATAGTAGACGGATAATTGGCTTGTTAAAACTTCGTGTACGGATGTCCACGATGGAAATAGAAGAGAAAATATACGAACTGCATCAGACGCGTATGATTCATCTGGATGATTGAAGCCCCCGAGAATTCGATACGTGCGAAACGCGATTTATGTACCACCATATCTTGAAGAATCCCACGACTTTGATTCATCTACAATGATGACAACTTAAACAGCAATTCAAACGCAATCTTAACATAAAAAAAGAATAAAATCAAAAGTACTACAAAGTTAGAAAGGTGTACCAGTTACTCTGTAGGGAAAATACACAGCCGGTGCGATATAAACCATGCACATACGTGCCGAGTCTCCGTCACTTCCAACCATCGTTAACTATACTGATATATATACGTACGAGCATATTTCATGGCAGCAAACACACGCACGCATATGGAGCACATGTGCACCACGGCCAGGACAATTGAACGCGGCTCTATGGAATAAATTAGTTAGGTACTGATGTGTATATAGACATACATGCCGTTACAGATTCTTGACACGGTGTAAATAGCGTTAACTCACACCCGGGGCTTTCTGGTCAGAATCGCTGGTACATTTTTTTTCCTTCTTCTCCTCAGAGATATACTTACCGAGCCAGTGAAAACAGAAGCTGTTGATCGAACACGTGGTGTGGTTTTATATACAACAGGTTGAGTCGAGAATTATATTGCAAGTTGTACAGAGGAGTTCAAACCACAGAGCGAGACAGAGAGAAAGGAAAAGAGAGAGAGAGAATGAGTGATTCAGTGTAGCGAGAAGTATAAGGTTTATTAACGCGTAATTGTGTACCAACGCCTTCGTTAAAACTCTCGGGGTGGTGTCCCAGTGGGAATGTATAATTCCTCATAATAATTCAAATATATCCTGAACTGGTGGGTGGGATGTAGGGTGGGTTCACTAGTGAATGACTACATGATCGAAATATGTCAATAATTAATCGAATGCATTCGCTATGGGAGCATAATAACAGTTTCAATGAGATCCCGGATGTTGTCCAACTTCCAGAGACTCTCGGAAATTTCTGGGGATCGTGTCATCCTTCAAACAAGTTACCAATGAATTTCGGCATCGCGCTAAGCTTACTGATATTGAATTACAATTATTTTTGAAGTTATCGACTGGTAGAGTTTCAAATGTACCATTGTGAAATTTGGCCAACAGTCTAATACGGTTTTTATAATCATTAAATATCACGAAAATGTTGCGGACTAACGATCAATCGCAATCCTATTTCAAACGTTTCCCAGCGCATATTTGAGTTTTAGTTTGCTTGTGCTTACAGTCATTCACTATTACAGTAGTCATACCGAACTCTGGTTAATCTCCATTGTGTGAAAAGGAGGTACTTGTCCCAAAGGCACCACAAATTGAAATATTATTATTGCATCCGTGTGCATTGTACATAATCGTTTGATTTGTAATCCTGTATCTCGAGGCTCAAATAAAATAAACTTTCCATCATTGATATATGTTCCGACGATATATATATATTGGGGCGATTTTTTTTTTCGACTATTTTCGTTTCTCAGTCCCCACTTGAAATTTTGTTGGATATGTCGAAAAACAAATTCCCTGAAAGTTACAGCCCTTAATATTAATTCTAAGTACTTGCTCTTAGCGTGAGAAGATTTTCCATCTAAAATACACGTAAATCGAATTTTTTTTTTTTCTCAAAATTCTATAACTCAGCCGCGTTTTATGCTAACATATTGTTCTTGGTTTCGATTTACTCAGAATAAAGCAATCTAGAAAAGTGCCTATTGCGGCGGAAGTGTAAATTGTACTGGTGAGTTGGTACGGGTCACTGAAGTTGATTTTGACTAAAAATTCTCGTTTCTATGCTGTTATCTCCGAAACAATTAACTTTACGAAAAAAATGTAAATAAAAAATTTGTTCGAAATTTAATTTCCTACAAAAAAAGTTCTATCGACCCAATTGCTTAGATTAATATTTCTTGAGATATTGAACTTTATTTTTTAAATTTTTTAAAATATTTTATATTTCATATTTTATAAATGTTATACTACTGATAAGATAAAGTTCAATATCTCAAGAAATATTAATCTAAGCAATTGGATAGATAGGACCTTTTTTTTTGGAAATTAAATTTCCAACAAATTTCTTATTTACATTTTTTTCGTAAAGTTAATTGTTTCGGAGATAACAGCAAAGAAACGAGAATTTTGGGTAAAAATCGACTTCAGTGACCCGTACCAACTCACCAGTACATTTTACACTTTCGCCGCAAAAGGCACTTTCTTAGATTGTTTTATTGTGAGTAAATCGAAAGCAAGAACAATATGATAGCATAAAATGCGGCTGAGTTATAGAATTTTGAAAAAAAAAATTCGATTTACGTGTATTTTAGATAGAAAATCTTTTCACGCTAAGGGAAAGTACTTAGAATTAATATTAAGGGCTGTAACTTTCAGGGAATTTGTTTTTCGACATATCCAACAAAATTTCAAGTGGGGACTGAGAAAACAAAAATAGTCGAAAAAAAAAAATCGCCCTAATATATATATATATATATAGAAAACTAGATTCTTTCGCTCGTTATAAAGCCGATTAATACGCGACTGTAGAGGGTCAATAAAGCGGCATAATTAGAGTGTGATTGCGACGCTGTTTCGAACGTCGAGCGTGTATAAACATCCACAACGCGAAATTCCCGGTGCTCTACTTCTCGTGTGATTCGATCAACTATTCAATAATAATCGTCGAATAAAAGTAGACTATTTATTCGTATATATGAATGTGTGTGCGTGTGTAGCTCTATATCTATATATACATGTAGAAGCGACACTGAAAAAAGAAACGAAGTAGAGACTTGTCTATACAGACTCAACACTGACTAATCGAAGATCGATCGATGCGAATTTCAATCGCACGCCCGCCACTCTAAATTTCACTGCAATATTGATCGTTTCGCTCGCCGCAGAGTTCGATAAATTTCCAAGCAATATTCAGCAAATCATGCCAAATTTCTCAACAAAAATGGTTGAACTGTCGTCACGGTTTACTTCCAATGTATTTAAAAAAAATCAATTACAGTAAAACCTCGATTACCCGAATAATTAGTAGTGGGTTGTCGTTCGGATTGACGAAAGTTCGGATAACGGAACAGTGAATTTTGCGTTATCGTTCGAATATCAGAAAGTCCGGATAAAGTAAGGGCATCAGCGTCGAGCATGTTGCATTATTTTTCATAATTATTGTTTGATTATTCCGTTTGTATCTTTTTTAATAACGATTTCTTGATTCTGATTATTTTAATTTGATATCTGAAATCTTAACGTAATATATTTTATTTTGTTCGTTGAATAAAAATTTTTTTTCATTCGCATAAAATTCTTCTGAATGTGAGCGCATATGAATCGGTTGTTATCGCAGCATCCGCTGATATTTCATTTGATTTAGTCAAGACGATACGATTTATTCCTCTCGCAGAGTCTACAAACTTTGCAAGATGTTCTAGTGAATCCGTTTTCGTATGACGCAGTTGATCAAATGATCTACAACGTGACGAGTGCGAAACAGCTTAGTGTATATATATATATGCGTGTACGTATACATATCTGTGTAAAATAGTTGGATGGAGAAAAAAGCAGAGTTGTATGTAACTAGAAGATCGTGAAGAGAACGGATGGTGCACTTATAGAAGGTATAGGTCGATCGTGGTTGAGGGATAAGATCCGTGGTCACGTTTCTTGGGAAGTATATCGCACTGAGAATGTATATATATATATGTACGAAGATATAGACTTTTTTCTTTCTCCCTGCTCCATCATTTATTTTTCCCAAAGGAATATAGTGCCGCGGTTTTATAACTATAACTCAATAGAGCATCCGCGATCTTCATCTAACAGTACTTTTTATATACTTGAAAAGTGGTTTCAACCAACTAAACAAAATGTATCTCATCCTAATCTGTAGCTTAACCACAAAGATAATTCGATAATCATTTAACAGTTAATTTGTACTACTTATCCAATTATTTTTTTTGTTGCGATATTTTCGATCATATTTATTTATAATTACAACGGAGAAGCAGAATAACGACAGTGGCGATGCAATCGCAGGGTTTATTGCTGTATGAAGATTCAATTTTTGAAGTTATAGAGAACGTTATTTGAGAACGTTTACAAGAGAAGTCTAACTAAGCCTGTCGTGTAACGAGGATTTCGGGCAATGAAAGGTTCGAAATCAACTACGAAGTAATATTATATAATTGAATTGAAAGGCATGTGCGTTTGTAATCGTGCAATCAAAAATACGCGTAACAAGTACAAAAATATGCTGTTCGAGATATTCAATCAATCATGTCCGTCAATTTTTGTTTTGTGATTCGCGACACTCTTAGTTGACGAGGGGACATGAAAATTATCTAAAAACAAGAATAATTAAAAATTCTGCATTCCATCATCATTAGAATTTTTTCAACATTTAGAAACTTAATATCCCGTATTTTTTATCATCTTTTGCTTTAAATTAGAAGGAAAATGCGTGCTATTAAGGTAGTAGTCTGGTAACTTAAACCGATTTTCATGTCTTTTTTGGAGGGCGTTTTTTTTGTAGGAAAATAAAAATGAATCGTTTTGGATATTTAGGATGTTTTTATTTAGATATTAAAGATACAAACAAAATTTTTTTTGAAAAAATTGAATGGTTTATTATTATTATTATTATTATTAATCGAAGTTAGCACCTCGAAGTTGGCAGCCCGGGTCCTAACTTTTTTTCTACCGAACCGATTGCTTTCAAATTTTAACAGGCTACTCTACACACTTATAGTTCTCATCGGAACCACCGAGAAATTTTTTCACCCCTAACTTTTTATTTTACAACCCCTTCTTTGCTAAAATAAAAGGACTTCAGCAAAGAATGGGTTGTCAAATAAAACGTTAGGGGTGAACAAATTTCTCGGTGGTTCCGACGAATTTTTTCATCCCTAACTTTTTATTTCACAACCCCTTTTTTGTTAAAATAAAAAGACTCTAGCAAAGAAGGGGTTGTAAAATAAGAAGTTAGGGGCGAAAAAATTTCTCGGTGGTTCCGACGCGAACTATAAGTGTGTAGAGTAGCCTGTTAAAATTTGAGAGCAATCGGTTCGGTAGAAAAAAAGTTAGGACCCGGGCTGCCAAATTCGAGGTGCCAACTTCGATCAATAATAATAATAATAATAAACTATTAAATTTTTTCAAAAAATTTTTTTTTTGTATCTTTAATATGTAAATAAAAACATCCTAAATATCCATAACGATTCATTTTTATTTTCCTACAAAAAAACGCCCTCCAAAAAAGACATGAAATTCGGCTTAAGTTACCAGACTACTACGTTAAGTACCCCGTACATGTTACGTTCAAGCAATACGAAATAAATTTCGTACTCGTTACATTTTATTACAATATAGGTAGTAATGCAATAAAACATTGCGTGCGATGTCAAATCGATCAGAGGCATCATTTATAGATCGGATTTTGCTTCCCTCGTATCCGATAGTCAAATTGAGTAATACCGAATTAATTTGCAACAGTCAACCGAGCACACGGCACTTGTCGTATGTATATCACGGCTTCGAGCCGGTGTACACGATGTGAGCGATAGACCAGAAACCAGATTCCCTTGATCTTGTCGTTTCTATGAGACTTCTCGATCTCCTCTGTTTCACTATTTGCTCTCTCGCAAGATCGCTATATGTCCTAAACAACTAGCTGATAAATGTAGCGCAAAATAATCGTAATTGTCGTGCCTTGGAGTACGTTATGGTATTATCGGGCATATCGCTCTCTCTCTCTCGCTATGTATCTCTCTCTCGTACATTGTAATTAAGCCGGGGTTCGATACACTGCTCTCGTAAAATGGAAAGTAGAGTGCGGGATTAGGGTGAACTAGGCTGCTAGACATATCACGTATATACGTACATTTTTCCAGAGTCGTACGTTGAACAGTCCAACAGCCTTCGGTGATCGACGACGTGCAACTTCTCGTCACGATTGACGGTTTAAAAAAAAAAAAATCATGATCGATACAATACAAAATAAATTTGTATATAATATATCTATATGTACATAAATATAAATGTAAGATTCTCACTCGATAAAGTGTATATCTTATAAATATATTCATTATTCTTTCCATAAAGATCTAACCTATTAACCTGCTACATGACTCTTTTTCCAAGTCCGCTTTTCTACTGACTAACTTCTCGATTATTATCTCTCATGTTTCGCCAATGGAATAACAATAACGAAGCGATAAATTATTTCACTAATGCACCATTATACTGTCATGTTTTACCTCCCTCTGTCTTTTGCTTATTCTCGCTATTCCGTTAGTGCTTCTAAATGAGAAAAAAAATTAAAAGGAATTTCAGAATACCGTGACGGTAAAATTAGATTTGGAAAAAATCTTCTATATTTATCAGCGCAATGGCGTACGAAATAATTTCAAGAAGGCAAAGTGCACACTTTTTTCCTTCGTATTATCTCTTTGATGCTCGTCCGTAAAGCCGCCCAGAGGTGTCGACAGCCGGTATTACTTGTATCAATCAAGAACGCGAATAAACAGTCGCGATGTAGCACTTTTTCATTCGATCCTTATATTTTCTCGTGACGTGTGATTTACGACACCCTCGTTCGTTTGGACATTGCCTCGTATAAGGATACTTTGACGATTGCCGTGTGTAATTAAATCCAAACACTCGACGAACGAGATCATAATCAATCAGTAATGCGCATTGAGAGAAGTTAATGCAGGAGAGAGTGAGAGAGAGAGAGAGACAGAGAGATTGAGGGTTGTAATACGCGCGAGGAATCTCATAATTTATCTTGCGATTGGGAATCGAGAGCTCACGTGGCAACATTCGAAGATTGTGTATCGGCGAATCGCGAAAACGACGAGAATGTGTGCACGAGTATATATATTTATCGACTGCTGGCTAACAAGAGGGCGTAAGCCACATTAATCTGTGTACATACTAAAGCGTGTGGCTTGCGTCTAATTTACAGGCACTTGGCGTTTATTTCGTGATGGGCTTGTAAAAAGGTCAACGTTGTCTCCTCTTTCTCTTGTACTGCTTGTAGTTTATATTGAGGAAGGTTATGATGAGGCATGCCTCTTCTCACATCGCAAAGATCTTTCCCTTTACAACTAACTATACAATAATGTGGCTGCTGATATCTCGGCATTCCAATTCAAAGAGAACACACCCCCTTCGACATTTAGGTTGATCGAGGCGGACAAAGCCATTCAAAATTAACGCCAAATGATAACACCTTAGTAGAGTAGTAATAATAAGAAAATGGAGCTTTTGGGACTTTTTTGAAATAGCATCTAGACTAGCTCTTTTTTGCTGTATAAAGAAGAAGCATTCGGTCGTACGGTAATGCGTCAATGCCAAGACTTCGAAACTTTCTTATACACATTTTTCAGAGGAAATCTCGGGTCGTCCGCGGGATATATTTAACATGTCATCGTAAACAGCTTTTCAGGGTTTTGTGGCTTTTCCCCTTCGTTTCATTTCAATTCCATTCCTTGAGAACCCCCCTTCTCTACCTGAAGTGTTGTCCAAAGTCACTCATTGCTAATGCATCAGCAATGAGTGGTTTTGGACAATCCTATCGTATTCGAACGAGGGTACAGGGAAAGTCCTGAAAACCTGGTCGACACAGACCATTATATTTTATTTTGTGTCAGTTGTGCTACAATCAGGAGCTCGGAAAAATTGGCTCGGTAATCGGCGTGCAAATCAGTGCACGGTTAAAAAGTCACTCATCTATCTATTGACCGCAACCAATACTTTTTAACTCGGGAATACGCTGAAGCCGATCACCGACCGCGTTTCCCGCAACTATCGATTCACTCGTCAGTTTGTAAAAAAAAAATAGTGACTAAAATAGAAAGGACGATGGCTCTTTGTTGCAACTATTACACGGCACTTATCCATAAACTTGATTTTTACCCGTGAATATTTCAAAAGTTGTTCCTCTCGATCCGTCCTCACAGCTAATTTGTAAATCATGGCCAAGATGCAAACTTGCCGATTTAGTACACCGCATAAATGCATTAATGCAGGTGCGGCTAATAACCCTCGACCTCGTACCGGAGCCTCTCTCCCACGACCATACGATAGTGTACGTATATTATACATATAACCTATCTACAGGTATTGCAACGTTATATGCACAACGTGAACGTGAATCGGGCTCACGTGACGAAGGAAACTCGCGCTCCCGGTGAATTGCATGCGTCGTCGCGAGTCTCGTGCTTACAGGTCTCAGCTCCTGCGGTGCATAGAGCATCGCCGGTGACTTTTGCCGGTCTCTCGTCCCGGCATCGCGCACCTAGCAGGCCTTGAGTCGCGAGCCCCTGGAATGCAACCGCGTGCAGCTCGCACGATCCCGTGAAACCGTGCAATGCACTCCGCTGTTTTGTTGTGCATTACACTACCAAAGGGACAAAATATAATACGGTGGTATTGTTCACGAATTTCCTGTTTCACGGACAGTACGAAAAAGAGAACAATCAGGAACAAGATTTACGATTCCATGTTTACATTTATATATATATGTATTGGGCAGTAGTCAGTGTTGACATGGGTGACCGTTTATCCGTGCACTGGCTTGCACGCCGACTACCGAGCGGGACGCAGCTTTTCAGAGTTTCTGATGGCAATACAATAGAAACTCACTAAAAAATACAAGACCGTCTGTACCGTCATGAGTTTTCTGCAGTTTCCCCGTGTCCACGGCGAATGCGATACAGTGTAGCTAAAAAACAACCGCCGAAGCTACGGAATTTAGGTTAGCCCAAAATATAGTGCGGACAGCCAGTGATAGAAGGGAAAATTGGAGAGGGTCAAGACGTAAAACAAAGGAAGGGTATACGTTGAAGTACACAAATAAAATCTACAACACCTCGTTCAACTTTCACCGAGATTTGTCAAAATTTCTCGTTGTCACAATGAAAATCTTTTTGACCTCGAAAATCTTTTAAAAATATGACGAAATATGGTATTAAAGATATTTCAACAAAATTTATCTCATTTTTCACTCAAGGGGGGAAATAGGGTTAGACGGTTAAAAAAATCGGTTTTTTTTTATTTTATAAATTGTTAGTAAAACTATTGAAAATTATGTTCCCAAAACTTTGACCGAGAATTGTCAAAATTTCTCGTTGTAACAATGAAAATCTTTTCGACCTCGAAAATCTTTCAAAAATATGACGAAATATGGTTTTTAAAGATATTTCAACAAAATTTATCTCATTTTCGACTTAAGGGGGGAAATAGGGTTAGACGGTTAAAAAAATCGGTTTTTTTTAAATTTTATAAATTGTTAGTAAAACTATTGAAAAATATGTTCCCAAAACTTTGACCGAGAATTGTCAAAATTTCTCGTTGTAACAATGAAAATCTTTTCGACCTCGAAAATCTTTCAAAAATATGACGAAATATGGTTTTTAAAGATATTTCAACAAAATTTATCTCATTTTCGACTTAAGGGGGGAAATAGGGTTAGACGGTTAAAAAAATCGTTTTTTTTTATTTTATAAATTGTTAGTAAAACTATTGAAAAATATGTTCTCCAAATTTTTCATGAAAATTCCTACTCGTTCTATTGTTATAAGTCATTAAGGGGGGAAATAGGGTTAGGACAGCGTTTTCCCAATGATTTTCATGAATTTTTTTATAATATAAAAAATGAATATAATTTATTGAAACTTTGAGAATATTTTATACATATATTTAAGTATAGACTATTCAATTTTTATACATATATTTAAGTATATACTATAAAATATTAGCAACCCCATATTGCTTGTTTTTCTTGGTACTATTTTTACAAAAAGTCGTTTCAAAAGTTTCAAAAGTCGTTTCAAAAGTCGTTTTCAGAAAAACGCGTTTGAACGCGTTTTTCTGAAAACGACTTTTTTTTAACTTGCGTACACGCTAGTTTGAAAAGTTTTCAACCAATCGTTTTGAAAATTGGCAGTTACTTTCTTCATAGTATTACGCTCTATATGAACCTAAAATCGGAATATAATCATTATTTAAAATAATTTTTTTTTGCAAATAAAGTTATAAAAAATGGCAAAAAATCATGGTTTTTTGTTTTGACCCCTGTAAAAAATTCAATTTTCTATTTATTTGATAGCATTTAGGTTCATATAGAAGAGAGACATATAATAAAAGTAAATTCCAACCTCGTTTGATTCCAGATGAAAATTGCGGCTTCCAGAATGTACGCAAAATGCGGAGTCCGATTGTGACCTGCAATATGGGGTCGCTAATATTTTATAGTATATACTTAAATATGTATATATATATAAATTTTATAGTATATACTTAAATATATGTATAAAATATTCTCAAAGTTTCAATAATTTATATTCATTTTTTATACTATAAAAAAGTTCATGAAAATCATTGAGAAAACGCTGTCCTAACCCTATTTCCCCTCTTAATTGATGTTAATATTTGCACATAAATGTACAAATTTTTCTAACAATACTTGATGATAAAAAAATATACACTAATTACCCCTTAAATCTTGATGGAGCATAAAATAAATTAGGAAAAATAAAAATCTCTTACTCAACCTTACCTACTAATTGTCGAGATTTCTCCTTGTCACGATGAAAGTTTTCGCGTCTTTGAAAGGATTTAAAAAAAATTGCTGAAATTCATTTAACAAGGACATTCAAAACAATGTACATTGCAAAATTTGCTTTATCTTAATCGATATAACTACATTTTGTAATGTATTGCGCAAATGGCGAATATTGCTTGAAAAACTCCATTGTCATATCTTCATGCTCCAAATTTTTAGACAGTCCGGGGTGACTTGAAAAAAAAAAATTAAGAAATACTATTTGCCACTGTCGTGTCGTTTCATTAGTAGACATACATAGCACGAAAAAAGTATGTCAGTTCACCGAGTGTTATTGACCAATCTGACACTGTCTCGCTCCCGCGACTTTTACGAGAACGCACTTTTACGCGGAGAAAAATATTAGAGAGCTGTTTTTTTTTGAACACTTGCTACACTCACAACGCGATGCACGATCATTTTTCCGCGGTCAACGAAATTTCAACGATCTTTTTGTTTTCCTCGTCCAGCTGTCGTCGACTACAGATATTTCGTTCTTTTCGGAACTCTCTCTATCTCTTTATTTCTCATTGCCGATACATTTTTCAATTATCTCCCAATACGCTCAATTGCCATTCAAACTCGTTCGGGTAACATTTTTGTGCACGGAATAAAACTTTTGCGGAATGCTGAAAGAAATTTATTAGTAAATACATTTGTGCACGTATATCACCTACTCTCAGACAGTAAATCTCGTGCAAAAGATACACACACACACGCACACATGCAGAGGGAAAGAGAGAGAGAGAGAGAGAGAGAGAGAGAGAGGGCGAGCGAAGGTGATGAAAGGTTTCGCGATCTCTCGCTGTGAGAGATCGTGATCGAGAAACAGTAGATTTGCAACAATGACTATGAACCAGCAGGGCATTGTTTGCGATCTCAGGGTTTCTCGAGGTACACTCTTATATATAACTTTACCTTGAGAAATGAACGAAAAATTCGCCAAATCGTGAATTATTAATACACCGAAGCTCGACAGAACGCGCTCTCTCGTAAAGATCGCGCGAATAATGTTTCTCTCTACCATTCAATTACAGGATTTATTTTCATTCATTTCCGTTTGCTTTGACTCTTTTATTTCATTCTATTTCTTCCAATTTTTTTTTTCATCGTTTGTTCAACGGTTTAACTGTGAAATTTTTAGTTCTAATATTAGGGAATATAGATCTTTGAATTATACGAATATAGAAGTCAATCGAATTTTTATAATATTTTTGTCAAGTGTATTACCCAAAAGTCGTTTACCTTCCAGGCCACCATATTGAAGTGCATTAAAGGGGGAAATAGGGTTAGGACAGCGTTTTCTCAATGATTTTCATGAATTTTTTTATAGTATAAAAAATGAATATAATTTATTGAAACTTTCAGAATATTTTAAACATATATTTAAGTATATACTATAAAATTTTTGAAGAATTTCCTTGAAAAACACCGAAGATAGTAGCGACCCCATATTGCAGGTCACAATCAGACTCAGCATTTTGCGTACAGTCTGAAAGTCGCAATTTTCATGTGAAATCAAACGAGGTTGGAATTTACTTTTATTATATGTCTCTCTTCTATATGAACCTAAATGCTATCAACAAAATAGAAAATCGAATTTATTACAGGGGTCAAAACAAAAAAGCATGATTTTTTGCCATTTTTTACAACTTTATTTGCAAAAAAAAAATTATTTTAACTAATGATAATATTCCGATTTTAGGTTCATATAGAGCGCAATACTATGAAGAAAGTAACTGCCAATTTTCAAAATGATTGGTTGAAAACTTTTCAAACTAGCGTGTACGCAAGTTCAAAAAAAGTCGTTTTCAGAAAAACGCGTTTGAAAAAATAGTACCAAGAAAAACAAGCAATATGGGGTCGCTAATATTTTACAGTATATACTTAAATATATGTATAATAATTTTATAGTATATACTTAAATATATGTATAAAATATTCTCAAAGTTTCAATAAATTATATTCATTTTTTATACTATAAAAAAATGCATGAAAATCATTGAGAAAACGCTGTCCTAACCCTGGTTCCCCCTTTAATAGATTCTCGTCATGTGCCTTCACTTTCGTGTAGATCGACGTTTCTCTCTTCTCCTCTCTCGCTCTTTTTCTCTCTTTCTCTCTTCGTCTCTATCTATCTTTCGTCCTATTGACTAGTCGTTCAAATCCCTCGAGACTCCTTGAAGCTTCGACGCGAATATCGAAACAATTATTCCTTACGTCTTTCTCGCAACTCGTTTAATATTGCGCAATCAACGAGATTGAGAGAGAAAGAGAGAGAGAGAGAGGGAAACTTTTCTGCAGCACGATCTTTCGCGCGCGCGCACTGTGCGAGAATAACAGGCGAATCTCACGCGCGGGATCGTGCGCTTGGTAATTTGTCGGGAGGTCGGGGCTATACTCTTCTTTTCCTTGGCTCACGGCTCTGTAGTAATCTACGGAGGTAAATACCTAGTGTTCGATTATATACTACGGTGCTATACCTTTCTCGCCTTTTGCCAGCAAATACTCTTATTCCGTCGTGACAAACGGCGTCTTTGTCGGCTTAAACCTTTCGAAAATAATATACAAAAGCGTTCAATGGGATCCTTCGACATCGGAGTGCAGCTTCTCGCGACCTGTTCGTAGAGACTGATGTCGCCAGGTCCCAATGCTCGAGTCTTTCTCAAACCAACAATTGTTAAAGTGGTCTCTGAAAATGTTCGAATCCTTCTCCTCATCAGACGCTATCGGATTAATCGCCATTCGCGCGTTTATGTGATATTTTCTCAATTCTAATGGAATTTACTTGTATTCCTAAATAAGTGAACAAATAAATTGATAATTTTATTGATAAAAGTAAGAATTGATTTATCGTACAATGTGTACACTCCTATTTGCTCGTAATATCGCAACTAATACGAAACTCAAGTGTACCGATTTCGTAACCGAACTTCGGCGTACTTAACTCGCGAAATTCGATCGGGAGGAGAAAAAAATCGAAAGAAAATTTCAGCTTGTGATCGGGAGATCGAGGAATTGCCGAGTTCCCGTTCACCTCTCTTTCATTCTCCCGTCGTGTTTTACAATGCAATGTACTAATGGTTTTATTGCTCGATGTGTATATACATACCTACGTGAGAGAATATTGCGGCAACTTTTTTTTTCTTCTTATATTCTCAAATCTATCAGCCGGCTGCTTGTGTCGTTGTTGGAGTACACACCGCACGCCTGGGTGACATCGTCGACGCGAGATATATTTCGCAAAAGCGCTATCACGCAGACCGCAGAGTTTGGTCACAGCGAGATCGATAAAATTTCACCAGTGTCTATGGAGTTGAAGAATTTTCTCTTTGCCTCTGGTCCACGCGGGTTCGCTTCAGAATATAGTTATTGTGGTTACGCGACGCGGTGATTGAAGAGAATTTCTGGTGCAACAGTGAAATAACGCCGCGTACTTCCCTTTTTTTTCTCGCGAGACAGATAGATATCGATCTTCGGTCGAAATACCGACGTCACATCGGTTATTGCTCAAAAATTCTATCAATCCTGTTTCAGAAATTTATGAACCGTATAATATGTTATGTGTCGTTATACTGCACGATAGTATATAAGTATACGTTAATACTTTTTTTTCTTTCAACGTTTGTAAATTCATGTCACGTGGATAGCATTAATCGGCGAGCGCGTTAGCCGAGTGACTTTTCCTTAAGGGGGGAACTAGGGTTAGGACCGCATTTTCTCAATGATTTTCATGAATTTTTTTATAGTATAAAAAATGAATATAATTTATTGGAACTTTGAGGAATATTTTATACATATATTTAAGTATATATTATAAAATTTTTGAAGAATTTCCTTTAAAAACACCGACGATATTAGCGACCCCATATTGCAGGTCACAATCAGTATTTTGCGTACATTCTGGAAGCCGCAATTTTCATCTGAAATCAAAGGAGGTTGGAATTTACTTTCATTATATGTCTCTCTTCCATATGAACCTAAATGCTATCAAAAAAATAGAAAATTGAATTTTTTACAGGGGTCAAAACAAAAGAGCATGATTTTTTGCCATTTTTTACAACTTTATTTGCAAAAAAAAATTATTTTAAATAATGATAATATTCCGATTTTAGGTTTATATAGAGCGCAATACTATGAAGAGAGTAACTGCCAATTTTCAAAACGATTGGTTGAAAACTTTTTATACTAGCGTGTACGCAAGTTCAAAAAAAGTCGTTTTCAAAAAAACGCGTTTGAAAAAATAGCGCACTCGGGGCCTGAAGGAGAGCTACTCACTTTAATAGCTTATAACAATAGAACGAGTCGGAATTTTTATACAAAATTTTAGGAACATATTTTCCAATAGTTTTACTAACAATTTATGAAATAAAAAAAAAATCAATTTTTTGAAACGTCTAACCCTATTTCCGCCCTTAATCGACGTATTACACCCGATATAAAAGAGAGACATATCTGTCGTAGTTCTATCCGAGACCTCTTTTGTTTCGAACACAAGATTCCCATCCGGAAATACGATTTATATTAATAAACAAAAATTTGGTTCCCGGTAAAAATATCCTATTGATTCTAACATATAAAATCATTTATGCATTTATGTGTTTATTGGAAAAACATCTCTTTAACGAAAGCGGAAAATCGGTAATTATGTTGCGTTAATAAATTGGCATATGTTAATCATGAACGAAATATTTGTTCACATAATTAAATATCGGATCCTGAATCTTCACTTGTCAGAAATTGTTAATTGAACCAGGAAATAAATGTGAATCCATTTATTTTAATGTGAAATAAAAATTAATGAATCAATATTAAATGTAATATTATTTTTTGATTAATTATTATTATTTCAATCATAACTCGATGCACCGTTTAGCAGCAAACATTTATCCGACGTGAGATAAATCCTGGACATAAAGGACATTATCGATTATTAAAAATTCTCACCAAACATGTTTGAGATTAATTTTTTTTCTTCTCATTTATCACTCGAAATATTACGCTTATCAACTATGTAATATCTAAAACACGATAATCCCAGTGTCGATACATTTCATTACCTTTATTTTTTTCTATTATTTTATCTCGTAAAATTTATCACTCGCAAGTGATCATTGATCGCTGGACCCTCGGTCAAGTCACTTGTCGCGATACATAACGAACGGCGCTATATCGTGTATTCAACGCGTTCCCGGTGTATCATGTAATTGGATTGGACTCCCCGCGCTCGAGAATTCTCGATCAAGTATACCGATATGCTCTCGCGCTACACGTGACGAACCTTCTCTCCTACAGGTCGAGCACGTGAGTTCGGTAAAGGGTCATAGCAAAAAAAAAAGTCTTAAGGTAGTGGGGCCGTAAAACCTTTTTGGGATTGTGATATCTTTCTTTGTTTTTTTTTTTCTTTCTTCCAACGGGTTACCCTTTTGGGTTTTTACGTGCGATCCTTCCCAATTCCACTAATTGCACTGGACTTTTAATAAAATTTATTTACCAATAATTACTCATCGGCTTTTCGTTGCAAAGATTATTTAATTTATTTTTTACGTATGACTCGAGCGTATCGGTAGGACTTAGTTTAAGGGGGGAAATAGGGTTAGGACAGCGTTTTCGCAATGATTTTCATGAATTCCTTTATAGTATAAAAAATGAATATAATTTATTGAAACTTTGAGAATATTTTATACATATATTTAAGTGTATACTATAAAATTTTTGAAGAATTTCCTTGAAGAACACCGCAGATATTAGCGACCCCATATTGCAGGTCACAATCAGACTCAGCATTTTGCGTACATTCTGGAAGCCGCAATTTTCATCTGAAATCAAACGAGGTTGGAATTTACTTTTATTATATGTCTCTCTTCTATATGAACCTAAATGCTATCAAAAAAAATAGAAAATTGAATTTTTTACAGGCAAAACAAAAAAGCATGATTTTTTGCCATTTTTTACAACTTTATTTCCAAAAAAAAATTATTTTAAACAATGATAATATTCCAATTTTAGGTTCATATAGAGCACAATCCTATGAAGAAAGTAACTGCCAATTTTCAAAACGATTGGTTGAAAACTTTTCAAACTAGCGTGTACGCAAGTTCAAAAAAAGTCGTTTTCAGAAAAACGCGTTTGAAAAAATAGCAAAATGCTGAGTCTGATTGTGACCTGCAATATGGGGTCGCTAATATCTGCGGTGTTTTTTAAGGACATTCTTCAAAAATTTTATAGTATATACTTAAATATATGTATAAAATATTCTCAAAGTTTCAATAAATTATATTAATTTTTTATACTATAAAAAAATTCATGAAAACCATTGAGAAAACGCTGTCCTAACCCTATTTCCTCCTTTAATGGCTTATAACAATAGAACGAGTCGGAATTTTCATTTTTTATTTTGGGAACATATTTTTCAATCGTTTTACTAACAATTTATGAAATAAAAAAAAATCGATTTTTTGAACCGTCTAACCCTATTTCCCCCCTTAAAGCACAAAGCTCATAAAATCAGTGCTCTCGGTAGATAATATTATGTAGCGGTATTATTTTATTTTTTTTTTTGTACAAGTATAATTCTCCTACGCTCGTATTTTCACTCAACTTCACCGTTACCAATCTCGATCGCAAGGTATCCTTAATTTTTACGGCAATTTTTATTTAAATAAAAAAAATTCCCAGCTCACATTAAGACTCATAAATTGTAAGCAATTGAGCTCGAGGCGCCGATCGGTAAATGACGATTACGTGCTTTAGTTACGATATTTATTTTAAGGTATATGTATATATATGCATTATCAACGATATACCGAAACCGTTGGTTCGCGCGAGTTTGCCGAACATTCCATTTTGCAAAAGTCAGCACCGGAAAGATCTTGCTGACGAAAATGATAGGGTCCCCGTATACCAGAAATCCACCGTCATCTAATTCGCCACACGCTACACGGGACGTCTTATTTACATAAGTGGTCGTGTTACACCTCGTTTTACGGCGCTCGTAATTGGGAATTAAGCCGAGTGTACCTTGCGCGCGGCGAATCGAGATAAGCGTAATACCAAGAGGTGCGGAGAGCTTGTTTTACCTACGTATAATATACAGAGCGATTCAGAATAGATATCGAACGTGGAATTTTCCGATTCCGGATGATTTTCTAGGCACAAGTATTTAACCGTTTTTATCAATTCAAATAACTATTTTAATCAGAATCACTAGAGTATATTTGATGAGACGACCAATGATAGCATTGGACTTTCCGCGCTGCCACTCGGCGATTAGGATCAATGTCGAGTTAGGTTGGCAATCATGATATCGATTTAGCGGACAGTGTAGGTGGAGGTTATTTTTGTTATAAACATATTTTACTTGATATATTTCTGAATATCTTTTGTCGATGTTTCAGTGGATATCGTTCTCGATATCTTTCACGATATCTTGCTCAAAATATTTCTCAAAGTCTTGTTCACTATCTTCCTCGATGTCCTGCTGAGTGTCTTCGTCCAATATCTTGATCGATCGTCTTTGTTTATAATTATTGTAATCTCCATAAACTTTGTCTGCTGTCAGTCTGCTGGAAAAACCGGTAAGATTCGATCTCGTCTATCCCGTGTGAAAATATCCCGTGTAAAAAAATTCTTTACACGGGATAGCTGCAAAATTGGCCCCATGACTGCCAATTTTGGACTCGTGCCAACCACAGCAGGACATCACCGACTCGCAACGAGGAAAGATTCAACGCTGTCGTGAATCAACATATCCTAATAGCTCTAATTTAAAAACTATTTCAAATTTTAAGAAACTGCTAAGTAATTGTGGTCAGGAAATATCCTGAATTTTCGGATTTGATATCTATTCTGAATCACCCTGTAAAAATATTATATATTGTAAAAAGGCATGCTCCGCGTGCTGTCCACGCGCGAATAGCTATATTTTTCTCGTTGAGATGACGGGCAAATGATAGCAAATGGAAATAAATGATAATTTAAGGGGACAGACAGGGATTTTCCGATGAACCGGTATGTATAAAGCGACTACCGCGATACGCGTGGAGTCTTTTGATTATATCCCCTCTCTCGTCTCGTCAAGTGTGTTAATTTAAAATGTAATTAATTAACTTATTCCATCGTATATCTTGTCGTCTTGTTATATCGTTTTGTACGTATATCTTTCGTTCGTCAAAAATTCTGATCCAGAGCCGTCGAAGCCGAGTAATTTAATGTAATTTTTCGTTTTTTCTTCTTCATTGAAACGCAACACAATTTTCTTTATTCCGAGTCAATCCTACGCATCCTGAGTCTCAATGTGCCGAGTATATCGACGCATATTAATGGAGTAGAAGTTGTACGTACGAAATGAAACATAAAATACTTGCAATAAATTATCGTGTGCTTTCCGGGTGTGTTTATTGCGCTGTGTCTCATTATATATGTAAGCGATTTCATTTGTTTTTTCTGTATATATGAATAATAAACGATAGACAGCGAGTAGATGTGTAAAATTTGTCGAAACGTTTGGAGATCTTTCATAGAAATTATGAGCAGTCCTATTGAGACGAGTCAACGACGCGCGCTTCGCTGCTCGTAGGATGTGTTGCACGCTTAATTATCATCTATTTATATTGATATTATTCATGTAATATCCGTATAGACGTATATATAAATATATACAAAACACACTCGAGGCGCACACGTCCTGAACTCGTGTTATCCACTTTCTCGGATGGGTCACACATTTTTCCCGACCCAATCCTCACGCTCGCGCTCTCTTATAACGACTTAACTCGTGCCCTCGAGTATATAATATAGGATAGAAGATGAGTTTGCTTCGTTTCTCGTGAACCACTTTAGAGTCTCACTCGCACGTTTTCATTTGGTTTACGCAATATGTTAAACACACGCCATTTTAACTCTTCCTTCCGTACGAAGAGCTCGTAGCTTTTCTCTTCTGCATCTTGGATACAACATTTATAAATGGAGGGGAAAACGAGAAGAGCGTGTGGTTATTGAATATTTATTAGCATCTCACCATTTCATCTGGCTCATAATCGTCGCTACTTCTTGGAAATGCGCTCGAATTAATGTAACTCGTTTTCTCGCGAAGGAGAAGATTTACTTCTTCTTTTTCTTCGCCATGCAGTATGCAAACGTTAATTTCCAACATTTTCATTTAATGTACCGGTCGTTTTTCGACTTTTAAGCGCGTCGAGTTGCCTGAAAATCATAAAAATAATAGTGTGACTTTGTTGCACGTATTATTGCTGGTTACAGATACGAAACTTGCCGATAATATTACAAATAAGAAATCCCTATATAAATGATTCGGATTGCACAAGAAAAATTACGTGTATATATTCTTCCTTCCGCTACTCGATTGCGAGCCGCCCATTGCCGACGTATTTTTTCGAATAAGCGAATAACATTCGATCGAACTGTCTCTCTAATGTCACTCGGGGGAATAATCGATCGAGTGAAATATGGCGCGTACAACATTATAAAACTGTCCGAGTTCCCCGACCATTGGATAATCTCTCTCGAAACGAGACGGACGCGCAACGATTTACTTTGACTGAGTGATAGCCTCGGCCAATAGACACGCGGTGTAAAAAAAAAAAAATCACGAGGGCTTCTTATCGAGACATTGATATTCTTCGCACGTATCCACAGCACGAACAGCTTCTCTCCGAGAGATCAGGAAATATTTTTATAACTTTTAATCCGGTATATTCTTTATTTATAATTTAAAAAAAACGTATTATAAATGTAGCATACCTCGCATATCCGGCAACTGTGAGAGTACGGTTGACGATACTTACTGTAATAAATACAAATCGAAGACACACCGCTTTCCATTGCCCCCGGGCCGTTTGATATTTCCACAACTTAATTATTGCTCCAAGTTAATTCTTCTTACAGCGGGGCTCTAAAGCAAAACCTTCGCGTTTGAGCCAAAGATTATTGTTCGTCGTGAATTATCGTATCGCAATTGAAACTACGATATTATAATACTAATAACGAAAAGTATATAGCGTATATATAATTCGTTCATGCCCGACTGCCAATCGTAATCGCAGCGGGATTCAATTCATAGACAATCATCGAAATATACGCGAAATATGCGCTTGTACATAGTGATCGGGAGGGTTCTTTCCTTCTCACATCGCAGCGAATGCGAAAGCTGGAAAACACTATCGTTGCGAGAGCAAAAGGAAGCACGTACATTTACGTAGATACAGAGCACTATAGAGCACTGTTCCATATACGCGGAGCGAGTTTATTCTTTTACTGAGAGTGCAGAATCTACGAATGTGTCCAATGTATGTATATACGTGTGCGATAATTACATCAATTACCTGTGGAAGGGAGTGCTGCGTCAGAGATGATGGAAATGGGGAATTAGAGAAATTTCACTTCTATTTCGTTTGGTTGATTAAAAACTTTAATAAAACGTAAAAAAAAAACAACGATCAGCGAGTGGAAACGCTTAAAACGTACAGTTATTTAGCTCGAAAATTGAAGTTGAGGTTAATTAAAGGGGGGAAATAGGGTTAGGACAGCGTTTTCTCAATGATTTTCATGAATTTTTTTAAAGTATAAAAAATGAATATAATTTATTGAAACTTTGAGAGTATTTCATAGATATATTTGAGTATATACTACAAAATTTTTAAAGAATTTCCTTGAAAAACACCGAAGATATTAGCGACCCCATATTGCAGGTCACAATCAGACTCAGCATTTTGCGTACATTCTGGAAGCCGCAATTTTCATCTGAAATCAACCGAGGTTGGAATTTACTTTTATCATATGTCTCTCCTCTATATGAACCTCAATGCTATCAAAAAAATAGAAAATTGAATTTTTTACAGGGGTCAAAACAAAAAAGCATGATTTTTTGCCATTTTTTACAACTTTATTTGCAAAAAAAAAAATTATTTTAAATAATGATAATATTCCGATTTTAGGTTCATATAGAGCGCAATACTATGAAGAAAGTAACTGCCAATTTTCAAAACGATTGGTTGAAAACTTTTCAAACTAGCGTGTACGCAAGTTAAAAAAAAGTCGTTTTCAGAAAAACGCGTTTGAAAAAATAGCGCGCTCGACGCCTGAAGGAGAGCTACTCACTTTAATGGCTTATAACAATAGAACGAGTCGGAATTTTCATTAAACATTTTGGGATCATATTTTTCAATAGTTTTACTAACAATTTATGAAATAAAAAAAAATCGATTTTTTTAAACGTCTAACCTTATTTCCCCCCTTAACCCCGGTGATCAGGCACGAATTAAACTTGAGCCGATCATTGATCGGGACTATCGCCTTAGACGATACGACAAATTTCTGTGACACTCGCGTTAATGTTAATGACAAAGTTATGCGACTGCAAACAATCGGAGAAGCTATATATAGATTCGTGTAACGAATAAATTCTCAGCCGACATTGTGATTTATATCGTGAACTCGTTGCTCATTGATCCGCGCGGAGGACGCCCTCCACCACCCCCGCACCCGTTGCTTTTTCATTATTATTCTTCCGGCTTGGTACGTAACGCGCCGTAACAACTCGCGAATTATTACTGACGAAGTTTATATTAAGTACTTTGCTACGATAATAAATTTACCATAATTATCGTGAATCCATTGCCGTATGCTCGGTTGGGTTTTTGTGTTTACTCTCGTCCATTATACGTGTATCGAGGAAAACCATACTGAGACTACCGGATTGGTTGAATTGATTTATGGTTCACGATTTAACGTCTCTTTTTATTATTCACTGAAATCGTTATTCGGCTTGTGAATTATTATGGGGCACAATTTTCCCCCGAGCCCACAGCGTATTACCGTTGGTTCGTATGTGCAACTAATAATCGATTTGTATATATAGACGATGATGTACTATTTTCGGTATTACATGCGTTTATGTAGCCGTGCCTCAAGGGATCTTTGCTCAAGAGATCTTTATTTCTAGAGAAAGGTTTGTTCTCGTAATTTTTTTTTTTTTCATCCTCATAAAGCAATAGACAAATTATAATTTTAGCTATTTTTCTTCATGTACAAGGTCTGTTCAAAAAGTATCGAGAATTTTGAATTTCCGCGGGCTACGTATATTCGATTTTCGATTTTTTTGTGGCGTTAGGTTGGTACTCATGTCCCTCACTTATGCTGAAAAAATCGCTCATTTTGAATGTTTAGTTAATTGTTGACAGTTGTTTTGGTTAGACGTGATTTGGCTTGTCTTCGATTTTTGCCTATTCCAAAAAAGCAGCTTCCATTGCGATGATTGAGCTTTGGTTTCCACGTCATAACCATAAACTCATGATTCGTCACCAGTTATGACTCTCTGGAGCAAATTTGGGTCGTCGCGGACCGAGTCCAACAGCTCCTTATCAATGTTAACGCGACACTGTTTTTGTTCCGAAATTGAGCAATTTTGGCACGAATTTCGCGGCGACCCGTCTCATGCCCGAATCATTGGTAAAAATCGAATAGCACGAGCCAATCGATATGTTTAGTTCCTTAGCAACTTCTCTAACGGTGATTCGACGATTGGCCAATATTATTTTCTTCACTTCCTCAATATCTTCGTCTGTTGTTGATGTGCTCGAGCGTCCGGAACGCATTTCGTTGTTCGCATCTTCTCGGCCCTCTGAGAACATTTTGTACCACCGATAAACGTTGCTTTGGTCCAAAGTAGCTTCACCATATGCCACAGTCAACATTCGGAATGCGTCCGCGCACTTAATTTTGTTTTACACCCAAAATTTTATACAGATTCTTTGATTTTCACGTCTAACCAAAACAGCTGTCAACAATTAACTAAACATTCAAAATGGCCGATTTTTTCAGCATAAGTGAGGGACACGAGTACCAACCTAACGCCACAAAAAAAAATCGAAAATCGAATATACGTAGCCCGCGGAAATTCAAAATTCGCGATACTTTTTTAACAGACCTCGTACTAATCGTTCCTAAATTTTTATAGCTGACTAGATGTACGAATGAATCGAATAAAGTTCATTGGTGTTTAACAAAGTTTATTGGAATTAACATTTATTAGCGTTAGTAATGGCTCAATAAAAAATGTAAACGTATATATTTTATCTCACGGAATGTAAATTGACTTGGGTTTACATGAAAGCTTATTTAAACCGCCACGTAGAATCTTCAAGCTCGCGGGAGTCGGGCGTCGGTTCGAATATGAAATTTTTATTATTTTTATTCGGGAATGAAAATTTATTCGAACAACATTCATTCGAATAAACATTTTTTAGGGTAATAAGGACTCAATTGGAAATTTGGCCAATAGATTTTATTTCATGAATAAAAATGTAAATCCATGCATATTAAACTTTATGTTTCTAATAAATGCATTTGCTCGATATGTACGATCGTAAAATTCGCAGAGAGTCCGTTCACCCGAACAACTCTAATCGCACAGAGAAGAATATCTCGTTGATTGACACGCTAATTAGTATATAGATGATAAAGAGAGACAGAGACACAGGGCAATTCGATCGGAGATTAAGCAGTTATTTGATCGAAACGCTTCAGCAAAACTTATGATATAGTACATTTTCTCGAATCATTCTTGTCTTTGCGCATTGATTTAATTTCGATACACACCGCTCGACGGCGCTGCGACCATCGATTTATAAGAAACTGAAAACGAGATATCGAAGCTCTCTTTCCTCTCCTTAAACCTCACATTACCGTGAAGCAGAACGAGATCTCGTAATTCTCGAGTTTTTTTTTTTCATTGAAACGGAAAGTAAATTGAATTTATCTGGCTATATTAAACATCACACTTAGAAAGCAGTCATGACGCGTTAAGAATTTTTTTTATCGTGCATGGAAAAAAATTTATATTTAGTTAGGTAATAATACCTAATTCAATTGAGTATCATTGATCAGGCCTAATGAGTAACAATTGTCAAATCTAATTCGATGCAACTCAAATTTGATAACAAGCGCGACAAATTTTTCAAACATTAACAACATGTGAAAGGTGATTCGTTTTTAATTGAAAATGTACGTTTCTAATTTGAATTTATCCATTTTCTGATCGATCATTCTGGATCGAGGTGTCCAGAATTTCTCGGCCAAATTTCGAATCATTCGGTTTGATAGTTTAGGAATGCCGTTTGGGCAAAGATTTTTATGCATTTTGTTGGTAATATAGAGAGTCGATAAGGCCTTTCATATGTTCTTAAATAAACATTTTATTTGGCGCAGTTTTATCTAAATTTAATCAACGATTCCTGACGGCTAACTATAGATTGACGTCGGGAAAGATGCTGAGCTCATTTTCTCTCCCACAACTCTGTCGTTGCCGACCTCTGCGTTGTCGAGATATTATAGTCACGATCGTCGCCACGAGATAATTTTCCATCTCCCTCTCTCTCTCTCTCTTTCTTGTCCCGAGACCAGAAGCCACCACCGACTTCCGGGATTACTATACTCTTCTTCGGGTGCGCGGGAACGAATTATTATGTGATAAACTTACTTTCTCCGGATTACTCAACCCCGCGGAGATCCTGCTCAATTTTATGTACAATGAGGAATAGAATATATGCTGCTTTTCACGTCAAATCGATCTGGCTACGACCATCAACAACCTGGGATTTGGTTCATTTTTTATATTGTTGTCACAATTCCAAAAATCAGGCAACAAGAACTTAAAAATTTCTACAGAAGAGATGTGCAGTTTGTTACATGTTTTTTTGTAGATACCAAAAAATACCAAAAAATCTCCAAAAAAAAGCTGCATGTCTTTTAGGATTCTAACAATGAGATAGAAAATTGGGGATGAAATACCAGATAGGGAGGGTCGCAGGCAGGTCGATTTGATGTGGAATCACTGAAATATCTCTTTTCCATCTAATATTTGTGTCGAGAACTACTTAATCTCGATCTTACATATTTCCATCGTTATACCCATAACGTATATTAAGATATTTATTATCGTCGACTGGATGATTCGTTTGATCACGCGAGAGAGATCCAAAGAAATATAGAACCATGCAGATCCTTGGAGCCTCGATACACAATTTGCTCTTCAGCGCATGAACCTATTACATTATGCGTAATAATATCGATACTCACGCGGTATATATACGCCATAAGTTGATTTTATTCGACCATACATGATATTCGCTATATACATATACCATCATTATAATTACTATTAAAGCAATTGCGCGGATAATAATTCGCTTTAAGTGTTCTCTCTCTCGCTCCAGCTGGTTGGCCGCAAGAGAGCCTTTCGTCAGCAGTCACGTCACGTTGTGAAATTTTTCGTGCGTTTCATAAATCTCGGTTATATTCCCCGGAGAGATATATAGCTCGCGTCACATATGTATAAATAAATAAATATATATATATATATATATAGCGAGAATACTGCAAAGGAGAGATTCGTATGGACCGGCAGTGTGGAGCAGCTCGCATATTAGTCTCACTCTTCGATCGTCCCGCGTCCACCATAGCCTACGGACACTTTGTGCGTGCTTGTGGCAGTTGGAATACCGAGGATAATATAAATTCCCCGACCGTGTCCTAGTATGACAAAACATACATATGTGTATATACTATATATATATATATATACATATATAAATATATTAAATAGATATGGCATCAGATTCTGATCGTGCTCGAGGTGGGTATACGATAGAGCTTCTTGCTATCAATTTTTATTATATACATTTCTCCTTTGCGGCTGTATCGGGAAAGTATAATCGTCATCATTAAGCTTCGAGCTGGTGTAGAGTGCCTATCCGCAAGAAATATATGTGATACAGGGACATCCAGGAGAGATGGAATGGCGAAGAAGATGAGGCATTAGAATTTTACTTCCTTATGGCGGAGGTTTTGTTTTTGTGAAAAAAGAAATCGAGTTTCTAATGACAATAGTTTAAAATTCTTCCAAAACGTCGAAAAATCGTATGTGACAAAAAACTCGAAAAATAATTCAAATGGTTAGATCTCAAAAACGAGTTGACTGATTTCGCTTAAACTTTACGCTGATATTGAGCGTCAAAATTCATTAGTTTGCTATAATTTTAAATTTTAAGTTTTAGAAAAAAAGGTCTGTGAGTGCTCTACCTTCCGCAAATGTTCAGTTATGAAAAAGAAAAAATCTACCCACATAGAGGTATGGGGCAAGGATATTTGTTATCCAATTGGGCGATAATGACTCAAGGATTTCTGAACTTTCGACATTTGGAATCCTTCCAAAAGTGTTCCATTTTTCGTTGATGAATCGATATAAAAACATTCTCTTATAAGAGCTCTTTTTGCTTCCAATGCCAAGGGATATGGAAAAATTTCATTGGATGCACGGTTTCCTCCATAAACTATGTGTAAAAACCTTGTAGGACCTTGATCCTATGGAAATCCTATCGTGGAATATTAGATGTTTAATTTTTTCATCGACTGCTTCATCTCTCCCGGACACTTTTCACAAGCAGTAAATTATCGTTGTACACGACAAAAGTTGCGTATGCACGACGTAAGTCCGATTAGTCCCCGGTGTCAATATCGACGTATGAAACGAGTATCGGTCGTTTAACGAAACATGTCGCCATCTATCACGTACTTATCCAATAGCCGAGAAATGGTGAAATTTATAGGAGAGAAAGAGCTACATCGTTTATCTCCTCCGAATGTTTATAACCTCTCGCGCAAAATTACCCGATGAAAAGCGATCGATCGAACGGCTTTGCCGTAATTACGACGATCGGGGCGATTAACGCGCGTTCCGCGATAGATTAAGCAGCGGCACGAGACGCTTCGGCGTGTTATCGATGAAAATAGAAGCCGATGATTCATATATATATATATATTAGATATGTAAGGCAGGTATTAGCTATGCGCTGGCTCGATGTAATATTTATTTGCAAGACATAACGCAGCAATAACCCTGTGACATCATCAGACACTGACGTTTATATCGCGATTTACAGATCCTCCTTGTTTTTGCATTCGTTAAGTTAGACTCGCTTTAACGGTGCTGCGTAACGAGAGCTTAGAGATATACTATATATATACCTGTACAGGTAAGAGAATATGACCGCGTGTACATGAATGTAGGAACTGTGAGAAAGGACGAAGGAGTCACGAGCTCCCGCAGTGCGCTTCAAAACCGTTTCGGGGTATAGCAAGTTAATTTCCCGCATGGTATAACACATCACGCTTCAACATTACGTCTTTTCTTTCAACATTTTCCAACTGGTCTACCTGTCCTATATGTATAGAACAGGATAGGCAGACCAGATGGAAAATGTAGAGAAAACGTTATCGATCGAGCTTTCGCTGCTCGTGTTTTCTTTACAGCGTTATAGACGTTCCCTCGACGTACACCTCGAGATAATTCAGGAAATAATTTACTACAAATAATGCAAATTGAAACTTGCACATTGTTTCGTCATTTTTCCGCATACACAAATGTCTACAACCAAGAGACTCTTTCAATGTTGGCGTCCTCACGGAGCAAGCGTTGTGTTTATGCAAAAATAATGAGGAAACAATGTGCTAGTTTTAATTTGTAATATATTTTTTCTTCGTTAACTTAATGGTGTGACATTAGCAGTGGGACATCGGCATTGAAAATTTGAACAAAAACTATATTTGCATAAAAGCAAAAGCTTCAACTATGCGGCAGCAAAATGATAAACCGTGAGTCAAACCGCGAGACGACTAACCCGGCGATAGGAGGTCTTTTTCAAGGTGCGACGCGCGTATGAGCTCGTCGAAATTCTTCACAGCTGTGCACTTTAGGGATTCATCATACACCTGACGTATGTACTCCTGGTATACATATGTATAATTGTACGTACGTGATGCTGTACAACATTTAGCCTCGTATCGTTGCGGAGGCCCTGCTCTAGCGCACGAGCCTCGTCTCTCGTTTCCGCATTTAATAAATTGCCTCACGAAGAATCCGGTTCATCTCTCCCTCTCTCTTTCTCGCTATCTGCTTTCTACTAATAACGATTCCATTCCTATCGTGAAACGGTTCTCCCGAGCTCACTTATGAATTGTAGAATGCACAACACGGACATTTGTTAAGTCACCAACCAATCACGACGTCATACGCGCTAAGACATCTCGAGTGGAATATGTTTGCGGCGTTGCTTGACAGCATATTGAGTGGACGACTCTTAGTGTGTTACGCTAGTTCTGCAATCTTCGAGTATCCTTGCCTATAATCGATAAAAAGAAGCGATCACCAGTTCATCATTCCTCATGCTGACGGTGTGTCATACACATCTGCAGAAGGAACTACTGTGGAATTATCGACTATACGGAAATATGGTTCTGCATTGGTTTAGCAAGCGATATAGTCGCATCTCAGTCATCGAACGAGACGGAGAATACGATACGTGTATATATGTATATATCAATGGGAAAAATGCGAAAAACGAAAAAAATCACTTTTGGGACGATTTTCAATGAAATTTCGAGTTTTTCAAAAAAATGGCTACTGAATTAGTAATCAGCGAGTCAGAATACATCGACATAGTGTTCTAAAAGAAAATTTGAAAATTCATAATTTTTTTGCATTTCGGCCAAAAAGAAGTGGCTTCACTAAAATCGCTGTAACGTTGCTTCCCGATGGAGTTGGAACCCCACTCTGTGCTTATTCTTTTCGTGATCGAAAAACCTTTAAAATGGTGCTTGAATCATTGTGCTATCATTATTTTTCGATTTTTCACGGATTTTTGAAGCCGGACCATAGATTTTTGCGAGTTTCTCCATACACACCCCTTCTCATTTTTTTCGCCGATATTCAACCTGCTCTCACGGCTACAATAATTGAGATATCGGGACGATCCATAATTCATTCTTTAAATCTACTCGAGACGTTTTCAAAACGCTCGGCAAAACCCAAAATCGATGAAACGGGAGCCAAGTTATGACCATTTGAAATTTCGAGATTTTGAGGTTTCCGAAAAGGTGGGCAAAACTTACAAACATTTTTTTTTTTTTTTTTCAATGTTTCGATACCCTAATCGATCGCAAATTTTCCGCTGATTACGAATAACACCGAGTTTTAGTCGAAAACTCAAAAAATCAAGGTGAATAACGCGACACGTGAAAAACGCGAAACGCAAATCGTAAAAAAATCGATAAAATGACTTTTTCGACGACGGTCAGCAGACCGATTCCCCGAGTGAGACGAATTCTCGTAGAATCACGATCGTTCGTCTCGCTCGGGGAATCACGCAAACTGGACTAAGTCAGAGATACAGTCCGGGATCCCCGTCGGAATTCTACGATCGTTTTATTTCGGCATTCTCTCATCATCTCATCCCATCTAATCTGACCCAACCTCACTTGACTCAACCTTACCCGACCTAACCCACCTCCTCAACTCTTGTACACGGCGGCGGCGATATATTTATATAATATAGAGGGATACACATATATCGGTACGGATTTGTAATAATGCGAGAAGAGGCGAACTCGCGCAATTTTCGCAATTGCAAGAGAACGAAAATTTCCGATCAATCACCGGGTCTGAGACGGATTGCATATACTGACTTGGGCAAGATTGGTATTGCCTGAAAATTGCTGAAAACCGATGCTTTCTCGCGGCGAAAGAGGCATCAGCCTCGATACCAACGGAAAACGAGCTTCATTTATTTCCAGTGTAGAATTTTTCTTTCGCTCATGTTTCGTTGGGGAATATGACTGACTGAAAACAACGCGTCTTTCTCTTATCATTGCGTGTACTTGATGACTCTGTGCGAGAGAGTAGGTTGCTATTACGGTACAATGGTAATGTAAAGATTGCGCAATGAATCATATCGCAACACGTTCATAGGTATTATAAGCGTTCGTGCACTGGGGTAGAGAGCTTGTCTAGTGGGAGAATTTTTGCGAAAAAAGTTTATTTAATTTCTTAACAATTATTCGGAGTAACGGGGTCGACCGCGCGAACGTTCACTCTTGCTTCAAGTTTAGACGGTGCGCCTTTCGTTGTGTTGCTCTCCGGTGCTTTTACTCATTTGCTTCAACGCTGGAAGAGACGACACAGCGAGACACGTTGATGCAACATTTGCCGAGAGAGCATAGACCTCTTTGATGTTTCTCGTGATCTTAAGATTTTTCGATGCGATGATCTCATTCTCAGTCGACTAGAGGTAAGGTGGCCGAGAGTATTAGAGGGTGAACAAAAAATTGCACTACTCCTTTTCGCAAAAATATTTCTGTTTAAAATAAAAAATTGCATACAAAAAGAAATGCGCCACATCAATCTTTGTAGCCAGTAGTGAAAGGGTTACATTGCATTATTGTCCAGTACAGTTTACGTAGTAGAATCGGCAGTTGGAAAGTAAATCCGTAGCCACTGGAAAATCGGATCTCTTTCCTCACGAACAATCGATATTAGAGAATCTATTGGTCTCCGGTAGCAGCTTACCACATTTGCATCCACTCTCGCGGTCATTGCGAGTATTCGCATCGATAAAGCTCTCACCACCGTGCGTGCTCAGAGGTGCCAGAGGGCTGTAGTTAATGCGACGTATACATTCGCGTGTGTATATGCACTATGCGATTATTTTGTTCGCCACCGTACCACATATTGTCGAGTAAACTCTGCGCAAGATCGGCAAATTCTCAGTTATCAAGGCGTTTTGTACGACGTTCTTATAAAAAAAAAATCTATGTATGTATATCCACGGCTCACGAGGAAAATGGCGTGTATATGGTCACAAACGTTGAAACTGTACTCCCAACTGTCCGGTGATTGCATGGACTTGAGTATGCAAATCGAGAGTTTGATCGCGTGGAATCTGGCATATGAACGGAATCGCGGGGTACACGCGGTATTTGCGATATAAACGTTTCGATACTATCGGCACTTTTATACATAGTTACATGTATGATCAGAGAAGGAGATGGAGCGAGAGGGAGTAGGACAGGGGCTCTTTATATGGATCAGAGTTGCCGCGAGCTACTAAATGGAAAAGACTCTCTCAACTGTCCGCGGGCGACCCGTGCTTCGACCTCATACCCGGCTCCACACTCCTTCGATTCTCTCAAACGATCTCTCTGCTTCATTGATCGGTTGTGATCGCCGCGATCGAATGAGTGAATTTTCAATCCGCGGAAATCGATACCAGACCGATAGTATGCCGGTATCCCGCTCGCTCCTTATAATGGATGAAATAAACTTTGAATAAATAATTGGCTCTATCTCGTATCTACCGCGTTCTTTCATCGTTTCGTATATATACATTTATATAGATAGACAACAAACAATGCGACCTTCGTTTATAGTATATAGATTATACACGCGTTTAAGCACCATACAGCCGCTGATACAATCATTCGGTACTCTTTTTTTTTCTCCACTTTTATTTCTATTTTACCTCGGAGGTGAGAGAAAAGAAAACGGCCCTGATAGCTGTTACCACTAGCCCGGAGCGTTCTTAACGAGATCCATCGAGACACATTTATTATATACTTGTAGATGATATATAAATACACGTATAGTATCGTGTACAACTACGGTATTTACGTTCGATTCTATCAATCCCTGGCTGGCTTGTGTCTCATTTGCGTGCAGCGCGTTAGAGTACACGCCACCATAAAGCATCACTATATATAGCGTTATATTTGCAATCTTGTAATATATGTGCATTCGCACACACATTACTTTTGTGCAGTCACGCGTATACACCTAAACACGCTTGGATCGAATTGTGTACCCCGAGTTACGAGCGGTTTGGAATATGTGTTAAATATGTTTGTATAACCTAACGAGCTAGTCCCTAGAATTTCATTACAATTCATTTATCGCGCGATTACGTAGAGGCGAACATCGCGAACTCTCTCCACGTGTTACACACACATCGCCCGTCGTCTTCCATCCGTTACTGACCGCACGCTGCAGAATGCAACCGATAGCTCCCCGTTTTATGTGATACACGGATCAATGTTTTTTTTTTTTTGGTACAAATAATGTTTAATTAGTCTAGTTTGACAAGGGGGACTACAATCGATGAATAGATAAGAAATAAAATATTTTATGTACATATATCGTTGAATTACTGAAAGAAAATAATCGGTGTTCTTTTCTTTGTTCCAACGTATACACTTTCCGGTTTTTAAGGTAGTAGTCTGGTAACTTAAGCTGATTTTCATGTTTTTTTTGGAGGGCGTTTTTTTGTAGGAACATAAAAATGAATCGTTTTGGATATTTAGAATGATTTTATTTACATATTAAAGATACAAAAGAAACATTTTTGAAAAAATTCAATAGGTTATTATTATTATTATTATTGATCGAAGTTGGCACCTCGAAAAAAAAACGCGTGGGTGGCCCCGGTGATTTTGGCTCTTGATGTTATCTGAAATAAAAAATTCTTGGCCACCTACGCGCTTTTTTTTCGAGGTGCCAACTTCGATCAATAATAATAATAATAATAGACTAATAAATTTTTTCAAACTAATTTTTTTTGTATCTTTAAATGTAAATAAAAACATCCTAAATATCCAAAACGGTTCATTTTTATTTCCCTACAAAAAAACGCTTTCCAAAAAAGACATGAAAATCGGCTTAAGTTACCAAACTACTACCTTAAGTGTGATCCTTCCCAATTCCATTTTTTTTCAATTTTTCCCCCTATCAACCTCTACCCCGCACTTCACGGGCTAACCTAACTCCCATGTGGCCATGGTCGCAGTGAAACTGCGGAAAACCTGTGTCGTTACAGAGAGCTTTGTTTTAAGGGTGGAAATAGGGTTAGGACAGCGTTTTCTCAATGATTTTCATGAATTTTTTTATAGTTTAAAAAGTGAATATAATTTATTGCAACTTTGAGAATATTTTATACATATATTTCAGTATATAATATAAAATTTTTGAAGAATTTCCTTGAAAAACACCGAAGATATTAGCGACCCCATATTGCAGGTCACAGTCAGACTCAGCATTTTGCGTACATTCTGGAAGCCGCAATTTTCATCTGAAATCAAACGAGGTTGGAATTTACTCTTATTGTATGTCTCACTCCTATATGAACCTAAATGCTATCAATAAAATAGAAAATTGAATTTTTTACAGGGGTCAAAACAAAAAAGCATGATTTTTTGCCATTTTTACAACTTTATTTGCAAAAAAAATTATTATAAATAATGATAATATTACGATTTTAGGTTCATATAGAGTGCAATACTATGAAGAAAGTAACTGCCAATTTTCAAAACAATTGGTTGAAAACTTTTCAAACTAGCGTGTACGCAAGTTCAAAAAAAGTCATTTTCAGAAAAACGCGTTTGAAAGACGTGGCGCGCTCGGGGCATGAAGGAGAGCTACTCACTTTAATGGCTTATAACAATAGAACATATTTTTCAATAGTTTTACTAACAATTTATGGAATAAAAAAAAAATCGATTTTTTGAACCGTTCGTTTCCCCCCTTAACTGAGTTGAAATTGTATTTGCTACATCAGAAACTCAATCAAATTGCCTCCCGCTGCCCACGGAGGAACCCCACTGCGAACGGGCTGGGAAAAGGTCCTTCACGAATTTTTGTTTGCTAGTTTTGTTTGAAGTTTAAAAAAAGATAAATGATAAACTGAAAGTGCGATGATGATGCAACTCAACGAGCTCAGCAAGTGAAATTTTTCGTACAGCCCCTGCCTCTCCCCCGTTAAGTAAAATATTGTTTATTAAGTTTAAAAGTGCACTCTGTGGTCATCAGTTCTCAAACAATTCTACTTTAAACTTTGTTTATTGGAAAAAAAATTCCTTCTGCCGAAATCAATATATTACGTTAATCCAATGGATCTGCGCGTTTGAAATTACGGATTTTTACTGCAAAGAGTTTACTATCGGTCGAGTCTCGCGTCACTATCGTCAGCAAAACTTTGCAATGGTGAATCCTGCTCTGTGATCGGCGATGCGTGAATCAGAACGGGACATACTTCTGTGTAGACACATACGCATGGATTTACAAGCCTGGAAAGTGCATCGCTTCGTGCATTCAAATGATCGCCGGGCAATGTACCAATGAGTTTGTCGTACGTTTAGCATCCGATGGGTTTGAAGCACGTAGTTGGAAGGACAATGTGAGCCTGCTCATATGGGATTTCAGAATCATGTTGTATTCTCATGAGATAATCGAGCATCAAAGCAGTTTCTTTTGCAGAGTATTTATTCAAAAAGTGGAGGAAAAGACAGTAACGATTGCAAAACTCGTTCGTTCCTTGCTCCGTATAGCCGATTACGGATGCAGCATCTATTTTATGGCTTATTTCAATAATTTTATTTCAAACATAACTTTGTATATTCATTCGATAGCTTCAACACACAAGCACACACACACATACTGCAACAGATGGAAGAAGTTGCAATTTCTTTTAGATCAATCTTTTCTCATTAATGTTATTTCCCACTCGTAAAATAATCGTAATATTTTTTATGTGTCCGACACACTTCGATCCAGGCGATTAAGTTTAGTTTTTTTTTCTCTCTCGGGACTTCCCTTATAGAACTGTACATAAGTTGGGCTTAATAATATACGTCGCGCCGAGGAATTATCACTCGGATGATCGTAATGCCTCCCGTCTAATGAGTCTACAGCGCAACGTCCGCAGGGATACATATAGCAGCACCGATGCACCTTTATAGTTGAAGTTTTAAGCAGCCTCGTTTCTAACAAACTCACATTGTTATTCTCAAAGTAAACGCGACATTGTACTATAACCATATGGGACATTCCACGTAAAATCGATCTGGCTGTGATACACATCGTCTGATTTGATCCATAATTTTTCATCGGGCTCTATCCTAGGCATGCAGTTGCTTTCTAGATTTTTTTTAATAACTGCTATTTGGAAATGATTTTCTGGAAATTATTTTACATATGAGAAAAGGTTCGATATAATTTAATAATTTGTAAAATGCGAAAAAATAGACGCAAACGCCGGTTCACTCTGGTATATATTTTTCAGAATTTTTTCATATTTTAAAATTACGTTTTACCTTTTAACTTATATAATTTAAAAAATTGTTACTAAATAGCAGTTGGCGAAAAAAAATTAGGGGGAAAAACTGTATGCCATTTAGGATTGTAATGAAAATATGAAAAATTGAGGACGAAATCCCAGAGGATGAGGATCATAACTAGGTCGATTTGATGTGGAATGGCTTATATATATATGTATATACTCACAATGCGAATGAGTCATCGAGACACCGAGGGTTTAATTGGACGAGTGAAGCGATTGCATAAAATTTAATATTACAACCGAGTTTTGCTGAGAAGCCAAGGGACGGAAGACGTGCAGAAGAACAAATGGAGCGAGGCTGCGTGTTCACTGTAAAACGTAGGAACAACTATAGACCCGTGTTTCTCGTCCTAAGCAGAGCGCATAAATAGTCAAGCTGGAGGCTTCTCTGGAATTCGAAACGAGGTGAACGTGCATTTTGCAGTATGGATGTACTGTAACGCACTGTATCTACTGACTGAGGGATCTATTAGCGAGTGTGATGATCTTCGCGTTTTGCCGTTTCTCGTGGCACCGCGCTGCGGAGCTATAAACCGAGACCTCGCTACGAAAAAAAAAAAAAAAAAAAAAAAAAAAAACTGATCTGGAGCCGATAGGTAATTGGTATATTTATTGCCGATAATTAACGAAATTGATGCGGCTAACGAGAGGAACTGAGAAATCAAGTGTAAATATATATGAATATATAGTCAAGCACAACTGTCGCAATTATGTAATGTTTACAATCTGCAGTTTATGAACCCCATCTATAATTATATATATAATCTATGCATGTTATGTAGTCATAAAAAAAAATTATACGCGGTCGATTCACTAGTGTACAGCAGTTTCAATTGGATCTTGGATATTCTTCGAACCCATTGTTAAATTCATTTATACCGCGTCGTTGCAACATTTATAGATGAGACATTGTGCCACATAAAGTGATCTTGAGGTTTACCTGTCAGTATTGTATTGTGTGATTCTTTTCACTGGATAGTTAAGGTTTTTTTTTTAGTATCATCGCGGTAAAGGTCAAAGAATTGTTGTGGAATATATATATATGCAAGTGTAAAAGTACGACCCGGCCTTCGAACATTTCCCAGCCTCATTATCGTTTAGTTTCCGTTTGATATGTGCCTGATGCAGTCATTCACTTCTTGTGATTGTGCTTTGATAATAATGCCTTTTCAATAACAGATTCATTGATATTTTATGTCAGAATATAATTTATATTACGAAATTCCCTTTTGATAAATGTTTGTCGATACTTTGGAGCGTCCAGAATGTGTGTTCCACAAACAAAACTACGTTGTAGCGAATGGGATATCGTTTGAAGGGACTTAAAGATAAAAAAAACATCAAAATGTTTTTTTTTACCGATGTTCCCTGTTCCCCCTTAACCACGCAACTACTACGATGAAAATTCGGAAATAATTCTCTTTTATGGAGTCATAACGAAAGTTTCACGTCGAAATTGTAGTTGATTTGAAATAAGTGAAATTTAATAAATATATCCAGCAATTGTGTCAACGGTAAACGACTTCACTTAAGGGGGGAAATAGGGTTAGGACAGCGTTTTCTCAATGATTTTCATGAATTTTTTTATAGTATAAAAAATGAATATAATTTATTGAAACTTTGAGAATATTTTATACATATATTTAAGTATATACTATAAAATTTTTATAAATATATTTAAGTATATACTATAAAATATTAGAGACCCTATATTGCAGGTCACGATCAGACTCAGCATTTTGCGTACATTCTGGAAGCCGCAATTTTCATCTGAAATCAAACGAGGTTGGAATTTACTTTTATTATATGTCTCTCTTCTATATGAACCTCAATGCTAAAAAAAAAATAGAAAATTGAATTTTTTACAGGGGTCAAAACAAAAAAGCATGATTTTTTACCATTTTTTACAACTTTATTTGCAAAAAAAAATTATTTTAAATAATGATAATATTCCGATTTTAGGTTCATATAGAGCGCAATACTATGAAGAAAGTAACTGCCAACTTTCAAAACGATTGGTTGAAAACTTTTCAAACTAGCGTTCACGCAAGTTCAAAAAAAGTCGTTTTCAGAAAAACGCGTTTGAAAAAATAGTACCAAGAAAAACAAGCAATATGGGGTCGCTAATATTTTATAGTATATACTTAAATATATGTATAAAAATTTTATAGTATATACTTAAATATATGTATACAAATTTTATAGTATATACTTAAATATATCTATAACAATTTTATAGTATATACTTAAATATATGTATAAGAAATTCTCGAAATTTCAATAAATTATATTCTTTTTCTATACTATAAAAAAATTCATGAAAATTATTGAGAAAACGTTGTCCTAACCCTATTTCCCCCCTTAATGGCTTATAACAATAGAACGAGTCATAATTTTTATTTAAAATTTTGGGAACATATTTTTCAATAGTTTTACTAACAATTTATTTCCTCCCTTAACGGAACGGAACCGGATCCACGCCGTATAAATGTGTATATTCATGCTTGTGTTATTTTTATCGTGTAGTCGACTTAGCATGGAATACGACATATATATATTGAACGTACAGTGTGAAAGATCAAACTCGCTCGCGTGCCACTCGGCAGATAGATCTTTGTTTTTTCCCTTATCGGTAATTACGGCGTTGGTAACGGGAGGACAAACAGTACATCGTAACTCATTCGCGCGACTTCGCAGAGCCCCTGCGCGCACTGCAAATCCACTTTGCGTAACCGGTAGCTATTCTCGGTATACCAAGATTTTGCTCTCAGAGAGCTCATCTCTCGTTCCACTATCTCGATTTTCATGCCACTTATTTTTTCCGTCTCTTTTTACCCGAGGTGAATATACGTGCACTAAACACTCGAGTGCTCTTGGAAAAGAGCAAACAACAAAAAAACATCAAGAGCGCAACAACGGCTTTCACGTCTGAGCTAACTGACGAACGCACAAGCGTTGTCCACACGCTTTGCGCAATCTCATTTGCTTTGGTATCGATGAAATTTATCAAACGGAATAATATCTTCGATGAATAACTATTTTGTAAAAAAATTCAATTATTAATATTTTTTTTCATCACAATGTACCATTATTATTAGAGAATTGAGGGAAAAAAATCAATGTATTCTTAAAATAAATATGTTAACTTTTCGAACCATGCAATCATCAGTGAAAAAATCTATTCCCATTGAATTTCAATTTTCAGATATTTACAAAGAAAATAATTTTATTATTAACGTGTTGTATTCTTGGTATGGATGAATTTTGTTTTAACCGTTTCACATACGTTATCACAACAAGAGTTTTGTTATTCTAACCATATTATTAAATACAAGCAAACAAAAGGCTCGAATAAGTGTTAGACGGTACATAAATTCTCCACAATAAGAAGAAATGTATATTTGTATACATAGCGCCTATTCGCCGCTCCCCCAACGGATTATTAACTGTTTCACTCGCCCTCGGTGTCTTCAGGAATTTTAGACCGAAGGTAAGCCTCTTTCGAACGAATGCATAAACGAGTCTCTGGCATTAACACCGAAGTAAAGAAACAGCAACATTAATAAAAAAAATGGTAGCGAATTGTTGATTTCCGGATTTTATCGTCATCGGTCTCTCTATCTCTCTCTCTCTTTCTCTCTTTGTGTCAGCCTTGATGAGTACATTGCTTTCATCACGATTTTCTTGCTACTTAGTACACGCCCTGAGTATACAACGTGTAAAAATCTAATCTGAATTAATACTTATCAGGGTAATCCACATCTTGCAAACATATAAGTGTTGGCGGGTTGAGATGGAGGATGAAAGAGAGAGAGAGAGGGAAATTCACTATAATTATATGAATAACGAGAGTGCGTGTGGTAATGAAAGTCACGAGATCCGTTACAGACACTTATTAACGATAGTCACTGTGAATTTTACGATCCGAATGGTACATAGATCGATTTTCCACTCGTTTGCTTTCTTCCTACCACGCGTATAACATTTTTAATTTATTTATAGACTTTTTATTATCCACCGTTGTTAAATATAACTATATGTGCATATAAATCGTTTGGATATCGCGTCAGAGGAGTTTTACCGCGAGTAAAAAGTAACGAGAATGCGAGCATACGGGCGCAAGAACTAACTCGCTAACGAATTAATTTTTCACAAATCAGGGACGTTCGAGCGTAGTTGTAATATTCATGAATATACAAATTTCGCATCAATTTTATAGTTTATCGTTCGAAAGTTTGAATTCCCATCTCGCGATACATACGCGAAGTATAAGAAGCACGTGTACTGAACGTTTATTCTGAGGAACACCGAGAGCTCGAATTGCACTCATAAAACCAGAGAACTATCGAATGCTGTTTGATTTACACTGACAACAAAACGAACTCTTGCGTATACGCGCTTAAACAAATTCCTTTCTGTCTCGCTTTTTGTTATAAAACCGCCCTTCTAACGTTACTATTTTCTTTCACTCCCTCTTCGCGGATATGATTCCAGAGTTTAGCAACAAAAAACAGGTACGCCCCCGCGGTCGGGACTGTTTAATGGGAGAGCAGGAATGGTGGGTGCATTTTTATCTAAAAGTACCCTGTTTGATCAATCATTCGTTCGATATTTATTCGATATACCAGAAGAAAATGCGTTACTTTTCGCGTTGCATAAAAAAAGAAGAGAGATGGAGAGAGGTCGATAACTTTACGAGGGGGGACCCAAAAAAAACGGGAATTACGCTGCGGCGGTGAGGGTGAGTGGGGGAACCCATTGCTCGACCAGGTGTCCGTTGGGGACACATCTCCTGAGTTAGTGTGCGAAGTTCTGTCGCCGTGAGTGCATCGGTTCGCCCGTGGGAATTTTCGTAGTGAAACAACTTTTTCCATTTCGGCGAAAACGTGATGGCCGATTGTCGAGAGCAACGCGCGGCTGTGAAATTTTGTTTCCTGTTGGGGAAATCGGCCGCTGAAACTACTGTAATGCTTATGACTGCTTATGGAGATGCTGCCCTAAGTAAAGCCAGAGTCTACGAGTGGTTTTCACGTTTTAAAAATGGAGAAATGTCAATTGAAGACCAACCCCGTTCAGGACGCACCGCAACGTCAAGAAGTGACGAAAACGTCGACAAAATCAATGCTCTCATTCATGAAGACCGTCGCCGAACCATTGATCAACTCTGTGAGATGTCTGGGATATCATGGAGTTCAATTCAGAGGATTTTATCCAAAGATTTGCACATGAGCAGAGTTGCTGCCAAATTCGTCCCTCGCCTTCTCACAGACGAGCAAAGGGAGCGTCGACTTCAGGCAAGTTTTGAACTTCAAAATCAACTCGAAGAGGACCCTGAACTTTTCTCCAAGGTGATTACTGGTGATGAATCGTGGTGCTATGGATACGACCCCGAAACAAAGCAGCAATCAAGCGTTTTGCCACTGTGCAGGAGGTAAAACAAAAATCGCTGGAAGGCTTAAAGAACATCGCGATAAGTGAATTTAAAAAATGTTTTGAACATTGGAAGGATCGTTTGCAGAGGTGCGTTGTGGTCAAATGAGAATACTTTGAAGGTGATCAAAATTTGGTGTAAAAATATTAAAAAATAAAGAAATTATGATGAAATTCCCGTTTTTTTTGGGTCCCCCCTCGTAGTATGCCTTAGCACCATTTATCGAGAACTATGTTTTAAAATTAAATTAAATAACCCGAAGACAAATTTAGTAAAGGAAGCCAGTAATTGGGAACTATGAGTTTGTGTGGACGGACTTTTCAGCCCCCGTTCAAGAATCCCAAGGATTTTCCATTATCAATTTTATAATAGCTGTCCAATCAGTCCATATCCTCCGGAGAGATGCCTCAATTATTATATTTACCCTTGTATCGGTCTCGACGAGTTTCAAAGTTCTTGCAGGCTCGACAAGCAATTTTCTCATGTATGATTGAGTCACGTCAATTACAATTAACGTATTAAGAATTGCGGGCGTGTCTGAGACACACGTCGAGATAAAATAAATACAACAGATAGATAAGTATAGAAAGAGATAGATAATTAATTTGACAGATAGATAGATAGAGAGAAAAGGACTTTTGTCTGTCTTATAACGAGATGCTATAACGAGAAAATATATCTCGTGGGTGTGCGAGAGCTCGCGGAACTAACTCGAACGTGAGAGAAAAAACGAAATAAAGAGAGAAATGAGATAAGATGTGGAAAACGTTATGTTCGCAAATGTACAGTTCATTCTTGTCACGTTCGTCCCCACGGTAATTCCCCTCTCGAGACGCGATTTCTCGGAAGACCGTGCAGCAAAAATACACCGTGTAAGCTGGAGCGAGAGCTGCTGTAGCTCCGGCAAGCTCGATAAAAGGGAAGAGACAAGAGAGATAGAGAGAGACAAAGGAAGAAAAAAAAACGTGAAGAAAAAAAACTCGAGTCACATTACAAACTACACTGTTGAAGCACGCGGATCCAGGCTCTCGCAGTCGCAGTGGTTCCTCATATCTCGACCCTTTTAAGCCTCGCTCTCGCGCCTTCAACTCTAATACAGAAAACGCAAACGCGCGAGAGAGAACCCGATGAAGTAACGTAGATCTCTCGTACCTCGTGTCAGTAGACTTATGTCAGAATCGCCGAAGAGCCGCTTTGCCACGGAATCCAAGAAAACGTAACGCCTAGATGCATAATACGTGTGTATACGTATACGGGACATTTAACGGCAAATTCATCCGACTGTGAACCACACCCCTCTGAAATTTAATAAATCATTTTTCCCCATTGTTCTTGCAACTCCAAAAAGCACGCAGTGCTTATCGCAGATTTTTTTGCGTGACTCCTATTTAGTTATAATTTTTACAAAATTATTTTATATAAAATAAAGAGGGTTAGTGGTAATTTAAAAAATCGGAAAAAATACTGGAAAATCTTTTATCCAATATAAAAATTTCGAAGCTTATAGCTCGATATCTCGCATTGGGGCGGCGTTCGTTCTTATTTATCGACTTTTTTTATTAGTCAAATATTTGAAGATAATATAACCGAAGATCGGTTTATTTCGAGATGTGGTTTAACTTTTTTTACGTTACCGACAGGATTTTTTACAATTTTGTCATATTTCTTTTTTATTGTCTTTCCGTTAGCCATCATTGAACTGTGATTTTTCGTAATTCTAAAAATTCTCGTTGACAAAATGAAAAATAATACTGCAAAATATTCTGTCAAATAGACGTTCGGTTGTATTTTTTAAAGGTATTTTTCGAACCAAAAAAAAATGGAAAGAAATAGAAGCATACGCTTCTTCATATTACGCAGAGGATTGTTCAGAATTATTTCAGATTTTAATATTACGACTAACGTTTTGTTTTATGAAAAATAAGTTTTTATAAATCATCACGAAATAGCGGTTAGAGAAATAAATTTAGAGAACAGACCGCGTGCATTTCAGAATTGTAACGACAATATGAAAAATCATGGACCAAATCCGAGAGGGTGAAGGTCGCAGCGGTGTCGATTTCACCGGGAATCTCCCATATACAATATGTACGTATAGCTAGTACAACCTCGTCGACGTACCAAGATCTTCAAGCGCCGCCGTCGTTGCCGGGTATCTACGAAAATGGCAAGTTGCGGACATTCTCCATCTGGTGTGTGTATATACGTAGTCTTGGCTGATCCCGAGAGCAACAACGACTTGTCTCCTCGACGATATGCCGGGTGATCTATACAACTATGGATTACGCACTTACCTCTCCTACAGCTGTCTCTCGATGTCTCCTGCCTGAGCGTGATTTGTAACGGTCACTTCTTTGAAGTGGCGATCACCTGTACGTCTTACGAGAGTGCACATATTGTGACTTCATACAGATATATAAACAACGACAGTGCGCGGTTGAAGTTGTTGGTTGGCAGTATCGGTCTCGACATATGGTGAGCTGGTTCGTGAACGAGGAAACTGTCGAGTTGACGTTCTCGTCCTGCGATCTCTATGGATCTGTACAAGCCTTTATTTCTGATTCCACCTGGAGATATAATCGACCAGTTGGATATCGCAAGTCAGCCTTTATTGCTGAAGAATTATTTACTCGCGTAATCGGTTCAAATAGAGTGATCGAATGGGTGATGTAGCTCCAACATTATTTACTGGTCTATGAAGTATCGAATGAAAACAAAAACTGGTCGAGCATGAACGTACTTCATGGACCAATGGTTCCCTTCCGTTCTGTTGTAAATATATATATTTTTTTTAATCCCACCTTCTTCGCATTACTTTAAGGTAGTAGTCTGGTAACTTTAGCCGATTTTCATGTCTTTTTTAGAGGGCGTTTTTTTGTAGGAAAATAAAAATGAATCGTTTTGGATATTCAGAATGTTTTTATTTACATATTAAAAATACAAAAAAAAATTTTCTTTTATAAATTTAATAGTTTATTATTATTATTATTGATCGAAGTTGGCACCTCGAAAAAAAGCGCGTGGGTGGCCCCGGTGATTTTGGCTCTTGATGTTATCTGAAATAAAAAATTCTTGATAATTCTTAATCTATAGACATGTCATTCTGGTCGGAACTACTGAAGTTAAATTTCATGGATAAATAACAAAATGGCGGACTTTGGAGAAAAAAAACTTTTTTTTCGAGGTGCCAACTTCGATCAATAATAATAATAATATTAAACTATAAAATTTTGTCAAAAAAATTTTTTTTTGTATCTTTAATATGTAAATAAAAACATCCTAAATATCCAAAACGATTCATTTTTATTTTGCTACAAAAAAATGCCCTCCAAAAAAGACATGAAAATCGGCTTAAGTTACCAGACTTCTACCTTAATCTAGCTGCATGACGAATTTCAAGTTGATAGGATAAACCGTTTACGAATTAGAGGGCTGTAAATAATAAGTACGGACGGACGGTTAACTGACGATGAGTCTCACCATAAGGCTCCCGTTTTTAAGGGGGGAAATAGGGTTAGGACAGCGTTTTCTCAATGATTTTCATGAATTTTTTTATAGTATAAAAATGAATATAATTTATTGAAACTTTGAGAATATTTTATACATATATTTAAGTATATACTATAAAATTTTTGAAGAATTTCCTTGAAAAACAGCGAAGATATTACCGACCCCATATTGCAGGTCACAATCAGACTCAGCATTTCGCGTACATTCCGGAAGCCGCAAATTTCATCTGAAATCAAACGAGGTTGGAATTTACTTTTATTATATGTCTCGCTTCTATATAAACCTAAAGGCTATAAAAAAAATACAACATTGAATTTTTTACAGGGGTCAAAACAAAAAAGCATGATTTTTTGCCATTTTTTACAACTTTATTTGCAAAAAAAAAATTATTTCAAATAAAGATAATATTCCGATTTTAGGTTCATATAGAGCGCAATACTATGAAGAAAGTAACTGCCAATTTTCGAAACGATCGGTTGAAAACTTTTTAAACTAGCGTGTACGCAAGTTAAAAAAAAGTCGTTTTAAAAAAAACGCGTTTGAAAAAATAGCGCGCTCGGGGCCTGAAGGAGAGCTACTCACTTTAATGGCTTATAACAATAGAACGAGTTGGAATTTTCATTTAAAATTTTGGGAACATATTTTTCAATAGTTTTACTAACAATTTATGAAATAAAATAAAAATCGATTTTTTGAACCGTCTAACCCTATTTCCCTCCTTAAATGCGGAATCCTAAAAATTAGGGTTTAGAAATGAGAATATGATCTGCAGAGTGCGTTCTTAGCATTGAAACACAATGAAGTGATTTATTATTTATTAGGTACACTGCTTTATGATGCCTAATTTATTGATTTTATGTATACCACAGCGTTGATGCCATTCTCAATTTTCGATAGGCCATTTTCTTTGTTTGAGAATTCTCCAATAATTTGTGGTATTTCATTCCCAATTTATCGATTAAAAGATATATTGATTTTACCGTATGACACAAGTTAAAGCAAGCGCCTTTACTTGATCCGATACTTGGATGAATGACCCCTTACCCGTAGACTCACTTAAACATTAATCATTGAGCTTCAGTATTCCCACTTGACATGTACACTCGTATGAGTACTAAAAATCAGTAAAAATATAGCCATTTCAATATCACCACAGAAAACTAATCGGCCTTCGGACGCGACAGGCAGGCTGGCTCTGGGAATAATGAGTTAAGGTTATACATTGTAAAGAGTTACCGTGGTATAGCCCGAGCCAATCCGGCAATAGGTGTTGTACCTGCAAACCCGGGAGATCAACAATGAAAATAAAAAATTTTAATACGCATTTAACACTCATGACAAGTATGCATGTAGCTACATAAAAAAAGTAACCATAAAAAAAACTTCAAATAAATAAAATGTGCGAAGTGTATTAACTCTTTAACGACCGCATAAGCAAAAGAATATTTCCTTGCTTGCTTAATTTGTTTTTAATTGTTTTTTAATAGTTGACGTTGAGACGCCACGGAGTCTCTTGATCAACAGCTGCGCAATGACGGCTTTTCTTATTAAATAATTGTTCGTCATTACACGCTAAATCCTGCAATGAAACGCACATCAGCTTAATATATATTTATGGAGGGGAAAGAGTGGGTCACGAGAGATAAAATAAACGACCAGACGAGACATTCACTGAACCACGTTTATCCCGAGAGGGATAGGGGAGAAAGACGGAAGGGGGCGAGACTATGAGAGTACCTATAGTGATTCGCGATCGTACTTTATATCCATCCGGTGAGTCTCTTGCAGCCTCTCGATGATCGGCAATCCTACCGCTAAATAAAGGACGATCTGCAGAGCTCAGGGCCCGCGCGCGCACCCTCTCACGACGTAGAGCGGATCTATAGATTTTGCTCTCGAACGTCAGTTTCGAAACCTATAAACATTTGCAACTGATGCTTTAGCAAACACACTCATCGAGCCAAGAATCTGGCACACGTGAACACACTGAATCTGGAATATAATGCAATTCCGCGATATAAAGAATCTCTACAGTAACGGCACACACATACGCAAACACTCGCGCGCATCCAAACATTTAGGTCTCCCGTTCAATTGCGGCTAAACAGCGAAAGAATGTTGATGTTAAGGATACAAAATCTATTCGTCTTCGATAAAGTATTTTTGAATCGATGATAACTTTATTTTATAGTCATTCGATGTTATTTATGGTAAAAAAATGCAATAAAGAAGATGTTGACACTTATTCATTCATTCATTGGTGGGTAAACAAAAGATCGAAGCTCATAACAGGAAATTGGACGGCATCAGTAATCAGGATATTTGCCTAAAATAGAGTTTATATTTGTAATAAATCTTTTATTTTATTGAAAATTCGTTACTTACTTATTGTATCAATTTGAAAGGTTGTATATTATTTTACGGTTACTAGGGAATGAAATAATTCGTTAAACAAAAATGATATGAAATTATACTCGAGGATCTTCAGATCGCGATTTAATAAGAATTGATATTTCGAATACAATATATTGTTGTGTATATATGACAAAGAGCGTCGTAATTATCATCGATATCACAGTTAGAATTATTATTTATTCACCCACAAGGTTTTCCTGAGTATGAACAATGCACAAGATGGTTATTATGATTACAATGATATCTGGTATAATGAGATAAAATTGGTCAAACATTATTGCCAGGGAGACGTGTTTGCCATTCTCATTTCACAAATTAAATTTTATATAAACTGTGTATTCAAAAAATAGGTCCTCCGCAGCTTGATGATCGCAATCCCTCATGAACGGGTACAATTAAACAAATGTTCGGACTCAGCTTTTTATATGGAATCGATGTCAATCCGCAGAAACGATGATGTTGAACCAGATCTGGGTTTTTCTCTGGCGGTTGACGTTTTATCCTTTTAATGCTCGAGAAGAGCAACGCTAAACCGACGATAATACGATCGATGTCAGTTATTCAGCGTTAGATGGCAATACGTATATAAATGTATGAGTGGCAATCGCGTCTTGTCTGAGCTTGCGATCGCTACGGCGGATCGATGATAACTCTACTGGCGTGTCCGAGCTACTACTAAACGTGAGACCAAGAATCCACGAAACCATCGAGGGGAAACGATGGCGATTTTCGGTGACTCTCGTGGCTTTTCGTACCTCGTCATCACCTGTACAATCATAAATTAAGTTTTCCAGCACATATTAACTAACCAACATCTGTTTGATTCGAGTAAGCTTTATTTGAATGAATCGAAACGTGTGTGTCTAAAATAAAATATATTTTTCTTCCGCTGTGCAAATCTTGACACTTCTCAATCCAATACATTTTTATTTATCAATTCCCGACTGAAAGCAATAGTTTAACTGTGTGTTGGAATTATTTTAAAAAGGTTTTGCACTCGTTCAATGTTTAATTAAATGGAATATATGTATTTTGTATGCTATACATCCATTGGCATCACGGTCAGTACGGAAATACGTATCCCTAAGTAGATCACTATATACGACAGTCGATAGAGAACCAGCCGACCACAGATAGAACGATCTTTAGAGAACTTGGCTATATCAATCTCGCGAAATGAAAGGACAACTCTACCAAAGAACAAAGATGTTCTTTGGTACAGTTCTTGGCCGGAAGAATCATTAATCGGTCGAGGTATTCTCGGAGGCTTTTTTTTTGGAAATGTTGTTCTCTAAGACTTGTTCGTCGGTATATTTGTTCCAGAAGAGCTGATTTTTGTTACAGTTGTTCATCGGAAGAGTTGGCTCTGGGAGAGTTATCAATTTGACACTCTTCCGTAATTTCTCAGAAATTGAGTATTTGCCATTTTGGGATTGGGATTGTAGGAAACTTTCCTAAGATTGTAGGAAACGATGATCTCAAATGGTTCACTCTACTTGTAGAAATGACAAATTTGACGGATTTGAAATCAACCGAGAGTATTTAGAGGGTATATTATATTTACACGCGATGTTATATCATCGTAGAATAATAATGAATTCAAAGAACTCGAGAATTGACCGTTGCAGGTGTTTGATTTTCATAACAGAAGTAGCCACAAGTGACAGATTGTGTCAACGATTGTTTTAGCGATCAAGGAACGTTCTATAATCGCGACAGAGGATCCGCCGTATCACGTGGGTGTCTTCTAGATGAGATGAGACGCGATCTAAAGAACAGGAATCCCCGAGTCATCAGCTATGTCCCCACGTCGACATGTAGATACGGATGCTTCTATACATTTACACATATGTGTAAGGCTCGAAGCGAGCGAGGCCACTTTCTCCGGATCCAGCTGGACCGGAATATCTTTCACTCGAGTTCTCTCTATCTCTTTCTTTCTCTCTCTCTCTCTCTCTCTCTGTCATACATTTGTTAGCTCTCACACGCGTGTATTACTCATCCTCGAACGTCGTTGGACCGCGGATTCACCGATGGGACTATCTGTACAAGCGTGAACGTGAGAGGAGTTCAGGGAGAATCGCCAGAGCGTATAAAAACGATCTGTAGGTTTATCATGGAATTCACGTTGGGCAGTGGGAGTATAAAATATATATACACACACTTTACATATATGTAAACACATGTACGCATTACATATATTTATACAAAGTTTACATATATGTATACATGTATATAACGTATGTAAGGGGTATACAATAATGATAATTAAAACTTTCGCCGGACCTCTTTTTCGCGACGTATATAAAAACATGTCTATATAGACGTCAAGACTTTGCCGCGTCTTCTGATGTATAGTTTCGCGTAGGAGCCAAATCGTTTGCATAAATAAATTTGGGTAATAGGCCGTTCGACAACTGAGAGCGTCTGCTCTCACACAGACGCCGAAGTATTCATTAATAATACAATTTGCTCCCGGACAAATATAGACTTCAATTTCTCCTCTAATCTCTCTATGCCTTTATACAATATTCTTATACAGTCTATTCTCTCATCTCTATTGATCTGTCACGAGTATATAGATAACTTTTTTTTTTCTCAGTCAAAAAATCATATCGATGAATCTCGGAATGATTGATGTCGTACTGTATAGACAGCTTGACGATTATTCCACAGGCCGCAAAGCCCGCGCATTATTTACAAGGAAGTCTTTACTTTCGACAAAGAAACCGCTGGCATTATAAGAAATAAATATATTTTTATCTATATAGATATATTGATATACATTTACGGAACGATGAAAGTTCCACATCAATCAGGAAGCGGAGCATCGGCGGTTACCCATACCATAACTGCATTCTCCATATATATATACATACATATATGTATATTTATGTACATGTGTGTGTAATCTTCATTATTGCGGTTTCTTACTCCGTTACGCGCCACAGCTTCTTTTAACATGTTTTGTTTCCTCTCACGAGGGTGGGAATTCGTACGATATTTCATTCGTCTAAAAAATATCTCAGCCGTTTGGGCGTCCGTGCGTGGCCGGCTACCTGAAGAACGGCATAACTTAAAGTTGGATTCTCACTGTCGTGTATGTGTGAAAGTGATTTAAAGCAACTGCATTACGGAGTCTTCGGGAGTACAGGCACTTCAATCGAGTAGTAAAGTTTGAAAAATGATTTCACGAATTATCAATGCACATAATAATTTTATTTTTCGACAATTACATTTTTTAAAATCACATGTCACTTTTTCGTAGTTTTTCTTTTAATTCGTTGAATTGCGCATACACAAAGATTCCTGTATGAGGAAGATAAAATTGAAAAAGCCCCTTGCTCATGAGGAAAATTCGTTAATGAGCAAAAATTACGAGAAAGCAATATGCCAGTTTCAATTTTAATAATTTCTGTATATTAATTGTTTATTTTCTTTTCTATGTAATGCATATTTAATTTCTGCATATTTTCATTTATAATATTGTGCTTTGAAAAATGTGAATAAACAATTTTTCAAAGCTTTGAGGGGGGAAATAGGGTTACGACAGCGTTTTCTCAATGATTTTCATACATTTTTTTATAGTATAAAAAATGAATATAATTTATTGAAACTTTAAGAATATTTTATACATATATTTAAGTATATACTATAAAATTATTGAAGAATTTCCTTGAAAAACACCGAAGATATTAGCGACCCCATATTGCAGGTCACAATCAGACTCAGCATTTTGCGTACATTCTGGAAGCCGCAATTTTCATCCGAAATTAAACGAGGTTGGAATTTACGTTTATTATATGTATCTCTTCTATGTGAACCTAAATGCTATAAAAATAATAGAACATTGAATTTTTTACAGGGGTCAAACCAAAAAAGCATGATTTTTTGCCAATTTACAACATTATTTGCAAAAAAAAATTATTTTAAATAATGATAATATTCCGATTTCAGGTTCATATAGAGCGCAATACTATGAAGAAAGTAACTGCCAACTTTCAAAACGATTGGTTGAAAACTTTTCAAACTAGCGTGTACGCAAGTTCAAAAAAAGTCGTTTTCAGAAAAACGCGTTTGAAAAAATAGCAAAATGCTGAGTCTGATTGTGACCTGAAATATGGGGTCGCTAATATCTGCGGTGTTTTTCAAGGAAATTCTTCAAAAATGTTTATAGTATATACTTAAATATATGTATAAAATATTCTCAAAGTTTCAATAAATTATATTCATTTTTTATACAATAAAAAAATTCATGAAAATCATTGAGAAAACGCTGTCCTAACCCTATTTCCTCCCTTAATGGCTTATAACATCAGAACGATTCGGAATTTTCATTTAAAATTTTGGGAACATATTTTTCAATAGTTTTACTAACAATTTATAAAATAAAAAAAAAATCGATTTTTTGAAACGTTTAACCCTATTTACTCCTCAAAGCAACTGCATTACGGAGTCTTCGGGAGTACAGTAGTACAGGCACTTCAATTGAGTAGTAAAGTTTGAAAAATGATTTCACAAATTATCAATATACACAATGATTATTTTATTTTTTGACAATTACATTTTAAAAAATCACATGTCACTTTTTCGTAGTTTTTCTTTTAATTCATTAAATTGCGCATAAACAAAGATTCCGGTACGAGGAAGATAAAATGGAAAAAGCCCCTTGCTCATGAGGAAAATTTGTTAATGAGCAAAAATTACGAGGAAGCAATATGCCAGTTTAAATTTTAATAATTTCTGTATATTAATTGTTTATTTTCATTTCTATGTAATGCATATTTGATTCTGGCATACTTTCATTTATAATATTTTGCTTTAAAAAATGTGAACAAACAATTTTTCAAAGCTTTAATACTTAGTTGATGCGACTGCACCGCTGAAGTATCCTTAAACATTTGCGAGGGTGTCTGCGGCCTCGAGATCAAAGTTTAACCACAACACAGAGGTATAGAAGAGAGAGAGAGAGAGAGAGAGAGAGAGAGAGAGAGAGAGAGAGAGAGACAGAGACAGAGATCAATGATCAGCGACAAGCTGCCTCGCAAAAGGAATCGAGGAAACAAAATACTCCTGATCGGTGGCTGTAGACGATTGCGAGGAAGAGAACGAGAGAGAAAGAGACCGAGAATCCACCTTGGCCTTGAAATACCATATATACGAATGCCTGTTCCGCGCTCAAAGCGGTTTATCTACAAAACACGTTGGCATCGCGATTAATTTACTCGGTATTAATCGAATCGAACTATAACTCACCAATGATTCGCACTAAATTCCGCGCACTTGAAACAACAAAATTAGAGATAAAAGTTTCGCGTATATTAATATAAGAGACTCGCATTACGGTAGTTATTTATGTATTATGCGATATATCGATCGTTAAAAGTCGAAAGGTCGCAATATCCGTTATTTGACATGTAGGACAATTTGGATTACGCCCTTTTAAGTGTTTTAACGCACTCAGTTTATAATAGAACAAACCGGAATGACTCGAGGAACGCGGTCCACGAGTTCGCGTTATCGAGAGACGCGCGTTTATCTCGCGATCGAATCTCGCAAACGGAGAAACAAGCCACCGTGCGATACCAGCCTGTCGGTGGACGGGTGCGAGACTTCGGGGCCTATAATAATGAAAGTGCTAATGAGAACCGATCGATATCTTAGCGTATGTTCTCTGTCTCTTCTATGATACAAAACTTTTGCTTTTTTTTTTTCGCTGATACAGCGACATAGATCCGCTGATCTACGAGTTTCGCCGAGCAAAAGAAGGAAAGTCTTTCTTCGTGCCCTCCGGGCGCTTATATACGCCATTGTCATTGCGCAATTATAAGGAACTATAGAGCCAACTCCTCGAGATCTTCTCTCGTTTTCTACTGTGTAATCTGCGTGATTATAGACTTCGTGATTGTTACACCTGTATGGGGAGAATTAAAAGCTTTTCTCTCAATTCACTTTCTCCATTCATTTGTATTCATTAACTCGCTCTGATATAATGAGTATAATAGGTTTGGAATATTTCTGGAGACCTTTATCATTTTTTTCAATACCCTAGCACTGGAAATGTTCGATTGGTATGGATTTATTTCGTACTCATTTTCACACTACAGTTTTTATAGTATACGAGGTCTGTTCAAAAAGTATCGCGAATTTTGAATTTCCGCGGGCTACGTATATTCGATTTTCGATTTTTTTGTGGCGTTAGGTTGGTACTCGTGTCCCTCACTTATGCTGAAAAAATCGGCCATTTTCAATGTTGAATTAATTGTTGACAGCTGTTTTGGTTGGACGTGTGTTGGCTTGTCTTCGATTTTTGCCTATTTCAAAAAAGCAGCTTCCATAGCGATGATTGAGGTTTGGTTTCCACGTCATAACCATAAACCCATGATTCGTCACCAGTTATGACCCTCTGGAGCAAATTTGAGTCGTCGCGGACCGAGTCCAACAGCTCATTAGCAATGTTAACGCGACACTGTTTTTGTTCGAAATTGAGCAATTTTGGCACGAATTTCGCGGCGACCCGTCGCATGCCCAAATCATTGGTAAAAATCGAATAGCACGAGCCAATCGATATGTTTAGTTCCTCAGCAACTTCTCTAACGGTGATTCGACGATTGGCCAATATTATTTTCTTCATTTCATCAATGTATTCGTCTGTTGTTGATGTGCTCGGGCGTCCGGAACGCATTTCGTTGTTCGCATCTTCTCGGCCCTCTGAGAACATTTTGTACCACCGATAAACGTTGCTTTGGTCCAAGGTAGCTTCACCATATGCCACAGTCAATATTCGGAATGCGTCCGCGCACCTAATTTTGTTTTTTACACAAAATTTAACACAGATTCTTTGATCCATTTTTTGGAATAGGCAAAAATCGAAGACACGCCAAAACACGTCTAACCAAAACAGCTGTCAACAATTAACTAAACATTCAAAATGGCCGATTTTTTCAGCATAAGTGAGGGACATGAGTACCAACCTAACGCCCCAAAAAAATCGAAAATCGAATATACGTAGTCCGCGGAAATTCAAAATTCGCGATACTTTTTGAACAGACCTCGTAAGCGTGCGAAAGATGCATTCAAAACGTTGGAAAGATGCTCGATTAAAACTCTGTGTTAAAATTGTACTTTTTGGCAGTGAATTTGTCGTTTTCGAAAAAAACATTTCGACGAGGAATCTTAGGATTTAACGATAGCAAAGGCGAGTGCTTAATTTCAAATATACATATATTTGAAGTTTATGACTCGATCTAATACATGCTAGCATTCAGACAAAACACTTTGAGGATGTCCGGCAGATATTGTTAGCGCTCGGCTAGTGTTAAAACTGCACTTGCTGGGTTAAGCGTATGCGATTGTTTTGCGCAATTATGTACTTTCTATCCGGGACGGAAAGCTCTTCGGCGAGCACGCCGACGACGACGTGAAAGTGCATTAATTTTCACGATGCACCAGCCGCACACCACATCTATCTGTATATATATGCGCTCGACGAGCCGTTCGGTGCATCGCTGGTTTATATCACGATGCACCGGTCTCGCTGATGCATCCCACGAGACGAAAGTTTCGCTTAGCACGCGAATCCCACAGAAATGCATACGGAAAGAAATAACAAGGCAAGGATGAAATCATCACCGTGCAAAAATGGTTCCATTTAATTAAATTAAACGTTTACACTTTAATTAAATTGTAATTAATTTAATCGAACTATTTTTAATTTGATTAAACCTCATTCGAGTTAAATTTTATTTATATTGAACAATGTATATTTACCTTTAAATCTATCTCGCTCATTTCAATAATATTTATCTATACGTAATAATTATATACGATTGAAATGAATTTAAACAAAATTAACTACAGTTTTTCTCGGTGCAAATCTAGCAAACACTTTCTTCTGAGATCTCGTAGATATGTTGTATGTCCCGAGGCTACGCGGAAATAAATATTAATGTCATTGTTACGACGACGCAGTAAAATGGTAATAAATTAATCGAAAGTGAAATTAGCAGTGACTATTTCCGTAGAATATGTTTTATGGGCGAAATTTTGTTGCTGTTAATTTTAATTATTTTCTTAGAAAAATACTTAATTAACAACAGCCAGTAGCGGTTGCGGCGATCTCTCAAACTGAGTTGTAGTGTCCGCGGTTAATAATGAGATGGTTGACCGTTTAGCCATGAACTGTCTTGCACCCCAATTGCGGAGCCATACTCAATTTTTCTGAATAACCGATGGTAATACAATTGAAAGGCAGTAAAATGTAGTCATCTGTGTCTCTCGAGAAAATACGATACTGTCGTGCATTAGGAAAGAGTGACTGCGAAATAATACACTAGGAGGGTCTCAATAAATGGAAATGGGAACATAGAGGATGAGATGTAAAAGTTATAAGATACAAACACTAATTAAAAAATACTTAATTAGAATTTTCCGGTCTTCCCGTATGAATTAATAATTTTCATCATAATTTATCATTAATTGAGCATCGGCTATTTAATTTATTCTCAAGATCATCTCGGGAAGATCACTGATCGCGACCTATTCCATCATACGTGTATGGTATCAAGGTTTTAACCGTACGGTGATTCACCGAGACTCGTTTTCTCGCCCTGTGATCTATGCATCGGATTATTTATTAATTATTTTTTCTTATTTCTTTTTGAATTATGTTTTATTGCTAGTGTAGATGTGGGCGGATTGTGGTATATAGTGAATGACTAACATTGCATATATCGGATATATGGTACATTGCCGACGAACACGTGCAATAGACTTCGCGAAACTCACACACGAATTTATATATAGCTGTATGGGTGGATTTATAATGGGCGTCGTTGAACATTAACAGTACAACGCGTACATTGGTATTATATGCGTGCCAAGGCTCACGAGTCAGCGTTCTCCAGGTCGCGGCACGCACGTTCACGTGATCGATAACAACCACCCTTGACGTCATTCACGTGCGGCTGATCTTATACTCCCGACGAGAGCGCCGCGCGTAGACTCACGCAATGCGTATCTAACAATGAATAGAAGAGAACCTACGCATAAAATGCAGATGCAGTTGCGACAAGTCTGTGCGTTTTATATTCAGATAGACGCGCACAGTTCGGAAAAGAACAATGCGTGTACTGTCACCTCATTCGCCTGTCCTTCCTCTCACTACTGAATTTTTTTTTTCTTCAATTTTACATCAATCAACGGTTATATGCATGAAATTATGACTATTATAGTTTCCTAGAAATAAAATTACGACAATAGATATGTTACATCTTTCATCTTTTGTGTTTCATGAAAATTACCCAAATCGTACTAGTTGGTAGATGAAGTTAAGACCAGATCACTGACTGCGATGCCATTTGGATCGTCGACGACGACGATCTCTCATTGTATAAAAAATAAGGAATTTTGTAGTACACACAAATAGTCAGTACATAATCGAAAAATATAAAATCGTATTTCCAAAGGGTCTCTCAGACCAATTTCGAGAGCAAATCCCCTAATACCTTTAATAACCAAACGTTTATGGCAGGAAGGTCCTGTGAATTAGTCTCTGGCGACCAGATGTTTTATTGCGGGTTAAGCCTCGAGTTTTTTCCGCGAGTCTACGAGCCGAGACGTTTCGCGTATTACCTGTGTGGGATGTCAACCCTTATGGCAAACACATGTTTCTGGGCAAAATAAAAAATTCAGAGTACACGACACGAACCGGGGACGCTTTCCCCTTTCACTCACAAAAAGCGGAAGTAACATTTCAAGCGTCATCCCTTTTTGACATTTCGTCAGTCTACAGCGACTAGTTGTCGAGTCACCATCGAGAGTTAAAAAACGAAACCTTTCGACACACACATACAACAACACTTGTAATAATTTAACTGTGAACTTAATATTGCATTCATTCATTCAGTCACTGTATACGAAACTAGTTGTCGTCAATTAATTTTGACTACAATACGAGGGGGGACCCGAGAAAAACGGGAATTTCGTCATAATTTCTTTATTTTTTAATATTTTTACACCAAATTTTGATCACCCTCAAAGTATTCTCCTTTGACCACAACGCACCTCTGCAAACGATCCTTCCAATGTTCAAAACATTTTTTAAATTCACTTACGGGATGTTCTTTAGGCCTTCCAGCGATTTTTGTTTTACCTCCTCCACAGTGGCAAAACGCTTGATTGCTGCTTTGTTTCGGGGTCGTATCCATAGCACCACGATTCATCACCAGTAATCACCTTGGAAAAAAGTTCAGGATCCTCTTCGAGTTGATTTTGAAGTTCAAAACATCCCTGAAGTCGACGCTCCCTTTGCTCGTCTGTGAGAAGGCGAGGGACAAATTTGGCTGCAACTCTGCTCATGTGCAAATCTTTGGATAATATCCTCTGAATTGAACTCCATGATATCCCAGACATCTCACAGAATTGATCAATGGTCCGGCGATGGTCTTTATGAATGAGAGCATTGATTTTGTCGATGTTTTCGTCACTTCTTGACGTTGAGGGGCGTCCTGAACGGGGTTGGTCTTCAATCGATATTTCTCCATTTTTAAAACGTGAAAACCACTCGTAGACTCTGGTTTTACTTAGGGCAGCATCTCCATAAGCAGTCTTAATCATTACAGTAGTTTCCGCGGCCGATTTCCCCAACAGGAAACAAAATTTCACAGCCGCGCGTTGCTCTCGACAATCGGCCGTCACGTTTTCACCGAAATGGAAAAAGTTGTTTCACTACAAAAATTCCCACGGGCGAACCGATGCACTCACGGCGACAGAACTTCGCACACTAACTCAGGAGACGTGTCCCCAACGGACACCTGGTCGAGCAATGGGTTCCCCCACTCTCCCTCCCCGCCGCAGCGCAATTCCCGTTTTTTTTGGGTCCCCCATCGTAAGTACGGTGGAATTTCGTCGCAACACCGCGAATAGGAACTTACAACTCCTGTGAGAAATATCAATAAATTCGCGAGAGCCACGGTACACTATTAGTGGACTAAAAACTTGATTTGTAGTCAAATAAAAGTTAATTTGATTCTCCATAAGGGATTTTAATATCAGAGAATGATAATTGCATCCATTGGTAAAAATGGCAGAAGAGAAATGTAAATCCTTGAAATAATCCATTTTTAGGACGGTCATTGGCCGGATTCATTAGAAATATATTTGATTCAATTGAATTCTCTGTTCAAACCATGGAATTGAACTTTTCCGGCTTTAAAATCCATTCTAAAAAAATTGCCGTTAATTCGAATTATTGGTCTTTGACTGAAGGAAAATTGATTTAAATTTAATAAACTCATGTTTTTTTTCTTCGGTGTACCAATCGGCGTGATTTTTACCATGCCGATTGGTACATCGATTGTGAGAATAAATCCATATGAATTTCGAAACCGAAACCTGACAAAAGAGAAGGTGGTCCCGCGAAAGTCTGGAGCAACTCGAGTTTTCGTCACGAAAAATTGACAATGTGGAGAAAATAATTTTGGGTCGAGTTACCTAGTGTCAAGCGATATAACGATCCAGCCTGTACATCAAAAAAACACAATGACTCAAGAGCTTAGACAAGTTTGTGTCCGAGCCTAAATTCATCATCGGATTCAAACCCGTGCGGTAGCAAACACCGCCCGAGATTTCGTGAGAGTAACTCCGGTTAGTTGACTGTCGGTTGTTACGGTTTCAATTGTCAGACTTAAGACAGCTGACTAAATCGTTCGACCTGCGGGTTTCTTACCACTCGACTTTCGTATATATTCACGATCTTTATTTACAGGCTATTTCAGATCAGATATCGAATCAACAATTTTCCGATCTTGGATCATGTAGCGAGCATAACTACTCAGCCGTTTTTATTAATCCAAAATAGTTTTTAAATCAGAGTCATTGGAATATGTTGACGAGTCAACCAATAGCAACGTCGGATCTTCCAGCGCCGAGAGTCAGTGGTGATGATGGATTGTCAGGTGTTTTGTTGATTGGCAATAATGGGATCGACTGTGTGGCCACGGCGTTTCGAGTTTTGCAGGTTCTTCGATAAAACTGACAAGAGTAGACAGGGGTTATGTTTATTACCAAGATTTCACTCGATATCTTGCTCGATATCGCTGAAAGAAATGGCTAAGTAGTTATGCTCGGGACACCAACCGGAATCTGACGATTGCGGGTTCGATATCTATTCTAAATGATCCCGTAAATATATATATCGACTTCTAACAAACAAAAGGGCGTAAGGAACATAATTTAACACGTCAACTGATGTGAGGTATGCTCTTTTGATTTTGCTAATAGCCGAAACGTGTGTACACGCAAACACCATAGTCTTGCATAAGGTTGAACAGTCGTTTCAATTACGACGCAGGTAAATGTACAAACGTTTACGTGTGATTATATAATTATTAAATTAAAGCCGGGCCGTGAAATAAGTTCGTAGACAAACATCGTGTCGTTTCTTTCATAAATGCGATCTGCGCGTTTTGTTGTTGTCGTTATTTTCTATATGTCTTCTCTGATTTGTATGGAACGCTGCTCCATGACTGATAGATCTATGGCGTGTAGTATAATAAAACGAGAGTTTTATTATAAATACATGTACAGATATTGCGAGTGTATATATAGATGAATAGAGACGACCAGTCAAGCGTCCAATTGGATTCCAGGGAAAGCATTAATGATCGTCACGTCCTTGCATCGATGATTACTCGCCATCCCAGCTCAGCGTGTACCAGATCTTGATGACTGTTCCACGTTGCACCTTCCCGCGTATTTAATATAAATAGCACTGTTAATGCAGTGTAGGAAGCAAACGGCAACAAGGATTCCACGTCCTTGCGCAGTGGTTAATGTATAAACGTGTCTGTAAATATCATAAATGTATTAAAGTTAGCCGCTGGTCTACACCTGCTTTCCTTGTATTTCGATGCAAGTCATCGCATGGTTAACTTGAGCAGATTATCGGCAAACCCATCTAAGATTCAATTTATGAGATAACCGGCTCGAAAATACAGAGGAAAAAAACATCATCTGAAAGGTCAATGGAGCGGAAATAGGGTTAGGACAGCGTTTTCGTAATGATTTTCATCAATTTTTTTATAGTGTAAAAAATGAATATAATTTATTGAAACTTTGAGAATATTTTATACATATATTTAAGTATATACTATAAAATTTTTGAAGAATTTCCTTGAAAAACACCGAAGATATTAGCGACCCCATATTGCAGGTCGGAATCAGACTCAGCATTTTGCGTACATTCTGGAAGTCGCAATTTTCATCTGAAATCAAACGAGGTTGGAATTTACTTTTATCATATGTCTCTCTCCTATATGAACCTAAATTTTATCAAAAAAATAGAAAATTGAATTTTTTACAGGGGCCAAAACAAAAAAGCATGATTTTTTGCCATTTTTTACAACTTGATTTGCAAAAAAAAATTATTTTAAATAATGATAATATTCCGATTTTAGGTTCATATAGAGCGCAATACTATGAAGAAAGTAACTGCCAATTTTCAAAACGATTGGTTGAAAACTTTTCAAACTAGCGTGTACGGAAGTTTGAAAAAAATCGTTTTCAGAAAAACGCGTTTGAAACACGTGGCGCGCTCGGGGCCTGAAGGAGAGCTACTCACTTTAATGGCATATAACAATAGAACGAGTCGGAATTTTCATTTAAAATTTTGGGAACATATTTATCAATAGTTTTACTAACAATTTATGAAATTTAAAAAAAATCGATTTTTTGACCCGTCTAACTCTATTTCCCCCCTTAAGGTGAGTAATGGAGAACAGGATATAATTTGGACCACTATGAAGAATAACAATGTTTCTGGCAAATTTCGCCATCGCCATGGTCTCGTTAGAGACGATTTCATATATCTATAAATAAAATGACAGGATGGACCATTGTTTCTATTTTTATAGGATAATAAGTACTTTCATTTATTTCGTTAAAATAGACGAAATGAAAGACCGAAAAGTTCCGATGGCTTTTCCTTTCGGAGGAACATCCGACAAGATTAATCAATGAACATACGTGTCTTCATTCGCTAGTGATCTCACCCTACCTTACTCGAATTAAATGTTGGTCAATCCTCTGGCTGCGTCTACTCGAGAGGAATTAACAAGAAGAAGTCCTAAGTACATCCGGTTCTCATATCTTTCTGCAATCATTGATCATCGATGATGCATCCAAACCGCGAGCGCATCTTCTCCACGTTCTTAGCCTTCGGATTGACCATCGATTTTTTCTCTTCACCTATCCGGAACTCGCAAGATCTTCCCGATACGAGAGAAAGTGCTGCGTGCAAAGAAAACAAGATAGAGATACAGCGCTTATAAAGTCCTCTGGGCCTCGAGGTTTTCGTTCGACTCAGTCCCCCCGAGAATCCATACATATACGGCGAAATCCCAACGGCCAATCGAAGAGGATGAAAGTCGTGGGCGATTTGCGTATCGATGAATAAATTATATACATTATATAGATTGATTAATTGGTTCGTGACGTGAGAACCAGATCAATCGAGAGATACATTGCGTTTAAGTCCAATATCGCTATCACGCGAGAGATTCCGCAACGTGTGTCAATCAATGAGAGGCAATTCCAATTTCTGTAATTCGTCCGTCCGCTTATGGTGTCGAGAGGTACGAGGTCTGTTCAAAAAGTATCGCGAATTTTGTATTTCCGCGGGCTACGTATATTCGATTTTCAATTTTTTTGTGGCGTTAGGTTGGTACTCTTGTCTCTCACTTATGCTGAAAAAATCAGCCATTTTGAATGTTTAGTTAATTGTTGACAGCTGTTTTGGTTAGACGTGTTTTAGCTTGTCTTCGATTTTTGCCTATTCCAAAAAATGGATCAAAGAATCTGTATCAAATTTTGTGTGAAAAATAAAATTAAGTACGCGGACGCATTCCGAATGTTGACTGTGGCATATGGTGAAGTTACCTTGGACCAAAGCAACGTTTGTCGGTGGTACAAAATGTTCTCAGAGGGCCGAGAAGATGCGAACAACGAAATGCGTTCCGGACGCCCGAGCACATCAACAACAGACGAAAACATTGATGAAGTGAAGAAAATAATATTGGCCAATCGTCGAATCACCGTTAGAGAAGTTGCCGAGGAATTAAACATATCGATTGGCTCGTGCTATTCGATTTTTACCAATGGTTTGGGCATGAGACGGGTCGCCGCGAAATTCGTGCCAAAATTGCTCAATTTCGAACGAAAACAGTGTCGCGTTAACGTTGCTGAGGAGCTGTTGGACTCGGTCCGCGACGACCCAAATTTGCTCCAGAGGGTCATAACTGGTGACGAATCATGGGTTTATGGTTATGACGTGGAAAACAAAGCTCAATCATCGCAATGGAAGCTGCTTTTTTGGAATAGGCAAAAATCGAAGACAAGCCAAAACACGTCCAACCAAAACAACTGTCAACAATTAACTAAACATTCAAAATGGCCGATTTTTTCAACATAAGTGAGGGACATGAGTACCAATCTAACGCCACAAAAAAATCGAAAATCGAATATACGTAGCCCGCGGAAATTCAAAATTCGCGATACTTTTTTAACAGACCTCGTATATACGTTGGTTATCCATAGCGTACATTTGTGCTACGAAGAATTATTAGCATCTCATGAGGAAAAAAAATGCAGTACAGTCGATGTAGTTGGATATGTTGGGGATTGATATTAATGAGTTCGTTCGGATTAAGCAAGAGCACCGTCGTCTCGCTCTCGTTGCTTCGTGACTCCTCGTCGTTATTAATACACAATATTTCCAAGTGAATGCATCAAAATTTCACACATGTATTATGTTGCGAGCGAGTTCAATTAATATGATGATTATGAATAATTAATGGGAATTAATAATAATTATTGATGGTCGAATAGAAATAAGGAACGAAGAGGATTATAGAAACAGAGAGAGAGAGAGAGAGAGAGAGAGAGAGATCGTAAAAAGCTAAAAAAATTATGAGATTCCAGCAAACCAATAAAGAAATAATTATTAAATTGATAATTAATAGCCATGAATAATTTATATAAATGAATAATAACAATTAATGACGAATAATTAATAATTGATAATTGACAATCAATTATAGTGAAAATGTGTCTACTATTCCGTATATACAAATCTGATGCACTTTCGAATGCATTTTTTTTTTTCGTCTTTTCCTTTCGACGTTCGTGCCAAGAATAGAATTTGCTCGAGAATTCCGGGCGTCGGTTACCAAAACGAGTTTTTTATACCGATGCTTCGCGGTCCCTCGTGCAATATTCCCACCGCGAATTCCCCTCGCGGAAAGTGTCAACGAACCTTACGATCCGGCCAATTCGATCGTTCGCGAACGATCCTATAAACGCATCGATATATGTATATGCGTCTCGGAACGCCTACCTTCGCAGTCCGCGATGTGAACACACAGGCGTGCAAACGACCAGGAAGGTAGAAAGAGAGAAAGATAGTTCATGATTGAATAAAAAGAACAAGCGTCCAGCGCCGACGATCACATTGTCAAGGCCAACGATCTCATGCTTCAGCCGCGTAAAACGTAGGCGATCGATCATCGGTCAGTGGTCAGCATCGATCTGGGTCAGACGTACAGTGTTCCATCACTACGAATATACTCAATCGCAGCGACTCAACATTTACGTTTTACAATCCTTCCTCAAAAAATTCTCACTAGATTTAAACTGGAGGGTGAAAAAGTTTCGTAGTTGGCCCTTTAAGGTGACGTTAGAGTAATTTCATTTGTAACCCTTATGGCGAGACTCAGTTGTTCATTCGTCTGTCTTTCTGTCACAGGTCTCTAACTCCTAAACGGTTTGAGCTATCAACGAGAAATTTGATATGTAGTTACAATGAGATTTTCCGAAGATAATTGGCCAGTCATTTCTGAAAAAAATATTTTTTCAAGGATTTTGAAGTGCAAAAATGTGTACTCTAAAAAAAACATGTTTCTTACCGTTCGAATGGGCTTACTTTACGGAATGGCAAAATGTTTTTTTTCGACACATATTTTCAAAAACATTTATCAACTTGTTGGTTTCTTACTGTGCCTCCAAACCGATCCCTTTAATTTCGAAACATCTGCATCGAAAATTCTGAAGTAATTTTGATATATGGAGGCATCGAAGTTTAGAGGAAAATTATGGCGATGTCGAAATTATCGTTGGTTCTTGAGATCTATGCAATGTAACGAAAATATTCAATAGCTAGCACTGATGTCAACGACCTCACTCAGAGCAATCGTACGAAACCCTCGAAAAGTGTGTTTATGCTTGACCGGTGTTTTTCAAATAAATTCCGTTTTTCCGATCATTATCTACGTATATATATGGAGAGTATACTTTCGAGTATACTCGAACTGCAGCATCTCTAATATCTTTGCTTTACAATCCCTCTTTAAGGGAGGAAATAGGGTTAGGACAACGTTTTCTCAATGATTTTCATGAATTCTTTTATAGTATAAAAAATGAATATAATTTATTGAAACTTTGAGAATATTTTATACATATATTTAAGTATATACTATATAATTTTTGAAGAATTTCCGTGAAAAACACCGAAAATATTAGCGACCCCATATTGCAGGTCACAATCAGACTCAGCATTTTTCGTACATTCTGGAAGCCGCAATTTTCATCTGAAATCAAACGAGGTTGGAATTTACTTTTATTATATGTCTCTCTTCTATATGAACCTAAATGCCATCAAAAAAATTGAAATTGAATTTTTTACAGGGGTCAAAACAGAAAAGCATGATTTTTTGCCATTTTTTACAACTTTATTTGCAAAAAAAAAATTATTTTAAATAATGATAGTATTACGAATTTAGGTTCATATAGAGCGCAATACTATGAAGAAAGTAACTGCCATCTTTCAAAACGATTGGTTGAAAACTTTTCAAACTAGCGTGTAGGCAAGTTAAAAAAAAGTCGTTTTCAGAAAAACGCGTTTGAAAAAATAGTACCGCTCGGTTATACGCGTGGCGCGCTCGGGGCCTGAAGGAGCGCTACTCAGTTTAATGGCTTATAACAATAGAACGAGTCGGAATTTTTATTTAAAATTTTGAGAACATATTTTTCAATAGTTTTACTAACAATTTATGGAATAAAAAAAAATCGATTTTTTGAACCGTCTAACCCTATTCCTACCCTTAAGAGATTCTCATCGAATTTAAACTGTCGCTTTTAGGGTCGCGTTTAGGGGAATGGTACAGTGATTTTTCGAATAATTATTTTTGTGTTTATGTCGCACAATAACGGCAATTTCTTGTTGCTGCATTTTACAACTTGAAAATCATCGAATTTAACAACCGAAACATTAAACAAGAGAAAAAAAAACACATTCAAAAACAAAAGTCGAAACCTCATAAAGTTACGTGAGACCTTAAAAGTTGCTTCATGCCAAATAACCAAACGCTTTCCCTCCATCGAATAGTTTATATACTACACCGTTTTACGAGGTTTCTTCTTCCATAATAACACTAATACTGGATTTAAAAAAAAAAACACTAATTCAACGCGTTTTGATTATGTGCTTGGTCGAGTAGTTAAAACTCCTCGGAGGTACACAACTATTTGCTGGGTTACGTATTACACACGTTTTTATATATATACGTTGTGGCGTGCACATATGCCTGCTATACATAAGTGAAAAGAGCCGAGGGCGGCTCGGACGAATATATATCTTGCGATGTACTTTACGAGCGTAGAGGTATTAAGAAAAATATTTAAGCGAACCGGGCAAAGGCAAGACGACTGCGAAGAGCCGCTTCTTCCCTTTGGGAGAAAGTTATTTTACCGATTGACTTTCGGTTCTTAGTCGTACTGTCCTTTACCGTATATCTATATATGTAAATATATACAAACGTATGGGTATTTATGTTATACCCGCGCGAATACACGGATCTCGCGTCAAACGAAAGTTTGATCTTTGCTTTTGCTTTCGAACAATTTGCCAACAAGATCAATATAATTTTTTTCACATGCTTTCACTCTTCTTCTTCTATAAAAGATATTACTAGTTAGATTTCCAAGAGAAAGAGACGATGGCATAGTAAGAGCTGGATAACCCGCGAAGACCTAAGTGTTTCTCGCTTTATCGTTAGAGTTATGCTCGGAAATAATCCCGTGTGTAGCAACATCTTGTGTGAGGTGTGTCTGATGCTCGCGCCCAGTGGAATCTAATACAACTCCTACGATCATCCTCCACGCAGCGTCTCGGAATATTCTCGAGTTTCGATTACACGATTTATCGTTGGAAGATCATTGGCCACGACACGCACCTTGCGTTATCGAGTCGTGATATCGACGTAACTATGTATAATTATTGATCATCGAATATAAATTTTGAATAATTTTACATTCGAACGATGCGATTAACAATAAGTACATTGTTATTAACAAATGTGTGTCACTTGTTAAACATAGGATGGTCAGAATACTTTTAACGAGGTGGTGGTGTTCTGTAAAACTGATGTTATGTGCGGAAGCACCCTTAAGGGAGGAAATAGAGTTAGGACAGCGTTTTATCAATGATTTTCATGAATTTTTTTATATTATAAAAAATGAATATAATTTATTGAAACTTTGAGAATATTTTATACATATATTTAAGTATATACTATGAAATTTTTGAAGAATTTCCTTGAAAAACACCGAAAATATTAGCGACCCCATATTGCAGGTCAAAATCAGACTCAGCATTTTGCGTACATTCTGGAAGCCCCAATTTTCATCTGAAATCAAACGAGGTTGGAATTTACTTTTATTATATGTCTCTCTTCTATATGAACCTAAATGCTATCAAAAAAATAGAAAATTGAATTTTTTACAGGAGTCAAAACAGAAAAGCATGATTTTTTGCCATTTTTTACAACTTTATTTGCAAAAAAAAATTATTTTGATAATGATAATATTTCGATTTTAGGTTCATATAGAGCGCAATACTATGAAGAAAGTAACTGCCAATTTTCAAAACGAGTGGTTGAAATCTTTTCAAACTAGCGTGTACGCAAGTTAAAAAAAAAGTCGTTTTGAGAAAAACGCGTTTGAAACGCGTGGCGCGCTCGGGGACTGAAGGAAAGCTACTCACTTTAACGGCTTATAACAATAGAGAAAGTCGGAATTTTCAGTCAAAATTTTCGGAACATATTTTTCAATAGTTTTACTAACAATTGATAAAATTTTTAAAAAATCGATTTTTTGAACCGTCTAACCCTATTTTCCCCCTTAAGTGTTCGAAAATAAAACACGTATAAACATTGACTGTACATGAAATTTTATTCCAGTCCATGTCTCACATATGTTGACGTACAACAAAAATATAAAAACAAAAATATTTTATTGTGCAGAATTGTTGCTAAAGCTTGACGTAGCTTTAGCAACAATTCTGCACAATAAAATATTTTCATTATTTACAATGGAATATAAAAATATGGTGCAAACAGAAGTTGTATGATTTTAAATGGGACATTATGCGGTGTGCATAATTTTCTGTGGGCGAGAGTTTGAGAATGTTGGGTGGAAATATTTCCGCTGGATAAAGTTATTGTACGATCGTTTGTTAAGCGTCCCTGGTTACTAGTGGTTAAACTGACCGCAAGTTTGACTTCGGAACTAAATAACTGTACGTTCTTGGCGTCCAATGGAGTCCCACTCCCTCTATGAGTGGTTTGAAGTTCCCTCTTTGTCATATAGGCGGAAAATCCCTTTTTTTCCAACGCGCACTATAGAACAATTTTTTTTGCTCAAAGTACGGTATTTCATGACCTTTACCCTCAAATTACATTTAAAAACAATTAGAAAATGAAATAGTTATGATTTTTTTAGTGAATAAGTTAATATTTGACTTCACGATTTTTTTTCCATATTTTATCACTTCATTTATTATGTAAACGCAGTTGTTTCATCTTCTGCAATGTTTAAAGTATGTTTCATAATTTTTTGGACTCAGTTGGGCCGACGCTGTTCGTACGGCAAACATTGGAAAAAGGCTGGAGTCATTTTCATCCCGTACGGTCAGCGCGGAGTTGGGGAGAACTATGGGGAAGGGTTGATAGATGTAATTGTCTATACACCATTGGCACATGTAGTACATGTTTGTACACTCATGAAAGAATAATTGATTATTGCGATTAATGTACGCAATGTATTAGACTATTTCCTAGTTCGTTCCGATTACAATACAACGTACAATATTTATGTGTATATTCTATCTGTGCTGGTATATAACAGAGAAATCGGGTTGGTCAAAACTAATCACGAACTGTGCGGTAGGTATAATGCGTAATGATTATATTTGTAATCATAATTCGTCATAAAAATTACCTTCTGCGGTCGTTTCGCGGCAAAATCGTCGTGAATCGTTGTGTACACAATCAGCTGATATATCGAATATTTCCTTCAAACCGCATTCGCAAATCTATGCTTCATCGGGTGCCAAGCGTAATAATAGTGTCGTGTAGATAACCGAGTCTGGATGAATTTTAATATGCAATTGCGAAACAGGAATAGGATAATGAAAAAGATGCAAATTAGAAACTTGCACATTGCTTCCTCATTATTTTATCTCACTCGCAAACCCCCCTTCCACGAGTTAGTTTTTCAATGTTGGCTTACTCATGGAGGAAGTGAACTTTGTAAGGAAGATAAAATAATGAGGAAGCAACGTGCAAGTTTCCAATTTGCATTTTTTTTTATGAATCCGAATTAAACAAGTCTAAGGTACCACGGTTCGAAATGATTCACGATTCTTTATTATAATTCTGCAAAATTTACTAAAGTGAGAGCAGTTCACCGATTTTGCAAAATTTACAAAAATTCAAACACTCAAATTTTTTTACAATCTTCAAGCACTTTACCAATTTGTTTCAAACTCAATATTGAACATGGTTATCCACAAACCTATTTTTATGGCAAGTATCACCTCTATAGTTGAAAATTTAAGGAAATTAAACAAACATACAATTTCTTACAAAATATAAAAAAAAAATATATATAATCTTAATAAAATCTCAATTTTTTCAGCGATTCATCCAAAATCCTTTAGTGATATATCATTAATCCTTTAATGATATAATCCTTTTTACAATTATTTTGATTCCGATCTGAATAATTGTTCACTTAATCGTCGAAACATTTTCAACAACAGCTCTTTTGGGATTTTCGATAGGATTTTTTTTCCCACCACTTAAAAAGGATCGTTCAGGCTCTCTCACGAGTTTGCGTGCACGAAGCTTGAGTGTTCCGCATTGTTAAATCGCACACTTTACCAGCCACGACGTACGCCGTGATGCTCATTGAAAATAATTGTGCGGGTGTCACGGTAGATCTCGCAAGCTCTTCACTGCCGCTGTTGCTGAAATTAAATGTGCAATCTCCTCTTTGGGCCTCTCTGCTGTTGTCGAAAGATCGCGCGAGACGATTGTATGAGAGATATTTTCCGTTTACCATGGTGAATCTAACCAACGATAAATATTCTCCTACGTCACGATGCCAAAGATATATGAGAAGATGTTTTTTAGAACCCCTGACTGTTGAATATATGTGCATATACAGGATGATTCGGAATAGGCATCGAAACCCGTAAGCCTCGATCCGTCTATGCTTTTAAAATCGATCATACGGCAGTCAACCACCACCAGCGACACAGAGCGAGGGAAGATCCGAAGTTATCGTTATTGTACTCATCAATGTATTCTAATTTCAAAACTATTTTTAATTTAAAGAAACGCCCAAGTAGTTATTCCGAGGCCATCATCCGGTATCTGACAATTTCAGATTTTATATGTATTCTGAATCACCTTGTATATATGTACGAGAGTCTCACTGTCGTGCTGTCTCGTTAACGATATTGATGCTCGGTTGGTGGCGCTTCCTGAACATCGCGCGATATATACTCCTGATTACTCGTCACTCCTCCGCTGATTCTTCCACATACATATCGTCGTGGTCACAAATGTTTTCCACCTTCTCGCGTTTCACTCAGATTGCGAATGGCTTTTACTTTTTTACCAGACGCGCCTCGAAACTCCGACGCGGTAAGTTTTCCCTTCCGCGAAATGTATAAACGGAGCTTGAGACGCGCGTTACCCGGTACAAATTGGCTGTTTTCAATCGCAGTGCAGCTAGGTTTTGTTTATTTTTCTATGCATTCCTTCTATTTTTATTGCGCGTTCGTGCATTGACGGAGAACACCACGAGAAAAAGAACGCAGGGGGATGATTAGGAGAGAGAGAGAGAAAATAAATATCTTGAGCAGGAAGTACGTGATTCCTCGTTGCCGGCAATCTCGGCGAGTAGAGAGATCGATTCCTCGCGGGTTTTCCCGGTGCGCGGATGAAAACAAATTTAGTTCTGATTCCAACGACACGTCAATCTTAATTGATCTCTCTCCTTTCATCGGGAATATGGATATGTGACAAAAAATATGCGAAAAAACGTAGATAGAATTGAAAAACAGCATAAAAAAATGATAACGTATAGTTTACACAAGATCGATTCAAATCACTTCCTTGTAGACACAGTAATCCGTAGATAGCTCTGGGGCAGAGACCACCATATAAGAATCCGGTCTGCTTATTCGTTGTTCGATTATGTCGTTCATGTACTTCGTGTACCAATTACAACTTTAAAACACCTCGAGGCGCTATTCGCTGGTTTGCACTGAGAGAGAGATAAGTAAAATAACAAGGCAATGATGACGATGATGAGATGGAAATAATGTAGCTTAGTTTACTTGCTCAAGACGCTCCACGCCACTCAACTATGCTGCAATGTTCCTCGTGACTTAACTGTATATGTATAGTACGTAATAGGAGACTAAACATAATCGACGACATCGATGATCCGTTAAACTATTGTTCACGATATGTATATCCCAAGGTGTGTACAGTGTATTTTGAGATCCTCATTAAATGAGCTCTGGCCCAGCAAAGGTTTTCGAAAGGAGGATGAAGGAGAGACTTCTCACGCTCGATCTATATAAAGTAAAAAGTCCAGACTAATTTTCCTGGCTGAGTCACGAAGTCGATAGGCGTTATCGCTTCGAGGTTCTGAATTATTGTTCTCGTACCAGACTACTTTTTCTTCACATAATATCGTTTTTGCTTCCTCACAGAGCAAGCTTTGGTTTCGTGAACGAAAAAATCGCTTTGATAATGTCGGTATACTTAAAATGTATCAAAACATCCGAAAATTACATCTACAAAAAAAAGTCCGTGCGCGCCTGTGTGTGTATGTAACAGGATCCAGAAATTGAACTTGATATATCTCAGAAACGAATTGACCGATTTTTTACAAACTTTGCACACATTTAGGTCATCGAACCTCCATTGTTTGCTGCAATTTTCATTAGAATTCCTTGAGAATTCGAGATTTCACGTCATATTGAAATTTTTGAAAAATATCTGTGATCGCTCTAATTTTCGTAAATTTTAACTACCGGGTCAAACTTTTTTATATAAAATCGTTAGAGGACAAGGATATTTGGTATTGAATTCGGCAAAAATCGCTTCTTCGTTTCTTCTTAATTTCTACTTTTCCTCGTGCATGGTAGTTTGTTCACACGAGGATGGATGCAAATGTTTTCCATGCATATCTTAGCAAAAACACGATGTGCCCGCGGGGACACAGCACGAGTAGTATTTATGGCCACGGTACTTTATCGGTATTTTACAATTGCAAAATATTTCATCTTGGCTGATTTATTTTGTGTGAGCAGCGTTAAATATCATTGGAGGCACTAGGTAGCCTTGAAATTCTGTATAGAATTTACAATATTCCCTCTATAATGAATGTTAACACTTAAATATCTTATTTAGGGTATTTCAAAATTCTACATTTTTGTGAACGGTCCAATTATTGCAATATTTTCCCCAAACTTTATAATTGTTATCGTTGGCCAATTACTTGTGTGGTAAAAATTGTAGACGTGGCAACATACGAGGTCTGTTCAAAAAGTATCGCGAATTTTGAATTTCCGCGGGCTACGTATATTCGATTTTCGATTTTTTTGTGGCGTTAGGTTGGTACTCATGTCCCTCACTTATGCTGAAAAAATCGGCCATTTTGAATGTTTAGTTAATTGATGACAGCTGTTTTGGTTAGACGTGTTTTGGCTTGTCTTCGATTTTTGCCTATTCCAAAAAATGGATCAAAGAATCTGTATGAAATTTTGTGTGAAAATCAAAATTAAGTGCGCGGACGCATTCCGAATGTTTACTGTGGCATATGGTGAAGCTACCTTGGACCAAAGCAACGTTTATCGGTGGTACAAAATGTTCTCAGAGGGCCGAGAAGATGCGAACAACGAAATGCGTCCCGGACGCCCGAGCACATCAACAACAAACGAAAACATTGATGAAGTGAAGAAAATAATATTGGCCAATCGTCAAATCACCGTTGGAGAAGTTGCTGAGGAACTAAACACATCGATTGGCTCGTGCTATTCGATTTTTACCAATGATTTGGTCATGAGACGGGTCGACGCGAAATTCGTGCCAAAATTGCTCAATTTCGAACAAACCAGTGTCGCGTTAACGCGGTAGTCTGGTCTAGAGCGAGATTTTTGACGTCATTTATAATTTGCAATAATTTTTAAACCGTTGAAGTTGTCTTGATGAAAATTTACACGTGCATTTATTGATCCTTAGAGAATACTTGTACATAAAAAAAAAAAAAATTATTTTGAATATTTTCATGTAGTTTTTTGCCTTGTTGCAACATGGTGCACCGAAAGCCGCCTCAATTGGCGCCCACTCTGGACGATGTTGTATGCATCTGAAAAAAAAAAAATATTTTTTTTCTCAATCTGTATGAGTATTCTGAGCACTGGTAGCAGAATTGGTACTTAAAAAAAATTTGTTGACAAAATGGCGGCCTGTTGAACTTTCATTAATGATATTTCATACATTTTCGGGTATTCGACGAGTTATAAAATGTCGGCAAAATTATTGTTCGACTCAATTCTGCTACCAGTCTTCAGAAACAGGCTACCTAAGGTACGTGCAAAATTTGAGCTCGATCTGTTCATTAGTTATCGAGATAACGTGGGCGCCGATTTGAAAAATATAATTCTGAGATAAACGCGTTCAAAGTTTTGCCACCGTTAAATGAGCGACTCCGTAGCCTCTGCGTTAGCTGCTTCCCGACCGCGCTATCTGAGCGCGTGGCTTGCTCAGAATTTTTATTTCTCGGCTAATTTTTGAAATATCAATAAACGGTTTTCAGGAGCGTATGAAGAAAGGTCTAAGGAATAAGAAAATGAAAAAAAAAAATCGATTTTTTCAAATTTCTAGACCAGACTACCGCCTTAACATTGCTAAGGAGCTGCTGGACTCGGTCCGCGACGACGCAAATTTGCTCCAGAGGGTCATAACTGGTGACGAATCATGGGTTTATGGTTGTGACGTGGAAACCAAAGCTCAATCATCGCAATGAAAGCTGCTCTTTTGGAATAGGCAAAAATCGAAGACAAGCCAAAATACGTCTAACCAAAACAGCTGTCAACAATTAACTAAACATTCAAAGTGGCCGATTTTTTCAGCACAAGTGAGGAACATGATTACCAACCTAACGCTACAATAAAATCGAAAATCGAATATACGTAACCCGCGGAAATTCAAAATTCGCGATACTTTTTGAACATACCTCGTACATAGAAATCAGGATTATATGATTCGTTTTTTAAGAGTAATTAATAACTCCTGGTACTTGCGATAAACAGCACTCTGATATTTGCGAAACGTGTATACACGCCGAGGGACACGCGACGATCCAACATTCGTATCACGTTGGAGCGAGAAAGAGAGAGATAGGAACGCGATAAATTACGAGACACGGGGCGGGGGGGGGCTTGTCGTATATATTTCGAATACGAACAAATTGCCGATTCGTGCCACACATTAATGATTCTCGCGATCGGTAATTATCGGTGCGTGAAACGCATGTACTAATGTCTGTGACACGCGCTCTTAGGCCAACAGAGACGAGTTCGTATCCTGGGACTTAGCGTTTCGTCGAAAATTCAATACGGAAAAATAACGTAAAGAAAAGACGATTCCCGAATGAAATTGGCGTAAATTAAGAGATGATGTAGAAAGCGAGTAAAATAGATTTTTTTTTAATTTAAATAAATTTCCTATCAATCAAGATTTCGTGTGAGAAATGCTTCGAAAGTTTACAGTACGCAGCCAGTGAAAATGGTGATCGATGACAAAAAATCTTTGGAGTCCCCCTATCGGTTTTTTTTGCTCCGAGTCCCAGAAGAAAATGCCTTCTCTACTCTATCCCAACCAAGAGCTCACGAAGAGAAGAAACACGAAACGAAAGTGATTCGGTAGATCGACCAAGCGCGAAAGTAGAGACTGGGAAAAAAAAAAAACGATAAAACGCAGGGCGGAAGTGAGACTCTAGAGATTCCTTCCACTAAACCTTCGTAGAAAACTGGAGAGTTATTATATGTAGTAAACAAAGTTTCCATATAATTGTCATTAAATAAAAATTTATATTCACTGTCGGGAAGATAAAAGAGCGTGACCAACGCTATTCAGTAGGTAAAACGATGATAGTTCAGCCCTTTTTTCTATCAGCGTCCGATAAGTAGATAGTTCCCGTTATATATTCAGACATAATTATTTATGCCGTTCAAGTGTGTTTTTGCCACTCCATATCGTAATAAAATCTAATCGTTCGACTTCCTTTTATTCTTGGAATTGCTTGGAAGGACGAACTTTTCTCCGTGAAACAAAAAATCACGTACTGCTAAAGAGTCTTGTGACAAAAACCTTAATGTCGGAAGTGTTCTGTCTCGTTGCATGGTAAAACGTAACGATCGAGCAAGCAGAGAGTCGCGGAACAGGTGCACGATGCTGCGAATAACAATCACAGCAGCAACGGTAATCGGCAATTGAAATGAATCCAGAGAGAGAGAAAGAAAGACGGACGTGTATCGCTTCGTCGTTTCTCTGAGATACGCGAACAGACTCCTTGCGAGAGACTATATTCTCGCTATAACAGAAGTCGCAACAGAGATAAAGAAAATCGAGCAATAATCTCGGGAGACTCCTCTCATTCTCGCGGGGAACCTTCCAATGTCCGCAAGTTTTTGCGATATACAGTGATATACACCAACTTCATGTACTCGTTGTCCCCCTCGAACGTAATTGACTTTCTCCCCTCGTTTGTGAGAGGGAGGAACTTAAATTCCCCGTGAGTTTAACCTATGTAACATTAAAGATATACATATATGTATGTAAAGAGAGTTTGTGTACTCAACGGTGGACGTAATTAATCGTTAACCACCGGTCGAGATTTGTGAGCTGAGAAAACGGTAGCGAGAAACCCGCGGTGATTATCTGCTCGCAGATTCTCGTACCGCGCGACATGCCCGCGGACAGTAGAACTAATTAATAAGTGAGGGAGAAAGAAAGTAAGGGATACGAGAGTGCGTCGAGAGAAAGGGATAGTTTTAGTGTATTCTCGTATAGGAGAAAACATCAGGATACTTTCGAAAAGTTATCGCGTACTGTAAGAGGACATTTTTTACTTCCAGGTCTTTTGTATATTATGCAAAACAGCTATTTAACGATTATAAGATTGAAACGGAGTGCACAATTATACATTTTTTTTTCGTAACTCTTTGAATACAGGATGAGTGCTCAATGGAATTTCTCCGTGGTAACAGAAAAACAACGCAACACCATAGTCGTTTATAAGAAAAATTACTCGTGAAAGAAACTACCAACTCTCGTTGGCGACGAATTATTTTTAATTTATTCCAAGGATGACGAGGGTGAACGGGTCCTTTATCTCGTTCTCTGCTCTCCCGAGAGAGAGAGAGAGAGAAAGAAGAAAAAAAGCTATCGTACGTATGTTCCATGCGATCGCGTTATGCCGGAGAAATTTACGAGAGACAGGTTTCCAGGCAAAACGATACCTCTACGTTCTCTCCTGATCCGCATTAAGCGCGTCCTGAAGAATTCCGTCGTACTTTCTTTGTTTCGCGACCTCTCGTGGATTTTAGGATTCCAGTTTCTCCTTTACATTCTGGCTTTTCCTCGTTCACTTTTTTTTTAAATTCACATCGGATAAGGCTGTGTCGCCGATTTGGTACGGAGCGAGGCTTCTACGAGGTTGCAGAGAGGCGCCTACCTCCAGTAATCTTGAACTCTGGTTTTATCGGGTATGGAGAATCCCAATGTACTTGACGTCAGGAAAGGAATGACAAATGTAACGAAACCTTTGCCATATGCATTAAGGGAGGAAATAAGGTTAGGACAGCGTTTTCTCAATGATTTTCATGAATTTTTTTATAGTATAAAAAATAAATATAATTTATTGAAACTTTAAGAATATTTTATACATATATTTAAGTATATACTATAAAATTTTTGAAGAATTTCCTTAAAAAACACCGGAGATATTAGCGACCCCATATTGCAGGTCACAATCAGACTCAGCATTTTGCGTACATTCTGGAAGCCGCAATTTTCATCTGAAATCAAACGAGGTTGGAATTTACTTTTATTATATGTCTCTCTTCTATATGAACCTAAATGCTATAAAAAAAATAGAAAATTGAATTTTTTTACAGGGGTTAAAACAAAAAAGCATGATTTTTTGCCATTCTTTACAACTTTATTTGCAAAACAAAAATTATTTTAAATAATGATAATATTCCGATTTTAGGTTCATATAGAGCGCAATACTATGAAGAAAGTAACTGCCAATTTTCAAAACGATTGGTTGAAAACTTTTCAAACTAGCGTGTACGCAAGTTAAAAAAAAGTCGTTTTCAGAAAAACGCGTTTGAACAAATAGTGAGGAGAGCTACTGAAGGAGAGCTACTCACTTTAATGGCTTACAACAATAGAACGAGTCGGAATTTTCATTTAAAATTTTGGGAACATATTTTTCAATAGTTTTACTAACAATTTATGAAATAAAAAAAAAATCGATTTTTTGAACCGTCTAACCCTATTTCCCCCCTTAATCTTATTTGCATCGAAAGAAAAAATAAATCCAAATAGTTTTCAGACGAATTGTGGTGATTGGAGGACCTGTGGAATAATGACATTGATATTCAAATGTTAGAGAATCATCACCTTAATTGTTAGAAATTGATTTCAAAACGATTAAGAATGATTGTCACTTTCCCAGTCGTTCTCCAATTACCTTGATTCCTCTAGGATATATATCTATACTTTTTACTTTCCGTGCATAAATCGTCAAGGCTCATGGAAAAAGTCTCGGTCATTTCTTTCACGTCCTCGTTTGTTCTGATTGAGGCAATGAAGAAAGTACGACTATTACTTTGCGTCGTAATAAAACTGTTTACACTGAAAAAAAGCTTCGAGATTACTTCCTGGAAATTTCACACAATGTTCAAAGCCTCTATAATGAACCTCTATGGAATGTTTCTCAATTCCGCAAGCGTTAAAACTACATCTTTTAGGAAAAATTTAAAATTTTATAAAATCGACGTCATATAAAAGATTCCAGTAAGTAGTGTAAGTCATAGAAAAAAAAATCAAAAACCATATTTAGATTGGAACTGTCATAACTCCTGAAAGAATTGTTCTTGAATTCAATGACAAGTGTGGGCCGGTGGTTTTGAGGCACTTACGAAATCCACAAAAATTTCCGAGTATTATTTATTAGTAAATTATTATTATTAATTTTTTTTTGTTGCCCGTCGAGGCTACCTTATACGTAATCGAACCACGTCGCCACCCCTTCTCGGTCTAGCTAACATCCATCCATGATCGTGATTATTTATGCCTCCAATATCAATTCATTGCTTGCATCAAACAGAGAACTTACGAGATTCCTTCTTCTTTGTTTCAGACGGAGCTCCGGTACCCGAGGACGCCGCTGTTCACGAGGTTAGATAAACATAATTCGAATTAACCGAGCCATTACACGTGTACGGTCTTGGTTCGGGTTGAGTATATATCTACAGTTAGCCTAATGTATGAAGACATAAAAAAAAAAAAGTATATACATATTTATCGTTGCAAAAGTTCATCGCTGAATCATTGCCAATTTGGCTTGAGTCACAATGACACCGTTTATCGAGAACGCGCAGTTGGGGCTGAGAAAGCTCGCAGTCACGTTCACACCGAAATGCCGAGAGAAGGATCTTATCGGGGTCGCGAATGTTTCATCTCTTGGCGAATTTATACATTTTTCCTGACATTCCGGGTACTTAGCGTCGATTCCAACGGTGACGATGCGATATCGAAGAGACAGAACGATACCGCGGGATTAGACGTACGATACGAGTAGGTTGTTGCCTCTCTCGACGATTAACGGCTTGCGACAAGTGTGCGAGAGAATTATATTACATACATATCGGTTACCTGCACTATTATGTACACATACACCGTCTATGCATGCACGATCAGCCGTATGAATATTTCCTGATCGTGTCCGTGAGGAGACTAGCGCGGCGCGTTGCTACATCACCGATCGTGAGACCGTACATTGCAAATTCGTAATTCACGTGTGATCACCGTGGCAATTTATAATGTCGATTGGCGTATACAACGCGGTGGATCTATTTGAGTTATTGTATTACGTTGGTTTTGTCGTTATCGCGTCTCTGGTAGTCGTTACGGCTACCATCAGTGATTCGGTGAATTACATTCGCATCCTCGTTTGTATATTTCGAGGCGTCAAGGTGCAAGAAATATTGATTTTATCCGGATAAACTTTAATCGAAATAAATTCCATTTGTTAGAAATAAACAGCGAAATATATTTTATTAAAGAAGTTGTTAGTGTGACAACAAAATTGGAAAATTAACTTCACTAATTGGGTAATTCGCTGGTTACACAAATATATTACGTTAGTTTAATTCGATACAAAGTAATTTAGTTTTGGTTAATGATTAAATCCGAGCTTCGAGGAGTTATCATTAAATGTATGAATGTAATTTTTTATGAGGATCATAAGATTACTCTCCGCTTGTCGCGATCATTCTGATAATATGTCTTTGACAAATATCCCGAGGTCCAATATACTCGTTATAATCCTTAAAATCTAATGCACAAGCAGCAACATCGTTAATTCGAACTACCTAATCGCTAAGTGTCGGAGAGATGTGTTTAGAATGCGGATAAAAGAGCTCTGCCACAAGACCGTCTTAAATTCTTGACTTTTGGCCGTGAATTTCTCGTAAAAAAAATGCATTCTCTAAGTCTACTCGAGACGTTTTAAAAACACCGGTCAAAACCCAAAATCGATGAAACGGGAACCGAGTCATGACCATTTGAAATTTCGACATTTTTGAGTTTTCTCCGAAAACCGAGCAGTTTGTTCGGCAGTGGGTTTGGTTCGTTTGGAAAAGAAACCAGACCAAACCGAACAAATTGCTCTCACGGCTACAATAATTGAGATATCGGGATGATCCAAAATGCATTTTCTAAGTCTACTCGAGACGTTTTGAAAACACCGGTCAAAATCCAAAATCGATGAAACGGGAACCGAGTTATGACCATTTGAAGTTTCGACATTTTTGAGTTTTCTCCGAAAACCGAGCAGTTTGTTCGGCAGTTGGTTTGGTTCGTTTGGAAAACAAACCAGACCAAACCGAACAAATTGCTCTCACGGCTACAAAAAATTGAGATATCGGGATGATCCAAAATGCATTTTCTAAGTCTACTCGAGACGTTTTGAAAACACCGGTCAAAACCCAAAATCGATGAAACGGGAACCAAGCTATGACCATTTGAAGTTTCGACATTTTTGAGTTTTCTCCGAAAACCGAGCAGTTTGTTCGGCAGTTGGTTTGGTTTCATTGGAAAACGAACCAGAACAAACCGAACAAATTGCTCTCACGGCTACAATAATTGAGATATCGGGATGATAAGTTAAGCCGTTTAGGAGTTAGACGCCAGTGACGGACGGACAGACGGACGGACGGGCGGACGCAACCGATTTTCACCGTAAGTGTTCCGGTTTTCGATACGGAATCCTGAAACGATGCAAAATAAAATTTGCACATTGCTTCCGCATAATTTTTGCGCATGGACGAAACCTTCTCTGCGAGAAAATCAAAAATGAAAAGCTTGCTCATGGAGGTAATTTATCGTATGCATAAAAATAATGACAAGGAATTATGCAAGTTTTAATTTCCACGATTATGTCTCGTTGTGCAGATATCATTTTAACAAATTTTTACATGATAATGAAGGATATCGTTGAAAAAGTATATCGCAAAGAGTTTATGCTTCATCAATAAATCTCGCGTGACTGGATTTATCGTATCGTCAATCGTTCAAAATAATCCCTCTATATTTCTTAGTTGCTCATATCCCTTTTACATAACTTCGAAGATGATACACAAATTCCAATTATATATTCATACGTGCTTGTCTGAAAATCTCTAAAGGGTTGTACTCCCTTCTCCCTCGCGATACGTTATATATATGTACACGTGTGTAGATTGCATAATATTCCATAATCGTTAAGATGAATTATGCTACGAATTCTGACGCGGAAAATTCACAACGCACGATCGGCAATTAAAGACGAGTGTTGCGATAGGTATAGGGTAAAATCGATTTCCCCGCGATTTCGCGTGTTACAACAGCTCGGTATGCCAATCTCAGCGTTAATCTTAACAGCGAGTAGGGAAGATTGGGGCAAAATGGCAATCCCCTAAGAAAATAATGCTGCTACACCGCTGCCAATACCGTTCATTGCTTCTTATGCAAATATACATTTTTTACCAGCCTTATATCGAGACCGAAAAAAAGAAATATCCGCGCAAACTGGCCGCTCCTCAAAATTTATCCGTTTCTCCAATGTCAAGAGTACCTCCGCTAGTGTCGGCTTTCGTTTAAATATGAATTCACGGTAGCGTCACTGAACTTTGGAAAATTGTCTCGAATCATTGAGAACGACTCCGAAAAGTGGGGAAACCGTGTTACCAATTTTTTTTCTTCGTTTTTCAATGACTGCGAATTTGTCGTAAGGGCCTCAATTGTGTATATTTCCGGCTATTGTAATTATAAATTTTTAATTTTCAAATTCTCTTCGATATTTCCGGTGAGGGCCGTTTTGCCCCGATCTCCCCTACATATCCCGCGGCGTTCCGCTCGCATGTCAGTGGATGATTCGTTCAGACACATACACGTGAGATTCACGTGTAAATAGAGATTCGAGGAATAGAGAAAGAGAGAAAGAGAGAGAGAGAGAGAGAGAGACGGAAAAAAAATCGTTCATCGTGTGAAGTGCCCGGTGGGGTTTGTTCGCTGATTGCCCTTAATTCACATATAATTCATGCGCGCATCGAAACGTCTGTATACGTTATATACCGAGTACACACCGAGGACTGTTCATCGGATAACCAACTCTGCGGGATTCTCGTGTAAAGTCTGCGCGGAGAGAAAAGGAGCTAATAGACCACGAGGGGAGCTTTGAACGCAGCACGAGCCTCCGAGAGTTAATATAATAATCTTCATATAGGGGTAGAGGTAGCCCGAGCGTGTATTATAGCTGGTGCAAACGGCGCGAGACTAATTTGCGTCCTGCAATCACGCAATAATGACGTCTCTTTCTCTCGCAGAGTGAATTTATATATATATATATATAATATAATATAATACACATTCGCCGTAGAGAAAACTACGGCTATACCAGCCGCTGAATAAGTGTCCATTGGCCGAGCTGCAATGCGTCTAGACATCGATTGATCTTGCCACACGAGAGTGACAGCTCCCGAAGATACCCTTCTATCGTAGAATATCCACTCTACTTCTGTGTAAAAAAAAAACAGATGTACAATGATTCAAGTGATTGTCCGATTGAAAAGACGAATGAACCCAGTTATTGGCAAAGTTCGGTTACCATTATTTTCACATCCAATGAGCAGTGCCAATTGCACGTTTGTACAGAGAGTATCCATGCCAATCACTGTCTAATGCCGAACAACTGTCTAACCTCGAACATTTATAATTCTTTTTGCCACACAGCAAAGCCCGCCGTTTCTTCGTCTGACGTTGCGCTACGAGCGAGTTTAATCGATCGCCAACTCACTGGCTCACTTAATTGATGCGTTATAGATTCGAAAGTGTACGCCGAGCTGTCTACACACGCCGATCATTAATTGATCCAAGCGAAGACAGCTCGAGCTGCATCGTATGTGTTTTCTATGTATGTGGATGTTTTTTTTTTTATTCGATGAATTTCATTTTACACGTTCCGTACAACGCGCATTAGACGTTGAGATGGTCGCTGATAAACGTAACACCGCGTAATGCCGAGTATGCTGTTACATTCGCACTACCAGTTCTATGTTTCAGATGTAAAAACGGTGCAAATAGAAACTTGCATTATTACTTAGTAGTAATTTTTGCGCAACACACAAATCTTCTTCTTTGGCAAAGAGACTTCAATTTTGGATTCCTAATGAAGGAGGAAGCTTTGTGTACGCGCAAAAAATATGAAAAATTATGAGGAAGCAGTCGGCAAGTTTCAATTTACATATTTTTAACTCTCATTTAACTTAATAGTATGAGGTTTGCTTGTATTTTGATTGTTAGATCATTATTTCTCTAAACTTAGAATTTCTCTAATCTCAATTCCAAATGATGGTACTCAAACTAAAAGAAAAAGTTCACCAAATAAAAATTTCACCCGTGAGACAGTAAAATCTCGTATTACTTCTGGAATCCTCTGTTCAATTATTCTACCGACAGTTTTTTTCTTCATAAATAACGATTGTTTCCGGTTGTGATCTTGTAAATCTTTAGTCGTTTATTCAAGTCTCAGTGTTAATTGCGGATAAACAACATTTTTTAATCCGGAAGGTGAATAAAACCGTAAAAACTCAAGTATAATTATGAAAATAAATGAACGGAATCGTTAATTCTTTTAATTGCTCTAGCGTTGTGTACGCGCTTTGTGTACGCGCAAAAATGATGAAAAATTATGAGGAAGCAGTGGGCATGTTTCAATTTACATATTTTTAACTCTCATTTAACTTAATAGTATGAGGTTTGCTTGTATTTTGATTGTTAGATCAGTTTTCGAAATATTAAAAATCCCATAATTCTAGAACGCTTATATCGAATTTCTCTAAACTCAATTCCAAATGATGGAACCCAAACTAAAAGAAAAAGTTCACCAAATAAAAATTTCCCCCGTGAGACAGTAAAATCTCGTATTACTTCTGGAATCCTCTGTTCAATTATTCTACCAACAGTTTTTTTTTTCATAAATAACGATTGTTTCCGGTTGTGATCTTGTAAATCTTTAGTCGTTTATTCAAGTCTCGGTGTTAATTGCGAATAAACAACATTTTAAAATCCGGAAGGTGAATAAAACCGTAAAAACTCAAGTATAATTATGAAAATAAATGAACGGAATCGTTAATTCTTATAATTGCTCTAGCGTTTACGATCATTTTCTATTTTTTTTTAAGGAGTATCATTATTGTTGCACTTTCGAAATGACAACTATAAAGAACAGGTAACAAATTGGAAAAATTGTGGATAAATAGAATCAATGCTAAAGAAGATATTGCTCGAATTCTTAAAATGATGTATTTCAAATGTAATTAAAGATACGTAATCGTGTACGGTTAATGAAAGAATAAAAGAGAGAGTAACCGTTCAGCTGAATAAATCTACGACAGTGTAAAAGCCGAACGTGCAATAGCTAACATTTCGGAAATACGATTTCCAACGCGGCAAAGTTCGAGACGTCAATCACAGAAACCGTGCCTGATATACCCCATGTGGTCACGATACGTCGTTAAATGGTCCCCCGTAGACATCAGCCGAAATATCGTTATTCCACACCAGTTTCGGAATCGCGGATCAATTTCACAATTGCGACTATGGTAGAGTCTATAAGCGAACCAATGATATGGTAATTTGAATACCGGGAGCGAGAAACTACAATATCTGGCTTATGGAGAAGCAAACTGTTGCGAGCTGAAAGCATTTGTAACAATGCTATAGGCGTGTCGTGACGTTCGTGTTTTGCAATCGGGCCAACAGCAACGCGACCGGGTCGTGTATGTCCCACATAGACAGTCTCGTCGCGAGTATATGATCCCTCGAGTGGTATTCAAACCGATCAAATCCCTGTTTTATTTTCAATGGGTTACGTTCACGAGAGAAGAGAAAAAAAGTGTGCAAATTAGAAACTTAAACATTGCTTCCTCGTTACTTTATCTTGCTCACAAATCCCCTTCTACGAGCAAATTATTATTATTTTTTTCAAATTTTACTCTCTCTCTTTACGACCTTAAAGATTCTCGAAACATGAAAAGCCCAGCCACTTTTTGCCACAATTCTGAATTGGCTAAGTTAATTCCATTCCGTTCGGTAGTTTCGTATTTGAGATATCACAATTCGCGTTCTCGAGGCGGTCAGAGAGTGTGGCCCTAAAGTAGTCTGGTAACTTAAGCCGATTTTCATGTCTTTTTTGGAGGGCGTTTTTTTGTATGAAAATAAAAATGAATCGTTTTGGATATTTAGGATGTTTTTATTTACATATTAAAGATACAAAAAAAAATTTGTTTGAAAAAATTTAATAGTTCATTATTATTATTATTATTGATCGAAGTTGGCATTTCGAAAAAAAAGCGCGTGGGTGGCCGCGGTGATTTTAGCTCTTGATGTTATCTGAAATCAATCAATGAAATCAATGTTATTTATCCATGAAATTTAACTTCAGTAGTTCCGACCAGAATGACATGTCTATAGATTAAGAATTATCAAGAATTTTTTATATCAGATAACATCAAGAGCCAAAATCACCGGGGCCACCCACGTGCTTTTTTGTCGAGGTGCCAACTTCGATCAATAATAATAAACTATAAAATTTTTTCAAACTAATTTTTTTTTGTATCTTTAATATGTAAATAAAAACATCCTAAATATCCAAAACGATTCATTTTTATTTTCCTACCAAAAAACGTCCTCCAAAAAAAACATGAAAATCGGCTTAAGTTACCAGACTACTACTTTAATCCGGCTGGCATAGGAATCTCGAAAAAAGAATTTTTTCATGGAAACAAAGATTCCTCTCGAGGCAGCAAAATGCTTTGTAGAATTTTTCGCGTGCCACTGATATAATTATAATTTAGTTTAAAAACATTATCGGCAATGTGAGTGAAGATGATGCATGACGGTTTTTTTCTTCTTTGAGATTGACAACTGGCTTCTTTTTTTCCAGGATTCCCTAGCTTCGGCATCGGAGATTCATTCCGATGACTACGACGACCAAGATGACTCTGACATGTATATGGAGCCTGACGGCGCTGGTACAACCCACGACGAATCGGCCCACGATAGTGTCTCGGAACATATCGAAACCGCGACTTCGTCGTCCGTCAGTGTTAGCCAAAGAAATCCAAGCGGCGAGGAGATTCGCGTGAGTGCGACAATGTCCGAGCCAAGATTGCAGCAGGAGGGAGAAAACGTTGAACCACCACCGGTCGCTCCTCGCATCAACGACAAGAGCCTAGAGTCCGATAGTCAAAACTTCTTTCCCTCGTTCGCCGAACTTTTTGCCAATCACAGATTACCGTACAACGAACAACAGCAACAACAACGCAACAGGCCCAATCGTTTCTTAGGTTACTTTCAGCGCGATCGTAGCGCCTATCAGACGGCCGCCTCAAGTGTCAAAGACACTCAGCATCCGCTTCTCGGTTCCGGTAACTTTGGCGTTATACGCGGTGGTACTTATTACCCCGAGGACAAAGAGAACGAGGGATATACCGTCGACGAGACCCTCTACAATCCCTATTATTCCGCGAATGTTCCAAGAGCGCGTGCGAATTATTACAAAAATCCAAAACCTCAGCCGATTAGGGGCGGTGACTTTTTCGCTAATTTCCGTGACTTTGCCGACATTACGGCACCACCAAAATCAAGTTTCTCTCATTTATCGGTAGTTTACGCGAATAGAAATGGCACGGGAGGTCGTACGAACGAGCCGAGAAACATCATTGAAACACTGAGAATGCTCGAGGAACAGGAGGACGAGGATGACGAGAATAATGGACCAACGACCACGAGCACCGAAATACCGACGAAGAAACTGAGTCAGGGCAAGAGGAAGCTCATTATGATGAAGAAATATCGCGATGAAAAAGCACGAAAATCCCGCATGACTGTCGAGCCACTACTTGCCCTCAGCTGAACGTCACGTTAACCCCAGCATCGTGAGGTTTTTTATTTTCTAATAAATTCGCTGTGCTACAAAACAAAAAACAAACAAAAAAAAACAAACGTGTACTCTTGGGCAATGCGCGAGAGTGCTCATCGGAATTCCCCTTACACGCGGAATCTGGTCCAAAGTCTGAAGGGTTTCGTCTTTCGTTTCTCTTATTATTATTTTTTTCTTCATTTTCAAACACTTTTGACTGACGTTGGAATACACACAAACAAAAAGGCGCGAAGAGAGAGAGAGAGATGAGAAAGATATATATATGTATAGTGTGTAAATCGATGAGAGAAGCGCTTGCAGAGGGAGAGATCCACGAAGCGCGATCGAGAGATCAGAGACTCATTATTTTCGGCGAATCACATAGTTGGTCATTTCGTATAGGAAATATACCGAGGCGTACACATTTACCATGCCCTGTCGATAAGAACTAATGCGGCATTCTTTGATTCTCGTTCGTCATCGTTAAGCGAAATTTTTTTTTTTCATCGACGACACGCGGACGAGTCCTCGAAATAATTCTCGAATTCATAAACGATTAAAGAAAGAAGACAATTCAGCTCGACGGTATTCATCTCGATTGAAATTCGTGGCGACGATGTACGGGGTTATACGAGCTTTTGCGGTGCTAGCGATGAGAATCAAGAGAGAACGAAATGACAAGACTACTTTTTTTTTATATTACACGCGAGTATGAATCTTCGCCACGTATTTCGATGCATTGTTATCTCATTTGTTGTTGACTATTGTAGTTTGTAGCGGTATAGTATTACGCACTAATAATCTTAAGCGCGAAACATAACGAGTAAATAAAGAAGAATAGGAATAAAAACAATAATGTTAAATGCCTGTAAACAACAAAAAAAAACGTGTTTTGTTATTCCCAACTCTGCGAGGCACATGGAAGCATACGAATAAACTATATTTTTTGGTAAATCACGATTTTCCTTCTTCCCTTAATTCACAGACACTTTATACATCTACCGAACATATATGTATGAATATATATTTTTTTGTTTCGCATTTGTCAGCGTACTATATTCTTCCTCATTTGAGATAACATTTTGCCGATTCCCTCGTGAATCTCGGCGTAAGTTGCACGTGAGTACAACCATGCGGGATTGCTGAAGACATTGTAAGTCTTGCAATATGAGACACCGGTTACATCCTTGAGCTCGACTTTTGCACCCATATTCTTCACTTGCTTTATCGCCGCAGCGTACGGCCAATCTTCCTTCGGGCCTGTAAAAGGTGTTCGTAACTTTTTGAATGATTTTCCAGTCAAGTACAAGGATATAATGACTTTTGGGAAATTATTGCACAAATTCGGACCTGAGATTTTATTTTTTTACACACGAGACTTATTTTGCTCCCCCAGGAAGGAAGTTTGTGTGATCGCGAAATAAAATCTCCCTTCTTTTGTACTAAAAATAGTCTAAGCAGTAGTTGATGGTTAATTAGAATTTCCGATTGCGTGTGTATTGAAAACTCTACAAGATAACACAAGAAAGTGTCAACCGCTTTTCGAAACGATTTTTACACAAATTGAACTTTATTAAGAACACTGTTGATATTAAAGAGAATTGGCAGAGTGGCGTAAGATTTGCAGTATTTTTTAATTTTTAGTAAAATCGGTAAATCCCTGTTTATTTGTGTTCGTCGAAATTTTTGCGAACAAAAACTTTGTATACATTTGCATAATGCTTCCTCATTATATCATCTCACTCTCGAACCTTCCTTATTATACGATCATCTCGATCGCAAAGCTTTCTCGTCTGGTTTCCCGAGGAAGCCAAACTTGAAGAAGGAAATTTGTGATCGAGACAAAAAAAATGAGGAAGCAAAGTGCAACTGTTTGATCTGGCCTTTTTTTCAAAGTCGAAATTATCATTATTATTATTTATTTTGGGACGAGTAACAACAATTCGCTCGCAGTTATAGCAGGCCATTTCGTTTATTCATTAATTAAGTTTTTCCGCGTTTGTTCTACGGTGCAAGTACTGACTTTCTTTCCCGAGGGTTACTCTAACCCCTTTGAAGACCCTCGCTACCAACGACGTGGCGATGCATAGAGTACCAATCGGTTTTTTGTCGCAATTAAATTCTTCCAATATCCTCTTAAGTTCCGGGAGAACAACGCAATCGGCTCCCTTGGACGCAAAATCACTCCTTGAAGGGAATTGCAAGAAATTATTCGAGGTTTTACCTTGGAATAATTTCATGAATTATTGTACTGACAGAGTACGAGCGGCGCCATAGCCCCCGGGAATAATTAACGCTTCGGCGGAGCAGGAATCGCACTGACAGAGAGATTTTATCGTAGGTCTTGCCAATCTTGCTGATTCGACCAGTGCGTTTCGCGGAATATCGGAAGTTTCCGGATCCTTCGTCAAATGATTAACGAGTTCGCATATTTCGGTGTCTGGCGCGTAAAATTGCGGTAACAAATTGTTTTTCGAACAGTGGATCGCTAGAGAAACAGCTTCGGTTATTTCCGTGCCATCGAGGCCACCGACACCACAAAGAATCTGTAGAGGGTAGTTTAACGAAAAAATTCATAACCACAAGTCGAATCACGAAACTGGAAACTCACGATTGCCACAGGGGTTGGTTCGCAGCCTGATGCCTTGGAAGATTTCTTTCCTTTATGCAAAACTTTTGAAGTGTGCAGCCAACAACAAGCGGACGAGTAGACTTTAGTAGCATTTTTTATTAGAAATGTGGAAGCGTTCGAGAGCAACATTATTTATTCGCGTAAAATTATAAATATAAAATGACGTTGATAATTACGATGATAATTTGGTAATAACATCGAAAATTGACAGAGGATTTGGATGCGTCTGAAAGTGTCAGCGCGCTCGTCGACCACAGTGCTTTTTTTTGTTTTACTTCCTCACAGAGAAAACTTTGGTTTCGTGAAAAAAAATAGAAATCGAGTTTTTAATGTCAGTGTGCTTAAAATGTGACAAAACATCCGAAAATCAGATCTAGAAAAAATGCCCGCGCGTCTGTGTGTGTGTGTTTGATAGGATCAAAAATCTACAAAAAGCAGGACGAAGCGATGTACAAGTTTCAATGGACATCTATTTTGTAGTGCACAATTTTCCTGAACCACTGTGGATAATGTAGTTGATCTTTAGACGGTATGAACCAGAAGCGACTCTCGTCATTATCGGCGTATGGTTACAAGCCGACAGAGTACGCGCGTTATATGGACGTTTTTGGGAAACTTTGATACCGGCCGATGGCTCGTGAGCAAATAGTTCCATTTATCCACCACCAGAGTTACGGGAAGAGAATGCTTATCCCACTGTCGATAACTCTCTGTGATACATAACCTCTACACTTCTTTACCGACAATCCTCGCGGCGGGATTGCTAACCGTTCCGGAAAACATGGTGATGCGAAAGTGTATCCATGAAACGAGTACGTCGGTATATCCTCAGCCACTGCCTAAATAAACATCGGCGTGTGGTTGCTTCGACTTACTTTATGGCTCGTATAAGCTTTATTGTGCTCTAGGAGCAACTTTTCCTCAGACTATGAATACGAAACGCATAACCGCGGGTGAATGTGGCGCGAGAGGGAACCCCCACAGAGGATTTAACAACCCCGCGAGCGTGCTATCGAGGGAGGCTTCTCGTACTAGAGCGTAAATCTCTTCGGCCTATTGAAATATAAAACAGTAGAGAGGCGCGGTACCGCTTGTGTAAAATAGATTTTTCACCCTCTGAAAACCTACCAGGCTGGGTTAAGGATATCGTGTAGATGCAAAGTGTAATTCATTGCTTATACGATCCGATACGAGAGTTACGCGATCTTTTAACCGGTTTGAAATTTCTCGAACGTCCGTCCGGACCGTATACTTTTACGAAATAATTTTACACAATAAAAATATTAATAATATAGAAAAGTACAGATTTTTATAAATAATTGTTGGAACATTTTTATCAATGATTTCCTAGAATATCGGAAAAACACATTTAGAAAATATGTTCGTATATGTGATTGTATGTCTACGACAGGCTTACAAAATTCGAACCTTCACATCCACCGGTACATCTTGAACAATCGTGTTCAAATTTTGTACGCAGGTACAGCAGCTAATCACTTTTGTTTGCTTCAATTTTCGTTATAATTAATTGAGATTTATAGATCTTATGACTTTCCGCAATTTCCGAAAAATATATGTGATCGCTGTAATGTTCTAATGTTTTTTTCACTGTCGAAGACGAAACTATCAACACAAACAGGTTTGGTGGACGTTGCGTATTATAATTGGCGAGAGTCGATAATGAATCGTTTGGGTTTGTATGATATTTTGAATTTTTCAAACATTCTGCGTAACCCTTCTAACACTATCAGACTTCGCGTGATCAGAATGAGACTTGTTACGCAGCTAACGTTACATGATGTACGATGTACAATACTGTACGATTTAACAAAAAGATTCTTCTTTGCTGAAAAATGTAGCTTGAAAAAAAAGTGACATTCGATAGAGTTAAAACTCGTGAATTTTTACGAAAAATTTATTTAAAAAATGTACAATAGAATTGTCGTTAATTATCTACACTTATACGCATTATTTTAACGAATCATTTCCCATTCTAATGACGTCCCATATTACTCAGCGAATGTGACGCTGGAACTGTTTTAAATAATTGGAGATAATTGTAGAAGCAAAGATTTCAGGACGATCATATATCGCAGGTCGATTTTCCACCGGTGTGACGATGTCACTTGTTCGTCGGTATGCCTAATTGTGTGCGGAAGACGAGAAGACGTTCGGGTGCTTCGTTGACGGTTTCAGCTCGACTCCTCTCTTCAACGGTGAATCCGTTACGAGAGATACGTAAGCGAGGGCCCTTGTCGGATAATCTTATGTAAATCCATTGCGACCCTTATGCTCACACGCCCTTACACCGTTTTCGCTATCTCTATATCCATCCGTTCGTTCTATCTTGCCTCATAGGATATACACGGCAGGAGTATTCTCGAGATTCTCGTGGTGCTCTGGCGTCGCTCGCGAATGGGAAAGACCCCGGGTAACTCCGATGCTGGTTCGACGATGCCGTGCGTTACTCTCTCTGTCTTATACCCCATCGTTGTATCCCGGTGCTCTCTGTTTCTCTCTAACACACATACATATATGAACACATAGACGATCTCGTAGATGGTGGGGTGACGGGGGCTTATATGAATGTTAAAATAAGTTTGAAATTGTCGCGGACAAGTTCGACCCCGGGGGATTCAACCGTCGAGTAATTCCGCAAAGCCAGCGGTTTCGGCCCTTCGGCTTATGTGCACGTGTGCGTGCCTCTCTCTCTCTAACCCTCTCTTTCGTACTCTATGACACCGAGAGAGAGAGAGAGTTGAAATTTCCTATGGTATACATTGTTCTTTCTCAGTTGCACTCACCGCGGAAACTGTATATCCGTCTATGAATATCACGTCTATGAACCGGAAGTTTTCAACGAAAGTTGGAAAATACACTGTGTTTTATGACAAAGAACGCATCTACTCTGTCACATGAATATCAAATACTTTCTCATCACTTTTGATTTCTTGGCTCTTTCTACCCTCTCGTTTGTCCTCGAAAACGCCCTCGTCTACGAGATATCAAGAGTGACGAGATGATAACTCGTTCTCGCCGACAAAGTTATAGGGGTGGAGTAGTTATGAGACAATTTGAAACAGCGATGATTCTTACGTGTACAAAGTGAGTGCATCTGCCTATGTAAACAAAAATTACTAACATATAGTACATACGCATTACGCGATGTTAGTCTATAGAGAAAAATGGCAGGCGTATACTGAAAAACTGTTCTTTCAATTACTTTTGGCGTCAAGACGCTGGCGCATCTCTTGATTCTTTAGTTTCTTGCGATACGGATGAAAATTGTCATCATCATGAAAGTCACCAATCCACCGAATCGTAAGATCGGTTTTCAGCGGGTTCAGCTTCAACAAAGCCGATAGCGATCGCCCCGTACGGTCGAGCTGGCCGTTCTCTTTTTACCATAAAGGGAAAACTGTCAGCTTCACCAAATGGGGAAGGACATTACCGTACGGTGAATGTCCTGAACTTCTCAACTCTTGTACACAGCGGTAGCGGCCGCGGCGATATATTTATATAATACAGCGAGATATGTATTCGCGGCAACATGTCATAAGGGAGGATGGGAGGATGTCAGTGCCCGCGAGGGATCTACGAGTAAATGCGATGTGATGCGAGTAACTGAGTGGCTAATTGAATGAGGTGTCTCCCAGGAGCACAAATCCCGTCACACGTCAGAACTCTGGGAGTTGGAGGTAAAATGGGAGTGAGAGAGCGAAACAAACAGTGAGAGAAAGCACAGCCTATAACCGGGACCCTAGAGGGGAGGTGGTGGTATACATGGGAGTCGTTGCGTGGGCGGAGGTTGAAACTCTCTCGGATTCCCGCACAATTCACCATCTCTCCCTCTTTCGCTGCTGATGCTACTCGGAATTCTGACATATTCGAACGATTGTCGAGCCGAGTGCCAATTATACCACGGACGAAACGAGTGCCACAAACTGCAAGCTTCTAACAAATTATGCGTAAATCGAACAAGCGGCCGATCGAGCTGTGACGCACTACAAATCGTTCGGATCTCCCTCTCTCTCTCTCTCTCTTTCCCTCTTTCGCTCTTTCGTGTCGCGAGAGACCGACAGGGGAGAAGGAATTTGGTACGGGAGACACGAATAAATAAAGAGAACCACGCGGTGAGCGCGAGAGAGACGGAGATAGACTGACAGGTCCGGTGTCATTAATAACCTATTGGAAAGGACGGTCAGACGGACGGATTCGCATGCAATGTGTATATATATTCACTGGCATCACAAGGATCGGCAACACATAGTTATGAAGGGATATATGATATCGTGGGCGATGTTAGGTTGGAAACGGTAAAAGGATCGTTTGTCAATGCTCGACTGAGCCTTGCTGATTGGTTCTTGAGCCACGTCACGAAATACATGCCAGGCACAACCAATACTTTTACAAATACAAGTCATACCGTTCTCTATACGTCGTTTTTCTTCCAATAAATTTAGCAGGACTTACGGGGCACTGGGGAATGGCGTTAGCTCGTTAACGGACGACAAATTTGTTTTTTTTTTCCCCAAAAAATTCATGACGTTTTTCCAGAGATACCGGGGTCCCGAGAGGGGATGAATAACATTCGAATTAAAAAAAAAAAGCCAATTAGACTGATTTTATGACAAAATAATTGGGAACAATGATTGGAAATATAGAAAAATTGTGACTTTTCGTGTACGCTTGAGAATCATTGATAACAATAATATCTTAATAACGAACATCAACATGATTTTCCTTCATTGATCGCGTAATTATTCGAATGGGATCCTGCTTTATATATTGGTGTAATATCATTAACGTCTTCTAAGCTCGGGAACGTTTAATTTATATTACTTCAGGCGGGGGTAAAGATTATCGTCATCGCAACAAAATTCTAACGTATTTTTCTCGAAGATGGTTAAAGTAGTAGTCTGGTAACTTAAGCCGATTTTCATGTCTTTTTTGGAGGGCGTTTTTTTGTAGGAAAATAAAAATGAATCGTTTTGGATATTTAGGATGTTTTTATTTACATATTAAAGATACAAAAAAAATTTTTTTCGAAAAAATTCAATAGTTTATTATTATTATTATTATTGATCGAATTCGGCACCTCGAAGTTGGCAGCCCGGGTCCTAACTTTTTTTCTACCGAACCGATTGCTTTCAAATTTTAACAGGCTACTCTACACACTTATAGTTCTCGTCGGAACTACCGAGAAATTTTTTCACCCCTAACTTTTTATTTTACAACCCCTTCTTTGCTAAAATAAAAGGACTTTTTTTCCAAAGTCCGCCATTTTGTTATTTATCCATGAAATTTAACTTCAGTAGTTCCGACGAGAATGACATGTCTGTAGATTAAGAATTATCAAGAATTTTTTATTTCAGATAACATCAAGAGCCAAAATCACCGGGGCCACCCACGCGCTTTTTTTTCGAGGTGCCAACTTCGATCAATAATAATAATAATAATAAACTATTAAATTTTTTCAAAACAATTTTTTTTTGTATCTTTATTATGTAAATAAAAACATCCTAAATATCCAAAACGATTCGTTTTTATTTTCCTACAAAAAAACGCCCTCCAAAAAAGACATGAAAATCGGCTTAAGTTACCAGACTACTAACCTAATTGACAGACGTAAATGATCCTGCTAGTTTTTTTTTTTTTTTTCGATAAAAATTCTATGAGAAAAATGTATTAACAATTTCAGTTCCTCGCACTCACAAGTGCGGAAGTCCTTCAATCCAATGGAAGCGATGTACGAGCTCGTACTATGTTTACGCAAAAAGACGTTTCATCGCCAAGGCGATTTTTCGATTGGTGTAGTGCCGAGTGGAATGTTGCAGGATTACGGATCAGCAAAGGGTGGAGCGAAAAGGTGGTATACGTTGCGAGAATAGCTTGATAGTATAGCGATATAGTAGTAGTGGTAACGCGAGAGGCTGCTTATGCATTCTTGGCGCGAAGGCAATCGCAGGGATGGCGGACGAGATCGCGCTCGGGCGTTCGCGAAAGCTCAATGTGCCGGTTGGCATGATGCACACACAGAGGATGCCAAAAACGCGACGGATGGCAAGAGATGGGAGTGGCAGAAAGGCCGAGAAAGATAGAGAGAGAGAGAGAGAGCAGGCGAAGATTCCATGCCGTGAACGTGGCCGCCCAGACAAGAGAACAATTACGTGCCGTCAGCCCCGTGACCGGTAGGCTGCCGCCGCGAGGTGAATCAAAACTAGGTACGCTCTAGCTGTTCTTCTCCGGCGTTCGTATACGGGGATGTCAGTGGGAACAAGAGAGAGAGAGAGAGAGAGAGAGAGCGAGAAGCACAGGAACCACCCTCTCATTCTGTTGCTGTTGGCGTGTGTTGGTCTCTGAGGACTTCCCCCTCGGACCTTCCCTGGTCCAGCATTCGCGATTCACCTGCGATGCCAGCAGGAGAATCCAAGCGCACGATTGTCCCGCGGTAGCAAAAATGTTCAGGGCTCGCTGTATAACCGTGAACTTAACACATACGTACAATCTTTGCAATTTCCGCAAGCTCGATACGAAAATACTTTCTTTTTTTTTCTGTCTTCAGGATGATCGGGCATTCGTACGATTTTCTACCGATTTATTTATACAAATCACGACGTAACTCGAAACGACGAACGCGTGACTGGGAAATGGAATGCTTTGATATAATCCAAATACGGATATACTCTCGTTCGCCACGGTCAGAGGACACATATTGCTCGAATACAAAAGGGCGCAACCCTCATCGTTTTACGTCCTAAATTGTAGGGGGTTACACCCGTTTCTTTTGCTGGCAATTCGATATACACCGTGTGGAGGAGTAGGATGGATCGAAGTAGGAAATATAGAATTGATCAGAGAGTAATAAGATTCTTAGTGCAGGGACCACCTGGTACATTGGGTCGTGTGGTATTTTCCTCCGTCAGGACAGCACCCACCAAGACCTTTCGCGGAGGACTAAACGAGTTATGTCGCCATAAATGTTTCTCATCGGTTCTTGGGATATTCTTTACACACACACACGAGGGATTTTATTTTTCGTCCGTGCTGTGTGCGGTAGATATTGACCGAGATATTGTATACACCGTGTGGGAGAGGAGGAATTCGTTCGTTATGCCGATATGAAAATAACGAGTTTTCGATGTATTATTAATTCATTTTTGATATCCGTTCTCGGTGATTCGAACTTCTATTATATATGTGCAGGACATTTCATACCAACTTATAAAACTCTGGGTCTGACGAGGGTTGATTTCCCTGATTTTTGAAAATATTGCTTGCTTACTATCGAAGAGATTATCTGTGATTTTTTTTTGCAGAATTTGTTCTGTTTCGTCATGTGTTCTCATTTTTTTAATTCGTGAATAATTACGAGGATAAAAAATTCAAAAACCTAACTCCATGAAAAAAATTATATCGAGAAATACAACCATTATTGAGGGCTTAAGGATTGTCGGGCTTGGAATGCAAAATTTTAGTGAATATCTTTCAAGAACGTCGCAAGAGGGGCTCTTGTCCCTCATTATAATTATTACATATTAAGGGGGCAAATAGGGTTAGGCGGTTCAAAAGATTTTTTTTTGTATTTCATAAATTGTTAGTAAAACTATTGAAAAATATGTTCCCAAAATTTTAAATTAAAATTCCGACTCGTTCTATTGTTATAAGCCATTAAAGTGAGTAGCTCTCCTTCAGGCCCCGAGCGCGTTATTTTTTCAAACGCGTTTTTCTGAAAACGACTTTCTTTGAACTTGCGTACACGCTAGTTTGAAAAGTTTTCATCCAATCGTTTTGAAAATTGGCAGTTACTTTCTTCATAGTATTGCGCTCTATATGAACCTAAAATCGGAATATTATCGTTATTTAAAATAATTTTTTTTCTGCAAATAAAGTTGTAAAAAATCATGCTTTTTTATTTTGACCCCTGTAAAAAATTCAATTTTCTATTATTTTCATAGTATTTAGGTTCATATAGAAGAGAGACATATAATAAAAGTAAATTCCAACCTCGTTTGATTTCAGATGAAAATTGCGGCTTCCAGAATGTACGCAAAATGCTGAGTCTGATTGTGACCTGCAATATGCGGTCGCTAATATCTTCGGTGTTTTTCAAGGAAATTCTTCAAAATTTTTATAGTATATACTTAAATATATGTATAAAATATTCTCAAAGTTTCAATAAATTATATTCATTTTTTATACTATAAAAAAATTCATGAAAATCATTGAGAAAACGCTGTCCTAACCCTATTTCCTCCCCTAAAGTAGTCAACACGGTGTTTAACAATTTATTTTTAAATTACGTAATGTTAATCCGCTTGGAAAATCCAAATAATTATAGCCGTTTTACTAGATATATCTTTTTCTATTGAGTTAATTTCTTTTGAATTTTAAAAACTCATTCAATAATTTATAAATCGAAAATGGTTAGGACAAAAAATCTGAACAAAATCACAGATGGTCTCTGCCGCAGTAACAACTATTGGGGAAAAAATAAAAATTAAGATCAGAATTGGTCACTGTAAAGGTGTGCAAGTTGGCCTGGAATACCGGATATATATATATGAACGTTAGATAGATCGACAGATATACACGTGGAGTTACAGTCGTTCATCAGTTTGGAGTGAAACAAATTATATCTGGAGGATCAGAACAGATAGGCATAGTCGAGAGCTCGTGATGAGTATTGATAGCACGGATCAATGGCAGGTTACGAATTTTCTTTTTTTCTTCTCTTTATCCGTCTCTCTCTCTCTCTGTCTATTCACATCCGATATACGAATGGCAGTTCGACCACCCCTGACACGGCGATGAGCTTGAAAATAGGCAGTGAGATGATTTTTCCGAGCACCAGCGGAAAAAGAAGAGTGTTTATGTGTGTGTGTGTTGTAAAAGGCGCGAGGGTCGCAAGAGCGAAGGGTGGAAAGAGTGAGTGAGACTGAGAGATAGAGGAATGAGAGAAAGAGAGAGAGGGGTTGCACTTTTCCCTGGGGAAAGCGGTCGAGTAGAATCGCTACCGGAGGCAGGAAGGCTGAACCTCGATCGAGCAAACCCTCCGTTCGTTCTCGTCTCTCTTGAACTTTTGCTCCCCCCGCCAACATCATTCTCGTAGCCGCGTTCTCGCACACTCGCACAGCACAGATCGCTTCTCTAATTTTCAGCGCGATCAAACATTATTTTCTGCCCACCTTCCTACTCGGAACGCAAGTTATATATATATATGTATTTATATATATATCTTTCGCCGTTTGCCCTTCCGCAAGTTTCATCTAACTGATATCGAGAAGTTTTTTTTTGTTTCCGCGTCGTTCCTCCGATCGCCAACACACGTAGCACGAGTTTTTCTTCTTTTTTTTTTTTTAACACGCTTTGGCTTTCTTCCCCTCGCACCTAACGCCATACCGTATAAAATTGCTTTCGACATCGACGAGGAATATTCGCGAATATTTTTGGAACATCGTCGTCGATTTTGCCATAGAAATTTTTGGAATTGCGAGAGAGGTTATCTTGACTGATTGATGATCGTGAGAGATAATGGTGCGTGAGGGGGCATGGTTAACGAGATTAGGCGATTACGCAGCTGATAACTAGATCTATATATCAGAAGCCAAATGAATATCGTATTTTGTAAGTGTCACACTCGCACATAAGATTGGATGAAAGTCATTCAAATTAGAAGAAAATATTTAAAATCATTATCAAAATACACAAATCGAATCTTCTTTAGAACACAAATATTATTTTAATTTAATCAACGATATTGTTAAAACACAGGCCACAATTAATGGTCAATAGTGTAGTGCTCGAGGTGACGGAATCCAGTATGTACAATGAGACAGTCTCAACCCCGCGACATTGCGACGAAATGAAAATGAGTTCGGGTACGGGCGCGTTGAAAATTTCTCTACCCATCTCTCTCGTCAACCGGTTATTAAAATCTTCGTAAACTTCATCCCACAACGGGGAATGAATGAATAAATGAAAACGTTGTACTGAACGCGAAGGTAGATGCCGGGGGGGTTGAGATGCAGAGCGTTATACACGAGGGTACGGATACCGGCTCTATTGTACCATAAAAAAGCGAAGATATAAAGCGTTTTATAACGTCACTCGAGTATTAAGATTTCAAGTCGCGTCTCATCAGAAATCTACCCTCGGTGTCATATAATTGCAGATTAAAACTATATCGTGAAATTTTTCTAGCACCCACAATCTCTGGTTTGACGCGAATCGACCGACAGGTGAAAATCTCGAGTGTAGCTAAGAAAAAATATTTAAAAAAAAACGAAGAAAACAAAGCACGACAGACCGAAAGAAAGGAGGAAAGCGACTTGTGACGTAGTTTTATTGTATTTTTTTCATTAACAAGTCCGTCGTCGTGCCCCCAGAGAGACCAACGAGAGAGAGAAGTTGGCGCCGAGTTTTAGCGAGACTTTTGTTAATGTTCGGAATTAACGGAGTAAGGAGACTTTAAGTCATAAGGCCTCTCGGGAGTCGCGGGTGGGGTTCGACGCCAACTTTCACGATTCTTTATTTCTTTATCAACTCGGCGACGACCTTTCTGCTCTCTCGTTGCTGGTATGGACTCGCTCTCTCTCTTGTTCTTTTGCCCATGCGTTTTCTCGAGCAACCCCCCGCTGATGGCCAACCCCGCTGCTCACACCGCCGCGCGTAGCAATACGACCACTCAAAGTTTTTCTTTCAACGATAACGCTGTACAATTCGAAGTTTGATTAACAAAAGTAGCAGTAACGCTACGTCGACCCTTTTGTACGACTTTTCTTGTCATTTGTACAGTAATCCTTGAATTTTTATAATTGAAAAACCGCCGGAGATTTTTTTAAACCCTTTCGTCGTTAATATTATATATATATATGTCAAATACCTATTCGTAATACGAAATGTTTATATTAATACGACCAAAGGTGTGCTGATGAGCGAGAACGACTTTTATTGAGTTTTTAATGTAGTCAATACAAGTTGGATTAGCTTAATGAAGCGCGGTTAGGGAGCGATGAAAAAGTGGAATTGGGCAGGGTGTTATACGTAAAAACCCGAAAGGGTATTCGCTGGAACGAAGAACAATAAATATATTTAACTATATATCATAGAATATTGAATTTTCGTCCTAGTTTGTTTATCTGAAAAGATACGCACGTATGAGTTTTATCGTACCGTTTAATTGAATAATCGATGTGAACTTGCCAAAAGTGAGAAGTGCAAAATTACTGAAAAATAAGATGAAATTAGAAGCATTAACTTTATCCATCAATCGTGAACGGTTTAAGGGGGGAAATAGGGTTATGACAGCGTTTTCTCAATGATTTTCATGAATTTTTTTATAGTATACAAAATGAATATAATTTATTGAAACTTTGAGAATATTTTATACATATATTTAAGTATATACTATAAAATTTTTGAAGAATTTCCTTGAAAAACACCGAAGATATTAGCGACCCCATATTGCAGGTCACAATCAGACTCAGCGTTTTGCGTACATTCTGGAAGCCGCAATTTTCATCTGAAATCAAACGAGGTTGGAATTTACTTTTATTATATGTCTCTCTTCTATATGAACCTAAATGCTATCAAAAAAATAGAAAATTGAATTTGTTACAGGGGTCAAAACAAAAAAGCATGATTTTTTGCCATTTTTTACAACTTTATTTGCAAAAAAAAATGATTTTAAACAATGATAATATTCCGATTTTAGGTTCATATAGAGCGCAATACCTTGAAGAAAGTAACTGCCAATTTTCAAAACGATTGGTTAAAAACTTTTCAAACTAGCGTGTACGCAAGTTGAAAAAAAATCGTTTTCAGAAAAACGCGTTTGAAAAAATAGTGAGGGGAGCTACTGAAGGAGAGCTACTCACTTTAATGGCTTATAACAATAGAACGAGTCGGAATTTTCATTAAAAATTTTGGGAACAAATTTTTCAATAGTTTTACTAACAATTTATGAAATTAAAAAAAAATCGATTTTTTGAACCGTCTAACCCCCCCCCTTAACTGTATTCCCTCCCTTAAGCAACGGGCTATAATTCAAGATACAGGCTTTTAGCACAAAATAGCGAAGGCACGAGGAGGTGAATAGGAGAATCGAGAATTCGTGAGGGACAGGGAGATTCGTGCGTCGGCCTCGAGCGTGGAGGAAACCTCCCCGGCACACACGCGTTACGCATAATGTAACATGATTGCTCCGTGTACGACCGGACATACGATTATCGCGCGCTCGCGTAGAGTTTCACGTATATATGCGTTTGCTGAATGCGTTTCGATGTTGCCGAACGTGTTCTCGAACACATACCTATACTATAGTGCACCGCATATACATGTATATATATATATATATATATATATATATATATATATATATATATATATATATATATATATATTTGACTCGCATATGTGTCGAAGCCGGATAGGGATATTACATATATGGATAACGACGGTAGAGCACTCGGTCTCGTGTAACTAATCAACCGGCTGTCGAGTCAAATCGACCCCTCTTGCTCTCGAACCCTCGAATGTCCTCCACGACGTTCCACCAAATCCCGCATCTATATATAGTATAACTGTGTCTATAGACATGTGTACGTCACCAATTTTGACGCACGAAATGAGAACCGCTAATTTTTTTTTGATTGGTATATATGTTGTACGTAAACGGAAGGGGATCTTTTATTAATGAACGTCTGTTACCTTTATCGAGAGGCGTTTACATTTGCTTGTGAAATAATATTGGGTAAGTTAGGGTTTTTTTCTTCTTCATTATTAGTTTCTTATACTTTTTCAGGTGTTTACGTCTCTTATTCACCTTTATTCCCATTCCAATTCCATTTCTGAGGAATATTCCTCCTTCCCCACTACCAGAGTGTTATTCACAGCGACGTTTTTCTAATGCAGTACTGTATCGCATTTACTCCAGGACACAAGGAAACTGCGGAAAACCTGTTCGATATAGGTGGCTATATTTTACTTAGTTTTGATTGTGTTGCTGTCAGAAATTCCAAAAACTGCCTCCCGCTCGGTAATCAGCGTGCGAATCAGTTCATGACTGAACGGTTACCCATTCCAGTACTGATCGCGGCCAATACCGCACAACATGGAAACTGCCGCGCACCGACCACGCGTCCGCTGCTGTTGAGTAGTCTAAGTATTGATATAAAAAACTTATTTATATATGAAGTGGAGTATATCAATACTACACTTGAATTAATATAAGTTAAATATTCATTACAAAATTTTATTCTTAAGGGAGGAAATAGGGTTAGGACAGCGTTTTCTCAATGATTTTCATTAATTTTTTATAGTATAAAAAATGAATATAATTTATTGGAACTTTGTGAATATTTCATACGTATATTTAAGTATATACTATAACATTTTTGAAGAATTTCCTTGAAAAACACCGAAGATATTAGCGACCCCATATTGCAGGTCACAATCAGACTCAGAATTTTTCGTACATTCTGGAAGCCGCAATTTTCATCTTAAATCAAACGAGGTTGGAATTTACGTTTATTATATGTCTCTCTTCTATATGAACCTAAATGCTATCAAAAAAATAGAAAATTGAATTTTTTAGAGGGGTCAATACAAAAAAGCATGATTTTTTGCCATTTTTTACAACTTTATTTGCAAAAAAAATATTATTTTAAATAATGATAATATTCCGATTTTAGGTTCATATAGAGCGCAATACTATGAAGAAAGTAACTGCCAATTTTCAAAACGATTGGTTGAAAACTTTTTAAACTAGCTTGTACGCAAGTTAAAAAAAAGTCGTTTTCAGAAAAACGCATTTGAAAAAACGCAAAATGCTGAGTCTGATTGTGACCTGCAATATGGGATCGCTAATATCTTCGGTGTTTTTCAAGGAAATTCTTCATAAATTTTATAGTATATACTTAAATATATGTATAAAATATTCTCAAAGTTTCAATAAATTATATTCATTTTTTATGCTATAAAAAAATTCATAAAAATCATTGAGAAAACGCTGTCTTAACCCTATTTCCCCCCTTAATGGCTCATAACAATAGAACGAGTCGGAATTTTCATTTAAAATTTTGGGAACATATTTTTCAATAGTTTTACTAACAATTTATGAAATTTAATAAAAATCGATTTTTTGAACCGTCTAACCCTATTTCTCCCTTAATACGATTTTTTGTTTCTATTACGTTTCGTCAACACGCTGTCGCGTTACTCGATCTAATGGCGACCTTCTTTTAGACAACTGACATATTTTATGTATCTAAATTTTTACTCAACCATACATTTATGTTGAATGGATCTATGTTTCGTTGGACATGCAGCATTTTTTTTTTCACCGCGATACAACGGCAAAATTTTTGATTCCGATGACAATGGGCGTTCCATCGAGTCTCGTGGAAAGACGCGAAAGAACGGGGAAGTAGATATCGAGAAGGGGGGAGTGTGCTACGGAGATTGACTGAAAAATCGTCGAGGCTGTACCGGTAATGAGACAAAAATTGAGACAGCTTTATTAAGTCGAGGGAAGTTACCCTGATTAAGTTAGAGCGCGACCCCTCGTCGTCGTATCTCGACAGCAGAGATCTCCACCCCGTAGTCATCCCTCGCCGTTCTAATTTTATTTATTACGCAATTTAAAAATCGATTTCACCGCGGATCACGATATTTGGCCTTGCTCGTTTAAAGGGACTTTTCCGAACACGAAATTCATAGCGCATACGAGACAATTATCCGATGTTCCTAATACACGTTTCAACAACGAGAGATAAATTGATTTCAGACTTTTAAACAGTGTACAGGTATGTGTGGTTCTCATCTTCAATTTTCTCGCGGTTTACATCGTCACGAGAGTAAGAGAGACAACCAAGAATCCGTATATAACAAGTCGCTAACTATCGGGACATAACAGAGAAGAGCCAAGGCGTGCTTTAACCGAGTTAATCTAACTATATTAACCGAAGACTACGGGGCTGACTTGGCTGAGGGGTAGAAATTCGTGGATGAGGAAACCGAGCGATAAGCACGAAAGCGAAGGAGAGAGACAGAGAGGGAGAGAGAGAATTCCCAACAGTAGCACGTATAAAGACCCTGTCAGCCGCTTCATTTTTAATTAATTAACGGTCAATTTGCACGCGAAACGCTACGTCGGAGAAATTACTCGGTGATTGATCTCTCTCGTATGAGAATAACCGTAAAACATCAACAAAATAAAATAATATCATTTAAAATAGTAACGAAGAAAATTTTAACGATGAAACCTCACGAAACGCATAATTTAACAATGAAACATGCGTCAGCCCGTAATTTTTCGTGATTATCGAGATGGTATATCGTGAAACTGAAATAATTACAATTGTCATTTGAGGAATGAAAATCTACACCATTTTTGTGTGAAAGTTATAAAATTTTATAATCAAGTAACTGTACGTATGGATTGATGATCGTCGTTAAATGTCGTGTATATTCGAGTCGCATAGAAACCTAATTAGTCACGAATTCATGATGTAAAGAGTGGTGCGGCTAAGATGCTTTCCGCGTCGTTGAGGAAAACCGTGCAAGTTACGCTCGACTGTGCCGGACGCACAAAAGTTCCAACGAGAGAGGTACGTAATGTTGTCAAACGACGGGCAAGGAAGATTGGATCGTCGGCTGCTTTAGTGGAGCAGTTAGTAGAGGTAGTGCGAGCTTGGATTACAAAATTAGCTCTCGACGGCACGTTCCTTGGCCCCGCTCGCTTTTCCATCGTTCTCGTTCCCCGTTGTCCTCACTGTCGACTCTACGATAGCGTAGAATCGCGAACCCCAAAGTGTCTGTCGACCTCGTACGTCTCTCCTCGAGGACGTGGACCAAGACGAGAAGGACTTTATCGGCCACTTGGCGCACGAAATTGGCCAATCGGATTTTCAGAGGCAGAGAGAGAGAGAGAGAGAAATTTCCCGTCCCCGCACACGCGAGAAACCCTCCGACACAAAGTTTGGTCGCGTTCGCACCATACTTCGCAGATCACATAATTTGGCTCTTTAAGAACGATATAGGGCGGTATATCTCAAAATCCTATTTCAGGAATCACATTTTAGATCTCGTCTCATATTTCTTTCATCTGCCCCTTATACCTCTATTTTTTATTTATCCAATGTTGTACAAACCCTATTTCCCACTGATAATGTTGTTGACATCTGATGATCCAATCGCACCCTACTTTGCAATTTATATGATTTGAATCTTCAATAACGATAGAGGATGAAACATGTATGGAAAAAACAGGGAATCTTATGTTGAAAATCATATTGCATATGATCTTCTTTAAAAACCATCTTGTATCCCTGACTTTTTCGTTTTACGCTTTTGGTTCACGTGATTTCCATGGGCATCAGTACTTTCAGATTTCAAACATCCATGAAAACCGGACGAATCTATAGTTTGTACGAAAAACCATTACGGAGCTATGCAAACTTAAATTTACACGTATATAATAGTTGCATAGTTGCACGTGGCGTACTTCAGGCAGTTTAGTATAGTATATACGATATATTAGAAATATATAAGGGTACAGAGTATATACGTCAATGTAATAAAACATTTCGCGTGCGAGAGTATAATTGTCGGGGTTGTACCCGGGTTTTCCACAATGCGCCCGCGCAAAGTTCTCTCTCACTCTATCTCTCTCTTTGTGCCAGAGGCGATTCGAATGGTCCGGCGTGTACCTATAGTCTAGGTTTAGGGGCCCCGGGGGTGCACCGCGCCCCCTTTTTCATCCTGTAGTTATTTATCGTTCTGTTCCCGTGTATGCTCTCGCACGCACGCGCACAGATACACACAAAGGCACACACAGGCGAACAAACCTTATTCTATGCGGCTCTATAATCTACTACTGTGTGTATAGTAGGAGGCAATAGTGCTCGCACCCGCGCGCAACCCCCGTCGCAGGTTCATCGATGTTGACGGTAAAGTTGGGTGATGCTGGTGGTGCGCGATGAAGAAGGTCGCGCGAGGGTCGTTGTGAAGTATTGTTGCCGTGACTTCGGTTAGCTCTTCGACCTCTTGTTCCCTCTCTCGTAACTCTATAAGAATCATCTCGGTGGTGGTAATTGTAGCGTATGTGTGATTGTAGATAGTTTTATCGTGGCAGGGTCTATGGTTGTATACCACAGTTTCGTGAGCGGACCTTCGTCAAGTCTCACGACCCGGAGAATCAAGAGTAACCTCCGGCCCCAAGTCTCCTGCGTTTTGGTAAATTCGGGTTTAGCTCTTCGTTTTGCCCCACTACCGTTTGTCGCTGCAACCCTAGCCAACCCCCTACCGCCTCATCATGACGAACCGGCTCTCTTGATACATTCGCTCACTCGTCCCGTAGTTGTTTCGATCACGACCTATTGCAAAGTTTCGTACCCTTCATCGGGATATCAAAATCGTTCATTATTGGTAATACCGAAGAACAGAGCATCTTCTTTCGCTTACTGACTTCTGATCACTTCGAGATGCACCTATTGTCCGAAATTATTGGCAGAACGTTGTAATGAATTTTGTTTTACTCTTTCGGGACTTATTCCCCTCGAGAAACGGGAGAACGAAATTTAATTATTATTATAGATTCAAGGTAAGCGCACTGACGAATATAAACGATAAAAAGGGGATAAATAATAGTTATAACGATCGACGGTATCTGGATATTGAGAATCTCGGGCATATTTATTTTATAAAGATGATTCCTTGCAAATTGTCTTTGATACTTCGAATACAAAATGAGAAAAGCAAAATTGAGATATTCGCCGCACATTTGGTTGATTACACAGATACAAATTCGAACGGAGTCATCAATATGAAACTAAAATAAATCAGACAATAAAGTTCTCCTCACCAATAAAATGTCTACACACGTATATGGAGAACGCTAGATTACGCTAATTCCGCCGAGCCGCCTTGTATACTTCGAGGTCACTAGACTAGTCGATATTTGATAAAATTGAGATGAACAGTGTACTCATCTTATATACGGAATATGCTGTGCAGTCCGCTACGCTTGATGATGCGACCAGGCCTGGTTTTAAAGGACAGCACGGATGAAAATGATTTACTTCCAAGAAATAAAGTGCTGTACAATGTTCCGATACTCGTTACAATGGATCTCGAGAAACACGATGGATGTAGATACAGATAGAGAAATAGTTATATGTGTATACGTATAATGCTATATTTGAGATTTTACGACTAGACCACTCGACGGACGGGTGAGAAGTGTCGTAAAGGATTTTGATAATCGTTTCGAGGAGCGCTCGAACCGGTTACCGCTGCTTCGGTAATTATCATGGCTCATCGGAACACACGATCCGAGCACATAATCGAAATCACATCGATTTTGACACTACAACGTTGTAGTTCATAATTCTTTCGCAATAATCATGTAAAACTATTTTGCCATAAAATCATTCTCACTGTTTTGCAATTTATTTTTATTCAAATGATGACCATGCATGGAAAAAAATTATGCACATTCTCAATTTTGTATGAAAACCATTAAAATGTTTAACGCCGTTGATCTCTATCCTAGCGATTTTCGTACCGTGAAGAAGAGAGAGAGGGAGGAAGAGAAAGAGAGCGAGAGAAATCGATCAAGGGATCGCGAACGGACGCGGAAGCGTTGTACCATCCTCCTGCTGCTGCTATTACATGCAACGGTGTTCCTGCTCCGCTGTCCAGAGGGTTTCGGCTATTCTGGTAACGTAAGTGACACATTGACGTGGGCTGACCGCAGCTTGGCAGGCCTGACCGCCTCCCTCGGGTGGCTAGTTACCGCATGATTGGCCCTCCATTACCATATACGACCATACACAAGCATGATCCTGCCGTTATCGTAGAGCGTTAATACTGTTCTGAGCGAGAGAGGGTTTAGTCTCCTGCCTGGTCACTATGATGACTAGATATGCTCAATGTCCCTACCCAGTAAACACCGCTCTTCGTCCGAAGTCGGTATTCGAATAGACGATCATACTATCACCACCACCATTCCGGCTCGATGAAAGTGGCGCAAAGATGCTTCGAGGGGTTGTTCCCCTGGGAACCCTGGCAGCCTTTTCTTCACCCAGAAGCACAAGACTATCTTTTGCTTTTCCTTCTCCATCTTCTTTCCGTTCGCCACCAATTCCTCTTCGGCTGAGCAACGCCGTCGGTTCGGCGTTTTACACCCTGCATACCCCTGCCGCTTCGACGGGCCACTGATATATATCAACCAAACAGTCGACTGCTTGTAAACCGATCGTGCCAGCGGAGAGAAGTTGTTGCTGCTCGCTTATCGTGAGAGACTTAAGATACTCATCCATCTAACCAATCGTCCCGGTAGCTACAGAACAGAGGATTTATGTGCTAGTGTTTAAAATGCCAGCCCTTACTCGAACCTCTTTCATCCCCGTTTGAACTTAATTTAGTTCCGGATTGTGTTACCATATGTGCTGCATAAATCGTCAGGGTGACTTGATTCAACGGTCGGTATTGTAGCACAGGGTTTATCGTACCTTCATTAATTCTTTTTCTCTTTTCGTTCGCCTTGTCCCTTTTTTTCCTCTCATTTTGCTGCTTCACTTACTCGGCCTCGCCATGGCTGCAAGGACCAGTACGCGGGCAAGGTTTGTTTCGTGGCTTTTTGCTGCCTTATCACGACGACAGATTGTTCTCTCGACTGTGATCTCGAAACGCTGAGAATCCGTAGAGCCTGGGCAAATGAACGTATATGAGATCCCCCACTCGCTGTCTCTCTCCCTCTGCGATGAAGAAAGCGAGAGAGGATTCGACGAAGAGAACAAGCCCCTGCCATGGTTAGATGGATAGACGCGATGCGAACGTACGTAGACATGTGGCGGCGGGGGTTGCACTCGCTTAATTACACCGGAGGCCTCGTGGGAGAGGCTGTGAGAGAGGCTGCGGAGCGACCTTATACCACCCACCTCCACAAGCTTCCATCCAACCACTCCTCTGCCTTACACTCTCAAACCGTCTACTCACTTTATACCCTACCATCCGTTCATACGTACTTGCGTTATATACCCACACGACTTGCCCACCTCCTTTCGTGGTAGGGGCCAAGCAAGCAGCCAGTGGCGAACCATTCCTACAGAAGCTACCTCTTTTCCTCATCGCGTCTCTCTATCTTCTCAATTCTCTGTCCTTCTCATTCTGATTCCATCTTCTCTGCACTTCCAGGCGAACTTGTATCCGCGGCCTCTTACTGCTTCACGTTTGCAACCCTCTCTCGCGAAGGTATGTGTATTTAGATACACATATACCAAAGGTCGTATTCGCATCTCCTCGCCCGAGATTTCCAAACTAGTCGGTCGTGGCTGCGGTTAGTGGTGCATTCACAGGCAGCTCCTACCGTCTCAGGGGGCATTCTTGTGGCCGGTTCTCCACTACTTTCGAATGCACCACTGTCTGCGCGCAACCCTCAGGATATTCGAAGAACGAGCGGAATATAGTTAGCTATATAGTTACTCTACTGTAATAATAGCAGTGAGTACAGATCGTATAATGCCCAGTTACTGTGAGACGCAGAGAGAAGGGTGCACCGAGTTGCAACATCCAGTACTCTCGAACCACCTCCTTTTCCTTGTCTATAGCCAATCCCTAGCGTGGCTTACGTGCTCCGAAATTTAAGCCTCCTGGTCTCTCACTTTTGGTCTGTGGGCCGGCAATCCGTGGAGATTTACCCCGTCTCTCGTTCGCCTCGTAAAATCCGCGTGAATCGAGAATTAGAGATTATTCGGGTAGAGCATCTTGCCGGAATAACAAAATCTGCTAGCGCCACGTAATATATATATTATATATATATATCAGCAGATATTGATACGCCTCGAATAACAATTTTTTTAAATGATTCTATAACGAAATAACGTTTGTCAAAAATAATAGTGAGTATTTCTGAGAATAGCAGACGTTACTGAGTTCGAAAATTTTGAAACCCGGCCTTGTTAGATTCAAATCGAAATCAGCTAACACCAAAAACGTCCAGCTACCAATTTATATTCAAATCCAGTGATTGTTTTCGTTTTGTAATGGTCATACTGATACCAAGCCTTTCAATACCACGAAATTCGGACTGAGAACTCAAAATTACTAATTTCAAAAACTGAGAACCCTCTTTATTTGATCAATATTGACATTTTTTGAATTATTTACTATAGTCTGGAATCATTATTTTAAGGTAGTAGTCTGGTAACTTAAGCCGATTCTCATGTCTTTTTTGGAGGGCGTTTTTTTGTAGCAAAATAGAAATGAATCGTTTTGGATATTTAGGATGTTTTTATTTACATATTAAAGATACAAAAGAAACATTTTTTGAAAAAATGTAATAGTTTATTATTATTATTATTATTGATCGAAGTTGGCACCTCGAAGTTGGCAGCCCGGGTCCAAACTTTTTTTCTACCGAACCGATTGCTTTCAAATTTTAACAGGCTACTCTACATACTTATATTTCTGGTCGGAACTACTGAAGTTAAATTTCATGGATAAATAACAAAATGGCGGACTATGGAGAAAAAAAGTCCTTTTATTTTAACAAAGAAGGGGTTGTAAAATAAAAAGTTGGGGTGAAAAAATTTCTCGGTAGTTCCGACGAGAACTATAAGTGTGTAGAGTAGTCTGTTAAAATTTGAAAGCAATCGGTTCGGTAGAAAAAATGTTGGGACCCGGGCTGCCAACTTCGAGGTGCCAACTTCGATCAATAATAATAATAATAAACTATTAAATTTTTTCAAAAATTTTTTTTTGCATCTTTAATATGTAAATAAAAGCATCCTAAATATCCAAAACGATTCATTTTTATTTACCTAGAAAAAAACGCCCTCCAAAAAGACATGAAAATCGGCTTAAGTTACCAGACTACTACCTTAATTTAATATTACGATAAAAAAATAAGTATTACAATTACTTTGTTAAACAATGATTGTAAATAATGTTACGGTCCATCAGCGACCTTATTCGTACGTAAGTGTAAAGTAACACCCCGAGACAAAGCATTCGTGACACTAGACCATCTCCAGGTGCTGAATAAGTCATTTAGTTGTAAATTCAACGATAATTCCGTCACCTCCCTCGCCACAATCTCTCTTGGGCTATGTTTGCCGCGTATAACACCGTATTATAGATAGGAAGGCTCGCGTGACGTGGTCGTAGTGGTGACACGTTTACGTGAGCGGCCGATAACTGTCACCTCTTTTTGTTATCGGTCCATCATGCCGGAACTAACGAAGCGACGAAGTATAGAACAACGAATTGAATACATGTACCATTACGCCATTGGTGACAGTTCTTTATTATATGTACATATATAGTTTTGTTTCAAATGCAAAAATTAAAAAAACAGACGGCAGCAAACCATTACAATTTTCTCACTCCCGCTAATCAACGCACACTTGCTCAATTAATTAATTAGAGCTATTATCCGAAAGAGTACTTGGAGATAATGTGAAATTAACAAGGATCGCGAGGTCAACTATCGTGTGTCACCAAGGTGTGAAGCTACACGTAACGAACGCCCTCGTGTCATGCATACTATTATTCCGAGAATATATCTGCTTGTTATAACGAGAGTGAAAACGACCACTGCACAAACACACAGCGTTGATACACCCAATACTTGTGTCCTCAATGCTCGTGACCATAAATAAGATAACAATTTTTCATTCGTAAAGTGTCCCCCGCGATCTTACCGGAGCGGGGTGTGAGCACCCTCATGGCAAACAGGGGGAGTATCTACTCGCACATAGGAACATCGAAGGGGATGAAAGCGTAGGAAAAGTGTAGCGAGATTGCCGAGTAACGGGGGCCAGTGAGAGTGAGAAAACCAAGAAAGTTTGTAACCCTCGTTACCGGGTATCGAATTCCAATTAGATGACGATCGCATTTCCAGAGAGCTCACGGTTCTTCTTCTCGCTTGCTCGATAACTCGCGAGAATGCCTGGAAGACGCTCGTTTTTTTCTTCTTCTTTTACATCGCGTTACAAGATCGTGGCGAGGCGGTGTGCGAAGTAAAAAAAAAAATGGTACGAGAAAGAAAAGACGCAATGGAGCGACTCTTCGTGTTTCCTTCTTCCTCTTCAGCTCTGCTCCACCTACTCTCGTCCCATCGGACGAATCCGAACGGAAACTGATTCGCTGTCTTTTGGGAATTTGCCCCTGAGAGTTTTCCATGATTGTGCAGAGATATATACATGTATATAGTCACAGCTCTCGGTCCTTCACGAGCTCAATCAGCACCGACGCTTCGCCAAGGGTCGAATAAGATTTTGCACAATTACTCTCTCGCGCGAGCTCCGACACTTTGAAGAGTGCGCTGGGAATAGCGTTGAAGGACAATCAACGTGCGAAAAGTATTAATAAGTCTGTTCTGTTGAAACGAATTTTTTTTTTTTTAATGGATAAGGTAATTCATGATACATGGATATCATATCGACGCTGCTTACGAAAACTAGCATGTTTCAGATTTCTTACGAAAACAAGCACGCTTGATATCCGCGCGAAAACTAGCATGTTTCGGCTTTTGCCACGAAAACTAGCACATTTCGATATTCACCGCGAAAACTAGCATGTTTCGGCTTTTACCACGAAAACTAGCAGGTTTCGACTTTCACCGCGAAAATTAACATGTTTCAGTATCACTGGAAGCGTTTCTCATTTTTTACTCCACGTTTTTTGAACATCCTTTTTTACTCAAAATTGACGAAATATTTATGCTTGTCATTTTGTACTGTTTTATTTTTTGTTTGAATTTATTTCATACATATTTTACCGTTTGAATTTTGGTCTGCTAGGCTTATCATCAGATGGCAAACAGCAAATGCCTCGTCATTTTGGAGTAAAAAAAAACATGGTCAAAAAAATTAGAGAAAAGAAAATCGATAACAATTGCAGTGTATGCAAAGTTAACAATGTCAGTTTTTTTCCCTCTTGCTACTTCGTCCAAGACCTGACATTTCTCGAGATATCTCAATCGATTGTTTTGAAGATTTTGTCAACTGTACTTTATATTTATACTGTACTTTATACTTTAGTCGTTGATCACTCGAAGATTGTGTTTTGTTTTTATGAAATAAAAACACAATGAACGATTCTTCAGAGTGTAAGTAGAATATCATTTTTATAAACAATAATTTTGTTCAATTCCATCGCTGACTCCGAAACTTGAAGTCATGAAAAATATCATTGATGAAAAATTTTAGTTTTTGAGTGGTGGAATATTGCGTATCGTATTTGCGAATCGTATTTTCAATAATTTTATAATTTTTTTAATAGAAAACGAATATAAATGTTTAAGGGTGTACGGGCGATATACCCTTAATGTTTTTCATTTATTCCTTATAGTGCTCCCGAAAAAATTATTAAAACATTTGTGGAAGTTCCGAATCTTATTCGATTTAGTTCGGCAAATATACAACTTTTTCCAGTGCAAATCGAAATATGCTAGTTTTCGCGACGGAAGCCGAATCATGCTAGTTTTCGCGATGAAAGTCGAAATATGCTAGTTTTCGCGTCGAATATCGAAACGTGTTGATTTTCGTGGTGGAATTCGAAACGTGTTAGTTTTCGTGAAAAATTTGAATCGTGCTACTTTTCGTAAGCAGCGTCGATATTATATACGGGTGATTCTCCCGAAATGACCATTTTTAATAGACGAAAAAAATACAAATAAAATTATTTTATTTCTTAATTATATAACTGTGAATGACGTTAAGTTCAATTTGATATACCATGACTATCACATGAGCAAACTGATCTTACAATTTTAAGGGATTTATCGTACTCTGATCAAATCGCAGTACAGCATTATTTACTTTTCAGAGTTCATCTTATTGTGTGCAAAGAAAAAATATTAACGACCAAGAAAAACCGAGAAACAACTTAATTATAGGCAAAGTGACAATTTCGGGAGCATCACTCACATAACATTATTATGTTATTGAATTATATATTGCCTCAATCACTCTGTTTTACTGGTCTAATCGATTCAAATGCGTTTTCGATATTCATGAAACAAACTGAAATTTTAGTACCGACCTTAAGGACCCGGGTAACCCTTTAGGATAGCAGATAAAATCTGATTGCACGGAAATACAATAGTGAGGGGTCAACATATCGGCAGTTAAATACCCAAAAGTGAAATAATTTGTACCTGCGTTATTTTGCATCGATATTTCTGATACTGACGAATAATATAAAAATAGCAGAGTTTCGAATTATAACAACGATTCGGTGAACTTTACTAAATTTCTGCCAGTAAATTTGGTAAAATTTCGAGCATTGAAGCCTAATTGAATGTTTATTCTCTATGTTTGTTTAGTACAATCGAATATAGGTATATCTACAGACTGTCAGAGAGACACTTTCGCGGAATATGTTATATGATCCTTCAGGATTCGATAGAAAAGTCGAGAGAAAAGCAAGCAAAGAAAAAGAAGGATATGGAAGGAAGGAAGAAACGTGAGTATACAGTCGTCACTCTTGCATCTTCGAATTGTTTGGCTCAACCACATACATATAGTAATGCACAAGTGTGATCGCGAGAGGGGTTGAAAGAGGAACGTGAAAGCTCGAGCGATCGTAACTCGATACGGAATACATCGAAGTCAACGTATCCTCAGGAGAAAACCGGCGCGGCGCGGGAGCAGGTTTTTTCACAGAAGGCAACGGAAAGCCCCCGCACGAATGTACAACTCGCACGACTTTCCCGGAAGAGATCTCGTGACTCGCGAAAAATTTTGTTGATGGGATGAGAGGCACGGCTGTATATCAGTTTGGTATCGAACATAGGTGCATCAGAAATCCGAGAGTATGGCGTGTGTGTGTTGCAACCGAAAGAAGAACAGAGAGAATGATCGGAGGATGAGAAGAACAGAGAAATTCCGAGTTGGAAGTATACGAGTACAGTTGGGCGGATGGGAGGGATAGACACACTATATATATACATATATGCCTAAATATAGCTTAGGGGTGGGAGGATGCACTCCAATGGCTCCCGTGGCAAAGAGCGAGATCAGTGTGACTCTCAGCTCTCAGCTCTCCCCTGGGTTCGCGTGGCTCCAGCGCAGTCCCCTCGTAGCTGCTGATGCTTTCTCGCGTGGTCCTCACCTCTCCTTCCCTAAGATCATCTGAGCTGCTCTCTTGTATAGCTTTCGAAAGCTTCCCAATGTTCGTGTATAAATATGACACAAGAAAAGCCACGAAAATTAGGTTATTATATGATGCACACAAAAACAAACGGGTGAGCATCATTCGGATACCAAAAAAAAATTCAAAATTACTTTACTACTGAACAATTGTGTATGATAATTGCGATAAAAAATATGACTTTTTTCTCCGACTGATTGAAAAAATTCTTTTCATAATTTCACAAGAACAACGGTCACCGATCGCAATATTAATCAACACTAACATTGCATATCTTGAAAGACCGCGGAAACTAAACGCCGATCACGCGTCCGTTCATGTAATGTTTTTTTTTTATGCGAAATTACTTTCAATTATTTCTTATTCAACTATGAAAAAGTTATATTATTTAAAAACATGAATATTCTTTAAAAACGAATGATTGTTTAAAATTATTTATTAAGAAATAATCTAAAATGCTTTGATATCGATAAGGATTTCTGCATCAAAATGTACACGAAAAAGAAGACAGAATTGAACTTTGTCGATAAACTGTCACAGAGTTCATATATTTATGTACCATAGGGAACGTAGGTCTCGCTGCTGTACATTTCTACTGTGGAGTTTGCAAAAAGTTTGTTGCCACCGAGAAATTTTGCAGTCAAACATCCATGTCCACTATCAAGTTATATTGACAGTCACCGCGAGCGATACCACACGAACATTGAAATATACAGAGCCTATAGATAGGCTTCGAGTAAGTGGTGCCCACGGGGTATAGGTGACTTGGCCGGTCGTTAGGAGGTAGGTTATAAGGGTGGGAGGCTTTTGCAGAGCGCGCACGACTGAGGAGAGTTTACGTCGACAGGGCACGGTAAACCCCCGGAATTGTGGCTACCCCACGATGCCTCCAGAGACTCCGCTCGCTGGGTATTGAAAATTACATCTTACTCCGCACCCGATCTCGCTTGCAACCCCCCCGCACTATGGTATACGCCACACAGCATCGTATATACCAGAGTCGTATACGAGCCATATATGTACTTTGCCAACAACCCGGCAACCTCCCCCCTTTCCCCATTCCAAAGAGAAAGCTCCCTCACCCTCTCTCTTTCTCGTTCGCCAATTCGCGTTTCGGCGGGGAATCGCTATAGCGTGAATCGGCAGACTCAACCCTTTCATCGATATATACTCGCTCGTTCGTAATGGGGGTTAACAAAATGCATCTCTCGCTGTATCCGAAGTCCGTATTGCAGAATCCGGGATACATTCGGTCGTCTCTTTTTCGCGGTCGATTTTATCGTTTCGCGATTCGTTGCGCTCAGTATGTACATGGGTGCACATGATGTTATACATATACATTCATATATAGACACTGTTATGTACTCTCGGGGTGCATATACACAACGTTGCCCTTTCTCGGTGGCTTCCGGTACGCTTTCAACGACTCAACGGGAAATAGGAAGGAGGGACCACTAACTACGAACGGAAGCTTCGACGCTTCGTTGTATAAATTTGATGACAAAAAAAACGGTGCATAAAAAGAGGATGCATTTTTTTATTTATCGTTTTTTTGCGGGTTTCAGGCTACGTTGGGAAGTATGAACTGTCTAGGCGAGGGTCGGAGGGTAGTTTATGTACTTTTCATCCGATAACAGACTAAAAGTATCGTCAAGGTACGTGCATATTGCTACATTTCCATTTTATAGAGACGTTGCACTAAAACATATCTCGGTTGTATTTCGCGAACTACTCAGTTTCACGGGACTCTCACAGTTATGCGTGAAAACATCAAAGAGGGATGCACATAACCCCCGTGCACCGTGGGTGCGCGGTTTCGGGAAACCGGCAAATGTGTGTATCGCCTCGTGTCTTATATTTCTTATTCTTTTTCTCCACATTTCCTTCTAGAAATATGTCGTGTTGCCAATCTAGCACTTTATAAGAAATTTGTGCTAGTTGCGAGAGTCAGAGAAATAAAAAAATAGTTAAGGGGGGAAATAGGGTTAGACGGTTCAAAAAATCGATTTTTTTATTATTTTAATTGTTAGTAAAACTATTGAAAAATATGTTCCCAACATTTTAAATGAATATTCCGACTCGTTCCATTGTTATAAGCCATTAAGGGAGAAAATAGGGTTAGGACAGCGTTTTCTCAATGATTTTCATGAATTTTTTTATAGTATAAAAAATGAATATAATTTATTGAAACTTTGAGAATATTTTATACATATATTTAACTATATACTATAAAATTTTTGACGAATTTCTTTGAAAAACACCGAAGAAAATTTATGACTGCCTTGACTTTGTTTTTCTTGGTACTCTTGGTTTTCTTAAACGCGTTTTTCTGAAAACGACTTTTTTGCACTTACGTACACGCTAGTTTGAAAAGTTTACATCCAATCGTTTTGAAAATTGGCAGTTACTTTCTTCATAGTATTGCGCTCTATATGAACCTAAAATCGGAATATTATCATTGTTTCAAATAATTTTTTTTTGCAAATAAAGTTGTAAAAAATGGCAAAAAATCGTGCTTTTTTGTTTTGACCCCTGTAAAAAATTCAATTTTCTATTTTTTTGATAGCATTTAGGTTCATATAGAACAGAGACATATAATAAAAGTAAATTCCAACCTCGTTTGATTTCAGATGAAAATTGCGGCTTCCAGAATGTACGCAAAATGCTGAGTATGACTGTGACCTGCAACATGGGGTTGCTAATATCTTCGGTGTTTTTCAAGGAAATTCTTCAAAAATTTTATAGTATATACTTAAATATATGTATAAAATATTCTCATAGTTTCAATAAATTATATTCATTTTTTATATTATAAAAAAATTCATGAAAATCATTGAGAAAACGCTGTCCTAACCCTATTTCCCCCCCTTAATAGAAAAAACTTAAGGGATGAGATGCGGAGCGCGTAAGAGATCTTCGAAGTGTTGGCGATCGGATATTTTTTCGTTCGCGCGAACGAAAGAGCGTGCGGGCTTGTCTCGTTTGTCGAGCATATCACGCGAGTCTCCGTTGATGTATACCGGAAAGACGTGAAGCCCGAGGGCGAGGGTTGCGCGCGCGAGAGACACCTCAGTTTGAAATGTCGAAGTATGAGAAGGGAAAAAAAGTCGAAACATTTAGACAAGTTTAAAACTCGAAAGTTTTACGCTCGCGAGGGTACGGAGAGAAAGACAGGACGCGCGCAAAGATGTTCGGAAAGCGTGTCGAAGGGGATGCTCGCTTCGAATGGTTCGACGTTTTCACGAGACTTCGATATTTGTTAAACTCACTCCGATCTCTCTTTCCATCCGCAGCTTCTTTCCCAACCCTCTCATTCTATCTTTTTCTTTGCTATCGGAGCTCCGCGAAATGACGACCATCTCTTTCTCTCACTCTCACTTTTATAACGCATAAAGTCGTCCGGCTTACCACACGTGACATATAGATTTTATATACGATTACCGAATGGCTTTGTCGGAAAAATACCGAGAGAGAAAAAAAGGAGCGAGAACGAGAGGGAGAAAGTGCTAAAGGTAGAGAGTCACGTCTATCCAACTTCCAATAAACCTAAGTGATTTTCCGATCGTATTGTTTCAGGGTTTCATTGCGGTGAAAAATGTAGGATGTACATTGGTCCTCGCCAAAAGTAGATCGTAAGGGCCATCCTGACCTCTGGAATTTTTCATCTCGGATCTCGAGATTTTGGAGGTTGTGGGAGAAAGTTTTTCCGTCCTCGCCATTGACTTAACCGTCCTCCGCCCCCAGCAACAAGAATAACACGAGAAGGAAAAAAGGCCTCGGTCATTTTTTATTTTACCGCATTTGTAATATCCTCGAGCCAACATTTGACATTTCTCGTGATCGTAGGAACTTTTATTTCCATCTAAACGAAAGCGTATGTCACACCGTAATACAGATAATTAAACGTTCTCGATAATACTCGACTCTCGCGAGACAAATTCGATGGTCCAAAAGTGATTCGAAAATTGTCCATGTCGTTGGCCATGATCGGTCAAAGGTATTTAAGGTAGTAGTCTGATAACTTAAGCCGATTTTCATGTCTTTTTTGGAGGGCGTTTTTTTGTAGGAAAATAAAAATGAATCGTTTTGGATATTTAAGATGTTTTTATTTACATAATAAAGATACAAAAAAAAATTTTTTTGAAAAAATTTAATAGTTTATTATTATTATTATTATCGGTCGAAGTTGGCACCTCGAAGTTGGCAGCCCGGGTCCTAACTTTTTTTCTACCAAACCGATTGCTTTCAAATTTTGACAGGCTACTCTACACAATTATAGTTCTCGTCGGAACCACCGAGAAAATTTTTCACCCCTAACTTTTTATTGTTAAAAAAAAAGGACTAAAATAAAAGGACTTTAGCAAAGAAGGGGTTGTAAAATAAAAAGTTAGGGGTGAAAAAATGTCTCGGAGGTCCCGACGAGAACCATAAGTGTGTAGAGTAGCCTGTTAAAATTTGAAAGCAATCGGTTCGGTAGAAAAAATGTTAGGACCCGGGCTGCCAACTTCGATCAATAATAATAATAATAATAAACTATGAAATTTTTTCGAACATTTTTTTTTTGTATCTTTAATATGTGAATAAAAACATCCTAAATATCCAAAACGATTCATTTCTATGTTCCTACAAAAAAACGCCCTCCAAAAAAGACATGAAAATCGGCTTAAGTTACCAGACTACTACTTTAATTCGTTTACGAGACGAGTCGTGTGCTTGCGTTCATTCTTTTTTTTTTCGTACGTGTACTTTCTAGAAAAAAAAACGTGTGAGCGAGTATACCAGCGGTAAGCGTGTGAACTAGCTCTAGCAATCGCGTGTTACTACGAGCCTTGCAGGCGCGGCTAGACGCAATTACCCTGACTGTATAGATCTCATCCTCTCTGTCACGTTCGCTCGATCGTAGCTCATCGCGAATCGAAACGAAAATCCAAACGCGAATTGTTAAACCTTTTGAATTACCTTCAGAATCTTGCACAACCCGCTATCCTTTACTAATCAAATTTTTTCTGGTGATTATTCACACTCCCCCCTCCAGAGAATTATTCGATTTGTAGTCTGTTCTTGGCTCCAGCAACGGTGCAAGTTTCCCCGGGCATATTGGTGACTTTTTTCCCGTTGAAAGTATATATGATTGTGCGTTGAGCAACTGGAGATAACTCGTTCTCTCTATCTTTATCTCTCTCTCTCTCTCTCTCTCTCTTACTCTCTTTGCAGAGTGGTCACGGGATCCCCGGTTGACGTCCGGAAATACGTAGGAGCGAACCGCGACGAGGGGCGGATAAGCGGGCAGAGGGGTTGGAAGGAAGGGGGATGCAAGAGAGCCTGTAACTGGAACAGGCTGCAAGTGCTTCGGAATCATCCGAAGTCCGAAGCGAGAGCAAGAGCGAGAGGGTCGTCGAGTTGGTAATTGGCAATATGAGTGGCTGGATCCAGGCAGGATGTCGGGTCAGTCGCTCACCCCAGGGAGCAACCTCCTTTCTAGGGCGGGGTGGTAAAGGTGGTGGCGGCGGGTGCCGCGCGTCGACCACCTCCCCTGACAGATTCCCTCGCTTTCGCTCGTGCTCACTCCCTCGGTTTCATATCTTTGCTCTGTCCTCTGTCGTTCTCTTTCTCTTACGCGTCCTTTACCCTCTCCGTGTTCCTCTCCCGGACCACCCTGACATCGGGCCGAGGGGTCGCCGAAGCAGGAATCAAATTGAGTTTCATACTCGCAGGGACTCTCGCTGTGATGTTTCAGCTTCCAGTCTATGGTAGTCAGCAGCAATAGCAACTCATGGATATATATATAGATAAAATAGATGTATGGTCTCCTAACACACGGTTTACTGGCACCAATCCGCGTGTCGTATACATTTTCGGCTGTGTCTCCGGGAAACTCGGTGTACACTCATTCGAGGATGAACCAGTCGAACGAAAACGAACTGATTTGGTAATAATAAAAAAATATAAATAGGTATTTCTATATCATATTGATGAATTCTTAGTTATTCGAAACATTCTTTTTCCAAGTTTATGTTCTAACAATTTGCTTCAGTTTATAATAATTTATCGATGATTATTTTAACTGACGTCATTTTTATATTTATTTATTCACTAATGTGGGAAGCCCAAGTTTTGGCAGTGCCGTATGGCTCGTCAAGAATCCGGATCAGTTTTTTTAATCTCAGATAAATGTATCCGCAAAGTTTATTTTGATTACTGTGAAATATTCATTAGCTATATAACGCTACGAGATCCTGTATTTAGATATATCCGAGGGACATTGATACTCGTCGTCGGTGGAATATATATCGTCGTAGTGCCTGGCGAGTCGAAGGGGTTGAAGCAAAAGCGGGTAAAGCAGCGAAGGGTAGTTGTGCCTGAGCGTCTGGACCGCGGATAATAGGACGCTGGCGGTGGTGCTACTGCCCGAACCACCGGGGTATCTCTGCTAATCACGTTAAGTCCGGCAGACCGCTTTGTGCGCCCGCGAACGAGAGACTCTCACCGTTGGAAATTCCCGAATCCGAATCGTCTCTCTCTCTCTCTCTCTCTCTCTCTCTCTCTTTCTCTCTTTCTCTTTCTCTCGTGCTACAGGGACGAGAAAGAGACAAACACGAAACCCAATTGCGTCCTGGTTTGGACCTCCACAGAGAGTTTTCATTCACGAGATATAGATATCATGTACCCTTTGCTGTCCGCTCCTGAAATCCCTTTCTGGACATCACCTTAAAGCACTTTAACATTGTCGATGACATTAAAAGAAAAATACATTCTTATATTGAACAATAATATTTCATTCGCTCTAAATGTGGAAAATCCCATTTCGCTGTCATGAAAAAGATAAAGGAAAGAAAATGCAACTGATCAATCATGAGATCTATAAAATAAAATCAAAAGTGCATTATCAATGCTCGAACTAAAAATACCAAACAAAAATCAGCGTGAGAGACTATATTTTCTATCATTTCTAAATTTCAATGTTGTTTCGTTATTTTGCGATATACTCAATATTATATCCCAAGAGAAATGTAAAACGTGCCGCGTTCTTTTCATAAAAATCTTTTCACCGTGTCGGATATAGCGCACACACGCTAACTTTGCGCAAAAAAATTCAGGAGGTCCAGTAGAGTTATCATATAATACTACGAGATTGATGCCTTATACGTGGCTGCCGGAGTGAGTTTTGTCACAAGCTCGAGCAAAACGTTACCGTCACTTGAGTGTGGACGACTCTGCAAGTCCGACTTACGAATCTCATTAAAGTCATTGGTGCGTGCCTTTCGCTTTACGGTCGTACGCGTCGAGCGACGACCGACGACTCCATTAAGATGACCACGTCCCCGTGATATTGCTCGTAGACATCAACCCTCCGTGGGTCTGTCTCGTGTCACCGCAATCTCCGGCAATGTCGTCATCGTCGTCGTCTTTCACAGATATGCATGCAATATCCATCGCGTATGCGTATTCCTCGCCGTATATCTGACGATTCGTCCTTTCCCGTTACTGAAAAATGTCTTTGACCAAAATCGATAAACTCTTGAACTGCCTTCCCTTATTTTCCGCATTTTTCAACTATACATTCGTAAGCAAAAGCTGGATATCGCAGAAAAACTGATTACATCGCGAGTACAAAAAATATGCACGATACGATTACCCATCTCTCTTAAGGGGGGAAATAGGGTTAGACGGTTCAAAAAATCGATTTTTTTTAAATTTCATAAATTGTTAGTAAAACTATTGAAAAATATGTTCCCAAAATTTTAAATGAAAATTCCGACTCGTTCTATTGTTATAAGCCATTAAGGGGGGAAATAGGGTTAGGACAGCGTTTTCTCAATGATTTTCATGAATTTTTTTTATAGTATAAAAAATGAATATAATTTATTGAAACTTTGAGAATATTTTATACATATATTTAAGTATATACTATAAAATTTTTGAAGAATTTCCTTGAAAAACACCGAAGATATTAGCGACTCCATATTGCAGGTCACAATCAGACTCAGCATTTTGCGTTTTTTCAAATGAGTTTTTCTGAAAACGACTTTTTTTGAACTTGCGTACACACTAGTTTGAAAATTTGTCAACCAATCGTTTTGAAAATTGGCAGTTACTTTCTTCATAGTATTGCGCTCTATATGAACCTAAAATCGGAATATTATCATTATTTAAAATAATTTTTTTTTTGCAAATAAAGTTGTAAAAAATGGCAAAAAATCATGCTTTTTTGTTTTGACCCCTGTAAAAAATTCAATTTTATATTTTTTTGGTAGCATTTAGGTTCATATAGAAGAGGGACATATAATAAAAGTAAATTCCAACCTCGTTTGATTTCAGATGAAAATTGCGGCTTCCAGAATGTACGCAAAATGCTGAGTCTGATTGTGACCTGCAATATGGGTTCGCTAATATCTTCGGTATTTTTCAAGGAAATTCTTCAAAAATTTTATACTATATACTTAAATATATGTATAAAATATTCTCAAAGTTTCAATAAATTATATTCATTTTTTATGCTATAAAAAAATTCATGAAAATCATTGAGAAAACGCTGTCCTAACCCTATTTCCCCCCTTAATAGACGTTTTCACATTTTTGTCTCAATTTGAAAATACACACGGTTTCGAGAATGTTTAGGAGAATGTAGCGAAGAGCTGGGACAACAATCATATTTTGCGTTTCTAGTGAAATTTCAATGTGATAACGGGCAATTAATCTATGTAATTTTTAATTTATGCTGGAACAGTTTGCCATACGATTCGACATATCAGTGTTCGAAATTCATTCGAACTAAGTTCGAACACCGACATTTTTCGAGCTGCTCGAAATATTCGATTTGGGCTTGGTTTTCACGCGAATTTAACTTGTGGTTGAAGGGTAGAAAAATCCTGCACACCGAGAACGGTTGTTTTATTAGAGTTACAGAAAATTGATTGCAATTAAACTAAATTTAGTCAAAAGCAAGAAAATTTTGATTCCAAAATAAGCAAAACGATTGAACCACTGTTCAACGTAATTATATTGACTAGTCCATTTTATGAAAAAATTAAACTTACATATATGTTTATTAACCGCATGTCGTTAAATTTTCTGGCATATTCAAAACACCCGTTCCCAGTTCCTACTCCACTAAACTTCTACGATTTCACCCTCACCAGTCTCTTTACACACGAAGATTTTACGCGAAAGCAAATTTGAATAATGTCCTTTATCGGCTTGTTTTCCACTGTACTCTACATATAGCTGCGAGGCATATACGCGAAGAAGGCGAAGTGGCGCGTATATGTATATTTTCATACAGGTGATATACACGAAAGTAGAGGTGGGGTTTAAGGGATGGGCTATCCCCGTGTGAGCTGCTGCCATCAAGGACGCGAAAAGAAAATCTCCGGGGATTTGATATCGTCAGTATGGAAGCATCCGCTTTTGAGAAGAGTACCTTACGTGTATTTTGGATTATCACCAGACGATCCGCTTTACGTGCGCGAAACTTTTTTTTCCGCGATGACCCGATTATATGCCAGGGGAAAGTTTTCGCGTCAGATTTTAACGTGTAATAATTCTGTAGGCAACTTTTGCGAGACACTTTTGCCGCAATTTTCGATATTTATCAGGAATATATAAACGCTGTGAGCTAAAGTTTTACGTCTGAGATTGAGACTCTTCTGTTTATCTTTATGTACTCTCTCCATGGAAAAGAATAAGATCGGTAGGTCGATGGAAATATCGGTCCATTATAAATTTATCATTGGCCATTTATATCCGTTTGAAAGACTTTTTTTTCAACACGGTAGACGAAACGAATTTGTGGTTTCTTCGGATATCAGGAAAACGGTTGCTGGTCGCCCCTACCCCTTTTATATCTTCGTTTTTTTTTCTCAAGCTAGCCGATTAAACTCTTTCGCATTGTGGGAGGAAAAGCTTCGAGTGGAGAACGGCCTGTGGGTGAAACACCAGGGGTAATTTGTGGAAGAAGGACTGACAAAAAGGGTTTTGCCCGGAGTGTTCGGTGGGGATAATGCGACCCCTGAGATGCCACTCGGACCGCGGAGTGATCTACGGCACTTTATTCGTATCCGCAGCGTTGTTCTTATTCCGGTTTCCGCCAATGCTGCGCGAGAGAGGTTAAAACCCGAGTTGGCGAATAAACGATATTCGACCATACGAAACGCCAAGACACGACGATATTATCTTCTCTGATGTTGCCGGAGTTTTTTCGAACCTGGGGAAAAATATGTAAATTTCGCGGGCCGAAGAGTGGGATAAACTGAAGGTTTTCCTCGTTCCAACCATCGTGTTGCCGACGCTGACCCCCGGCACCGCGCGGCGTCGACGGACCGAAAACTCATTAACAAATGCAAACGAAGTTACGCTGTGGACAAATTTAATAAAATCGTGCACGCCCAATTACTTTTTTCCCTCGCGCCAACGAACCGGTGGTTAAAGGGATGGACACAGCGAGTTTTCGAGCTTGAAAATCTTTCGTCCTTTTGGACTGAATACAGCCGACCACCTAATTAAGACCTGGCGGCTTCGATAAAATGAATATATATATACGAGGTGTGTAAATTAAGTAATGAGACTGGCAACGTAGCGTTAGATCTGGCAACACTTGCGGAACTGGGCTTGGAGGGGTGGCAGGGGAACATGTGATACGCCTTCAGTATGAGTTTGAACTCGCTCGAGTCATTTGGTTGTCCGTAGCGATTTTTTTTGTCAAACAGTTTTGTCTATTGTGTTCTAAAAATAAGTGACATCAATTTCGAGCAACGGTGTGCTATCAGGTTTTACTTTAGACTTGAGCACAGTACAACGGAAACTCTTGCTAAACTTCAGCAAGCCTACGGAGACAGTGTTTTGTCAAGAGCCCAGGTTTTTCGGTGGTTTAAGGCATTTTCAGAAGGAAAAGAGTCGATTGAAGATGGACCACGAATCGGAAGGCCTTCATCTTCAAGAACCGATGAAAAAGTCGACAGAATCCGGGATTTTGTGCGTTCAGATCGTCGATTGACAGTCAGAATGATCGGGGAAGAGTTGATTTTTGACTCAGACCACCGTTCATCAGATTTTGACCAATGAATTGAAAGGACATCGGGAGGGAAAGGTGCCTTGACTTTTTGGATTCGATTGAAAATGAACCCCATTTTCTGGAATGTGTCATTACTGGTGACGAGTCTTAGGTGTTTGAGTACGACCCAGGAACCAAGCGCCAGAGCACGGAGTGGCACACTTCAACCTCTCCAAGGCCCAAAAAAGCAAGAATGAGCAAGTCGAAGATCAAATGCATGCTGATTTGTTTTTTCGATACCCACGGAATCGTCCACAAAGAGTTTGTACCTCAACGCCAAACGGTCAATCAACACTTTTACCGGGAGGTTCTTGGAAAACTTCGAAAAAGGGTCATTCGTGTGAGACCAAACATCAAGAACAACTGGGTGTTGCATCACAATAATGCTCCTTGTCTCACAGCAATTTCAATAAACGAGTTTTTGGCCAGTTAAAACATTCCCGTGGCTTTTTTCTCTTCCCGAGATTGAAAAATCACCGCAAGGGAACTCATTTTGGGAAACTCGAAAGCATTCAAACGGCTGTAACCGACCAGCTGAAGACTATTCCAGTATCGGAGTTCCAGCACTGCTATGAGGATTGGAAGAACCGTCTGCAGCGCTGTGTGGCTTCAGAAGGAAGTTATTTTGAGGGTGACAATATAAAATTGTAATTCTATTTGAATAAAAAAAATGAAAAAAAATCAGTCTCATTACTTAATTTACACACCCCGTATATATGTATATAAACGATCATATACATATAGAAACTAAAGTGGGGGATTTTCTGCAATGTTCGTCTTTCGTTCGGACCCGTGTAAGACTGAGGATTATAACTTTTGAATCATCGATATAGTGTTGTTTGTTTTTAGTACGTTTATATTTCTCATATTATTTCTCAGATTAAACTCCCACATTGCTTCCTCGTAATTATCAAAAATTCATAAAGCTTCCGCCACGAGGAAGCCAAGTTTGAGGGAGCTAATTGCCCATAACAGGAGCTTCGTGAATTCGCGATAGTTCTGAGGGCACAATGTGCAAGTTCTCTTGAAATAAGTTTAGCACATTCATGGATCATAATGATTTTGAACCTATATAATTAATCTCTTTAACAAGATATTCACGAATTCTATTCATAGAGAGGTGTAGCATTTTGTATGTTTTTTCGACGTTCGGCTAAACATCTCCGACAAAACTTTGCCCCGGTACGTTTCAACCCTCGATCGTCGGCCGAGAGAAGGCCACGAGGGTGGCCGTCCGTGGCCCCAAGGAATTTCCCTCGGACGTTGATTCATACGGGGGAAAATCAAATTTTACGGATTGCGGTCAGTATTTGAATATTGCGTTTGAATATCTTACGTTAGTCCGATGGGTTTCCCACCGACTGTGAGTATTCGACAGACATAGTTGTCGAATGCTATGACAAATCTGAATTTTCAGTTTCCTCGAGACCAAAATTTCGGAATAATCCTTCACGTGTGGAGGTAAAGAATGGAGAGTCTGTAGAAAAAAATGTATTATCAAACAACCGGCAGAAAATTCGAACGAGCATGACGATTTGCTGAAACTGCCGTATTGGTTGCTATATATATTCATCCCTCAGCGCGCGTAGAACCTTTCTAAATTGAATCTTCTCGACAACACGGCGCTTCATTATTTAGCGGTGGGTTCCACGGGTGGCTTGTAAAATTATGGTTACGGGATTGGACAGTGCGGTATAGTGAGACACAAGAATACGCAATGAGCCAGAGGTCTCTTCGAGCAGGTTCAGCTCGAGTGCGGATAAACAAGAAGTCTAATGGCCGCCATGATAACATTATTCTGCGCTCGAACCTCTTGGCCAGAGACATATTTTCTATTATTTATTAAAATAAACATCACACGAACAGAATTTCCCGTCGATATTCGCGAACCAGCGTCTTTGTTCTCCTAAGATGACCAATATACACGAATAGTTCATCAATGCCAATTTCCCCTTCACAATCTTCCGATTGGACTCTTCTCTCCTTCCCCTTTTCTCCTCCTCATTTATTGTTCTTTATACGACGCCACGAATATAGAAGAATAAAACATCGGGGCGCGACCCCCGCGAGACATCGGCGGATGATTTGTGAGTGGAAACAATAAGCGCTCTCTGCAATATTCATCACGAGGGCTCGGGCACACCCCGTCGTACATGGACCCGCGTACGGCCTCTCATTTCTTTCTCTCTTATATCTCTTGTTCCTCGCCGAGCTACCCCTATACCGGCACGTTTCTTTACGTGCGAGAAAGAGAAGATAGAATGCGAGGAACGTTACATATATCTTCGAGAAAAGCGAACGTAGAGACAGATATAGAAAGATGAGCGTGAAATGCGGGGCGTCAGAAAGAGAATAAGAAGCGAAGGGACGCGAGGGAAGTGAGAAAATAGAGAGGCGTAGGGAAGAGGGTGGCGGTAGTGGTGTGTCCAGCTAAAAGTTTGATGGGTTACCGCGTGCCCATGGGAAATGGCCAGCAGGGCACATTACTAGGCACCTCGCGTTGCCCCCACACTTCTCGCGGCCCACGACCTGAAGGATTTTGGGATTCTATCAAACCGGACAATGCAATAATCTAAAGATCTGCAGTACCAGCAGCGCCATGACAGTGGGAAGATCTTTCAGCATTTTCCATCGTGGCGACGGCACGAGTGCTTTCTGGGAAACCGTAGCGTCCATATCGTGCTGGCAAGTGTGAAAAATAGGTGAACCGACGTACAACCTGTCCGCTATCACGTCCCCATGGGAGTACATCAAGACTCGTATATGTGGAACGAACGCGTAATTTGTTGGCTATGCCAACTTCTTTCATCATTTTGAAAGACGGGCTGCGCATCGCTGCGCTTCAGCCATTGGAAGAAGAATAAAGATTGATGGCTTTCGTCGAATAGTGTTATATTGTATCGTAAATTACTTTGTGATTCTCAATGCATGCCCAATGTTTAATTGATTTTTTATGATCATCGACTAGGACGCACTTCCTAAAGAAATTTTCCGATATTTCGTTTCTTTTTTGTCGCTCCGTCTTCTATATCGCCCTTCGAACACAATGTCACGTTGAACACATATTCGAAGCCATTTCGAGAGTGGAGTAAAGCCACAGCAAACAAGGATTCTAAGATATACTCAAGGACATTTTAAATTGGCCATTATACTATTTAACTTGAGGGACTGCCTACTGCGGCCCACGGCGCTGAGTACACTCCACGTACGATTGGTATGGCGGGTTGGATATAGGAGGTGGGTGAGACACAAGGGAGCGGGCCAGTAGAGTTACCAGAGGACCAGGCAAAGCAGTCGAGAGAGATCGGAGAAACTGAACTCTCAGGACGGACGGAGTCTCAACCTCGCGTCGTCGTAGTTGGACGAGTTAGTGCACAGACAGTGTCACGTGTGTGCAGTGTATCTCGCTCACTCGCTTCACTACTGCTACCCCATTCAAACGAGAGCAAACAGAGTTAACCGTATTTGACTACGTCGTCCTATGTCTCGCTTCTCGGTGATCTAATGTCTCAGTTACTCGGACCGGAAACTACTAAATATATATCTCCATCCCAGTGAAGATTTGGCCAGTTGCTCAATGAAAACAGCACGCTCTAGCTGGTTCCAACGAATATTTAAAAATTCAGTTTTTGTCTCGGTCTCAAATCCGGTGCTGCGTATATTCCACGAAGGAAGAGACGAACATACAGATGAGACTCTGACAATTTATGAATAGCGAATGACAAAACTTTCCAGGTGCACGGCCGGGCTCACACGTTACGACGAATGTAACTTCGGGCGTAAGTTCGGGCACTGCGCGTCTTTCATTGACTCTACCGATCCGCTGGGGTTTCCTTTCAACCTCGACCGAAAAGAGAATACGCGATTATCCGACCTTTGCTACTAGATACGAGAATTCAAATACACCGACGAACCGGTAAAACGAATGTTTGATTTGGATGATAGTATGGTCCGGAATCTATTTCTGGTTAACCCAGCTTGTCAGCTTGCCACACTCGAGTGATCACCGATTCGGTGATAAGTATATATATATACTTCTAGTATGCGTTATAAAAACAGATATTGGATTGCTGAAACACGCGAGGAAAAATTTCATAGCGATTGGTCATCAATATTTGCCCTCGAACAAAATATTCGGTGCAGGTGATATGTGATTTTAACCGTCCGACCGGCGCGGATGTCATGTTTTTTTAATATCTTTTTTCATTCCTCTCTTTTTTTTAGTCAGTTATTTTAAAAACCAGTGCCCTGTTCCCGATGGGACCTGGAGAGGACTCGATGTATATATATGTTTTTTAATGAATTTTAACGAGTCAGCGATCGTCGGGCGTTTTCGCGGAATTGGCCAGGAGCCCAAGCATGCACCCAGAGCAAACAGAAGACAATGCGAATCGTGAGACTTTTAATCAAGCCCGCGCCCCCTGTCCCTTTTTTCTTTTTTCATCGTCTTTCACCACAGTGGCCTGTGTGTTCCCTGCAGCGGAATTAACTCAAATTACGCCACGTGGGGACTGGCGATAGCGCCGCTGCGGATTTAGAATTTATGTGGTCCTTATAGAATCCGTGAGACCACGTTTTCTCTCTCTCTCTCTGTTCCTCGTTCCACAATCCCCACGTATATTATATACGAGAGTCACCGCAGCACGAAATATCTCTACCAAACTTTAATGGCTGCCGCTATACTTCAATCACGATCACACGAAGCACACCGTTCTCAATAATTACCGGGCCCTCTGGGGCTTGGTTAGGACTTTCCTCTTCGTAACGAATGTGTACATTCGTAGAATTCATGCAACGTTTGTTCCAGCGTCTGTGTGGTTGGAAAAAAGAACACTACATATCCGTCATGCTTCCCACTACTGTTGTACGCAAAGAAATTGCCACAATCAAAGAAAATACAGAGCAGTGTTTCCTATTCAACACACGGTGAACGGACTCTATTCGTTATTCGTGCTAAAACAAAAAGATCGAGAGAAAGAAGGGAAGCGGAAGCGATGTGCGCGACTCAACCCGGTATCTACGGAAAAATAAAAATGGCTCTGTCACTCCCCATATTAAGTGCAGGCAGCTCTCGATCCAGGACACCCATGGGGCCACGACTAGGGTCGCAGCGACGTATTTAAATAAAACATCGAATCGCGCTGCAATTCACCCCTTACCCTTTCCTCCACCGCCCCTTCCATCACCGTTCTCCCTCCGGGGGCATGCATACTCTCCTACCGAAAGCGCGCTATCCTACAGATAAACAAATTAAGCTGCAACCGGCAACACCTCCGGAGTACCGCGAAGTGGAATGTACGTTTCACGTTTGGCTCTGAATGAATGGTTACAGCTTTTAAATGAAAAAATGTAATGTTTAGAACTTTTATAAAACCAGAATTGGAATCAATAATATAATGCGCGAAGGAAGGCTGGAGTTTAACGATAATTTTATTTTTTGCTTAACCACGTGACTATCCTAAAAAACGTGAATACAAATTTAATTATAATTTGAGTAAAAAGGTTGTATCATTTATATAGATATTATTTAAGGCCATGCCGAGATAGAAAAATAACATCTGACGGATATATCAAAATCGTGTAAGATATCTGCACTCAAGTCATTACAAGAGAAGAACTGTTGGAAGCATACGTGAGAGCGTTTTTTAAGGCCGTCGTCTGGTCTGGAAATTTGAAAAAATAGATTTTTTTTTTCATTCTCTTATTCCTTAGACCTTTCTTCATACGCTCCTGAAAGCCGTTTATTGATATTTAAAAAATTAGCCGAGAAATAAAAATTCTAAGCAAGCCGCGCGGTCAGGTAGCGCGGTCGGGAAGCAACTTTGAACGCGTTTATCTCAGAACTATGTTTTTCAAACCGGCGCCCACGATATCTCGATAACTAATGGACCGATCCAGCTCAAATTTTGCACGAACTTTAGGTAGCCTGTTTCTGAGGACTGGTAGCAGAATTGAGTCGAACAATAATTTTGCCGACATTTTATAAGTCGCCGAATACCCGAAAATGTATGAAATATCATTAATGAAAGTTCAACAGGCCGCCATTTTGTCAACATTTTTTTTTAAGTACCAATTCTGCTACCAGTACTCAGAATACTCATACAGATTGAGAATATATATATATTTTTTTTGTTCAGATGCATACAACATTTTCCAGAGTGGGCGCCGATTGAGGCGTACCATGTTGCAACAAGGCAAAAAACTACATGAAAGTATTTAAAATAATTTTTTGTTTTAATGTACAAGTATTCTCTAAGGATCAATAAAAGCACGTGTACATTTTCATCAAGACAACTTCAACGGTTTAAACGTTATTGCACATTAGAAATGACGTCAAAAATCTCGCTCTAGACCAGACGACGGCCTTAAGCGTTTGTGTATATCCTACATATAAACGTTTAAAATTCACACTCTAAAATAACCACAACAATCGGTTCCATCATCTTTTTTGAGCAATCACTGATTAGTCGGAGGGTGAAGCAATATTGTTGCAAATCGCACCAGGATAAAAAAGAAGGTTATGCTCCTAGGCGTGTACTTGTAGAGGCGTTTAAGCACTTTTAACCACCAGGATGATCTTGGCAATTGCCACAAAACGCAGTTCCTCAACGGTAAACGAAAAATAGTCTGGATGAAACGCCGTCTAGAAAAGACGACGACGACGACAACGACAAAGAAGCCGCTTGATGCGTCTTGGGGTCTCGAGGGACGGACCACGACGATTAATCAGCTGTTGGCAAGTCGGAGGAACCGATCCCAGGGGTAGCTGAGAGCACAATGTCACTATACTGCCCTCGCGGCATCAGCGCTTCGGCAATTTTTCTAGAATCGTTTCTCCGCGAGACCACCACAGATCCGTGTAAAACGGCACTTTCACGCGAAACTGTCGATTTTCCACAACGAAAAATACAACGCACAACCACACACCGTGTGCGGTGCTCTGGCACGATGACTCGACTCAATCTGTCCAAATATTGAGCTCCCCTCTGGATTCAACCCGATGATCTTCCACCAATCCATCCCTAGAGTATTAGCGATGCCGTATAATCTGCCTAGCTTTGTCGGTCCTTCATTCCCTGTAAAACTAGACAGGAATGGGTAACATCGTGAGAAAGGTTTCGAACAAGATCATGAAATCATCTTTGCCGTTTGTTAAATTGCGTGTCGTGTAAGATCAAATATGCTCAAAGTTTGAAGTAACTTTTTGTGCTTCTCGTTTTTGGTGAATCCACCGAATCACGTAGACCAGGGCCAGAGGTCGCCGGAGGCGCACACGAAGCCAGGAAGGTGAGATTTACGTTAGTTTTATATTCCAAGGACCTGCTCTCTCATGCGCGTGCTGGAACAACGATCCATCATTTACGGCGGTGTCCGACTCGGAAGTATCATTCCGAACAGTAATCCCGTGGCGATACCGCAGTGCGCGAACACGAAAGCTCTCTATCTTTCTCCCTCCGTATCTCGAGGCCAGCTGGCAACTTTTGGCAAAAACACAAGTTTTTTTTCTCGACTTCTTCGTCTTCGGCGATGCGGGGCGGGCCGAGTTTCCAGCTACTGATGCCTGCTGGTCGCCCGGAGTGCCAGCGTGTATCCTCGTCCCTTCAACTGTGAATTTTTCTCGGGGATCGTCGGGACTTTTCCTTTTTTTCCATTTCTCTTATTTTCCCTTATCTGTGTTGCTGCCGGAGCACTCGAGCTCTCGCTTCTTTGCTGCGAATGCTTTGGCATGCATCACGTTGTCCCAGAAGAGTCGAGAAGCCCGCGGTCCGAGAGGATCCCACAGATGGAAACGGAGTCGAACAGAAAAGCAGAGTCTTGAGACGGGTGAGAGCCCCAGTGGACCAAAAGCCACAAGAAAACGAAGCCACATGCACGGGCACGGTTATCCAAGGTATACGGATCTCGCGCACCTATGGTCTCTCTGCTGCTACCATGGAATTTTGAGCGCCCGAGTGGAGAAGCTCGACAGAACCAAGCGAAAAAGGAATCGAGCGCCCAACCGCGCTCACGTGGTGATGAATATTTCTCCGGTCTCGCGGATTATCATACGGAATGAGATTGCGCTTGCATTATTGATGCGTGCCGCTTGGCTGAGCTTGAAGCAACGAGGAGGAACTTTCCCGAGGTTCTTGCGAGCGTCCTCTGGCATCTTGCGTTATACCCTCGAGTAAACCTATACACGTCGAAGCTGTATGATCCGATTTTTCTCACGTCTCACCGACACCTCTATTTTGCGGTATTTTTCAAGAAATATATGAGTACCATTTATTCTTAGATTTTTATGTGGTATGGATAAGTTGCGTTCGCTATCTGCGTATGAAGATTTGAGTCAAGTTGAAGTTCGCTTGCAGTTTAACGAAGAATGCTACCTATAATAGGATTAAAAGTGGTTCAGCGTTGATTTTAATTTTATTTATATTCGTTAGATTGTGTCTACACATACAAGCTTAGTATCGATTTATGGATGTGTCCTATTGTATAATCGAGAAAAGCGATTCGCGATTGGAAATGTCTCACGATTGATACACGTCGTTTATTCGATGTGACTTTATACGCCGTAATGGTGTGCATTCTGCGGCAGGAACCAGCACTCCACAATCCGCTTGTGCTCCCCAAATAATTGCGATAGGTGCCTTTTCTCTCCTCTATACAGCTAGTGTGCGTGTGTCCCGCCCGGTGAGCTTACACTGCCTCAGCTCTCGGCATAGCCAACAAATTGCAGCCCCCGATGCCTCTTGGGACTCGCGAAGTTATGACCGGGACCAACAACTTTCCGACTTCGGAGTAATTATCTTTCTCCGACGGCGCACACGAGCAAGCAATATAGAAGCGCGCGCTTCACGTCGAAACGCGCCCGGGCGAGGCGTCTTTATGAAACCAATCGACGCTGGATATCGAATATCCTCGATGTCATATATAGTATATTGCCGCTATATGGGGTCATGCCTATTCAGGGTGACTGTAATAGGTTAGCCAATAAACACGGATTATCGACGTGAAAAGGTCAAATCTAATCGGAAAAATATTCATTCGCACATTCAGGAAGGACTGAAGAAATGTTATTTTGAGGTTTTACACTTAACATACATTTATGATAAAACTTGTAACTAATTTGATAATGTCAGCTTGTAATAGATGAGCGTGCGGCTACATTTTAGGTCCGACAGGGGTAGATGTAACCCTGATAATGGTTGATAAGGCTTGAATTAATTTTAAAAAATGTTAAATTTTTAATCCGGATGCTTTGTCGTCTTTTAATTACGGATTTTTTGTTTAGCTAAATGTACATATCATACAAATACACGATTTTTTCTATATATTTAAATTGTAAAACTTAAATTGTAAACTTTATGGAAAATAGTCGTTACATAATATCACCAATTCGGGAATTTTAATTTGCATTCTCCTTTGAACCCAAATTCAATAATGTACGAAATGTAAGCAGTCTTTCACGAAAAAAAGTTAGGGCCCGGGCTGCCAACTTCGAGGTGCTAACTTCGATTAATAATAATAATAATAATAATCTATTACATTTTGTCAAAAAATTTTTTTTTGTATCTTCAATATGTAAATAATAACATCCTAAATATCCAAAACGATTCATTTTTATTTTCCTACAAAAAAACGTCCTCCAAAAACGACATGAATATCGGCTTAAGTTACTAGACTACTGGCTTAAAACGGCAATTCGGTTCTTTAGAGTAAAATAAGGGTCTCAAACCCTTCATAAGTCCTCCGGATGTAGTGTGTTTGACACATTTGAACTGATCGGAGGATATTTAGAGTCTCGAGATTTCCCCTCATGTTATATCTAGTATTATGTTTTTTTTTTCATCGTTACGAACCTTTTTTCACTTTTCATGTTTATTTTAGTACACCGTTTCGCCAAAAGAAATCGACTGATAACATTCTTTTTCGTTGTAGTGCATGAGAAATGGAGAATGGCCAAGCGAGCTTTGCGAACGTACCTAGGGGTTAAAAGAGTGAATAGCGAGGTACGTAAGGTGGAGGTGGCACCGGAGTAGTTGGTGCATCTATACGTTCATCTATATATACGTAGGGGTAGAATTTCTCTCCTCTCTCAGTCTTCCTCTTTCGCTCACGGCATCAGTATAGGCGCACGATGGTTGCGCGGACGGCCACCAGGGGCGTGTCCGGTGCCGCCTTCACGGGGAATGCTCTCGTACTCAGGCCACCAACCCCCGAGGCCGCCACCCCCGTCAACCACCTCTATGCACCTTAACTCTTAATTTGTAGAAGCCGACGCTTAATTGAAGACACTACTCCTGCCAGTGCTATCGTTGCTGCACTTGCGCATTGCGACAAAGACGCATCCACGAGTTTGTAATCCGCCATCGAGATATCTAGCAGGATACATTAACAAATACACAAGCCGGATAAAGACGAGACTACCATAAAGGATGATGAGATTTCTCGAACAGAAAATGAAAACATATTTTCGATGATGACATACCTTAGATTGCAATAAAATCTAAAAAAAGATTGGTTTGTCCAAGCGAAGTTTGATCGTGAAACTTTTGCCGTCGTCACTGGAGCATAGGTACGCGAAAAGATCACACTTTTCCGTCGTACTAATCAGATCGTAATTCACGCGCCCTCTCTCTTTCTCTCCCAAGCTTCGCGTGATTTATTGTTTAATATTTAGTTTTTCAAGTTCTGAAACACGGCGAAGATATTCATCTTCATACCGTTTTAATATCGCTCGCACCCCCCGGTTCTACCTCAGGTTTCTTAGATCACGGATGATGATCGGTCGGCGAACGTTTCGCGGACGGTTCACAGCCCTGCTATCTATGTCGATTTTCATGAAAACCGAATGCAACCCGTGAGCTACAATCGCGTTGGGAATATGTGCGCAATACTTTGGATTATTCAGTAGGCCAATGAAGGCTCCGGACGTGATGTCGATACGGGTTGTTTGTAACCAAGGCACCTGCCAATCAAGCCATGTACCTTATCTCCATACTATCTATATTCTATAATCGGAGGAGGTCACTCTCCGGAATTGGCTGATAGATTGTTCGAACACGATTCGCAATTAGGTTCGTCCATTAATCACGACATATACTGGAACTTTACGGCGAAAAGATTGAACCATCTCTCTTGGGAAAACCTCCACGAACCGAGTAAGTTGGTTGAGCGCATTGAAGTTCCAAGTCCGAAATAACATCCAGGTTAAAATTTCAAAGTTTGCGAAACCATGGGCTTGGAATAATACTTCGCAAAATTATGCATACTTAGTATTGGACAAAAAGAATAAATATATTAATGTTTGATAAAAGTGTACGCGGATGTACATCGGTATTTGACACAATTACTAGTAGATCAGCATCTGAGTATGTGAACTGACATTGATATGGTCCATACATTGACATTTTTCGACAGCATTCGCGGATATCCCATAAAAGCTTGAAACAGCCCAGTCTTAGTTTTACAGTGAAGGGGTTACGCGCAAACTGGATGATACCAGCATCACGAGGTGACTATCGCGACTGTCTTACACTCCCATCATTCGTATATCCTACTCAGTTGTGACGATACATACATATCCAAGACCTAGAGAGCGAGAGAGACACAGAACGATAGAAAAATATGCTCTTATATTATTTAGGAGGGTGCGAGGGTGTATGTGACGCTGCGGGCGCCATTGACTATAGCTATGGCACAAGATCCGCGAGCAAGTCTCCGGAGACCCTTTGCCAAGGCGAGAAGCGACGTCGCAGACTTCCATCTATCTATCTGCATATGTTTCGGAAACAGCAGAGTATCCAGCACCTTGAGACCTTGCGCGAACCTTCCTCCATGATACACCGTACATATGCATATATTATATAGTCACGTATATCCTCTCGAAGTGTGTCACAAATCATGATTTTTGGTTTGACAATAAACTTCGTAGAAGTGTTATGTATTATTGTTCCTTGAGACGAGGCACATTATTGTGAAACTAAACGGAACGTCGCAAGGGCTGCTCTGTATGATCTAGTGCTGTCTAGTCGCGTCTCTGGAATTAATAGGATTTCCAAGCCAATCAAAGTCTGACGGAAGTACGAAGGGAGTGTGGTTAACCTGACGTAATGGAGGTCAGCTCCTTTGGGGCGACGAAGGAGAAGCTCTGTCGGACTTCTGGAAAGTGGTCGCGCAAACCCGCGATGATATCCCCACGGCGACGAAGAAGACGCGACGATGCTGAGACACTTACCGAGGCTTACCGTGGGGTAGTTTTTGCTATATATAGATATGTCCGGTCTTCTAACCCCCTGCTTCGACGGCGATTGTCGTTTTGATTTCACGTCGGGGAATTGCATCGCAAGAATTGCCATCAAAGAGGCTAGCCCGGAATAGCAGTGAAAGAGAGAAAGATATTGTGAATGATACAACAACAACAGTGTCTTTTCGTTTCCGACGAAACTATAAACTGTCGCGTCGGACTTTGGACCTTGTTATAACGGGACAGAAATTTATTTTCATATGAACAAGACCCTAGGGGATGGGCATTGCAAATTTGTTAAGTCGACGATTTTTATTGAAGATTGTTACAAAATAAATGCGTTCTAGACATAAGAATTCGTTGCTTTTAGTTAAGATTTTTAAAAAGATAAATATGAGAACATTCCGTGAGAAAAGCACCCTATCAAAGTTGCGCCACCCTCAACGGTTCATTTTGCCACACAAGTGCGCAGTCTCTGCCACAGACTCTATTTATCAAATGTACGTTTAATTTTTTCGCCACGAGGATCATACATCATCCGCAGGCGTGGGTGAAGGCATGATCCTCACACAGACGTGGCGGGATTACTTTCCGAGAAAAATTCTCGAGGAAAATGGAAAGCTCCAAGTCAGCGCTATTGTATGTTTACTTCCGAGCTCATGGCGTACCGTTTGCCAAGTAATTGCCACTGATAGATCGACCGAAATGCTTCTCTAAAGCGTTGGTAAGTTCCATTTCACGTACTTGATGAATTATAGTGCCGTTGATAAACTTCCAGGATATCTTAACACCATTTAACTTTCGTGTTTCAATCATTTAAATCGATAATGGTTCTGCTTAGCAAGAAGTAAGGCAATTTCAATACATTGTATTTATAAACTTATAGCAGAGGATGCACGATCGGTGCGCTGCTTCGACGTTCTCCCAAGTTAATCAATATTTGGCGCGGTCAATATTGAGATGGGTGACCGCGTAGCCACGCACTGGCTTGCACGTTGACTACCCGGCAGGAGGCGGTTTTCTGAGATGCTGATGGTAATAGAGCTAAACATCAGTAAACTGTAATCACTTGTACCCAGGTCCTCTACAGTTTCTTCTCTCTTAAGGGGGGAAATAGGGTTAGATGGTTCAAAAAATCGTTTTTTTTTATTTCATAAATTGTTAGTAAAACTATTGAAAAATATATTCCCAAAATTTTAAATGAAAATTCCGACTCGTTCTATTGTTATAAGCCATTAAGGGGGAAATGGGGTCAGGACAGCGTTTTCTCAATGATTTTCATGAATTTTTTTGGAGTATAAAAAATGAATATAATTTATTGAAACTTTGAGAATATTTTATACATATATTTAAGTATATACTATAAAATTTTTATACATATATTTAAGTATACGCTATAAAATATTAACGACCACATATTGCTTGTTTTTCTTGGTACTATTTTTTCAAACGCGTTTTTCTGAAAACGATTTTTTTTTAACTTGCGTACACGCTAGTGTGAAAAGTTTTCAACCAATCGTTTTGAAAATTGGCAGTTATTTTCTTCATAGTATTGCGCTCTATATGAACCTAAAATCGGAATATTATCATTGTTTAAGATCATTCTTATTTTGCAAATAAAGTCGTAAAAAATGGCAAGAAATCATGCTTTTTTGTTTTGACCCCTGTAAAAAATTCAATTTTCTATTTTTTTGATAGCATTTAGGTTCATATAGAAGAGAGACATACAATAAAAGTAAATTCCAACCTCGTTTGATTTCAGATGAAAATTGCGGCTTCCAGAATGTACGCAAAATGCTGAGTCTGATTGTGACCTGCAATATGGGGTCGCTAAAATCTGCGGTGTTTTTCAAGGAAATTCTTCAAAAATTTTATAGTATATACTTAAATATATGTATAAAATATTCTCAAAGCTTCAATAAATTATATTCATTTTTTATACTATAAAAAAATTCATGAAAATCATTGAGAAAACGCTGTCCTAACCCTATTTCCCACCTTAAAATGCGATACTGTTATGCAGTGTAGGGAAGAGTGACTGCGGACCTCTTAGGGGTGCGGTCTGAAGGAACGAAATGGAAATAGGAACGAAGAGGAAAGGACGTAAAAATCTGAAAAGATATACGATAGAAACATTAACAATAATAATAATAATAAATTAGTGTATTTACAACACTGCGCCCATTGATTATCATCGTCTGATGGATGGAAAATGATGTTAAAAATGTATCGTGAAAAATTGATAATTTATTAAAATTGTATAAGTTCTTGAGGATACTGTGAAGCACATTTAGCAAAATACAGAAATTAAAGTTTTTCCGAATAATCACTATTGTCATTCGTTACGAGTGATTAATTTGACCAGTTGGTGCAATTATCGCTAATAAATCCCATCAAATTGGAAAAAAATGTCTTTTCATTCGAACACAAGATATTCAAACTAATACATGTTTTCTCGATGTCTATTCAAAGCGTTCCCACCCGAAATCATAGGATAACGAAATCGTAGGACATATCTAGTTTGTCATTTTCGATGATGATCGTATAGGTCGCGAATTTATCCCGCGACACAAACAATTCATAGTTCTATCAGTGCGTATACGTCAATATCCAAGGCAGAAAGTTAAAAACGTTTGCTAGCGTCGTGCTGGGGCTGATGTTCTTCCGAAAGATATAGAAACAGCGAGAAACCGAGAAGGAGACGAATGTCAGCGTTGGCTTCTCTGCAGTGAGCTTGGCTCAGCCACGAGAAATTATGGCTCTTGTCACGGCTGTTCATTTGTAGATGGAGTTTTTGCTCCCCGAGGAGGCTGCCCCAATCACGAGCCGCGGAAATTGCAGCCCCACCGCCAGTCTCTCTCTCTCTCTCTCTCTTTCTCCTGCACCCACGCAACTCCCCTACACTATATACCTTTCCTGCGTCTCGCACAACGGGAACAGTAGAAAACAGCACTTCGGCAAACCCCATCCTCCAATCTTACGTGCGTTACCCTGCGACGACGCTTTATATATTCATCTTCCGAAATGTCTTCGATCTATTGTCGAGTTCTTTCAATCTCTTCTATTGTTCTTAACAATGATGATTATGGTCACAAATGATCGAAAATTATCGAAAAATTCCTATCAAGCGATTTTTAATCGACTGAGAAGTTAATAAAGATTGAAAATGATCGATAGTCGAGACAAAAGCTCGACAAATTTTCTATTATATTTTGTACATTTTTAAGAAAGTAAAAAAGGTATGATATCTTTCAGCGAATTTTGAAGAATTTTTCTAAGGTTATTGCGGAACATTACAGTATTCATATCTCCGTACATATTTACATGAGATGAGAGAACTAAAGGGATGAACTGGTAGATGATGAGTGGGTAGGGGGGAGTATCCATCAACATGCAGTAACGAAGGCATCTGCTGATGACACATTTTAATATCTTAAAACAAGGTGGAGGAGACAGGCAGGCGAACACGCGAGTTTCTCTTTCGCGACCGCAACAAAAGAGCGCGTCATGTATTATCTTTCGTTTTCCCTGCTTTCGTCGAAGTTCCTCTCCCAACGCACGGAGAGTTGGGAGGGGAAGAGGGAGAGCGAGCAGGATTCGCGATAAAGAGAAAACGAGATATCGTGAAAAAGAGTGTGAGACGAGAGCGAGGATAGGTTGGCAGGCAAGTCCCCCAGGTGACTCCCAGGCAGAGCGATGATTAAGCTCGCATTTTAATCAAAGGACCGGAGTGAAAAGTCTTGTAGCTGCGAGAGATGATAGGATTTTCTCGCTTGATAAATCAAATCGTATCTCGGTATGGGAGTAATAATACATATTTTTATATAATACATATAGATCTAATATGTAACGCAAAAAAATTCACAAACGACGGTGTACGATGTCTCGGTGGTTCTTCTATATTATCGGAGATATTTTGAATGGTAATTTTGTTCAAGTGAGATATTTATATATTTCTAATAAGTGTCATGGAATAGTACAAATGTCGGGTACACGGTAAATATTAGTCACATGAATAAAATTGTTTCACAAGGGTTTTATAGAGTTCGTTGATCCTCTTCAATTTTTATCCCCTTTGATCCACAACTCGTGACGTTGCCTTAATGGCTACGATCGGCAAGAAAAAAAACAACACGTAAATTCGATCAGGCACCCTTCAGTGACGAAACGCAAATGAAATCATCTTTATTTTTTGCCGCACTCATCTCACCAAATTGATCATCCCTTCGTCAAATTTCACAGTGTGTTCGCTCAGACCCAGAGCTTTTGAGTCAAGTGAGAGAAAGCGAGCGACAGAAGGAAAAGAGCTTGTGCAATATTCGCCCACTATCTCACGACACTTTTCCAACTTCCATCAGACATTCACCACCATATACGGCACTGATGCTCTCCTCGATATACCAGATACGATGTAAGATATACCTAGCATCATACCTGGTGTGTATGAAAACGAATTTCATAAGCTAAATTATTATAACGGCAAGAGGACGAAGAAGTCGTAGCGAGAGAAGAAGCTTTACGACTCCCAACCCTCTCGTATAGTTCCTCACAGGCAAGAGGGAAACTGCGTCGTTATATACAGGCCGTTGAGAGAGAGAGACAGAGACAGGGACTAGCGCGCACGACTTTTCCGGTAAGGTGGGCGTGGGCAAAAGCATATTTCGCGATACAGAGAGAGAGAGAAAGAGAGAGAGAGAGAAGAAGCGAAGACGATGCAAGGAATGTGTGCTGCTGGGCGTGCAACATCTCGCTCCATCGCACTCGCGCAGTACCAGCGACATACCCATGTCCTGGTCATACATTATGCACGGACTAATGCCGTTTTTATTCAAGAAAAGAGGGCCACGGCACATCGGCATCCATTATGATTCCCGTACCCTCTCGTGAACAGCTTCCACGAGACACTAAACCCCCGGGCATCGCCGCTTTACGGCGATATAATTTAATTTTTCAGATTTAAGGAGCCCACCACCACTCCGCACTTCATTCCCACTATATATCCCTCTTGGCACGTATGTGCACGTCGGTGGATTTATCCTCACCGAGAAGATGGGTCCTCTTACGATATCTGACTGATAGGTCGAGACTTGAGCTCTTTACACTATATTTTCAACAATTAACGGCAATAGTGATTACAAAAACAACAGAATAATAAAATTGTATAATTTAATTTTTCTTAATACGCTAAACATCCTACTAAACTTTCTCCAAAATATATGAAATGATTCCGTATATAAATATTTACATTTTTGTCATAATGTGTCATTATTGTCGTGCAATGTATTTTTTCGTGACGTTCGAGATTTTAATACTCGTAAAACTATGCCGCGACGGTGAATTATTAAAAACTCTACAAAAGTGAAAGAAGTGGCAAAAGTTGAAGTGGTTGTAGAAAAAGAAGAAGGTAAAGGTTGCTGTGGCATTCTCGGAGGGGACATACCGTGGATAATATTTTATTCTTGCCCCTGCCCCCCGTTACGACTCATTCTGTCCCTCTCTTTTTGCCAAGCAGGTAAGGCAAGGGGAAGATCTCCACAATCCCCCTAGTTTGATGCTGCGTCCTAGCTCCGCCGACGTAAGTAGCGCTGGCAAACGGGGCTCGATGCCTCCTCGTCTGATGGATTTCACGACTCCATGGGGTCCCCTCAATCCACACTCACCCCTGCCCGTGCGAGCGCGCGAGATCCATCCGCTTCTCGTTCTCCATTCCACACGTTTCTCTCATATTATATGAAAGAGCGTCGACACACGCATCATGAAAAGAATTTCTGCGCTGAAACTCCCGTTGGGTCACCATACCGTCGATGGATGTAAACGTTGACTTCGATCTTTATCTCATTCAAATCAATTTCAATTAACAACGAACCCAACCGTGTATTCCAATATTTATGAACTTTCAATAGACATTCGCTACGCCGGGAATGGTTTTATTTTATTTTATTTAATGCTTATGTAAAAATACTTTTAACTTGATCCTCCGTCGATTGGAGCATTGTCCAACGAGATAAGAACTAACAAGTGAGTATGCCGAAAGAGAAGGGAAACGACAATGAGAAATTCACGAGAATGGCACGTAAAACTTTCTTAGGTGACAAATCCATCGGTCGTATACCGCGGAATTTTCAATTATAGCCTAAATAAAATATGACAGAGAGGGTGCCCAAGGGGAGTTGATAGAGCGAACGAGCCATGCTCCGAAGTAGAGAAGGGTGCGAGGAGAATATCGAAAGAACGACGCGCGATAGTACGAACCGTAGAGAGCTAAAGGTACCGGTCGACCTAGAGATATGACGTAAAGCCCCGACCTTAAGGTCCTATACACGTAACTGAATTGTGCATGTCCTCGACTGCCACCCTTCGCACAATTCCAACAAGATCTTTTCCTGGAAGATCTTGCGACCTCACCATGAATACGAAGAAGAGAAAGAAGAAGAGGAAGCCGGAGGGCGGTCGCCTCGTAAAATTACCGTCTAGCAATAAACGGGAAAAGAAAGTGTGAAACGGTACGCCGTTAACTTCGTGGGGGCTGGGCTACTGGTTGGGTGCGGTTCGCCCACAAAATGGACCATCTTACATTTGAAAAAGCGTTATTCCGCTTACAGCTTTACGATGGTACAACAGGAAAATAAAAATAAGACAGTTCTAAACCGGTAATGTTTAAGTGTTCTTCATTCTCGGAAATCGTTGCGCATTTTCAACAACGGATAACAGAAATCAATATGGCTAGCTGCACTGTAAACTTACTGTGCGAAAGTGTCAGGTATACGCGGTAGATGGGGTCGTCAATAAAGCTTCACTATACACCAAACAATAGAAAAATCAGACTTTGATCAGTTCTCAGGTCGCATACATAACGTTTTCAATATCATTTATCGAAATAATTTACTGGAGACATAATCTTGTCACAAGAGGAGACCTTGATGAAGGACAGCAACTAGAGTCCCCTTCGAAGTTTTTAATATTCCTCGTAAACCGGGTGAGGTGTGTGGGCAGAGTGGAAGGTGGAGGCAACCACCTCTGGGACGAAGTTTGAATTAGCAGAGACATATTCATACGAGGAGTTTCCATCGAGGGTCGTTCCTCGGAGGGCACTCCGTCATCTCGGTGCTTCTAGCTACTGCTGATGCTACTGCTCACCTCTCTCCCGCTTCACTACTGGCATCGCGAAAGCATCCGACGGAGCGACCGAGAACCCGGTGGACGCCCTCGGGGAGAGCCGCGGTCATTAATTAAGTCTTTTTGCAGACTGACCCTTACAAGTGGGAGAGGCAAAAGCTTAAAAAGCCTTGACTCCAAACCCTCTCGTTTATTGTGAGCGCTCGACGAGAAAGAGTGTACAAACTCAGTCTCTCGCGACATCAGCCACGTCCTACTTAACGAGATATCAAAACTATAAAGGGTTCAAAAAGTTATCAAGAGTGGAGGGTATAGGAAATATGTTCCTTTCCAGATGATTTCAGCTAACTGGAGGAACATAAGCTTGCCAAACTAAAAATATGTCGAATCAAGTGGATTCTACGGCTCTTCTCAGTGGTCAGGGGAATTCTCGCTGGTCGGGATACTGAATATGGAAATGGTATAACTTTTCCGGGAGTACAGTTACTGTTTCTGTCCTGATGTCCATAGCAGTGCAATGCTTAACTATACACAGAGAACCCACACACAAATAGTATATATATAACATACCTATGTTGAAGGCATCAACAAACATCGCCGGATCTCTCCGTACACTGCTCGCCGTTTACTCGCTTCTCAGTATGTTAGTAGCAAATTGTTAAGGGATAGGGAATTCTGGATACAAACGTGAACATGACATCGCGGAAGGTGCGTACATGGCTCTGGGAGAATTTCCCGAACGACGGACGTTTGTCTATGCAAATAAGTATCATCCTGGCGGGTGATGCTTGTCACTCAGACGAACCGAAGCACCATTCCTCGGCTTTCATTGAATTCCACATCGAAGTATCTACGTTTATGTATGCGGACATACAACATGATTAGTCTTTACCGGAAGATCGATCTCGCCGATCGCCCAAGTCATAGAGAGTAATGGATATGCGGAGACTGGGGGTTGAATGGGTTGAGGAATTCGAACAGAATTTCACCCCGATAGCCGGCCAACAAATATACTGTAGCTATACACATCGGTATAGTAGAATCGCACCCCCTTCTCACACACGTGCGAGTGTATACAGTGTATATATATTCGGAATATCATCAAGTGTGTGCAGATATGTATATATGTACATACTAGGTTCGTGCGTGGTTATCGCGCGACGGCGCAAACGAAACAAACAATATGTTAGCAGCCCTCGACGATATTTCGAATTTGAATTTAAATAACTTGGCAGGATCGGCTCGGGGACTTTGGGACCACGCACGAACGTTCTTCCTACTCTCTCGTTCTCTCTCACGCGCGTCCTCCCCGTTATACTCGATCTATCGTACTTTCACCTCTCCATATATGTAATACCCGAACCTTTCTCCGTTTCTATCGTTCTCACTGCGCCACACGTACATGTATATTTCCGCGGTTTTTCGCACTCTCTTTTCGGATATCCCTTACGGATACAATGAACTCTGGGTGAGTCCGTGACTTATAAAGTCATTAATGTCGCCAACCTGCGCCATGCACAGTGTCCAAAACTGTTGTGTATATTTCATGGAACCCACGCGATCTCGTGGACACATGGTAGCCTACTTTTTAATTTGTAATTGAACCAATATTTATCAAAATTGTCGACTGCCAGATAGATGGAGAAAGAGAAAAGAACAAAAAACGAAACGATTGTACCCAGAGCCAGATTTCCCTTGGTGACCGGACTCGGTGCGAAAAACACGATACACAACCCCATCCCACCCCCCAACACAAACGCGTGCAAGCCCGTTTATATTGAAAAATATCGAGGTTCCGAGAAATGTTTGCACTTCTTTACCTTTTCTACTCACCCGCATTTCTCTTCTCTCTTTTTTTTCCCGTATTTCCTCGTTTTTTTGCTTCGTGACCCAAGCTCCCTTGTGCCTTGATTAAAGTTTGCCTGCCTTGAATTGGCATCGTACAAACAGTTCGTTACGTGCATGCCCAGCGCGGTCATTTTATTAAATTTAATCATCGGTAAAGATGGCTCACGGTGTTTGATAACACGATAAGTAGGGAACACAATTAAGGTAGTAGTCTGGTAACTTAAGCTGATTTTCATGTCTTTTTTGGAGGGCGTTTTTTTGTAGGAAAATAAAAATGAATCGATTTGGATATTTAGGATGTTTTTATTTACATATTAAAGATGCAAACAAAATTTTTTTTGAAAAAATTTAATAGTTTATTATTATTATTATTATTGATCGAAGTTGGCACCTCGAAAATGAAGCGCGTGGGTGGCCCCGGTGATTTTGACTCTTGATGTTACCTGAAATAAAAAATTCTTGATAATTCTTAATTTATAGACATTTCATTCTGGTCGGAACTACTGAAATTAAATTTCACGGATAAATAACAAAATGGCAGACTTTGGAAAAAAAAGTCCTTTTATTTTAGCAAAGAAGGGGTTGTAAAATAAAAAGAAATTTAACTTCAGTAGTTCCGACCAGAATGACATGTCTATAGATTAAGAATTATCAAGAATTTTTGATTTCCGATAATATCAAGAGCCAAAATCATCGGGACCACCCACGCGCTTTTTTTTGCAGGTGCCAACTTCGATCAATAATAATAATAATAATAAACTATTAAGTTTTTTCGAAAAATTTTTTTTTTGTATCTTTAATATGTAAATAAAAACATCCTAAATATCCAAAACGATTCATTTTTATTTTCCTACAAAAAAACGCGCCCCAAAAAAGACATGAAAATCGGCTTAAGTTACCAGACTACTAGCTTAATATCTGATCTACCAATATTTAGAACTGAAATTATTCCAGTAATAAGTTCACTCAGAAATGCAAGACCTTATGCAATTCCAAATAAATGGAACACAAAGCATTCACAAGAAAAAAAAACAATATTTTACAAACTATAACTTTCAGATTTACGCTCATCAAGACATATCGGAAATGACGTTGATAAATGACATACAACTTTACTTGTCAATAAATAGTGCCGATTCCATGATCGTTTTTATGAAAATTCTGCCCAAGCCACTGAATGAACTTTCAATTTTCCCTGTTTCACATGAACTGCATCAGGCGATCTGTTTCGCCGTCTTCGTCAGAGCCCTGTGGTAAGGACAAGCGAAATTCTGGTCGGAACATATATATTCTGCAATATAGAGAAATGTATGATGTCGGACAGCGAGAGGGAAGCATCGCAGTGTCAACGTTAATATTTGAGAATCCGGTTATCGTGCGAGGGAGCTTAATATGCAAGGGTTAATATGAAGGCCTCCCCCGAGGAGTCGTAAGGTGGCAGCGGGGGTTTCAACCACGTGTGTCCTCGGGTCTTTCTACGCTGTACGTACAACGTACGGTAGTCAACGGTTACTATACGTAAAGGTCCACGGAATTCCTCTACCCTTTAACAACCCGCGAAGCTTCTCGATTCGTGAGAGTAAGAGAGAGGGAGTGAGAGAGAGAGAGAGAGAGAGAGACAGAGAAAACCCGGGACCGTCTCTACGCTCGAGAACCCAACACACTCGGTGCATATTTCATATTTATATTAACCTGATTAGGACGCGTTGTGTATGTCGGCTCTTGCGCGAGCGCGCTCAAGCCGACCGGCTTAATGCTGATATGTGGAGTTTGTTTTTCAACTGGCATTCATTTTAATGGAATTTGTAATTAAATGAGCTATGTCGCGTGACTCTTACTCTCGCGACGAGTCGCCCCGGCCCGAAAGCAGCGAAGCTCTCCACACACCCCCCAAACTCTCTTCTATTGTCTCTATCTTTCTCAGGTGATCCAAATGTGTGTATAAGCCTCTGATTTCCGGCGTTATTCATTGTTTGGCGTCCTTTCATTCTGAGATAATGAAACTCGGGATATGTAATACATTTTTATCACTTTTATTACATTTGCGGACTTCTCGTATGCGTTTTATGTCCAAGCGTGTGGGGTGACGACATTTCTCTGAGCATTATAAAGCCGACGGTCATAGATAGATGGAACGAGCATAAACCGAGTATTATTCGGTTACGAGGCGTGATTAGCGTCTCCGTCAACTCGCATCAAACTTTCCCGATTAATCAACGGTGGGGCCACCCTTTGCCTCTCTCGGTTTGTATGTACAGGTCGAGGATCGCGCGTTAACCCATCCCTTGCCATTGCGCGGTGCTGGTGACGATGCCACCGTAATGTAAACTAATTAAACTGGAGGCCGGGCCACTAATGTGTCCATTATGTCGCTCTCCTCTCGCGGTCGCCGGACCACACGTACACCTAGCCTGCTCACGGCCCTCCAGTGCTGCTCTTGGTTGCGCTCTCAGCCTTGCTTGCTCTCTATTGCTGATGTTTAACCCTGCGGTACATGCCACCACCACTGCCTGAGCCCCACGAAACCGCAAACCAGCGGAGAAACCATGGGGCTTGATCCACGCCACTCAGTATATCCGTCTTTTAACTTGCGCACTCTCGACTGTGTTCCCTGCGAAGGATCAGAGTTTCGAACTAGCTACTATAGTCTGGACCATCGTGTCTTAATGCATTGACCCTTTACATGGCTATACCATCTTCACTATTCATTACGAACTCGCGCCCTGCGAGATGTCTTTGTTATTATACAACGCTGAATCCAGTACCGTATTAGACTCCTCCGAGTGCCGAAACGGAACTTCTAATGGAAATTGTTATTGTCGCTACGAGACTCGACGAGCAATATATTTATACTACGTTAAAAAAAGTGCACACTGCCGCGGCAATCTAGAAGTTTAGCAACCCCTCAACGAGACCCTCGAACCCCATGACCATGGGGTATGGAAGCGAAGGGGGGGAGAGGGCGCGACTATCAATTATTAACACTTCCATCTGTCGGGCACGTCTTGCGTTGGGGGTGTCCTTCTATCGAAACTACTGGTGCATTACCAGTGGCATCGAAGGATCCTATACACAATACGCCACTACATCATATTACACGCTGCAACGAACCGTATGGCCACAATGTATATGGGCATCGTATACGCATAGTGCGTGGACTACGAAAACGAGGTTGATTGTCCTCTGCATCCCCGATTACGGTACATAGTCGATCTTCTACGCTTTTGGACTAGGGGTTGTTGCGGAGGTATAAATCTTCTTGCGCTGGATTCATCAGCCTTCACATTGAAGCATATAAATTTCCGGTTAATTCTGCACTTGTTTACGAGCGCTAGTAATTCGGATATAATAATAATTGGACACGAAATAATTACTACTGGCGTAATCGCAACCCCTGACTTTCTCAGCACAGTTGTTATTGGCGTGAAGTTGTTGTAAATTTACTTATAGAATTACAAACAGTAAAAAAAATGTATTTCGTCGCAATACCAAATTTACGTCACATGTAACAAACGAATAACTTCCCACGTAGAAATTGCCAGTATAATTCTACTGGCCAAGCTTTGGGCCAATATTGGCGGCCAAACTTTGGCCGCCGGTACTGGCCCCGTACTGGCTGTCTATCTGGCCATACTGCGGGCCATACTGCGGGCCGTACTACGGGCCGTACTACGGGCCATACTACGGGCCAGTATAAAATACAGTCTTATGCCAGCACTGGTTGAATTCTATTGGCCAAGCTTTGGGCCAGTATTGGCGGTCAAACTTTGGCAGCCAGTATTGTTTCAGTGCTGGCTGACAATCTGGCCAAGCTTTGGGTCAGTATAAAATATCGTCTTGTGCCAGTACTGGTTGTCAATCAGGCCGCACTACGGGCCGGTATAATAACCAGATCTGGGCCAAAATAAGCTATAAAATACGGCCAAGCTCTGGCTTCGATACAGGCTTAGTACTGGGCTATAGAAAATGCCAATACTGAGAGTATTTCACTTTAACAGTTGCGTTCTGTAATGTCATTGTAGATTAGGTTATTCTGATCAAAAGTCCATTATTTTGCAAACAACCAAATTGTTGAATTATAATTTGTCGCGAACTTGAAATTGCACGATTATTACAATATTTTTTAGTGTAATATTTGCTTCATATAGCCTATATTTCATAAACACTGTTCTATAAACATTTAAGTACGTATTTTAGACCTGTATATGTACTTAGTCTCTTATTAATAAAACTACTCCGAGTATTTAGTATATATCAAGTGCATTTAATTATCAAACATTTATGCATAAACAACCCAGACAACACAGACATCCAAAGGACGTCCTAAAAACATCCGAAGAACGTCCTCACGTCCAAAGTATATCCTTTGGACGTACGTGTGCTGCTTGGGAAACATCTGGTAACGTGGTAAAAAGGAATATAAATTACTCCCAGAGAGAAATAGAATTTAAATAGACATTGGATCGGCGTCCACTAAACGCCAAAAGTGTCTAAAAGACGTCGATTCGATATCTATTTAATTTGCCATTTCTCGCTAAGATGTAATTTGCACCGTCGGCAAAATCGTCTGCCAAGATCCGACCCAATGAAATAACCAGTATTGGTACGACAGTTGGTGGCAGTAGTAAGCCAGAAGGTTGCCAGATCTGGGCCAAAGTCTGGGCCAAAGTCTAGGCCAAAGTCTGGTCCAAAGTCAGAGCCAAAGTCCGGGCTAAAGTCCGGGCCAAAGTTCGGGCCAATTAAATAACCGGTACTGGCCCGACCGTTGGTGCCAGTATAACGGCCGGCTATTACACTCCTGTACCGAATCTGTACTGGCCCAATACTGGCAGCCAGTACCGGCACTACGGCAACCAGTATTGGCCCAACGCTCGGCCGTTACAATTTTTCTACCCGGGTTGTATGACCGCGCGATCCCACAGACTTCCACCAGCGTGGAAGTGGCGTGACTGGCGATTTTAATATCACGTCAAGGGTAACGTTTGACCAAATCGGGTACCGTACTTGACGAATGCGACTATTAGTTTTGACGAATAAATGGCTAAATCGTTTTAATCTACGCGACTGTTTTAATTGGGTGAATTATCCTGACTCTCATAAACGAACGACTTGTATAACGATATTACGCGGAACGTTCCTGCCACTTTGGGGAGTATTTTATGCGTCAGACGATGCACCATGGTGTTTTAATCAAGTGCCATAGCATATTGCGCCCGAGGCTAAATGCGCGAACGCCCGCGTGTATGTAGCAAAACTATCAGAGAGACCAAGTGCTGGATGTGCTTGGTCGCACTGCGTGGGGTCTCCTCTTACAAATTGACACCCGCCGCGCTCCCCCGGTGTTCGTGTCAACGATACGTCATGGCGCATCCTATCCGAATCCCTTATATATTGCAATCCTTGCATTATATATCACAGAAATATCGTCAGTTACAATAACAAAAGTCCTAAGAGAAGCTTGCAACCTTGCTGGCTAACGAATCGCACGTAATGACAATAATACGCGCTCGAATAAAACGCTCAGTCACTGTTTTATTGAAAATATATCATAAGTCTCGATATATTTATGCAATCGATAGTGTGTGCGGGAGATAAAAAAAAAGAAAAAGGTCATTACATTTTTACGCGCCAACTGTTACCCATCGAGAGACCTTTAGCACTTTCCTCACAGCAGGTTGTGTTTATAGGCGTAAAACAATTTCCAGCATAGAAAATCACGCGCGTTATAGTTAGAAAGCATGTTTTGTGCGGGATGCGAAGCTCGTAACGTGCGAGAGCTATTCATCGGGGATATATAGAGAGAGGAACGTTCATGGGACTAGTCCGTGGCATTCGTTACGGGGGTATTCATAAACCATCATAACTTTGCTCGTCCGGGTTATGCCCGTTGACCTCCGCACACGAACATGCAACCCCTATATACTTGGCAATGCGCGCACCCTCCTTCACGTAGAGGTCGTGAACGCACGTTTATCCAGCGCACGTTCCAAACGAACCGTAACGCGTTCCTCCACTATATTATCGCATCCATTTCTGTTTACCCTACACTCTATGTTATATATATGTTCGACTTACAATCGAATTCGTATAATAATTCAATATGTGATCCATGAAACTTCAGGCCTTTGTCTCTGTTACCCTGTTTTGTCTTCAATATTTCGTTGTTGACACTGTGAACAAAATATCGCCTAATACATTTTCGATTTAAGGGAGGAAATAGGGTTAGACGGTTCAAAAAATGGATTTTTTTTATTTCATAAATTGTTAGTAAAACTATTGAAAAATATGTTCCCATAATTTTGAAAGAAAATTTCGACTTGTTCTATTGTTATAAGCCATTAAAGTAGTAGTCTGGTAACTTAAGCCGATTTTCATGTCTTTTTTTGGAGGGCGTTTTTTTGTAGGAAAATAAAAATGAATCGTTTTGGATATTTAGGATGTTTTTATTCACATATTAAAGATACAAAAAAAAATTGTTTGAAAAAATTTAATGGTTTATTATTATTATTATTATTGATCGAAGTTGGCACCTCGAAAAAAAAGCGCGTGGGTGGCCCCGGTGATTTTGGCTCTTGGTGTTATCTGAAATCGAAAATTCTTGATAATTCTTAATCTATAGACATGTCATTCTGGTTGGAACTACTGAAGTTAAATTTCATGGATAAATAACAAAATGGCGGACTTTGGAAAAAAAACTTTTTTTTCCAAACCACTCAGGTACGGTATTTTTTCAAACGCGTTTTTCTGTAACGACTTTTTTTTTAACTTCCGTACGCGCTAGTTTGAAAAGTTTTCAACCAATCGTTTTGAAAATTGGCAGTTACTTTCTTCATAGTATTGCGCTCTATATGAACATAAAATCGGAAGATTATCATTATTTAAAATAATTTTTTTTTTGCAAATAAAGTTGTAAAAAATGGCAAAAAATCATGCTGTTTTGTTTTGACCCCTGTAAAACATTCAATTTTCTATTTTTTTGATAGCATTTAGGTTCATATAGAAGAGAGACATATAATAAAGGTGAATTCCAACTTCGTTCGATTTCAGATGAAAATTGCGGCTTCCAGAATGTACGCAAAATGCTGAGTCTGATTGTGACAATTCTTCAAAAATTTTATAGTATATACTTAAATATATGTATAAAATATTCTCAAAGTTTCAATAAATTATATTCATTTTTTATACTATCAAAAAATTTATGAAAATCATTAAGAAAGCGCTGTCCTCACCCTATTTCCTCCCTTAAGTCGATTTACTTGATCCAATTGTAGTATTACTTTCTAATTACGGATTGAGTATAAATAAAGAAAGTATTGTAATCCGATGAAAATCAATCGATAAATTATCATTGATATGTGTGTTTTAGATATCCTGAAGCACGGAAAAAGCGTTATCGCAATGTCGTTTTTGTATCTGCCTGAACGTGCCGTCCGGAACCCAAAAATGCAATACCTTTTGCAAGAGTTTACGGATCACGATGAAATTCGGCACGTATACTCGATTAATATAACTCATTTTTGGCATTGCATTGCAATCTGATAGCCCAATTCCCTCTGGTACTTAATCTGAAATTGTAACAATATTTACAAAATTTAAGTTGTGTAACGAACTACTTTTGGTCCGCAGACTTCTTACTTTCACATAGAAGATTAAAACTGAGTGACTAGAGCTCTCACGAGTTGGATGCACTTTTAATGATTCTTTTCTGCTCCGACAAGACGTCAAATTTGACGTAAAAAGCCATACTAAATATCTTTGAGACATCTGTGACAATTTTCATCGTACTTATTCTATACAAGGACATTTTTACATTTAATCAAACTTGTTTTACCTCGAATCATTCCATTTTTATCAATGATTGTAGATTAACTACGAAAAAAAAATATCGTCCCTCTTGACAGCTCTGTACATTGTGAACTCTAAACTTCTGGTTTCCTTGAGAAAAAGATGAACATATTACATCGTTCTTATACGTTATTCCCCAAGGTACTCTTGTAAGTCGTTTGCAGAAAGCCGTAAAGTGGGACTCAAAGGAGCACCTGCTTCTACGCGAACGTTCTCCAAGGTCGTAATATGCTAACGCGACATCACCCACTAGTTTCATCCACTAAACTTAATCAAGTACCATAATGGCACGTCCACTGTCGATGTTGGCTGCTGATCATCGGATTCGTGAGTGTCCTTACTATGCAACTCGGAAACTGGGGCCGAAAGAATTTCACGATGTTCAGGATGTCAGACTTTCGACGATGCGGTTTAACGTCAATTATAAAGCCGATGCCAGAACACTTCAAAAACTTTTGATATTCCGCTGGTATAATTCTTATCAGAGGATATTTATACAACAAGGTAGCCTTGTCCGTTCTCACTGAACTAAGTTCACGTATAGCCATCTCGTATATAGCAAGCGATAGTTTGCCCGGAGATACGAACGAGGCCTGAAGGACTCGCAAACCGTGGGAGCGAACACCACAACCGGAGCACAGTGCCCCCGGGAGATCCGGCTCTGGTGCTGCTCTCGTGGTCGTCGCTGCCCTAATACTCTCTGATGCCAACAGTATCGGAGCCCACAAAGTCATCGCTACAAACTTCTCGAATCTGCCACGAAAACCCCATCCAACTACAGTTAGTGACAGCTCCCTCGCTTTTGATAAGGATATTAATAAAGTTCAGCATATTCAGCGGAGTTGAATGACATTAACTCCATATATGCATTGCACGCAGTTTTGGAGTATCTACCACATAACTTCTGGTTCTTCCAAAGTGGAGAAAGGGACTAGTAGCATCGCTGCATCGCAAAACATTAGATAATCGATGAAGCTGAAAAAACGTCTTAAGGTGGTAGTCTGGTAACTTAAGCTGATTTTCATGTCTTTTTTGGAGGGCGTTTTTTTGTAGGAAAATAAAAATGAATCGTTTTGGATATTTAGGATATTCTTATTTACATATTATAGATACAAAAAAAAAATTTTTTGAAAAAATTTTATAGTTTATTATTATTATTATTGATCGAAATTGGCACCTCGAAAAAAAGCGCGTGGGTGGCCCCGGTGATTTTGGCTCTTGATGTTATCTGAAATCAAAAATTCTTGATAATTCTTAATCTATAGACATGTCATTCTGGTCGGAACTACTGAAGTTAAATTTCATGGATAAATAACAAAATGGCGGACTTTGGAAAAAAAAGTCGTTTTATTTTAGCAAAGAAAAGGTTGTAAAATAAAAAGTTAGGGGTGAAAAAATTTCTCGGTAGTTCCGACGAGAACTATAAGTGTGTAGAGTAGCCTGTTAAAATTTGAAAGCAATCGGTTTGGTAGAAAAAAAGTTAGGACCCGAGCTGACCAGTAAAACACTGTTTTGAGAAAAACTTCGAGGCGCTCTCGAAAACTCATTATAACTCCGGAAGTATTTCGAATTTCGGTCTGAAATTTTCACAGTATATTCTCAAAACATTGTACTTTCAAATTAAGCAAAAAAAAATGTTTCCATTTTTTGAACCCAAGTTGCCAGATTACTACCTTAAGAAGCGCGAATGCCTGGTCCCGGTAGTTCTTGAAAACATTCAACTCTGGGTAAACAGTCTCAGCCTTTGAAATCTCACGTTGGAAATAATTCATCGATATTCGATAGCGTCGGAAAATTCTCGCTAGTGTTTCGACAATTTTTTTTAACTGTTTTTTTTTTCAGGTTAAAAAAACGGCAAAGATATCTTACGCTCCGCGAAAGGTGAAAAAGGTGTATGGAGGTGGACATAGTGCGAGATGGTTACGAGTGGAAGGTTGTCGGGGTGAAAAGGTGAGAGGAGTCGCGAGGACGAGGGACTACGCGAGTGGATATATATGGAGTTAACTCTCTCTCTCTCTTTCTTACGCTATCTCTCTTCCTCTCTTTGTCCTATCTTTCTCTCTGTGCTCAGCTTTCAGCAGAGTCGGCAACACGAGTTCGTGAAGTGGTGGAGAGGCACGAAGGTGGCTAGTGGCCCCCGAAGGGGCTGTGGCGCTGACTTTCGCCCCTATCTACCCTAAACCTCGTCTTTCCGGAAGCTTCGACCCCTCTTCGCATCTCTTACCGGCTACACCTTCCTTTCTGTATTATATCTCACTTGTGCCTCTTATTTTTTTCGCTTCTTCTTTTTCTTACCGGTTTGTACCACAAGATAACGAAACACGAAACATCACCGCCAACATTGATCGATCTCTACTTTGTAAACTCCACATTGCCGAATGCGATGCCAAATGCGATTGAGTCATCCTTCTCTCATACTTTCTAGAATTTGTTACGGATTACCAACCATCTCATAGTCCGTTTATATAAGCGCAAAGAACACTATACGTATTCTCCCAGGTGGCAAGTACAAAAGTTTGGATTACATTGCGTCGAGAGATTCTTTCGCTCGTCCGCGAATGAAGCAAAAATATATACAGCATCAGGAATCTTTGAAAGAAAGAAAAAAAGTACAAAAGCAGAACGTAGCGTATGGCAGGGCAGTAGCAGGTTCCGCTTTAATTGCTGGAATATGCTAAATCGTTGCCCGAGAGTCCCGGTGAGATTTATACCGGGGTTTTAATTGTCAGAATATGCTAAGGTCGTGAGCTTGAGCCTGGAGCTTTTCCGGGGGTGAAAGAATGAAATAGATCGTGAGAATTATATATCGAAGTTTTGAGAAGTTCGCGTGCTTGACTTATCGTGAGGGGACTGTTAAAGATTGCTGAATCTTTTTTTTCTGATAAAGACAGTGGCTTTGTTATTGCTTTACACAGTACCGCCAACCTTCATAAAGTATTTGCATTGATTTTGTGATAAATGATGGATCATGACACTAAGTCGACTTCTGGTCTACCAAAAAAGGACGTGAAAAATGACCAATTCGCCAGTGTTTACTTTGAGAAAGAGAGGGAGAGAGAGAGAGAAGTAAAGATTAAAATCTTAGTCTCTTTTGAAAATCTTTCTCAACAAACAACACGACGATCCACGTGCTTGCCGTGCTTGTTATGGTTACTATGGTGATTCCTGGGGGTGTCCTCACGTTCCCGGACACGTTGTTGAAGCGAGTTGACCGAGACGAATGAAGAGAGAAGGCAAGCGGTGGGTGCGGCGAGCGATTTGTTCCGGTCGTAAAGTTTCGTCGTTCGTCCGGGGCAAACGAAATACGAAATACCTACCTACGTACCTACGATTTTCGTATAGTCTATGTTATGCTGCTGCTGCTGTTTCGAGACATTTTGAAAATTTCCTTTAACTGATCGTAAAAGTATTAGACAGCAAAATGTCCATGCTTTGTCTTGACAAGACAACATTATTTGCCTGTTAAATCGCATGGTCAGCACACTATGGTGAGATCTTTTTTGATTTATGGATTCTTCCATTATTACCAGTATGCGGTTTGGAAAAATTCACGGCTTCGATCTCACTTCATCATTTTAGGTGGTCGAATCACCAAAATATTGGAAAATTTCTGAACGGCATCATTATTTCACTCTTGAAGTTAGATGAATTACTAAAAAAACTAATTGTTGAAGTGAAAAAAGGAAGGTTTTGCTTCAAGCTAGAGACCAAGGAGTTGGATAGTCGCATTGAATATCAGCATTTTTTTCCAAAACGTTAGTAAATATAATGTGAAATACGATTATATAATGATACTGGTCGTTGCTAGTTTCAAAGGTACGAATTTTTTAATATGCGATTGGTGAAATTTTCAAAATGTATGTCTCAGAATAGATTTAACGTAACTACCAATGCTAGAGACCTTTTTTACATAAATTTGTCTAATGATTGTCAAAACTTTTGTATGCAAATACAATAATGTTCTGTGATATCAAAGGACTTGAGTCTGCAAAATATGAGGAAAATTGAAAACGATCAAACTTTCTTGTAATCACATAATCCTATAACTGCTTTATTTTTCCAGTAATCACAGTGTGAAATTTGGCAGAATGTACTCTCTGTGCGCTCTAACTTTCAGAAATCTTTGGACATCCAGATGAAATTTTGCACATATATAGAATATCATGGAAGGACGGTTGGTATTGAATTTTGTGACGATCTTCCAAATAAGCGTGTCAAATTTTCGATTTTTTAAATATTGGTAGATGATAAAAATTGACTACCCTTAAGATATGTTTACTGATTCAAGGTTGAAAATATGATGAGGTTGGAGAACTTTGGATCTAAGCTTGTGAAAGACTCATTGAAACATTTTCATCACGCCGGAAGAAAGTTTCTATTCTCCCGAGAAAATAAAATGTATAGTCTCTCACCATTGTCGCGTACAAAAACTGTACGTATACAAAACGTGAAACCACAACGTCATAAAGAACCATGAAAATTGACTTATGCGCGGTCGTAAAGGTATTAGGGTCCATGATTTTGTCTCATTGTAAGTACAACGTGACATTATTTGCCTGTTAGAAGAGAGGGTGTGGCCGTCAGGCACTGATGGTCCAAGAGTATATTTTCTCGTTTTTCTCTCCCTCGGCAATGCTCCTTGGAAGGATCCCGTATACCTACCCTTCGTTGGCTTCTGCCCCTCTTTGCCCCGTTTGTCTGGTGGCGTTCACCAAGTCGCCTCGAATATGCCTGAATTCGTACGAGAAATTTGTCGGTAGATGCGACGCAGAGAAAGAATGAGAGAGGGAGAGAGAGAGAGTGGGCGGGTTACCAAGGAGTTGTAGCTCGAAGCACGAGGCGAGTGCCGATCCCACCGAAGACTTTCAACGCTATACATATAATCCTTAGAATGAAGGATCATCCAATTATCTGTGCAGGTGACCTGAACCACCATTTGTATAGATTTATCCGTGTGTCTTGCCACCTAGTTGCGAATATTCTGCCAAAAGTTACTTGATTTTTTTCCCCGGAGCCCCAAAACGTTTCGATATATTTGCCCATCGAGGGAAGAGATTATCCGCGAGAGTGCTTAAACAAAGACTTAGCCGAAGCCCGGGGATTTTCCCTGGTATATCGAAAACTTTCAATACTCACTTCGAAACAATTAATTTAAACCCGCTTTTGCTTTGACCACATCTCCGCCCAAATCCTGTATGTGTACGCTAGCCATCAAAGTTTTTCCCTGCCGGCGATCATTCTGACAATGACCGGCAAGGTATACACCTCCGCCATATCAATACTGTAAAATATTGTGATGATTGTGCATATTCAATTATAGCTTTACTTCAAATTATAAAAAATAACAAGAAAAAATATTTCTTTTATGTGCAACAATAACAATACAATAACAATAAAAGCGGACCGTACGATGTGGATATTTTTATGTCACATCAAAGTATTTTTCGAGTAAATTTGAGGCCTGATAGGAGAAGAGGTGCCACTACAGGTGAATTCTATTTTATGTAAGCGGACGTTCTTGAGACTAAAAGGTTTCTGACTGCCGAAAAATCATTTTGAAACTTTGCATCGTTAAATATTATATCGACGCTGCTTACGAAAAGTAGCACGATTCAAATTTCTTACGAAAACTAACACGTTTCGAATTCCACCACGAAAATCAACATGTTTCGATATTCGACGCGAAAACTAGCATGTTTCGGCTTTCATCGCGAAAACTAGCATGATTCGGCTTCTGCCGCGAAAAGTGGCATGTTTCGGCTTCCGTCGCGAAAACTAGTATATTTCGATTTGCACTGGAAAAAGTAGTATATTTGCCGAACTAAATCGAATAAGATTCAGAACTTTCACAAATGTTTTAATAATTTTTTCGGGAGCACTATAAGGAATAAATGAAAAACATTAAGAGTGTATCGCCCGTAGACCCTTAAACATTTATATTCGTTTTCTATTTAAAAAATAACAACATTATTGAAAATACGATTCGCATATACGATACGCAATATTCCACCACTCAAAAACTAAAATTGTTCATCAATGATATTTTTCAGGACTTCAAGTTTCGGGGTCAGCGATGGAATTGATCAAAATTATTGTTTATAAAAAGTATATTCTACTAACAGTCTGAAGAATCGTTCATTGTGTTTTTATTTCATTAAAAAAAACACAATCTTGGAGTGATCAACGACTAAAGTATAAAGTACAGTATAAGTATAAAGTACAGTTGACAAAATCTTCAAAACAATCGTTTCAGATATCTCGAGAAATGTCAGGTCTTGGACGAAGTAGCAAGAGAGAAAAAAACTGACATTGTTAACTTTGCATACGCCGCAATTGTTTTCGATTTTCTTTTCTCTAATTTTTTTGACCAAGTTTTTTTTACTCCAAAATGACGAGCCATTTGCTGTTTGCCAACTTATGATAAGCCTAGCAGACCAAAATTCAAACAGTAAAATATGTATGAAATAAATTAAAACAAAAAATAAAACAGTATAAAATGACAAGCATAAATATTTCGTCAATTTGGAGTAAAAAAGGATGTTCAAAAAACGTGGAGTAAAAAATAAGAAACACTTCCGGTGATACTGACACGTGCTAATTTTCGCGGTAAAAGCCGAAACATGCTAGTTTTCGCGGCGAATATCGAAATGTGCTAGTTTTCATGGCAAATGCCGAAACATGCTAGTTTTCGCGGCGAATATCGAAATGTGCTAGTTTTCATGGCAAAATCCGAAACATGCTAGTTTTCGCGCAGATATCAAGCGTGCTTGTTTTCGTCAGAAATTTGAAACATGCTAGTTTTCGTAAGCAGCGTCGATATACAATATGCTAAGGACCGTTCACTAAATAATACGAAGTGTAATAAACATGCGAGCATGTTTGCGTTCGAACAGATGAGGTTTAGGATCCAGATCGACCCCTCTGAACAGTTCTTCAGCCAATGATATGAGTAATCGGAGATGCACATATGACCAGGTCTTCACGGCTCGTTTCCCATCGAAGTAAGCCGAGTAGATATCTCCATCACATCGTGTATGTTCGATGGATAATGGCAAGATCGAGCGGCTACAATACTTTATCCGTGCACTTGTCCGATCTGTTATTACTGCGGTCTAAAATCTGACGCTCTCTCACTCGACATCCGGTATGGTGCACACAAGACAACTCTCTCTCTTTCGCTCTCGCCCCTCGACAATACGACAACGGGGGATGATAGACTCACGCGTTACCCCGCAAAGTGGATCCTCGTTTTCTGCGCTACATTGAACCGATCTCTCCCTATCTGTGTATCGGTCTGTCTCTCTCTCTCTCTTTCTCTCTCACTCTTTCGCTACGACGAGTGAGTTTGAGCGATGGCCCCTGCATGGAGCGGATGAGTTCGCGATGTACAGAAAGACTCCGGCAGCCACATCTGTTTGCAATTGAAACGAGTGGCTCGATTCACCGCGAGTTTTATAGCGGTCATACTTGCGTGCTCACGCATACGGTACCTAACAGATATACAAAGCAGAAATCCGTGGTTCTAAAATGGAGATCGGATTAACGGAATGATGAATTTAATGAATCCCCAATTAAATAACAAAATTTATCGATATTTGTGTAGTTTTTTGGAGAATTTTTTGGATTTCTCCGATGTGTATCACATAGGATTATAGAAGCGGAGTAATGTGACGGCAATTTACATGTTTGCCTAGCAGAGTCCCGTAGCTGGGGTGCATTGCATTTTTCCAAAACGATAAAAACCTGATTATGCAGATTTTTTTTCATTTCACCTTGACTTTCAATAAAAAAAACTCGTTATAATTAGTAATCGACGGAAGGTTTCTAAGAGAAAATGGTATACATAAAAAAAAACGATAGCCCGAAAATTCAAAAGTTATAATTCCAAATCGTACACTGGTGCGAGATAGTCATATTGTCTTTTTCTTTGGTCATTTTATTACACACAGTGAAAAAACACGGAATTTCGGCCACTTTCGTTAGTATCTATATAGAGATATCGCAAAAGCCTTCATTGTTTTACCACGAAAACAAAAGGTAACGGGGTTTGGGATTCGAGGATCGCAGAGAGAATCGTCCCCGATGTAATTCCGCGTTATGGATAAATGCCAACGACCATAGAGCCCTGGTCCTAGTGCCGTTACAAAGGCATACGAAACAGCTAAGGCAGAAACGACGTTTCAATAAGGTAGAGATGACTCTAACGTGTATTTTGGGAACATCCTCAGGGCCATTATTGTCATTTCCGCGTATCTTCAACGATGAGCGTTTTCGCCGCATACGCGACAATGTCGTGAGTGTTACAGGTATGGGCAATTTCGTTCAACACCCACAATACAATTCCGATATCGAGAATGCTCTTTCCCATTATCGTACACAATAATTTTACATTGGTATCTGTAGTACCATTGTGAATCACAATATTATTTAACATTTAAGTATTTTAATAGTATTTTTTTTCTTTATTAGTTTTTCCATTACACACCTTTTCTGGTTTTTACACCCCTTCCCCTTTGTTCCCAATTCCATTCTATTGCTTAAGAAGGGAAATAGGGTTCATAAATTGTTAGTAAAACTATTGAAAACATGTTCCCAAAATTTTAAATGAAAATTCCGACTCCTTCTATTGTTATAAGCCATTAAGTGGGGAAATAGGGTTAGGACAGCGTTTTCTCAACAATTTTCATGAATTTTTTTATAGTATAAAAAATGAATATAATTTATTGAAACTTTGAGAATATTTGATACATATAGTTAAGTATATACTATAAAATTTTTATACATATATTTAAGTATATAATATAAAATATTAGCGACCCCATATTGCTTGTTTTTCTTGGTACTATTTTTTCAAACGCGTTTTTCTGAAAACGACTTTTTTTTAACTTGCGTACGCGCTAGTTTGAAAATTTTTCAACCAATCGTTTTGAAAATTGGCAGTTACTTTCTTCATAGTATTGCGCTCTATATGAACCTAAAATCGGAATATTATCATTATCATTAAGTATATAATATAAAATATTAGCGACCCCATATTGCTTGTTTTTCTTGGTACTATTTTTTCAAACGCGTTTTTCTGAAAACGACTTTTTTTTAACTTGCGTACGCGCTAGTTTGAAAATTTTTCAACCAATCGTTTTGAAAATTGGCAGTTACTTTCTTCATAGTATTGCGCTCTATATGAACCTAAAATCGGAATATTATCATTATTTAAAATAATTTTTTTTTGCAAATAAAGTTGTAAAAAATGGCAAAAAATCATGCTTTTTTTGTTTTGACCCCTGTAAAAAATTCAATTTTCTATTTTTTTGATAGCATTTAGGTTCATATAGAAGAGAGATATATAATGAAAGTAAATTTCAACCCCGTTTGATTTCAGATGAAAATTGCGGCTTCCAGAATGTACGCAAAATGCTGAGTCTGATTGTGACTTGCAATATGGGGTCGCTAATATCTGCGGTGTTTTTCAAGGAAATACTTCAAAAATTTTATAGTATATACTTAAATATATGCATAAAATATTCTGAAAGTTTCAATAAATTATATTAATTTTTTATACTAAAAAAAAATTCATGAAAATCATCGAGAAAACGCTGTCCTAACCCTATTTCCTCCCTTAAGACTCCCCGGAGTGTTGTCTACAGCTACACTTTTTTGCTGCATTACAGTATCGCATTTGCACGAGGACACGGGGAAGGTGCGGAAAACCTGGCCAATATAGGCGGCTATACTTTACTGACTCTCAGTTCTATTATAATCAGAAACTCAGAAAAACTTTCTTCTGCTGATTAGTCGGCGCGCAAGCCAAGTATTGTCTGGGACCTTGCACCGACCGGCAGTCAACCGCTGTCGGTGGTGTTTGAATAATAAATATTAATTGAAAAAAAGTGTATTTCGTGCGAATTATCCGGAGATCCGACGTCGAGAGATCGATAGCATCGATGTGGTATGGACGGAGCCAGATCGAAGCGTCGCGTATCGTGAGTGATAGAGAGGGTAGTTTCCTTTGTGTTGTTCGAGAGTGAACGCCGGTACTGAGAGAGTCGAAGGGTGGCATCGTGACGCCTCGTTGGTCACCAAAGGACACGAATATAGGAGCAAACGCGCGCTCTTTTCACCCGCTCTCAGTCTATGTCCATGGTATACGCGTCTCTCATGTGCTCTCTCAATCTGTCATAGCGGTCGCGAAAGCGTGATGGCTCTCTTTCCCCCTTCGACAAAGTCGACAGCGTACTCTCTTCTTCCCTGCTGCTGTAGTGTCGTATACTATAAAAGCTATACTAGCTAGTATATATTCCATCTCGTTCGTACTGTTTATAGACACCGCGATGGTTCAAGCACAGCGAGAGTCGAGACCATAATCCAAACAGAGGGTTGCGCGTACTCGATCCACCGTAACCATTCACCATGTGTTCGGTATGGTGCACTACCGGTTTGCCCGGAGGAAGGATCACCTATATGGTCTTTCGGCCATTATGCTCGACGAGTCTCGGACGAAAAACACACTGTATACAGATTGTATTTTTGCTACAGAAAACACCCTTAATATTCATCCACCAATGTTATAATCGAAGAGGTACTTCCGTCTGATTAATTCCAGCGAAAAACACATCTTATCCATCTTCAACGGAGCTATAATAAGGGGGTGTAAAAAATTCAACTGAAAATTTGATAATTAGGCTTGACGTCGTCGCTGTCGTTTCCGACCGCAGATGGGCGCGAGGCTCGTCATATTCGGACGCAAATCCCTTGTAAAACGACTCAGGTTACCCCGATGGCTCGACGGGGTGTCTCGCTGATGCTTGCCTCGAAGGATGATTCATCCTTCGTGCATCGCGTTCATAACATATATATGTATATACTATATACCTACTCGAGTAAAATCTGAACGGCGAATTATGAACCCGTCCGATCGACAGGACATAAATTGTGAATCGTGCACTCTGTAAGCTGATACTAAGTCAGAGTTTATACGTCAGCGGTAAGAAGAGAGTGAGAGAGAGAGAGAAAAGAGAAAGAGAGAAGAGAAAGATAGAGGGGAAGAGTTTCACGAAAGCAGCGAGGGGTGTGACGGGAGAGTAACGAGGGAAAGAATGTGGATGGGGGTGAAAGTAAATATACATGAAATTTTGCGCTCGGTTCGTTGATTCGCGTGGCATGTGGGCCCACGGAATCACGCATCTGCACCGATTGCATCCAAGAACTGTCCCGTGCAACTCGTAATAGCATCCGATGCTTTTTTTTTGTACTCGCTCTCACTCGTATTTTCCGTGTCAACCCTTTCTGGGACATTTACTTCTACATTTCCTCTCGTCGCACCCTTGGCTCTCCGTCTCTCGATATCACAGAGTTCGACCACGTCGCTAATTCATGCTCGGTGACATCTCGTTGGCTTCGTAACAAGTACCATTGTCCGAAATCATCGATCTAAGCCTCATTGTACAACCCTGTGTCTGTAATGCAAGCGGGGTGCTGGCAGCATGTTTATATACCATATCTGTATATATATATATATATATATTTGTAGGTCTAGCGGACACTTAACGATCGAGGTGCTGGTTCGAAGGCACCTGGCGGAAAAATATTCACTGAGCAATCGCAATGCCTCTTTTGTGTGTCTCCTTCACCCAATCGTCTACTCAATAGACAAGTCATTTGTTTGTTTGAAAACACACGTCTTCCTCTCCATCACCAGTCTTCACAAACCATGCTCACTTCGAGCTGATATTTTAGCTCGTATTAAGAAGGGAAATAGGGTTAGACGGTTCGAAATCGATTTTTTTTTATATCATAAGTTGTTAGTAAAACTATTGAAAAATATGTTCCAAAAATTTTAAATGAAAATTCCGACTCGTTCTATCGTTATAAGCCATTGAAGTGAGAGTTCTCCTTCAGGCCCCGAGCGCGCTATTTTTTCAAACGCGTTTTTCTGAAAACGACTTTATTTTAACTTGCGTACACGCTAGTTTGAAAAGTTTTCAACCAATCGTTCTGAAAATTGGCAGTTACTTTCTTCATAGTATTGCGCTCTATATGAACCTAAAATCGGAATATTATCATTATTTAAAATAATTTTTTTTTTGCATATAAAGTTGTAAAAAATGGCAGAAAATCATGCTTTTTTGTTTTGACCCCTGTAAAAATTTCAATTTTCTATTTTTTTGATAGCGTTTAGGTTCATATAGAAGAGAGACATATAATAAAAGTAAATTCCAACCTCGTTTGGTTTCAGATGAAAATTGCGGCTTCCAGAATGTACGCAAACTGCTGAGTCTGATTGTGACCTGCAATATCGGGTCGCTAATATCTTCGGTGTTTTTCAAAGAAATTCTTCAAAAATTTTATAGTATATACTTAAATATATGTATAAAAGATTCTCAAATTTTCAATAAATTATATTAATTTTTTGTACTATAAAAAAATGCAGGAAAATCATTGAGAAAACGCTGTCTTAACCCTATTTCCCCCTTTAATAATAATCACAATAAAGGGAATCTCCGAGAGAAACTGGACTGCCCTGACCCAGGAGATGCTCTTAACTAAAGTTCGATATGGCTATACAAGTTGCCAGAGTGATCTTTCAGCATTTTTGTTTCTTTGGCGGGAAAAGTTTGGTTTCGGCTCAAACCGTTTCGAAACTTTGATTTCGAAACTCAGTAAAATGTAATCGCAAAGTGACGTAAAAACTCCCAAAAGGGTATACGATGAAGGACAATAATAATAATAAAAGAAAACAAACAAGTAAACATCGGAAAATAATGAGGAAGCACTGTGCAAGGTTTTTAATTTGTGAATAAAATGATTAAAAAAAATGTTATTCGTATACTTAGTTTTCAACTGAAATGTGCAATGAAAAAAAAAATAATAATTCGAAAACATATTCAAGGATATGTTTCGTGGCGAAAGAGAATTCTCGTACTGTGTGACAGATGCAAACAATTGTTCTGCGCTGGCATTGTCGCCTGAACCGCGACAATAAACAGACATAATTGGTGGGATTGTGTATATCGTCTAGCGTTTACGCGAAGCGACAAACACGAAGGTCTCCCTCGTCGGATAGTTTGCCACACCAGAAGCTCGCTTGTATTTTGTAGTGTATTTGTAGCTCGTTATACGGAAATGCACGCTAACCGCTGTATACTCACTGGTTTGTGAATCTGCGAGAGCGAGTTCCCGATCTAGCGTTCTCTCGTTTGCGCGCGACTAGCAATAATCGAGCTCTGGCTCTCTCGTTGTTATACACCCGATGCTTGTTGGACTCTGTGCGATGTATAAATGTACATACACTCTTCCAGACCGTACGGTAGAGAGCTCTCACGTATGCAAAGCAAATGTATCATATCACACTGGCCCCTAGGGTTGCATTACAAGCCCGATCATAGTCCGTTTTCGCTAGTGGCCATGGGTATTAATACTTTCGGAAAAATCCACAGCAAACCCACATTATATACGTACAGTATCTCGCTGCCCGAAACGTATACCGTCTCTATAACACCCCAACGAGGCCAGGAAAGCTCCAAACGCGTTCGCTAATTTCATTTTGTTCACGTGAAAATTCCACGCCGAAATGTGTTCGTATACAGTGGGTCAAAAAAGTATTCATACACCTAGTTTTTTTGCGATAACTTTATAGACATAAGCGATACGCAAAGGGAGCCAATTTTATTTAATAGTACATCAGGTACAGAGATAAACTACAAATGGAGAATTTTTTCCCAGGAATAATAGAAGAATTATGCAAAAAAAACGAAAATTTTCGGGCCAAAAAAGTATTCGTACACTTACGATTGAGCTGCTAAACCTCGATATTCACTCACGGACGGTCTGACCTCTGCGTACAATGTAAACAAGTCTTCGTTTACACAATGGTTTCGACCTATTCCATGCGGTAGTAGATCTTCAAGCTCTGAACATGGCGAAGAAAAGCGAAATATCAATATCCATGCGAGATAGAGTGATTTTTCTTCGGAAACGCGGTAAAAGTTATCGAAAAATTAGTAAAGAACTAAATCTAAGTTTCGCAACAGTGCAATATGTAATAAAAAAATACGAAAGAAGAAACAGCACAGAAAATAAGCCACGAACCGGTCGACCGAGAATACTAACGGTACGAGAGCGTCGGAGTATCGTTACAGAGGCTACAAAAAAACCGTTCACAAGTGCTCGCAGTTTAGCGAATGATGTCGCGTCAACATCGGGGAAGAGCGTGTGTTCCCAGAGTATTCGAAACGTTTTGCATTCTGCCCAAATATACGGCAGAACTGCCCGCAAAAAACCATTAATTAATAATATAAGTCGAGAAAAACGTTTAGGTTTCGCAAAAACCTACGTAAAAAAATCTGTAGAATTTTGGAAACGTGTCGTATTCTCGGATGAATCGAAGTTTAACATCTTCGGGTCCGATGGAAAAAAATTCGTCTGGCGGAATCCAAATACCGAGCTCCAGCAGAAAAATTTAATATCGACTGTAAAGCACGGCGGAGGAAGCGTCATGGTTTGGGGCTGTATGGGATATTATGGCGTTGGTAATCTGGCTTTTATAGATGGTACAACGAATGCCCAGAAGTATATCGATGTGTTGCGCAGCAATTTGAAAGCAAGTGTAGATAAAATGGACCTGGATGGAAATTTCTGCTTCCAACAAGATAACGACCCGAAACATACGGCCATGAAAACGAGGGAATGGTTACTCTATAATGTCCGCAAACAATTGATTACACCACCACAATCTCCGGACATCAATCCTATTGAAAATTTATGGTACTTGGTGGATGTAGAAATTAGAAAAAGAAAAATAACAAACAAATCCGATCTCCAAAGAGTGCTTTTAGAAGAATTGACGAAAATAGCAAAAGAAACAACGCAAAAGCTCGTAGAATCCATGCCTAAGAGACTCGAAGCGATAATTGAAGCAAAAGGGATGCACACCAAATATTAATTATAATTAACAACTATGACGATGTAGGTTTTTACTATAATCGTAAGTGTATGAATACTTTTTCTGCCCGAAAATTTTCGTTTTTTTGGCATAATTCTCCTATTATTCCTGGGAAAAAATTCTCCATTTGCAGTGTATCTCTGCACCTAATGTACTATTAAATAAAATTGGCGTTCTTTGCGTATCGCTTATGTCTATAAAGTTATCGCAAAAAAACAAGGTGTATGAATACTTTTTTCACCCACTGTATATACATTCAGTCCTCGCTGCAAACCTCGCGCCCCCGATGTACATCACCTACACACAGAGATATACTCTCGACAAGAAAAAAAAACGCGATATTCGCGAATATACTCGTTGCAGCGATGCTTCACTCTTATTTGGCCGTTCGCGCGGTTTTTTTCCTTTTCCTAGAAACGTCCTCTTCAATCCACTTAGCTAAATTAGCACCGGGAAAAATGCATTTTACATTTATCACAAACGAGCTTCGAACTCTGGGTGTATGCGGCGAAAATGAGACACATTCCGGATATGATATCGGGGTGACCCGATCGTAAAACGAGACATTGGAGACAAAGGCTGAAGGAGGAAGATATAAACGTTGAGGCTGGAACACGCACCAAGTGATAATAAAACGCGAACAATCAAGTCGACGCCAACGTAAGACAAGCGGGGGTATATATAGGGGAGGAAAAAAAAAGGAAATAAACCCGGACAGTCGGATGTATATATTTTGTGAGTCTGGTATCGCCGAAGCGTCTTTTTCCCGAGGCCTCTCTACGAAGGCTTCTACTGTGCGATTCAGTGAATTTGTGGCCACGGTTTTTCACGTAAAGTGAGCTATACAATTTTCGCAAGAAAATTCCTTTGTTCTGAATTGACCTGTACAAGTTGTGCTTAGGGAGAAGGGACTGCTGTGGCGATAGTAGAAACGATAAAAAGCAACCTTTATAGCGTGACGGAATTACCACTATCCTTGCCGTATGGCGTTCAACTAACGCAAGCCGACCACCGCGTTTCCCACAACTAGCCATCCACCGCCGGTACCAACCGACATATACGTATATATGATATACATACAACAGTTTCATCGTAACATGTACCCGACTACCCTTATTTCTCGTGCCACGTATAATTGCTACTCGCCCGAGATTGTGTCGTTACTACTTCCGTTATACTACGTATGTATCGCGTTATTGTGAATGTGCCACAGGAATGGTACAAACTCTATTCTACCGTTGGTTTTCTTGAATGGTGTACGCGGCGAATTTTCGGCAAGTACAATTTCTGTGCTATGAAAATTTCAGCTCCAGTGGGACAACATATCGGACGTCGACGTGCTTTCGTAAATTTCCAATTACTCTTCATTTCGTGCCGATTATTGCCTGCCCAAATTTCAAACTTTGCGCACGAGCCAACCGTAATGGATTTACAGCGAATACACGTGTACAAATCCAATGCCCGACAAGAACCGAATTAATCGAGCCGTGAAACAAACAAAGGATATTGCACGCAATGTGTCGCTCGCATAGCCGGCTCCCGCCCGTGACGATCCTGTTCAAACAACTCCTAATGTGAGAAATACACACGAAGTCCGTACACGATCACATTCACCCACTCGTAGTGTCCAATATTGGACAAATCACAAACGCCCCTCTTCTGCCAACACCGGACGCATTTCGGTAATGGCGAAAGAATGCGCAAAAGATTGAAATAATTTTAGGACCATTGCAATTAATTTTCACAACGGCACATTCAAAACACGGTAGAAAATAAAAACTGGTAGAAAATAAAAAACTTCAATGTATGAACATTGTCGAATGAGCATGAGTACGGCTAATTATGACAAAACTTCCATGATAATATGACCCAATCTATATGTACCCCAGCGATGAGTTAGGCAGCCGCGACCCTTCGCGAATTTTACACATACGGGGATGTGTGCGCGAGCGTATACCGTGCGAAAATTACTAACGCGCGAAACCACCTCGCACCGGTTAATGCAACGATTATTAATACGGTCAATTTTTCGTATTAATTAAACGAAATTTATCGCCTCGCCCAATTAAACATCATACGCTCGATGCACGCAACATCCGGCTACTAGGACATATTAATGACGATATATTGCGACACAGAAATAACAAAAATAAATAATGTGAAATTGCGGGCAAATAATATTCTCTTATTCCTCCAGAGAGAAACTGCGGTTGTGATATATATTCGTACGGAACGAAAATCGATATCACGAGACCGCATCGATTTTGTCTTTTGCCGGTACTCACTGGTAGTGCGCTGCGGTTGTCATCGTTCGTTCGTAAGTTTATGCAAAGAGGGGTAGGATATATGTATACGTCCGGGTATTCGAGGGAGGGATATTGGGGATGGTTCGAGTGACGGCCAGTACGTTGAGAAGAGGAGAGAACAGATAGAAGAAAAAGAAGAGGAAGAAGAAGAAGAAGTCGAGAGAAAGAGAGAGAGAGATGATACGAACAAAATGGCGTCGTCCCGCGAGGATTCCATGAACGAGTCCGCAATCCAGCGGATACACGTCTCGTCGGCGGCAACGACGACGACGACGCGAAAGCTCTCTCGCTCACCCTCTTCTCACATCTATCTACCTATCTCACTCTCTACCTGGTCCCTTCTTCTTCGCAGTGGCTTTCGTGCGTGGTTAACCCAACGTTTGGCATTGGCCCCTCGTGTGTTTCTCAAACTGCAGCGCACCGAGCGCTACGTAAGTATCTATAGCGTGTTATATATACATATAGATATTCCGAACTAAACACATCGCTGACTGGAACATCAGATCCGCGGGTCTCGAGTGTACAAGAAACACGTCGACCTGGGGCACATACATTTCGGGTCGTCTATCTATACATACGTATATACGTGCCATCAGGATCTCGCTGATCTTGAGATCTGCCTTGGTGATTTAGCTTCAAATGCACGTATACACATCATTCTGGTGTACTTGAAGTACGAAAGCGTAAGAGATTTTATTCAATATTTATATATAGCGTATCTCAGAAACAACACACTTTTTCACATGGGTAGGGAACGAGAGTCGATGATTTCGAACTCGCCAGAGAATAGACACCTATTCATGGCAATAGTGACAAGATTTTTTTTTAAATACGTTGAAGATATACAAATTTTAAGGTAGTAGTCTGGTAACTTAAGCCGATTTTCATGTCTTTTTTGGAGGGCGTTTTTCTGTAGGAAAATAGAAATGAATCGTTTTGGATATTCAGGATGTTTTTATTTGCATATTAAAGATACAAAAAAACCGGGGTCACCTACGCGCTTTTTTTCGAGGTGCCAACTTCGATCAATAATAATAATAATAATAAACTATTAAATTCTTTCAACAAATTTTTTTTTTGTATCTTTAATATGTAAATAAAAATATCCTAAATATCCAAAACGATTCATTTTTATTTACCTACAAAAAAACGCCCTCCAAAAAAGACATGAAAATCGGCTTAAGTTACCAGACTACTACCTTAATAGATAAAAGAATGGAATACATTTCTGATATATGTAAATTTTCTACGTAAACAAAGTTCCCTATGAATAAATCTAGGTCATTAAGGGGGGAAATAGGGTTAGGACAGCGTTTTCTCAATGATTTTCATGAGTTTTTTTATAGTATGAAAAATGAATATAATTTATTGAAACTTTGAGAATATTTTATACATATATTTAAGTAAATATTATAAAATTTCAGTATATACTATAAAATAAAAAAGACCCAGCATTTTGCGTGCATTCTGGAAGTCGCAATTTTCATGTGAAATCAAACGAGGTTGAAATTTACCTTTATTATATGTCTCTCTTCTATATGAACCTAAATGCTATCAAAAAAATTGAAAATTGAATTTTTTACAGGGGTCAAAATAAAAAAGCATTATTTTTTTGCCATTTTTCACAACTTTATTTGCAAAAAAAAAATTATTTAAAATAATGATAATATTTTAGGTTCATATAGAGCGCAATACTATGAAGAAAGTAACTGCCAATTTTCAAAACAATTTGTTTGAAAACTTTTCAAATTAGCGTGTACGCAAGTTAAAAAAAAGTCGCTTTCAGAAAAACGCGTTTGAAACACGTGGCGCGCTCGGGGCCTGAAGGAGAGCTACTCACTTTGATGGCTTATAACAATAGAACGAGTCGGAATTTTCATTTAAAATTTTAGGAACATATTTTTCAATATTTTTACTAACAATTTATGAAATAGAAAAAAATCGGATTTTTTTAACCGTCTAACCCTATTTCCTCCCTTAAAAAGTCACGAGAGAGCCCGCAGGTGCCCAGGTGAACGAACGTTTGATTCTCTGAGTGCACCGTGATTGTCTTACGTCCATCCACGGGCCTCTTGACTTTATTATGATACATATGTATATTTAGGTCCGTGTTTGTGTGTACGTTATATGGAAGCACGTAGAAATCGTGGATGGACGCGTCACGAATCGGTACCGTGGCATCTGTCTGCAGGTATTAGCCCGCCAGTTCACTAATCTGGTTAAGTCATTAGTCCTTGCCAACGCGACCGCCGGAACCAGTTTCACGTATAACGGAACAGCAAGCAGAAGCAGAAGCTGAAGCAACTAACAGCAGCAACGGCAAGCCACGAGGTACACGCTCGACTGGATTAAATAATCCAAACGCCCGATAATCCCCCGGTGACTTCGATGGAACGGGCTTCTATCCCATGAATTTATCCAACGTACATTGCGCGGCCGACAGCGCTTACACATACATTCCTATATGTAACGTATAGTTCGAAATATGATACATGTATCCACACAAAAACTATTGTAAATCCATTTGTGAGAAAAACCGGGATATATTTCGAGAAACCTAATACATGCGCCATTCCACCAAATTTTCGTTTCGTCCAGCATTTTCACATCATATTGTTTACAATAAGGATCAATGCTTTAGCAAATTACAACCCATTAACTTGATTGGTCCTTGAGAAAATTTATTTTAAACTATTTCTCTGTATAGCAAAATATACTTTATTATTTTTTGGGTATACCGGACGATTAAAAACAAATATAAATATACTTTCCTATGTGGAAAAAGCCTAATTTTTTCGAAAAAATGGTAGTGAAGCTGTGAGGGTGGTTTTTATCTTTTAAAACCCTATTTTTTGAAATAGTGAAAGTGCCTCGTTTGAAAATTCTCCGTAACGAAATTTGATGGTTCTTTTTTTCTACTCAAACCTCATATATTTTCTGTAAATACTTAATTTTTACAAGTGGGATGGCCATGAGATGACAATAAAATTAGGGGTTCAATTTTTTTTTCCTTAAATTTCATTTTTTTTCAAACAAATCAAATTAACGTAAAAACGATCGTATAGTAATTCTAGCTACGACCAGTAATTTTTTCAACACCATTCATGGTCTTGAAATTTAGTTTTAAGTTTTTCCGTAATCCTAAATTTTTAATTTATTATTCACAATATATAGTTCTTTACGAAATAGGATTCTGATAAAAATGGATTGCGGTTTTCGGTGCCGATATTTAATCTCAAATACTCTCGTCCACAAGACGATGTAAATGAAATTCTAAATCATATAATTACTTTTTGTGTTCTATTTTCGATGGTATAAGGAAAGCTGCAAGTAAGGGTAACATCGTGGAAATGGAAAAATTCGTAACTTCGTTTCGCCGAGAGATATCCACACAGCATTGAACATAGCACACGCAACTTACGAGTTAGCCTCGACGAAAATAAGTTACATTTACGTCAGGGGATGAGATAGAGATGTGCGGCCATTGTCGTGCGTGCGAGAGCCTAAGTCGTGCCCCGTCTACGGCCCTCAAGGGTGCTCTATCCGAGAGTCCTCGCGAAGCAGCACACCATGCCACGAAAAAAACCACCCCATATGCTCTCGCTTCGTCGCAAACGTAAGCCCACCGCCTATTTTCTTCGACTCGATAGAAGAGAGACTCGCTCACCGCACCGAACGTCGTCACTCTCCCTTACACATAGTCCTCCATTCAAAGAGGCCGATCCTTTGGGCTAGCTGGATGCATCGTTACACTTTGGTTAACTGGCCGAATTTTCCCGTATTGCTACCCCAAAACGTTCGACTAACGAGCGGACGCACGACATTTGACCGACCCACGATCCTCCCTCGCATTCCTGATGATGGCAAGAGCACGATATCTCGTGCGTACAAAGTGCCCGTCCGACATCCCATCCATTTACTATGGACTATAGCATTTTCATACCCCGCTTAATATTATAGCAACGCATGCGTAATTGCAATAACTTTTAGGAACCATTTTATCAGAGAAAATGCCCACGGAACGTTTTTCCTGTGCGTTGAAGTTTGATTTAACTGGGTTTTCTTCTTCACACGATAATAATTTAAAACAAAGCTTTTTATAGTGGGAAGCACAATGGAGGGTAGGTGAAGTAATTTTAAGCAATTTAGAGTACAATCAGGATTCTGCAGGTACGTGAATGTTTACCATACTAGTTTACTCACAAAGTTACCCAACTTTTTGGGTTATCTGAAATACCACAAAATATGGATTATTCACTGGAAGTTTACTTTCGCTTGTCTGATTCACGTGAACTTTTCCCCTCACAAAACGCCGTGGTTAAAATTAACACTAAACCTACCGACACTTTTACTATACTTGTTCCTACAGTTTGAAACCGCCAATTTGGAAACCGCCAATTTGACCGGGAGGGGTAGGTTTAGTGTTAAAAAATGCTCTTTAAATCATCCCGATTTACTTATTTTCGTACCTGTGAACGAACTTTGAAAATTTTCAAAAAATTACTCGAGGTTTAGTGCCAAAATGTGTTTCACCATCTCGTTAAATTGAAAAGCTCTGGCTGATTATAAGCCTCAGATTTTTTTCGTTCAGTTCTCACAAAATAACATTGAAAAAATGAAAAGAAATGCACAAAAACTTTGTTGTTCTGTCATTTTTATGAAATTTGTTCGTGAGTTGAATAATACCAGGTTGAATCATAATCGACCAGAAATTTCCAATCTGAGAATTTTTCTATGCCGAACGTTTCAGTAAAATTACGCGTACCACAGTTACCCGTCTATGAAGCACTAGGGCGATTTTTTTTTTTCGACTATTTTTTTTTTCAGTCCCCACCCGAAATTTTGTTGGATATATCGAAAAAGAAATTCCTTGAAAGTTACAGCCCTTAATATTAATTCTAAGTACTCTCCCAAAGCGTGAGAAGATTTTCCATCTAAAATACACGTAAATCGAATTTTTTTTTTTTTCAAATTTCTATAACTCAGCCGCATTTTATGCTATCATATTGTTCTTGGTTTCGATTTACTCAGAACAAAGCAATCTAAAAAAGTGTCTATTCCGGCGAAAGTGTAAATTGTACTGGTGAGTTCGTACGGGTCACTGAAGTTGATTTTTACCCAAAATTCTCGTTTTTTTTGCTGTTATTTCCGAAACAATTAACTTTACGGAAAAAATGTTAATGAGAAATTTGTTGGAAATTTAATTTCCTACAATAAAGGTCCTATCGACCTAATTGCTTAGATTAATATTTCTTGAGATATTGAACTTTAACTTATGAGTAGTATACAATTTATAAAATATGAAATATTAAATAATAAAGAAAATAAAAAATAAAAAAAGTTCAATATCTCAAGAAACATTAATCTAAGCAACTGGGTCGATAGGAACTTTTTTATAGGAAATTAAATTTCCAATAAATTTTTCGTTCACATTTTTTTCGTAAAGTTAATTGTTTCGGAGATAACAGCAAAAAAAACGAGAATTTTGGGCAAAAATCAACTTCAGTGACCCGTACCAACTCACCAGTACAATTTACACTTTCGCCGCAGAAGGCACTTTTTTAGATTGTTTTATTCTGAGTAAATCGAAACCAAGAACAATATGATAGCATAAAATGCAGCTGAGTTATAGAAATTGAAAAAAAAAAATTCGATTCACGTGTATTTTAGATGGAAAATCTTCTCACGCTTTGGGAGAGTACTTCGAATTAATATTAAGGGCTGTAACTTTCAGGGAATTTCTTTTTCGACATATCCAACAAAATTTCGGGTAGGGACTGAAAAAAAAACTCGAAAAAAAAAGTCGCCCTAATGAAGCACGTTACAGTGAAGTCAAACGTACTGAAGTTACAGGTATCTCGATTATCCTTGCCATTTTATAGAATACGGCTGATATTTCAGCCATGGAAACTTGCAGGTGTAATTCCGACCACAACATCGTAATTGTAAATTGCAAAATCGAGGATTTAGTTTCGTCTAATGTGAGATTTTGCCACTATATAGCCTTATTGAATTAAAACGGAATTCCATTGAGTATAACTATAAAGGGTCACGCGCCGATAGTCACGTCATTATACAAAAGGACAACGATATGCTTAGTTATCCGCATTAAAATTACATTAATCTTGGCGGCGTTAAGTGTTCCAGGCCGAAATACTGTCACCCGGGAACACACGCTCGCATCTCATTATCGCTGGCCCGGACACCCTTTGCCGAAAAATATATAGGGGTGTGATACACTTAACGGTCCGTTACTGTAAAAAAACCGGCTTCACAATCTTCTCATAACACGGATAGCCGAGCCGGCATAATAAGTAGGGTGTGTATGACAGTGAGAATAATTTCTCCATTTGTGAATTCCATATTTTTGTATGAACGGAGCTGGACAATCGATGTGTACGAATGAGATTACCGGATGGTTGAAAACCGGCCAACAAATCTCCCTTGTATATATTTTCGTAAAGACCCGGTGGAGATTCGGAACGGGCGACGGGTTCCCTTTAACTTAAATATGCCACATAGCTGAAGTAAGTAGTAATACATAGTGAGCTCTTGGAGGGTTGATGGTAGGGCTGGCACAGGGTCAGATATTGTTCGGGTTGGCGAAGTGACCGTTCTCGAGCTTATCGTTAATTCAGAGGACGCAGATCCTGGGATATAAAAATAATTTGGTTTATGAAAACAGACGTGACACAAAGTACCAATGTTCATGGATCCAATACACCATCAACATGTCTGTCGAAGAAATATGAAACCTTATAGCCTGTCCACTATGTTTTCGGAGCCCGAAATGGAACGCGAATTGGTTTCTCGAAACTGTACGCAAAATCGTTAGTGAATCCGTGAACCGGCTGACCCGTCGAGCTGCGTATATCCACCAGAGACTCCGACACATTTTCCGACCACGAAATCCCGGATAACAGAGTAACGGGAACAAAACGGTAGAGCTAATGACGTTGACGAGCGCTCGAGCGAGGAAGCAAGCGGCAACCTGTTGTTCCGAGAGTATTTTCTTTTTAATGGCTAAACGAGAACAGCTCGTCGGTCCTCTCTGATAAATAGGCCTCGTCTCGTAACACATCTGCGTATGTACAATATATATATCCCAGAGCGATGATGCGCTATAGCTATATATACGTGGACCAGCTAAAGCTTCGAGCACCCCTCGAACCGAGGCATCCCCACCCGGCAAAATCGGCCCTCGCGCCCTTTTCCGCACCCACGGAACACGATTCTCGCCCTATTATCATTATAATCGAGCAGCGATGCGCTGATCAGCAGTATTGTCGAGCCAAATGTTTGCCGGTCGTGCATTCTATAGAGCATATATACACTGTAGACCGATGAGTCTCCGTTCGTTCATTCTTGCTTGGCACACTGTATACGTAGTGGGGTCGCATTGGATTCACCTATCGATAATGTTACAATGGGACAAGTGCGGTTCGTTGTATCCTCTGACACGCCCGTCTACTTTAAACTTCTTCACAATACTGAGTGTACTTACGCTGTATTATACGATTTGCATGGTGGGCTTTAGGAGGAAGATCGAGTCCTGATTTGTCCATTCCAGGTGAAATTTTGGCAACTTTCATTATTTAGAAAAGTGTTTTCAAAGTTTCATTTCGGAAGCGCAGCTTCATTTATTCGAAAATTTGGAAAAATGACGGCCTGACAAACGTAATGCTAAATAAACCTGCTGTGAATCAATTTAAGTGGAACGATAAGAAGTCGTAGAAATTATAGAAACAAATTAACGGACGATTAAAGTATTTGCACGAAGGATTAAATCCGCCTTTCCTGGGAAGTTTTTTTATACAGTTTTTATTGTGTTGAGCTAATTCATTAATAATATATCGTTCTCTTCGCCAAATAAAAACTATCAGAGGATTTTTTGAAAGCTTGAGAAGTTCCCTAAACATAGAATCTCGGTAAAGTTACAGTTGATTAACTCCAGTGGTCTCAACTATTTTAGACTAAACCTAATCTAAGACAGTGTATGTTTAATATCATAATATACATTTAAATCCATTATTACCAAATGGCAAGACTATTCATTCGCTAGGTACTCCTGTTGATTTGTTTTATGCACATGAATAGTCGTTTCTGTTTGATTGATGTTTATTCACTAGGTTGCCTCTTTTCATTCACTGGTGTTTTTTTATGGTTTCAATTATAAACGAATCCCTTTTGAAAAACGTTTATTTACGTTTATTTTTAGGAAACGTTTTTTTTTAGCGTCGATATTGATCTAAATTAAGGAGGGAAATAGGGTTAGGACAGCGTTTTCTCAATGATTTTCATGAATATCTTTATAGTATGAAAAATGAATATAATTTATTGAAACTTTGAGAATATTTTATACATATATTTAAGTAAATACTATAAAATTTTCGAAGAATTTCCTTGAAAAACACCGAAGATATTAGCGACCCCATATTGTAGGTCACAATCAGACTCAGCATTTTGCGTACATTCTGGAAGCCGCAATTTTCATCTGAAATCAAACGAGGTTGGAATTTACTTTTATTATATGTCTCTCTTCTATATGAACCTAAATGCTATCAAAAAAATTGAAAATTGAATTTTTTACCGGGCTTAAAACAAAAAAGCATGATTTTTTGCCATTTTTTACAACTTTATTTGCAAAAAAAAATTATTTTAAATAATGATAATATTCCGATTTTAGGTTCATTTAGAGCGCAATACTATGAAGAAAGTAACTGCCAATTTTCAAAACGATTGGTTGAAAACTTTTCAAACTAGCGTGTAAGCAAGTTAAAAAAAAGTCGTTTTCAGAAAAACGCGTTTGAAAAAATAGCGCGCTCGGGGCCTGAAAGAGAGCTACTCACTTTAATGGCTTATAACAATAGAACGAGTCGGAATTTTCATTTTTAATTTTGGGAACATAATTTTCAATATTTTTACTAACAATTTATGAAATTAAAAAAAAATCGATTTTTTGAACCATCAACCCTATTTCCCCCCCTCAACGAGAATAACTTAAATACCCCAAAAATGTCTAGATGATAAAATGATTCCAGTTCAAAGACATCGTATCGTTTAAGCGTTCATTCACTGGTCGGCTTACTCCGTGAGGGGCATTTGACAATTGTATCCAGAAGCCGAGGTCTTTAAGCTGACATATGCAAGCAGCCTGAAACATACCGCGTAGAATGTAGTATAAACAGAAACACCGCTGGATTCGAATATTATCGTGCGGTTCGCCACTGTAATAGGCTTAAAAGCTCTGTTCGATTCGGCATCGAAGTGTAGTTTCACAAGCATGTCACGAGATACTGCTGTCTGATTACTAGGCACTGTGCTCAGTCCAATGTACAACACATTCAGACGCGCTCACCGATCCCCTTCAATCGTAATTGGATTTCGGTCGTGGACTACGGGCTGCGATGTTCATTTGACATCATTGGGACATTTAACGCCGGAGAGCCCCGATATTCGACGTACAGTGTTCGCCGTATATTGGATTAATTGAATGTTTAACGAACGTTTACCAACCCCATAAAGTAGCATTTAAGACCAGCACCTTCTGCTGGGGATCCTGTAAAAATAAACCTCGTTGAAAGGGCATTGCTACAATAATATTGTCATCGCTCTGACACAGACACGCACCCTCCTTCGAAAGTATTATTTTCATTCTATTAATATCAATATAGTCAAGACTGTCTTGTTGTTTCACGGCAAATGGAGGCCATTTGTGCAATAATCGTGCCACTGATGACAAGCTATAGCTGTAATGGCAGGGCACTCTTCAAGTTGCTCGCCGTTCGTTCAAATGGCCTTCGTTGCAACCCCTGACACAGAACGCTTTTCTGCTGCCATAAGGCTGCAATGTTACGGGGCGTTGGGTAGCCCGGAGAGTCCATGAATCACGAGACTCCGCGACAGACAGTGAGACTGGAGAAAAATCCAAAGGTCATACCCATGCCATACCTCGTACCACGGCTCAGAGAGCAGAGACAAATATAACACATTCTGACGAAGAGACAAACAAAAAGAGTTGATAACCGGTTTGGCACGTTAGTGATTGTCGTATATCAGATAAACGGGGTGGAATGGCGGTTATGTTGAATATCGTCTAATCGGACAATAGGGGGACGAGTTTATTTCGAAAGTAAAGTCCATTCGAAGTGTTTGTCTTTTTATCGATAAACCATGAAAGTAGCCTTCCATGCAATAGCGTTCTTAATCTGATGCAAGTTGCAACAATTTTTCGCAGGTGGTCTACCTGCAAATAAGATTAGATGGGTTGCCGAAATGTTTGGCAATGCAAATGGATCATGAAGTCCGTAAGAAGAATCAGCAGATAGGGTACATAACTTGGGGATGATGTAAAGAATGGAGGGTCAAATTACCCGGTACAGAACGCATTATCTCTACTTGATAGAGTCTAAGAAAAACCACGTCGTGCCCATCAGGGGTTCTCTCCGTTGCTTTGAATTCATGTAAAATATAAAATAAGACTCGTTCCACCGAGCTGTCGCGCGCGATTGTGACTCGTTAATGCCGCTGAGAGACACTGACAATCGTTTCTTCTTCTCTCCTTCCCGGATTTCCGATTGCGAGCATCAACCCCGCCGCGACACCATAAATTTATTCAAACAAATTCTATAATTACTTTTTCGGTGCCGTGGAGCTACCCATGAGATTTATTGGCTTCGCTGTTGCCTCTAGCTCGCGCGCTTTTAGCATTTTTATTGAGATGGCACGGGGACCACCCTACCGTCAGCACAGCAGAAAAAAGACCATTCGTGGCAAAGACCAATTTCTCGGTTGGTTATACTATAGCCGTCTACGCAGAGCATCGAGATCACCTGCTGCAGAGTCAGAAGCATTGAGCACTCTTCCAGCTTACATTTTGCCATTCAGAAAAAGTATATTTGTAAAAGCTATCAATCGAGCCTAAATTCATTGACTAAAAATTCGATAGGAATTTCTCTTAGGTGGGAATGGTTGGACGCTGGACAATTTGTCTTGTATTTTTTAAAAATAGCGTTAAAATCCGAAGCGTCCACTTCAAAAAGGGCTGCTATCGACTGCTATTACTTCGCAAGAATATTCTTCGAGTTTTTTTTCGTCTTTGGACATTGGAGAGAGAATCGATGAGGAAAATTAGCACCCAAGAAACTGTGATTAGCTTCGAATCAAGAAACTGTCCGACTGGAATTAACAGGCACTTTTATCTGACCGCGTATACAGGTACAATAGTATTAGGTCACGGATGTGACGATTTCGAAAAGTGTTCATCGAACAATGTTAAACTTGCCTTGCTCATGCCTAACTCGATCAGAAGTCAATAGATCTAGACTAGATCTATTACTGATGACGTTCCAAAGATTGTTTTCATGCGGACTCCATACAACTTTGATCCACCAGACGGAAAGCGATGTTGAGGAATTCGCCGTGAACTAACGATACAGATACTTAAGGGGAGAATTAGGGTTAGGACAGCGTTTTCTCAATGATTTTCATGAATTTTTTTATAGTATAAAAAATGAATATAATTTATTGAAACTTTGAGAATATTTTATACATATATTTAAGTATATACTATAAAATTTTTATACATATATTTAAGTATATACTATAAAATATTAGCGACCCCATATTGCAGGTCACAATCCCTCAGCATTTTGCGTACATTCTGGAAGCCGCAATTTTTATCTGAAATCAAACGAGGTTGGAATTTACTTTTATTATATGTCTCTCTTCTATATGAACCTAAATGCTATCAAAAAAATAGAAAAATGAATTTTTTACAGGGGTCAAAACAAAAAAACATGATTTTTTGCCATTTTTTACAACTTTATTTGCAAAAAAAAAATTATTTTAAATAATGATAATATTCCGATTTTAGGTTCATATAGAGCGCAATACTGTGAAGAAAGTAACTGCCAATTTTCAAAACGATTGGTTGAAAACTTTTCAAACTAGCGTGTACGCAAGTTAAAAAAAAGTCGTTTTCAGAAAAACGCGTTTGAAAAAATAGTACCAAGAAAAACAAGCAATATGGGGCAATATACATACTTAAATAGCAATATACTTAAATATATGTATAAAAATTGTATAGTATATACTTAAACATAAGTATAAAATATTCTCAAAGTTTCAATAAATTATATTCATTTTGTATACTATAAAAAAATTCATGAAAATTATTGAGAAAACGCTGTCCTAACCCTATTTCCGCCCTTAACGGCTTATAACAATAGAGCGAGTCGGAATTTTCATTTAAAATTTTGGGAACATATTTTTCAATAGTTTTACTAACAATTTATGAAATAAAAAAAATCGATTTTTTGAACCGTCTAACTCTATTTCCCCCCTTGAGGATCATGATCACTCTGTGCAGAAAATCAGACGATTCTCGTTGTCCTGAGGGAGAGATCAGGCGAGTTCCCGGTAATTGATTAAGCATGGACAAAAAGTGCGACAGGATAGGTGCTAGTCCGGTACGGAGAGTGAGGTGTTTCTTCGGGATACGTGACACACCTCCGGTAGTACGTCTCACCACCACAGGAGACAAGAAGCCTGAGAGCTCGATCAGGCTCATGTACCTCGTTGACCCATCTCGCGTCATCGCGCGACCATCTTAGAGAGTCTTACCGAATACAGAGCACGGTAGAAAACATCGTATACTCAATATCGTCTGCTACGTGCTGAACATCAAGTCCACTGATTGCAGACAAGTTGAATTCCACATACGCTTTCAACGAGATACCGTAACAGGATCAATGTGAATGATTTTGTTGCTGGTATTGTCAACTGTTCAATTTCTAGAACAGCAAACTATATTAAGTCTCCGTGGTATTGTTTAAACTCTAATATTAATACATTAATTGAAAAACATTCAATATTGACTAAGGAGTAGCGCAAACTGGGCTACTCCTTAACGTTTAACATCCTACAACAACAACAACAAAAAATCCTTTGTCGGAAATGCTTTTTGATACTTTTCCGAAGTATCTAAATCCGTAAATTTAATTCTATTCGTACTCTGCTAGGAAAAGTCACGATCATTTTTGCGGAGGATCGACGATAATCGTCCTTGCATTCGGGCGGCTGTCGCCGTAGTGAGAGTCTCGTGGAGTCGCCGTATCGGCGCCACCATCCCTTAAGGGGCGCGTGGGCGTGAAATATCGGTCTACCCACTAACGCCATTGGTTGAAGCTCGTATTTCCAATTGGTTGAACAGACAGTGGACGTGACCTGGTCGTCGCGTCGCGGTACTTGGATGCTGCGCGAACGATGAATCGGCTCCGCCCGTCGAGGAGATTTCCGACCCCGTGGGACTCCCGTGCACGCCGTTCTCGCTGGCCGTGACACATTCGACAAGCGGCGCCGTAACGGGAAGCAACGCGCGGCTGGGGACTTGGGCAGGACCTCGCCTCCACACCATCAGAAATCACACTCTCTCAACTGCTCGTCTCGTCCTCGTCGTTCACATCGACGAATACAACGATTGTGTGTCACATCCGGCACGCTTCGATACAAGGACGATCGCGAGACAACGGTGGTGGGTTATCCCGGGTTGTGTGCATTCAACGGGACACTAACGACACTCGCGCGTCACTTTCGCGGAATCAGCCTCCGAGTCCTTGGCGCAAAGATCACTGCCAAGCTTAGTTGATGAAGACACTCGACGCCGATAACGTATCTCGCGGGGATCAGCAAGGGATGAACGCGAAGATAAGAAGGCCAAGTCTCTCGCGTTTCGGTTAGCCGGAAAATAGTGGAAATTCTTCCCGCCAGTTTCGTCGGTATCCTTGGCGAAGATGACACCCTGAGGAGTTTTCGTAACGGGTATCGCGCGCGAAGGATTCTCAGTGCGTGAGTGATAGTACGGGGAGGGTGTTGCTTGTGGAATACTGTCAGTGCCGTCAGACAGTTAGGAGAACGTTGTACAGACACTTGTTGTACTATAATGTGGTCAATTTAAAAGTACTTTAGAGTTTTACCGGTGCAAAGTAAGAGGAGGTGCGTTGATAACTTCGGTTGTGGATTGTTTACATATCAGACGAGTCTCCCGACAGTGTGTAATTTAGGGGAAACAGAATTTGCTAGTGGCTGGAAGAGAGGTTATCGATAACGAGGTTGATACATACCGTTCGACCTTGAAGTGGCAAGAAACGGTTCACTGCCGCCAGGTGTCAGAAGCTACGAAATTAAACAATCGCGTTACTACAGCGGGCTGGTCACACGGAACTCTGGCGGCTAGTTAAAATCCGTGTTGAATTCCACTAACCGATCAAATGTCACTTTACGCGTGTTGCCGCCAGTCTACATAGTCCGGTAGACAGTGAAATAATAGTGGGAGACTACTCGCGAGAATTGGTTTGCTGGTGGCAGCAGCAGCGGCCCGAAGGACGAAGCCTGTTGCCCCAGGAGGGTCCTTACGGCCTCACCACGCGTTCCGACGAGTGGAGCGGTCTCCTGCCCAGCTCCACTATCGTGGGTGCTGGCGGGTCGCCATGGTTGGGACTTGGTGCAGGTGGCGGTGCCGGTGCAACCGGAGGCGGTGGAAGTCCCGTCGAACTCGAGGGACACTGGGGCCGAAAGTTATATGGTGCGAGCGTGGCACCGCCACCACCACCGCCTCATCATCATCCACGGGCGCCCCTGGTTTTCGCGCCCCAGGACATGCGGCAGATCTTGAAGGAGGAACCGGTCCCCCGTGCCTGGCCACAGCCAGCACTTGCCGATAATGCATCGTGAGTATATAAAATTGTTCCAATAATACTATTCAAACGTCGGGAGTAGATTGTAAATGGATCGGCTGAAAAATTCTGAAAATACTATATCCGTCGCTTACCGTCGGACCGCAAAGTGTCCTACATTCCCTGTTACAAGCGATCATGAGGTTCGTATTGGACTGATAAGATGACGAAAAATCTTGTGTCTGTCCGATGGTTGAATAAATCAACAGAGAGAGGTGAATTTGTTAGGATTAAACAGGTCATACGCGAAGAGACTATTCTTCGGAAAAACAAGCTCGTAAGAGTAAAAAAATTGGCTATCGCTCTCGTCGCGTTATCCTCGAAAAATAATAATAATAATAACGAAAGGACAAATAATATTGCTTCGAAAGAGACTTTCTCGCTATCCTGTCAATTTTTCATAGATAAAGTAAAAAACTTTCCGTGAAAAAGTAAATATTCCTGATCTACCGAAGCTCGGCATTTCACTTTAATGGCATTTTCCAATGGTTAATTTTGCTCGGGTTCAGAAATGTTATAATATTCTATTCATTTTTTGTACAACTATCCGAGAAGCGCGAAAGTAGGTTACACGAATGTATATCACAAGTACTCCATCTCCGTGATACTCTCGGTATGACGACATCGAGGACTTTACACCTACCGCATACGTTCTATATAAGTGCGTATATACGCCGTACAGAAGTACGTATGTAACACACGAAGTCAGGCTGGCGAACAATAAACCCGCGGTTTATTGCAGCCACGCTTAACGGATTTGTACGACGTGCAAACGACGAAAGGTGCAGATACGGGAGAGCGACCGAACGAGCTGGCGGATGGGGTGTCGGACGGGGTATAACGGGGGATGGGGGGGTGAGAGAGTAGAGCCGCGAGCCGAAGGTAAACCCAGCATCGCACGGGCCGAGAGATGGTGGTGTGACGGCAGCTACGCGGTCCTTTAATCCAATAGTGGTTCCCTTTAACTAACCCCTCGTGCCGGAGTATATCGTGACACGCCAGGGACCAACCGAGAACGGAATCGAATTAATGTAATTGAGAATTTTAGCGCCCTTTGCTTGCCATTGGCGCAGGTACACTTCCCTAACGCTTTTTTTTTTCACCCCGTCAGATGATCTTTGCCAATATACAAAGAATTCTTGATTTTTTTACGATAAAACTGAGACAATATTTTTAAGAATGAAGAATGAATGAACCGCGATTGAAGCTAATTTGATACAATAATGAGGAAAGTAATCTGTCATTGTCTTGTACTTCATCGTTTCAACTGCGAGTAATTATTTTGGTTATTTTTAAATCACTGGCGTATTATTAAATGTATTTGCGAGTTAATTCCACAAGTTTGAAAGGAACGTTAGCGAAATTTTCTTGCTAGAGGATATATCCGTTGAAAGAGAATCCAGCTTACGACCATACTTGGTTCTGCCAAGTTCTACGAAAACATCTCCCGCTCTTCGAGGCTGGAGCGACTCGAAAGAGTGTCGCTAAGATTTTACCATGAAGTTTCTTCCTTCGCGAAACATCAGCGAGTGTAACCTATATACATGAGATAGGGGTAGAAAGACAAAGAGAGATAGAACGAGTGTGTGTGTGTATAAAGCGACCGCATCACGGCTTCGAGACTCTCGTTTCCACCGCACAAAGTTGCAGAGTGTGAAGACACTCTCGCACATTTGTGGCCCGACGAGAACCGACGACGCTCAGCTTTACACCCTCTCGCGTACCTCACAACTGCCCCGCACCCCCTCAGAGCTGTTATAAAACTCTCGACTTAACCGGGCATAAACGTCCGTACTTTTTTTTAGAAAGCCACCTCGCAGTTTACCAACGAAAAGTTTCCGCGAGCGCGATGAAACAAGCGAGGAAGTAAAATTGTTCTACATTGCGTTTCAAACTGAACAGTCTATATACGATATTACATTTTCTCCTTGACAAATTTACGCTCGTTCGTTGAGTTCATTCGTACTGTATTTCGTTACGTTACAAACATAAAGTCGAATGCATTACAAATTGGTCATTATCAGCTGTGGATAAATTATAAATTTGCGAATTATCGTCCGAGGTCGAAAAGCCGAGAATATGGTAAACACTAGCCTGCTTTAGTCGTTGTTATTGCCCCTGTTTGACTATATTATGCTCTACCCCTTGCGAGCTTTCCCGACCAACTCCTGTAATAACTAACACCGACGCTCTCGTGCATTACCCACGGATTTATTGTAATTCTGCGCTTTCGCGATTGCTTTATGCCTGCAACTGCGCACCTCTGGCATCCTATACGTATACAGACCCGTGTATGTAAATATACAAACGTAGCTTGTGTATTCCAGAAGCGTGTATGCACTCGAAAGGGGTGTGCATGCGCTCGGGCATAATTCAGTAGCCGTAAATGGCGACTCTCTCGTCGGCCCCTGCGGCATCGCTTCGAACACCGAACACCGAAAATGCTCGATGGTTTCAAAAAGCTAATGGGCATCGATGCACGGATTTTCATACATACAGAAGGCTGTACTGATACCAGAGGATATATCTATTTGGTAAACGTCGTTGATTATATTTTCGAGTGATCGATATCGTCGAAGCTTTTAACGCTCGCTCCGGGCATAAACACCAATATACTCGATAGAATTTTTGGTGCATCGACTCGAGAGGATCTGAAAATGTAAATTCGAGCTGTGTATAGATTCAATAGATTTTCTTTTAGCGGATATTATCTTTATAACAATCGATTAAGTGTTAACTGTTAAGGATTAACGAGTAACTACCATCCCTTATCTTCAAAAGAATTCATCGATCATGACGGCATTCCTGTTCATTTGGCAACAGTAATTTGTTAAATGGAGAAGGCAACTGTTTACTTTCGACCCGAATAGCCAGGATGTTTGTAACGGTAGACGGGTAACAGTTTTGCGGGTGGCCATAATAACCATGTAACGAACTATTTGGTCTTTCTGCATTCAGTAGAATCATTTACATAGTAAAAATGTTCGAAATATACTTTTGCACATGTCTCCGAAGTGGAGGTTGCACTTGTCGTGTGTCGTCAGCATTTACTATCGCAAATTTTTTTGACGAATCATCGTCCCGATTTGTCTCACCTAATCTAGCTTCGTTTTGCTTTGTACCTAAATTCCATTCGCACGTTAGTTGGTACTCGTGTCCCTCACTTACGCTGAAAAAATCGGCAATTTTGAATGTTTAATTAATTGTTGACAGCTGTTTTGGTTAGACGTGTTTTGGCTTGTCTTCGATTTTTGCCTATTCCAAAAAATGGATCAAAGAATTTGTATGAAATTTTGTGTGAAAAACAAAATTAAGTGCGCGGACGCATTCCAAATGTTGACTGTGGCATATGGCGAAGCTACCTTGGACCAAAGCAACGTTTATCGATGGTACAAAATGTTCTCAGAGGGCCGAGAAGATGCGAACAACGAAATGCGTTCCGAACGTCCGAACACATCAACAACAGACGAAAACATTGATGAAATGAAGAAAATAATATTGGCCAATCGTCGAATGACCGTTAGAGAAGTTGCTGAGGAACTAAACATATCGATTGGCTCGTGCTATTCGATTTTTACCAATGATTTGGGCATGAGACGGGTCGCCGCGAAATTCGTGCCAAAATTGCTCAATTTCGAACAAAAACAGTGTCGCGTCAACATCGCTAAGGAGCCGTTGGACTCGGTCCGCGACGACCCAAATTTGCTCCAGAGGATCATAACTGGTGACGAATCATGGGTTTATGGTTATGACGTGGAAACCAAAGCTCAATCATCGCAATGGAAGCTGCTTTTTTTGGAATAGGCAGAAATCGAAGACAAGCCAAAACTCGTCTAACCAAAACAGCTGTCAACGATTAACTAAACGTTCAAAATGGCCGATTTTTTCAGCATAAGTGAGGGACATGAGTACCAAACTAACGCCACAAAAAATCGAAAATCGAATATACGTAGCCCGCGGAAATTCAAAATTCGCGATACTTTTTTAACAGACCTCGTATATCTTAATAGCGATAAATTGCATACTGAAATAAATTCATGAAATATATGTAAATATTCCATTTGACATCTAGGAATGTCCAACATAGTTCATTTAACGCCACCGAAAAAGTTTATCCACGAGCTACCGGAAAAGTGTAAATTTCGCATAAAACTGTCGTTAAAGATCGGATGATCGCCATATTTTGTGGGAATATTCGAATCGTGATTCATCATAAGCACGTGTATTGCCAGTCATCCGACTCCATAGGGAGTAGTTGTGAGGGCGAGTGTTACATCCGACTAGTATTACTTTCGTCTCCACCCGCCCTTAATTATAACCGCCAGCTGAACAGTGTAAAAACTGCCGACATTTTTGTCCGGTTGTTTCTTATTTTTTTATTCGATTTTATATAACTCCCAATAGCGGTCAGTACGCGCTTTCTCTCTCTTAGAGCATCCCGATAACCGATAATGGCGAAATGAAAGCATAAGCGTGAAGGAAACAACGGCAGGGTGAGGAGAGCCGTAGGCAAAAGGGACAGGAATTCTCTCTTCGTCGTTGTGTGTATATATACATATTCCGGTAAATATACATTGCGGATTAGACCATCCGTATATCCGCGACGATGAATATCGTTATCGGCTATGAAAACCGTGCACGTGGCAAATTATACGATAAACGCGGATCGAGCATGTAATTATCACCTCGGCAGTCGGTGTCGGGGGGGCGGCAGGGCCGAAACATTGTCACAGGAAAGGGTCCTCGGGTCCACGCGGTGAAACTGCAAACAACCCGTGTGTGTGTGTGTGTGTGTGTGTGTGTGTGTGTGTGTGAACAGTGTGCGCGTTCGTGTTGCTTTGTGAGAGATGCACATTCTACTGTATATACGTGGTAAAAGGTGAACAATGCATACGCACGCAAAATAGCTTCGCTATGTACCAAAGTACCGAAAATGGTCGCATGTGAGAATAAGCCGGAAACGATAACTATAACAACGCGCCCGCGCGCACGTACTGTAGGGGATGTGCGTAGGGGGAGAAGTTGGTTCGTTGGTTCGTTGGTTCATGCCCCCGCGAGTTGGCGGAAGGGTGGAACGAGAGAAGCGTCCGATAGTCCGAGAGCCCATGAAATGGGAGGAAGAACGAAATGACGCGAAAAATAGCCGCTTAATAGAGGAATATTGGCGGGAAGTGCTCTCCCGCCGCGTGATTATAATTATTCCAGGCTGCTAAATTGCCTCTCTCGTACGCTTTTGGGCGCTCGCTCGTACGCACACCCAGTTACAATGTGCAATATTTCCCTTTCTCCTCTGTCTCTTCGCGTCGTTGCTCTACTCTGCTCTGCCCTTCTATATCCCTTTTGTATAACCTCGTGTACGGGGCTCTGTTGCTCTCGTTTCTCGTTGCATTACAAAACCCTTCCGCGAGGTAACTATGTTGTATGTAGATACCGATATGAAAACATACTTGTAACATTTGTTTCCTAATGTTACACCCACGCGTGTCTTCTTCGTCGTGTTGTATAGATGATGTTGGTTATTGAAACGTTACCATACGGAACTGTAATCGATTAAACGTATACGAAGCTCAATTTTAATTTATATCTAGTTTTTAATGCGGATAAATGTTTTTGAACGATACACATGATTAATAATGTGGGGGAATGAAAGTAACGCAGAGGAGTCTTTGAGATTATACTAGAGGGTGAAAAGTAACACACCGGTACATTAATGATTTTTTTCAACGGTTTTCAATATCACTCCGTAGTTTACTACTTTTATAAAAGGGAAAGGGTTGTTTTAAGGGAGAAAATTCGTGTTTGGATATTTGCGCGGATACTGTCGAGTTTGCTGCCACATTTTTACACATCACATATCTAATATCGACGCTGCTTACGAAAACTAGCAGGTTTCGACTTTCACCGCGAAAATTAACACGTTTCAGTATCACTGGAAGTGTTTCTCATTTTTTACTCCACGTTTTTTGAACATCCTTTTTTACTAAAATTGAGGAAATATTTATGCTTGACATTTTATACCGTTTTATTTTTTGTTTGAATTTATTTCATACATATTTTACTGTTTGAATTTTGGTCTGCTAGGCTTATCATAAGATGGCAGACAGCAAATGCCTCGTCATTTTGGAGTAAAAAAACCATGGTCAAAAAAAATTAGAGAAAAGAAAATCGAAAACAATTGCGGTGTATGCAAAGTTAACAATATCAGTTTTTTTCCCTCTTGCTACTTCGTCCAAGACCTCACATTTTTCGAGATATCTCAATCGATTGTTTTGAAGATTTTGTCAACTGTACTTTATACTTATACTGTACTTTATACTTTAGTCGTTGATCACTCCAAGATTGTGTTTTTTTTTTATGAAATAAAAACACAATGAACGATTCTTCAGACTGTGAGTAAAATATACTTTTTATAAACAATAATTTTGTTCAATTCCATCGCTGACTCCGAAACTTCAAGTCATGAAAAATATCATTGATGAACAATTTTAGTTTTTGAGTGGTGGAATATTGCGTATCGTATTTGCGAATCGTATTTTCAATAATGTTATTATTTTTTAAATAGAAAACGAATATAAATGTTTGAGGGTGTACGGGCGATACACCCTTAATGTTTGGTTTGGTTTGGTTTGTCCAAGACCTGACATTTCTCGAGATATCTCAATCGATTGTTTTGAAGATTTTGTCAACTGTACTTTATACTTATACTATATTTTATACTTTAGTCGTTGATCACGCCAAGATTGTGTTTTTTTTTTAATAAAATAGAAACACAATAAACAATTGTTCAGACTGTAAGTAAAATATACTTTTTATAAACAATAATTTTGTTCAATTCCATCGCTGACTCCGAAACTTGAAGTCATGAAAAACATCATTGATGAACAATTTTAGTTTTTGAGTGGTGGAACATTGCGTATCGTATTTGCGAATCGTATTTTCAATAATGTTATTATTTTTTTAATAGAAAACGAATATAAATGTTCAAGAGTGTACGGGCGATAAACCCTCAATGTTTTTCATTTATTCCTTATAGTGCTGCCAAAAAAATTATTAAAACATTTGTGAAAGTTCCGAATCTTATTCGATTTGGTTCGGCAAATAGACTACTTTTTCCAGTGCAAATCGAAATACGCTAGTTTTCGCGACGGAAGCCGAAACATGCCACTTTTCGCGGCGGTAGCCGAATCATGCTAGTTTTCGCGGTGAAAGCCAAAACATGCTAGTTTTCGTGTCGAATATCGAAACGCGTTGATTTTCGTGGTGGAATTCGAAACGCGTTAGTTTTCGTAAGAAATTTGAATCGTGCTACTTTTCGTAAGCAGCGTCGATATGTACACGCTGACGAGCATTTATATCACTTACGTATAAATTCTTTGTGGCTGGTTCAAGAGACCGTAGATCGTATACCATGGGAGGGACACTATGCAACAAGGGTTCTAGTACTATTAGCTGTATAGGCGATCTTTGGCTAATGCGAGCAACTACACGGATCTTGCGTGTGGTTGCTGCTTGTGCCACACATATATACTCGCATTGTAGACTCTGATATCCTATATAACGTTCTCACTGTAACCACGTTACGTTATAGGAATTGGTGCATGGCAAACGGTGCAAAATAATCGGACGTCGAGAGTTATGGGGCGCGAACCAGCGGCCGGTTAATCAGCCACCGATAATTATCGACACGGGCAGTACATCACCACCCAACCCCTCTGGTATATCCTCTTGCAACTTCCCCTTTGCCCGCTTGTTCTCGTATACGGAGCTCCGCCGGTTTCATCCCCTGTTTCCCGCAACCCCCACCCCCATCACCAGCTACGTTCGCTCTCGAATGTGTAGACCCGTTCGACCCCCCCCGACTAGCTCGCTCTCTAAAGATATATGTATATTTACTGTCTCTTTCTCGCGTTCAACCCCCACAACGCACCCTTCACCGGGCATGTGCGGTTGGCGAGAGAACACACGGAACGTGAAAGGGTTGGTCGAGCGTTCGGCATATCCAACCCGGGTCTGTGCTGGCGTGACAAACGCACCGCCGATACCATCATTTATTTCGCAAATGTGCTGCAAAACTGCCGCTATTCATTTTCGAGGCAGTCGATTCAGTTTTCCGCTCGGAAAGGTTCGCGACCAGCGCTCCCGCTCCTCTCCTCCCGAACAACTCGTACCCGATCTCATCCCGCACTCTCCGACTTGCTCACGTCGATCCGTATATGTATGTTTCAATAAATATATATATATATATATATATATATATATATATATATATATATATATGTAATGTGTATATTGACAATATTGCACCCCTTCCCCGTTCGTCCCGTGTGTCCCGCGACTGTGGCTTTGGTTTATCGTCGCCGCACGCCCCCGCGATAATGCAATTTCTATGCTCGGTAGATTTTTAACCGCCGAACGTCACGGGGAAAAGCGATCCCCGCACCGCGAGCACTCGCGAACTCGAATTGAAAGCGATATACGTTATAACTATAATATACAAGCACGTACGCGATTCTCCAGAGAGCGATATTCCGCTAAATATGCACAAGCGCGAATATACATATTGTAACTCGAAAATACGGAGATGCTTCGCTACAAAATGTAATATAATGAAAAATTGATTTAAAAAAAATTGAGAACCACAATGATTTTTAGGGTTTTGCTATGTATATCGGACATGAACTTTAAATCGTCTCGTGCAGTCTTGACGAATAATGAAAAAGAGATCAGCATATCTCACGACCCTTTCTTCATTCTGCATTCGGCGACCGCTCGAGCGGGTTCTTCTGCTGTACAAAAGAGAATGAAATTTTTAAACTGTGCATACTCTACAGTAATCGCGAACAGCGGAGTGGCCGCGTGATGTGGTCGGGCGAGACTTTTGGAGGGGTGGGTTAAAAAATTACGAGACGATATAACGCCTCTCGCGCGTCTGTGAAAATGGCCCAACGACCATTCTGTGCGAAGGTGACTTTGGGGCTGGTGTGCGCTTCCACCCTACCGCCCGCACGCTTTTGTCACGGGAAAAACGAAGGGTATAGTTTGCCAACACCTTGCGTTCTTTCGTTTGTATAAGAGAGATACTGTATAGGGCTTGTCGTAGCGAAAATTCTTGTCTCAACACCCTCTGTGGAAGACGTTCGGTACCGCGGTGTGTTCGCATGGACGAGGTTAATTATTCAGTCGGTTGACTTAATTGCGGGCAAAGGAGGCGACAAAATCGTGCCAGGACAATGTCCCCCGAGGATCCCGAAATTCTTATATTCAAAGTTTTTTTTTTCGTCTCGTCTCACTTTTGTTCCACAAATTTAATGGCTACCGCACTTTGTACTGGTCAAACAAATGGTTTTTCTTCGTTAATTTACCGCAATTTACGCTTACTCTTGACTGCGTCTACAATACCTTGTGTTATTAGAATTTAGAAGCAATGTTAGTATTTTATTGCGAACTAAGTAGATTGATGAATGTCAATTTTTCAAAACGTATGTTAAGGTAGTAGTCTGGTAACTTAAGCCGATTTTCATGTCTTTTTTGGAGGGCGTTTTTTTGTAGGAAAATAAAAATGAATCGTTTTGTATATTTAGGATGTTTTTATTTACATATTAAAGATACAAAAAAAATTTTGTTTGAAAAAATTTAATAGTTTATTATTATTATTATTATTGATCGAAGTTGGCACATCGAAAAAAAAGCGCGTGGGTGGCCCCGGTGATTTTGGCTCTTGATGTTATCTGAAATAAAAAATTCTTGATAATTCTTAATCTATAGACATGTCATTCTGGTCGGAACTACTGAAGTTAAATGTCTTTTTATTTTACAACCCCTTCTTTGCTAAAATAAAAGGACTTTTTTTCCACAGTCCGCCATTTTGTTATTTATCCATGAAATTTAACTTCAGTAGTTCCGACCAGAATGATATGTCTATAGATTAAGAATTATCAAGAATTTTTGATTTCAGATAACATCAAGAGCCAAAATCACCGGGGCCACCCACGCGCTTTTTTTTCGAGGTGCCATCTTCGATCAATAATAATAATAATAATAAACTATTGAATTTTTTCAAACGCATTTTTTTTTTATCTCCAATATGTAAATAAAAACATCCTAAATATCCAAAACGATTCATTTTTATTTACCTACAAAAAACGCCCTCCAAAAAAGACACGAAAATCGTCTTAAGTTACCAGACTACTACCTTAAGTCCCAATGCGAATTTTTCAAACAATTGTCCACACTATTCGTGACATTTATAGCGTAACTCTTCATTTTGTTTTTGTTTATCGTCAACTAATATGCGAGGATCAATTCTGCATTGAATTTCTTGATTAAAATACACGTTGGTTTTGGGTCTTCCGAGCTTACGCATTTTCTATGCACCACAAACATGTGTTCCGTTGATAATTGACCGTTATCAATAATCTGCATTGATAATGAATTTGCCGATTTTATAAAAAGAATTTTCAAACATTTAGCACTCATTTGACTTGTGTGTATAGCAACGTATATCAAAACCAGCGTACAGTCAACGAGGTGGAATTTTATCGTCGATTATTATACAAGGAAAATATTGTTGTTCGCGTGGCTCACGGCATAACTTATCAGGCCAGTTTCGTGTTGAAAATAAAAACGTGGACAATACAGCAATGGTGGTACATACAGTAATACGCGAATAGTAGAAGGTCGAGCCACAGCTACTGACCAAAATACTCCCGAGGGATCGTCCAAACGCTATTTTGACAGCTTGAAAAATTGTCGCCAAATTGTTTCTCGGTTATGAAGCGTCTCTCGTGCTTTTTCCTCACTCCTGTCTTTTGTACGTGGGTCTTGTATTGCCTCTCGTATCGTGTCTTCTCTCTAGGACGCCATACATATATACGATTTCTCCTATAGATGGTCGAACAACTGCATATAAGAGCCGTTTTCATCCGAGGCGAGGGAAGTACTACGGGGGGCTACGAAGATTTCGAAGTTGAGGGATGGCCGGTCCCAAGAGATCACTGGGAATCTCCCGAGTCGCCTTCTCGTCGTGCCCGCTCGCGCGCACCCAATTCTACCCATTTGCCGCCCAACAACCCCGGAAATAACCTCGGGCGCTATAAGAGTTTCTCGAAGTTTTGGAAACATTTTTCTTTCTGCACATGCGTTTAGTCGTTCTTTTCGTTCTATCTCATAAATATTTTTCCCTGTTTGCCTCGAGTCCCGATGACATAGCCGCCAGTTTGTTAAGTTCTTCGTCTTCGATAAAAATGAAACCGTGACGTGGAGAAAAAAAATGTCTGGCAAGGTTTAAATGCAAAACAAAGTGCCGCAACTTTTTGTGTGAAAAGAGCAAAGTTGTGATATCCTTTCGATACGCGGGTTATTCACGTATTTGGCCGGGGCGATATAGTTTATTGCAACATTAGATCCGTCGCTGTGTGAATTGTTAAGTGAAAAAAGAAAACGATTTACCATCACCATTACTCAAAGACGCTAGTGTAGGGAAGAGTCCGGTGGTGGTCCGGTCGTAATCTCGGCACATGAGGCCTTAATGGGATTTTAAGGCGTCGTCGAGGTACACCTGAGCTCCCGTTTCTCCCCCTCGAAAGCGAAAGACCTCGGTTGTGACCTCATTTGTCTTTCTTCTATATTCCCAAACCGCTTCCCAAATACTGGACACTCGCCAGCGACTAACTTATATATATTCATATATATATATGTACAATAGGAGGCTACGTCACCCTGCGCGCTTCGCGCGCTAACCCCCTCAGATCTAACCCAAACCGACCTGACATTGTCTTTTCATTTTTTGCAATGTTTTGGTACCCTGTACGACCGGGAATTCTCGAGTATTTGCCGCAAACTCAAAAAATCACTTTTGGACGATTTTCAATGAAATTTCGAGTTTTTCAAAGAAATGGCTACTGAATTACTAATCAGCGAGTCAAAATACATCGACATAGCGTCTTAAAAGAAAATTTAAAAATTCAAAATTTTTTTGCATTTCGGCCAAAAAGAAGTAGCTTCAGTAAAATCGCTGTAACGTTGCTTCCCGATGGAGTTGAAACCCCACTCTGTGCTCATTCTTGTCGTGATCGAAAACCCTTTAAAATGGCGCTTGAATTATTGTGCTATCATTATTTTTCGATTTTTCACAGATTTTTAAAGTCGGACCATCGATTTTTGCGAATTTCTCCATACGAATTTCTCTCATTTATTCCACCGATTTTCAACCTGCTCTCACGGCTACAATAATTGAGATATCGGGATGATCCAAAATTCATTCTCTAAGTCTACTCGAGACGTTTTGAAAACGCTCGTCAAAATCCAAAATCGATCAAACGGGAGCCAAGTTATGACCATTTGAAATTTCGAGATTTTTAGGTTTCCGAAAAGGTGGGCAAAAACTTACAAAAAATGTTTTTTCTTTTTTTTCAATGTTTCGATACTCTAATCGATCGGAAATTTTCTGCTGATTACGAATAACACCGAGTTTTAGTCGAAATCTCATAATATCAACGAGAAAAAGGCGAAAAACGAAAAACATCACTTTTTGGACAATTTTCAATGAAATTTCGAGTTTCTCAAGGAAATCGCTACTGAATTAGTAATCAGCGAGTCACGATACATCGATATAGCGTCCTAAAAGAAAATTTGGAAATTCAAAAATTTTTTTGCATTTCGGCCAAACAGAAGTGGCTTCACTAAAATCGCTGTAACGTTGCTTCCCGATGGAGTTGAAACCACACTCTGTGCTCATTCTTTTCATAACCGTTCAACCTTTGAAATGCCGCTTCATTTATTGAGCTACGATTTTTTTTCGATTTTTCATAGATTTTCAAAGTTGGACCATCGATTTTTGCGAATTTTTCCATACATACCCCTTCTAATTTTTTTCGCCGATTTTCGACTCGCTCTCACGGCTACAATAATTAAGATATCGCGATAATTTAAACTGCATTATCTAAGTCTGCTCGAGACGTTTTAAAAACGGTCGTCAAAACCCAAAATCGATGAAACGGGAGCCAAGTTATGACTATTTGAAATTTCGACATTTTTAGGTTTCCGAAAAGGTGGGCAAAAAATGAAAAAAATTTTTTTTTTCATTTTTTTTCAACGTTTCGATACTGAAATCGATCAGAAATTTTCGCTGATTACGAATAACACCGAGTTTTAGTCGAAATCTCAAAATATCAATGTTAAAAAGGCGAAAATCGGAAAAGATCACTTTTTGGACGACGGTGGGCAGGCTGATTTCTCCAGTGAGACTAACTCTCGTCGTATCACGATCGTTCGTCTCACTCGGGGAATCACGCAACTGGGCAAAGTCAGAGATACAGTCCGGGATCCCCGTCGGAGTTCTTCATTCTCTTGTACACGACGGCGGCGGCGATATATTTATATAATATAGAGAGATATCTGTATCTGGAATGCCCTATGGGTCATTCCACGACAACGGGTATAATTCTAATAAATGGTATATCGTTACGTTGTTTCTTTTTGTTTCAGAGTTGGAATCGGCAAAGCACACTTCGAGAAACAACCGCCGAGCAATCTGAGAAAGAGCAATTTCTTTCACTTCGTGATAGCGCTTTACGACCGGGTCGGTCAGCCGATCGAGATCGAGAGAACCGCCTTCATCGGTTTCGTCGAGAAGGATCAGGTGAGTGAAATGTACACAGGCGCACATACATCACTCGTACATATATAAAGATACTTATACGTACGTGTACGACAAGAGTTGAGACAAATTCAATCGGCAGTGAAATATTTGAAATTCATGAAAAGAAATTTGCACGTTCGGGGCGAAAAAGGGATTCCGTTGAATCGATCTCTCTCGTGCGAGCATCACACAGAGATTCATAAGGGGGGGATGTGAGCGAGGTCGCGATATAAAAGATTCGGCGGTGCGGAGCAAACACAAAGTCGCGAGTGACGATCCGATTGATCTTCTTCGACGTGCCTTATACATTGTATACAGACAACAGAATAATTTTTTACATATGTTAATTAAAACTCGTCGATCTTATTGCCAGGAAGCTTGTATAAATTAACAAATGCCATTAACCCTCTCTGAACTTTACGTTACAACATTATATTTACTACAATTACTCGGGTCCATGGAATTCTTTTTTTTTCCTGGTTATTTGACCGATAACGCGAATGAACACGATGGACCAACGAGGTCTCAGTAGTTTAAGTGGAAAATGTGATTTTCCAGAAGCGAATGTATATTGATACAAAATAATTCAAGTATACAATTCAACTCTCGCTGCGAGTGGATCAGTGACATTTGTATGAACTGCGCGTTGAAGCGCGTAGCTTACATTTCTCTGTAGGACATCGACGAATCAGACCCCGATAAATATTGCACCGAGCTTCGCATCCGGCGGTCTCTCGTTTATCAGGATAATTGCCATTTCCATCGAGCGAAAGAGAGAAAAAATAGTGAAAGGGGTTGGTAGGAAGGAGGATAACGAGAGGGTGGGAGGAGATAGAGCGTGAGAAGTGACGATCAATTATTAATCGTCGCTCTGGACTATTACGAATCAACGTACACGCATGCGATTTTATATATTCATGTATACAGAGTTATTCCGAATATATATCAAACCCTGGCATTTCATGATTTCGGATAATACCCCGAGTATAATTACGTCAATGTCTTGCTTATAATTTTTGTAATAAGCACAGGGTTACGCCGCTGTCACGTCACTTAGAAATCCGGCGTAGCTCGATCAGGCCTTGCCACAAAATTGGTTCTATGGCTGCCAATTCATCTGCGCTTCGATATTAGCCACTATCACCGGCTCAAAGCGAGGGAAAATGAGACAATGACGTCAGTCAACTCATCAACAGATTTTAGAATAGCTCTGAATTTAAAAACTATTTTGAATTTAAAGATACGTTGCAGTATAGTTATGCCCAGGACATCACACGGAATCGGACAATTTCCTGTTCAATCTCTATTCCGAATCACCCTGTATATCTTACTACTATAATAGAACTGGAGAGTTTGTATGTTTGTTAGAACTAATCCGATCAGGAAAATTCTTTTTGCATTACAAAGCCCATTTATTCAGGAAGGTCTTACACTACATAACTTTATGCTATGAGCGTAAGGAGCGGTGGCGGCGCGTTGAATAGTGAGACGGAAATTTAACTCTGTGAAACCACGGGCACAGCTCGTATATATGAGGGCGATTTTTTTTTTCGACTATTTTTTTTTTTCAGTCCCCACCCGAAATTTTGTTGGATATATCGAAAAAGAAATTCCCTGAAAGTTACAGCCCTTAATATTAATTCTAAGTACTTTCCCATAGCGTGAGAAGATTTTCCATCTAAAATACACGTAGATCGAATTTTTTTTTTTTTCAAATTTCTATAATTCTGCCCCATTTTATGCTATCATATTGTTCTTGGTTTCGATTTACTCAGAATAAAACAATCTAAAAAAGTGCCTTTTGCGGCGACAGTGTAAATTGTACTGGTGAGTTGGTACGGGTCACTGAAGTTGATTTTTTCCCAAAATTCTCGTTTTTTTGCCGTTATCTCTGAAACAATTAACTTTACGAAAGAAATGTAAATGAAAAATTTGTTGGAAATCTAATTTCCTACAAAAAAGGTCCTATCGACCCAATTGCTTAGATTAATATTTCTTGAGATATTGAACTTTTTTTATTTTTTATTTTTTTTATTATTTAATATTTTAAATTTTCTAAATTTTATACTACTCATAAGCTAAAGTTCAAAATCTCAAGAAATATTAATCTAATCAATTGGATCGATAGGACCTTTTTTGTAGGAAACTAAATTTCCAACAAATTTTTCATTTACATTTTTTTCGTAAAGTTAATTGTTTCGGAGATAACAGCAAAAAAACGAGAATTTGGGTAAAAATCAACCTCAGTGACCCGTACCAACTCGCCAGTACAATTTACACTTTCGCCGCAAAAGGCACTTTTTTAGATTGTTTTATTCTGAGTAAATCGAAACCAAGAACAATACGATAGCATAGAATGCGGCTGAGTTATAGAAATTTGAAAAAAAAAAAAAATTCGATTTACGTGTATTTTAGATGGAAAATCTTCTCACGCTAAGGGAAAGTACTTAGAATTAATGTTAAGGGCTGTAACTTTCAGGGAATTTCTTTTTCGACATATCCAACAACATTTCGGGTGGGGACTGAAAAAAAAAATAGTCGAAAAAAAAATCGCCCTAATATATATATTCACAATGTGAAGTACGATGATCGCGATAAAAAGAATTGCACCAAATGTTCGATAATATGTACATCACTGTAGTGATACCAGTTATACGTCCGGAGTTACGTAGTTTCTACTACTCGTCTGCGTTTATTATTGCTCGTATATGTGCCAGAAATATAGAGACAGCTCGCAAGTTTCGGTCACGCGATATCCGTCATTTCGGAAGATTCCCGGGTCGGAAACGATCAAAGATTACACTCCGCGCTTGGAGGACCCCAATCCATTATTTCGTACGGTCGAGCCGCGAAGAGTCAATATGTGTATAGAAGTAGATATCGCGCGTATTAAAAAGCAAAGTGACGTAACTCACGTCATTTGACGCGCCGAAGTATTATGTGTATTAAACGCCCTTTTGCTTTTTAACGACCGATATAACGTTTTCAACCCCCTGAATAAACGAGAATTACCTAATTCTCGATTCAACGACAGAATATATGTTATACACGTGTTTATATATACGGCGTCGATATACATTTTCATTTCACAAACATTATTAACACTAGTACGAGAGCGTATAGCGAGTCCGCGAATAACATCGTATAGTGTTTTCGGGAAAATTAAAGTTTTATCGTCGTTTCGTTGAAACGAATGTACAAAAGTCAGATAAATTTCTAGGTATACCTATTATATCGGACATTCTATATCAAATAACTTATTTATAAAATTCAACGGTAATACCGAGCTTCTATCAATAAAACGAAAATAATGTGGGCGTGAAATAAATGCGATTTGAGGGCCAAAATGTTTGTCAATCAAGTTTTGTTAACTCAAAGAAATCAATTCCACGGAAAATCTTTAAATGAAGAAGCTTACAGTTTATCAATCAGTAATTAAAAATTTACCACTTTTTCGTGTCAAAGTTTAGTGGCTAATTGGGTTATTGCAGCGGAACTAAAGCTTATCCCATCATTTTCTTTGGAACAGGTTGAAACGTACGCCATACTTTTAAGTGGGGAAATAGGGTTAGGGCAGCGTTTTCTCAATGATTTTCATGAATTTTTTTATAGTATAAAAAATGAATATAATTTATTGAAACTTTGAGAATATTTTATACATATATTTAAGTATATACTATAGAATTTTTGAAGAATTTCCTTGAAAAACACCGAAGATATTAGCGACCCCATATTCACAATCAGACTCAGCATTTTGCGTACATTCTGGAAGCCGCAACTTTCATCTGAAATCAAACGAGGTTGGAATTTACTTTTATTATATGTCTCTCTTCTATATGAACCTAAATGCTATCAAAAAAATAGAAAATTGAATTTTTTACAAGGGTCAAAACAAAAAAGCATGATTTTTTGCCATTTTTTACAACTTTATTTGCAAAAATAAAAATTATTTTCAATAATGATAATATTCCGATTTTAGGTTCATATAGAGCGCAATACTATGAAGAAAGTAACTGCCAATTTTCAAAACGATTGATTGAAAACTTTTCAAACTAGCGTGTACGCAAGTTCAAAAAAAGTCGTTTTCAGAAAAACGCGTTTGAAAAAATAGTGACCGCTCGGTTATACACGTGGTGCGCTCGGGGCCTGAAGGAGAGCTACTCACTTTAATGGCTTATAACAATAGAACGTGTCGGAATTTTCATTTAAAATTTTGGGAACATATTTTTCAATAGTTTTACTAACAATTTATGGAATTAAAAAAAAAACGATTTTTCGAACCGTCTAACCCTATTTCCCCCCTTAAGTCCGTGCTTAAAAATATAGCGTCCGGTGTGCGTGACCAGTAACTAAATTGTTTTTTTTTCAGATGGGTCCAATTAATCGATTTTATTCAATTGGAATGTTAACTCTGCGCGATATTCGATTCACAAATAAAGCTAAAAAAGAATGACCCGATTTTTCGACGTTTGCGTTTTTATTTTATTTCATTATAGATATATCCTAAAATAATATGGAATTGTTTGTGGCTGATTTTACATGGAATTGCTCATAGGTATATGGTATACGACCTGCCGCTGTAATCTATGGTTCTCACTTAGCGATACGTGGAACGAGCTGTATTCAATTGTAATATAACATGGGTCGTTAGAGCTAGACTTTCCATTGGTCAATTAGTATGACTGTTTAAGGGAAGTCTCCTATGTAGTAGATCGAGGATCGAGACTCGCGATTCGCAATTCCCGGACTATACACACACACTCTATATATACCCGTTGACTCTTGTACCAGGGATTGCTCAATAAGTTTTGCCGAGAGTTTGCTCGAGTTACTGGGAGAGCTGTGGTTACACGTGACGTTTCCACTCTCGAAATGGCTACAGAGTACACATGACGATTGTCACCATAGCGAGAATCTGTCGGTTAGATGCGTGTCGTGTTTAGCTCTCGTTCCGCAAACTATCGACATCAATCTCCAGAAAAATGAATTCAGTTGATTTTACAATAAACATTGATAGAGTCAAAGTATATATGGTTTAAAGAAAGTTTGTACAAATTTAACGAAAATAGACCATAAATTACATAATATAATTCATCTCTCGATGAAATAGCATTCGATTTTTTATATTGAGGATTAAATGTTTTCTTTAAATTGCAATTTTGTAATTTCTTGATTTTCCGAATATAACGTAGATCTTAGTTTCAGTAAAAATCTTTCTAAAATCTCTGGCACTCTGGCACACAATTAAACATTAAACTAAAACTCGTTAGAGTACCTCTCAAATTCTATATGATGAAATCTCTGAGCTACATCATGATGTTGAACAGCATTAAAAAGTTGTATGCGATTGAGAATGAATTATTCACAAAACGTTCTTTTCATCCTATTTTTATTTAAGTCTTTATTCGTTTGTGGAGTTAAAGTTTTTTGAAGTTTTGAACCCCCTAATTTATCCAATAATGTATAAATTGAAAAAAACAACAGGCGAACTCTTCGATAGTAATAATACTATTGAAAAATATCAGGAAAATCAAAAATTGTTAGTCCCAAAATTGTGTCAGCTTGAGTCTTTGAGTAACACAAAAATTTCAAGTTCAATCGAACAACACAAACGAAGAGGAATTTCGACGCAACATGTTCTACCAGTCTCCACAATGAAAAGTTCACTGTCATCCTACCGTTAGAAGAAATTTCATTGAAATCTAATCAACGCATTTGTTACTTTGCGACAAGTAAATCCATCGACGTTTAAATGCAATAAAATTGACTGCTCGCGTATCACTTTTTATCGCGTCTCCATAAATAAATAAATAAACAAATACGTAATATCGATATGTACAGTATATCTATATTTATGAAGTATTAGATACAACATCGACTCCACAGGGGCACTTGTTGTATATACCCCTCCCCGATCTGGCGATAATTCAACTTTCCTTTGGCAGAAAACACACGCGGTACCTAGCGCGCTCGGGTGATAAATCACTCGGTCATAAATCCACGGAGAACCCGATAATGCACAGTGTGGCGAAGGTAAAAGGGCGAATTTGCACTGGTATATATATTGAGGCACGGTCTATATATCTACATACATAAAACGAAGGAACGTTATCAAATTTTGTTTTGCGAACGCACGGCCATAGTTTCTAAATGCCGAGGTTGAAGTGAGAGCGGAAACGCGTAGGAACAGATAGAAGAGCCTCGATACGTTATGAGAGACCAAGTTACCACCATACATCCGACGTAAACTGCTCACGTATGCATGCATAGTTTGACGTATAGGTCAGCCTACTTAACTAATTACACGTGCCGCCACGTGCTCCTGTTTACATCGTGACTCTCGCTTACCACGATCTCTATATGCATGCATGTACATTACATTTCTGTGCAGACATGTATATATTTATAGATACAAAGCCACATGTAAGCTTATATGTACATGAAGACATACACGGTAATGTTCGATACGTATATGCCATGTAAACGTGCATCTGGGTTCCAGGTCTCGCTTCCTCACACCTTGGTAAAGTTCCACCCCTTCACCGCAACTGTCTCAACCCTCTGGTTCATCCCATCTCGACTTCTCTCTCGCCTACCCACATAATGTTTCGTACATGCGTACCTATATACGTATAATTCACGTGAGCTGGGACAGTTGCATCGCGTGGCCTCCCTATTAATTAGGGTCATGCACCACGGACATACATCAACCCCTGGCGAGCGCAAGCTCCACACGAGTGTTTCTCTACTAGCAGCAGAGAGAGAGAGAGAACGCGGAATCCAAGCTCGTTGTCTGACATGCATAGTTGTCTTTGGTATATGTACATTAATACCAAGTATGCACGACGAAGCTGACCTGCTTACTATAATTTCTGTTGATCGGAGAAGTCCTAACGGAAGCTGTGCCAAAATTTGTCGGATTCATATTGTCAATGCTGATCATACTTACCTTTTTTTCGTTGAGTCTCCCTTATTTCGTCTTCGCGTTTTGTCGCGGTAACTGAAGAAATCATTAGCATTGCAATGGCTATCTGAGTGAAGAAGAAAAAAATCGCTACGGTGTATATATGCCTAAAAAAAATGATTGAAAAAATTGTATGTTCGAAAATGGACGAAATGTAATTACTAAAATTTCTGTAACGAGTACTCGATAAAATATCTTAAAAAAATAGGGTCTTCACACGAGAATATACGAGCACCATCGGTTTTGTTTGATCAAAAAATTCTGATGTTACACACCAGGGTTCTCTGATGTTACAGGGTTGATCGATATCAACTGTACCATCCCATATACCGCTTCTCTTTTATATGCAACCCAACACGGGGCACTCTCTCGTCTCACCAGGATATTTACATGTATTATCATTTGGTTCATTTAGTTAACGAGAGTGCCTTGCGCGCTATATCTGTTAACACACGCGGAAAAATGTTTTCTATACCGAGGACGTTGCAAACGCGGGGAACGCTTATCACTGTCATAAAAACGCTGTTAATGGTACCTGCCCATATATGTACATTGTTAACTCTCTAGAATTTACGCGATTATGTACATGTATAAACCATGTGACACGCGTATGCATTCGCGGAAATAGCCCTCGTAATCCTGAACATAAACAAAAACGTGCAACCTAACGATGTCTTTCGTATCTGCGATTAAACGCGTTAGAAAAAAATGTGACAAGGCAGTGGTGACTCTTTGCGTATGTTTAATTGAAGTTAAGAGTCATTGGCTTCTCGATACGCGCAGGGCAAAAACATTTGAATCTGGCGTGCCAGGACGCATTGTTTTGTTCCTACATCAGGAAATTCGACTATAATCCCCGTTTGTTTATCCTGCAAGGCGCATAGATTTCGTACGATGAACATTGATCTCCGAACTTATCAAAGTCGAGGATTGATCAGGATCGATCGCCATTACTTCCTCAATTAAGCTTCAATCGACCGATGGAATGTTTCGTCTTATTTTAACTAGAAAAAAATAAATGACGCATAAAAAATGTTGGGTTTCGGCCACGCGGAGAAAACAAAGCGAGTAAAATCGTGGTGGTTTCGGTAAGGGCGGTCGTGCGCGTGCGTAAGGGGGTAGGTAGTTGAAAATGCATTACCCCGAGGCCGTCAGGCATATGGCGCGATGCATGCACACGCATGACTCGTCAACGCCGCGCCACCGGATAATTATGCATCGCACGCCATACAGAGGAGCGCACGATATGTATAGATATGGGTGGGCACTGCTCTTACCGGCGCATCAAGAAATTAATAATTAGCGTGAGATGGAGAGAGCACGTTATACATATACATCTCTATGTAAAGCACAGACATACACATAAACACAAACGCTCACGAACAGGTGAATCTACATAATAGTAGATATATAATGCGAAGCCTCTATATCCATTTTATTATTATGTCACGATGCATTTAATTAAAGTCTCTGTAACGGTGATTCGATCTTGATGCTCCGACGAAGTCGATGTCGGTTGAAAAATCAGAAGGATGCTCCTCATCGTTCTACATGAAAAACAATTTGCTATATTCCCTTTCCATTTTCAACATCCGTTATAAATTATAAATGTGCACAACGAGTTCATACTACGTTACGTATAAATGCATATTATTATTATTTGGAAATGGAAATTGCGGAAGATTTAAATTGTACTATTGTTATACGTTTCACGACGTTGGGTACGAGTTAAAGCGGTAGTCTGGTCTAGAGCGAGATTTTTGACGTCATTTCTAATGTGCAATAATTTTCAAACCGTTGAAGTTGTCTTGATGAAAATTTACACGTGCATTTATTGATCCTTAGAGAATACTTGTACATTAAAAAAAAAATTATTTCAAATATTTTCATGTAGTTTTTTGCCTTGTTGCAACATGGTGCGCCGAAAGCCTCCTCAATCGGCGCCCACTCTGGATGATGTTGTATGCATCTGAAAAAAAAAAAATATATATATTCTCAATCTGTATGAGTATTCTGAGCACTGGTAGCAGAATTGGTACTTAAAAAAAAATTTTGACAAAATGGCGGCCTGTTGAACTTTCATTAATGATATTTCATACATTTTCGGGTATTCGACGAGTTATAAAATGTCGGCAAAATTATTGTTCAACTTAATTCTGCTACCAGTCCTCAGAAACAGGCTACCTAAGGTTCGTGCAAAATTTGAGCTCGATCGGTCCATTAGTTATCGAGATATCGTGGGCGCCGATTTGAAAAACGTAGTTCTGAGATAAACGCGTTCAAAGTTTTGACACCGTCCGCGCAGCTGCTTCCCGACCGCGCTACCTGAGGGCGCGGCTTGCTTAGAATTTTTATTTCTCGGCTAATTTTTGAAATATCAATAAACGGTTTTCAGGAGCGTATGAAGAAAGGTCTAAGGAATAAGAAACAAACAAAAAATCGATTTTTTCAAATTTCTAGACCAGACTACCGCGTTAATGGCAATTAACAAGTACCTAGTTTGTATCAAACATAATACGAAAATAAATTAAATAATACATTTCGTCCTGTTGCATTAAATATATTATATAACTCACCATTATTTTCATGACATATGTTCGTAAATTTTCAGGAATCCGAGGGTCAAAAGACGAACAACGGAATTCAATACAGGCTCCAGCTGCTCTACGCCAATGGTGAGTCTGAGAATTATTTATGTCTCGATCGTCATGACGTACGAAGTAAATGGCTTTTGCTATAAGCGCATAATATATAGATATATGTACGGATAAAAATCGCGTGTATAAGAGACAAAATGGAATTTCATTGGGGACCAAAGGGTATATAGATAGTGGGGTATCTCACTCCCTTTACCAAACGCGTGGACAAAACATTGGTCCGCATTTTCTTACCTATATATCTCCTCATCCCTCAACAGAGAGAGAGAGAGAAAGAAAAAGAGAAAGAAAGAGAGAATGGGAGAGAGAAAGAGGCGAGAATCGCTATCGATCTATAAACGACGGGTATCCGCGGGTGGGCTCGCGACAATCCACCATACACGCACACTATCTTCTGCTCGAAGCTCTCCGGACAGAGAGAGAGAGAGAGAGGAAGACAGAAAGAGAGTGATGCTCTCGACGCTGCTTCTGTCAGAGAGTGTGCCGCGCACGGGGTCCCGGGGCCCTTTTATAATGGACCGTGCGAAGCGACGATGACGGGCCATCAACATTCCACGCGGACACCCAGCTCCGGTCTCTCAGGGCGGCTAAAAAGCTCCCTGCTCGCGAGGAGAACCGGGAGCCGCGCGAGACGTCCGGCGCGTCCCATCAAGAGTCCTATGAGCGCGAGGGGACAGGAGAGGCGCGAGACGCGTCTCGCGAAGAGAAAGCCACAAGAGGATGAGCTCGCGCGCAACAGAGACATATTTACGTCTATACCGACACTGCGAAATTCTCTATCTCTCTCTTTCTCACGGCGATGCAGCCGCGGAAACGGCAAAAAGGGACGCTCGCGAGGAGACTTAGAACGCGCGAAACGCGCACCCGCGCTTTTTGGCCCTCTTTTATAAAATCCCGTATACACATATATTGTACAGGACTTAATTCGTATACCACCAGGCTTCGATGAAAACCGGTAGCGCCTGTGCGAAAAAGAATCGCGCGAATGTAACGGCGATAAGAAAATTGACGATAATCGCAGCAGCAACAGCAGCAACATCGCGATTCATTGAGAGGAGGGATCTCGCGAGAGAACTTTTATGAACACATTGAATGAGCGAATAAGAAAGAGAGAGAGAAAGATTCAGGATCGTCGTCAATCCACCAAAAGCCACTCTACCTGTATATAAACGCAGCCCGATCTTTTGCGGGTCAACAATTTTTTTATTCGGCTTCACGAAGCAGTCGGGCTACGACAGAGACATATTTTACGTCATTGAAATTCTTATTCGTATATAGATATATTTATGTGTATGTGGAGTTGGCCGCATATGTGCTTTTTTTATGCCCCATCGCGAGAGAGCGATCTCTCACGAAGAGAATGACGAAAAAAAAACCGGAGACGATACTAACGTTCGTATAAGATTGCGTTGTCTTTTCTCGATGGTTATACAAAATTGGCTCCCGAATGAGAAAACATAATCACGGATTTACCGAACAAGGGACTGGCGTTGAAAGACATGAAATTCATTCGGGAAAAGATAAAGTCTTTGGCTGGTCGAGAAATAGGCATCAGAATTCTTGGGACTCATCTCATTCACGAGGAATTATATTCTTCTGTGCGGTATTGCTGAGCTCGTGATACTTAGCCAGTAAGGCTAAAGTAAGTCTCGGTTGCGGGGTAATAAGGCTTGATGACCAGAGATGATGATCCTTAACTACAAGACGTTGAGTACACACTATATACTAGGGTGGTTCTTAATTTGGTGATGTTGGAAATTCTTTGTTATTGTTACTTGAAAGTAATCAACATATCCAGAAAAAAAAATTGGGCGCAAGCGGAACTTTGTCCAATAATTCTAACACATCCCACCGTGCTGTCGAATTTTTATATGAAAAAATGCATGCATTCAAAATTTTGTTAATAAAATTGTTTATTATTTCAAAACTATTCATGATAAAAAAATTTTATATTATGTTTTTATAGGAAATTTAATGCTCTACAAAAAAGGTATCTTGTAAAATTCTTGTGAATCTAATATTTATCACGTTATTAGCAAAAAACTGTCATCATTCATTCCAAAAGTCCATCATTATGGCCAAAACAGGAGTTTGACGTCGAAAAACTGCAATGTATTCTTCATATGCAATTAGAAATATGAAGAGATACGTTGTGCACTCAATAACAGTATGTGAACGATATTTAAATTTTCAATTTTATGAATTTTATTATCATTCATGATAAATTTTTCTTCTTTGATCGATAAGGACATTGATTTCTTTATCAGTTCCAAATCGATGGCTTTTTTCGAAAGATTTAAAATCAACTCCTCATTTTTTGATATCGATGTGAGCGAGTGGATTTCTAATGAAAATTATTTACAAGGCTTAAAAATAGCTAAAGGAATTAAAGTGGTTAACGATGTTGCAGAAAGAGGAGTGAAACTTATTACAGAGTACAATGATCGTCTCACTTATGATGAAGATCAGAAACAATTCATTGTACAAATAATTGAAGAATACAAAAAAAAATTTCCTGATATTAACAAAGCAACTTTGCTCCAACCGATGTAATTCATAATTGTAAGTTGATTTTTAAAATATATGACATAATTCATTATAATTCACAATAAAATTGATAAAATTCAAAATTTGAATATTGTTTACATTTCATTGTTGAGTGCGCTACGTATTTCTTCATAATTTTATATACATACGAAAAATAAATTGCAGCTATTCGACGTCAAACTCCTGTTTTGACCATAATGATCGACTTTTGAAATAAATGATGACAGTTTTTTGCTAATCACGTGATAAATATTAGATTCGCGAGAATTTCACAAGATACCTTTTTTGTAGAGCATTATATTTCCTACAAAAACGTCATATAAAATTCTTTTATCATAAATAGTTTTGAAATAATAAACAATTTTCTTAACAAAATTTTGAATTCATGCATTTTTTCATATAAAAATTCAACAGCTCGGTGGGGTGGGTTAGAATTATTGGACAAAGTTCCGCTTGCGCCCAATTTTTTTTCTAGATATGTTGATTACTTTTGAGGAACAATACCAAAGAATTTCCAACATCACCAAATTAAGAACCACCCTACTATATACAGACTACGTCGTATATACTATAGGCTTCAACGTTCGATCGAGAAAGTAAAAGAATAACGTAGAATCGGTATTATGAAGATCGTAAAAAACCATCGGTACGGAGAGAGAGAAAGAGAACGTACACAGCAGCAGCAAAATGTGCCCTCAGTCGGTAAGCCCGTGCCAGCAATTTTTCACTCCATATACGCGAGTTCGGCGAGCCCCCCTGCCCGCATTGATCCCTTCGATCCTTTTCGTCGTTGGAGCTCTCTTTCTTACCTTCCATATATCCTCTTCTTTTTCCCCTCTTCACCGTCCTCTTCCTCTTTTCTTGCCTATACGATATCTCCCGGTCTCCTCTTTTTCTCTTGACTTCGTGTTCCATCTGATCTTGCGTCTTTTCTCTGTACTGTACGAAACTTAAGAGGCTCCTTGCTTTTCCTCTCCCTCTTCGTAACCTCACCCCTGTACACAAAGAAAGACCTCTGGCTTTTATGTACTTGTAGACACTACATATATATATATATATATATATATAGTGTCTTTTTGCTCTTGGTGCTCGAAGCCGATCAATCAATGCGAGATTTTTGCGATGTCAGCATCAGCGAGTAGAGGCCTCTCTCTGACTGATGCGAGAGAGAGGCGGGACCGCCCAGGAGCCATCTATGGACACTGAAACGTGTTGCAAACATCGCGAACAAGAAACAACTAACTGTTGCAAAGTAAACGAATATCGTGAGGGAAAGAGAGAGCTGGTAACGCGCCAGGAGAGCTCAAAGGGATATTGATCTCGTATAGTCATATCGTAAATACCATGAGCTGGATCAAAATCGTCGTCATTTATACCTCTTCGATCTTTCAAATTGAGATTGGGAATTGCTCGCGAGATGGAAATTTTATTTCGATTGTAATTCCTCAAGATATTAATCAGATTTTCATACGTATTCGTACTCCGGGCTGACAATGAGTTGTGAAGATCATATAACCGGAAAATTGTACGATTTATTAGCAATTGATTATCGGTACAGAATACATATTTAAGAAAGTTCGTTCATTGTAGCAAATCCAGGATAAAAATCTGTTATTCCAGTGAGAGGATTCGGTGCTGGTTGTGGTGCGAAGAGTCGGATTTATTATAAGAGTAAGGCACAGTATTTATTCATAACAAAGTACAAAATTAATTGGTAAAAATTAGTTGGCACGGTGAATGAATTCGTGAATTGAACAGAGAGTCTGTTGAGTTGTTGCCGCGGCGTTTGTTCGTTAGGAACTGAATTCGTCAACAAGAGAATTCCTGACGGTCTGCTCGTTGACGGAGAAAAAATAACGGAGAGAGGGTAGGAAAGTTTTAACGAGAAACAAAGGTTTAGAAAATGCAAGAGTGCGTGTGGGCCCTTTTGGCCGCCAGATGAGACTCCCCGTAAAACAGCCTCGTCTCGGGTGAGACTCGATTGGGACCCGCACGCACTCGAGTTTTGTGACAGGGAAAACTGAGAGACGGTTGTTGTATTTTGTAGACGAAGGAATGAAAGGAGTCAAAGAAATAAACGCATGAGAAAGAATCGAGTCCTTATATAGAAATGACTGTTGAGAAGAAAATGCATATTGAAAATGAAATAAAATGAAATAAAATAAATGCGTGTTTATATGTGACCAGAGGGTGGTAGCGACGCCGTCACCACACCAGGATTCCGTTCCGTTAATCGAAACCCCTATATGATGGTGACACTCGGTTGTCCGCCCGTCTGTCTGTCACTAAATGGTTTAAGGTAGTAGTCTGGTAACTTAAGCCGATTTTCATGTCTTTTTTGGAGAGCGTTTTTTTGTAGGAATATAAAAATGAATCGTTTTGGATATTTAGGATGTTTTTATTTACATATTAAAGATACAAAAAAAAAATTTTTTGAAAAAATTGAATAGTTTATTATTATTATTATTATTATTGATCGAAGTTGGCACCTCGAAAAAAAAAGCGCGTGGGTGGCCCCGGTGATTTTGGCTGTTGATGTTATCTGAAATCAAAAATTCTTGATAATTCTTAATCTATAGACATGTCATTCTGGTAGAAACTACTGAAGTTAAATTTCATGGATAAATAAAAAAATGGAAAAGGACGTTTTTTTCCAAAGTACGCCATTTTGTTATTTATCCATGAAATTTAACTTCAGTAGTTCCGACCAGAATGACATGTCTATAGATTAAGAATTATCAAGAATTTTTGATTTCAGATAACATCAAGAGCCAAAATCACCGGGGCCACCCACGCGCTTTTTTTTCGAGGTGCCAACTTCGATCAATAATAAAAATAATAATAAACTATTAAATTTTTTCAAAAAATTTTTTTTTCGTATCTTTAATATGTAAATAAAAACATCCTAAATATCCAAAACGATTCATTTTCATTTTCCTACAAAAAAACGCGCTTCAAAAAAGATATGAAAATCGGCTTAAGTTACCAGACTACTACCTTAATCTATCAACGTGAAGTATGGCGTGTAGCTAGAGTGTGGCGTACGGTTATTTGAGTCATTTTTCAAAAATTAGTTTTTCGACAAATGGTACGAAACCCCCGACAGTTTTTTAAAATTAATATCAACGAAGTTCTGATCCATGATAAGAGATAATGCAAAGGATTTACAATGGTGCTGAACATTGTAAGAAAACCCAATTCTACAGTTACACGAAATTTTTTTCTGTAAATCGTTACGGAAACCATTGCAAGTCTTTCGTCATTTTTAAATCGTTCGTAAAAAAATAGTTGTGGTTATCCGTTGATAAAATGATACTAACGTTATCAATTACCATTGTATTCTGTACTAACCATTCATGAAATCGCATTAATCAATTTGTTTGCTTCTAAAAGCGCTGAAACACATCTTCGATGATAGTACACACTCGATATAACTTTTGCTCTTGCTCAGGCTCACGTTTATTCCCTTTTAGAGGCTATTCGCGGCATCGGTTTGATCGGCGCGAGCCAGCGAGCGCGGATCGTCTGATTTATACGGGCACGTATATAGAAACGTTCGATTGATCTCCGCGTACGAGAGTATGCTCGCGACTCGACGCTCGGACCCCTCCTCGGGCTTTATAAAAGTTTCATCCACGAAATACTATTGGCGAACGGCGCACGTTTCGGCCAATATAATACGATATATATATGTACATTGTGGAGGTGTTTGCGATCTCCCTTTTCTGCTCTCTCTTCCGCGATGCTCGTGGACTGTTCACGAAGACAAATTGAGGTGCGAGGAGAAAGAGAAAGAAAGAGAGAGAGCAAACGCAACATAGTCGCGTTCGGTTGTCTCTCGAGTTGCACACGATGATCGGCAAGGAGCAAGCTCTGTTTCTCGATGTATACGTGTACCTGCATGTACACATAAACAGAAAAGTGGGAAGAGCAAACTCGGTTGCGCACGACTCCCCGTCAGGTGTCTTCGTGCTTCACGTCATCGCGTCACCAATCACCCGTCCGTAGCAATAAATCTATAATTAAATAATAAATAAGGAGCGTTCCCCGGGCGCGTTTGCCGAGTGACGGGCAATGTCTCCTCCCATATCGGGCCTCTACCCCTTTTTGTCATCACGTCAAGTCCCCATCGTGACTCTCTTCGGCTATCGCTCTCTTTCTCGATCTCTTTCGCGTATAGATCGATCGTGGTCCGGCGCAGCCCTTACACATTCGACGCTCTCGTTGCGAGTACTCAACCGAGACATCGTCACCGTGGCCAATCTCACTGAATATAGGTACATACACTAGTCGAGAGAAAAAGAAAATGATTTAACAGTGACACAGAGAATAAGAAAGATAGGACCTTCCGCTGTCTCATCAGATAACTATACATAGACACGTACATACAGAATTCTCTATAGATGCAGTAATAGGAGCAGTGCCGATTAAGGTTCGGCCCCGATCACAACGATTCGAGATCAAACTATAGGGACAAACATCAGCAACGGATCAACTACGGTGGCGCAGTGTTTGTGCTTTTTTTTTTTAATCGTACATCACTCTCGCCTTACTGCTCGTATCCCGAGACCACCCTGCCAGTAGAATCCCTAGTTATGCTAATAAACACGAGTACATGCGCTAGATCGTAGAAAGTCTGCCGTTCAACGGAGACACATATAAACGATCGAACAAAGATAGGACCCAACAAGACATAGATATTGCTCGTGATACTCTGTATACCAGAAGGATCGAACATGATAGGCCCAAGAAGACATAGCTCGAGATCAAGAGACTCGGCAGCGTCTTGACGCCGTGTACTCTTACGAGAGGCTGCGAATCCAACCAATCAACTCCGCCTCGATCTGTCGATTAAGCGGGCATTTTTTTTTTACCGCCATTATTTTTCGAACAATGTTTTTCTTGTGATGCATTTGTTTTTTCGTCAACTGCCGGTAGAATCGTCGAGCAAATTTGTCGAAGTTGACTTTGACATGGTGGATTTATTTTATTCCAAACACACGTGGATAGATGTTATTGATACTGACTACGAAGGCTGTGTGTATCCTGATCCTCGAGAAAGGGCGACTTGTAGGGGATAGTATATATTCCTACTATAAATAAAAATAGTTTAATCCAGCATCTAGGATTCGCATGACGCTTATAGATATATATATATATATATATATAGATAGTTTTGTACGTAGAGTTATATCTTTATGTACTATGAGATATTTACTATAATATATATATATGTATGTATATATTTTATGTGTACTTCGGTTATCTTGCGGTTTGGGTGCACGTGTGTCGGGGCACACAGTCATGCGAAAAGGTAACTTCCGGTAAGCCACGACGGTTTCTCGAGGTAATTTGTGAGCTAGTTTCGGCCCAGAGTATCGTAATCCACGGTAACGTTATGTGGTCCTTCGTTTATGTATATAGTAGACATTATATATATATATATATATATTTATACAGATATATATAACATTTGTATCTATATCTACTCTCGCTGGACCAGCCAGTCAGCCTCAGTTGCCGCAGCCGGGCAGCCCCTGCAGTCTTATATCGGGATTACTTGGCTTATACCGGACACACGAGGATACAACCGAAAGCAACGAGTTAGAGTCTTCCTCTCTTCTGATACTCTCTTATACTCTCTTTATATATAGACCACAAATTCTCCACCGCGCGCACCATATTACTCGCCGTTTCTCCGTTGCTTGCCATTTTTTTCTTTCTCTTTTAAGAATCGGAAGTAAAAGTTCTATGACGAAGAATATGGTAATCTATAAACGCTTTTGAACGAAACTTAAGGTAGTAGTCTGGTAACTTAAACCGATTTTCATGTCTTTTTTGGAGGGCGTTTTTTTGTAGGAAAACAAAAATGAATCGTTTTGGATATTTAGGATGTTTTTATTTACCTATTAAAGATACAAAAAAAAATTTGTTTGAAAAAATTGAATAGCTTATTATTATTATTATTATTGATCGAAGTTGGCACCTCGAAAAAAAAGCGCGTGGGTGGCCCCGGTTATTTTGGCTCTTGATGTTATCGGAAATAAAAAATTCTTGATAATTCTTAATCTATAGACATGTCATTCTGGTCGGAACTACTGAAGTTAAATTTCATGGATAAATAACAAAATGGCGGACTTTGAAAAAAAAAACTTTTTTTTCCAAAGTCACCGGGGCCACCCACGCGCTTTTTTTTCGAGGTGCCAACTTCGATCAATAATAATAATAATAATAAGCTATTAAATTTTTTCAAAATTTTTTTTTGTTTGTATCTTTAATATGTAAATAAAAACATCCTAAATATCCAAAACGATTAATTTTTATTTTCCTACAAAAAAACGCCCTCCAAAAAAGACATGAAAATCGGCTTAAGTCACCAGACTACTACCTTACACATCGGGTAATGCATATTTCCAAAGTCATGTTCTTTAAAATAAACTTTAATAATTATAATGTAATTAATAAGCGTGTGTGATTATTGTTTGTTTTATTACTATTATAATAATCGTCATTGATTTTTTTGCCACCAGAGTCGGTTGTCCGTGCCTCTTCGGGCGCTGATTACTACATTACATTTGTCATCGGGTACTCCGGGTACGATAGCGACAGCCAATCATTATGACGAGTTAGCCGGCTCTGGAAATATATCGCATTTCAGGATAATTCGTGACGCATCGTTTTTATAGAATGGGATCAGATAGGATGGGATCTTGCGCCGTTGCTTCGTACTTTAGCCAAAATCTGCCCTCAAATTCTGTTGCGTAAAATCGAACAAGTTCAAAGAGAACAGTATCTCAAACAAATATCGTTAATGATTGTAAAGGACAATTTTAGCAATATCCTCCCCTAAAACTATAGAGGGTTCTTGTGAAAAAAATGTTAATAACATTTTTTGTCCACTTAATCGAGTGGCGTCACGCTAAATGCCGCCATAAGACAAATTTAATAACCGATAAAGTTTGTTAGAACAAAAAAAATGTCACTAGAGTGTTTGGTGGTAAAATCTTTAGAGAATTTTATGCGAAAATCTCTAAGTATGTAAAATCCATAGATGAACCTCTCGAAAAAAAATTGTGTATAGATCTATATGGATACTTGACTATCGTGGGCGTAAAGGGAGAAACACACACCCAAGTGGCGCCATAAACCGTACGCGCTTGGCAGCTCATGCACTAAGAAATGAGATAAAACTGACGCGAAGTCCACGGCATGGATGCTTTTGCTGTTATGCTATATACCGCGAGAGAGGGGGTGGGATGCTCGTTTTTCTCCCGCGGGAATTTTCGGGCACGTTAAAGGCGCCGCGGCAGGTTGTACCGATACTCACTTACCTGGGCTCACAGGAGTCTTCTTACACTCGTGTAGAGAGATCCCTGTATGTATACGTGTAAAAGCTATAAGAACGAGCTATGGAGTAGCATCGGGGTAGTAGAAGCCCCGGCAACGAGAGAACAACAGAGATTGTGCATATGGTCCCATGAGAGAACGCGAGGATCGTCGTGGTCGCTGGCCACCCTGGGCCCTCATCGTCCAAACTCTCGTTCCTTTCGATCTAAAGCACTTTTTAATACACGACTTTTTCTCTTCCACTTTTGCCTCGTCTCGACTTGCATTGCAGAATTTTCGAGACACCCATACCATTTTTAAGCTATATATACTGTATAAACGAGCAAAAAATAACAGTTAAATATGTACAAGAGATGAGAATCAATTGAGGACTAACGAAACATTTATTCTGTTTTTTTCAGGTCTGAGGCAGGAACAGGACATTTTCGTGAGGCTCATTGACTCCTCGACCAAACAGGTATGAACAATTGTCATTAAACATTTTAATGATGGGACGGGCACCACATACGCGTCTAACTATTCATTTGGTCGATTAAAAAAAACCACTTATATACGAAGATCTATGTTCTTACTACTCGGGAAGCCTGCCAAACCTATGTCAAGGCTTTCAAACGAATTATAAGATAACATTTGTTTCTATGCAGAGGACGAATAAAATTTATAACGATCCGCATAAACTTTTCACGAGGCAGCAATCCACAAAACAATAATGCACATAAGAATCGAATGATTTGTCGCGACAACCGTTTCCTTCTGCTGAAATATTACAAAATTCCTTTTCGACAGAGTGTAGAGAATGTAACATTTTCTAATGAATTCTCGGATCGCTCGATGATTTTTTTAAACAAAATTTCGAATAAGAAAGATGTAAACTGTTTTAAGGAACCGGAACAGATTTACGGTGTCAGTAGAAAAAATCGTTGTAATGAAATTTTTGTCTGAGATAAGTTCAGGTTCACTCAAATAAATTAATTTTCATTGAATATCATTTAGTGAAATGATATTCAATGAAAATTTATTTATTTGAGTGAAAAGTGGATTTATTTATTGATATAAATTTTAGTTCAGTCAAACTATAAGTTTCAGTAAAATTAAATAGATTTGAGTGAAAATGAATTATTTGAATGAAAATAAATTTATATCAGTCAAAACTGAATGCGATTGGGTAAAACTAAATGTTATTTTATTAACATTTAGTAATGGTATTCTATTAACATTTAGTTTTAGAATAGAATCACACTTTATTTAGGTTCAGGTTCACTCAAATAAATTAATTTTCATTGAATATCATTTAGTGAAATGATATTCAATGAAAATTAATTTATTTAAGTGAGAAGTGGATTTATTTATTTATATAAATTTTAGTTCAGTCAAACTATAAGTTTCAGTAAAATTATATTGATTTGAGTGAAAATGAATTATTTTAATGAAAATAAATTTATATCAGTCAAAACTGAATGCGATTGGGTAAAACTAAATGTTAATAGAATAACACTTCATTCTATTAACATTTAGTTTTACCCAATAGCATTTAGTTTTGACTGAAATAAATTTATTTTCATTCAAATAATTCATTTTCATTCAAATCACTTTAATTTTACTGAAACTTATAATTTGACTGAACTAAAATTTATATCAATAAATAAATCCACTTTTCTCTGTGTCTCGACGATACGCAGTGAGTACTCGAAGAGGAATAAAGTGCGTGTGCGCACATGCGTTATCGTACACGTTATAAGCACTTAATTTTCCGGAGGGGGGCTGATTTCCGAGAGCCCTTCGTACGAAGCTGGTCCGCGTTGTGGCTGTCTCATCCCGTTATCTGAGCCACGTGGCTCCGAGAGATCTCTCCGACGCTTTCAAACACACTACATATATACATACTCGTGACTCTCTGGCCAACCACGTGTTATGTACCCCTTGCACCCTTCGGTAAGCGCGCCGCCGGTCTCGTCATCCTCGCCCTCGAAACACCATCGCGCTTCAGCTCTGCATAGATCCTCCCGCGCCGATAGTACATACACATACATACACAAACACACATTAACCCAAAGGAGGATCATAACCTTCGCGGCAAACGCAAATATACGCCGAAGGATCACGAGACTGGATAAGGGTAGCCCTTTATGCGTACGAGGGGGTGTTACTTGTTTGGCCGGTGAGAGACATCGAACGTCCGTTTACCCCGACGTTCATACCTAAAATCGTGCAAGTTTCTAAGTTTCACTGGGTAAATACTCGCTACTGTTTTTATCATATAACACACCAGTACTGTACTTTGACTATAATTGAATTTCACCCCATGTAATAATATTGAGTTTTACATTTTTCTCGCACTGTTCACTTACACGTACCATACGCAATTCTTTTGACACTTTTTTATAACATTTCATATTAATCACAAAATTTATTCGATTCAACAAAGATAAAATACCAGTATAAAGTATTTTTTTTAGATAATCCATATGCCTTACGCGAACAAATGTGCAGAATTTTTCGGTATGTCACATCTTGTACATTGGTTTACTAAGAGTTTCATGAAATTCAAAATAATGCAGATTAATGCAAAACCCCAATTGAACCATTTTTCTTAAGGGGGGAAATAGGGTTAGGACAGCGTTTTCTCAATGATTTTCATGAATTTTTTAATAGTATAAAAAATGAATATAATTTATTGAAACTTTGAGAATATTTTATACATATATTTAAGTATATACTATAAAATTTTTGAAGAATTTCCTTGAAAAACACCGAAGATATTAGCGACCCCATATTGCAGGTCGCAATCAGACTCAGCATTTTGCGTACATTCTGGAAGCCGCAATTTTAATCTGAAATCAAACGAGGTTGGAATTTACTTTTATTATATGTCTCTCTTCTATATGAACCTAAATGCTATAAAAAAAAAATAAATGGAATTTTTTACAGGGGTCAAAACAAAAAAGCATGATTTTTTGCCATTATTTACAACTTTATTTGCAAAAAAAAATTATTTTAAATAGGGATAATATTCCGATTTTAGGTTCATATAGTGCGCAATACTATGAAGAAAGTAATTGCCAATTTTCAAAACGATTGGTTGAAAACTTTTCCCACTAGCGTGTACGCAAGTTCAAAAAAAGTCGCTTTCAGAAAAGGGTGTTTGAAAAAATAGTGAGGAGAGCTACTGAAGGAGAGCTATTCACTTTAATGGCTTATAACAATAGAACGAGTCGGAATTTTCATTTAAAATTTTGAGAACATATTTTTCAATAGTTTTACTAACAATTTATGAAATTAAAAAAAATCGATTTTTTGAGCCGTCTAACCCTATTTCCCCCCTTAAATGGGACTTCAAGATCTAGGCAGGACAATTTTATCACTATTTTGTGCGATACACTCGTGTCATACCCATTGTGTGTGCGTGTGTGTGCGTGCGTGCGGTGAAGCAGACAACTGCGAATAAGTGGAGTAAAGAAGACCTCGGCTGTACTCCTATATATTATATAATTTAAAAAAAATATATATACATAGAGAAAAAGAGGTATAGAGAGTCTTTCATCGTCATCGCTCGTCGTGTGCTTGTCTCGCAAAGACGTATCTACTTTCTTAAATTATTTTGTGTCCGCGTACTAAGGTATATATAAGAACCACGAGATTCGTCCAAGTGCCTGTATATAGGTAAGCGAGAGCGCGGTCGCGCGACGTTTTAGCAGATTAAATCATCTTGCGCGTGGGGCGGACGGGGGTTAGTAGTAGTCGGTTGGTTATGTATGTATATACGATGCGCGCGGGTGACTGGTTAGCCGTGTGCCAGAGGGGTTCGTCGCCCGAGAAACGGAAAGGATGTTAGTTTTAGCTGATTAAATTACTAAGCCACTGTGGCCTTGCACGATCAGAGTCCGGAAATGTCCCTCTTCTTTTCTCGATATCTCCATTATCGTATTACTATATACGGTACAATGGTCAATGATATTCCAACTAGCTTAATCGATTCTATAAAACTATCGACACGATTGATCTGGGTTCTATGACACGCTTAGTACACCCCGGAAACAACAAATAGAAATTCATTTTTAAAGATTTTCAAATCTCCGTTAATGAGCAAGTGGCTTTTTTCATTCTTGCTTCCTCATAGAGGAAGCTACGTGAACCTTTGAACACGAGAAGAGGAAACGATGTGCAAGTTTCAATTTGAACCTTGTTTGCGTCCTCTCAAGTTCGTCAGATACTGCGTTTTTCTTCAGTTTAATGGAAAACACACTCAGCCGAATCGTTTTTCGAAATGTTCACAATTTTACGAAACCAAAGCTTCCTCTTTGCGAGGAAGAAACATTCCGGTTATACAATTAAACGATAAAAAGTGTACCGAGTATTGGTCGCTTAATAATTTCACAGAATTAGAAATAATAATTCTATAAGTATTTAATGAAAATTTATTAGATTATCGTGTCATTACATGTTTGAGCAAATAGATTTTATTTAACTGGAATACATTATGTCTTAATCAACGATTTCTTCTTAACTACTTTAATTTGTGTTGCTTAGGATAGGAACATATTTTCTAAATTAACGTTAGCGCGATCATTATTATTATTCTTTTCAAAAAGCACCATGTACTTTTTATCAATACATTCTCATCTCAATTCAATGAATTTACTAAGTACACTTTTACGTATCCTGTATTACAGTCATTGATGCGAAAATTATAAAAAAAAGATTCCAGTACGTTCGGAGATTGACAATGCATTCGAAAAGAGAGAGAGAGAGAGAAAGTAAGAAGAAGAAAAAGCGCAGAATTTATTCAGGTCGCCGACTCTCGCCGGCTGGCCAGGTCGAAAGGTTGAATGGTCCGCGTGCCAAGGGGTAGGTTATAAATCTGTTATAATTGGGTGCATCGTCGGCTCGCTGCCAGAATCGAAACTTTCTCGATCCTCTTCCTATCATCTCTCAACGTTTCTCCTCTCTTCTCTCTCGTACAATTTCCCGAGTCCCGAGTTCCCGTTCTCTCGTGTGTGCCATCCCAACTTTTCCTATATATATAGTATATAGATTTATAACGCGTATACTTTACGGGACTGGACGAACTAACGCGTGTATTAACAAGCCGTTGAATTTTCGAAAGGTATATACCATAACTATATATATCTATTATATACATATATATATATATATACGTATAATACATATATATATATATATATACGTATAATACATCGAGAGAGCCCAGATCACGGAATTTCACGTGTACGAGACCGGGAGAAAAAGGAGAAATGAGAAACAGGAGAGACTTCCGGTTTTGCCGTGCCATTATATAATAACTATATGGCGAATCGCTAGCGCCCCTCTAACGCACCAAACCTTTCAAAAATGGGGGGGTTAAAAGGCTTGGGATATCCGGGCGGCTATATATATGCCCACGGAATTGTGTGGAATTAAAAATGCTAAATGTTAATTAGTTCCGGAGGTCGAATGTTTATCTGCCTCGTGTTCGCGGCTCTAGGAAAGTTGCTGCCCGGAGTATATACGAAACGCAGAGTTCCGTGCGAGTCTCGCGGAAAGAGAGACAGACAGACAGTGCCACAGAGATCCGTTTCGCGCACCCACATCGCCGAGACTCTCGTTTATTCGCTATAGTCATACAACATCGTTATTCTAAATGAACGAAACAACAGAAAATTTCATCTAATTATTGAACCTTGTTAAAGGGAGAAATAGGGTTAGGACAGCGTTTTCTCAATGATTTTCATGAATTTTTTTATTGTATAAAAAATGAGTATAATTTTTTGAAACTTTGAGAATATTTTACACATATATTTAAGTATATACTATAAAATTTTTGAAGAATTTCCTTGAAAAACACCGAAGATATTAGCGACCCCATATTGCAGGTCACAATCAGACTCAGCATTTTGCGTACATTCTGGAAGCCGCAATTTTTATCTGAAATCAAACGAGGTTGGAATTTACTTTTATTATATGTCTCTCTTCTATATGAACCTAAATGGTATAAAAAAAATAGAAAATTGAATTTTTTACAGGGGTCAAAACAAAAAAGCATGATTTCTTGCCGTTTTTTACAACTTTCTTTGCAAAAAAAAAATTATTTTGAATAATGATAATATGCCAATTTTAGGTTCATATAGAGCGCAATACTATGATGAAAGTAACTGCCAATTTTCAAAACGATTGGATGAAAACTTTTCAAACTAGCGTGTACGCAAGTTCAAAAAAAGTCGTTTTCAGAAAAACGTGTTTGAAAAAATAGTACCAAGAAAAACAAGCAATATGGGGTCGCTAATATTTTATAGTATACACTTAAATATATGTATAAAAATTTTATAGTATATACTTCAATATATCTGTATAAAATATTCTCAAAGTTTCAATAAATTATATTCATTTTTTATACTATAAAAAAATTCATGAAAATTATTGAGGAAACGCTGTCCTAACCCTATTTCCCCCCTTAATGGCTTATAACAATAGAACGAGTCGGAATTTTCATTTGAAATTTTGGGAACATATTTTTCAATAGTTTTACTAACAATTTATGAAATTAAAAAAAAATCGATTTTTTGAACCGTCTAACCCTATTTCCGTCCTTAAGGACTACTTTTTATTTCTCTTCCGAAACTGGCCGACGAGCGACCAGGGTAATTAACAGCGTGTTGGTTTTTAAACAAAATCCGGTGGACCTGTGCAAGATTGTATTGAAAAGTAGATTTCGGATTGTCAACTCAAGTGAGATCGAGAAAATTGGCGGTTCGGAAAAAGTCGGTTTGCCGAAAAATCTAAAGAGCACATCCGATGGCACGTCATATTCAGTAAAAAAAAAATAGTACGAGATCCATTATCAGGAAAATGAATATAGGACAAGCCCTTGTGTTCATCATTTTGAATGTTTTTCTTTTTAAATACCACTGGGAACAGATTGAGTTATCGATCGAATTCGTTACGGGAATCTTCTTTTATTTTCGGCTCATCAATACGAGCATTTTCGAAACATATCCAGAAGGTCAGATAATCTGCGACAGCCACCCCCTTCGAAAACCACCAGCGAAAGTACTCTGCTATACGTGAGCGACAGCAAATCAAATTGTCCATCCGTATATAAATATATATGCCTGTGGGTGTGTACGCTAGACGATGGCGGTACGCATTTCTTATATGGGGTTGCGTCCCGTCGTAATACTGAAATATGAGTATTTAACCGTGGATCAGGGAAATAATAAGCCCGAGATAGGTTAATCCTCCCCCCACCGATAGATAAGAGCAGAAAAGAGAAAAGAGAGCCGCCTTATAGTGCGTGGGGAAGGATAAATATATGGAAGGGCTAGCGCGATTGTGCGACAAGGGGGATGGCAAGCGCGGGGGTATACGCGAGTTGCGTGTGCGACCATGTTGTTCGGCGGCGTGTATCTACCGATCGGGGCGAAAAGACCCCTCGCGAATATGTGAGCCGACACAAGGAGAGCAATTCTCCCAGGGGAGTTTGGGAATCGATTCGGGATGGAAATCATTACTGGAGATTTGAATGACTATCTTAGAATTGATCTTCGGCCCTTGTCTCGACAGAGCGAAGCTAGTTTTTCCGTTGCATCTCTCTCCCTCTATCTCTCTCTCTGTTTCTCTCGCAAACAGTTGCGAGAGACTCCTTCATTCTCCGTGTATTCTCCACATTATGTTGGTACAGTAGGAACAGCAGCTCATACGATAAGACATATAAACAGGGATGACGATAACTCAGTTTTATTGCTAAAGGCTTCTTTTCGCTTCTGACGTAAGCCAGAACACCAACTTTCAAATCCGCTTACACACTCTATACATTAAGTTAACGTGTATAAAAGAGCAGAAAAAAAAACTGATCGCATTCAATCTGTTTGTCGACTATATCACAGCGTTTCTCCTTATCCACATAAACGTTCGTTTTCCTACATATATATATATGTGTGTGTGGAAAGTCCGTGCTCCCGGGCTAACTCTGGTTATATAGATAAATCGCGTAATGAGACTCGGGGACCGGATCAAGTCCGGTCTTTATTAGTCCTTGGCAAGTAATTCCCGTGGGAATTGGGTGACGAGGGCGGTGCGGTAAGGGTAATAATATCACGAGAAGTGGTGTGTGCCCTCTCTCGGTGTGGGACTCTGGAGGAAAGGAAGGAAGGCCCCCGTGGGGCCGTTGCTGACTGGTCGCACCCTCAGGACGCTCTTCTCTCGAGCCCCCTACTACCCGCGTGTCCCCGACCTCTAGCGGCTTCTTCATCGTCGTCGAGCTACGACGACGACGATGTGTGTTTTCCGGGGACCCTCAATGGCGACCCTCGGAGTCTTCGGCAGCTCCTCCGAGACCCGCACGACATAACCACGCGATATCCGTCGTTGGGATTGTAGCGAGAGTGGGAGAAAGCACTGGAGTGACTGTACGCTTAGAGTATCTATACATGTATAACGGTGGAGGAATAAGTCGAAAGAGTATATCTTTTCACTGTTGGAAAGTCGCGCGGGACCATCCGCGTAGAATCTCTTCTGGGATTTCGCCCGTGAAAAGATGCCTCGGGGTTTGGCCCGATTACGAAAAGCCACACCACCTTCCAACAAACATTGGAGCACTTCCGCGGTCGATCTTAATCGTCGCTCTTCTTCCTTCCACACACTTTCACACCGCGAACCTCACGATCATTACGCACACATCCACGACCTCATTCAATACCTGGAACAATTGAATTGACATTGTACGGTACGAGTTCCGAGGAGGAGTAAAAAAAAATGTGGATATGTATACAAGTAATAGAGCTGGGATAAGGATAAATGTTACAAATTATCCACAAGTGACGAAGGAACGATATCTATAGAGTAGACTCGTAGTTTGCTGATAATATAGACCCTGAACAAACAACGGTAGCATGTCACAGCGTTTTGCAGTTCCCACAGAGGGCTTACGGCCTCGACAACACCGCACCTCTACTTTACTTTTATGTTTAACAAGTGATTACTTCGACGCAGCCCGCCCACACGATAGTAAACACATAATACCTCGCATATATCCTTGGTCTTCAATCGTCATCAATTTTTCTCGTATCGTGTACGGAGGTGCGAAAGAAAAGAACGGCGATACGTTATTTGCAGCGGACAAATAGCGTCAATGAAAAATGAAACAGCAACGTCGATCTAAAAAAGCACAGACACCGGTTGTGTCGTCGTTTGCAATATTTTCACTCTATCACGTTTATCGCTGTTATACAAATGATGGAAATATCACGCAATCATTTCTTTGGTGTGCGTTTGTTTAGTTTAATTTCAAAGTCAACGTGGCAATCACGCGAAACGCTCTCGTGGCTAAGGGATGGACGGAAGAAGCAATTAAGCGGGTAGAAAGTGACGGCTATACTAATCGTACAAGCCTCGGGGGAATTGTTAAATAAGCTCGGAGCTTTAATGCATCGCGTACTCTTGTATACATATATAGTCATTAAATACGCACGGCAATTATACGCAAAGACACTTATGTTAATTATTCGAGGTACAAATGAGTTTGCCTGACTTTTTATCATTAAGCCCGGAAATTATAGGGTTGCGCGTTTGTAGGAGGGTTCCATATCCCTCGAATGTTTCCTTCATTCATCTTTCTCCTACTCGCGATTCATTCTCTTCGCGCACTTCCTCTTCATCGCGCTCCGTTACTCTCCTCGTCCCTGTGTATCCCGGTACATCCCTAACTTTTCATCCCTCTTTCACGCCTTGATTTACCCGCCATCATCGTACACGATTGCTGTGAGAGGAGTATATAACCGCGAGCGACGGTTCGTTTGTGCTGCGATTCACTTATTTCGCTGCGTACATAAATATTTCATGCCACTGAGTACATTTCTCGTTGGAAAATCGCGCACCGTTACGTGTACCTATACTGTTTTCAACGTCACCCTGCTGCTTGTATATCCTTCACACTTAGTTCCGCGACCAGAGATCTCATCACCACGACTATATTCTATTTTCCTGACTTTTGTCATGATTTTCTTGCTTTCTCACTTGTCTGCCAATCTGCCGAATCTCCTTCATTGTACTTTGGATTATTCGCGCCTCTTTTCATCAGGTTTTCTGTTTATTTCTCACGACGAGACTTTGTGTGACAAACTAACTCCAATTCATGAGCGTTGAGAATCTTAAAAACCTTTTTGTTTTATTTCATTTGTGATGTGAATTTATACCGGAAAAAGATTGTGTCGCATTGCTCAAAACTATTGAGAATAGTCTCTGTGAGACTATACTTTAGATCGAAAAATTAAAGATCCCTGAGAAATAAATGCGGTTATGCAAATAAAATGAATTGGAATAGATACATTTTTCTACGATTATTTTATAGGAAAATTATTCTCGATGATTGTTAACCCCGAGGTCGACCGGAAACAAAATCAATCGAAAATAAGTGCTCGGGGTTAAGCGCTCTCGTCTCACACATTTATATATATACATATATTTATACGAAATTTATGGCTTCGTGTCACGCGACTCGTACGTTAACGGTACGAAGAACTAAAAGAATCCTTACGGCGTTCGTTTTATGTGTCGTATCTATCGTTTTTGATGCGTTTATCTTGTCGCGGCCCATCTTCGAATTGCCTTTTCTCACATGCTCGTCGAGTTTTTTTTCTTCCGTTGGCCATAAGAGATCAAAGGCACACAAACAAAGTGTAATCGTTTGTTCTATCCTCGACGTTGTATATATATGTATATATGTATGACTACTATTCCCGCGGTAATCCCACAGCTATACTCTCGACGGGGCTACATGCTTTATACATAAATACATGAATACAACGAGTGTTACGACGTGTTGTCATTAAATAAAAATCAATCGGGAGGTCGTGAAGGAGGCTTAACGGATTTGCTTGCGCCGCCCACGGCTTTGAGCCCTCATGCGGACGACGGGGGTGTTTTGCACCGAGCGCATCCCTTCTTCGTCCTTCGCTAAACTATATACATCAACGCTCACCCGGACCCGACACTTTCGATCCGCATTGTCCTTTCTTTCGGCTAACCAAACGAAAATACGATTTTCCGCCGTCGGTCCTTTCCGCTCCGCCCACAATTGTTCCCCGCAAAATCCCCAAAATTGTTTTTCTCAATAAGTACCTTGTGAGTTATGCTTCTTACGAAACTGAACATTGGTATTCAGAGATTTTCGCAATTCGCATCAAATATTCCTACGAATTTCGATAAGTATGCCTTGAAATATTTTCAGCATTTGAACTGTTCAACACAATTTTTCAATAACGTTATCAGTATTTTGTTTGGGTTTATTTTTTTATGTTCATAAACAGTTTTTTATATTTAAAAAATACAGTATCATTACTCTAAGTATTGCTAAATGTTGTTCGTTAAGTTAGTAGTCTGGTAAGCCGATTTTCATGTCTATTTTGGAGGGCGTTTTTTTGTAGGAAAATAAAAATGAATCGTTTTGGATATTTAAGATGTTTTTATTTACATATTAAAGATACAAAAAAAAATTGTTTTGAAAAAATGTAATAGTTTATTATTAATATTATTATTGATCGAAGTTGGCACCTCGAAAAAAAAGCGCGTGGCCCCGGTGATTTTGACTCTTGATGTTATCTGAAATAAAAAATTCTTGATAATTCTTAATCTATAGACATGTCATTCTGGTCGGAACTACTGAAGTTAAATTTCATGGATAAATAACAAAATCGCAGACTTTGGAAAAAAGTTTTTTTTTTTCAAAGTCCGCGGTTTTTTTTAAATAGAAAATTCTTGATAATTCTTAATCTATAGACATGTCATTCTGGTCGGAACTACTGTAGTTAAATTTCATGGATAAATAACAAAAGAGCGGACTTTGGAAAAATGTTTTTTTTCTCCAAAGTCCGCCATTTTGTTATTTATCCATGAAATTTAACTCCAATAGTTCCGACCAGAATGACATATCTATAGATTAAGAATTATCAAGAATTTTTGATTTTAGATAACATCAAGAGCCAAAATCACCGGGGCCACCCACGCGCTGTTTTTTCGAGGTGCCAACTTCGATCACTAATAAAATAATAATAAACTATTAAATTTTTTCAAACATTTTTTTTTTTGTATCTTTAATATGTATATAAAAACATCCTAAATATCCAAAACGATTCATTTTTATTTTCCTACAAAAAAACGCCCTCCAAAAAAGACATGAAAATCGGCTTAAGTTACCAGACTACCACTATAACGGAACCCTGAAATATGTCCGAAACATCATAAATAAGAAGTTTCTAAAAGCGGAATTGCTACAAAGTGCAATTTAAGATGTAACATTATTTTATGTCGAAAAAATTTCTTTGTATGAAGGAATCAATGACAATTGGTATACAAAGTGGTGAAATAAATGTGTATTGTTTATGCTTGCAGGCAATAATGTACGAGGGACAAGACAAGAATCCGGAAATGTGCCGAGTCCTCCTGACCCACGAAGTCATGTGCAGGTGAGTCAAAGTTGTCACAAACCGATTGTGGATCTGTATAAACGAGAATGCCACGGTAGAGAATTCTGCTGTTTATCTAGATTCTCGAATATGTATATGTATGCGTATATACGCATATATATACAAGGGAGAACGCGTGCCTATGCGCAGATTCGTAGTTCATCACACGTCGTTCCACCCCTTGCGGTAGTAAACCATAAACGTAACGAGGCATACAAGGGGTGGTATTGTACATGTATACGTATGTTTGTGTGTATATATATATATATATATATATATATATATAGATGCAGAGTGACGGGTACATACATACTCTCGTGGTTCGTAAGAGAAGGGGTGGTTGGTAGTAACAGCTATATAGCTGACTCACAGGCCCATGGGACCTCCAACTACCCTCTCCCAAAATCCCCAAGGGCAATCGGGCACTCACATAGGGTGGCGATAGAGTTTTTTTTTTCGAACGACTCGAAACTTCTGACGTTTTCTTTTACAGCCCTCGAACGCATCACTTTTGTATTCTCTCACTCTCGCTCTCTTTCTCTGTTTCTATTTCCTCTACAACACGCGCTATATGGGTACTATTATTATACAGAATTCGTCTACTATCCTCACATTGTACGCTCTGCCGAATCCCTTAACGACTTACAGAAGCGTTTATTTAGTAATGGAAAGAAAAAAAAATCCCCTTCGTACTCGCTGTCGATTAATCCATGCTCGATTCGTTGCATGGGCATTTTGCACTTTTCGTCGATCGCGAAAAATACATTTATATTATTGTAGTAAATGTTCAATGATGGAAACATAATGTATCTCTATTCTTGTTCCGAATTGAACATTATTTAAGGATTTTTAAGATTGAATAAATTTTATTTTATTTTATAAACAATAGATTTTAATTCAAATTATGTTTCTCTCGATTTTACTTTGTAGATATTTAAAAAATTTAATACGACATTTTTCATGTTTTATTGCAGTCGATGCTGCGACAAGAAGAGTTGCGGCAATCGAAACGAAACGCCAAGTGATCCGGTCATCATCGATCGGTGAGTTCAACAAATATACTTATTATTCTTTCTCGTTGTTGTTGTTGTTTTTATTGTTATATTCCGGTAATGTGAAAAGTGGGAAATTTCTATCGTTCCCGGTGATACGAAAATTCAAGAATATTTAGACACGCAAAATACGATTTTCCATGCGAGCATGGCAGTATGGGCAGAGGGTTGTCGTTTCGAAGGACTACGAAAGGGGTGGTTCTCCAACTCTATTCGTGTATACAGGGACCATCTATATATATATATAGAGAGTGAATGAGTATCCCAAGCAACTCGTTTCGCGTATACATACTCATCCTATACTCGGTCCACAGAGAGAGCTGCTGGCCCGTCCTCGCGAAAACACAGGCTCGACGCTTTTACCTCGCTCTCCCACGGCATTTTCCTTTCGTTCTCACTCCGTACCGTTCTCCTTGTCGCCCTGGTCTAACGCGTTGAGAAGCGTACAGTATACATATACTACATCCATATAGCGTAGAGGGGTGAGCCTGATATCTGAATAGGCTATAGAGTGTCCTGAGATAGGAGGAATGGTACGAAGGAAGAGCGTTTCCCGCGGGACAAAACCCGGCCGAGATAGTCTTCAGGAGGACATCTTGCGCCCAGAGATGCTCAACCTCGTCTTATTCGTTTTGAAAACGTCAGTTTTACGCGTTTCTTATAGTCTCGCGCAAAGAGAGAAACAAGAACCAATAAATTGCCAATTTTATCACCTTTTCATATTTTACAATGTATCCTTTGTGTATATAAACGAAAAATATACTTTGAATACTCATTTCGTTAATACGAATTTGCTGTCAACCATAAAGTCAAATAGAAAAATCGATAGTCATCAAAAATAAATGATAAATGCAATTCGCCTTTGAAAAATAAATAATCTTCGCTGTAAACGTTGTAATAAATATTGTGAATGTTTTAAAGTCGAACCGTGTACCAATTTCTAGGACCTCTTTGCTATTTCTCCACTAAAAAAAAATCATTAATTTTACAATTTCTAAAAACCTTTCTAAAAACAATTTCACACTTTTTACCGCCCCTCCTGGTTAAAAAAAATGGTAATAACGTTTCGCTATTTCCGTCGCTGATCTAATATACTATGAATCGCGATTAATCTCTCTATCAACGCTAAACACACTTGTTATTCCTTTATTATCACACTGCGAGAACGACAATGTAACAAAAATGTTTCAAGAAACGCGCAGATGTACTTATTATCACAGATATGATGGTGCCACATATTCGTGACGGCGCGTAAGCATCCGATACATATATGTATACCCGCAGTCCTAACCGCGTATACCGATCGTACAGGACGATAGAAAAATTAATCACGAAAATGAGAATGACCGCGAGAGAAAGGGAGAGAGAGAGAGAGAAGCGACACGCACCTAAATGTACGTAACGTCGGGGGTGTAACTGCGGACGGATGGACGTTGTACGAAGGCGGGTAGGGACACCAAGCCACCCTTGTTACTTCGAGTACGTAATGCAACTGCAAAACGCGCACCCTGGCATTGCAGAGGTGATATATATATCCATAAATCTATATAAGACATTCTATCTCAACTCAGTCAACCATATTTGAACATTATTATGTGCTATCTATAAATAAAAATAAATATCACGTTCTAAAATAGAATCCGGATGCTTCAGCGTGTATTTATAGAGAATCGAACTCCGCTTCCCGATGGAGTCCATTTTTCAGTAAACAAAAAGAAGTAACCTATTTAGTAAAAGCATTTAAGGGGGGAAATAGGGTTAGGACAGCGTTTTCTCAGTGATTTTCATGAATTTCTTTATAGTATAAAAAATGAATATGATTTATTGAAACTTTGAGAATATTTTATACATCTATTTAAGGTAGTAGTCTGGTAACTTAAGCAGATTTTCATAACTTTTTTGGAGGGCGTTTTTTGTAGGAAAATAACAATGAATCGTTTTGGCTATTTAGAATGTTATTATTTACATATTAGAGATACAAAAAAAAATATTTTTCAAAAAATTTAATAGTTTATTATTATTAATATTATTGATCGAAGTTGGCACCTCGAAAAAAAGCGCGTGGGTGGCCCCGGTGATTTTGGCTCTTGATGTTATCTGAAATCAAAAATTCTTGATAATTCTTAATCTATAGACATGTCATTCTGGTCGGAACTACTGAAGTTAAATTTTATGGATAAATAACAAAAAATCACCGGGGCCACCCACGTGCTTTTTTTTCGTGGTGCCAACTTCGATCAATAATAATAATAATAATAAACTATTCAATTTTTTCAAAAAAATTTTTTTTTGTATCTTTAATATGTAAAGAAAAACATCCTAAATATCCAAAGCGATTCATTTTTATTTTCCTACAAAAAAACGCCCTCCAAAAAAGACATGAAAATCGGCTTAAGTTACCAGACTACTACCTTAAGGATATACTACAAAATTTGTATACATATATTTAAGTATATACTATAAAATATTAGCGACCCCATACTGTAGGTCACAATCAGACTCACCATTTTGCGTACATTCTGGAAACCGCAATTTTCATCTTAAATCAAACGAGGTTGGAATTTACTTTTATTATATGTCTCTCTTCTATATGAACATAAATGCTATCAAAAAAATAGAATATTGAATTTTTTACAGGGGTCAAAACAATAAAGCATGATTTTTTGCCATTTTTTACAACTTTATTTGCAAAAAAAAAATTATTTCAAATAATGATAATATTCCGATTTTAGGTTCATATAGAGCGCAATACTATGAAGAAAGTAACTGCCAATTTTCAAAACGATTGGTTGAAAACTTATCAAACTAGCGTGTACGCTAGTTAAAAAAATGTCGCTGTCAGAAAAACGCGTTTGAAAAAATAGGACCCAGAAAAACAAGCAATATGGGGTCGCTAATATTTTATAGTATATACTTAAATATATGTATAAAATTTTTTTAGTATATACTTAAATATAAGTATAACATATTCTCATAGTTTCAATAAATTATATTCATTTTTTATACTATAAAAAAATTCATGAAAATCATTGAGAAAACGCTGTCCCTATTTCCCCCTCAATGGCTTATGACAATAGAACGAGTCGGAATTTTCATTTAAACTTTTGGGAACATATTTTTCAATAGTTTTATTAACAATTTTTGAAATTGAAAAAAAATCGATTCTTTGAACCGTCTAACCCTATTTCCCCTCTTAAACGATCATTGTTCAGCCTCCTAAAATATACCAGTTTCAATGTTCTTCATTCAGGGTCACAAATGTACTTTAACTCACTCTAAACTAATTTACGAATTAAGTCGGAGTTTCCCAAGGTTACCCAGTTACTGATTACACGTTAACTCGAAGCAGTGATGCATGTGAGAATTATCTCTCAAACAAGTACATTTTTAACCTCACACCACTTATGCTAATACCTGAATCGGTATTGTCGATTTTGCTACTAAAGATTGCCGAAAATATTCGTCGCCATGTTCATTTTGAATTTTCTAACTTCCACAAATCATGACGAAAAATCTGGCTTATGAAAATACTACGATAAGAGGTCAAAGAACTCAGGGGCGAGAGTCCCGAGCGAGGACAAACGCGATTGGTGTATTTGTCAGTATCGCAACCAATTTTTTTGTCGATTTTATTTTTTGTTAATGAAAATTCAACCCCATCAAAAACTCGATCACGGCAGAGTAAATATTTTTATCATAATTTATTTACGTTAATCGCTGAGATTTCTGATTGCTTTTAAATTAGTGATCGGCTCAATTGTCATAGAATGACCCGTGTGAAATATTTGGTTTAGGTGCACACGAGGGTTTGAGGTGGTCGCATCATATATGGTTGGCGGGAAGGAGGCGGTTGTTCGGTCGCGTGTCACATCGAGCAATCCCCTCTGGCTTCATTTCGTAGACACGCTTCCTGTGCCCGAAGTCGATCATAGTATTGCTATCCCGCCTATTGCTTATCGCGAAAGCTGGCCCCGTACCTCGCCGATCCTCTGCTCCGCCTGTTCACCCTCACTTTGTTATACTATACAATAATGCTACTCTGTATATGGTGCAACGTAAAGCTAATATATATTGTATATAAGTGTGTACATGTGCTTTTATATCCCGTGGACCCGCGCCCTACTCTCACAAGCTCAAACTTATTGGCTGTTATTGCCTTTTTATATATAGATATCACAGACGCAAAATTTCTATATATATATACATATATTGTTGAAAGAGAAAAAAAATAGGTATTTTATACTCTATATATATTGTCCTCGATTTCGTCGACCCGTGCTTTTCTAACCCGACGAGAAATATCGTCGGGAAGCTAATAGATTTTCGCTCTCCGACAAAACCACAATGGAGAATCGTCGGAATCTCTCTCACTCTCTTTCGGACCGGGTATCAATGCCACTTTTTGATTGAGGCGACCCACGTCGATTGTGACATGCTCACTCGACTGTGCCCGAAAGTACAACGTGACCCCGCGACGGAGGACATGTCGGGAGCCACCTGAGCTAAAAAAGAGAAGAGAAGAAAAAAAATGATATCGAGGGACGAAGCGATCCTGAAGAGAGAAACAAAAGAGAACTCGCGGTTCTCTTTAGTTCATCCACCCTATGGATCGTGCCATTTTTTTTCTATCCTATGACTCCCTTTGCAAATGCCCCATATGGAAATATGAACAAGTGTATATAGGGCTCGTGCTCATCGTTCGATCTGAATTCATCATGTCGACTCCATATCGTATACGATATCACCCGATGATCCCGTCAATGTTTCTCGCATAATCGCTCACTTGCATCTACCATGTACAATCGTTATTTTGTCACTTTTCGCTAATATTTGTTTATCGACGAATTTTCTGCAAATATCAACATTTATTTTGTTACAACCATGAATTAAGAAAAATACATTTTGTTTTGTCGCGTGGTGTCAACCAAAAGCTTCTCGAACTCGGGGAGAGGCCGAAAATTTGGAAATTAATATTTTTTCGACTTTCATAAACTTTCGATTTCCTATCGGATTTCTTATCTCACAAGAGCTCAACATTTTTACGAAGGAAATAATAATAAGACATCTGATAGTTGGAGTCGGGAGAGATCAACAAAGATGTTATTAACAAAATGTTCATCGATGGTATCGATCTAAATACACAATATGTGAGATCGATTTTTTTCCCGATGGCAAACTTTTGTTCAACATTCTTACATTCGGTAAATCTACACAAAATGTCAGAGTCGAGGATTCGAGCTGTCGATTCGAAAAATCGCGTTTTTTGGAGAGAACGACGATGATAAATAAAAATAAAAGGGGGAGAAAAATGAGATCGGACAACGGTTGAACGTGACGAGGCCAGAATGACGGGGCCAATAAAGGTAGAACGGTCGATCTGCCACCGTGATTGGTTAACTTTGTTTCGTCCTGCATCGGGCAACCCCTTAATTTCAACATCGATCATAGTCTCTGTAGCACTGCCGTTTACTCCCTTCGACGTGCTACCGGCAACCATCCGCTATCACGGATATATCGAACTGTACCTATGTACTCATCACCCTCTCTCTCATCTTTCTGGCAATGCCCTTGTCTCTCGTAGCATATATACAGGGGAGCAAAATACCGACGAACTTCGTATATCGCGACTGACCATGCTTTTTCCTGTACATTTTCGATATATACTCGTAGGCAGTCTTTAATATGACATTTGCAAAGTTTCAATCTTTTAATTGCGAAGATTCGGGAGAATTTTTATTTCAGCTAGTTCACAATTATTTTTTTTTGCTGAATAGAATGAAAATGATTGAAAATTAAGCGGTGGCAATTAAGAAATGTTAAATTCCTTAATTTTTCGAGATAAATCGACAATGTTTCAATTATTGATATGAAATAAATGACAACGAATTTATGAATTTGAGTTCAGTCCTTAATTTTTCGAGATAAATCGGCACTGTACAGTATTTTCACGAGGGCACGTGGAAACTGCGAAAAACCTAGCCAATAGCAGGCGATATTTTACTGAGTTTTAGTTGTATCGCCACCGGAAACTTGAGGGGGGAAATAGGATTAGGACAGCGTTTTCTCAATGATTTGCATGAATTTTTTTATAGTATAAAAAATGAATATAATTTATTGAAACTTTGAGAATATTTTATACATATATTTAAGTATATACTATAAAATCTTTGACGAATTTCCTTGAAAAACACCGAAGATATTAGCGACCCCATATTGCAGGTCACAATCAGACTCAGCATTTTGCGTACATTCTGGAAACCGCAATTTTCATCTGAAATCAAACGAGGTTGGAATTTACTTTTATTATATGTCTCTCTTCTATATGAACATAAATGCTATCAAAAAAATAGAAAATTGAATTTTTAACAGGGGTCAAAACAAAAAAGCATGATTTTTTGCCATTTTTTACAACTTTATTTGCAAAAAAAAAAATTATTTTAAATATTGATAATACTCCGATTTTAGGTTCATATAGAGCGCAATACTATGAAGGAAGTAACTGCCAGTTTTCAAAACGATTGGTTGGAAACTTTTCAAACTAGCGTGTACGCAAGTTCAAAAAAAGTCGTTTTCAGAAAAACGCGTTTGAAAAAATAGCGAGGAGAGCTACTGAAGGAGAGCTACTCACTTTAATGGCTTATAACAATAGAACGAGTCGGAATTTTCATTTTTTATTTTGGGAACATATTTTTCAATAGTTTTACTAACAATTTATGAAATAAAAAAATATATCGATTGTTTGAACCGTCTCACCCTATTTCGCCCCTTAAGAAAAGTGTCCCCAGTCAGCGCGCAAGTCAGTACAAAGTTGAGCGGTCACCCATCCCACTGGTAACTGCAGACAATACTGTTTACGATGAAAGACCGCCGAAACCGCGCACGTATCGCGCGTCTACCGCTGTCGGTTAAATCAACGAGAATATCTCTGTGATAAACATATACAACCTTTCAGATCATTTTGCATCTATTTTCCCCAGGTTGAAAATGAATCGTACAATAATTTTATTTATACGCGACATATACAATATTTTTTCGTTCAAGAATCGACAGTAAATGCACGCCATGACAACAATCAATCGTCACATAAATTGATTGCAATTGCAGCGGGTATGTATGGTCGTGCGGATGCTGGGGGAGAGCCAGCGTGGGTTTGTTCCGTTATGGCTGACGTCACAATGAAGCTTGGATTGTCAATCAGTCGCGCTTGTGGCGTTAATTAATGCAAATTTTGCGAGAGTATATATTCTGTGTTCCCTGCGCTACGTTCCGGCACTATTCTCGCTCGATCGTTGTTTCATACGCCAAAGCGCCGTGCGGTGTGACTGTGTTGCGTTCTGTGAATTCACTCGATGCCTTCGTAATCATTCCATCTCCGGAGATTCACGAATGCCATGATTATAATGATAACGATATGAATAACGGGCAAAAACGAATTTTCTAACAACAATCCTTTCATTCCGTTTTTCCGACCATTTGACCACACCTTTTAGTTGATTTAACGAACCCAACGATGTATCATCACTAATTAAATAATGTTTCTCAATGTTTACCTTATTCTGGTTTTTATGCCACTTCCCCTTTGTTCTCGTTTCCGTTCCATTCCTTGAGACCCCCCCAGAGTGTTGTCCGCAGTCAGCCTTTCCTAATGTACTGTGGTATCACATTTGCACGGGAGCACAGGGAAACTGCGAAAAACCTGTTCGATACGCCCGGTTATGTTTTATCGATTTTTAATTGTATTACCATCAGAAAAACAGAAAAACTTTTTCCCGCTAGTTAGTCGGCGTACAAGCCACTATAGGATTAAACGGTCATCTAACCCAATATTGAGCGCAGCTAATACTGCTTAAGGGGGGAAATAGGGTTAAGACAGCGTTTTCTCAATGATTTTCATGAATTTTTTTATCGTATAAAAAATGAATATAATTTATTGAAACTTTGAGAATATTTTATACATATATTTCAGTATATACTATAAAATTTTTGAAGAATTTCCTTGAAAACGAACGAAGATATTAGCGACCCCATATTGCTGGTCACAATCAGACTCAGCATTTTGCGTACATTCTGGAAGCCGCAATTTTCATCTAAAATCAAACGAGATTGGAATTTACTTTTATTATATGTCTCTCTTCTATATGAACCTAAATGCTATAAAAAAAATAGAAAATTGAATTTTTTACAGGGGTCAAAACAAAATAGCATGATTTTTTACCATTTTTTACAACTTTATTTGCAAAAAAAAAATTACTTTAAATAATGATAATATTCCGATCTTAGGTTCATATAGAGCGCAATACTATGAAGAAATTAACTGCCAATTTTCAAAACGATTGGTTGAAAACTTTTCAAACTAGCGTGTACGCAAGTGCAAAAAAAGTGGTTTTCAGAAAAACGCGTTTGAAAAAATAGTGAGGAGAGCTACTGAAGGAGAGCTACTCACTTTAATGGCTTATAACAATAGAACGAGTCGGAATTTTCATTTAAAATTTTGGGAACATATTTTTCAATAGTTTTACTAACAATTTATGTAATAAAAAAAATAGATTTTTTGAACCGTCTAATCCTATTTCCCCCCGTAACGTAGAAGACCGTCAAAAACGTTCATCGACCTCGCGTTCACTGTTGTCGGTCACCATAACGATGTATTTTAGTCATAACTCTATGAAGAATAGGCAAACATTTTTTTAAACTAATATTTGCTCATTTAACCAGACTTTCCGAGTTCATTTAACGAAGATAACGACTAATGAGAGAGCGTGCGAGAGATAGAAAGATGAACGGGATGTCTTAAGTTGAGTAATTGCAATAATATATAGTGTAGTAATTAGGGATATACTCCGGGACGATGTTATATCGCTGAATAACAAGTGATGATAACGCGTTGAGAGCATGGTCGACATGGTCTTATGGTCACGCAGGCTAATCAGGGAAGAGTATGGTCAGCGTGAAAAGCAGAGCAATGGTATACTCATATATATAGACATATATATAATAAACATATATAGAAGTGTACTCACTATTATATAATTGTGTATATATCTATATATATAGATGTGTATACGTGACGCTTGTGTGACGACAACGTTACTCCGCATAACAACACGCATTCGTATTACGTACGACACTATTATATTCAACTCGCTATTATGTATTCGAGACCCCTCTTCGTTTTTCGATGAAAATCGTCAACGCGATCGACCACGATAGGAATGATGTAGTAACGAATTTCGGAAGAGCCCAATTGTCAGATGACACAGATCGATGAGGAATTCACTGTTCTTATCAAAAGTAATGAACGATCGCTCCTTTTTGCGTAAAAACTGTATTATTTGAAATACTAATTTCCTCCATGCAATATGAACTTCTGTGAAATTTTCAAAGGGTCGCCATTTGCAAATTGTTTTTTTTTGTTAATCGAAGGGTTCGAATTGAAGAAATACTAATGTGAATGACGAGGACATCGTTCACATTAGTCCTGATAATACAAGTTTTCGAAATGGTGATTTGAATACTGTACAAAAAACTATTACGTAGTCAGCAGATTATGAGCGTAACTTCTTCTTTGTAAACAAAAACCAACGACGAATGAACTTGAAAAAAGAACCTAAAATGTTTATCTTAATTTTATTTCGAGACATCGATTATTTAGCTTTTTATAGACGAACTTATGGCTGTTGTGTGCACGTTTGCAGTATTTTCTGACGCGTCTATTAGGGAAATCAAAACACACTCGTGCCACCCCTCACACCCCCCTGCCTCACGGTGCTCTCTTGTACGAAGCATATGGGGCCCTCTCGATAGGGTGTCGCACCCTTATTTCTCGCCGTACCCCAAAAATAAATGGACCCGATCTTTCGTGTAGCGCAGTTATATACACACCAGTGGCAAGGACGACCCCTTCTTTTTTCTACTGGTGTTTGTCCAAGAAGAGGGTAGAACTCTGGCTACTGGTATCGGAGAGAGAGAAAATATATGTTGTAGGACATAGAGACGAAGAGAAGGCTACTGCTGTAGATTGGAAAGCTACTGCTGTCGATCGTCGAAGCGGGAAATCGAGGGATAAATAACCCCGTATTTGAGCTACTAATTATTTTTGGTTTCGCCAATCTCGAAATTGGGTCAATATGATGCACAACGGTCTAAGAGAGAGTTCACGAACGTTCTAACGTCATTCGTACCGGGCGTGAGAAACCATTCAATCAATTACAGAAATATATTATGTACGAGGGGAGACCCAAAAAAACGGGAATTTCGTCATAATTTCTTTATTTTTAAATATTTTTACACCAAATTTTGATCACCTTCAAAGTATTCTCCTTTGACCACAACACACCTCTGCAAACGATCCTTCCAATGTTCAAAACATTTTTTTAATTCACTTATCGGGATGTGCTTTAGGCCTTCCAGCGATTTTTGTTTTACCTCCTCCACAGTAGCAAAACGCTTTCCTCTCATGTCCCTTTTGAGTCTGGGGAACACAAAAAAATCACAGTGGGCTAGATCCGGTGAGTAGGGGGGTGGACAATTGGTGTCATGCAGTTTTTGGTCAAAAACTGCTTTACGCAGAGAGCGGCGTGGGCCGGCGCGTTGTCATGATGGAGGAAAACCAGTCACTTGTGCGCCAAAGATCTGCCCTTTTCTTCCGGATACTCTCCCTCAATCTTTTCAAAACCTCCAAGTAGAACTTCTGGTTGACAGTTTGACCCGGGGGAACGAACTCCGCGTGCACAACAACTCTGCAATCGAAGAAACAAATGAGCATTGTCTTGATGTTTGACTTCACTTGGCGAGCTTTTTTCGGACGAGGAGAGCGAGGTGTCTTCCACTGGCTTGATTGCTGCTTTGTTTCGGGGTCGTATCCATAGCACCACGATTCATCACCAGTAATCACCTTGGAAAAAAGTTCAGGGTCCTCTTCGAGCTGATTTTGAAGTTCAAAACATGCCTGAAGTCGACGCTCCCATTGCTCGTCCGTGAGAAGGCGAGGGACAAATTTGACTGCAACTCTGCTCATGTGCAAATCTTTGGATAAAATCCTCTGAATTGAACTCCATGATTTCCCAGACATCTCACAGAGTTGATCGATGGTTCGGCGACGGTCTTCATGAATGAGAGCATTGACTTTGTCGACGTTTTCGTCACTTCTTGACGTTGAGGGGCGTCCTGAACGGGGTTGGTCTTCAATTGACATTTCTCCATTTTTCAAACGTGAAAACCACTCGTAGACTCTGGTTTTACTTAGGGCAGCATCTCCATAAGCAGTCTTAAGCATTACAGTAGTTTCCGCGGCCGATTTCCCCAACAGGAAACAAAATTTCACAGCCGCGCATTGCTCTCGACAATCGGCCATCACGTTTTCGCCGAAATGGAAAAAGTTGTTCCGCTACAAAAATTTCCACGGGCGAACCGATGCACTCGCGGCGACAGAACTTCGCACACTAACTCAGGAGACGTGTCCCCAACGGACACCTGGTCGAGCAATGGGTTCCCCCACTCTCCCTCCCCGTCGCAGCGCAATTCCCGTTTTTTTTGGGTCCCCCCTCGTATTATATCATATCCACAACAAGAATCCTGATGATGTCTACATCCACGTGGTGCAATATATCAAGCACGAACATACGAACCAATTGACATCTCGGTCCATTTAATTCATTATATAACTTTGTAAACTTCTTGCCATTGACGAATGCGAATGCTAAAGAGGAAAAGATCCGAAGGATGACGAATGCGATCCTTCCTCGTAATTTCTTGCTCGTCTGTGGCTTTTGATGGGTCTGGGTGATGCGCAGAGGTATAATTTATCGCGTTATGCCACATACACACGCGAACGATTGTCCACTGTCCTTCAAATATGTACATATAACTAACTGTGTAAGTCCTGATCCTCGGTGAGCCTCCTACCTCTTTTTTTTTCAACTTCTTCTTCATGTGGGTCTCTCGATGAAATTTAGAAATTCTGAAGAGTTCCGGTGAGTCCATTAAAAAGTCGAACCCACGGCAACATATATATACTATACAGGAACGCTGTATCATTCGTGAGATCCCGGGGATCTCCTCGTAAATTCTTCCAATTAGTCCAATGACCAAAAAATCGGTTTGCCGCGGTTCTCCGTTTGGCCAAGTAAACACACGGCGGGACCAGAGTGCATTTGTTTCACAGAGTTAGTATGCGTGTGTTTTAGTCAATGGTTATATAAGTTTAAGATACATGAGAGCGAGGGAGATGGAAATTGTGAGCTCGCGCCCAAAACTGCCCTCTTAAATCGTCGTGAAAAATACACATGCCGGAATGTATATTGGATATTATCCGATATCTCGATCAATTCAACAACGCTAATGGAAAAGTTATGCTAACGGAAAACGAGAAGGAGAGAGATAGATCCCTCTCTGTCACGTTCCATTATGTATCGGCGATCAATCGTTCGGACTTTTCGTCGAAGCACGAGCCCCATACATGTACATATATATATATATATAACCGATGATAAACATTCCATACATTTTTGTTTGGCACTCGCGAACTTTCCGAAGAATTCTGATTTGCATCTGACTAACGGGTAACACATGCAAATACGTCGTTCCTCCCACTGAATCCCCTACGAACATTTCACGACTCCGTACAACCGTTTATCGTGTTTTTTTTTTCGTTCAATTTGACGTTAGGCGTTGACAAGTGAAAGCTACGGTTTGGTGAAAAAATGATAGATATTACTTTTATCGCCTCTAGCTTGGCTGTAACCAATGTGGCCAGATTTCATGGTGGGAAAAAAAGTGTTTCCGGGTGTTTCCCCAGGGACAAGGTAGACTTGGAATTTTCATTCCACCTCTCTACGTTGAATATATGGACGTTAATGGTAGCAAGAAGGGGAATGAGGAACATGGGGGAGGGAAGTTTACCGTCGGTGGTTCACACTCCTCTCGGTGTCCCGTGCGAAAACTTGGATTCTTCCGCGACTTCCGGTAGTAACCGTGCGCAAGCCTTACCCGATTCTCAAGGACACCCGAGAGCCCCATAGAAACACCACGAGAATCTTAGCGGTACTCCGGGTGTACGAGAGAACCAACTCCGGCTCTCTTACCGCCTTCTATCCGCGATTCCCTTACGGTTATTTCCCACCGAGAATTACCCCGCGATACCGGCTATCCTTATTTTCGAAGAATATCTTAACAGCCATGAGAGAGTCGCGGCACTTCTATACCGGCTTATATACCCAATGTATATGTCTACACGTTCTTATATACGAGGTCTGTTCAAAAAGTATCGCCAATTTTGAATTTCCGCGGGCTACGTATATTCGATTTTCGATTTTTTTGTGGCGTCAGGTTGGTACTCGTGTCTCTCACTTATGCTGAAAAAATCGGCCATTTTGAATGTTTAGTTAATTGTTGACAGCTGTTTTGGTCAGACGTGTTTTGGCTTCTCTTCGATTTTTGCCTATTCCAAAAAAGCAGCTTCCATTGCGATGATTGAGCCTCGGTTTCCACGTCATAAACCATAAACCCATGATTCGTCACCAGTTATGACCCTCTGGAGCAAATTTGGGTCGTCGCGGACCGAGTCCAACAGCTCCTTAGCTATGTTAACGCGACACTGTTTTTCTTCGAAATTGAGCAATTTTGGCACGAATTTCGCGGCGACCCGTCTCATGCCCAAATCATTGGTAAAAATCGAATAGCACGAGCCAATCGATATGTTTAGTTCCTCAGAAACTTCTCCAACGGTGATTCGACGATTGGCCAATATTATTTTCTTCACTTCATCAATGGTTTCGTCTGTTGTTGATGTGCTCGGGCGTCCGGAACGCATTTCGTTGTTCGCATCTTCTCGGCCCTCTGAGAACATTTTGTACCACCGATAAACGTTGCTTTGGTCCAAGGTAGCTTCACCATATGCCACAGTCAACATTTGGAATGCGTCCGCGCACTTAATTTTGTTTATCACACAAAATTTGACACGGATTCTTTGATCCATTTTTTGGAATAGGCAAAAATCGAAGGCAAGCCAAAACACGTCTAACCAAAACAGCTGTCAACAATTAACTAAACATTGAAAATGGCCGATTTTTTCAGCATAAGTGAGGGACATGAGGACCAACCTAACGCCACCAAAAAATCGAAAATCGAATATACGTAGCCCGCGGAAATTCAAAATTCGCGATACTTTTTGAACAGACCTCGTACAGTGCGAAGATCCTCAGAAGCTCGGCCAAACCTGTGCCGCTCCATGGAAAAAAGGGGTAGAAAACGGCGTCTGTATGAAAAGCCTTTTTGGTCTCTTCTTCTTATTCTTCTTACTCTTTTTTTTCTTTATCATTTTCTCTCCTCTATATCCACCATCCAGCAGCAGCTTTCTCATCCCTCTTTCCATCTCTTTGCGCCATCCTCTTCGCGCTTTTCCCTACGCCAGCACGAGAACCCAATAGGGAGAACCGATCAGCTTAATGCATATTGATGCGCGCCGAGCTAAGTGAGTGAAAAATCGCCATCGATCTACCGCCCTCCCTCTTACTTACATAAGGTATATATATAGGAGTCAGCATCCGGCCACCGATGGCAACTCTCTGCAGTCAACTCGCGCGTCAGTTTCACCAGACCATCTTCTTTCGGAAAACATATTTTCGATCATGAACCCTCGAATTTTATAGGTAACAGAACATTCGCCATTAGATAGCACATTATCTCGTGTAATATTGAATGTTAATTTTTGTTGTTGTTTAATTACTTGCCGTCAACATACTGCCGCGTGTCTTAATGATTTTCTATGAAACATCGACAATTATTTCTTTTTAGTCTACAAAAAATTATATTTACCGAAAATATTTGTTATTTTTTCAAACTTATTATTTATTTGTCATAAGATCATTTCAAATACTTTTTTGATGTAATTGTAACGTGCATATCACTGATTCGCAATGTGTGGGAGGATGATTAGAAACATTTTTATCTCGAAACAACAACGCCAATTCGTTCTGTCAAATCACTTAGCGCAATTTGGCGTAAGATTTCGAGAGGCGAGAGACCTAGAGAAACCAAAAGCAGTATAGGAGTGTTTCCGGCTGGTTAACGAATGAAATCGTTCGGAAAGCGGCCTCCAAGGGTTCTCGCAAGCGTGTATATATATCGGTGGATGCCTACTGACTATGAGAATTGCTATCTTCTGGTCCCCTTATTGAGGCGATGGTGGCGGGCACACGACCCTTGGCATTTTGTACAGAGTGTTATCGCGTACACCCAGCAGTATTATACCAGCGATAGTGCAGTGATCTATATATATATATATATATAAACGTTGTGTATACTAATGTATATATGTGTATTCACAAGGAGAGAAGGCCAACGTCGTCCTTTCTCTCTTACTATTCCTCGTTACCGTCGAGCGAGCGCGTGCTGTGTGACACTTGGATATTATAGTATCACGATAGAGCGAGGGCAAGACAGCAAGATAGTTTGGGGGGGTGTATTCCCGCGACCGAACAGATGCCAAGCGTCACGGCTCGACGACGGCTCGAAGGGGGCCTTCAGATTGAGACACGGTGGATGACTCTAAATGGCGCTTGGTCCTCTCCTCTTCCTCTCTCTCTCTCTCTCTCTCTCTCTGTCATTCTCTCTTTCATTCTCTGCGTGCCTGGCCATCTCGAGAAATCGATGGGGTAGCATCGCTATCAGATGCCTTGGTTTAAGAGAGTTGTGCTACGAGTACAACCCTTCGAGCAAATGTATCTGGTGAAAATTGTAATTGAAAAACAAAACCCCACTCTACAGTGAATTTGAACGAAATCGTTTTAGCTGTTGTGAAATTCTTGAAAAAGAAGTCGTTCGAGGTTTTTGAACGCAAAAATAATTTTCTGATCCAGTAATTATGGATAATTATTGAAGGACATATTGATATTCTTTACTTGAAAAAGTGATGATACTCGAAGATCGAACTTCGATACATTAATATCGAAAAAGCGAAGCCAATATGAATGTCAACAATCAGAGGGTGACTTTTAGTCATGTGGTCATCCAACGTAAACAAACTTCGCAGTATTAAGGGAGGAAATAGGGTTAGGACAGCGTTTTCTCAATGATTTTCATGAATTTTTTTAAAGTATAAAAAATGAATATAATTTATTGAAACTTTGAGAATATTTTATACATATATTTAAGTATATATTATAAAAATTTTGAAGAATTTCCTTGAAAAACACCGAAGATATTAGCGACCCCATATTGCAGGTTACAATCAGACTCAGCATTTTGCGTACATTCTGCAAGCCGCAATTTTCATCTGAAATCAAACGAGGTTGGAATTTACTTTTATTATATGTCTCTCTTCTATGTGAACCTAAATGCTATCAAAAAAATAGAAAATTGAATTTTTAACAGGGGTCAAAACAAAAAAGCATGATATTTGCCATTTTTTACAACTTTATTTGCAAAAAAAAAATTATTTTAAATAATGATAATAAAATATCATTAATGATAATGAAATAATCAAAAAAAGTCGTTTTCAGAAAAACGCGTTTGAAAAAATAGCAAAATGCTGAGTATATGTATAAAATATTCTCAAAGTTTCAATAAATTATATTCATTTTTTATACTGTAAAAAAATTCATGAAAATCATTGAGAAAACGCTGTCCTAACCCTATTTCCACCCTTAATGGCTTATAACAATAGAACGAGTCGGAATTTTCATTTAAAGTTTTGGGAACATATTTTTCAATAGTTTTACTAACAATTTATGAAATTAAAAAAAATCGATTTTTTGAACCGTCTAACCCTATTTCCCCCCTTAAATCTCAGCTCAGCTGATACAGATTCAGCTAACCTACTTTCTTCACAATCCAGCACGAAGCGCGCCTGTTGATACTATAGTCATTTTAAAAAGAATATGAATGATCGTCATTATCGTTTTAACGGGAATCATGTTTATCCTTAATCACATCAATAAATTCTCCTAAGTTATAGCATGAATCGATTGATTTATTCAACAAAACGTTTAATCCATTCTGTAAATCGACTTCAAGGACGATAACAGAGGATTTAGCAAGTACCTCGGGCAGTGGCTCATCTCGCTCTCTATTTATTTCGATAAAGGAGAAAAGCAAGCATACACACATATAAAATGCTCTTATTCCCCATGGTGAAGGGGATGAGTAAACAGCCGCAGCGAGTTGGTTATTCTGCTCGCCGGCCGTATGTCAATCGCTTCATGAGTGTTCTCACTTTAATGCGAAGAGATGCATCCCTCTCTCACTTCGCGCTTATGTTTTTATGCGAGACCCGGACTCTCTCGAATGTGGGTGCGTGTGCTCAGCGCAACCGAGTGTTTTTCCTGCGGCATAGAGTGGGTGATTCCACTCGAAACAGGTGGTTACCAGAACTGAAAAGTGCGACAGGGATGGTGATACCAGAGAAGACCGAGGCAAAAGAGAGAGAAAGATAAAGAGGCAGAGAATGGGAGGTCCGGACGTTCATCGAGCGTTGGCAGGGGGCCACTTGAAGAGTCGCGTGGCCAACTCAATTACTTTCTAGGGCCTCCAAACACGTTGCACGCATTAATGCTCGGCTCGCTGTTCATACACATACGATATACGCGTCATAGTATTCTACAAGCCTACAATACGCATGGTGTATTCATGCACGCACTTCTAGTTCGCGGGAGCGTGTCGTCCCATTGTTCACATGAGACAGACGACGATTCACCGTCCATATCATCCCTTTGGGCGTATAGGCTCTCTCCGAACGATCATCTCTCGTATTGTCTGGACAGTTGTCCGATCATCTGTGCCGAGACCTGCGTGTGTTTGCACTGTGTACACAATCAGTATGTACTGAAAGTGCAGGGATATCAAACTGTGGACATCAAAAAAATTTAATTCAATGGTATACTCTTTAGAATTTGAAATTTTAGAGATGATGTAACCTGTGTACTGAGAGAAATCGATTGATTCGATTTGATACAAGGTGATTTAAGTCATATGATAACCATTTACTCTAGGACACATCGCTACTTTGACACTTCTCACTTCATTCAGAATACTTCAAATAAGACGTATTCAAGTAAAACTGATAAAATTTTCTTAGGTTGGGTAGAAATACAAACTGTAAACTTCCAAAACGACCGTTCAAATAAACGACCGAAATTTCATCGCGAATCCGACGAACGATTGGTCGATCACTAATCGTCTTGCCGGACTCTTCGTGACCAAACTCGGGTTTGAATCGTTCCAGGTCTTTCCCGTATCCGCACACGTGCAGAGAGCTATGTATCTGTATACGCCATGGATTCGAAGAAATCCATACGGTGGCTGCTGTATGGTCCGCGTCCGGCAACCATAAAGTATCGTAATACCGATAGGCTTGAATTTGTAAAAGAAAAAAAAGATATACTACAGCGGTGTGACGAGTAAGTGCATCGCTGGAATACAGAAGACATAACGTCTAACGTGTCCTGAACCGCCGATCACCGATTCCGCGAGAAGCCACAACTTCTCTGTCTCATCTGTCCGGCCAATCACTTGCTCTCGTCCGTATGTTATGTCCCACCAAACACTACTCGTCGGTGCTATATGGGGGGGGGGGGGGGACCCAACAACACCGAACTGGAAGATGCACTTGGTACACTTTGTTGTACCCTATACTCGGTACTTGATACACAACCGCGAACAGAGAACCGCCGAGAGA